>JARQOC010000006.1:396780506-398249523 GCA_033576535.1 Allobates femoralis | reverse complement strand
AGACATACTGATAGGATGCTTAGATTGTGAGCTCCAAGAGAGACAGCATTATTCATGTATGTAAAGTGCTATGGAATTAATAGCGCTATATAAATTAATAAATATATTATTATATTTGTCCAAACAGCAAGTGCATTGTCAGCCAATTAGCGGTAGGCTCCCCACCCACACACATTTAGCCATAAAACAAGTCTTTCTGTGACAAGGCGGGCTTTTTGATAATTTAAATGTCTAAAATACCTTGCAGTGCCACCCCCAGAGACCCAAACATCCAATCTGCTCTCACTGAGATGCCAGCTCACATTGTATACTGAAGAGAGACAGCAATTTGTGTCAGATAGATAACGATGGACACATCACTCACAAGTATCACCGATACTCCCCGAGTAACGAGAATCGCAAATTCCGTACTATTCATGCGAATAGCAACGATTACACTCGCTCATCAGTAGTTCCAAATCTATTGGCTAGGGTTCTTTCTCCAGACCTTTGCCAGTTCAGTGTTTTTAAAGGAATATAGTAAATTAGGGAGATTTCTTAAAAGTTACCTATGATACAAACCATTGTACAGACAGACCAGGAAGGGGCTAGACAAAATGCAAAGAAACTAACCATAAAATATAGTGACGAATGCTCCTAAAGAAAATGAAGCTTGTGTTGTAATTCAGAGATGATCATGCAAAATAAGAGCAGACTGTAATCTCACTCCCATGATAAACATGTAATAAGTGGTGCAGCTACTGTAACCCATTGATTGACTTAAAAAAAAAAAAAAGGGGATCCGCAATGTGACCGCAGCACCGCAAGCCCCTATCTTTATGATGGGAGCGCACAGTGCTGCGCATGACCGTGTGCACCCATTCACTGCCATATGTGATCTGTACGCAGGCGGATACCTGCGCACAGATCACCCAGTCTCGTCCGCACCACAAACGCAACATGTTGCATTTCTGGTGAGGACGAGACTGTGTGATTTGTACGCAGGCATCCGCCTGCGCACAGATCACATATGGCAGTGAATGGGTGTGCACGGTCATGCACAGTCAAGTGCAGCACCGTGCGCTCCCATTATAAAGATAGGGGCTTGCTGTGCTGCGGTCACTTTGCGGATCCCCTCCGCAGCGTTCTGCAAATGTGAAGGCAGCCTAAGCACTAGAACTAGGCAGGTGGGGGGACTCCAGACCACAAAGGCCTCCAACAGTGTCAGTTTATACGAAGGACATCTTGAAGACATGCACTATTGGCGGCCCTTGAGGCCTGAAGTTGCCCACCCCTGCTCCAGAAGAAAAGGTCCATGGAGCATCAGGTTTTAACCAATTGTGCATTTACACTAGCGGCTTATTGAAAATGAGCATTTCTAGTAAAGGTCATATGATGATAATTAGCTGCTCTATACAGGTTGCTGCTCACCCAACACATCAGGAAAATGCTTCACCATCAGGTGAAATTAATTTAAAGCTTGCTTAAACAAAATCTTCCTTTTTGGCAGCGCAATATCGAGTGTTAACATGCTGCCGAGAACAAAGATATACTATGCAGATAGAACGATGTATCACGATCGATTTTTGGGCACGACAGCGTGGTTGGCCAGTCAAAACAGCAACAATTAAGCCCAATGAATTGAGCAGATAGTAAGCAAAATATACGGTATATCTGTCTATGCAGCATGTCCCCATTTCTATGTAGACTGTTAAGTCTACATAGAAATTAACAATTTAGCTTGCCTAGGTCTAGAGTCATGGTTGTGACATGACACAGGTCCTTTAACAGATTACTTGTCATTGCCACAAGTTCAGGGATGTATCTATTAACCAGCTTGATGACTGCTTGACTGCCCAGCTAGATAATAAAAACATAAGTATCTAAAATGCTTTTTTTGTGATGCATATGATAAAAAAATAAAAACAAAACACTGCATGATCTAAACAACATTAGAGGTGGTATAAAAATAAAAAATTACTTAAAGGGAACCCATCATGTGTGTTTTCCCATTAATGAATCAGGAGTATCCAACTCCAGCATGAAAAATTTGACTCTAGGTCCATTTCAATTGGCAAACATCTATCTGGACTGCCAAACAGATATAATATGAGTAACGAGTACGGTAATAATGCTTTTATTTTTATTTTGACAGCAGCAGCTTCCGTTATAGGATCTTAGGCTATGTTCCCATGATGAGCGTTGGGTGACTTTCTAACACTGCACATTTTCGCTGTATCAAAATGACAGGGTCTTACAATTCCAGTTAAGTACACAAATTTCTTTTGCAGGCACGTTAAGTTTTATGTGCAGATTTCCATATGCCCGTGTCCGCTTTAAAGCCCCGTTACACATAGAAATATCGCTAACGATATCGCTGCAACGTCACAGGTTTTGTGACGTTGCAGTGACCTCACTGCATGTGACATGCCACAGCGACCAGCAATGAGCTCGGTGATTGCTGCGGAATGGCCTGGACCATTTTTCAGTCGCATGTGTGACAGGGGCAATGACCAGCGATCCCCAGTCTGCGTCCGAGACCCTGAACAATCATAATGACCGTCAGGTGTCGGTGCAGTACTGGGTGATCGCTGGCGAGTCTGCCTGTCTGACAGCTCACCAGCAATCACATAGCGATGTGGGTTGCTGGCACATCGCTATGTGTAACCAGGCTATTACAAATCATATATGTGTCCTTCACTCAGGCACATGTAGCCAATCATGCTGCTGCCTACGGTAAAACAACAACCTGCCTTGAACTTGCCTCTCCGACGCGGTCCTCTGTGGCTTCCAGCTTGCTGCACGTCCTGAGTCCTTCTGTATCCCGGGGAGCCCGCCATGTGATCAGGGTGAGCAGTGATAATGTCACTCTGCTGTGCCGATTACTTGACCGGCTCCCCGAGAACACAGAAGGACTCAGGACGTGCAGCAAGCTGGAAGCCACAGAGGACAGCGTCGGAAAGGCAAGTTCAAGGCAGGTTGTTATTTTAGTGTGGGCAACAGCTTGAGGGGTGGGCCATACACAGTGATGGGGGGCCATATCCAGGATGGGGGGTGACTGCAGGTAATGTAATATGCCCTCTCCCCTGTCCATATCTCAGCACTGTTTCAGCACCAAGGTGATAAGACAGCGGCTGCAGTGCATATTACATAAGGCTAATCAGCGGGAGCACGTGACCTCCCGCTGCCTCTGCAGCCCGCCTCTTCAGCACCCGGGCACCGCTCCAGAGCCCCCCACCCCCACAGTACACAAAGTTAAGTTTCAAATTATAAAACACACACCCCACTTTCCCTCAAAATTTGGGGGAACAAAAAGTGCGTCGTATAATCTTAAAAATAGGGTAATTTACATTATAGGTGCAGAACTCTACATCAAAAACTCATGGTGGGAACTTAGCCTTATCCATTTTATAATGCACACTAGACCTGCATGGACTTATCCTTTGCTTGCTACTTTCTTGCACAGGACTGCCAGTTGCGCAGCCTTCCATGGGGAGAGAAGCAGCAGTCTCACAGGTGTGGACTGTCTCCAGACTGGAGCCATAGATTGATGTAGACACTTTTATAAAAGTATTGCTAACCTTTTCTAGCTTTATGGGTCTCTATAAGTTGTCTGAACCAGGGTTTGAAGCAATCATCTTTTCTGGTAAGAACAGATGTCAGTAACCAGGCTGTGTGTGCCTTCCTGTAATGGGCAAAGCCATCATAGAATGAAAGCGTTGAAGAAACCTCCTGGGTAGAGTTGAACCAACACCCTAGTGTTCAAATTCAATTCGATTCTTCGAATTGGGGGTGTGTTCGTCGATCACCATTGAAAGCAATGGCAGGCAAACACAAACACATAGAAAACACCTTCTAAGGTGTCCAAAAGGTGACAAACTACTTAGAAGACACAACAAACACATGGAAAAGTGACAATTACATATAAAAATGCAAAAAGAAAAGAGATGGATGAGTAAAGGAGGAGGAGACACAGATATAGGCATGTCCTGCCCTTCTAAAATCATGTAAAACACAGCAAGGGGACTCCAAGAGTCTCCATTTTTTCAAACAATTTGGGCACAGACACCACTTAAGTGGCATCAATTGCACAAGCCTTTAGTCTCCCCATGTTATCTGTAAAATTTGTCACCAAAATCTAAGTAGAGGCCAAAAAATCAATAGTTTGAGTAGTTCATGCATGAACCGTCACATGGATATGAAGCGCAAGTCGCAGTGGGAAGCTCACTGTGCTACAAGTGGCCTAGCAGGCCGGGCCAATCACTGTCTGCCCCATCAAGTGCATCCGCGGCCTCTTCATCCTCTTTGACTGTGGGACAGCAGTCACGTTTTTGGACGCAGACCTTCCACCTATTTACCCGCAACAGCCAGTGTGATTAGCAGTTTGTTAGTTCTTTTGGAAGTGGAAACACCTGCTGGTGTTGAGCGCTCTTCGACATCGAGAGCATCACCTTTGGATGAAGGCAACATATCTCTGCCTGCACCTTCCTCACATACCAGCAGTTTGCCGAGGACACCCTACTCAACCACGTCTCAGCACAGAAGCCAGCCAGCCCTCGGTCCCTCAGATGTGGTCAAGTAAAAGACCGTTTCCTCCTAGCCATGACAAAGCTAAGAGGTTGAATTTTACCATCTGCAAGCTGTTGGCTACAGAAATGCTGCCTTTCGGCCTGGTAGACAGAGGATTTTTGAGACCTTATGCCCGTCGCAGTGCTCCAGTATCAGATGCCCAGTTGCCACTACTTATCAAGGAAAGCTGTGCCTGCGCTACACCAACATGTCGCATACAACATCACCGCTTCCTTGAGAAACTGTGTGACAGGGTGCATTTCACCACAGACACTTGGACGAGTAAGCATGGACAGGGGTGTTATATGTCGGTGACTGGGCACTGGGTAACTATGGTGACAGCAGGAAAAGGGGCTGCTGTCCAAGTCTTGCCGTCCCCACGAGTTGTACGTTAATCCTCTGTATGAAGAAGTTCCTCTACAGTTTCTGCCTCCTCAAACTCGTCCTGGTTCTCCACCCGCACTCAAAGCCTGTCTGGTAATACCACCCTCGTTGTGCAGGATTCTTTCTGTGCAGTTACACCTTCTTACTATGCTGGCAGCAGGGCTCAACGGCATCAGGCGGTGTTCACGTTGAAATGTCTGGGAAATGTGAGTCACACAGCTGAGGAGTTGTGGTTAGCTGTGGAGACCAGTTTCATCAATGGTTGTCTCCACTGAACCTGCAGCCAGGGAAGGCCGTGACAATGCTGCAAACCTGGTTGCAGCCCTTCGCAGGGGCAATGTCACACACGTTCCTTGTATGCCTCATGTCTTGAACCTGGTTGTCCAGCAATTTTTAGCCCACTATCCCGGCCTAGATGGGCTTCTGCAGAGGGCACGGTTGCTGTGTGCTCACTTCCACCGTTCGCATCCCGCAGCTCAACGACTTGCATCTCTACAGAAGCCGTTCGGCCTGCCAGTTCACTGGCTGAAATGCGATGTGCCGACATGACGGAATTCAACTCTGCATATGTTGCAGCACCGCCGAGCCCTGGTGCAATACGTTATGACATATAGCCTGGGCCAACGAGATCCAGAGGTGGGGTAAATCACGCTGCTGGAGTGGTCTCAAATCAAGGACCTATGAAACCTTCTGCACAGTTTTGAAATGGCGACGACGATGTTTAGTGCTGACTGTGCCATTATCAGCATGACTATTCCGGTCATTTACATGCTGGATAACATGTTAACCATATTCGGAGTCAGGTGGTGGGACAAGAGGAGTCGTCGTATGCGGAAGGGATAACAAGATCTCCAAGGTCCAGAAAGTCGGCAGCACCAAGGCGGCAGGCATGGGAGGGTGGGGGAGAGGGATTAACGAGGGCGCATGGTAGCAGCCAAACTGTTGAGGAAGGTGCAGGAGCCGAGAAACAAATGGAGGATGAACTGGTGATGGGCATGGAAGACTCATCAAATGAGGGAGACCTTGATTACATTTCTGTTGTGCGAGGTTGGGGAGAGGGCAGAAGGAGGAAGGAAGCATGATTCTTACCTCACTGCCACAACAAGGACTTGGGCCTCCTGTATGCGCAAGACACGAGTGCAATCTTGATGCACTACCTGCAACATCACTCTCGGATTGTCATAATTCGAAGTAATGCAGACTACTGGATTGCCACACTCTTAAATCCCCGGTACAAGAGTAAATTTGGCGAAATAATTCCTGCCATAGAGAGGGATTCACGCATGCAGGAGTATCAGCAGAAGCGGTTACAGAATCTTAGATCTGCTTTTCCACAAAACACCAGTGGTGCACGTAGTGAATCTCACAGTTCTAACTTGCCAATCGTAGGACTGTCGAGTCATCACTCAAACCGTAACAGTAACACCGTATCTGGTGGTAACAGCAATTTTGTGGAATTGTTTCACCAATTTTTTAGACCATCCTTTGCAAGGCCAGAGGAGACGAAGTCTGACACATAGTCAACGCCTAGAGAGGATTTAACAGGAGTATCTCCAACTGAACATTGATGTCATGACTGTGGAACTGGATCCTTGCTCATTTTGGGCTTCCAAGCTGGAAAAATGGCCTGAGCTCAGCCACTCACACCTTGTCGTGCCCCGTAGCCAGCGTTCTCTCTGAACAGGTCTTCAGTGCTGCTGGTGGTGTGCTGACAGATAAGTGCAGACGGTTATGTCCAGTGACAACGTAGACATACTAATGTTCATCAAGATGAACAAGTCATGGATCCGCAAGGATTTTTCTACCTCTATAGCATCCTGAGTTGGGTCAACCTTTACATCTCAAAAAAGGCCTAGGCTAGGCTAGGCTTAAGCCCTTGTGACCTGTAGAAGAGCCACCACGACTTCTGCTCAGAGGCAGAGCTGTGGTTGAGGATGCAGTTGTTGACACGCTTCCGTACTCAGTCTCTACCCTGAAATGTGCAACCTAACCTCGTCATCACCACCTCCTCTGCTGACTCATCGACTGGCTGACTGTGGGTTGACAGTAAGTAGGATCTCCAACCTGATCATCACCCTGTGTGCTCTCACACCTGTCGTCCTCAGAGCCAACCTCTTCCTGCCCTGACCAAAAGTCAAGTTTTCGTTCCAGTCAGGTACCTTATGGGGATGTGACACGCGTCAATATCGCTGCTGCACATGACGTTGCTGGTGAGCTGATCACACAGGCAGACTCACAAGCGATCAGTGGACCAGCGACATCGTGGAAATTATTTAAATAGCGTTTCCATAATGTCTTGCTCCCCTGCGGTTAGCGGAAGCAGGCTAGTCTCCAAGGTAAACTGCGGGTATCTAGGCAGCGCTCACCCCTAGATACCCGATGTATACCTTGGTTACCAGCCTTCTCCGTGCACCGGCTGGTATCCAAGATACACCGCGGGTAACTAGGGACCCTAGATACCTGCAGTTTACCTTGGAGACCAGCCTGCTCCCGCTAACCGCAGCGGGAGCAAGACATTGTGGAAACGATATTTAAATCATTTCCACAAGGTCGCTGGTCCACTGATCACTGACTGGTGAGTCTGCCTGTGTGACAGCTCCCCAGCAAACAGCCTTCAATGTTGTAAGTGACGAGATCGCTGACGACATTGACACGTGTGAGGACCCCATAGGGGTACCTTAACACGCAGCAATATTGCTAGGCAATTTCACTGGCAATTTGCTGGTTGCAGTGAAATCATGGACACATTGTTCCATTTGTACACAGCAACAAAATAGAACAATGTGTCCATGATTTCACTCAACCAGCAAATTGCCAGTGAAATTGCCTAGCAATATTGCCGCGTGTGAAGGTACCCTCAGACTCATCAGCATCTTCCTCAATGTCTCCACCAAGACTTAAAGTTTGGGAATGAGGAGCATATCATTCTTATTTGCTGTGTTACTTTCAGGAAAAACGCATTCTTCCATTCTGGAGGCGCTTTTAGATTCTGTGGAGATCCAACTCACAAAGCTTCTGGGAATCAGTGCAGATCATTTCCTCGTCTGGACTCTCAGAAGCTTTGGAGCAGACCTCTGATTCCCAGGCTAGTATGAGTGAACAGCTCTGCATACTCAACCATCTGTCTTACCCCATACTCAGACGGGCGGCTGGAGACTTGGGAGCTGTGAGGAAGCAAGTGCGATTGGGGTGACACCTCTGAGATTGGTGTGTTTGTGATGTTGAGGTGGAGGAGAGCCCACTTGATGAAGCGCTTGCTCTCTATTAAAGCACCTGCCCTTTTTGTGCCTCATCTACAATTGATAGCAATCTTCATGTGACTCGTATCCGTAAGAAAAGGATCATGTCAGATTGTCTACGAAAAGAAGTAGACATCTTAGTCTGGCTGGAAGATGTTACTGTTGCTTTACCACCTACCCCACGGACACAAACTTTTTTTCCCTTTCCAACACGCCTATTCCCCTTTCAATCAGCAGCAGGCCTTTTGCCGCTCATTTTGTATGTGAACAAATTGGCAACTCTGCAGTTGTTGGCAAAGAAAAAAAAAATTCAGATGGAAATCGAGCAAAGCTGACTGGCCAAACACTGCTACTAGGCTCAAACTATTACCTGGGCTAGATGCAATTAAAAATTAGTATGAAATAGACAAGCAATGAACCTTGCTTCACAACTGGGCTACACCGCTGACTACCAGACACGGCTACTAGCCCAAAAGATTGCCTGGGCTAGCTGCAGTAAAAAAAATTGGCTACTGAAGACAAGTGGTGTAGCTTTCTTCACAGCAGTGCTACACTACCTGCCCAAAAGGATTGGCTGAGCTAGATTTGTACAGATGCTGTGAAAAACACTTGCACAGCACTGACACACCTGCCTGGCAAAAACTAATAGGAACTGCTCTAACCTAGCCCTCAAAAGGGCTGAAATTACAACTAGTCTCTACTCCCTAAACCTCTCTAACTTGATATTCGCTCACTGTCTGTCTAAGGGTACTTTCACATTAGCGTTTATTTGAAATTGCGGCAGATGCGGTGAAAAAAACGCATCTGCCGCGATTACCGCATACCGGCTGCACTTGCGGCAAGCCCCAACAATGTATAGGCGGGCTTGCGGCAGGTGCGGTAAATGCGGTTTTGGCACTTGCCGCAGGTGCGGCCACGAAAAAAAAAAAGGGCGGCCGCACCTGCCGCAAGTGCCAAAACCGCACTTGCCGCACGCCCGCCTATACATTGTATGGGGCTTGCTGCAACTGTGCCGCAACGCAGCTGGTATGCGGTAATCGCGGCAGATGCGTTTTTTTCACCGCATCTGCCGCAATTTCAAATAAACGCTAATGTGAAAGTACCCTAAGGCAGCTTTCACATCAGCGTTTTACGCTGATCATGGCAGTAAACCGCAACTGCCACGATTACCGCATAACGGTCGCACTTGTGGTTCACTTGCGGCAAGCCCCATACAATGACTATGGGGCTTGCGGCAAGTGCGGTTTCGGCACTTACGGCCGCGGAAAAAGTGGCATACTGCGGGTTTCTCGCGCACCGCCGCACCGCACTTGCCGCACACTTACGCAAGTCCCATAGACATTGTATGGGGCTTGCCGCAAGTGTGCCGCAATCGCGGCCGTTATGCGGTAATCGCGGCAGTTGTGTTTTTTTCACCGCAACTACTGCGATCAGCGAAAAACGCTGATGTGAAAGGACCCCAAGTCACACTTTATAGCGCCCACAACAGCAGTAGCGGTGCGTGACTGACACACAACTGCAGCACTGAGGTAATGGTGGCGATAAGGAAAATGGCTGGGTCTTATAGGGCAAGACATGTGACATACACAGCCAATGACACATGCCCTTGCTTGTGTGCAAAAAATGCACTTTGCTGTGTGTGTGATTGGCTGACAGCTTGCACCGCCTCACTGTATATGCGGTTAGGAAAAGAAAAAAAAAAAAGAAGATTGGCTTTATTTCGGCACCACTGATCTAAACCCCGCCCGCTTCTCCCACACTATATACTGAAACTGGTTCATAACATTCAATAACCGTACTACTGTGAAAAGCCAGTTACGCTTTTGGTGAACAAACAGTTATCAAACCCTACAACTGCCGAATTTGAAGCTAATTGTTCGCATTCGACGAATGACTCGAACACCGCCCAAAACAGGTCAGTTTGATATTGGCGAACATTTCGAATCTAATCGCTAACCGCTAATCTCTTCTCCTGGGTCATCTAATCCAACCCCCTGTAACACCCATTTTTAAGTGCTTTCACAGATTACAAGTGCTGAGGAGGGTCAGTGACCCATATCCTGAGACCCCCAATGATTGGTCCCAAGACCACAGATAATGTTTGGGCTCTCTGCACAGTACAGGCTCAATAGTAAGTCAATGGATCCATACACAGTTCTGTTGTAATGAATGTACAGCCCCATAGACCATTTCTGAGAATGGTGATTCTCAGGATCCAGAGCCCGTCAAACACACTGCAGAGCCCGTAATATATTAAACACTTACTAAAATGAGTTACACTTTAATTAAAACTGCCTTTAATCATCTCTTAGAAAAGGTCACAAGGGGTAAAGCCAGATAAAGCTGCAGCATCTCAGACTCATTAACCAATTACAGCGGTTCTACCTCAAAATGAAGTAATTGTTTAATAAGTCATTTGAAAACCTCAGCCTTGCCTAGCCTTTACACTTAGGTCAGGTTCAGACAAGAATATACAGATAAAAATCCTGGACTGACTGCGGCTCTTTCAAGACAAACCCTACAGCATTGTGCATCTGAGAGGCTACAAGTTCAAGGTGGAAGTACCATGGTCAGTCCTGGCATTGCAGTTCCTATATGAAGCGTCATATATGCTCATCTGAACACAGCCCTGCACAGTAGTTCACCTAGTACAGGGGTCTCAAACACGCAGCCCGCGAGGCTTCACACTGCGGCCTGAGGCACCATGGAAAGAGAAGCATGCCGCGGCCCATTGTACAGGCAGGGAGCCCCTGCAGTACCCGCTTTATTGTGACTTCCGGTTACTGCTCAAACAAGCTCCAAGTCCTTCACTCCTGTACATCTAGGCAAGCCGGCGGACAGTGGACCAATCAGAAGCCTGCAGCTCACGTCATACGCAGATTTCAGCTGCAGGATTCTGATTGGTCCGCTGGCTTGCATAGATGTATAGGAGCGAAGGACTCA
This sequence comes from Allobates femoralis, assembly GCA_033576535.1. Taxonomy (NCBI): domain Eukaryota; kingdom Metazoa; phylum Chordata; class Amphibia; order Anura; family Aromobatidae; genus Allobates; species Allobates femoralis. The sequence continues at coordinate 398,238,409 of JARQOC010000006.1, read as the reverse complement.
GCTTGTTTGAGCAGTACCCGGAAGTCACAATAAAGCGGGTACGGTGGCAGCCCCCTGCCTGTACAATGGACCACGGCATCGTTAAGGTGTGAGACTTAGAGAGTGTGTTGAGTATGTGTGTGTATGTGCGAGTGTGCGTGTGTATGTGCGAGTGTGTGTAAAAGCAAGAAAAAAAAGATCAGAGACCAGGTTGTGGGGACATCACCGCAAAAGCGGATCAGGATGTGGGGGACATCACTACAAAATGGCGTCAGGATGGGGGACATTACTACAAGATGACAAGAGAACATTACTAAAAAATGGGGACATTACTGCAAGATGAGGACCAGGATGGGGCATTACTACAAGGGAACCAGGTAGGAACATTACCTCATGATGAGGACCATGTAGGAGCATTACTACACATAGGAACCAGGGTGGAACATTACTACATGATGAGGCCCAGGATGGGGGACATTAATATAGGATGGGGACCAGGATGGGGCATTACTACAAGAAGAGGCCCAGGATGGGGACATTACTACGAGAAGGGGAACAGGATGGGGACAATACTACAAGATTAGGGTCAGAATGGGGATATTACTACAAGATTAGAACCAGGATGGGAACATTACTACAAGATGAGGACCAGGATGGATGACATTAATATACGATGGGGATATTCCTACAAGTAGAAGATCAGGACTTGTACTCTACTACATTGAGCAAAAAATTCTGGTATTGCTAAAATGTTCCTTAGTCCTACAATGAATGCAGCCCCCCGATATAAATTTTTTTCTCTGTTCGGCCCACCAACTCAGCTGAGTTTGAGACCCCTAACCTAGTACAAATGCTTGTGTGGTATTAAATGGAAACTCTGGAGAGATCAACAATTTCTGTATGGTCTCTGCACTCATACTATAATGCTGAGCTGCCCGTTACACTTGTATAATGTTTTTAATTCATATACATCACTTATTCACCAACTGCTCCTTAATCGTCACGTCTCCCGTATGGAACATCACATCATGCCTGACTGAGCAGCCCTCACCTTCCGTAAGCATCTGTGCCCTGACAGACACTTCCTCACACATGGGCGTCACATAAAGGTCCTATATTGTGACAGTCTCTTGAGAGGAGGAGTGGTCACGCCCCCTGCTCTCAGTACAGAAGCATATATCTAGATACCAGCTCAGTGTAGGACCTTTTGTAACATCATGCCCACGTGATTGAATGAAAATAGTCTGACATTAAGCTGAATCTCACTGCAGAGGGAGGGCGAGAGCTGCTCATCAGGGAGGATGTATCACCCCTTCAATATGGGACAGGTAAGGAGCAGCTAGTGAATAAGACATTATTAGTTCAAAACATTATACAATTGTAATGGGCAGCTCAGCATTATAATATAGGAGTGCAAGGACCGTACAACATTTTGTCTCCAAAAGTTCCCCTTTAAGTCACATTTTATTAGTATTCAATGCAAAAACAGTTAGCTTTTTCTTCCTACACTGTGTATAAATATAATCATTGAAATCAGTTTAATAACTTTCCACAGTGACAGAAAATAAAATCTCACCTTCTGTATTTAAATAAATTCCAAAAAAAACAAAACATCTTTATATAGTAAAATCAACCTCCTATATACCGCTCTGTATTTATTGGCGAGAGTCGGATGCTGAGCAAGTGCCGGCTGATATTTGCGGTCAACTTTACTGAAAGCTTCTGTCTATTTTCCCCCCGAGAACACTCATCGTCAAATCTATTTTCTTGTGTGCCCATGGGACCTGTGACCAGGTGACATTTTTAGGAAGGTCCTGAATGTACACTATTCAATGGAATATTAAAATTTAACTCAAAACTTTCTAAATGATTTAGTTATAGAATGGGGGGGGGGGCATCAGATATTAAGGTAAAAAAAACCCAAACATAAGGGAGATAAACCTGCAAATAAATTGACTTGTGCCTACCACCCTGGAAGAGCAAACCGGGGAACAAGAATTAATTTATGCCCTCCAGCCTATGGGGTACGGGAGACCCTCAGCTCTGTGCCATTTTCAGTGAAGGTTTTTCTGGATGTATTTTTCCTGTCCTGGCCTCTTTCCTTCCCAGACTTAAGTACTGCCGTAAGGTTGGTAAAACGGCCCCTTCTAGACAAGATACTTAAATGAATACAGAGGGTGGGGGTGTGTTTTCTTATTTTTTTAAACTGCATTTCCCTATCCAAAAGCACCCTGAATAGATAAATTAAGATCACCATGTGTCCAACAGCTGAAAATTCTGTGTGAACTTGAGCAGAAGGCTGCAGTCCCACTAGTGTGAGACATGCAAGGGACTCACATCGCATCACCCTGCATGGCTGCCCACTCTCCGGCCTGGAGCTTGCAGCTGTATGCATTACTATGGAGCTGCATTCTCCTATCCAGAGAGCTGGAGGCTGTGTTGGGTGATGTGATACGAAATCTGTCGCCCAGTGGGGCTCAAACTCTAGTGCGTTCCTGTGACTAGGGGTAGTGATGGCGATCGCGTTGGTATCAGTTTCAGCAGTGACTAGAGCAGTACACAAGCATGCACATTACTACTCCATTCTCAGAGACTTGGGTCCATTGTTCTCAAAATCACTGGAAATCCCTTTATTTATAATCTCTGCAAACAAATAGATAATTGATCTATTGGGAAAATCCCTTTAAGTGATGTTCTCACCCCAGTTTATTCAATTCAGGGCCACAATATAAAATAAAAGCAGTGTATGCTCACCTCCATCAGCGATAGTGTTTTGGGGATGCAGAAACCGCTGTTACTGGAGAGACATGACTGCTGCGTCACATGAAGACTACCGCCAATGAGCAGCAACGGGTCAGCTTCAGCCATAACTACATCAGCACGTACGTGCAATCAGACTATGAAATGAACTGTAGCCGCCACATGACAATTGCCTCCAAAAAAACCCTCTTGAAATCTATGAATCACCACCATCCGGCAGTGAATCTGCACTGCTGGGACAGAGTCACAGCAGATAGGCCACAGTATCCATTGTTACTTTTTAATGTTAATTCTGTTCCTGAAGTAATCAAGTTAGGGCTTGGGGGGTAGAGACAACCCCTTTAAAAAAGGGAGGGTGTAAAACTACAAGTTTGTAGTCACTATGTGACTGCAGACTTGCGATTCCTCACTTTGTGCTGTGAGGATTCTCCAGTATCCGATCAGTCAGTGTGTGCTGTGAGGATTCTTCGGTATAAGAGAAGGGAATGGCAGTCACATAACCTAGAATGTGATATGCAGACTCTTGGCCAGACTCAGACTAGATGAGGGTGGCTTCGATCACTGCAAGTGTATTGCATGAGGCCGTGCCCATCTACTCTGATTCTGGCCAGCAATCTGCATATCGCATACTTGCCATCAAGTGTAAGCCATTCCCAGCACTGACACCAGAAAATCCTCACAGCACACAGTGCCTGCAATGCGAGGATTCACAAGTCTGTCGTCACTTATTTTAGAGCGGACAAGCTCTTTAGGGATTAGCATATCACTAATCTATGCTCTTTTTGTTTCAATCTAACGAATATTGGACCCGTGTCTCACAGAGTATTCTGCAGTCTCGTAAATAAGCCAATATCTTGTGGTGTAGAAGGATGGAAGCACTAGGTCTCATTTGTAGCAAAATTTGGTTTATGTAGAAACAAGCCAGGTTTTTTTTTGCACTTCGATAGATGTTTAAATGAGATCAAGCTAAAAGCACGATGAAGCCACAGTGGGTCGCATCATGAAGACCCACTATATAAGTGGTTAAATTTGCAACATTTGTACAATTTTGTAATTTCGTTGTTTTTTTTTTTACTCCATAGGTTTTTGCTTTTTTTGTAAACCAGGAAGAAAATAAAATAACTATTACTACAGATTGATTTGCGCCACGTTGAGCGGACGCAGATAGGTAAAACAGACAGTGGGGGATGGGGGAAAAGGTGACTTTGCTATACAGAGTAATCTGACATACTTACATCTTAGCTCATTGTACAGGGCACAGCCAAAATCAAGGCACAAAGCTCTTCTACAAGTTATTTTTTTTTTCTTCAATAAAGTTGTACAAAATAATACATTTTACATTCTGTACAAAGAATAATCCAGCAGTAAAATAAAAACAAAAAAAAAAAAAAATGAAAAGAAAGTGAGGGGTGTTGTACAGAAGGAAAGGGAGTGATCATGTTTGTGAGGACAGAGGTCTAACATTCTGCACAGGATCGAAGATTTAAAGATCACACAAGGTCGTAGAGAACGAAGTGAAGGAGAGAGGGAGTGAACCAAAAAAAAAAAAAAGCAAAAGAAAAAAAAAGCGTGGCTAACTCGGCACAAATGTCCAGGTTTTATTTTTTTGTTTTTTGGAAATAAATACATTGATATGTTGAAACCCATATCCAAGTATTTATTGTTTTTTCTAAAAATAAAAAAAAAGAACAAAAGAACAAAAAGGAGGGAAAAAAAAAAAAAAAAAGAGAAAAGAAAAACATGGCACCCTTGTTAAAGGCATAAAATCTCTTGCCACTGCCCTCCCGGTGATGGCAGGGAGCCTCCAAGCTCCAGAATATCAAGACACAATATTACAGTCGAGTCTTTTCTCAGTCGGCGGTCAGCAATGCAGTGAAGGAATACAAACTTGATATAATGGGTGATGGTTGGGTGGGATTAGGCCCATACCGAGGGATGGAAATAGTCAGCACAGTCTCCAGCCCGCTGCACAGACCTCTTCCAGACACGTGTATACATTAGAAGGCGGCAAAATCCTCCACACGCACTGCATTTAACATTGGCATTTTAAAAAGGGGTGGGGTAATCAGGTTAAGGATGGGGGGTCCAGAAGTCAAGGGTACATTTGGCGCCAGCCCGTGCTGTTTCAGGGCAGAGTGTGGGGTATAAGGGGCAGCAAGCTAACAGTTCCACAAGTTGTCCGACAGCAAGGAAACGAGCAAAAACAAAACAAAAAAAAAAAAATAGAACAAAAAAAAATTTAAACAGGTGCAAGCCGGAGAGGGAAGATTGCACAGTTATTCCATCCCATTCCGGGGTAGAATACTTCCCCACCCCTTTTGCTTTTATGGTCGCGTGTGGGAATCTTTGTAGTTTCATTTTATTTTATTACAAGTCCAAGGAGGGGGGAAAAAAAACAAAAACAAAAAAAAAAAACCAAAAAGGAAAAATGGGAAAAAAAAAAAAAAAAAAAGCAACAAAATATTTTTTTCTTTTAGAATATCTCCATCACAACAGTTCGTATTGACGGAGGTGCATCCTTTGGATAATGTCCCGACAATCATTAAAAACCCTTCGAATATTTTCCGTATCCACTGCACACGTGAAGTGAGGGTAACAGTAGTGACGCCCGTCTCCGCTCGCTGTACTGATTCTCTGGAGGGGCAGAAAAAAAAAGACAATCAATATAAGCAGCATAATATACAGTTAGGGCCAGAAATATTTGGACAGTGACACAATTTTCGCGAGTTCGGCTCTTCATGCCACCACATTGGATTTGAAATGAAACCTCTACAACAGAATTCAAGTGCAGATTGTAACGTTTAACTTGAAGGGTTGAACAAAAATATCTGATAGAAAATGTAGGAATTGTACACATTTCTTTACAAACACGCCACATTTTAGGAGGTCAAAAGTAATTGGACAAATAAACATAACCCAAACAAAATATTTTTATTTTCAATATTTTGTTGCGAATCCTTTGGAGGCAATCACTGCCTTAAGTCTGGAACCCATGGACATCACCAAACGCTGGGTTTCCTCCTTCCTAATGCTTTGCCAGGCCTTTACAGCCGCAGCCTTCAGGTCTTGCTTGTTTGTGGGTCTTTCCGTCTTAAGTTTGGATTTGAGCAAGTGAAATGCATGCTCAATTGGGTTAAGATCTGGTGATTGACTTGGCCATTGCAGAATGTTCCACTTTTTTGCACTCATGAACTCCTGGGTAGCTTTGGCTGTATGCTTGGGGTCATTGTCCATCTGTACTATGAAGCGCCGTCCAATCAAATTTGCAGCATTTGGCTGAATCTGGGCTGAAAGTATATCCCGGTACACTTCAGAATTCATCCGGCTACTCTTGTCTGCTGTTATGTCATCAATAAACACAAGTGACCCAGTGCCATTGAAAGCCATGCATGCCCATGCCATCACGTTGCCTCCACCATGTTTTACAGAGGATGTGGTGTGCCTTGGATCATGTGCCGTTCCCTTTCTTCTCCAAACTTTTTTCTTCCCATCATTCTGGTACAGGCTGATCTTTGTCTCATCTGTCCATAGAATACTTTTCCAGAACTGAGCTGGCTTCTTGAGGTGTTTTTCAGCAAATTTAACTCTGGCCTGTCTATTTTTGGAATTGATGAATGGTTTGCATCTAGATGTGAACCCTTTGTATTTACCGTCATGGAGTCTTCTCTTTACTGTTGACTTAGAGACAGATACACCTACTTCACTGAGAGTGTTCTGGACTTCAGCTGATGTTGTGAACGGGTTCTTCTTCACCAAATAAAGTATGCGGCGATCATCCACCACTGTTGTCATCCGTGGACGCCCAGGCCTTTTAGAGTTCCCAAGCTCACCAGTCAATTCCTTTTTTCTCAGAATGTACCCAACTGTTGATTTTGCTACTCCAAGCATGTCTGCTATCTCTCTGATGGATTTTTTCTTTTTTTTCAGCCTCAGGATGTTCTGCTTCACCTCCATTGAGAGTTCCTTTGACCGCATGTTGTCTGGTCACAGCAACAGCTTCCAAATGCAAAACCACACACCTGGAATCCACCCCTGACCTTTTAACTACTTCATTGATTACAGGTTAACGAGGGAGACGCCTTCAGAGTTAATTGCAGCCCTTATGGTGGGTTTACACGCTTCAATTTCGTTGCGATATCGCAACTCAATGGCGCGGGAGCGCGCAATTAGTGCACGTTCCTCCCGCATCGCATTGAATGTTTAGACGCTGCGATATCGGAATACAACGTCCGTGCGATGTCTACGCCCCCCAACCCAGGATCGCACACTTAACATGGGAGTCAATGGGTGACGTTTCAAATCGCATCGTAGTTGTGCGTTTACACAGCACGATCCGACTTCAATCTTCCTTCAATATCGGGGCATTGAATAGCACGCTCATTCAATCCCCGATATCGCATTGACATCGTTCCTACATCGTATTGGACGTTCACACCATACAACGCAGGCACGATGTCGGGTCCAACGATTGAACCACGTGAATTTTGATTGAAATCGTACTACGATATCGCAACGTGTTAAACCCGCCATCAGAGGCCATTGTCCAATTACTTTTGGTCCCTTGAAAAAGAGGAGGCTATGCATTACAGAGCTATAATTCCTAAACCCTTTCTCCGATTTGGATGTGGAAACTCTCATATTGCAGCTGAGAGTGTGCACTTTCAGCCCATATTATATATATAAAATTGTATTTCTGAACATGTTTTTGTAAACAGCTAAAATAACAAAACTTGTGTCACTGTCCAAATATTTCTGGCCCTAACTGTATAACAGCATAACATGAGCTCCTGAAAATGAATACTAGACCAGAGGTTTCCAGCTCCAGGCCTTGAGGGCCACCCAACAGGTCATGTATTCAGGATTTCTTTAGCATTGCACAGGTGATTATTTAATTACATGCACTGGTGATGATTCCAAACTATGTGCAATACTAAGGAAATCCTGAAAACATGACCTGTTGGAGAGCATCGCGGACTGGAGTTGGGGACCCCTGCACTAGACCCATTTGAGCACAATCCTGCGGCATACAATCAAGTGTGGGACACTTTGTAAAACAATACACACACTACATTCTTTGTTAACTTTTTCATGTGGCATGTATGTAATCTTGTGACTTGTGATGCGAGTTGTGTACTTCATTATTTTGATCCTTTACTTTCTAAGCTTTAATTGAGATATGTAAAGCATATCTCGGTTTTATATTTGTATGTGGCCATTTCTCTAAAGTATTCCAGGAGCCGTTTTATATCACAATAACATCAAGCCGCATGTTGCTTATGTTACTGTCAGCAGCTTGCATGGCCTAAATGTACTACCATTGCCCGGAGTGTCTCTGGACTCCTCTCCCACCAAGCACATCTGGATGACATTGGTCAATGATTGCACAGGGTGCTGCCAGCAGCACATCTTGATGATTTACCCAAGTGCAATCAGTGCAGCATAACATTCCTCAGACAACCATTAATAACCTCATTGAGGCGTGTAAAAGCAGGAAGTTCTGCACACAGCAATACTCCATACTGACTAAATTGAGAAGATTTGATCATTTCATATTATGGTCTATCCATCCTGTGTTCTCCATACTTGCATGACTTGGGTGTTGAATACCAAGGAGTGCATTATATACACTTAGGGAAGAGACACACTGAGTAAGATGCATGTGAGATATTCACATGAGTCTCGCATGACTCACCCAGAACGACCACTGGCTCTCTGGACGGGACTGTCAGCTGAGAAACACAAGCAGCCGACATTCTCCCATACAGATAGGCAGAGGCCCTTCTGGGTGAGTCATGCAAGACTCATATGAGTATCTCGATTGCATCCGCTTAAGTGCGTCTCTGCCCTTACAGCATTTGAAGCATTAAAAAAAAAAAAAAAATCCACAATCACTTGCCCTCCCCAAACAGGCAACACATTACAAACAGTCCATCAATCCTGAGGCCAGAGCAGATTCCAGCCTTTACATAAAAGGTTAGATTGTGAGTCCAGTCCAGCAAGCAGGATTGGTAGAGCACTCAAAATAAGGATGTGCTGGATTAACTTACGCATTCCGTATTAAAGGGAATCTGTCAGCAAGTTTTTGCTACGCATCCTAAGCAAAGCATTGATGTAGAGGTTGAGACCCTGACTCCAATGATGCATCATTTACTGGGCTGCAATTTGTAGTTTCAATAAGTAAAAACAAAAGCAGTGTTGTAGCAGCAGAAGGGTATCACTAGGTGACTCATGCCATGTATGTAGTCCACCTGTGTAAGGCCACGCTCACACATTGAGTATTTGGCGAGTCTTTTACCTCAGTGTTTGTAGGTAAAACCAGGAGTGGGTGATACATACAGAAGTGGTGCAGGTGTTTCTATGATACTTTTCCTCGGATTGTTCCACTCCTGGTTTTGGCTACAAATCCTGAGGTAAAAAAACTCACCAAATACTGAACATGTGCATGAGGTCTTACAGATACTGAGGTAAAAACCTCACCAAATACTGAACATGTGCATGAGGCCTTACAAATACTGAGGTAAAAACCTCACCAAATACTGAACATGTGCATGAGGTCTTACAGATACTGAGGTAAAAACCTCACCAAATACTGAACATGTGCATGAGGCCTTACAAATACTGAGGTAAAAACCTCACCAAATACTGAACATGTGCATGAGGCCTTACAGATACTGAGGTAAAAACCTCACCAAATACTGAACATGTGCATGAGGCCTTACAAATACTGAGGTAAAAACCTCACCAAATACTGAACATGTGCATGAGGCCTTACAGATACTGAGGTAAAAACCTCACCAAATACTGAACATGTGCATGAGGCCTTACAAACACCGAGGTAAAAACCTCATTAAATACTGAACGTGTGCATGAGGCCTTACAAACACCGAGGTAAAAACCTCATTAAATACTGAACGTGTGCATGAGGCCTTACAGATACTGAGGTAAAAACCTCACCAAATACTGAACGTGTGCATGAGGCCTTACAGATACTGAGGTAAAAACCTCACCAAATACTGAACGTGTGCATGAGGCCTTACAAACACCGAGGTAAAAACCTCACCAAATACTGAACGTGTGCATGAGGCCTTACAGATACTGAGGTAAAAAACTTACCAAATACTCAATATGTGCACATGGCATAATAGAGGGACTATAGAAAACAATGCTTGAATTAAAATGACAACAAGTCGTACAGTACGTGACAGCACTGAAAACATGGTCTCAGCCCCTACAGCAGGCTTATCTCAGATTAGATAGCAAGTACCTGGGGACAGAATTCCTTTAAATAGAAAATAATATACATTAGCACACACCACTGCTGTGCATGGATCTACAGGGAATTAAAACAAATGAAAATGAATAAAAAAATAAATTAAAAAAAAAAAAGGAACAACTTACAAGAAACTCATCTCTAATAAAATACTTGGCCCTTGTGACTCTCGGGTCCTCCATGGGTTCTGGAATTGCTGAAATGACAGAAGACAAAAACTGATCACCAAAGTCAATCCACAATAACTTGGCAACGCCAAAACAGAAAAAAAGTCTTTGTATCTACTTGTGAATGGATCTTTCTGCGTCATTTTTTATACTATAAGACGCACTTTTTTGCCTACAAGTTTTGGATGAAAGTGAAGGGTGTGTCTTATTGTTTAAATATATGGTTGTGGGCCTGTGCTGAGGATGGGGGAAGGGTTGGGGAAGCGGCTTTGGAGCGGTCACTGGAGGCTGGAGCAGAATATAGCCCCTGCTAGTTATAATCACTAATGAGTAAGTATTAAAATGTTTTTATGCACTTTCACAGGATGCTTTTAGGAGACAAAAGGAGTGCGAGATTAGTGATAGGATGGTGCAGGGACATGTTTTGGTAGCTTAGGCGTTCTGGAGGTGACAGGATCCCTTTAAGTGTGCACTATGATGGGGGTCCCCTATGCCAGGATGAAGGGCAAATACCAGGAGATGGGGCATATGCACCAAGAGATGGAAGAGGCCCATGATGGGAACAGTTGTGGGACATAACCCCCATAACCGTGTCAGCAGCAGATCCACCCATATAACAGTGCTTCATGACCACATTCCCCGCCCCCCCCCCCAAATTCCCCTACTCCCATTTTCCTCCTATAAAACCTGGGTGCATCTTATGGTCCAGTGCGTCTTATAGACCAAAGAATATGGTAATTGATATTGACAACACCTACCATCATCTGGGGTGGTGTAACGACTAAAGTCTGGAAAGTAGTCCTCGATTTTTGATTTTCCAGCCAAAACTTTCTCTGCAAGTAGATCTTGTTTATTCAAGAAGAGAATGACTGAAATGGTCCGTAGCCACCTGAGGAGGGGGACACAGGACGACAGTTGTTAAAGAGTCTAGTGCAGTTATGGCATATTAGACCTTAAAATCAGGAGAAGCATTGAATAAGCCCAAGGATAAAGTTATATGAGGGACAACAAGAAAAAGAATTTTGACTTTATTTACCACAAGTTTAACTCTCTGCAAATGTGAAGGATGAAATCTACAGCAAGTCCATAGTAAATGCATGTCTATTGGCAACATATAAAAAGGACTTTGGGCCCTTAATGACCAAACTAAATATTCCTGTCAACGCATTATTCAACAGCACCTTTATGATTAACTTTTTATAAAATATATTTTTTATGCCATTTAACACTTAAAGTGTAACCACCGTTTAAATTTTTATGTAGCAATATGTCGAGGTAAAGATATATTTTTACCTATATTTTATAATTATATATATATTATATATACATGCATGTCATTTATACTTCTATATTTGTTTTTCTTTTATAACTAATATATTGGCTTATAGCATTAGATGGAACAATAAGTTTTTCTTCTGTTCAGGTATGTACTCAAGATAAATATATATATCTATTTATATTTATCTCTCTCATCTCTCTCTCTCTTATTCTTTCCTTCTCTTCTTTTTCACCTCTCTCCCCTCTTTCCTTTTGCTTCTCTTCCCCCTATCCATGAATATGTTCTAAATAAAGTGTTATACAGATGTATGTAAGACTGCTGAAGGAACAAGATGCCATGTACCAAGTTGTCCTTGAAGTAGAGAGGCCTGCTTTGTTGGTACTAGGCTGTGCCATGAGAAAACTGGAGATGGCTGCATACCAGATGACACCTGGACTGATTGGAGGATGGACTTACGAAAGACAAAGAATTACTTATTACTAACAAATAGACATTAGCGTAATCCCACCTAAACTCTTAGCATAAATACACCCCGTTTTGGACATTTACATGCTTATCTTCTGGACTAAAAAAGATGATGTACCCGGATATGTAGTTCAGTTGCTGTGTATATCTTGCCATTGCTTAATAAAGCAACGAACATATTATAAGTTTGAACCAGATTCTCCGTCTGATTTACTCTTATCTGGTACCATATATGTTCATAGTCTGATTTGGAGTGACCGGTGGAGGAGTGGAAGAGTTAAATTGCCCCGTCAAATAAAGTAGGGCGAGTGATAATAAACTTTCAAATATGCTTTACTAATGAAATATAGAAGACAACCTTTTAAAATCCTTCCAAAGATGTCCCCACTACACGGTGTCTGAAGCTCATTCTCAGAGAGATCAGTTTTTAGGTTTTTAAACAGACTGATAGATACCTTATAAACCATATAAGGGGGCAAAGCCTAAAACAGTGTTCCTGTCTAAGGCTGGTTTCACACTGCAGTTTTTTCACTGATCAGTGTCCATCAGATTTGTGTGCCAAAACCAGGAGTGTCTCCAAAACCCAGAACAGGTGTCAATCTTTCAAATATAGTTTTTTCTCTGCAAGTTCCTCTCCTGGTTCCTCTCTGGGTTTTGGCACACAAATCTGATGGACACTGATCAGTGAAAAAACTGCAGTGTGAAAGCAGCCTAACCTGGCTACAGCTGATCTGTGTATTGTCAGTTTACCTCATGCAGGGACAGTGTGAGCAAAGGCTGTGGGCACACAGGTCCACTGACATCTTGTCTGACTCCATTCACATCAGCTCTGCTCCTTGCAATCAGCTATTAACACTACTGAGCAATGCACTGTCAATGGAGTAGTCAGATAAGATCTCACACAGTCTCCTCATGAGGTAACCTGATAAACAGTGTTCACTTCTGATCAGTGTAAGCCCTGCTCCCACCCAGAATGTGTCAGGTTTAGAAATAGCCTAGTGGGGACATCTTCTGGAAGGATTTTGAATGGTTTCCTTCCAGATTTCTCTTATGAATTATATTTGAAAGTTTATTATTAGCACTTGCTCTACATTATTAATTAAAAATTTAACAGCGGTTACACTTTAACCCCTTCATGACCTTGCCATTTTTTGTAATTCTGACCAGTGTCCCTTTATTAGGTGGTAACTCTGGAACACTTCAACGCATCCTAGCGATTCTGAGATTGTTTTTTCAGGACATATTGCGCTTTATGTTAGTAGTAAATTTAGGTAAATAATTTTTGCGTTTATTTGTGGAAAAAAAAAAAAAAAATAAATAAATTTGGCGAAATTTTTGTTAATTTCGCAATTTCCAAATTTTTATTCTGTTAAACCAGAGAGTTATGTGACACAAAATAGTTAATAAATAACATTTCCAACAAGTTTACTTTACATCAGCACAATTTTGTAAAAAATTGTTAGGACGTCAAAAGTTCATCAGCAATTTCTCATTTTTCCAGCAAAATTTACAAAACCATTTTTTGTGACATCACATTTGAAGTCCCTTTGAGGGGCATACATGACAGAAAACACCCAAAAGTGACACTATTCCAAACACTGCACCCCTCAAGCTACTCAAAACTACATTCAAGAAGATTATTAACCCTTCAGGTGCTTCACAGGAACTAAAAATGGAAGGAAAAAAAAAAATGGACATTTTAATTTTTCCAACAAAAATGTTCCTTGAGCCTCAATTCTTTCATTTTCACATGGGCAACAGGATAAAATGGATCCTAAAATTTGTTAGGCACTTTCTCTTGAGTACACAGATACCTCATATGTGCTCATAAACCACTGTTTGGGTGCACGGCAGGGCTCAGAAGGGAAGGAGCGCCATTTGACTTTTAGAGCTAATTTTCTATTCAAAAAGTGAAATAGCGCTCCTTCCCTTCAGAGCCCTGCCGTGCACCCAAACAGTGGTTTATGACCACATATGAGGTATCGGTGTGCTCAGGAGAAATTCCAACAAATTATAGGATCCATTTTATCCTGTTGCCCATGTGAAAAATGAAAAAATTGAGGCTAAAATAATTTTTTTTTTTCTTTTCACAAAAATAAGTACTTTCAATTTTACAGATCAATCTGCAAAGCACCTGGGGGTTTAAAGTGCTCACTATGCATCTGGATAAGTCCCTTGGGGGAGGAGGGGATGTCTATTTTCCAAAATGGGGTCACTTGTTTGAGAGCTCCAATCTTCAGGCACACAGGGGCTCTCCATACACGACATTGTGTCCGCTAACAAGTGGAGCTAATTTTCCATTGAAATTGTTAGCGGACACCATGTCGCGTATGGAGAGCCACTGTGTGCCATCACGAGGGCAACTGGAAGAGTTGGGGTACAGCACCAGAAAATGGCGCCTCTAATGAATACGCTATTTTCTGGGGTGGCTGTGGGTTGCACTTCACAGCGTTGTTTTGGGCGCCACAACGTTTGGGTCTCTCCATGCTGAGGGAGTGCAGGGAGATGACGCTGCAGAGAATACTGGCACAGGCGGCAGAGGAACACAGGAGGGGAGGGGGTGACCCGAGTAGGAAGAGGGCACAGGAGAGCAGGGTTCAGGGCACAGGGACACAAGGGTTGAAGGCACAAGGCTGCGGGGCAGAAGGGCAACAGAGCACTGCAGGGGCACAGGCCAGGAGGAGACCGGACGAAGTGTGGAGCAGCGATGATGGGGGTGATCAATCCCATCATATCACTTCCAGATCACTCCCATCATCACTGGAGGGGACGAGTATAGCCCCCTCCAGTGATTATGGGAGTGATCTGATGGAATTGATAACTCCCATCATCGCTGCTCCACACTGTGCCCGCTCTGCTGTCTCCTCCGGTCCCCCCACTCCCGAAAGAGAGCGGGCACAGGAGAGGGAGGACCGGAGGAGAGCAAGCAGGCATGGTGCGGAGGACCAGGGAGAGTGGGCACAGTGGCGATGATGGGAGTGAAATAGGAGAGATAACTCCTAGATCACAGTGATCGCAGACTAAAGGTGGCAAAGCCACCCTTCCTGACATCACCCTAAGGTCCGCAGCTTCCGCTTCCTGTAGCCTGGTAAGATTTCGCCAACGCCGGTCACTGGAGCTACAGGACGGGGAGGATCCTGCCATGACATTGTGGGACGTCACAGTCCGGGAAGGCACCAACTTCTATGACGTTCCGCAAGGTCACGTCGGGAAGGGGTTAAAGGGGTTGCCCACTACTGGGACAACTTCTCCTCAATCCCCTGTTAAATACCCACCTCCGATACAGTTCCAACAATGTCGGTATTTGTTCTCCCGCAGCTCACGTGACATTGCAACGTCCAGTGAACCCCAGAAGAGCAAGTGCCGATATCGCCGGAACAATGCTGGCACTGGACAAGAGAATAATTGTTATTTTAATAGGGGCAATCCGTACCTATTGTTCCAGATGCTCTTGAAGAGGTTTAGTGCTTCCTGGAGTCTGTTGGTCTGATTGTCCTCCCGGATCACCATATTATAGCTGCTGCTGGCAACCACGAATATAATCGCAGTCACATCTGAAAACATAACAAAAAATGTTTGTTAGCACAAGAACAAATTGGTGAAAACCCATTGATGTGTTGGCATCTAAGGGTTAGAAGTTCTTCCACATCCCATTGTGCCTTGCCAAAAGTCTTGCCAAATTCTGCCTTAACCAGAGAAATCATCTGACAGCAGGGGCTTAAAAGCAGATTTCTTAATTTCAAGTTGTGGTACTGGGCTGAGGCCATGTGGAAACGAAAAGCCAAAGCAAAAATCAAGGTTTAACGGTTAGATTGATTGATTTGTGGGAGTCCGAGTCATGGTCAGGCAGTCTTCAATCCCTGAATCTCCTTCACACAGATACAGGACATAATCCATCTTGTCACATATCAGTAAGGCAGGAACTCTAATCTCACCATTAAAGCACTGGATCCATTTTCTGCGTTCATCACGTTGGCCACCAACATCAAACATGCTACATAGGGCAAAAAACAACAATGAGTTAGAGAAAGCACAGGTCAACGGCAAATCCTTATAAAGTAAATATAACTGTGATAAGTGGGGGTCCAAGCTCCAAGATCTTAATGCTTAAATGGCACTTCTACCCCTCCTAAATTCTCCTCTACATAGTGCGGCTCCCTGCCAATCACTTTGGTTTTCTACAAATATAGAGGAGAAATAGCGAAGAGGACGCAGTGTTACACCAGCACAGCAGACTCTTCATCTAGGACTCCTTTTGGTCCTAACTGATGGCATGTCCTAGCAAGTCATCATCACCTTAAAGAGACTTTCCCACTAAAAAAAAGTTAATTTTAAAGATTATTTTAATCAATAGATCTTGGCATAATAAACATTTCCACAATTGGATGTGTTTAAAAAAAATAATATTCTTCTGCGGAGATAATCTTATATATGTGTACTGTGTAATGGATGTGTCTGACCATACAGGGACATGGTCTGATCATACCACATCTCCGGTGCCGAGATAATCTTATACATGTGACCCTGCTATGTACTGTGTAATGGATGTGTCTGACCATACCATATCTCCTGGGTAGGGGAGGACTCAAAGGGAAAATTTTTTTTTTTTTTATAATATATATATATATATATATATATATATATATATATATATATATATATATATATATATATATATATATATATATATATATATATATAAAATATTATTATTATAATAATAATACAGAATGGAATCAGAAAACTGTTCTTTGAGGCCAATTTTTTTTTTTTTTTTTTTTAAATCAGGCAGGTAAATATTTTATGTTAACATACAGTGTACTGGAAAGTGGGGAAAAAATTCCAAGTGTGGTGAAACTGAAAAATAAAAAAAATTTTTTTTTTTTTTTAATTATTCACTATAAAAGGTAAAACGGTGCATGTACATACCGAAACATGATACTTTTATCCAAGTAGAGGAAAAAAAAAATTCTGAAGTCTGAAAAAAACAAAACAAAAAAAAGACCAAAACAAACAGAACCTCCCCCAAAAAAGAAACATGAATTGAGCTTTTGGTGCCATTTTCCGAGACCCGTAGCGTTCTCATTTTTCTGGATCTGGGGTTAGCTAAAGGCTAATTTTTGCATATTGAGCTGACGTTTAGAATGATACCCCTTTTTGGGTACATGTGATGGATTGATCGCCTGTTATTGCAATGTGGAGAACAAACAAAAAATAAAAAACCCTCAAAAACGTAATGTTGGCGCTTTGACTTTTTTCCATCACACAGTTGACCAATCAGATTAATTGATTTTGTCTTGATAGATCGGGCATTTCTGAACACAGCAATAACAAATGTGTCTTTTATTAATAGTTTTACATTTCAATGAGGCAAAAGGGGGTTAGATTAAATTTTTTTTCCCTTCATTTAACTTGGCTCTTTAGGGCACCTCAACAATTTACAGTGCGATCACTTCTGCAGTGCAGACCATGCTGATGTCACCGATGGTGTCAGGGATTAGCGCTGTCCGTTAGATCGCACTGTCAGTTTGACAGCGCAATCTAATGGGTTAAGAGGTGCAGGTGGATTTCTGATCTACCCACCTGTGTTAGATGCACATGTTGGCCATTCAGATCAACCAACAGGTGCAGGGAATGAGCTTGCATCAAAGGATGCACCTATATGTCCTTGGTCATGAAGGGTTTAACACATCCAATTGTGGACTTTATTAACCCAAGATCTGTTGATTAAACTTAACTTCAAAATTAACTTTGTAAGAAAACCTTTTTTGGATGGAAAAAGACTTCACACTATTTAACATTGCAGGCACTGATTTGCATTATTAGCCATTGCTCCATTGACGTAGATATGGCACATGCTGCCCAAATATAGTGTCATATGAAGGTACAATGAGACCAAACAGCCATAAGGCTGAATGTGGACCTACACATAGTAAGTCCTGGGCTTTCATACAGTTATCTCAATGGCCATGCATACACATGTATGATCCCAATGCTTTTGGTACTTACTGAAAGTTCACTTTGTCAACTTGAAACTTTGTTTCAAATATTCCAGATGTCAGGACTCTGCATCGTAGTAAATCCTAGAACAAGAACGGAACAGGGATTAGCAGTTATAGTAACTACAGCCATACACCAAGATCTGACAAATGTGGTACAATAATGTGGAAAGGATCTCTGATAGGTGTTACAGATAGGGTTGCCTGAGGGCATTGTTCAGGTCTTTTAGAGCTCAGCATCTGTAGGGACAGGCGGTTCTGGTGTCTTCAGTACAATGAAACTGATAACACGATTTTCAGACTCAACGGGATAAGAACAGAAAAAGAAACTTTTAAATGATAATAAAAAAAAAATAAAAAAAAAGGTAATTAAGTGGTATTCCAATCCTAAGGAATTAGCAATTATCCACAGTATGGGTGATCATCAGGACTGAGTACCAACCACCAGGTCCCCTACCAGGTGACTCCACAAGCAGAATGGGGAGAACAGCTGTGCAATATAAGCCTATGTGCACACTGGGTGTTTTACATCCGGTTTTTGTGCTGCGTTTTTGCACAAAAGAAATGGATCAATTTTGGTAAGGCCAGCAAAGTCCGTAGAAATGCTGCAAGAATTGACATGGTGCAGATATAAATCTGCTGTAAATACACAAGAATAAAGAGAAGCAGCATCTCAGCATCTGCATGAGATTTTACATATCTCATTCACTTTGCTGGTACTGTATAAGGCTACGTATTTTCTGCACCATGTCAGTGCAAAAAAAAAAAAAAAAAAAAAAAGACACCTGCGCACACAGACAGGAGGTAACTCAGGACAGCAGAATAGTGAGTGCAGCTCTGGAGTATAATGCACGATGTAACTCAGGATCAGTACGGGATAAGTAATGTAATGTACAGTGCCTACAAGTAGTCTTCAACCCCCTGCAGATTTAGCTGGTTGACACATGCGGAATTAACTTGGCATTGTGACATTTGGACTGTAGATCAGCCTGGAAGTGGGAAATGCACTGCAGCCAAAAAGATTTTTTTTTTTTCTTTTTTAAAGCGTTAAAAGTTAATTCAGAGGGTCATTTATTATTCAACCCCTCAAACCACCAGCATTCTGTTTGGTCCCCCTAAAGCAGAGGTCCCCAATGTCAGTCCTCGAGGGCCGAACCAGTGCAGGTTTTCAGGATCTCCTTAGTATTTCACAGCAGGCAATGATTCCAATCCCTGTGCAATAGTAAGGAAATCCTGAAAACCTGCACTGGTTCGGCCCTCGAGGACTGACATTGGGGACCTCTGCCCTAAAGTATTAAGAAGTAGTTCAGGCACAAAGAACAATGAGCTTCACATGTGTGGATTAATTATCTCTTTTGCCAGCCTTTTCTGACTATTTAAGACCCCCCCAAACTTGTGAACAGCACTCATACATGGTCAACATGGGAAAGACAAAGGAGCATTCCAAGGCCATCAGAGACAAGATCGTGGAGGGTCACAAGGCTGGCAAGGGGTACAAAACCCTTTCCAAGGAGTTGGGCCTACCTGTCTCCACTGTTGGGAGCATCATCCGGAAGTGGAAGGCTTATGGAACTACTGTTAGCCTTCCACGGCCTGGACAGCCTTTGAAAGTTTCCTCCCGTGCCGAGGCCAGGCTTGTCTGAAGAGTCAAGGCTAACCCAAGGACAACAAGGAAGGAGCTCGGGGAAGATCTCATGGCAGTGGGGACATTGGTTTCAGTCAATACCATAAGTAACGTACTCCACCGCAATGGTCTCCGTTCCAGACGAGCCCGTAAGGTACCTTTACTTTCAAAGCGTCATGTCAAGGCTCGTCTACAGTTTGCTCATGATCACTTGGAGGACTCTGAGACAGACTGGTTCAAGGTTCTATGGTCTGATGAGACCAAGATCGAGATCTTTGGTGCCAACCACACACACGTGACATTTGGAGACTGAATGGCACTGCATACGACCCCAAGAATACCATCCCTACAGTCAAGCATGGTGGTGGCAGCATCATGCTGTGGGGCTGTTTCTCAGCCAAGGGGCCTGGCCATCTGGTCCGCATCCATGGGAAGATGGATAGCACGGCCTACCTGGAGATTTTGGCCAAGAACCTCCACTCCTCCATCAAGGATCTTAAGATGGGTCGTAATTTCATCTTCCAACAAGACAACGACCCAAAGCACACAGCCAAGAAAAACAAGGCCTGGTTCAAGAGGGAAAAAATCAAGGTGATGGAGTGGCCTAGTCAGTCTCCTGACCTTAACCTAATTGAAAACTTGTGGAAGGAGCTCAAGATTAAAGTCCACATGAGACACCCAAAGAACCTAGATAACTTGGAGAAGATCTGCATGGAGGAGTGGGCCAAGATAACTCCAGAGACATATGCCGGCCTGATCAGGTCTTATAAAAGACGATTATTAGCTGTAATTGCAAACAAGGGTTATTCCACAAAATATTAAACCTAGGGGTTGAATAATAATTGACCAACACTTTTATGTTTAAAATTTATTAAAATTCAACTGAGCAACATAACTTTTTGGTTTGTAAGATTTATGCTTCTGTTAATAAATCCTACTCTCGTTTTCAGTTTGAAGGCTCTAACTTATTTGCATCTTATCAAACCACCTAAATCTGCAGTGGGTTGAAGACTACTTGTAGGCACTGTATGTACACAGTGATTTCACCAGCAGAATAAAGAGTGCAGCTCTGGAGTATAATACAGGATGTAATGCAAGATCAGTACAGGGTAAGTAATACACAGTGGAATGCAAAAGTTTGGACACCCCTAGTCAAAATTACTGCTATTGCAAACAGTTAAGCAAGTACATGAAGTGATGTCGAAAAGGCATAGAGTAAGAGATTAAGCATTTTCGACTCCCCTTCCCCCCCGAAAATATTTTCAGCTTTAACATTCTAAAAATTATAAAAAGGAAAAATGTGCTGATACAAAAGTCTGGGCACCTTGGATATTTCTGTGCTCAGGTATCTTTGACTAAGGTTTCAGACCTTAATTAACCTGTTAAAGTTATGGCTTGTTCACCATCATCATTGGGAAAGGCCAAGTGATACAAATTTCGCAGCTTTATAAAAATCCAGCCTCCTCTAATCTTGTGCCAAAGAACAGCAGCTGCCTAGCACTCTGAAAATGAAAATGATAGAGGTCCACAAAGCAAGGGAAGGCTATAAGAAGTGTTTTCAAGTTGCCCTTTAGTCAGTTTGAAATATAATCAAGAAATGCTAGTTAACAGGAACAGGGCAGGTCAAAGTAAGGTCTGGTAGAGCAGAATTTCAGTGAGCTGCTCATAGGATTGTTAGAGAAGCAAATCAGAACCCACTGCTTGACTGCAAAATACCTTCAGGAAGATTTAGCAGACTTGAAAAGTAGAACAATGTACATTCATGGCCAAAAGTTTTGAGAATGATACAAATATTAATTTTAACAAAGTCTACTGCTTCAGTTTTTCTAATGGCAATTTGCATATACTACAAAATGTCATAAAGAGTGATCAGCTTAACAGCAATTACTTGCCAAGTCAATATTTGCCTAGAAAATGAACTTTAACCCCCAAAACACATTTCAACATCATTGCAGTCCTGCCTTAAAAGGAGCAGCTAACATCATTTTAGTGATTGTTCCATTAACGCAGGTGTGGGTGTTGAGGAGGACAGGGCTGGCGAACAGTCAGTCATGATTAAGTAAGAATGACACCACTGGACACTTTAAAAGGAGGCTGGTGCTTGGTATCCTTGTTTCTCTTCAGTTAACCATGGTCATCTCTAAAGAAACACGTGCAGCCATCATTGCACTGCACAAAAATGGCCTAACAGGGAAGAGTATTGCAGCTACAAAGATTGCACCTCAGTCAACAATCTATCACATCATCAAGAACTTCACGGAGAGAGCTTCCATTGTTGTCAAAAAGGCTCCAGGGCGCCCAAGAAAGACCAGCAAGCGCCAGGACCGTATCTTAAAACTGTTTCAGCTGCGGGATCGGACTACCAGCAGTGCCGAGCTTGCTCAGGAATGGCAGCAGGCTGGTGTGAGTGCTTCTGCACACACTGTGAGGCGGAGACTGAGCAAGGTCTGGTTTCAAGGAGGGCAGAAAAGAAGCCCCTTCATTCCAGAAAAAACATCAGGGACCGACTGATATTCTGCAAAAGGTACAGGGAGTGGACTACTGAGGACTGGGGTAAAGTCATTTTCTCTGATGAATCCCCTTTTCAATTGTTTGGGACATCTGGAAAACAGCTGATTCGGAGAAGAAGAGGTGAGCACTACCACCAGTCTTGTCTCATGCCAACTGTAAAGCATCCTGAAACCATTCATGTGTGAGGTTGCTTCTCAGCCAAGGGAATTGGCTCACTCACAGTCTTGTCTAAAAACACAGCCATGAATAAAGAATGGTACCAGAATGTACTGCAAGAGCAACTTCTCCCAACCGTCCAAGAGCAGTTTGGCGCCCAACAATGCCTTTTCCAGCATGATGGAGCACCTTGCCATAAAGCAAAGGTGGTAACTAAATGGCTCAGGGAACAAAACAGAGATTTTGGGTCCATGGCCTGGAAACTCCCCAGATCTTAATCCCATTGAGAACTTGTGGTCAATCATCAAGAGACGGGTGGACAAACAAAAAACAACAAATTCTGCCAAAATGAAAGCATTGATTATGCAAGAATGGACTGCTATCAGTCAGGATTTGGTCCAGAAGTTGATTGAGAGCATGCCAGGGAGAATTGCAGAGGTCCTGAAGAAGAAGGGTCAACACTGCAAATATTGACTTGCTGCATTAACTCATTCTAAGTTGTCAATATAACCTTTTGGTACTCATAATATGATTACAATTATATTACTGTATGCGATATAAACATCAAACAAATAAAAACCAGAGGGCAGCAGATCATGTAAAAATATAATGTTGGTGTCATTCTCAAAACGTTTGGCCATGACTGTACTGCAACTCCAGAGTCACCTGCAAATATGGCATTCATGGAATAGTCATCAGGAAAAAACCTCTCCTGCACCCTCACCATGAAATTCCACATCAGAAGTATGCACAAAAAAGCATCTAAACAAGCCAGATACATTTTGGAAACAAGTCCTGTGGACAGATTAGGTTAAAATAGAACTGTTTGGTTTCAATGATCACGTGTGGAGAAAAAGGGAACAGAACATCTCACCAACCCATTAAGCATGGGGATGACTCGATCATGTTTTGGGGTTTGTTACAGCCAACGGCACTGGGACCATTTCACTGGTAGAGGAAACAATAGATTCAATGAAATTTTAACAATTCCTTGTTGCAAACATAACACCATCTGTAAAAAGCTGAAGTTGAACACATGATGACTTCTACAAATAGATAATGGTACTTAACAGAAGACAAAATACACAGACCACCTGAAAAGGCACAAGCTGAAAGGTGTTACAATGGCTCTCAGTCCTGTGATCCAAACATCAATGAACACCTGTGCATAGTACTCTAACAGCAGAGCATGAAAGGTGACCCAGGAATCTCACAGAATGAAGACTTTTCCAAAGAAGGATGGATGAAAATGAGTGATGAGCGAGTGTAATCATTACTATTTGCTACTCGCACGGATAGTACAGTATTAGCAATACTCTACTCAGCGAGAATCACTGATGCTCATGAGTGATGTGTCCATCGTGATTGATCTGATACAGATTGGCAGCTCCCTTCAGTGCACAAAGGCAGTCTGTGACCCAGTGAGAGCAGATTGAACGTTAGGATCTCTGGGGGGCACAGCAAGGTGTTTTATGCATTGAAAATGCAAAAAAGCCCACCTCCTGCTCTGTCCCGGAAATACTCGTTTTATGGCCAATGTGTGTGGGCAGATTGGACTTGATATTCAGATTAGTACGCGACTATTACCAAGAACTCATTAACAGCATAGCTACTCACTTGTCACTAATAAAAAATGTGTCAAAAAAGAACTCTTGCCTTGCTACAAAAAGTGTTTACTTGCAAGTGGGGAGGGGCGGAATAGATACAAATCATGCGGGGAGACCAAACATTTATATTGGCCGTTTTCTTTTTTGTAATTTTTACAAAGATGAAAAGAAAAAGTTCTTGCCTAAAATACAAAAGGAAACAGTCATCTTTAACTTTCTGCCATTTAGAGATAATTTCATCTTCAACTTGCTTAACTGTTCACAACAGTCATTTTGCCCAGGGGTGCACAAACTTTTGCATCCTACTGTATGTGCACAGTGACGACATAAGAGCATAAACAAAAGGCTCAGTATTCTGGACATAACCTAGGAGGAATAAAATGGTAAACAGAAGCATATTCACCCACTAGTACCTGTGCCCTCTGGGATCCTGTGATTTATGGTGACACATCAAAAGCTTCTACAATCCCAAACCCGAATATAAAAAAAAAAAAAAAAACCATCGGCCCAGCCCGTAGCCATGCAGACATACTATGTGTGTCCGGATAGCATATGCACTCACCTGATCAGTTGGTGTATAGTCATTCTGTTGCACGATGTCAATTTTGTCTAGAAAACTGAGGCAAGAAGAGAGAATATATTTAATGGTTAAATACAATATAATTATTCAACATTTTATTTAATTTTGGCATCATCGAGCCCAGTTAGGTGCTGCATCACCACATAACCTCTGTAGACCCACACAATGCCACAGTTCTGTATTATCAGACCTTCTAGACCAGAAACGGCAAACCTATGGCACGCGTGTCAGGGAGGGCACGCAGAGCCGTCTCCGCTGGCAAGTGGCCTCGCCTCTGCACTGATCTGCTGGCGCCGGCAGTTCAAAGCTGTGTCGGATCAGGGGAGACATTTCTCCCCTCTCCGACACATTCTCCTAAACCCGCCCTCTGCGCCCGGAGTCACGTGACTGCGCTCAGCGCAGGAGACGACAGAAGATGTCAGGAGAGGAAAGCTGCAGCAGCGGTGAAAGCAGGAAGGGGAGTATGACTTTAACCTATTTACAGCAGCCAGGATGGGGCAATACTAACAGGGGGCAGGATGGGGCAATACTAACAGGGGGCAAGGAATGGGGCACATTACTGCTGGATAGGGCATATTACTGCATGGGTACAAGGATGAGGCACATTAGTGCAGGATGGGACATATTACTGCAACGGGACAATGAAGGGGCATATTGGTGCAGCATGGGGCATATTACTGCATAGGGCCAAGAATGAGGCACATTAGTGCAGGATGGGGCATATTACTGCAAAGGAATAAGGGTGGGGCATATTAATGGCACGTGGACAAGGATGAGACACATTACTCCAGGATGGGGCATATAACTTCAAGGGGACATGGATGGGGCATATTACTGCAAGGAGAGAAGGATAGGGCATTACTGCAGGATGGGGCATATTACTGCAAGGGGACAAGAATGTGGCATTTTGCAGAATGGGGCATTTTGCTGCAAGGGGACAAGGATAGGGCATTACAGCAGGATGGGGACATTACCACAAGGGGACAAGGATGAGGCATACTACAAGGGGATAAGGATGAAGACATTACTACAAGTAGAGGGTCAGGATGGAGCACAACTGCAAGGAGAGGGTCAGGATGGGGCCATAAATACATGGATATGGTCAGGATGGATCATATAGCTAGGAGAGGATCAGAATGGAGCACATAGCTAGAAGGAGAGGATCAGAATGGAGAACATAAAAGGTGGTCAGGATGGAGCACATAACTACAAGGAGAAGGTCAGGATGGAGATATTACTACAAGATGAGGACCAGGATTTCAGTATGAAATCTGCTTGCATTCCATGATAAAATCTATCTCCCATCTGTCTAATATTGTGCATTTTTCCATACAGATCAATCCACCTGCTGTTTCTAGAAAGGGCAGTGGCAGCAGCTCAGCTTCAATGTGGCAGTGCACATGAGCTGTCTGACCACTGCTGAAGAGAAGACTGCAAAGGTAAGTTTAAAATCAATTAATTGTTAAAATCATTGAATTGATCAGTGTTTCAGGACTACAAGAACTGCACAGTGAAGAGTGTTAGCATCTGCTGGCTCTCCCCCCTGTGCAGCGCTTATGATTACCACTGCTGTAATTTAGATTACATTACCGTATTGGCACTTCGCCATAAATAATTTGGTTTTGGGTTGTGGTTTGGGCACTCGGCCTCTGAAAGGTTCGCCATCACTGTTCTAGACTATCGGATATATGATTAGAGAGACTGAGCTGTTTTATCTCAGGAGGGCTGTGCACTTACACACTTGTTATAGCGCCCCCCTGCTGGTCTCTTGATTTCTTCCTCGTATGTTCACCTGGTATGTCCAGTGCTAGTGAGAAGAAGCCATTATCTGGCTATACAACAATGTATTTGACCATCGTCCCCGGATACATTAGGTAAATTTTATGGTTGAGCAAAAAGATTTATAGGACATACCGCGACAATGATGTGGTGCCAAGATGACTAATCAAAAGAGGCACCAGGGATGCCAGCAGGGTGTAGGTTCGCTCTGGTAGCCATACAGACTACTGGTGTGCCTGCTGGACTATGCCTTTAAATCTTTTTTGATCAGTTCCAGTGGAAGCTCTGAATTTAAAGAACAGCAGGGGGCGCCATGTCAGCAAAATCTGGACAAGCATTTGTGGAAAGGGGGGAAAAAAAAAAAAAAAAAAGTGCAAAATGCTCATATTTTGTGCGCAATCCAACAGAGTAAGTTTGGCTTGGCCACAAGCCTTATGACAATGGCCACATCAAACCATAATGAAAGGGAATGTGGACAGTAATCTGCAAATTAAGGCATGACCTCGCTCCCTTTCATCATACTGTGCCATAGCAATGCCCTTCTGCCACATTTGGCTGTGCAACGCGTGCCATGGCCAAGGTTGTGCTGTAGCCCCAGACTCCAAATAATTGGCAGCACATCGCTGTGGCTCATGTAATGGACACTACATCTCCTGAAGCAACGAAGAGTGAGGGGCGCCGGAGCTAGGAAGCTACGAAAATGGCCGGTCACCAACATACTATACCATGTGATGAAACAAACTCACTTGTCATCCAATGAAGCCCATTTGACTAATCAAAGGTTAAAAGTGATTCTTTTAAAAATCTTAAAGGGAATCTATCAGCAGGTTTATGCTATCCCACCTGAGAGCAGCATAATGTAGATACAGAGACCTTGATTCCAGTGATGTGTCACTTACTGAGCAGCTTGCTGTCGTGAGAAAATTACTGTTTTCTCAGCTGCAGATTTAGCAGTTCATGAATATGCCTGACTGTTAGCTGACCAAGTAGACTGCTCATGATAATCTCCAGCTGAGTATTTTATCAAAATGACACTGAGCAGCCCAGTAAGTGACATTGCTGGAATTAGGATTTCTGGGCCCTACATTCTGCTACTCTCAGATTAGGTGGCAAAAACCTGGTGACCGATTCACTTTAAATAGGCAATATTGCCAAGAGCTTGTAAAACCAAGCAACTTTGGAATGAAGAATCAAAAATCCCTCTGTGCTTGAGAACAGAGGATATTTAAGAGGGGGCTCTAGTTTACAGCTTGTTGCCTAGGTTGCCATAATGAGTGGGGTTTTTTCATGCTACGAGCGCAACACTTAAAACTTTTTGCTATTGAGCTTGGAAGCGCTGCTCTGAAGCTGGCTGGATTGCTGGCTTTCACCAGCTTCAATGGCCTATTTTGCTGCAGAGGTAAAGTAGTGATAATGGCACTGGTCCAAGCTGAAGCAAACCCCCTTTGGCAAGCAAAAACACGAGAGGCTGGGAGCAGTGCACTCAAAGGGATTCTGTATGACTTCACCCCTTCAAACTATTTATATACCCAAAAGAAAGTCCAGCAAAAGCTTTATAAGGCCTGTCAGTTCCTGCCGAGACATCAGCATTTGAATTGACATGCAAATGAGGCTGAAGAGCTACATGTAGATCTAAAGCCTCCGTCACTACAGCTCTAGTTTCTGCCCAGTACCATCACCTCCTGATATCTCCTTTGCCTGAATGCACTCAACATAGAGGCCGATTGTCAACCAGGAGTAGGAGACAGTGCGTGAGGGGGAATAGAGCTGGAGTGACGGAGACTTCACCTCTATTATATACTCAACCCTGCCGATTTCTCAGTAATGAAGGAGTGGACTGCTCATATAAAAGGTATTGCTGGAGTTATTGAGCTACATGCGCATATATATCCAAGGCGGGGGCAATCTCCTGCTGACAAATTACCTTTAAAAAAAAATAAACTTTAACATGAGAAAATCCCTTTAAGGCAGGCTAAATTGGACAGACATTTTACTGTGAATTTTTTTTTTATGGGAAAAAGCATCCAAGTGAGGACATGCAGTATGACCAACACTTCTGGCAGGAGGGATATCCCCAATCTATGACCCTATAATGGCCATTTTTTTTGTTGCACATCAGAGTTCCCGGACGATCTAAGGGTACCTTTACACGCGGCAACTTTTCTAGGCAATTTCACTTGCAACTCACTGGTTGCAGTGAGATCATGGACACATTGTTCTATCTTGTGGCCTTGTACAAATGGAACAATGTCTCCATGATTTCACTGCAACCAGTAAGTTGCCAGTGAAATTGCCTAGAAAAGTTGCCGCGTGTAAAGGTACCTTTACGCAGCCGTTTTGCATTGACATGGCTGGATGTAGCGCACATTCCTCCCACACTGAGGCAGAGGGGCAAGACAATCCGGAGACAGCGCAGGCCTGAGCCATCACTATGGCACACCTAGACCAGGGATCAGAGGAGCGCCCCTGGGACCCCACAGTCCTAACTCACTACAGCCAGCACCAGCATGGAGCGAGGAGGCCTCCGATCTGGACGGACTGCTAGTTTAAGAGGATAATCTAACTTTCCCAGTGTTACATTACAAATGGGCCAGAAATAGCTGCCCGCGCCCTGGCCTCCAGCTCTGTTGTCATGACAATGGGGCCATTTTACTATAAATAGCTCGTCAGCACGAAACCTTGTGAGAGATCTCTGGAGCAGGGCCAGGCGGCAGAACAAAGACACACCATTGAGCGGCTCCCCCTCCACCAAAAGACACAATTCACCCTTTATACTGAGCAAATGCTGCAGCAGCTTCCACATCACTCATTAGTGGGGTCGGCGCTCGCTCCGAGGATTGTGTGCGCTCAGCACTTCTGGAGCTGCTAAACTTTATACACAATGGTGGAGATAAACGCCCCCCCCCCCCCCCCCCCCCCCCCCATCTCCATGCACGCAGGCTACAACCCCCTGTGGGGGCCCGCTGTACAGTCGTCATGGCAACAACACACAGTGGAGGCAGCCATTTTGTAGGATGGACCTCTCCCAGGGCAGTTTACAATGAACAAAGTGGTCCGATTGGAAGCTATGGGCAAAATACTTTTTGTAATAGTCATCCTTTATGAAGGGCACCCATTAGGGGACATCCTCACGGGGAAAAAAAAATAGGGCATCGGTCAGACATCACTTTAAAAAGAGATAGTGAGATTGATGGGGTCCGACTGCTGGGACCGGCGCAGATCACCAGAGTCTGGCATTTTTATAGTGGCAGAGTGGATGTACGACCGCCACTCCATTCATTCCCTATGGCGCTGCCGGAGTGCTCCCCGAGTGCATGTACGACCGCTGCTCTATTCATTCCCTTATGGTGCTGCCGGAGCGCTCCCCGAGTGCATGTACAACCGCTACTCCATTCATTCCCAATGGTGCTGCAGGAGCGCTCCTCGAGTGCATGTACAACCGCCACTCCATTCATTCCCTATGGGGCTGCTGGAGCACTCCCCGAGTGCATGTATGACGGCTGCTCCATTCCCTATGGGGCTTATGGACTGCTCCTCGAAAGAGAACCAACAATTACACGAATGCTGTAAAAGGTTTCCTGCTTCGGCAATCAATTTCCAGCAGACCGATTCTTATTAATCACTAATCTAAAGGTCATCACTTACCCTAGATCGATATTTCTTCCAAAAAAAAAGCTACACTTTTAAAAGAGGCCATAAGACATATTGTGAGCAGAGCACAAACACACACACACACACACACACACACACACACACACACACACACACACACACTACAGTGGATAGATCCATCTTTCTGGAACACATTATGGCAGGATTAGCCTGAGCCCAGTCCACTTGTTAGAAGATTTACAGCAAAAAGTTGGATTTTTTTTTTAAATTGCAATTGATATTGCAACTAACATAACACCAGCTGATAAATCTCCCCTGTAATCTCTAAACTTCATGTTGGCATACGTCATTACTATACTAAATGGATTGGGCTTGATTTCCACACAATCCGGCTACAACTGATCCTGTAGATTTCTATGGCACAGCTAGCTGTCATCTGCAGATGATGCCCTGGATGGGTCCTAGGGTGGCATACAGTGTGTGGGTCATGGTCGCTGTGACAGCCCATTCTGGCCCCGAGTACTGGACAGTATTTTGGTTCCAGTGAGCAGAGTTTAAGGGTGGGTTCTGTACAAGGTATGTGTGTGTGCCACATGTATGAGCCATGAGGGTCCGCACCAGATAAAGTGGCAGTACAGTCCATACACATAGTGCGAGTTTTCACAGTGGATCTGAGTGCAGCGAGCGCTCCCTCCACGCTCTGGTGCATTCCTCAGAGGGGCCCCACGTCCTTGTAGACAAATCCAGTAAACAGTTGCTGCTCGGAGCCGTGTACTGAACACCCGCCTCTCTCCTACCATCATCTCACAGGTTGTGGCCATTTACACAGGACCAGGGACTATAGTGCCCTCCATAGCTGCAGCAAAAGAAATTATTGCAAGACACATTAAATGTCTGAGAAAAGATCACACCGTATATATTAAGAGACAATGCTTTCTATGCATAGGCCAAAGGGGAAAAAGGGCATGTGGTCAGGGGGGTAAGCTAGTAGTTTACACAGTGTGAACACTGCCAGTACCAGAGCACTAGACAGCATTCAGCTGTAAACATGCTGTAGGTATTGTCAGTACGCGCAGACTGACCCTCTACACTGTGGATGACAGCTGCTGCCACATCTGTCAGTGAGAGGAGAAGTGAGCGCAGGCACATGTCAGCCTTCATTGATGGGATGAAAGTCATTGTGATGCCATTTCCCTTCCCCAGCAGTGGATCCACCCTTTGGTGTGCCCTCCTCCATGACCCAGCCTCCACTACTCCCCCCACCCTCCGCCAATGCAGCCAGGCTATAAATAGCTCTGCTGCTCCTAGTTTACACAAGCCGCTTGGAAGGAGGGGCCCGTCTCAGCGGATGGGAAGCTCACATTTGCCAGTCTCACAATCTAGGAACCCACTTCACTGGTCAAGTGCTTCTCATGCCCAAGAAACGCTGCCGTGTCCCCATTACCCGGTCTACATAGAAGGGCGGTGCTCTGCAACCACCGAAATCTAGCAGTATTGTGCACATCTACCCCCTCTTCCCTGTCAAAAATCACAAAATCAACGCACCCTGTAATAAACACTAGGCATCACTAGTACCTGCTCATTTCTTTGAAGGGATCCATTAAATCGCACTATGAACAAGTGGCAAGAGTGGGCAAAGATGCCAATACCTCACTGGGCAGTGTACAGCCTCAAAGCGCCAGGTATAAACAACACAGCCCCAAAACGTTACCAGGACCAGTCCCTTTAAACAACCACTTATATCAGATGTTCTAAGGCTGCCTTCACATTTGCAGACCCCTTGGCAGCGTTCTGCGGAGGGGATCCGCAATGTGAACGCAGCACCGCAAGCCCCTATCTTTATAATGGGAGTGCACGGTGCTGCGCTTGACTGTGCATGACCGTGCACACCCATTCACAGCCATATGTGATCTGTGCGCAGGCGTATGCCTGCGTACAAATCACACAGTCTCGTCCGCACCAGAAATGCAACATGTCGCGTTCGTGGTGCGGATGAGACTGGGTGATTTGTGCACGGGCATCCGCCTGCGTACAGATCACATATGGCAGTGAATGGGTGCGCACGGTCATGTGCAGTCAAACGCAGCACCGTGTGCTCCCATTATAAAGATAGGGGCTTGCGGTGCTGCGGTCACATTGCGGATCCCCTCCGCAGAACGCTGCGGAAGGGTCCGCATATGTGAAGGCAGCCTAATAGGAGTTGCCACACTCCAGCTGCTGTAAAACTACAATGCGCAGCATGACCATGGCATTTGGAAGCGCCAAAAAAGGGCCATTATCACTGCCCAAATCTATAGAAGCAATTAAGCTTACACAAGAAACAAGTTAAAGGGTTATTCCGCTAACCCGATCAGGAGGAGACTAGACCAGAATAAGCCTTTAAGGACAGGTACACAATAGGAAATCTTCAGCACAACGTGAATGTACAATACACGGATCCACCACCGATGCAACCCTATACGGGTTCACCTAACACATCATAAATTAACAATCCTGCCCGCCTGCTCAGTGAAAGCAGACCGATCACCCAGAACATGCCTTGGCATGGCAGGCGGCATCTATTCACTTCAGCTTCATATTCTGCACTGAATACAGAGGAGCAAGGCACAATTCACACTCACATTCTGCGCAGTTTCCAATATTTGATGGAAATTACACCTTCTCGATAAAGGCTTCATTCACAGTTAGGTTTTAATTTTATCCATCGATCTATAGGGAAACTCCCACGATCTCATAAATCTCAGATACAA
Organism: Allobates femoralis; assembly: GCA_033576535.1. Classification (NCBI taxonomy): domain Eukaryota; kingdom Metazoa; phylum Chordata; class Amphibia; order Anura; family Aromobatidae; genus Allobates; species Allobates femoralis. Next base: position 398,205,871 of record JARQOC010000006.1, on the reverse strand, counting down.
TGTAAGACTCAGTTTTTTTCCATCTTTCTTTTATAAGCTCGTACTAAGAAAGCTGCGGTGTCTGACCAGGATACACAATGCTCAACAAGCACCATTTACTTCAGACTGCTCTGTACGTAACACTCATGTCAATGTTTAATAGGGTAATAGTCAGCGTATCGCCTGCATATACACTTTTATCTGGCCCAGCAGAAAGCTCACAGCCTGCAGGGGTAGGAGCCTCCCCAGCTGGGGCCCTGCACAGAGGAGGAAACACAGAAGTGGAGGCGACAGCGGCCAATAGCGCTATCCAGCAGCAATCAGCTGTCATGACATCACCGGGGCCGGCCAGCAACAGATCCACCCAAAACACCAACTGCAGATACTGGAGCCCAGCATGAAACAAGCCCGCACTCATACACATGTAAGGACAGCAGTGCCCGATCTGCATCCAGCATGGCACTGCCCTCTGCAGACCTGCAGGACACAGCCACACTGCAGTGCCAGATCAAGGACTGTGGCAACCATCCTTGTTCACAGTCCAGCTTATCCCTATGTACGCGTCTAAAGCCAGCGTGCTTCCATCAAGATCTAAGCCTGCGCCTGTATCCATATACACTATCTTTTCATTCCTATATACAGCTCATTACTAGTGCAAACACCATATACCCTATACATGATCTGAAAAACACAGGAGGGCACAGAAAGAGGACACTGCTGTATACATGATATCTGTTCAATGAAAGATGTCAGGAGGTGGGCAGAACAAATCTCATCCAGTATTTGGAGCAGGTTATGCTGGGATTGAAAAGTAACTTAGGAAGATTCAGACTTGTGTGATATTGTGGTGGCCAGGCATGACCTCACTATTGGTGTTAGTCCCCTCTAGGGTATACATGTACCAAGTGGGAATGCTGCAGTTATCAAATCTGTATACAATGTGCCCAAAGACTATATTGAACATTGCTTTAAAAAACTTCCATTATGACAAGTTAACCCCTTACTGCCACGTGATACGCTCCAATATTCAAGTGGCCAACTCTGCAGCCCATGGTTAATATAGGCAACGTACAGCTATTGACATTTCTATCCCTCTTTTCCATTTAATAACATCAGAGATATAAGCCCCTCTGTAAATAGTCTGAGGACACACCAGCTGATGTAATATGAACTTTTCCCACAAGACGCCAGGAGCGTCGTCGGCCCCCCCGTTACCCGGCGCCAGGAGCGTCGTCGGCCCCCCGTTACCCGGCGCCAGGAGCGTCGTCGGCCCCCCGTTACCCGGCGCCAGGAGCGTCGTCGGCCCCCCGTTACCCGGCGCCAGGAGCGTCGTCGGCCCCCCGTTACCCGGCGCCAGGAGCGTCGTCGGCCCACGTTACCCGGCGCCAGGAGCGTCGTCTGTCCACGTTACCCGGCGCCAGTATACTGGCGGCACGCGTTACATGGCTCCAGGAACACAGGTGGCAAGCGTTACATGGCTCCAGGAGCCGTAGCACGCGTTACATGGCTCCAGGAGCCGTAGCACAATGCAGTAGGCTCAGAGCAGATTACATGGGGGTGCAGTGTTCCAGCACTTAGAACCTGGCACCTGGAATAGTGGCTAATCACACATGTGCGCTGGATTACGGGGTGATCTCAGGCAGGCCGTCGTGACAAGTGGGACTGCCGGAATGTGTCAGCTATTTGCGGAGGCAGGAGGACTGTGATTGCGAGGAGACCAGGATCCTGAAACAATATGCACTATTGTGTCTTTAGCACTGCAGTTACCTCCTACTACAGCCCCCGACTTCATCTTCACTGCCACAGTATGAAAGAGCCACTTGTGTGACATCCAAGGAAATCAGGGAGCACAAAAGTTTTGCAGTCATTGTAAAATGGGAGTTAAGATGGCGACCCACAATGTACATTTATCTATTCTCTGCAATTATGTCATGAAATACCGACCACTACATTTAGAGCTGTGCTCTATCAATCTTTATAGTTTATGTAAAGGTTTCCTTTTTATCCTCTCTCTATAGCAATAAACAGGCTGTAACGTGCAAAGGCAGCAATGGTCATCAGGGCAGAAACCGAAGTAAGAAAGAAATCATCCACCTAACAAAGGCCCCATATCCAAGAAAGAAGGCAAAGACCTTACAAGTCAGAGAGACTGGCTGACCATCTAATTGTGCACAAGAGTCTCTTCGATCTACCCTATTGTGGCACTGAGCACTAAAATGCAGTTATTACAGCAGTAACCGCATCTCCGCTGCTGCTCCAGTCTGTATTGGCAGCATCAGTAACGTCACGACCACAGGTCTCGTCAGCACTGCAGCCAATCACTGAGCCAAGTACTTTAGCAGATTTAGGCAGTCGAGCTGCTGAGCTTGGCGACTGGCTGCAGCAGCAGCAGCTATCCGTGCTGTATTCATGTCACCGCTGCAGCCAAAAAGCAAAATAGCGGCAGAGAGCAGGACCCGAGGAGGGCTGGTACCATCAGAGTCTGTCGTTTTACTAGTACGCAATCGTATGGGCAGAACTTGCATCAAAAACCACTTTAAGGCTGCTTTCACACCAGCTATTTTTTTCTATCGCATCTGCCGCGTAAAGGCTCACTTGCAACAAGTCCCATTCATCCCTATGTGACTTGTGGTCATGTGCAGCACTTGCGGTTTGAATCAGGCACTTGTGGCAAAGGAAAAAAAAAAACTGCTACTAGCAGCGTTTTTTTGACTTGCCGCAAGTGCCGCACATGAACGCAAGTTCCATAGGGAATGAATGGTGATTGCCGCCAGTGAGCCTTTACGCGCTAGATGCAGCAAAGCTGCCGGATCTGCCATGCATGGCCAAAATCGCTGATGTGAAAGCAGCCTCAGAACATGCCAATCTGACAACCATGTATGCATGGGTATAAAGGAATTAGGAAACGATAACCAGACATACAGATATTTTTCAGCTGAGAATCCATGGGGAGACGGGTGTAATTATTGCTCCTGGACTCGGGCATGTTGAATAACATCTGCCCATACACCTTACACAGGCTGCTCAGCCCGCCATTGGCACACAGTAATTTAATTTGTCTGTCCAGCCTGAGAGGTTTTTTTTATGACTGTCATGGTGGGTTTACACACACCAATTTATCTGTTCAATATCTGAACCAATCTCTGGTTGCAGTGAAATCATGGACACATTGCTCCATGTTGTACGCAGCCACAAAATGGAGCAATGTATCCATGATTTCACTGCAACCAGAGATTGGTTCAGATATTGAACAGATAAATTGGTGTGTGTAAACCCACCATCAGGTTTGCCGATGTCCTATTAATTAGATGTTGTTTGGTTAATAAGCACATGGAGAAGTCTCAATTTTACCACAAATCTGCAACATGTGATACAGGTCTGAGCCAAGGCATGGAGGGAAAACAACCAAAATAATGCATGCGAGGTGCTGCTCAGAGGAGACACTTACTACTGCGCACAGTCAATTAGCTGATATTCATTCGATCTTTCGTAGCAGGCCTTCACCCCTTCATCTTGCCAGAGCGCTTTTGTATGTTCGTAAAACTCCTACAAGAGAATCAGAAGATATATCATTTACCAATCACGATACAATGGAGATCTGGACAATCTGGTTGGATGAGCAATCTGTATTAGGCGGCCGTCACACGCTACGATCTCGCTAGTGATATTGTAAGCGATCACGTGCACACGCGATCGCTTACAATATCGCGCACATCGCTGGTGAGATGTCACACAGACAGACTCACCAGCGATGTGGATCCGCGATCTCGCTGGTAACTATGGTACACATCGGGTAACTAGGCGCCGCGCGTCGCTTACTTACCCGACGTGTACCATAGTTACCATCTCCCAGCATAGGCTCTGCCGCTGGGAGATCGTTCATCGTGGTGTTATACACCACGATGAGGCATATCGTGAAATCGCTAATCGCAAGATGTGAGGTCCGGAGCTCAGATCTCGATTTTGCGATTTGAACAGTTCTCGCTCGTCGTATCTTGCCGTCACACACAGAGACATCGTTCAAGCGATGTTTCATCAGGCGCGTTCAAGCGATATCTTGCAAGATATCGTAGCGTGTGACGGCCGCCTTAGGCTACTTTCACATCTGTGGTTTGTAGCACTTGCGGCAGATAAGGCAAATATGAACTTTTGAACTCCATTTTGCCTGATCTGCGGGAAGCCGGCGCACTTGCAGCAGGATCGCAGTAAGACTGTGTTCCGCATAATGCATTTCCTATAGGACTTGCAGACATGTGCAGCACTTGTGTCTCTGCCGCGAACCGGCCAATCTGGCACTTGCGGCAACGGACAAAAATCGCTGGCAGCGGTTTTAAACTCGCCTCAAGTGCTGGATTAGCCTGATCGTAGCAAAACCGCAAGTGCCGTACATGTCCACAAGTGCTATAGGAAATGCATTAGGCAGCATGCAGTCTTGCCGCAATTTTGCAAAAACAACATACCGCAATTTTGTCGGATTTGCAGAAACCGCAGATGTGAAAGCACCCTTAGATTTGCATCACAAAGACGATCCCTTCCTAGATCTCCTCGGCAGCTTACTCTTGTAGTATTATATGCTAACCATGTAATATATGGGCAGTGAAGCTCACCCATTAACATCCACATGTCCCAAAAGGGGTTATAAATAGGATTTTCTCTGCTGATGTTTAATAAATGTCTGTTAACATCCTTCTGGCACAAAACTAGAATTTTACCATGTAAGTTACAAAGGTAACACCTGAAGATGCTTCCATGTTTTTGTTGTTGGTGTCTATAGGGATGCGAGAGAAGGTTTACAATCTGTGCTCACCAGCCATTATTTACTCGGCATACACAAAATGCTGCACAGATTACGATCATAACCGAGAAAAATCGGAAGACGACTGCACCATCCTGACCCCACTGTGAGGTTCAGAGGAGCAGGGGACGACTGCACCATCCTGACCCCACTGTGAGGTTCAGAGGAGCAGGGGACGACTGCACCATCCTGACCCCACTGTGAGGTTCAGAGGAGCAGGGGACGACTGCACCATCCTGACCCCACTGTGAGGTTCAGAGGAGCAGGGGACGACTGCACCATCCTGACCCCACTGTGAGGTTCAGAGGAGCAGGGGACGACTGCACCATCCTGACCCCACTGTGAGGTTCAGAGGAGCAGGGGAGGGGGGGGGGGGGATGAGGCCAAGGAGAAATGTGCAGGACAGTCCGGTTCAGATTAAAGCAAGATAAAAAAAACCTGTGTGATGGGAGGGGAGCGAGGCTGCACTAAAAGAATACCTTCTTCAAAATGGTTCCCAGTTTGGCACCTTGCAGCACTGGTTAGACTGGTATGAGTGTTCAGAAAGGCGTAGGTGGATCGTCCGCTCCACGTTTCTATGTGAAGTTCAGCTGAGGAATGTGTGTGTGTGCCGGAGTAAAATCTCTGACAGGGCATTATATAACACAGCGGTGTGTGCAGGTACAGTTATTACATGGGGGATTATCGGTCCGTAGGGTAATAAATGGAGGCGCTATACAGAAATCCTTCTCATCAAAATCCCTAGATGAACACCATTGACTAACTGGGATTTTCCCACAGAAAAACCACAAAAAAAAAAAAAAAAAAAAAAAACACTAAATGTCTGCAGATTGTTTGGTGCTATCTGGATTTCATGTCCTCACACTCGCTCAGTTTCCACGGTGGATTTTTCGGCAGTTAATAGATGAGATTGTGCTAAATTTCCACTTTTATGCTACTCCGATTTGCTGTGGAGTTTGCACCTACAAATCCAAAAAGGAAAATTTGCAGCATGTCTGCAATTTGAGAACATGTCCCAAAAGCCCTTAGGCTGCGTTCACATGTAGCGTAATGCAGGCATATTCCTGCGTTTATGCAGCACTTTTGAGCGCTCGTGTAAAAGCTGTGCAATACAAAGTTGGATGCGTCTTCCAGCAAAAGCGATGGCGTTTGCTGAAAGGCGTGCAGACGCCGCATATTTTTGCGCGCGCTTTCACTGCAAAAGCAGACACAAACAATTGTCATGCCAATTCTTGGTCGCTTTTTACCGTGCACTTTCCCCATAGGCTAACATGTTAACATGGCCTCCAATAAGTCGCGCTTTTTGCGCACAGAAAAGCGGCACTGCCAAATACGCTGAATGTGAATATAGCTTTATACACATTAGATTAAATACTGCAGAACCTCCCATATCAGCCAGACATCTAATGCAGCGAAACCGACGTATGCCTCTCTAGGAGTTGCAAAAACACCAATAATGAGGGTGATGGATGATGGGAGTTATAGTTTTACAATAGTTGCTCTGGTGGCGGCTGATCTTCAAAGAAAACAAAAGGATGTGTTTGTTCACATAAGTTGGTGGTCAACGAAAAGATCAGTTGTTATCAAAATTCTCAATTCTGAGGTAAAATCTGTATTCAGAGAAGACTTTCCCATTACTGAGATAGGAGAACCTCATCAGTAACAGCTTCTATGACAATGGGAGGAGCCAGAGTCAGAAGGAGGAGCTACAGGAAGAGCTCCGCCCCCTCTTCTATCCATATAGAATCTCATCAGTAGCAGCTGCCATCTCCTATCTCTGTAATGGGAAAGTCTTGAATGAATACAGGTTTTACCTCAGAATTGAGAATTTTGATAACAAATGATCTTTTCGTTGACCACCATCTTATGTGAACAAACACTAGGCAGGTGTCACACACACCACATTCATAGCCCGAGTACAGGGAGCAGAGACATCCACAGCATGAAACTTAAGTTCAGAAGGAGGAATAAGGCCCCTTTCATATCTGTGGTAGGTGTAATTAGACTCAAGTAACGGTCGACTTGCGGCACCGATCTGGCAAGCCTGATTCATTCTCTGTGGAGCTTGCGGTCGGGTGTGGCAAGTCCAGTATTGTAAAATCCAGCCGTGCAAAAAAACAAAACAAAAACAAAACAAAAAAAAAAAACCGCTGCTGGCTGCAAGTTTTTGCAGTGCCGCAAGCACCAGATTCGGCAATACTGCACTTGTCGCACCCGACCGCAAGCCCCATAATGGATGAATGGGACTTGCTGACACGCAGCAGATTTGGCGACATCTGCCGGTTCTGCCGCGAATTACACCTACTGCAGATTGTTTTCATTTTATGGCACCGCAGGGTGCTTTCAAACAATAAAGCATGCAGAAATAAAACATGGCCAATCCTACTCCCAAGCCCCATCTACTACCATCATGCCACAAAATACATATTTCATAGTGGAATGTTATGTTTGGGCTAAAAATGGTAGCACTGACAGATGTTAATCTAGTAAATGGTGATGAGTGAGCGCCAGGGTTGGGTAGTCCGGTAAGCCAAACCACTGACTTCTTAATTTCCCGGACTCTGACTCCCTCATGGCTCGTATTTAAGTGATAAATGTATTGTAGTACAATGTGAACAGCAGGCTTTCTATCATATTTCAAGATATTTAGATAGAACATAATTCATAATCATGTTCAGCAGATACCACATTGAAGTACTGTATCCAATCTACTATATATAATTGTCTAGCTGCCACTTCAGTCCGAGTCCGAAATCGCGCGCGCCAGCGCTCATTGGTCAACGGCAGCCGCGGTGGCCAATGAGCGCCGCGTATGCAAAAGAGCTGCGCGTGCAGGTCCTCGGCTCGCCAGCTGAGGCTGGTCATCTCCCGGCTGGCGAGCCGCTGCCCTCTGTGCAGCAGTAGCTGAGCCGCGGTTATCTGCCGCACAGAGGTCCACGGCTCATCAGCCGGTTATCTCCCGGCTGCTCGCTGCGGTTGTATCCTGAGTGGCCTGATTAATCGCCACGGCTGCAGCGACCAATCAGCGAAGCGGCTCGGCTTTGCGCGCGGTTTTGAATGCGATCAGCGGCGTGGCATTCAAATTGCGCACCAAGTTTCTCATTGGTTGCCGCAGCGACCAATGAGACGCGGCATTCAAACTGCGCGCCAAGCTCAATCCGATTGTTCGGCGCTAAGCGCGGCGACCAGAGAAGCGGCGCGCGCCCTGGCGCCGTATTTAAAATACACTGAGCGACGCACAATGTATTTTAAATATGACGCCAGGGCGTACGCTGCTTCTCTGATTGATTGGTTGGCCTGAACAAGGCAACCAGAGAAGTGGCGCTCAATGTATTTTAAATGTGGCACCAAGGCACGCGCCGCTTCTCTGATTGGCCGACCAGACTGAGCGCTGCCGCGCGGGATGCCTGTGTCAGTCTTCACGGTCACTCTTACTTTCTATTCATGAAACAGGAGACTCAGGATTGGCTCAGGCAATGAGCGCTGGTTATCCCGAGCCTTCTGCTAAACGCGCCGACCAATCAGAAGCGGCGCGTGCCTTGGCGCCATATTTAAAATACACTATGCGCCACTCAGTGTTTTTTTTTTTTTTTTAATATGGCGCGCGCCCTTCTCCGATTGGTCACTGCAGCGCTGGATGCCTGTGTCAGTCCTCACTGTCACTCATGCATACTATTCATGAAACAGAAGGCTAAGGATGGCCAGCGCTCATTGCCTGAGCCAATCCTGAGTCTCCTGTTTCATGAATAGAATGCAAGAGTGACAATAAAAACTGACACCGGCATCTCATGCGGCAACGTTCAATCTGGTCGGCGCTAAACGCGCCGACCAATCAGATATGTGGCATTCAAACCGCGCCGTGTCTCATTGGTCGCCGTAGCGGCAATGAGGGACGCGGAATTCAAACAGTGTGCCAAGCCGCACTAATTTTCTGATTGGTCGCCGCAGCGACCTATCAGTGAAGTGGCGCGGCATATGAATCTCGCACTGCTGATTGGTTGCTGCTCTCAGCAGCGACGAATCAGCGGCGCAGGATTCATATTTCCCACCAAGTCGCGCTGATTGGTCGCCGCAGCGACCAGAGAAGTAGCGCGGCTTGAATTCCGCGTCTCTCATTGGTCGCCGTAGTGACCAATCAGATGCGGCGCACAGCTTGGGGCACGATTTGAATGCTGCGTCATAGTGTGACGCAGTTCACTCCCGTTTACAAGGCTGTCAGTCATAGTGTGCTGCTCTTCAGTCATATATACATATTCTAGAATACCCGATGCGTTAGAATCAGGCCACAATCTAGTTTATTATATATTTTCGGAGTCTGTCTATTTTATACCAACTCCACCAAAATGGACACAACATTGACATGGACTGTGACTCCACAGCCCCAGTGAGCACTACTATGGCTCAGTGCTCATGACAAACAGTTGAATGCTGGGATGGGCACAACTCGAGTATCCGAGTTTAATGGAAGTCAACGGGTAATGCGAGCAATTTCCAGAAGAGTTCCATGAAAAATGCTCGCATTCCCTATTGATTTCCATTATACTTTGACGCTTGGATGGGCGCAATTCGAGTACCCAACTGCTCGTCACAAGTACCGCACACCTGAGCATGGTAGTGCTTGCTTATTTCTACTAGCAAATGCAACTTAAGGTTATGAAAGTTTCCAGAGCAATAGCCCTTGTTTTGGGCATCCCAATCTGCGAGGCATTGCATAGACAACAATAGGAAACGCACCAAAGGATGAGATCCCATCACTGCAGGTCAGCACAGCAGTCATACGCTCCTGGCATCTAGAGCAGCCAGTACGGTGTCCCTCTTGAGTCAGCAGACTTCCGCGTTATGAAATTTCCCAGAAATGTTCTGTACAACAAGCAGCACATAAAATATCTAATTGTTAACTGATCAGATATCCGGCCCTTCCAGTCAGTCAATGTGCTGTGGCCATCATGTGACAGTCACTGAGCCAAATGTATCTAATTAACAACTTAAAGTAAAAGAAATATTAATGAGCAGCGGTTCTTTTTTTATAGCAGACTTGCTAGGTGCTTGTCAGTCCTTTAGGTGGTATCCAGCCACCTATACTAGACAATAGACGTAAAATAAAGGCTGCAGCACTCAAAATTCGGATGTTTCCTCACCTTTAATGGCCTTCAGGTATAAAGTAGCGACGTTTCGGTTTGTGATGACCTTCTTCCAGCCAGAAGAAGAAGGTCATCACAGACCGAAACGTCGCTACTTTATACCTGAAGGCCATTAAAGGCGAGGAAACATCCGAATTTTGAGTGCTGCAGCCTTTATTTTACGTCTACTATCTACTAATTAACAACTTATCCATTTCTGTTCCCACATCAAAGACCAGCCCGGTCACATCCTATGTCTGACACTAAACTTTCCTAGGGGCTGGAAGTACTGATCATCACTGGAATGAAGTCAAGTGTCCATGAAGATGATTTCTGGTCATTTCTGGTATGTATACAGTACATTACCCTCATGAAAACATGCCTGAATATTAACAAACTACCAAAGCCTTAATACATGTTAAAAAAAAAAAAAATGGCGGAACAGCAATTTTTATTTTACCATTTCTTGCCAATTAGATTTTTTACCCTATATTCCAGTACATTATAATGGTAAAATCAATGGTGCCCATCAAAACTACAACAAAGGAAAATAATAAAAAAACAAACATCATTACACATCCTCATATATAAGGCCAGTTGGTTGGAAAATATTTATTTTTACCCATGGCTTTTGGAAGGAGAGAAAAAGAAAAGTGCAGAAAACAAATTTAATTAGATTAAATTAGGGGTTAAATTAGAAAAACCTGCAATTAATCTGCAGGTGATACATGGGGATGTTGCTGCAGATTTAGGGCGGCTTCACACTGCGGCGTGATCTGGGCCGGGATGACCCTGACAGCCGCGCACCGCGGTCCTGACTTAGCAGCAGGAACTGCGTGCGGCTGTACACCAGACCGGAGGGCATATTAGCCCTCTGGTTCTGTGTGCTGATCCAGTCCGCGGCTGTCAGGGTCATCCCAGACCGGATCACGCCGCAGTGTGAAGCCACCCTTACCTCTTGTGTTACAGGAGGCTGAAATCTGCAGCATAACCCAAAATCCTACAACTTGTGGAAGTAATTTGGAAGCCTCACCCACTTGGTTGGCACCGGTATACGCCGTCGACTGGAAACTATGTGGACATGGCTCATCGGTGATATAGAAAGTCAATCAAGGCTCATTCACTTTTTTTTTAATTATCAAGAGGGTTGCACTTTAACCTCAATCCTCCAGACTTTACACCATATAGTTGGCAGCATTCCTCATTCATACAAATAGTCGCTCTGCATTGTTGCCCTACCAACAGTGCAACCTGAGCCAAGAAGGAAGCAAACCAATCCTAATCCCTACATCTAGGAGATAAGCAATCCCACACCTGTGCACTGCTCAGAGGTATCACAACTCAGCCCCCATTCATTTCCGTGAAGGTAAGCCGCAATACCAGACACAACCTGTGCTCGGGGGTGGAGCTGTGTCTGGACTAATGCAACTTTATGAAAGAAATCAATAGATGAAAATCTCAAAACAAAATATCAATATCAATCATTGTCACCAAAAACGCTCCTTGGACATAAACTCCATTGAGTTAATGTATGGCTACCAGCCCCGTTTTGACCTCCACAACAATTTTTTTTTTTTAATGTGACAATGCATTATTTTCCGAATGTCAAGTAAATTTGTTGAGGAAGAGGGGGGGTGGGGGTTGGACAAAGGGGGAAAAAAAAAAAAAAAAAAAGTGACAAATCCGCAAAATATGGATAAATCGTAAGGGCAACAGATGGAGCAAATCCTTAAATTATTACTTTATGGCACAAGGGAACCACTGTTTCACCTGTAAAACTGTGCCGTACCCCTGTAAAATCAAGTAATTGTTTAACAGGCTGCTCCTCAGTCTTACCTTACCCTATGGCTGGTTGTATGGCAATGGCAATGCCCAGCCCGACTAAGCCAAGTGTCTCATGTATGTCCATGAGCAGAATATCTATGGCCAGGAGACCCTGTGGTCGGGCCCGGGTATTGTGATCGTGCATGGCCCACAATTTACAGGGTGACTGTCAGTCCGGACCGCTCTGGGGTTATTAGGAGGTTCATGTGGCAGCGTTAAGGGACTTTTATAGCGCAGGGACTGTGAACACTCATTAACCTAAAGGTAATTGTTTAGGGACTAGAATACAAAGCAATTAGGAATAATAATTACACCTATGGCAGAACGGAAAAGGGTTAAACACTTAATGAAAGGTGCTGCAAGGTATTTCTTCACATGCAGCTGTGGCACGCAAAGTGCAGTGTGAGCACCTGCCACTAGTAATTACCAGCAGGATTACTGAGGGGAACAGTATTGGGAATCAATGAGCTATGGCCCATTATGGTTCAGGAGCTGCTGATAGAGATCTTCACTGCGGACACATACCCTACATCTGGCCACACAAGTGATGGCCGTCTACTGATCCAAAGGTCCCAACTCAGACAAGAGTTTGTTGTTTCCGCCGCTGCCTTAGGAGCTTTTTGATCTACTCTGAAAAGATCAGGCTATGAAAGACCAAGTGGCCAGACCCTTCTCTCTCCCGGCAGATGAAGGGAGGTTGGAGGCATCTCATGTACATCAGGTAGTCAACCATTTCCAACAAAATCAGCCAATTTACAACCAATATGGGTAGGGAGCAATTTTTGTGCACTTTGCAAATCACTTATCTAATGGTGGGTTTACACGCTGCAATATCGTTCCGATATCGCAGTTCAATGGCGCGGGAGCGCGCAATTAGTGCACGTTCCTCCCGCATCGCATTGAATGTTTACACGCTGCGATATCGGAATACAACGTCCGTGCGATGTCTCCGCCTCCCAACCCAGGATCGCATAGTTAACATGGGAGTGAATGGGTGACGTATGAAATCGCATCGTAATTGGGCGTTTACACAGCACGATCCGGCTTCAATCGCTATGCAATATCGGGGCATTGAATAGCACGCTCATTCAATCCCCGATATCGCATTGACATCGTTCCTGCATCGTATTGGACGTTCACACCATACAACGCAGGAACGATATCGGCTCCAACGATTGAACCACGTGACTTTTTATTGAAATCGTAGTACGATATCGCGACGTGTAAACCCGCCATTATAGAAGAAGCATTTACCACCCATGTACTGGATGTGTAAAATGCCAAATTGAAGGGGGTCCAATCAGACTGTGGCTTGAGTAGTTTTAATTGAGCATCAGGATGCATACACAAACCGCGTTCATTTCATTTAAAAGGCATGTGTCCAGAGGTGGGAGGCCCACCCATTTATTACAGATAAATGGGTCCTTTGGTCAGAAATGTAGCGCCCCGCTTGTCAGCGCGCTACAAAAAGGGTACTGCACCCCTACCAGAAGTTGCAGTATGCTTTGTCCTGGTAGGTGGTAATAGAAGCCTGATGCTCCACAGCCCACACACATACACAGAGTGATCGGGTTGTCTGATTGGTCCCCTTTACTAGGGTAACCGGTCCCAGTGGGAGGAGAGCTAGGTTATTTAGTGAGTGGGGAAAGAGCAGGAAGCAGTTAGTAGTAACAGAACAGACAAGACAGCAGAGTCAGTAAAGAGGAGGGCACCTCAACCTGGTGGCCCAGACAGAGAGGGGCGGATAGAGGGTAACTGAATACCCTGGCCCAGTCCGAAACACGGTGCCAGCTCAGACGTGATGCAGAGGACAATCCCTGAGCCGCAAATCACCAGCGTGGTCGATAACTTCTTAGGAGCACGATCCAGCCCAACCTACACACGGTCCCCACCAGAAGCACCAAACAGAGTTGGGCCCCTTTAGAGAAAGGTGTCCCATCTCACCCAACAGGCCTGGTTAAACAAGCGGGATTCGTGCAGGGCAGCGCAAGGAAGAAGGAGAGCGCAAAGGAAGGACAGAGAAAGAGATAGAGAAGGAACATCACTGGGCTTCAGAGGGACATTGCCTACTGCCAGGACCACCCGGTCCACCACACTATCTGTAACAACTGCATACCCTAAACTGGAGATTACTGGGGTACAGAACCCCTGCAGAGCAAGCGTCTGTTTCTTCCTGGTTAACTGTGACATTCCAGTTTCACAGCAGAGACTGCGCTGCCCTATTCTATCATCACACTACACTGCCCTGGGGGACCCTGCTCTACCTGTAGGGAGCTACAACAGCATGCTGCCATCCATCCCCCCCGGTGGTCTGCAGCGGTGCCATCACCGGATCTACAGGTGGCGTCACAACATTCATCCATGAACTTTTATCCCTGTAACGCTCCCTTTTTTAGTTGTCACCCAAGGGCACGGACTCGGGCACCGACCACCCGTGATATCCCTGCACCCGACCGCCTGAGATCAGAGTACCCCAGAACCTTGTGGGCCAAACAGAAGCATTTTAATCTGTGGATACGACCACCATAAAAGCTAAATTCTGCTATGAAATCTTTTGAAACTCCAGAAAGAAAATGTTACATTGGGAGTCATGATCATTTATGGAGAGACACTAGTTGTAAGGAGAACCAAACTGATGTGGCCCGCATTCTGCTGCCCATGGTTGGGTTGTGATGTAGTACAATGCTGAATTCTTCAGTTGCACTGCAGTCAGATCACCTTCAAGGGCAGTTTACCTAAACGTCCACAGATCAATGTACCTGCTGCCAGCATTGTGCACATCTATAAACCCGGCTATAAATAAATCATTGTGGCCACCTGTGTACATGAAGTCGGGGCACACCAGTTCATCGGTATCACCTGTGCCATAAACCATATACATTCAAGCTACATAGCTAGGTTTTAATATTAACTTTCTATATAGGACAGCAGTCAGACCAGCAATGAGGAAGAGTCAACAATAGGAGTGGTGGAGTGTGTGCAGGCACTGTGTACAGTGTCGACTTGTATATTTGTTATGGACACGGCCTGTGCAGACATTAAAGCCACTGAAGTGACAAGGTGCAGCCTCCAAGATTACAAAAAAGCCACTCTGTTATGTGAGATCATGGGTCTGTCTACACACAATGCAGAGGACCATGACATGACATAAGGTCAATGACCTACCAGGGAAGAGGATGACAACACGAGTGGCCATTATAAGCAGAAGAAACTGAGACATTATAGCAAAGTCTGAAAAATAAGCTGCACTGTACAGGTTACCTAGGGATAAGTTGGGTTTAGGATAGTTGTTGGATATACGGATGCACAGCACAGCAGCAGCAGCAGCACCCATCCTTGCCTTTCCAACAGGACATATTTGCAGAATGAAATATCTCCTACATCACACCTCGGCCCCAGAATTACACAATCCTGGACTTTCCAAATGAGAAGGCTTTTGTACGCACATGGAGGGACTCAAAGTAAGTGAACAGTCCATTTATGGCAGGGGTGCACAACATTTTTTAGTCTAAAGACCACATTGTTATACTGATCCAAACGTAAGGGCAGGGAAAAAAAAAAAAAAATTTAAAAAGAGGGAGTACTTAAATGAATACACCACTAGGATCACCTTCGGTACACAACCACCCCACCAGGAGCACAGTCTGTACACAACTACACCACCAAAAACACAGTCAGTACACGACTACATCACCAGAAGATAGTTTTAGAAACTTCTGCAATTGAATTTGGAAAGTTTTTGCTGACTTAAGGCCATGTGAACACATTGCGTATTTGCTGAGTTTTTAGCTCAGTATATTTAATCAAAACCAGGAGTGGAGCAAAAAGGAAAAAATATCATAGAAACGCATCCCTTTATATTTATGTATTGTATACATACACACATATATAATATATTTAGTCATTTATATAGGGCTATTATTTCCATAGCACTTTACGTACATTTGCAACACAGTCCCCATTGGGCTCACAATATAAACATCCTATCATTAGGTCTTTTGCAGTGTGGGAGGAAACCAGAGTGACCGGAGGAAACTCATGCAAACACAGGGAGAATACACTAACTCCTTGCAGATGCTGTCCTTGGTGGGAATTGAACCCAGAACCTCAGCAAGGCTGCAGTGCTAGCCACTTAGCCACCATGGTACCTACTTCAGCATTTTTTGTACCCACTCCTGGGTTTGGCTTACAAATACTGAGGGCAAAAAAACAAAACAAAAAACAAAAGCCAATATTCAACATGTGCATATGGCATCAAACTACAAAGACTCAGTGTGAATACACCCTAACTTTCACAGAGTTCTTGAGCATAAACTCACCAAATCCTCCTGAATCTCACTGAGAGATCCAAGTTTTGAGTTAAAACAGCCTCATAGTAAGTCATCCTAGTTGTTGTGGATTGCTACATGTACAATATCAAAACCACCATCAGTGAATGAGCTAGATGCACAGAGGATCTACTGAAGATGATAAATAAGTTTTAAAAATGAAGTGCGCCTCAAGTCCCAAACAAGACGGCAATGTCATCAATTAAAGTAGTAAGCAGGGCTGCAGAGTCTGAGGCCATTTTGGTAGAGTCTGAAGAAAATGGACTGACTCGTAAAGTGTATATATACATACAAATAAAAGATGAATTAAATATAAATTGGGTACAGTAGTTCAATGCAGTATGTGCAGAATATTATGTTCTATATAAATATCTTGGTTATTGTATAATAATAATGATTAATGCCCGATGTTTACATTGTACTACAATAAATGCATCACTTAAACACGAGCCGTGTATGCAGGAGTCTGAGTCAGGGAAATTGAGGAGTCGGTGGTTTGGCACACCAACTCCACAACCTTGGTAGCAAGTCAGGAAAGGAAGAGAAGTTGCCATGCCTTCTTGGTCACTGGGATTTATATAAACCATACAGGATCTGGTGATTCCCTAGTGGGTTAAAACTGATAGCAATTCTAAAGCTCTTTTGTGAATGCGAGAGTCACAGTAAAAATATATAAACCTTCGGTACATGTCCAACTATGAATGGCAGATTTATCAATTGTTAAAGCGGCCATCCATGGATTCGCTCGTTCACATTGGGAGATGAGTAGTGTTGCTGACAGGTGCCTGCAAGGGTCTCATATGGCTGTCAGATATCATGCATTTGTCCAATTCTTCTTAAAGGGTTATTTTGGTTGGGATCTGACCGCCATTACTCCATTCACATTTATTGTGGATGCAGGACAAAACAGAGCGCTGTGCTTAGTATGTCAATTGGTCGAGATCCCAGCAGTGACATCCCCACCGTCAGAAAGCAATCATCTCTCCTGTGTAAAAAAAAAGTACTTCCATTGTAGGAAAAAAACCTTTAATAGGACAGGTGCATATACCTATTCGGCATCCACAAGCTCGGCTGATACCAAGTATCTGCCAACCTAATGTCATCAGTACCTTTTACCTCCCAATACAGAAGCGAGAGCAGCGGTGAACCTCTAACCCTAAAGCCAGCCACACTGCTTTTTGAGGATCGATTGTGAATGGCAAAAGCCTGATATTGCCTCCAATGGGTAAACTGCAATTTTCTTATTCCAAGAGATAAGCTGCCGGAGGTGACGAATTCTTGTAGCCCCCGCCCCCCCCCCCCCCCCCCCCCCCCAATCTTCCCTCTACAACATACATAAACCTGTATCATCCACCCAGTGTAGATACGTAGGACCCACTTCAGTAGGAAACGGGATTTTTCCTGCTGTGACATGTGGTTACAGACAAAGCCATCTGGCAAGAATCAGATACTTACTGACGGAAAGTCAAAATCCTTGTGACTCGGTAAGTTTGTGATATAATCAATTCGGAACTGGTTGTCTGGGTTCGCTAGCTCCACTGGAGGCGACAGATTGCACATCGCTGTTACTATGGTCTGCAAAGAAAACAAAACGCTATCACTATCGAATCGAGAAAAAATAAAAAGATTGGCGGTTACACCACCCATGAGGTCCGGGGGACACTTACTTCAATGGCCTCTTTTATGTTATTCTTTATGTCTTGAATTTTTACCTTTTTCTCCCCTGAAAGAAAGAGAAAATTAACAGATTACAAACTCGTCTGACTTCTGATACACAGAGAACATATCAGCACACTGAAGGTAAGAATATGGCTGTATAGACACTTGTCTCATACTAAAACCTTACCGTATGTGTAGAGATCTGATAGGTGGGTCACAAAAAAAAAAAAAAAAAAAAAAAAAAAAAAAAATACGGTATCATAAGCAAATCAGACCAGCAGTGAGCTGGGGGCGTCGCTGTCCTCCAGGTGCACTGACACACCCCTATGCACTTCTGGCCTTATTTGTATATGGTTTATACCCAGAATTCTCATGACTGGCACATAAGAAAAGGCACCAAACAATTCAAGCACACTACTAGTTCCATATATAACACACTGACAGGTTCTCCTTCATTGCAAGATAACCTGATTAGTAACTCTGCTGTATGGACAGACAGAAAACGTTAAGGCCCTGTCACGTGTCAATGTCACTAGCGACATCGCTGAAAAGTGACACATCAGCGATGTCGCTAGCGATATCGCAAGTGCGGCGTGCTGTGTGACGACCCAACTGCGATTTGTCGCAGGTTGACAGGTTTACCAGCATGAAGGTAAACCTGTCAATCTGCAACCAGCGATTAGGCTGGATCGCACCATCTGACACCGTAATAGCGATGTTGGCGGCGATCCAGCCTATACCGCAGCATTGCTGAGGATCGCTCGCTGGGCTGAGCCCAGCCCAGCGAGCGATGGCTCACCCGCACATCGCTTCCGACATCGCAGGCCAGATTGATGCGTGTGACGGGGCCTTTAGAGACACCACAAAGGCCACCACATCCCAGTGTCTGGCCAAGATAGCCACAATTGGCATTATATATAAAGGGCTCTCCGTGAGAAAGCGTCAGCCAAAACACAGAAAACCTGTACTGCTTGATCAGAAACCATCACGAACCCAAGGTGCACATCCATCACTCATTCCATCCAGGGGACATTACACAGCAATTACCTGCCTTTAGTATTTCAAGAAGTAGGACTCCACACACAGACACACATATACTGGGGCCGACCACAATAGCATACACTATACATGCTTAGATCAGTGGGAGAAGGGGGGTGAGGGCTTCCAGATAATTGCATTGTAGGGGCATTATTGCTCGACTGACCGCGGTGACCTGTCGGGTGTGTCCAGCACTCAAACTCCACAGAACAGGTCACTTGCATAGCCATAGAGGTAGCGCTGCCCAAGAGGAGGTGGTACCCATGAGGATAACCGAACCCATACCATACCTACACATTGTAAGTGGGTGCCCTGATGGGAACTGAAGTGTCAGGTTATACCTTAGTGCCTAAATACCTATTGCCCTCAATGCCTGCACATGTTGCCACCTTTAACATTCAAAGCCACACAACGTTACACTGTGGACTGCCAGACAACAAGTGTTATCATGGGGCCTGGTAAATGTGTAATGCAGGTTTTTCATGTTTTCTGATATTCGCTTAGACTGGTAAGGATAGCCGTCTCTGCCTGTGGCATATGACACATTTACTATTAGGATCTGTGATGGAAGCTTGAGGTGGACACTCCGATTTCAGCTGCAGATATGCAAAGAAAGATTTGCCCGAATTAAGGGCTGGAGTGCAGAACCTGGGCTAAATTATTTGCTGCATGTGAACATGGGTCTTGGGTTTTTTGGATTTTAAGATTTCTGCATACAGAACGACAAATGCTCCCATCATCACATAACAGGGGCCTCGTACAGATAGAGAAAGCCGACATCTACTCTAGCGAGATCCTGCATTGGTCTCATCTACGTCCACAGGGATGGCAGCCGCCAGGGTCCAACACGTGATCCCTAAAGACCTAATAAGGCAGTCATTTCCCCTGCACATAGAAACGCGCAGGCAATTAGTACGGTCAGGTTTAGAGACTCGCTGGAACAGAGGAAGAAACACACTGTAAGTGGGAGGACGCAGCCGGCACTGACACACAAAAACTTCTATCTTGGCAAATTTACTGGCAAAACGGTATCAATCTGTGCACCGGGGGAACAGAACACGATTGCTGCCAACACATTAACCCCATCATCCCAAAACTAACTAGAATATGACTGCGTTAATGCGAATTATTTTTCTGGCAATCTACGATACCGAGAATGATCCTAGATCCTAATGCAATCCTAATAGACGTCCTGGAGTTATTGTTCCCCACCCCATCATCTCTTGCTATAGGAGCCGACCAAACAAAACTCGACTATCCCTCTATATGTGGATGCACAGTCACGTGGACAACACTTGGCCTATTTGAAGTTGGACTGCCACTGCCGAGAAGACAGGAGGTTCTGTAACTAAAAGTTGTAGGTTCGCACCCAAATACATACTTTGTTTAATAATCCAGAAAGTTTCATGCAATATTAAAAAGATCAAATAGAATCCATCAGGTTTTTGTGTTACAAATTTTTTTTTATTTACACTGTAAAATTCTCATGTCAGCAAATTCACACATACAATAGAGACAATCAACTCTGACTCCGAACACATGTGTTGTATGGAGCGTGTGCAGAGGTTATTTACCATATTTTTTAGATTATAAAATGCACATGGGGGGATGGAGTCTTTGGATTTTATAATCCAGTTGTATTTTAGCAGAGGCTGGGGGCATGCGGTGGAGCATGACCACAGGAGGCATTGTGCCTGCTGTATGGCAGTGGCAGGAGTAGAGTGATGCTACGGGCGGTGTCCCGGCGAGCCATCCCCAGTGATTGCATGTAAGAATAGAGAACTCATCTGCGCATGCGCCACCTCCGGCCCATTGATCTTCCAGCAGCGGAGGCTGCACATGCACAGAGGAGATCTCTGCTTGTCATTCAGTCAAGAGCTCAATCTGTGCACACGCTGCCCCAGGGAGACTTTTTTTTTTTTTTTTTTAAGAACGCACCACCAACACTTTCTTATATACAATCACTGGGGATGGCTCCCGCCTCGCATTGCCCACTGCTTTGCCGGAATGGCTCCTGCATTGCCTCACAATGCCAGCTGCTTTAACTGGATGGCTCCCACCTCACAGTGCCTGCAACATCCACTGCCCCGCCTGCAGCAGCGCCCTAGTCCACAAATGCTATACTATAGGTAATTTTCTGTTGCTAAATTCCTTTTAAGATTAAATAAAATTTACTAAAGTAATATACACGTATACAGAAAAATGCTGGTATAAGAGCTGAGGCTCCTCTTACAGACACCTTCAGGCCTCATCACACACTTTAAAGCCATGAATTTCTGTTTCCCTGAGGCATTTTTCGGGGCACACTATATTATCATCCAATTATGTAAATGTATTTTTAATTTCCCCTCCGATGTTTTAAAGGCAGAGAAAATGGTATCAAAATAACCCAAAACCTGCTGCAGAGAACGATTAAAGATCTTAAAGAGGACCTGTCACCAAACCAAAACGGGGCTAAGTGGCCATTTCTAAAATAAGCTCTGTGTTATGCTGCAGACGAGGGAGACAATGATTAACATCAGGGAGGCAGCGGTGGGCAGCTTACACATGCAGGGGGTGTGAATCTGCCCTTTGGCTCCAGCCTCTAGCCACCTCCTTTATGGCTGCAGGATGTAAGTTTTCTAAGTGTATTTACTCGGGGTACAGGGGGCTCAAGGGCTGGGGGACCCCATGCCTGGATGCAGCAGACATGCTGCATTCAGTTCTGTAATTAGATCATCATGCCTGGTTTGGTGACAAGTCCTCTTTAAGACACATGACAAAAGATGGATATCTTGGTTTGGGCATGAAAATGGATGTTCTCCCCCGATTCTTGCTCCTCTTCCAGTCGTTTCATATCAATATCCCCCCTTTTTTTTTGCGAAACTTCAAGCGACCATCTTAGGGTTTGTTTGGGGAAGTTGGAGACCTAAAATTGGTGTCAAAACACTATACCAATATAAGCATCTAGGAGGGACGGGGTTGCTGATTTTTAAAAAAACCATAAGGCAGCAATCCTAATGAGGTTGCTTGACTGGCAGTACCATCGGGAATCCAGACATTGGGTTAAGCTGGAACAATTAGGCGTGATGCTTCACTTATGGTGCTTACCCTGGGTCTCTCCCTCCGGTAGAGGCAAACTAGACCTGGAGACCAACTTGATGACCATAGCTTTAAGGACTTGGGATAGGGAAGTCAGGGCAGGAATCCTTTCACAGGAAAGAGGGCCCCTCATCCCACTGTTTTGTAATCCGAAATTCCTTCTGACATTGAAGGCCAAGACCTTTTTGGGATGGCGCAGATGCAATGATCCGCGTTTGTTTCATGTCCTGGGAGGCCGAAATTTGGTTCCCTTTCACTTACTGGATAACACGGGATCTCACTTGTCTTGGCTAGAATATGCCCACAATAACTCGTCCTTCGGAGGAAACGCAAGTAGCGTCTCAGTCCTTCCGACACAGTTTGAAAAGTTGTTTTTGTTGAGGTTTGAACTGCATCTCCCACATATATGCCACTTTAAATGGTAGTGCTGATACGACTGGGCCTAGATTTATTTCAAGATGGGAAGAACTGGACATGGAGATATCCGAGATGGACTGGAGGAAGGCATGTGTTATGTCACACAGACTACATGGCTTGTATTGCTCAGGAGAGGAAGTACAAGATACTCTCCCGTTGGTATCAATGCCCGGGGAACCTACACACTATATATCCCTCAGATTTAGATAGTTGTTGGCTTTGCGGTAAGGATAAAGGTTCTATGTTGCACATCTGGTGGGGCTGCGAACAGACCCAGCCATTTTGGGAAGGAGTATTAGATGCATACCAGAGAACTAGTGGTCAATGGGTTGATAAGTCACCCTTGAGCCTCAGTCACACATAACGATATCGTTAGAGAGATCGTTGTAACTGTGACGTTACAACCTCTCCAGCGATGTCGTTATGTATAACACTTTGCAGCAATCAGTCCCCTGATGAGAGGTCGCTGATCGTTGCAAATTGCTGCGGGTCATTTTTTTGATCGTTGGTTTCCCGCTGGTCAGCACACATCGCTGCGTGTGACCGCGAGAAACCAGCGATCTGTGACCTCACATCGCTGGTTACTATGGTAAACACCGGTATCTAGGCAGCACTGCCTGTAAGCAGGGAGAACGCTAGTAACTATGATAAACAGCGAGTATCCAGGCAGCGCGTGCTGCCTAGATACCCAGTGTTTATCATAGTTACCAGTGTTCTCCCTGCTTAGGCTCGCTGCCTTACAGGCAGCACTAAGCAGGGAGGACGCTGAGATCGCCTTCAGCGATGTGGGAGGTGGCTCCCATAGCCTGATCACTGGGGAGATCTGCCTGTTTAACAGCTCCCCAGCGATCAGGTAACGAGCGCTCCAGCAGGTCGCTATTGCTGTCGGGATCGCTGGAGCGGTCGTTCAGTGTGACAGGGCCTTTGGTTGCGCTTCTATTCTTCCAGGTTCCAATAAATCTAAAAAAAAAAAACAAAAAAAAACAACACAAATTTCCTTCAGTTTCATCTTACAGCGGTGGAGTGGTCATCCCTAAACATTAGGAAACTACACACCGCCCCCTCATGAATAGGTGGCTAGAAGAAATGGGCCGGATCTTTAAAACGAGGATCCTATGGCGGAAGTTACTGGTGTCAGGGATGGCTTCTTACGTGTCTGGAGCTCATGGGTCAAGTTTATCGACTTCCTGGGTTTTCGGGAGGTGTTTGGGGCTGACAGGGGAAGGGGAGATGGCTGTTGAGGGAATCTCTGAACCTACTTCAATATTTTCTCATTCTGTAGAGCTCTTCAATTTAACCCTAATGATATGTGCATGGAGGAGGGGTACAGGTATGATAATAGCACCCCTGACTCTTCTCCCCCCCCCCCCCCCCCTTTTCTTTTCTTCTGTTTCTCTTCCTCTTCTTTTATATATTCAATACAGATCCATATTATTCTCCGATTTATGGATAATTGTAGTTAACATGGTTATACAAGTGATGAAATAGTTTAAGTTAAGGCAAGACTGGTGCTCTCAGCCTGGTGAGTAGAGACGGAGCAAATGATCTTCAGATTTAGGTACTACACTGACTAAACGTTGGGTTTGATTGATGGTTTGATTAGTATAATATAAGGCACGGTTCGGCATATATTGATAAAAGGATGTTGGTAATTCATAAGTCTCCCCAGAGTCATAAATGCTAGACTGGACCGCTAGCCATACTTGGACTGCAACTATTATGCCATACTTGAATATATGTTCAATTTAACATGTGAAGCAAATTAATTTCATGTAATGTTTTATTATTATTCTTCAATAAACAAAGATTTAACGAAAAAAATAACCCAAAACACTGTTCTCAGAGAGCCTGCTTTTCAGGGCCTGGGGGTGGAGAACACAAACTATAGGTAGATCCCATATCAGAGGCAATAGTAATTTATTTTATTAGTCTGTTTACCTCAAGACTTGAGATCTATATACAACACACCCTATTACTTGTAGCTTTCAGATGTGGCTAATCGAGGACACATTTCGCTTAGGGGCGATATGTACAATATAGCAAATATGCTACAACACCCGAAGGGTAACGCTATATAATAGGATATCTAATCATTGCCTAGAACTGCTAAACATTTATGATATAACCTTCACAGCAGTGAACGCCCTGCTTGTACTGAGCGTCACATACTAATTACTTATCAGTCGGGAGAACCTGAACACAACGAGAAAGCATTGATAGACTCTTAGATCACAGCCATTTCGAGTCAGAAAACAAAGTCCAAGAGAAATGACACTTCCCGCGTGTAACCTTAGTCTTGATCGTAAACCTTTACCTGCAGCTTTCCTGAGCTGGAGAGAAGGAAACTCGAACTTGGCTGAAAAGGAAGAGTCTACACCCAACATCTCCATACACTGATGTACATGATAGACACAACAAGACAGGAGAGCAAATGCTCCTCACCGATCCTGGTTACAGGATGGTAAAAGGGGTTTCCCATCACAAATACCACAATAAAAGCAACAGGCAGGCACCAGAGATGACAACATACAGTCCATGACATGACTCGGGCCTACCAAGTTCTACACATATGCAGATCCAGATCAGTAGATGTACTTACTCTGCATTAAAGCCATTCACATGAAGAATTCTCATCTGCTTCACGATTGTGCTTTTCCCCGACTCTCCAGCACCTGGAAAGATAAAACCGATATAATAATTCTATTAATTCTGAGAAGAGAAGACATTTATGCTAAATACAGAAGACTGTGGATTGCAATCTATTAAAACCAGCTAAACAATGCAAAGTATGAGACACAAAGTTATGTCCCTGGGTGAAAAGAATCAAGACACACAAGTATCTTCGATAAGAAAAGGAGCTTTTCCTGCTCCAACAACTTTCATTTTCACCGTGTAACAGTATCCAAGACACAAATAGGGAGACTAGGATCTCGTGACTGAGACTCGGCTTGTCTGACAGGTTAGAGAACACGCTCTGCAGATCCCGGCACATCACATAGAAATGAACTGAAGTGGCCCAGCGTTGTCTGGACATCTCGACCCAGAGAAAGAGTCAATTACGGGGTTAGTCCATAATCTTTTATCCCCAATCCACAAGACAGATGAGAACTGATCAGAGGTGACCGGCTGGTGAGCCCTGCACCAATCCTGAAAAAGAGGGCCCCAAATCCCCTGGGTGGGCAGAGCAGTAGTATACACATGCAGACACCAGTCCCATAGGACAATGACAGGAGTAGTGGTCGACATAAAGGGTCTACCCATTCTAGGTGTTGTAGGTTGTATTTGGGACAACCCCTTTATACTGGCGCTATACACACATGCCTCTCATGTTAAACAAGAATGGGTTTATTTTCTGCACGGACAAAAAGATCAAGCATCCTGAAATTCAACCAGCCCCATCACTGTTCCTGGTTGGCATGCTAGTAGGATTAAGGATCTGAAAGTGTACAGGAAACTCTTCTAAAGGAGTTTAGTAGAAATGAACGAATAGATTCACAGGAGCCAAGTCAGTAACTTATGGCCCCTGGATGGGGCCCTCCGAACAGTCTCCTCCCTGCTGGTATCTCTAACTCTTTGGATGAGCTGCCCTAGTGAGACTGGCCATGGCTGTTACATTGGGTCTTGTGCATTCAGTCGCTCATCTTTAGTATTAAGGCTGGCTTCACAACACGGTGTGATCCGGTCCGGGGCTGTCCGGGATGACCCTGACAGCCCCGACCGGATCAGCACACAGAACCGGAGGGCCAAATGTGCCCTCCAGTCCTGTGTGCAGCCAGAGGGCTGTAATTGCAGCCGCAGCTGCTGATTTTTCAAGACCCGGCTAGCATGGAGCTAGCCGCGGTCCTGAAACAACAGCTGCGTTCAGCCGCCAGTGTCCGGTTCCCGATTCTGCCTGTCCCGGGCAATCCGGCCCCATAGGCTTCCCCATGTTAGGGAGTGCGCCGGATTGCCCCGGATCCGGGAGAATCCGGGATCCGACAAATTGGGGAGATTTTTGCCAAATGCATCATTTTTGTGACCGGAGAGAATAATCCGAATTCTCCCGGATTCATCCGGAGAGATGGAAACCGGATGGCAGAGAGCTGCCATCCGGCCCCATAGAATACTATGGGGCCAAAAACCGGTCCCGGGCTGTCTGGTTTAACTGGACAGCCCCGGACCGGATCACACCGTGGTATGAAGCCAGCCTAAGACAACTTCTCTCAAGTGAACGCAACATTCACTGGATTCTTTGGCCCACTCTTTGCTTGTGGCTGACAATAACCTACACATATGAAAAGCCATCGATTTCGCTGTGTGTGGCTTTCATGTTACAACCAGACAATAGCCATTGCCACAGTATTTGAGAAGCGCAGTGTGTCAATGTAATCAATCGTTTAACTGAACACCTTAAAAGGGGTAATCCACTACTATGGCACCCCTTCTAATTCTGTTTTCCTCCTCCTCCCCCCACCCCCAGGATAAAATAAAAAAAATAAATCTTGTACTCACCTCTGGGAGGTGGAAGTGTTCCAGTAGTGTCTGGACACGCATTTCCATGGCTCGCATGATGTCACAACCTCACAGCCCTATTAAAAATAATCGCTGGTTTTATTTCCTCCTTTGGACAAATTACTCAACGGGAAGTGAGTGCTGCGGCTGTCGCTTACTTACCGTGTGATACAAGGCTTGCGTGACATCAACACCTCACATGAGCCCTGGGAATGCGAGTACTGACACCTCTGGAAAAATGCCACCTACAGAGGTGAGCATTAGGCTACGTTCACACTCTGCGTATTTGTACGAGTGTGGCTGCGTATTCTTGCTTTTTACCGTGTTTACACGCACTTTTTTGCCATGCTTAAATGCAGTGAAACCCAATTATGGAAATGCAGTCCAGCTAAACCTATGGGTTTTGCTGAACTGCGTTCACATATTGCGCTTTCCTACGCATGTGCTTTCAATGTAAAGGAGCGTGCGTAAAAAGAATAGACCTGTCAATTCTTTACGCAGTTGCCTCTGTGCTTTTCCCATAGCCCATATGATAAAATGAGCTTGGGAAAAGTGCACTGTGTGTATCCCGTTGTGCCTTTTGTCGCGCACGCGCAGAAAAAAAAAAGCGCAAAAAATGCACAAGTGAGCGTAGCCGACACCACCACAGGTACCGACCTTCCAGAGCCTTGGAAGAACTGCAATTGGCCACTTGCGAGTCATGTGAGCATCAATGACCACGAGTGACTAATCACCAATCTTCATAGGCCAGGAAGGTCGGTACATGCGATGTGTCGGCTCCCGAAACACCCTGCGGAGAGGTATGTAATCATTTTTCATCATTTTTAACACATTTGGATAACTTTAAATTTGGGTTTCGCAGTGTTTAAACCCAAAAGGGGCTGTCGCAGACATCACACAGAGGAGATTCCTATCCCCTGTGTGACATCACTTCTCCCTTGTGCTTTTGGAGAAGTGAGCAAAAAAAAAAAAAAACACGGGTGAGAATGCATTAAGTTGGCGCTTTTTTGCGCCGGTGCAAAATGCTGCAAAAAGCACTGTTTTTATTCTAGCTGGGGGAAACGTGAATCAGAAGGGATTGTCTTAGTAGTGGACAATTCCTTTAAGCTGCATTTACACTAGAAGATATTAAAGTACGCTTGTGCACAGTTATCTTAACGTGTAAACAGGCTGCCGATCACTCGAACGCTCGAAACACATCTTGCCGACCACCTCTGCATACGCAGCCAAAAATGAGGCACATCAGGGCACACTGACTCAATCTGCATTATAGTCAATGGCCCAGTTGTTGTATATTCCTGATTCCCGTTTTGTATAACTCTAAGAATACACTATATAAGTATAGAACCAAAATACTGTACATTACAGCTGGAGGCATGGCCCATTGGTCACGTGTTTCAGAGATGAAGATTATATTTCACAAGCATTTTTTTTTTTTTTTAAAGCAGCCAAACTGACTCTCTTGGCCAGTAAAAATGCTGCATCCAATAGGCAGGATTTGCATTGTATTTTTTATTTGGTAATTTGGGTATTGTGATTTACTGTATTTACAGTACATAATAAAATTAACTGTATTCACCACATAACACAGCAAAACCTGTTGACTGCATTTTTCTTTTTTGCACTCAATGCTTGACCTGCTGCAAATTTCAAAGTCAATCAATAAAAAATAAAAATAAATAAATAAAAATGTGGGCACAAGATTTATGAAGTCTGATCACATTTAGCGCTACTATAAAAGTTTTTTGGCATTAAAAAAAAATATATATACACTGCGTGTGAACATAGCCTTATTGCTGAAGAGAATGTAGCATCAGAAAAATAAATGGCTTAAACCAGGTTTACATGTTCACATTTTTTTTTTTAAAAGTAAAGTAAATAATGAATATGCTATAAGAGTCGGCATCTACATGGTGAGAGGCAGCGGCAGACAGACTGACTCATTGATTTGTTCTGAGCAAGCTGTCATCAGGGCATAGGTCATTGGAAAGTAAGGGGGAGGAGGTGAGCTGTGACATCACCTATTGTGAATGATGGATCCCGTGTATTAATTCTCAGTGTGATAATCACTGGCGAGCAGAAAGTTTACTTTAACAACGATTTGAACATTTGTATAAAAAAAAAAAAAAAATCCCTTTAAAGGCCCAGTTACATTAGCGTAACCAAGCGCAGCGTAACAAACGCAGCCAAACGCTTGCGCATATGCGTTTCTATGTTTAACATGGGAACACATGTACCTGCGTTTGGATGCACATAATTTATGTGCCCTCCTCCGCCCTCCGAACGCAGCATTTTTTGTGCGGGCGCTTGTTTTATATGTAAGTGCACAAACCATGCATTGAAGTCAATGGATCCGCAGTGTCCTCCGCATGACAGCGCAGGAGAACACTGCGGATCTCATTGAAATCTCTCCCGGTGCCCGCCGGTGATCAGCAGCGCCACCGGGAGATCAGTTAGAACCGCCACTGATCTCCCGCTGGTGTTGGTGTGGGAGATTTGAAGAAACAGCTGATCGCTGTTTAAATCTCCCGCGCCGACAACGAATAGGTGATGTCAGCGCGGGAGATTTGAAACAGCAATCAGCTATTTCTCATCTCCTGCATTGATATCACCCTATTCGGTGTCAGCGTGGGAGATTTAAACAGCTGTCAGATCAGCTGTGTCTTCAAATCTCCCGCACTGACACTGGCGGGAAATCAGCTGTGGCAGGGAGGAGGAGATCTCTGCCGCTGATATCATCCTCCCGGCCGTCCCCGAGACAGCTGATTGGCTGACCCGGGGTGCATACTAATGTGAAAGCATGTGAAGATTCTCTGCTGCGTTCACATCTGCATGCCATAAGCATGCAGACACATACGCAAATGTGAACCCAGCCTTACACGCACAGATAATTGTACAGAGATTGTTGACAGATCTCTGATTGCAGTGAAATCATGGACACATTGTTACATTTGTACACAGCCACAAAATGTAACAATGTGTCCATGATTTCACTGCAACCAAAGATCTGCGAACAATCTCTGCACAATTATCTGTGTGTGTAACTGTAACTGGGCCTTAAGAGCAGCAGAATTGTTGGGATTTATGTATCCACCAATCATCCATAGCCGGACGGATACTTCTAATCTACTTAAAACATTATTAAAAGACAAATGCAACTACATAATGCTATACAGAAAAGAACACACGGAAGGGACAGATCTCCTACAGGACGGACAACGTCAACATCTAAAACCCTAAGGCTGGTTTCACACTTGTGTATTTTGCAATCCGTGTGAATATGGATGCCCATGATCTGTTTTTGTCTCCATTGACTTTCAATGGTGATGGATGGAACTTGCGTGTGCATTAAGTTGTCACAGTGTTCCCACGGATCCTTGTGTCTGCAGATTTTTTTACAATGCAAAAAACGCAAAATGTTGCAGATGTCATGTCAAAAACACCCAGTCGCATGGACAAGCGCGGATCCGTGGCTATATGTCTGAATTTAAAAATGGAGCTCTATGGACCATGGACCAAGACAACATGGATCGGTGGGCTTCCACGTGCACAGATCAGTTTTACGGGATTGAACATGCTCAGAAGCAAAGTTTAGCATCGTGTTGACGGATCCGTGTAAATAAAATTGCATGGGCATCCGTTTTCACAATTCCATGGAGGTCCGTGCATATCCAGGGAGATGCAGGTTTAATTTTCATGCACATGGATTGAAAAACACGCAAGTGTGAAACCAGCCTAACAGATAGAAAAAAAAAAAGAAAAAAAAAAAATAGCGCCACATACTGTTCCACCAAAACTGCTAAAATCTGCCATGGGACCACCTACTGCTGATATAAACCAAACCTTAGCGACAATCTTAATAGGAACACTGTCATTTAGGGAAAAAAGTTCAGCACACCTTCCGACCTACTTGTTATCCCTTTTATCTCCCCCCTCTACTCCGCTGATTGACAGTTTTGGCTTTACAAGACCCAGAGATAAGTGGCTGTTCAGTCAGGAAAATGGGCCCCAAATGGTGTAGAATCCAAAAAACTCAGCAGGTATTAGTGATCTCATAAGTGCATAGAGAAAATTAATAATCAGATGTCAGCAGGTTATTTTTTTTTTTGCATAAAAAAAAGTGTTAGATTTTTCACGAGTGTTTGGTTTGTGTTTGTTTTCACCAGAGATTCTATCATACGATTTTTACTAAAATAAAAAAAGTTAAAAACTTAAGTTGGTCGTCACAATTATAAAAACAGACAGCGCCTGAATTCCCCATAGATGATATCGATCAGTTGCCCGATAGACCTGTGTTGGAGAGTTAAGGTACCGTTACATGTTGCAACATCGCTGCAATATCGTCTGCAACTTCAAAGGTGCGCAAAAGTTTTTGGCACTTTTCCCAAGATCGCTTAGGAGATGTTACACGTAGCAATCGCACGTGCAACCTCTGATGATCTGGCGTCCCGGAAGTCGCCTGACAAATTGCAGAGTCGAAGTTGACGATCGCAGTTGTGGCGTCACACAGCACAATCACATCAGTAATGTGGGCATACTGTTTGACACAGCCTAGGACATACGCGTACCTGAGTTTGCTTAACTGCGCCCAGACCACTCCGATTGTATGGCGAAAGAGGGTTACCATTGGTCAGCCGTCTCAGACAACATGGTGCCTGTGAAGTAGTGTACGCACAGATAATCAAAAATAACTCCTTTACTAGGGCGATCCAATCGGCATACAATACTAGCCACCAATCGCCGTAGATGGGGAGCGGAAAACATAACCCACAGGCACGTCTACGGCCTTGGTTGCACAACCAGTGAAATCACAAACAACATCGTTGTTGCGGCGTCACAATGCACGATCATGCCATATCGCTTTTGCAACATTGCCCGGTTTAAGTGCGTGAGCAAAAACCTGGCGATGTCGCTCCAGCGATTTATTGCAGTCGCATCGCCCTGTAACACGACACGATGCACTAACGATATCAACTGCAACTGACCCCACCACTTTTGGGCGATATTGCAGACGATGTTGCGACGTGTAACGGTACCTTTAGACCAGGGGTCTCAAACTCGCGGCCCGAGGGCCGCATGCGGCCCCTGGGGCTTCACTATGCGGCCCGCGGCACCTTGGATAACTTAATGATGCATCACCCCAGTGCAGGACTAACCAGCTCTGCCACTCATCAAGATCAATGCAAGCTGCCAGCCAATGAGAGGCCCGCAGCTGACGGCAGAATATGACGTCATATGCGGGCCTCTGGCTGGCAGACTGCATTGATCTTGATGAGCAACAGAGCTTGTCTGAGCAGCGGCTGGAGGAAGTCAGCACAGCGGAGGCCGGAAGTCAGTACAGCGGGGACCGCGGCGGCCCCCTGCACTGGAACGATGCATCATTAAAGTGAGAAAAGTGTGAGTGTTCGTGAGAAAGTGTGTGTGTGAGGGTGAGTGTGTGAGTGAGGATGTGTGTATAAGAAAGTGTGTGCGAGTTTCAGTGTGTGTATGAGTGTGAGTGTAAGAGTGTGTGTGAGGATGTGTGAATGTGTGTGAGTGTGTGTGTGTGGGGGGGTCTGTGTGTGGGTTTATGTGTGAGTGTGATAGAGTGTGTATTTGGGTGTGTAAAAAGAAGGTAAAACAGGATGGGGGACATCACTATAAAAGGGAATCGGGATGGGGGACATCATCACTAAAGGGGATCAAAATGGGGACATCACTACTTAAGGGGAATGGGATGGGGGACATCACTAGAAAAGGTGATCAGGATCGAGGACATCAGTAGAAAAGGACATTACTACAGGATGGGGACATTACTACATGAAGGAGATCAGGATTTGTACTTTACTACATTGAGCAAGAAATTCTGGTATTTCTAAAAATATCACTTAGTCCTACAAGAGATGCGGCCCCCCCCTATAAATGTTTTTCTATGTACGGCCCACCAACCCAGCCGAGTTTGAGACCCCTGCTTTAGACTGTGACTTGGACCAAAAACATACAAGTTTTTTTTTTTTTTGCAAACTACTCATTTTGTAAACCATGAAAAAGAATGTCTAAATAGGCCATAAAGGACCAGAGCAACAGACTTGAGATTCACAGTGTGTTAACCTATACCACCCATATCATTCCAGAATAAAACTTTGCACTGCAAACACTACACAAATTTTACAATTAAATCCACAGCACTGCAGGAAGGTCCTGTGGGAACACCACCTTAAGGTCACATGCACACACTGAGTATTTGGTAAGATTTTACCTCCGTATTTGTAGCCAAAACCAGGAGTGGGACAATCAGAGGAAAAGTATAATAGAAATACTTCACCACCTCTGATTTATCACCCACTCCTGGTTTTGAATACAAATACTGAGGTAAAAAAAAACTCAGATACTCAACGTGTGCATGTGGCCTAACAAATACACAAAAGTGTCTAAGGCCATGTGCACACATTCAGTATTTGGTGAATTTTTTACCTCAGGATTTGTATCCAAAACCAGGAGTGGGTGATAAATACAGAAATGGTGATGTGTTTTCTATTAGACTTTTCCTCTCATTGTAGCCAAAACCACAAACACAGACGTAAAAACTTACCAAATACTGAACATGTGCACGTGGTCCAACAAACAAAAAATATCTAAGGCACACGCACACATTTATATATTTGGTGAGGTTTTTTAGCTCATAATTTCTAAGCCTAAACCAGGAGTGGACCAATCAGAGAAAAAGTTTAATGGAAACACATCACCACTCCTGTATTATCACCCACTCCTGGTTTTGGATACAAATACTGAGGTAAAAAATTCACTAAATGTTCAGTTTCTTCATGCCGCCTTGTGTATTTGTTAGGCCACATGCACACATTGAGTATATGGTGATTTTTTTTAACCTCAGTATTTGTAGCCAAAACCAGGAGTGGGTGATAAATACAGACTTGGTGACGTGTTTCTATTACACTTTTCCTCCGATTGTAGCCAAAACCAGGAGATGAACAAATACCGAGATACAAAACTCAAATACTCAGTGTGCACGTGGCCTAAGGCTGGTTTCACACTGGCGTTTGTGTCTGCATGCGTATGGCATGCAGATGCAAACGCAGCCATATTAATGTCAACGCAGCGGGGAATCTCTGCATGCGTTCACATTAATATGCACCCCGGGCAGCCAATCAGCTGCCTCTGGGGGCGGCCGGGAGGAGATCAGCGGCAGAGGTCTCCTCCTCCCGACACAGCTGATCTCCCGCCAGTGTCAGGGCGGGAGATTTGAAGATACAGCTGATCTGACAGCTGTTTAAATTTACCGCGCCGACACCGAATAGGGTGATATCAGCGTGGGAGATATGAAACAGCTGATCCCTGCTTCAAACCTCCCACGCCGACATCACCTATTCGGTGTCAGCGCGGGAGATTTAAACAGCTGTCAGATCAGCTGTTTCTCCCCGCTGATACCGGCGGGAGAGCAGCGGCGACTTTAGCAGATCTCCCGGTGGCCGCCAGTCATCACCGG
The DNA here is from genome assembly GCA_033576535.1 of Allobates femoralis. Lineage (NCBI taxonomy): Eukaryota > Metazoa > Chordata > Amphibia > Anura > Aromobatidae > Allobates > Allobates femoralis. Next base: position 398,171,656 of record JARQOC010000006.1, on the reverse strand, counting down.
CGGCCAACGGGAGATATTTCAATGAGATCCGCAGTGTTGTCATGCTGAGGACACTGCAGATCCATTGACTTCTATGCGTCGTTCGGGCGCTTGCTGATAAATCAAGCGCCCACGACCGCACAAAAAATGCAACATGTTGCGTCCACAGTGCACTCGGAGGGTGCACAAATTGTGCGCAAATGCAACCGAACGCAGCCAAACGCAGGCACATGCATTCCCATGTTAAACATAGGAACGCATGTGCGCAAGCATTTGGCTGCGTTCGGTGCGCGGCGTTTGCAAACGCCAGTGTGAAACCACCCTAAGGCTGCTTTCAGATGAGCGGTTTCTGCCTATCGCAGCAGATCCAGCAGCTTTGCCGCATCTGCCGTGTAACGGCAACTTGCGGCAAGCCCCATTCATTCTCTATGGGACTTGTGGTCAGATACGGCAAGTGCGGTTTTGCTGGATCTGGCAAACGCAGCACTTAAGGCCACAAACAAAAAAGAAAAAAAAACCAAAAAAACAAAAACACTTAGCAACATTTTTTTTCCTTCGCTGCAAATGCCGAATCTGGCAAAATCACACCTGACCACAAGTCCCATTGAGAATGAACAGGGCCTGCTGCAAGTCAGCCGTTAGGCGGCAGATACGGCAAAATCTGCCACGAATCCGCAAAAATGCTGATGTGAAAGGTTCCCAAGACAAAAATATCTAAGGCTAGGTCCACACTAGCGTTGTGGCATCCGTCTGGCCTGATCCGCCATAGAGCAGCATTAACGCAGGGTTACTGCAGCGTAACGCTGCCATAGAGTTATATGGGTGACCGGATCCAGAGCACATGCAAACATAGCCACAAAATGTGCCTGCGTTTAAAATCTTGCACTTTTTGCAGCGGACAGCTGAACGCTGCTTGCCGCGCTCAGCAATCCGCTACAAAAAGCGCAAGATTTCAAACACAAGCACCTTTTGTGGCTACGTTTGAGGATCTGATCACCCATATAACTATGTTGGCATTACACTGCGGTAACACTGCGTTAATGCTGCTCTATGATGGATGTGGCCAGACATACCACAACGCTAGTGTGGACCAAGCCTAAGGCCATGTGCACACATTCAATATCTGGGGAGTTTTTTACCTCAGGATTTAGAGCAAAAACCAGGAGTGGAACAATCGGAGAAAAAGTAGAATAGAAACACCTGCACCACTTCTGTATTTATCACCCCCTCCTGGTTTTGGCTACAAATACTGAGGTAAAAAAACTCACCAAATACTCAACGTGTGCACGTGGCCTTCATGTATGCATGGACTTGTAGGTAATATTGGCCGCTAGGTGTTACTATAGAGGTACGGCCACACAGGACTGATAGGCAGATTTACCAGATCTATATCAGCACGTGGGACATCCTCTGCACATTACAGTACAAGCATTGTGGATGACATTCTACTAAAACTCATCCATGGCTGACAATCCACCGGAGAAAGTACCCAGCGCTGCGGATTTTACAACTACAGCACATCAGCATTTACTGTGCACCTTTTCTGCAGGTCTCAACCTTGGTAAAGCAAAATGTGAGATCGGTTAAAAGAAACCAACTGAATCTGCAGGGATTTGTAGTCTTTGGAGCCTCAGTCTGTGTGGGCATAACTTTTTTTTTTTTTTTTCTTTTTAACGTGAACCTGACCCCTAAAAATGAGCCCCCAGCCTTTTAAGAGCAGTCCCTGCACCATCCTAATCTCTTTCTAGACATCCCTTTGTTTTATAAATGGCCATTTGTAAAAGTTTATAAAAGTTATTTTTTTACCTGCAGCACTGCAGCTTCTCTGAGCCGGAGAAGTCACACAGGGTGTTCCCTGTGGCTTCTCCTCGCTGCCTGCAATGTAATTATGCACACTCCTACGGGCGTGCTAAACAATATAGAGCCTCCTCGTCATTGTAGATAGGCGGTAAAGCCGCTATGACGCTAATCGCGTCATATCCGGCTATACTGACATCAGTACACCCATTTGGGTGTATTGAGGACCTCGCGCATGCGTAATGCGCATCGCAAAGTCAGCAGTACACCCATTGGGTGTACTGACGTCAGTATAGCCGGATATGACGCGATTAACGTCATAGTGGCTATAGCATGCCAAAATTCTTCAAAAGCCACATCAAATTTGAGAACTTAAAATCCAAATGAATTGCTAATGGAAACTTCTCAAAACACAATTGTCCATTTAAAAACAAAACTAACAATCCTATATGTAGATTTAAAGAAAATCAGATCAGCTCCAAAATCCAACTTCAAAACTACTCCCAAAAACTCTGAATACTTAAAGTGATCCTAAACCCACAAACTGACCCCCCACGTATATTTAGACCTGTCCCTGCACCCCCTCTTATAATTTCTAGCCATCCCTTTTGCAGAAAAAAATCGCTTTTGTAAAGTAGAGAAAAAGTTAAATTACTTTGTCCTGTGTGAGTTCTCTCTTTCTGAGGAAGCCGCAAGGGGCGGGGCCTGTCTGCTGCTGCCTTGTAATTATGCACGCCCCTCTCTGCTTCTAAGAGCCTGGCCGCGACATGAAAGGGGCAGGGCTAAATCATGTCATGCTGGAGCCCCGCCCCCTTTCATGACGCGGCCAGGCTCTTACAAGCAGAGAGGGGCGTGCATAATTACAAGGCAGCAGCAGACAGGCCCCGCCCCTTGCGGCTTCCTCAGAAAGAGAGAACTCACACAGGACAAAGTAATTTAACACTTTCTCTACTTTACAAATGCGATTTTTTCTGCAAAAGGGATGGCTAGAAATTATAAGAGGGGGTGCAGGGACAGGTCTAAAGATACGGGAGAGGGGGTGGGGTGGGGGGGGTCAGTTTGTGGGTTTAGGATCACTTTAATGTGGATTTTGAAAGCCACATATTGTGAACCTGGCCTTAAAGGGGTTTTCCAATGAATAAAGTTAATTTTAATCAAAGATCTTGGAAGAATAATGATTTCCACAATTGGATAAGTTAAAAAAAAAAAAAAAAAAAAAAAGTTCCTGTGCTGAGATAATCTCATATGTTCCCCTGCTATATACAGTTTCATTTTTGTTTCTCACCGAGCACAGAACACGGTCTGATCATACCACGTCTCCTGGGCAGGGGAGGAAGGAAAGAGAATATACAGACATTACAGTACGGGATCACAGCTGATTATTTTTATGAGGTAAAACATTTCTCTACCTGTCTCTAGAAAATGTTTTAGCTCAAAGAAACAATTATTTGTGATCCCGTGCTATAATGTCTGTGTACTCTATTTCGTCCCCCCCCCCCGCCCAGGATCAAACCAATGCTCCGTGGATCGTCAAACAAAAATGAAACTGTACATAGTAGGAGCACATATATAAGATTATCTTAGCACAGGAACATTTTTTATAATCATATCTAATTGTGGAAATTATTATTATTACAAAATCTATTGATTAAAATCAACTTTGTTCATAGGAAAACCCCTTTAAGGCCACCTAAATATATTAAAGACTCCCATCAGCCAAAAGAATGCCAATATCAACCAACAATCTAACATAGGTGTCTGACTCACCCCTGACAGATCACGCCAGGGGACTGAAGGATATAGGAATGTCCGATTTTACACTGCAGATCCTAAGATCACCCAAGGCCGGAGGAGTCGGATAATGAATCTCAGTCAAGATGGGAATGCCTGGCCATGGGAGGCACCTGTGTATGGGAGAGTCAAGGGGAGGATAAAGTGTTTGGGAGAGAGGATGACAAGGGTGGCGGTGGCACTTGGGAGTGGGACGACAATTTTCTACCGAACTGAGTTATATTTCTAAGCCATCAGTGAGACTTAACTAATCCCTTCTACTGTATTCCATGTACTGTTGAGGGAAAAAGATTGTAATGCTCAATATGGCAGTCATCACTTAACCCAGGTAATCTAGAGTTTTAGGGTACCTTTACACGTCGCAACATTGCATGCAATTTCACTTGCAACTTACTGGTTGCAGTGAAATCATGGACACCTTGTTCTATTTTGTTGCCGTGTACAAATGGAACAATGTGTCCATGATTTCACTGCAACCAGTAAGTTGCAAGTGAAATTGCATGCAATGTTGCGAAGTGTAAGGGTATGTGCACATCAGTCGCTTTGTGGGCTGTTTTTTTTTTAGCGTTTTCCGTCGGCGGTTTCCGCTGAGTTTTATGCTAATTTATGTTAATCCTAGCCACCGGTTGGATTAACATGCTAGTCAATGGCTTTTAGAAAACGCTGTGTACATTAGAACGTTTTTTTTCTTCTCCTTTCCACTTTTTTCACCGTTCACGGTTTTCAAAGATAGAGCAAGTGACTTGTTTTGAGCGTTTTTCCAGCGGATCTAGCTTACAAGTGCACCAAAAACCAGTCTGGGAATCACTAAGAAAAACGCCGGGGAAATCGCCAAGAACACGCTGTACAAATGCTAATAAACCGATCGCAAATCGTTAGCAAATCGCTAACAAAACAAGGGACACTGCTGAGCTCAGAAAACTCAGTTTCTGCAATTCTACACCGGTTTCCGGACGGTCTGCAAAGATGCAGAAACGTCAGATGTGCACATACACTAAAGGTACCCTCAGACACTGCGTCTGATTTATACCTTGAAGCTACATAACGGTCACTTCAGATTCACTAAACAGGTGTGAAAAGAAAAAAAAACCCAAGGCTACGGCGTGACCATATACTTGGGTGTAGGCTGCTTAATCCACATCCATCTCATTGTGGGAATTACTACATTTATAAAAACGACTAATGAACACTGTCACATTTCTATCCTAAAGAAATTTATATTTTTCTCAGGTCCAAAGAAAGTCAGAAAAGTGAAAACCATTCGTCCTGAGGCAGCTTTTACACCCAGGAATGAAGCTGTGGCTTACAATCTCACTGGTGTAGCTGTTTATGCACCCAGTGTCATTAACTACATGACATGGCGTCCTGTGAGCCAACTACCAAGGTTCCCTGATCAACAGCTGGACTACACACACAGTGCACACAGGCTTAGGCCCTGTGCCCATACTGGGTATTTGGTGCCGAAAAATATGCATGTATAACCTGAAGCCAGCAAAGTCTACGAGAGTTCAGAAGTGCTGTGCCATTGATGCATATTTTCCCTTTCGCATGTAGTGCAATTTTGGATACAGAAAATTCTGCAGCATGTCAATTATTGATCTGTTTTGTTTTTTTTACAGCGTTTTCAGCACTCCAGTCATGGACTTCATTATAAAATATACAAGAATAAAAAACGCTCCAGAAGCGTGATGCATTTTGGGAGCATTTTTAGTCAGCAAGAAGGTGTGCATTTAGTGCAGAAATATCTGCAACCAAATTACAGATTTTTCTGCATCAAATCTGCAGTGTGGGCAACAGAGCCTTATACAGTGGTGAGAAGGCAGAGGCAGATATGCAGCTCTACAAATTTATCACATGCAATACACACTGGAAAGTTAGTTATTATGACCCTCACTGCGGAGAGCGCTGTGACATATGTCAGCACTATACAAATAAAAACAAGTTCACTTGATTCTGGGAACATCCACATTCTTATAGGAGCTGTCTATCCGTACATCACATGGACAGACATGACTGCATGCTGTACTGTAGGCACAGATGCAGGGATAGTCTCAAGTTTGGAAGTTACCCCCCCTCCTCCCCAGCTATGGAAAGTGGTCAGACCCCCAGAACTAAAGACCTTATCCCTAGAGTCCCCCACTGATCCCATGAACGATCATGCACACTGCCGCTGCCTTCTTTAAAGGGACCTCCAGAGGTAGCTGAATGCCACACTCCGCTAATTTTCGGCACCGAGAATGAATAGAGAAGCAGTGTGCACAACCACCGCTCCATTCAGGATCTGTGGGGGTCTCAATGGTCAGACCTCCTAAGATAAGAAAGTTATTCCTTATTCCATGGATAGGGGATAACTTTCATACTTGATAATACCCCTTTAAGCTGGCCATAAGCAGGATGAGACCACTTCAGCAGAGCATTCATGCGTTTTAAAAGGTAAGTGTTTGTTGCGCTTTTGACCTCGGTTTTAGGCTACGTTCACACATTGCGTATTTTGCTGCGTTTTTTTTTACGCGCGCTTTTTGCAGTGAAAACGCAATTCTGGATAATCAGCCCAGCCAAACCTATGGGTTTTGACACAATCCATTCACACACTGCAAAGGCGCAGAGCGATTTGGGTACTTCAGCCCATGTTATCAAAACCACTTCATCCTCAGAACATCTGAGAAACTATAAAAGGTCCATATATCCAGTCCGAGTGCCACCCCTGAAAATCACTAGCCCGCTAGTAGAAAGAGGTCACAGCGAATTATCGATAATCCTGGACATCGTCCCATAAACCGGGGCCAGTCTACATATAACTGACAGCTCAGCTCATCTTGTGAAGATTCAGCTCAGTTTTTCCATAACGGAAACTTTATTTTTACATGACTAAAATAATAACAAAGAATCCATTATCCTAAGGTCTCCGATCTCACATCTCCACACAAGGGGCACCGCTGTTAGGGTTTCATGCCTAATATAAGGATTAATAAAAGGAGACATCCGCCAGCCTCTCCCTAGATAACCCCGGTTTACATGGCATCACCACCGCCATCTTTCCAGGTCCCACCAACAATATCACAGTGGAGTGGTCCAACCTCTGTGGGTACGGACAATCAATTTGTGGCAGCATGTAACACGTAGCCACATTGTCCACTGTTATCCAATGATTGACCAATATGGGCCAAATTAGCAGCCTGTGAAGATAGCCTGGCAAGAGACAGTCATTAATTGGCCCAACAACAGGTCTCAATACTGCAGTCAGCGTTATAGACACACAGGAGGCCATTAGATCAGGTCATGGGACAGAGTATACAGAAGAGAGCAAACAGCAGCTACAGGGTTAGTGTGAACAATCCCAAACACCATGAACTCCCATGGATTTCTCAGACCTTCAATTAAGGATCACACCCCATGTGGATATCCCTTTATGATCAGTGAGTGCACAACCTCCAGGATTTCCTGTAATCTTGAGAATGATGTGGACATTGTCTCCCCTGCACAACTGTGCCCAGACCTCATACTTTGTAGGGAAAATAAACACTGGCCTGTTCAGTGTCAGAATTGGTGGGGGTCCCAGAAGCGAATCCCCAAAAAGTGATAGCATGGAAAAAAAAATAAATAAAAAGCTACAAAAAGAACAAGCAAGCACCAAAGCCATAAAATGGCTGGGATCTGTGGTAAGTGGCTCAGTCATACTGCAGTACTGGTGTCCTGGGTTTGATCCTGACCAAAGACCATATCTGGCTGGAGATTGTATGTTTTACCTCATGTTTACCTGATATTTTTTTTTTTTTGGAGGGAAAGTTTATTTTTTTTGCCATAATAGCATTGGATGGCAAAAGCACAAAAAAAAAAAAAAAAAAAAAATTACAACAAAGCCATGTGCACACTGCGAGTATGGCCATGGTCAGACTACCGTTTTTAGCAAATGTCACGGACATCCGCTAAAAACTTAGTCATTTTATTCAGCAGCGCATATGCGCTAGTCATCGCGGCTGCAGCTCAACGCTGTCCCTGGTTACCCGATGTTGATCGTGGTAACCGCCCACACATCCAGCTGAATAGTGTCTGCTTTAGCAGAGCGGACAGGGAAACACTGCATGCAAAAAACGCTGAAAAAAAATGACTAAGTTGTTAGCGGATATCTGTGACATCTACTAATAACGGTAGTCTGTCCCTGGCCTATTTGGTGAGTTTTTGTTAACTCAGTGCCTGTAAAGCCACATGCACATATTGCCTATTTGGTGAGTTTTTTACCTCAATACACGCAACGCCACAAGCCCATGTTGCATATTTGGTGAGTTTTTTACCTCAGTGCCTGTAAGGCCACAAGCCCATTTTGCATATTTAGTTAATATTTGCACGTGACCTTAGTTACAGGTACTGAGGTAAAAAACTGAGTATTTGGTGCGTTTTTTACCTCAGTGCCTGTAAGGTCACGTGCACATATTGAGTATTTGGTGCGGTTTTTACCTCAGTGCCTGTAAGGTCACGTGCACATATTGAGTATTTGGTGCGGTTTTTACCTCAGTGTCTGTAAGGCCACGTGCACATACTGAGTATTTGGTGAGATTTTTACCTCAGTTTTTGCAAGACAAAATCAGGAGTAGATCAATAAGAGGAAAAATATAAATACATAAAGAAGTGGTGATGTGTTTCTATCATCCACTCCTGGTTTTGGCTACAAATATTGAGGTAAAAAACAAACACTAAACATGTGAATGTAGCCTAAAAAGTCAGAAGACAACCCTCCAAGAGGTAAGTTGATAATAGACCAGGGCTGAGGCAAACAAAACAATGGCAGGAACTAAGGCATTGGCTCCTGCAATTGCCCAACCTGCACCATAAGTCACCAGTAATTTGTCCACCCTGCCATAGATGTAAGAGAACACTTGTTCTGCCGCCCGTTATCTCGCCCAACTGCTCCACAGAGAGGTCATACATCGCTGTCTGCAGTGCAGTAGTCACTTCTTATAGGACTAGACCACAAGACCAAGGGTATGTGCACACGTGGAATATTTGGTGCAGACGTTTCTCACCATTTCAGCATCTCTTGGATGATAAACATGTTGGCAAAAAACTTTTGGTACAGATTTTTCCTATTCATTAGAATGGACGAAATCTGCAGGAAAATTGCTGAAAGCATGGACATGAAATCTGCAAATCTAAAATAGATAGTGTGCATGAGACTTCAGGATTTTTATTCACTTTGCTGGAATCAGGAAAAACCAGTTGGGCTGTGTGACAAATCTGCACTGAAAAAGCAACATATACACACCGCTTAAAAGAAAAAATGGTGATAATGTGGGAAAACCATCAAGGGTCATCTAGGACTAGAAAGGGGGCCATGCATGCCCAGCTCAGTAATACATCAATGGGGGTGTATGGGGGAGGGGGGGGGGGGGGGGGTTCACTTCTACTGGACACCAGAAACATTCATGTTGGGGATCTGAAGTTATTCTTCAAAAACAGATCTAGACAATAATGCTGAAGCTTAAGATGAAGTAGCAGTGTCTCAGAAAAATGGCCAAAATGGAGACCAACCTTCGAGATAAATCTTAATTGGACAGAGAAACGTTACTGTTTTTCTCTTTTTTTTTTGCTGCACACCATCGCCCCAGATATACCACATCAGAACACAGCTTTAGAAATCCTCAGGTAAGTTATTAATCTCAGTATGGTGCCATATATTCACTTTCTAAGGACAAATAACCAGAATAAAAGCCACAAGACAACGTTTTAGGACACACTTGGATCAGGACATAACAGTATTATGCTGCTCCAGGTTTCCGTATCCACATCCCATGAGGAACGTCACATCAAGAACTAGGCTCATGGGCTACAGAACATTGCTACTAGTGGCCAAGTCTCCGGCAGAGCCCCTCTGTGACATGCCATGATGACAACCAAGAAGATGGCCTGTGGAGAGTCACTATGGCATCCACAAACCTTGATTTTCCATCAGATTTGCCAGAATGAGAAATTGTGACTTGACAATGATAAACTAAGGTGCTGAGGACAAAAACTAGCTCAACTGTATTATAGGTCACCATTCACCCCCAGGAGGTCATAAGAAGGCTCCTTTTGGACTTTTAGGTGTGAATACATCAGTATGGCTGCTTTTTTGTGGTCTACAAAAGCAACATGCTGGGTGTACTAACTTATTGAGAGGCATCCAGTGGTAAAAAGCACATTGTTGACATTGGGCCCAGGGACTCACAAATGTCACTTCATGCCTATGTATACAAATGAGGTATACCGCAAATGGCGTGCATGGATGCAAAGAGGAGACGCAGGCATCATTTCCCTCCTTTTGGACATGTAGAATGTCAGCCACGTACCACACAACTATTCTGACACCAAACCACTTTATAAAGCTATACTATTGGATATGGCTGCATCAGTGATAATGACACCATCTCAGTCTACAATTATCAGCGAAATATTTCCTTAAAAACATTGTAGTAAGAAATTGTGGCACCAGGTTGGACAACTAAGGTCAATATAGACCTAAGATGTCACCAGACTAACATTTGTTTAAAGGGAATCTGTCAGTATTGAATGACTGTTCAAAGCAAGTACAGGTGCTTGGTGCATCATGCGGGGCCAAACATTTAAGAGCACTTCTCCCATTTTTGATTGGCAGCTCTAGCTTCATAGAGGCAGAGATAGATGGAAAACAAGCAGGTGGGAAGGTGTACTTATAGGTTCGGCCCCGCATGAGCAGCGAGAGCCTGTTGGTTTGAACAGTCATTCTGTGCCAACAGCCCCTTTAATATGAGCTCAAGCATCAGCCTGCTAATAAGGGCAAATAAAGGTAACCAAGTGGGGATCGTGATGCACGAACTAGTGGTGAAACTCCTGACTTAAGCACAAGAGCTTCATATAAGCCTAAAACATCTAAAAAATTGAAAGACAGGAAAAGCGCAATGGGTCTCATTGCTAAAAATGATTAGGCATCAATGATTATCTATGCTCACCTGGGCTAGTTGTGAACCCCACAACTAGTATATGCGCCTGTATAGCTGCTGCTGGATCAGCACTTCCACATGCAAAGTGGTGTACATACAGGAATCCAAAAGGATGGGGCTACTATGATCCGCGCTGCTGTCAAAGAACGAGGACCACATAGGGTCTTAAGGCAATGATGGGCTGTCCCAGCTCCTTACTCCTTGTACTCTGAGGAAGGAGCTGGGACAGCCCTGAAATGCATCTGAATAAACCATCATTGCCTTTAGACCCTGAGTGGTCCTTGTTCTTTGACAGCAGCACGGATCATAGAAGCACCATCCTTTGGATTCATACAAGCCTAAGGCTGTAATTGTCAGCAGACCCGCGGCTGGTCCATGTGTTGTGGTCCTTACACAGACATCAGAACTCACCCCTAGACTCATCTCATGTCCGCGAAACACTGACCGAGCTCAGATCAGAACACCTGGCCGACCTACAGATCTCCTAACTTGTGGCAATGTCTCGCATACGAGACAGTTAGCTCAGGATAGTTGACCCCTGGTGGAGCCAGGTATTCTTAGTCTGAGCCCGGTCATGTATCACAGACAGAGGACGTCTAAGCCGTCTGAAGACATGGTGAATCTTACAGATCTATATGGCAATGAGAATAGGAGACGACCATCCAACAACTTAATGCCGAGGTCAAGACAAACATTAAAACTTCACCGGTATTCATACCAAAAGTTAAACTCTGCATCTTACACAAAGAGGATTTTGAATATTTAGTGCCACATTAAGAGAGAACAAGTGGTGACAGCACAACTGAGATTCGCAGCCATAAAAGATTATCACATTTTAGGAGCAAAATAATCACTTGTTATATTTTCAAAATATTCACCAGTAAAAAAATCCCAAAACCCCATTAAAGTGTAAGCACATCGTGTACTCTGTCCTCCAGATCCGACCGACCCTGGACGCAGAAGGGATTGTGGGACTTTACATCCCACAGACATGACAGGCGGCACATGTATATACACATCCTGCAGAAAAGTGCCACTGCCGATAATAAGCCGCTGATCTAGTGGCCAGCAGCCAAGTATAAGGGTGGACATTAGTAGAATGACTTTTGGGCACATAATGGTGGGGACACCAATCTACCTATGTACTGAGAAGAGGCACTGATAACGCATCACTACCAGGGTAACCGACAAACCTGCAAGGGGGTAGCACCTGCAACAAACTCAGCGAGACCACCGAGTCTAACCGCACCTGCTACATTGCACGGCTACTGAGGAGGGAGAACCAAAAACCTAACACTCCCAAACCCATCACTGGCCCAACACTGCTACCTCCTGGCCTTGATACTGGACGGAAGCTGGCAGCAGCAATGTCAGTACCCTGTATAAAGGCCGGCTGCCCACCAAGTACCAGACAGCCAGATGTTCACCCATCACACCACTATGGGACATAAACAGTAGTCTCATGGCCACAAATCACACTCCAATAGAACCCTGAGGGCTAGGAAACATGTCAGTGCTGCCGAATTCAGATATCTGAGCACTACCTGGACTCTTCAATGCCTAGGAGACCTGCGGGCAAGTTCTGCCATCATGGTGGGTACCCGGGTGTCTGAGCTTGGCCCCACCTTGTGTGATCACTGATCCAGTCAGCTAAGTGTTCACACAGGAAACAGTTAGACCTGGTGCAACCCCTTCCTCGAGTACTTGGAGGAAGGATGGGGCATGTCAGACTGGAACATGTCTGATCCTTTTTCCCCTGTGGAGATAAGCCCAGAGTGAGGTTCCCAGCAACCCCAGTGTAAGGGAATATGATGGGGTTTGTAGTGCAGCCTGGGCCAACCCTGAGAAGACAAGCCCTTGGCCAGTTAGGCGCCCACCACAGAGTGAGTGAGGGGTGGGGGTTGCTGGGACATTGTAGTGCAGCCTGCGCTCATCCCTGAGAAGATAAAGTCCAGTGTGTGTGTGTGGTGTGCTGGGTCTTGTAGTGCAGCCTGGGCCCCCCTGAGGAAGTAAGCCCAGAGCATGTGGGGCCCTCCCCAGTGTGTCCGAACCGGGCCTTGCAGTGCGACCTGCCCCCTCCCCCGTGTGTCCGAGCCGGGCCTTTCAGTGCGACCTGCCCCCTCCCCCGTGTGTCCGAGCCAGGCCTTGCAGTGCAACCCCACCCTCTGTGGTTTGAGCAGGTCCAGGTAGTCCCCCTGTCTCCCCCCCCCCCTTATGTGCTGGTGGTTGTAGTGCTCCTGCCCACCTCCCCAGTGTGCTGGTGGTTGTAGTGCTCCTGCCCACCTCCCCAGTGTGCTGGTGGTTGTAGTGCTCCTGTCCTCCCCCCCCCTCCCCAGTGTGCTGGTGTGTTGTGGTGCTCCAGTGTGCTGGCGGTTGTGGTGCCCCTGTCCCCCTCTCCCTCCCCAGTGTGCTGGCGGTTGTGGTGCCCCTGTCCCCCTCTCCCTCCCCAGTGTGCTGGCGGTTGTGGTGCCCCTGTCCCCCTCTCCCTCCCCAGTGTGCTGGCGGTTGTGGTGCCCCTGTCCCCCTCTCCCTCCCCAGTGTGCTGGCGGTTGTGGTGCCCCTGTCCCCCTCTCCCTCCCCAGTGTGCTGGCGGTTGTGGTGCCTGTCCCCCTCCCTCCCCAGTGTGCTGGCGGTTGTGGTGCCCCTGTCCCCCTCTCCCTCCCCAGTGTGCTGGCGGTTGTAGTGCCCCTGTCCCCCTCTCCTCCCCAGTGTGCTGGGGGTTGTAGTGCCCTGTCCCCTCTCCCTTCCCAGTGTGCTGGGGTTGTAGTGCCCTGTCCCCCTCTCCCTACCCAGTGTGCTGGGGGTTGTAGTGCCCCTGCCCCCCTCTCCCTACCCAGTGTGCTGGGGTTGTAGTGTCCCTGCCCCCCTCTCCCTCCCCAGTGTGCTGGGGGTTGTAGTGCCCCTGCCCCCCTCTCCCTCCCCAGTGTGCTGGTGGTTGTAGTGCTCCTGCCCCCTCTCCCTCCCCAGTGTGCTGGTGGTTGTAGTGCTCCTGCCCCCCTCTCCCTCCCCAGTGTGCTGGTGGTTGTAGTGCTCCTGCCCCCCTCTCCCTCCCCAGTGTGCTGGTGGTTGTAGTGCTCCTGCCCCCCTCTCCCTCCCCAGTGTGCTGGTGGTTGTAGTGCTCCTGCCCCCCTCTCCCTCCCAGTGTGCTGGTGGTTGTAGTGCTCCTGCCCCCCTCTCCCTCCCCAGTGTGCTGGTGGTTGTAGTGCTCCTGCCCCCCTCTCCCTCCCAGTGTGCTGGTGGTTGTAGTGCTCCTGCCCCCCTCTCCCTCCCCAGTGTGCTGGTGGTTGTAGTGCTCCTGCCCCCCTCTCCCTCCCCAGTGTGCTGGTGGTTGTAGTGCTCCTGCCCCCCTCTCCCTCCCCAGTGTGCTGGTGGTTGTAGTGCTCCTGCCCCCCTCTCCCTCCCCAGTGTGCTGGTGGTTGTAGTGCTCCTGCCCCCTCTCCCTCCCCAGTGTGCTGGTGGTTGTAGTGCTCCTCTCCCTCCCCTGTGTGCTGGTGGTTGCAGTGCTCCTCTCCCCCCTGTGTGCTGGTGGTTGCAGTGCTCCTCTCCCCCCTGTGTGCTGGTGGTTGCAGTGCTCCTCTCCCCCCTGTGTGCTGGTGGTTGCAGTGCTCCTCTCCCCCCTGTGTGCTGGTGGTTGCAGTGCTCCTCTCCCCCCTGTGTGCTGGTGATTGTAGTGCTCCTGCCCCTCCGTGTGCTGGTGGTTGCAGTGCTCCTCTCCCCCCTGTGTGCTGGCGGTTGCAGTGCTCCTCTCCCCCCTGTGTGCTGGTGGTTGCAGTGCTCCAGTGTGCTGGTGGTTGTAGTGCTCCTCTCCCCCCTGTGTGCTGGTGGTTGCAGTGCTCCAGAGTGCTGGCGGTTGTAGTGCTCCTCCCGCCCCGCCCTGCTCACCCAGCAGCAGCAGCCTGTGTGTGGCCCTGTACACCTGCTTGTCCTTCTGCAGCTGTTTGTCGATCTTCTTGTTGGCCTCCCTCTGCGCCTTCTCCTCGTTGCGCTGGTCCTCCGTCTTGCTGTTCCCCAGGCAGCCCATCGTCCTCTGCTCGTCAGGGCCCCACAAGCAACACCGAGCCCTCCGCCCGTCACCGGCCGCTCACCGCCGCCCGCGGGCCGGCCTCCGCGCTCAGGAAAAGCCGCTCCGGACGGAGGAGGCAAAACAAACAAGTAGGCCGCGGCCCTCCCCCCGATAAAAGAGAAAAAATTATATGGAATATCCTCCCCCTTCCCCGATAAAACAGCGGAAAACAGGCGCTCCCCCCGCCCCGGACACCGGGAATGAGGCCGCTAGTGAGGCCGGGGATCGTCAGTCATCAATGACAGCCGTGCGGGGGTCACACGCCCCCAGATCCACCATTGGTGGCGGCGGCCCCGATAGTGGCGAGGATGGCAGGAGCCTCCCCCTCTCTCCAGCGTCTTCCTGTCTTAAAATGGAGGCCCGGTATCTCCTCCTCCCGGTGATCGCTCGGCGGGGGGAGGGGGACACTGGGGGAGCACCCCGATATCGATCCGCCGATCAGGAGCACGGGAAGGAGGGAGGGGGAGCCGCAATGTCACCGCCAGGGGCGCGGGACAGGTAACGAGCAGAACGTGGGGGGGGCGGGCACTCAAAGGGTTAATCAGACCCCCAAACCGAGGAGTCCGGTGAGCAGCCCCCCGGGGTCACAGGAGCCGCCTCCCCCCACAGCAGGAGAGTCCTGGTATAATCCACGGGGTGAGAGGGGGGGCGTCTGATGGTACAATCCTGTTTATCTGGGGGTCTCCGGGTATGGTCTCCGATCTGCTGCAGGACCCCCCCTTTCTTCTGGCTTTGGTTGGTCTTGTCCTCCTCCCCCCGGCTGCTGTCCCTGGGGGCGGGGGGGATGTCGGGGAGCCCCGGGTGTGAAGGAAGGAAGGAGGGAGGACGCCGACCACCGCCGCGGCTCAGCCTGCTGCTGCTGCTGCTGGTGTGCAGTATTTTGCTATTTCTCACGGCTTGGAAATGAGGGCTGAGACACGGGGTGGGGCGAGGGCCCGGTGCACCCTGGGAAACGAGAGGCGGCCATTCACATGATGGGGAGACGTCAGGCCGGAGCTCCGGGGCGCCACACTCAAACCGGCCCGACGGGAGGCACCGTGGGCTGGGGGTGTATAAACTGTGCGGTGTCTGCACTTATGGTGGAGGTGGACACTGTGTGCGAGTATATACACTGTTGCGGGGGTATACATGTATGTTTACACTGTGCTGGGGTGTGGACACTGTGTGCCGAGTATATATGGTACACTGTGTGCTGGGGGTAACACTGTGTGTTCACTGTATGGTGAGATTGACACTTGTGCGAGTTATACACTGTGTGCTGGGGGTAGACACTGTGTGCCGAGTATATACACTGTATGTTTACACTTGTGTGGGTGACACTGTGGGGTATACACTGTATGTTTACACTGTGCTGGGGGTCAGACACTGTGTGCTGGGGGGTATACACTGTATGTTTACACTGTGCTGGGGGTAGACACTGTGTGCTGGGGGGTATACACTGTGTGCTGGGGGGGTATACACTGTATGTTTACACTGTGCTGGGGGTGCAGACACTGTGTGCCGGGGTATACACTGTGTGCTGGGGGGGTATACACTGTATGTTTACACTGTGCTGGGGGTAGACACTGTGTGCTGGGGTAGACACTGTGTGCTGGGGGGTATACACTGTATGTTTACACTGTGCTGGGGGTAGACACTGTGTGCTGGGGGGTATACACTGTATGTTTACACTGTGCTGGGGGTGCAGACACGTGTGTGCTGGGGGGTATACACTGTATGTTTACACTGTGTGCTGGGGGTGCAGACACTGTGTGCCGAGTATATACACTGTGTGCTGGGGTGCAGACACTGTGTGCCGAGTATATACACTGTGTGCTGGGGTGCAGACACTGTGTGCCGAGTATATACACTGTGTGCTGGGGGAGTATACACTGTATGTTTACACTGTGTGCTGGGGTGCAGACACTGTGTGATGGGGGTATACACTGTGTGCTGGGGGTGCAGACACTGTGTGCCAAGTATATACACTGTATGGTGGGGGTGCAGACACTGTGTGCTGGGGGGGTATACACTATGTTTACACTGTGTACTGGGGGTGCAGACACTGTGTGCTGAGAATATACACTGTATGGTGGGGTGTATACACTGTGCTGGGGGTGCAGACACTGTGTGCTTGGGGGGGTATACACTGTATGTTTATATTGTGTACTGGGAGTGCAGACACTGTGTGCCGAGTATATACACTGTATGGTGGGGGTGCAGACACTGCCGAGTATATACATTGTGTGCTGGTGTATATACTGTGCTGGGGGGTATACACTGTGTACTGGGAGTGCAGACCCTGTATGCCGAGTATATACACTGTATGGTGGGGGTGCAGACACTCTGCCGAGTATATACACTGTATGGTGGGGTGCAGACACTGTGTGCTGGGCGGGTATACACTATGTTTACACTGTGTACTGGGGGAGCAGACACTGTGTGCCGAGTATATACACTATATGGTGGCGGTGCAGACATTGTGTGCTGGGGGGTATACACTGCGTACTGGGGGTGCAGACACTGTGTGCTGAGTATATACACTGTATGGTGGGGGTGCAGACACTGTGTCTGGGTGTATACATGTATGTATACACTATGTGCTGGGGATATACACTGTATGCTCGGGGTGCAGACACTGTGTGTTGGGTGTATACACTGTGTGCCGAGTATATACACTGTATGGTGGGGGTGCAGACACGGTGTGCTGGGGGGAGTATACACTGTATGTTTACACTGTGTACTGTGGGTGCAGACACTGTGTGCCGAGTATATACACTGTATGGTGGGGGGGGGGGGTATACACTATGTTTACACTGTGTAACTGGGGTGCAGATGCTGTGTGCTGAGTATATACACTGTATGCTCGGGGTGCAGACACTGTGTGTTGGGTGTATACACTGTGTGCCGAGGGTGTATACACTGTGTGCCGAGTATATACACTGTATGGTGGGGGTGCAGACACTGTGTGCTGGGGGGGGTACACACTGTATGTTTACACTGTGTGCCGAGTATATACACTGTGTGCTGGGGGGGTATACACTGTATGTTTACACTGTGCTGGGGGTGCAGACACTGTGTGCTGGGGGGGTATACACTATGTTTACACTGTGCTGGGGGTAGACACTGTGTGCTGGGGGGTATACACTGTGTGCTGGGGGGGTATACACTGTATGTTTACACTGTGCTGGGGGTGCAGACACTGTGTGCCGGGGGTATACACTGTGTGCTGGGGGGGTATAACACTGTATGTTTACACTGTGCTGGGGGTAGACACTGTGTGCTGGGGGTAGACACTGTGTGCTGGGGGGGTATACACTGTATGTTTACACTGTGCTGGGGTAGACACTGTGTGCTGGGGGTATACACTGTATGTTTACACTGTGCTGGGGGTGCAGACACTGTGTGCTGGGGGGGTATACACTGTATGTTTACACTGTGTGCTGGGGTGCAGACACTGTGTGCCGAGTATATACACTGTGTGCTGGGGGTGCAGACACTGTGTGCCGAGTATATACACTGTGTGCTGGGGGTGCAGACACTGTGTGCCGAGTATATACACTGTGTGCTGGGGGAGTATACACTGTATGTTTACACTGTGTGCTGGGGTGCAGACACTGTGTGATGGGGGTATACACTGTGTGCTGGGGGTGCAGACACTGTGTGCCAAGTATATACACTGTATGGTGGGGGTGCAGACACTGTGTGCTGGGGGGGGTATACACTATGTTTACACTGTGTACTGGGGGTGCAGACACTGTGTGCTGAGAATATACACTGTATGGTGGGGTGTATACACTGTGCTGGGGGTGCAGACACTGTGTGCTTGGGGGGGTATACACTGTATGTTTATATTGTGTACTGGGAGTGCAGACACTGTGTGCCGAGTATATACACTGTATGGTGGGGGTGCAGACACTGCCGAGTATATACATTGTGTGCTGGGTGTATATACTGTGCTGGGGGGGTATACACTGTGTACTGGGAGTGCAGACCCTGTATGCCGAGTATATACACTGTATGGTGGGGGTGCAGACACTCTGCCGAGTATATACACTGTATGGTGGGGGTGCAGACACTGTGTGCTGGCGGGTATACACTATGTTTACACTGTGTACTGGGGGAGCAGACACTGTGTGCCGAGTATATACACTATATGGTGGCGGTGCAGACATTGTGTGCTGGGGGGGTATACACTGCGTACTGGGGGTGCAGACACTGTGTGCTGAGTATATACACTGTATGGTGGGGGTGCAGACACTGTGTGCTGGGTGTATACATGTATGTATACACTATGTGCTGGGGATATACACTGTATGCTCGGGGTGCAGACACTGTGTGTTGGGTGTATACACTGTGTGCCGAGTATATACACTGTATGGTGGGGGTGCAGACACGGTGTGCTGGGGGGAGTATACACTGTATGTTTACACTGTGTACTGTGGGTGCAGACACTGTGTGCCGAGTATATACACTGTATGGTGGGGGGGGGGGGTATACACTATGTTTACACTGTGTACTGGGGGTGCAGATGCTGTGTGCTGAGTATATACACTGTATGCTCGGGGTGCAGACACTGTGTGTTGGGTGTATACACTGTGTGCCGAGGGTGTATACACTGTGTGCCGAGTATATACACTGTATGGTGGGGGTGCAGACACTGTGTGCTGGGGGGGGTACACACTGTATGTTTACACTGTGTGCCGAGTATATACACTGTATGGTGGGGGGGCATACACTATGTTTACACTGTGTACTGGGGTGCAGACGCTGTGTGCTGAGTATATACACTGTATGGTGGGGGTGCAGACACTGTGCCAAGTATATACACTGTATGTATACACTGTGCTATGGGTTAATACACTGTGTGCTGGGTGTATACACTGTGTGCTGGGGGTACAGACACTGTGTCTGGAGTATATACACTGTATGAATTCACTGTGCTGGGGTGAATACAGTGTGTCCGGAGTATATACACTGTGTGCTGGGGGTGTATACACTGTGTGCTGGGTGTATACACTGTATGCTTGGGGGTACAGACACTGTGTCTGGAGTATATACACTGTATGAATTCACTATGCTGGGGTGAATACAGTGTGTCCGGAGTATATACACTGTATGCTGGGGGTGTATACACTGTGTGCTGGGGGTACAGACACTGTGTCCGGAGTATATACACTGTATGAATTCACTGTGCTGGGGTATATACACTGTGTGCTGGGGTACAGACACTGTGTCCGGAGTATATACACTGTATGCTGGGGGTGCAGACACTGTGCTGGGTGTATACACTGTGTGCTGGGTGTATTGTATGTATACACTGTATGTATATACTGTGTGCTGGGGGTGTATTGACTGTATGCATTGTGCTGTGTGTATTGACTGTGTATACGCTGTATGTATTGACTGTATACACTGAGCATATGCTGTGTGCTGGGTCCATACAAAGTGTGTTGTGTACACCAGCCCCATATATTTGTATGTATATGAACTGTGTACAGCAGACCTGTATATGCACATGTGTGTGCGGTGTACATCTAGCCCCATGGACTGAGCATCCCCCCCCCCCCCCATCCTGCAGCTCCTTTATTGCCCCTGATGCCTGGGCTCCCAACAGAGCTGAAGAGAAGCCATATATACAGTACCTGCACCATGTGTGTCCAGAGCTGGTCTGCCTGCACTGGGAAATCCTCTTCCCATGCCCTCTATGGGTTATATGGCACTGCCAGTGGCAGACGAGCTGGTCCTGACCACTCATAGCTGACTATTCTTCCAACTGTCTTCTCGCTGGCCGGGCGTGTGCCCAAATGGTCATGACCCCAGCAGTCAGTGAGCCGGGTCTTCCAATGATCCCACATGAGCGGAGATGGACCATGATTCTTCACCCATAGTGCAGCTTAGTTGCTATAGATACTGTTTTCTTTTCGATCTAGTCGTCAGGCAGATTGTCCATAGCAATCTGTCCATTTCATCATGGGCAGAGTGATCTGAGACAGACTAAGGGCCACTGTAAACTTTCCTTTACGATCCTTTCAGTGCATGTACCTAGTACACAATATACAAACACGCCTTTACACATCACCCCATAGAGGCTTTACCCACCATCAGCAATACATCCACAATGCTACAGAAAAGATCAATGGTTAAATACATTGCCATTCTTTTAAGGCCTGTCAAAGAGGTAGAGCAAGATATTGGGGGCTCACTTAATAGTAATGGTTTAGCCAACAGAAAAAATGAGACCCTTGGGAGCTTCTGCCGAGGTGACGGGTGAATGGGAACTGTAAGTGAAATAGTGTGAGCAGCAGGTGTATCGCTCATATCCCACAGGACACTCGCCACTTACAGCCGAGGGAATCCCATCACAGGTGCACACTACAGCGTCTAAGGGATTTGAGTTCCGGCCCAGGGTTGTAAACAATCACTAATAACATCAGTAGCATCCCAGTGGATGGCGGCTGCTAGGACTGGGAACTTCATGTACAACCTCCCATAACACGGAGCACATGTATGTGCGGATTCTGTCCTCTGTGCATCATAGTGTGTCTTCCACACCTTCTAGGCCCCCACTGTCACCTCCTCATAGAGGAGTAAGGCTTGGAGTTGTCATGAAGATCACGAGGTGACGCTGCAAGTAGTGATTGTGGTGCTGTCACTACACACAACCTGCTGGATTATTGGCCACCAATCACTTTTCCAGTAAAGAGACCTAATTCATATTTCTTCTGTGGTCTATGTTGATCGTAATGTCAGAGTAGACCTAAATCCCCCCCAAAAACATGATTTAGGTGGAAGAAATTATTATTTGATCCCTTGTTGATTTTGTAAGTTTGCCCACGGACAAAGATATGAACAGACTATATTTTAAGGGCAGGTTAATTTTAACAGTGAGATCGAATATCAAAAATAAAATCCAGAAAATCACATTGTCTCTACATCATATAAATGTATTTGCGTTTTGCAGAGGGAAATAAGTATTTGATTCTCTACCAACCATTAGGGTACCTTTACACATCGCAACATTGCATGCAATTGCACTTGCAACTTACTGGTTGCAGTGAAATCATGGACACATTGTTACATTTGTACACGGCAACAAAATGGAACAATGTGTCCATGATTTCACTGCAACCAGAGATCTGTTCAGAAGCTGGTCTCAGATATCTGTGTGTGTAAGGGTGCCTTCACATTAGCGTTTGCCGCCGCAGTGTATGATGCGCATGCGTATCCACAAGGCAATATGCATGCATACGCAGTCAAACGCACGTTTTTTTTTTATATGCAAGTGCATCCAAAATCCTATTAAAAAACGCAGCGTTTCCTTGCGTATGCATGCGTTTATTCTCCGCATGCGGACGACAAAACTTTAGGAAGTACCCGCCTTCCTGCTTCATAGGAACTAGCAAATAAAGAAATAACTTTTAACTTGTAGTTGTATTTTATTGAGGTTATTTTTAAAAATCCAGGTGTGGATTGGTGAATACAGACAGTGCTTTAAAACGTGTAACCCACCCCCAATACACATACAGACAAACAATAGTCCATGTGATAGGAATCTCAAGGAGTTCTAATGGTGTTGGACACTCTAGTAATTACTTTTGCCACGGGTTTAATGGAGTTGGCTTCCCAGACACAATACGTATCAAAGAAAGATACCACCACCCAACCCAATCGTTGGTTAAGTCAGTTAGTCTCGTATTCAGGTCTTTTCCTGGTGCCCTATTGTATCAGTCACCTATAACTCCTGTTCAGAGGTCCTAAAGTCACATAGACCTAATATCCATCGGTTGTTTCCATAAATAAATTCCTTAAGTGTCCCTCACTGTTAGTATTAGCCCGGAATCCCACTATGAGATTAAACGGTTTCAATCTTCCCCACACTCATTAAAAGGGAACAGTTAGTTACCTGTACATATAACATGTAGATCTCCAATAGCTCTACACATGGGAGCTGCTACTTGATTCTGATGCGCTGACCAGTGAGGGACACTTATGGAATCAATTTTGATAATCATTGGAGAAGGCTGTAAGATACGTTCCTCCATCTAATAAAAAGGGAGGAGTGTTTATGTCGCCATAAGGTTACTGAAATCAAGAAACATTTTGGGATAATAGTAACACCCTGAACTCTTTGACAAGATCTGCCCTACACAAGAATCTGATTCCTTGAGTACACCGTTTCTCAGCCTGTACACCTGGACCTCAGACTAACAATCTGGTGGCTCGCATATAACCAGTGTGACCCACACATCTTTGAAATTCCTGTTTTGAAAGCCCCTGATGAGCCTCTCATTTTGGAGAGACGAAACGCGTCAGGCAGGGAAGAGATATCCATCAGTTGTTTCCATAAATATGGTTATTAGGTCTATGTGACTTTAGGACCTCTGAACAGGAGTTATAGGTGACTGATACAATAGGGCACCAGGAAAAGACCTGAATACGAGACTAACTGACTTAACCAACGATTGGGTTGGGTGGTGGTATCTTTCTTTGATACGTATTGTGTCTGGGAAGCCAACTCCATTAAACCCGTGGCAAAAGTAATTACTAGAGTGTCCAACACCATTAGAACTCCTTGAGATTCCTATCACATGGACTATTGTTTGTCTGTATGTGTATTGGGGGTGGGTTACACGTTTTAAAGCACTGTCTGTATTCACCAATCCACACCTGGATTTTTAAAAATAACCTCAATAAAATACAACTACAAGTTAAAAGTTATTTCTTTATTTGCTAGATGAAATTAAAAATAACTAGGAAACTGCAAATCGGTGATTTGCTTCATAGGAACTCCCTATGGGCAGAGGCATGGGTGGAGAGTGGGCATCTACCTTTAAACCTTTTCTGGGCATGCGCACTATGCTGTCCGCATGCGTCCCAAAACAAGTCATACGCATTGTGTTGCTTAGCCTTGCGTATCCATAGACAGCAATGCTAATAATATCCGCTGGTGTCCGCATGCAGGTGGTTGCGGATTTTTCATACTCCAAAAAATGCAACATGTTGCGTCCAAAGGCGGAGGATTTTCAAGAAACTCGTACGCATATGCGGCCATACGCAGCAATATGCACCAAACGCAGCAACTTGCGGACGATAGCGGACTCCATGTTAAATATAGGTGCGCAAATCCGCATGCGGATTGTTTAATCATTATCTGCAACGAACGCTGCGGCGGCAAACACTAATGTGAAGGCACCCTAAAGTGGCCTTTAGGAGTTCTGGTTCCTACAGACAAATTGGACTCTCCTAATCAATTCGTTACCTGCATTAAAGACAACTGACACCTGTATAAAAGACTCCTGTCCACACCTTCAATTAATCAGCAAGACTCTAAAGGCCCCGTTACACGGGGAAACATCGCCGGCAACTCAGGGGCATGGCAAAGTTGTAGCAACATCGCAAGTGCGTTGCCTCGTGTAACAGGCTGATATCAATGGTGATGTTGCTCAGACGATCTGGCAGAATCGCCCAGTGTGACCCTGCAACTGCGATGTTGAAAGCAACTTCCCTCATTGAGTCCAATGTTAACGATCGCTGCCAGGGTTGAATTTAACCCTGGCAGCGATAGTTGCTTCCAACATCACCACTGCGTTGCCGGCGATGTCTCCCGCTGTAACAGCAGCACAGCGATCTTGGCTAGCGGCCAAAAACGTGTGCGTTGCCGGAGATGTTTCCCCGTGTAACGGGGCCTTAACCTCTTTAACAGGGGTGGGGAACCTTTTTTGTTGCCGGGGGCCATTTGGAAACTTCTACCATCCTTCGGGGCCGCACAAAATTATCAACTTGAAAATTAACCTGCTATGTTTGGTTAAACTATCAACTCACCCTTACTGTGGTGGCGGGAGCTGATTCTCCTTGACTTGGCTCTGATGTTAGGTGATATTGATCATGTTGCTTTACAACTGTGTTTCCAGGTTTGCTAGGGCTATAGACATCACAGAAGAGACTGGAGAGGCTGAGACTGGGGCATAGAAATAACTGAGGAACTGGACTTAGAAGCCAGTCAGCAAAACGCGTCTGCCAACCCAAGTACTGTGGTCCCCAGGAATCTGCCCGAGAGCGGCATAGCACCCTGGGGCCTGAAGTTCCTCAGCCCTGCTCTACAACATGGGTCAAGACCAAAGAGGTTTCTAGCGATGTCAGGGAAAAGATCCTAGACCTGCACAAGGCTGGAATGTGCTATAAAACCATAAGTGAGAAGGAGACAACTGTTGGTGAAACAGTAAGAACATGGAATTAATACAAAATGAGTGTCTATCAACATCAACCTGGGGCTCCATGCAAAATCTGACCTCGTGGGGTATCCAGGATCATGAGGAAGGTGAGGGATCAGCCTACAAGTACACGGGGCAACTTGTTAAAGATCTCAAAGCAGCTGGGACCACTGTCACCAAGAAACCCATTTATAACATTACGCGGTAATGGATTAAAATCCTGATGTGCCCGCAAAGTCCCACTGCTCAAGTAGGCACAAGTGCAGGCCCGTCTGAAGTTTGCCAATGAACACCTTGGTTATTCTAAGAGTGGTTGGAAGAAGGTGCTGTGGTCAGATGAGACTAAAATTGAGCTCTTTGGCAATATTTCAACATGCCGTGTTTGGAGGAAGAGAAATGCTGCCTACAACCCAAAGGACACCGTCCCCACAGTCAAGCAAGGTGGTGGAAACATAATACGTGGGGTGTTTCTCTGCTAAGGACACAGGACTACTTCACCACATCAGTGGGACAATGGATGTACTGTAAAACCCAGAGTGACAACCTCCTCCAGGACATTAAAAAAGGGTCATGGCTGAGTCTTTCAGCATGACAATGACCTAAAACATACAGCCAAGGCAACAAAGCAGTGGCTCAAAAAGAAGCACATTAAGGTTATGAAGTGGCCTAGCCAGTCTCCAGACCTTAATCCCATAGAAAATCTATAGAGGGAGCTGAAGCTCCGAGTTGCCAAGTGACAGCCTCAAAATCTTGATGATTTACAGATGATCTGCAAAGAGGAGTGGACCAAAAATTCTCCTGAAGTGTGCAAACCCCATCATCAACTACAAGAACGTCTGACTGCTGTGCTTGCCAACAAGGGTTTTGCCACCAAGTATTAAGTCTTGTTTGCCAGACGGATCAAATATACTTATTTCTCTCTGCAAAATGCAAATAACATCCTATAATTTAGGCAATGTGATTTTCTGGGTTTTATTTTTGATATTATATCTCACTGTTCTTAAGGAATTTAGATGTAAACCCAACGCAGTGCTCATCAGAGAGCACTATGAATGTGAACCTAGTCCAAGACGTGTATGACTGATGTTCTTGTGACCATTCATTATCCCTGCTTTATTCACCTGAAAAGACTGAGGCATGGTGTTGCTCGCTACTTGCAAAAAATAAATTCCTCGCTCCAATAGAAAAAATGAAAAGAAGCGACACTCGCCGTGTTGTGTGAAGCCGGGGACCTGTTGAAGCGGTAAACCCGCGAATCGGCACGCCGTCGTCTGCCGATTCCCCGCTGTGATTTCCTGCATTGATGTGTGCAGGATGGCATGAATAAAGGGCTTCATACAACACAGTGAGTGCCGCTTTCTATAATTTTTTTCTATTGGAGCAAGGAATAATAATTTTGATTTCAATAGCACGAACATATTCTGCAGCACTCTACAATTCAAAGGGGACATGTACAGACAACATTGGACATTACAGAGTAACTCAATTCAACAAATACCAAGAGGAGTGAGGGCCCAAAACATTTGTGACGTGGCATTTTTACTCCAGTTTCATCCAGCTCTGCCAAAATGTGTGTAATGGGGGCACGAGGCCACAGTTTGTATTATTCATGACGAGCTCTGGTCCACGTCACTCTAGAGATCTTACTCCAATTCCTTACTGGAGTAATATTAGTGCTAAGTCGCATACAACTTTTCAGACATGGATTCTTTAAGTGGCAAGCATTCCTTAAAGGGAACCTATAGCCTGTTTTGGGGGTTCCAAATCCTGCCCACCACCTTTGACATGATGTAATTGAGGTTTCTGAAACTCCATTATATCCCCAGACATCCCCCTGCATACCTCAGAAGTTTCTATTTTGTCCCGTGCACTATGCTAATTTATTCTATGGGTCATATAGGTGACCGCACATTGCGGTCAGCGCCGTCCTGCTCCATGACTTCGGTCTCTCCTTAGCTGCGCAGTGGAATCACTGGCTCTTTAATAGGGCACAGTGAAGCTCGCCTGCACAGGTGCGAAACCTGTGAGTTGTGTGGTTGACGTGTCTATGTCATTCAATTGCATACACTCAGGAGGGGCGGTGTTGGCATGGAGTGGGGCAGCGCTGACCGCAATGTACAGTCACCCACATGACCCTTAAAAAAAATTAGCATATGGCACGGGACAGAATAAAACTTTATTTCTGAGGTATGCAGAGGATGTCTGCAGATATAAAGGGGTTACAGGAACTCCAAATACACCATATTAAAGGTGGTTGGCAGGTTTATAACCCCCAAGACAGGTGCATGTTAAGGCCTTGTGCACACATTGAGCATTTGGTGAGTTTTTTTTTCCCTCAGTATTTGTAAGCCCAAACCAGAAGTGGTTAAAAGATGCAGAAATGGTGCACACGTATCTATCAGGCTAGAGTCTTACTGCCGCAAGATTCGCACTATTGCATGAAAGTGCCCAAACTGGCTGTCTGCTCTCCTGACTTGAGTGTGACAGCTTCTTGTCTTTCTATGTATCTGACATGCTCGAGTCAGTCCAGGCATTTTGATGTGATCCTCGCGCTTGTCATGCAGAAGAGCTACTCCAACCTTATACTTTTCCTCTGTTACACTCCTTAGTTTGGTTAAAAATACTGAGGTGAAAAACTCCCGAATGCTCAACATGTGCACATGGCCTAATAAAACGGGAGCATCTGACTCACAACCTGCTAACCTCATTAACACTGATGTTGTTCATGATGGTGTTGAAAAATCGGGGTATTGGTGTCCATAAACAGTTGTAAATCCTAAATCTTTGGAAATAATAGCGACATCACACCTCAGACTGGAGTCACTCAAGTCAACTGTAGAAGGACCACATGACATACATACAGCTGACATGTTCAGGTCAGTAGGGCTGCAGTCGTTCTGGGCAGTGAGATGTACCCCTTGTCTGAAACATACAGTAGTGTGACGTACTATCATCACAAAATGACTGTTCAAACCAAGTGGCTTCCCGTACCATCTTTATACTGATGATACATAATTATACACTTCAGCCCCTCACCTTTCCCCTGCGGTATTAAAGAACACCAATGACTGTCTAGCTGCAGTTTCCAACATCATGTCCGCTCTCTATTTGAAACGCAACCTTTCCAAAACTGAATCTCTTCTGCTCCCGCCATCCACTAACCTCCCTAATTTTGACATCCCCCTCTCAATGAGCAGCACTACAATAACACCTAGTCAGCAGGCTCGCTGTCTGGGTGTTATGTTTGACACCAATCTCTCGCTTGCATCTGAAGAACATCTCTAGAGTCCGCACCTTACTCGCCATGGAAACGACAAGAACCCTCACAGTGGCCCTAATCCATTCCCGCCTTGACTACTGCAATTCTCTATTCAGCCTCCCCCTCACTAGACTTTTCCCCTCTCCAGTCCATCCTTAATGTGGCAGCCAGGATTACCCATCTGGCCAATCGTTACTCAGATGCCTCTGCTCTGTGCCAGTCATTGCACTGGCTGCCTATACACTACTGGATCCAATTCAAATTGCTTGTTCTCACCCACAAAGCTCTTCACAGTGCAGCACCTCCCTATATCTCCTCCCTCATCTCTGTCTATCACTCTACCCATTCTCTTCACTGTAGGAGCGACTTTAGGGTACGGACACACTGGCGTGAAAGTCGAACGACTGCAATGCGAGTTTTTCTCGCATTGCAGTCAGACCAATGTTAGATAATGTCCGAGAGGACATTTGCGAGTGTCGGGCGTTTTTTTTTCTCATCCGGGAGACGGAGGAGAAAAGCAGTCGCAACAGTATGCGATTCACACGCTAGACTCGCCAATGCAAATCTATGGGTCTGACAGAATCACGGACAGCACACGGACCATCTGAGAGGCATCCAATTTTTTCACTGATACATTATCATTTTGTAGCTGAGACAACTGTAAAAACTGTTCCTGTAAATAGCTGCTGAGAAAAAAAACGGATTGCACATGGGACAGTGCACATAAGCCACACTGATAAAAAAAGGACGACACTTGTAAGACTCTCAGGAACGACAATCGGACCGCATTTTTTTCTCGCCTGTGTGTTTCCACCCTAAAGGTGCCGTTACACGCTGCGATGTGGCGATCCAACCAACGATATGGATCGCTGTCACACAGGCAGACTCACCAGAGACCAGTGAGATCGTGGAAAAGAATAATATATTCTTTCCACAATGTCTAGCTCCCGCTGCCAGGCTGCAGTAAGTGGGAGCAGGCTGGTAACCATGGTAAACTGGGCACCTAGGCAGCGCGCAGTGCCTAGTTACCAGATGTATACCCTAGTTACCAGCCTTCTCCGCTTACAGGCTGGTATCCAAGGTACACAGTGGGTAACTAGGGACAGCGCTGTCTCTAGTTACCCCCTGTGTACATAGGATACCAGCTTATAAGCGAAGAAGGCTGGCAACCAGGGTATACATCAGGTAACTAGGTGCTGCGTGCTGCCTAGATACCCGCTGTTTACCATTGTTACCAGCACTTGCTGTGCAGCACTGGGAGCTCGTTTATCATTGGTCTCCCGCTGTCGCACGCGCCGATGCCGGCCGCCCAGGGGAGAACAACGATAGATTTATGCAGCGGGAGAACAACGATAGATTTATGGACCTAGCCATAAACCTATGATCATTGACTTATCGTTGACCGTTGATACGTGTCACACACAACGATGTTGTTTCGACATCGCTGCAACGTCACCAAACCGGTGAAGTTGCAACGATATCATTCACAATATCGTTGTGTGTAACGGGCCCTTTAGACTAACATATGCACTAATCCAAACCTCCCACTCCCGGCTCAAAGTCTTCTCCCGAGCTGCATCAAATCTCTGGAATGCTCTACCCTAAGAAATCCGGACTATCCACAACTTGCATAGCTTCAGACTCCCTAAAACACATCTTTTTAAAGTGCCCTGTTATGCTCCCAAATGGAAGTCCTTTGTACTGTACATAGCCCATTCACTATCTCTGTGGACATAACTGTCCTTAAATTCCACTAAGCCCAAAAGCTGTACACAGATTGACTGGACAATTAATGTAATTTTATTTCTATCCCCCTCTTCAAGATGCCTGGACCATCACTGTAATAAGCCCCTGTACTCTGTGTAACCCTCATCTCATTGTACACTGTAAGCTCTTTTGAGCAGGGTCACCCTTATTTTTGCTTTAATTATTTTATTGTACTTTTTACATTGATTCTCTGCTTAGTGTATTGTATCTACTGTAATTACTGTACTGTATTTTTTTTACATTGTTTCTCTGCTTCAATTGTACTTTTTACATTGATTCTCTGCTTAGTGTATTGTATTTTTTTTTATTGTTCCCTATGACCGTTTATATACGAGCCACTGTATTGTAAAGCGCTGCAGAATATGTTGGCGCTATATAAATAAAGATAATTATTATTATTACCTTTCCTGCTGCTCATATTCCATGTATCACCTCCCTCTTCTCTTAAAACCCCGTCACACGGGGCGACATCGCCGCCAATTACATAGGCGACGTAGGGGCGTGGCCTATCGGCGGCGACATCGCCCCTACGTTGCCTCATGTAAAGGGGCGATGTCGGCGTGCTCTGAAACCAGGCGACCGATCTGGAGCGATGTGCACACATCGCCCCATGTAACCGGCTGCCGGAGACCTGTTAGGCGATGGGTGCCATAGGCTCCCATTGTCCTGCATTGCCACTGGGGTTTTCAGACACCCCGGCGGTGATGCCGCCTGTCAGCTCGCTGGCACGGCGTCGGAGATGTTGCCCCACGTAAATGGGGGACGGCGACGCTGGCGGGGCGCCAAAAACGTGCGCGCACCCGCCAGTCGCCGCCGACATCTCCAGCCCTGTCACCAGGCTGTGACGGGGACTTTATTTGTTTGGTGTCAGTGGCTTTATAGAGCCAGAGAAGAGTGGAGATAGATGGAAAAGAAGACCGGAAGCTGTACTTAAAGGTTTGGCCACACACGAGCGCATGCATTTGGTTTGAAAAGTCATTCTTTGACAGCCCCTTTAAATGAGTATTTTCGGGGGAAAAAGTGATCAACTATTCACAAGATAGGTAATAACTAATAGATAATTTGTGGTTCAGCCGATTGGGACCCCACTGAACAGCAGAATGGGACACTTATTCCCTTTGACTGCTAGAAATAGCTGAGTGCAGCGCTCGGCGGTCCCATAGAGAATGATTGGAGCAGTGGTGGAGCATGCGCACTTTTGCTCCATTATAACAGGAATAAAAGTTTAATTTTCTGACAATCAATGGGATATTGGCGGTCAAACCCACACCAATCTATAAGTGACTACCTATCTTGAGGATAGGCAATTACTTCTTTTCACCTGATAAACCCTTTAAGGGTATAGTCCCTATGTAGCAAATACATAGAAATTTCTGTCACAGGTATGTGGGTGGAAAGTCTGTAGTTTACAACTACGGTAAACGGAGTAAGATTTATTTTGCTTGCCCATATGGTGCCATCATACTCCATAACACTTTACATATGTTGCTATCAGCAAATCTACAGCTACAAAATCTGCACAATTTGGTAAGTTCTCTGTGGACATACTCTAGTTATGGGACTTCAAGCAGTAAGTAGCTGTCAGATTGCGTACACACAACATGATTGATGATCTAGTCCTAGCATGAAGAATCTCAGCAGTAGGGTTAGAGGGGTTTCTGAAAAATACACTAGGATGGAGCGCAGATTTGTGACAGCACATCAGTAATGGCAACACTTCGGAGCTTTGCACTTGGCTGGTCT
This sequence comes from Allobates femoralis, assembly GCA_033576535.1. Lineage (NCBI taxonomy): Eukaryota > Metazoa > Chordata > Amphibia > Anura > Aromobatidae > Allobates > Allobates femoralis. The sequence goes on along the minus strand of JARQOC010000006.1, from coordinate 398,140,111 downwards.
TCAACATTACCATAAAGACAAATGGGGCAGTAGTGTGCGTGGTTGACTACCAATACATTCATATGGGGCTTTCCAGATACTTGGGATCGGTGGCAGCCCCAGCATTTTGGACTCCCATCTATTTGGAAATTATTACAGATAGCAGATAACTTCCAAACTTGAAAATGCCCCTTGAATTGCATCACATATTCTTATGAGGCTGTTGAGTTTGGTTGAGGAGGCCCTGCAGCCACTCCAGGCCATGAAATACAGATGTGTGAAATTCGACCAAGACTGAAGAGCGAGAACCAATAACCAAACTCAATTAAATGCAAAGTAATAGCCTCAAGCTGAGAAGAGTGGCCCATCTATTCCCTAGCACCTGCTAGTGGGGGACAGGCAGCTGGTCCCAACGAAAACTGCATCGTTGTCTATGATCTCATGTGCATGGCCTCTTTACTTTCATCCACCACTTGTTTTATTGTCTGCCAGCTCATCTTTAGTTTGTTATTATAGAGGCACAATGATATGCAAAGGAGCTGTATACATAATAGGAGATTACAGTGATTCTTCACTTTTATTTTAAGGAAAATAAAAATGCTTGCGGAAGTAATTACACCCTTTAAAAGCTTCTAGATGTTGGGGTCCTTTCTGACTTGATTGTTGAACCCTCGGGGATTCAGTACATGGCCCCCCGGGTGTGTTAGAGGTCTCTCTGGGGTTAGCGGCTGGAGGTATTTGGTCTGTATGGAGATGTTTTCACACTCTGCTCGGTGTTTAGGCTGCGGGAGCCATTTATCTGCAGCGGATGCAGAACGCTATCAGGACAATTATTTATATGGTTCTTTTAGGAAAGTAATCTGTAGCCTTGAGGCTCCATCATACAACTGAGGGTTATATATCATGCTTTCTTCATGTCTTTGGGGCATTTTGTGTTTTGTTACATATTTGCTCTTCAGAACGGCAGGAAAGTTAGGCGACGTCTGAGTATGGGGGCCATAATGACAGCCACACTTGTCCCCACTTTCCAAGAAACAGACTGTGGAATCAGGCTATGTTTAAAATATAAGAGTCTTATGATACCGCCAGAGGTCAGGACATGATGGGACTTGTAGTGCTCTCTAGTGTCTTAAATAATTGTATCATGGTCATGTCCAGTGGTCGTCCTGTTGAGGGATGTAGTGCTCTGTGAATGGTGTATGATCATGTCCAGTTGTCATCATGTTGAGGGCTGTAGTGCTCTGTGAATGGAGTATGATCATGTCCAGTAGTCATGATGTTAAGGGTTGTAGTGCTCTGTCTATGGAGTATGATCATGTCCAGTGGTCAAGTCATGTTGAGGGTTGTAGAGCTCTGTGTATGGAGTATGAACATGTCCAGTGGTCTTCATGTTGAGGGCTTATAGTTCTACTTATGGAGTATAATGAAATTATATTATGAACATGACCTGTGGTTGGCTCATGTTGACCTGCCTGGCATTTACGTTCATTACAGTGTGCCAGTGCAGTCATCACAACCCACATACAGACCTTGCAGTCCACCCTCCAGGAAAGGAACAACCGACTACCATGTGTGAGCGTGGCGCACAAACCACCAATGTCCGACACCCAACAGAACCAGGTTTGCCAGCCGGTCACTGGCACAAGACCAGCCATCACCTGCGTAGCTGTCAACAGAACTGGTGTCCCAGCCAGTGTGAGTTCATCACCAACAGCAGCCGGTCTCCCATACTGGTACCAGCCCAGACAAACCCTGCTTAGCTAACACCAGCACCAGGCTCCCAGCCAGCAGATAACTCTACCAGCAGCCGAACATAATAGTGAGTGCAGCTCTAGAGCACAACACAGGAGGCAAAGACCTTCACACCAATACCTCATGCAGCAACAACACAGGAGGCAAAGACCTTCACACCAATACCTCATGCAGCTCTCAATGACAAACAACATACCCAGCAGCATCCAGCAATGTCAGCGCCATCTAAACACGTGACCGTACCCCCTCTTTTAACAGAGGCCTCTGGACTCGACTACAGACACATCCGAAATAAGTCATAAGAAATTGTAGAGATGATCCAGTGGCATGCTTCATAATCCTTTTATTGTGCAATCATAAAATCATCACAGCGCGCAGGGGGTGCCGCTGGACGCGTTTCAGAGGAACAGACCTCCTTAATCATCAGGCTGATGATTAAGGAGGTCTGTTCCTCTGAAACGCGTCCAGCGGCACCCCCTGCGCGCTGTGATGATTTTATGATTGCACAATAAAAGGATTATGAAGCATGCCACTGGATCATCTCTACAATTTCTTATGACTATTGAGGTGGACGCCAACCACTAGATCCAGTAGAGGAGCCTTGTGAGTATATTGGCTGCAGGTCTCCCCTCCCCCCTTCCTGCAATCAGTAACATCCGAAATAAGGCCACATTCCCCGAGTGACGAGATATGAATGACGTTACGGGTTGCCAAACCTGGGGGTAGGTCAAGTCAGTATAGCACAGGATTGCAAATGGCCAATATCCGAGAAGGTCCTACAACCCCAGAACTCAGAGCCCCAGTAGCACGTCTCCACCTGACGTGCTTGGACAACACCCCCACATACTCATTCACACTCAGATCTGGACCTGTATGTTTATTACCACACATGTGGGCAAAGACAGAGTACAGTCTTAGGTAGGCAGGTACCAGGCGCGTCTCTCTGGACCCCAGGACTCCCTCCCTTGGGATTCACAGTAGAAACAACAAACCCTCCGAGGGCGACGCCCAGAGGTACTAGGAGTCCGGAGCGTGGCGTGCACTTCTCCCCCACCCCCAGGCAAACTCCTAACCTTGAGCGAAGAAGTTGGCGTAGCCGTCACCAGCACGGTGGAGATGGAAGTACCCCGGCAAGTACCCTCACAGGCAGTACCCCAGCAAGCCACCTCCCGGGCACGCCAGTCGATTACCGGGTTGTGTTTCCTCAGCCAAGGGAGACCCAAGACAATGGGGGTTGGTAAATTCTCTAAAATGTAACAAGAGAGGAACTCCTGGTCATGAGTTCCTACGCTCAAGTTCACATTATGCACCACCTTGGGTAATACCTTCTGGCTGAGCGGAAATTAATCAATGGCGAAGAAAGGAATGGGTCTCGCTAAGGCGCTACAGACAAAGCCATGAGTCTGCGCAAAGCGAGAATCCATAAGAACGACTACTGCTCTGCTATCAACCAGTAGTGGTATAGTCTCCATTTTTTCCATGTACCAGCACCTTGGCAGACAGTGTGGAGTGATGTGGACAAACTTTGATAAAATGACCAGCTTGTCCACAATAAAAACAAGCTCCGCCCACTTGATGAACTGCAACTACAGGAGGTTTAACACGAGGGCCTACTGCCCCCAAATGCACAGGTTCATCGCGAGGAGCTTCTTTAACAGGGATAGCCACAGGGGACAATGTTGGTCTCTGTCTCTCCCCCAGACGTCTGTCTACCCTGATGGCTAGGGACATCGCAGCCTCCAATGACTCAGGTGCGGCGTACTGAACCAGGGTGTCTTGCAGTCTGGCTGACAAACCCAAACAGAACTGTCTCTTGAGGGCAGGGTCGTTTCACAGGGTGTCAGTCGCCTACCTCCGAAACTCCGAGCAATACTCCTCCACTGCTTCTTTTTTCCATCTATACCCTTGGCCTAGGCCAAGTCATAAAGTCCCATGGATTCAAGTACCACCTGTACGCTGATGACACTCAGATCTACCTCTCTGGCCCAGATGTCAACTCTCTGCTCTCCAGAATCCCAGAATGTCTATGAGCCATATCCTCCTTCTCCTCTCGATTCCTTAAACTAAATGTAGACAAAACTGAACTCATCATCTTTCACCCATCTTGCTCACCTCCCTTACCTGATCTATCTATCAAATAAATGATAGCACACTTTACCCTGTACTTGAAGCTCGCTGCCTTGGAGTGATCCTTGACCCTGCCTTATCCTTCATAATAATAATAATATTTATTCATTTATATAGCGCTATTGATTCCATAGCACTTTACATACATGAGTAATGCTGTCTCTCTTGGAGCTCACAATCTAAACATCCTATCAGTATGTCTTTACAATGTCGGAGGAAACCAGAGTGCCCGGAGGAAACCCACGCAAACACGGGGAGAACATACAAACTCCTTGCAGATGTTGTCCTTAGTGTACTTGGTGGGAATTGAACCCAGGACCTCAGGACCTCAGTGCTGCAAAGGCTACAGTGCTAACCACTTGAGCCACCGTGCTGACCACACATTCAAGCTCTCTTCACCTACTGCCTCCTCCAACTCAAAAATATTTTCAGAATCCGTCCCTTCCTCAACCCTCAATCTACTAAACTACTAGTGCATGCCCTCATCATCTCCCGTCTTGACTACTGCAATCTCCTCCTCTGTGGCCTCCCTCCTAACATTCTTGCATTTCTCCAATCTGCCCTTAACTCTGCTGCCTGACTAATGCACCTCTCTCCTCGCTGCTCCTCCACTTCTACCCTTTGCCAATCCCTCCACTGGCTCCCAATTCCCCAGCATATCCAATTCAAATTACTAACATTGACTTACAAAGCCGTCCACAATCTGTCCCCCCATATATCTCTGAACTAATCTCCCGATATCATCCAACTCGTAATCTTTGATCCCCCCAAGACCTCCTCCTTTCCTCCACACTTGTACATTCCTCATCTGCAAGACTTCGCCCGAGCATCCCCCATCCTCTGGAATTCTGCACCCCAAAACATCAGACAGTCCCCTACACTCAGAACCTTCAAGCGGAACCTGAAAATCCATCTCTTCAGAACAGCCTACAGCCTGCAATGACCACAGTGCCACCTCACCGCCACTGCACCCGGCGCTCCACCACCACTGGACCTGGTGCTCCACCAGAGCAGACCCAACCTACTGTCTCTCTCCCCATTGGTACAGAGGGGAGAGAGGACCCTGCCCTTGCAGGCTTACATTCTACAGGGCAGTCTGTCACTGTTAGTTTGTTCATTGTATTTTTAACTTGTCTGTATGTAACCCTTTCTCATGTACAGCACCATGGAACCAATGGTGCTCAATAATATAATAAATAATAATAATAATGTTGAGGGTCGTAGTGTTGTATGTGTGGAGCATGGTATAATTGTATTATGAGTATGTCCCCCAGTCAGGTAATGTTGGGAGTTGTAGTGTTTTATGGTTAGCGTATGTATTTTGCCCACAGGTTGGCTGATGCTGAAAGTTAGAATGTATTCCTGTAGCTAAAAAGTGGAGATAATGAAAGCCCCACGGTCCTCTTTCGCTTGATACCCACCTTTGTTAGCTCAGGTAGTAAGTTCTTAATGGTCGCATGCTCTACACAATATTTTCACCAGTTATTGCTGCAGTTTTAATTCTAGAAATGTATTGGTAGCACATTTCCCCTTTTCAGGGTGTAACTAGAATAGGTGCAGGGGTTGCGATCGCACCCGGGCCCTGCAGCCTAGAGGGCCCCAAAAGTCCCTTTGGCCTATAGAAAAAGCCTAATACTATTAACGATTTGCAATAATTGGGGGCCCACTGGAGCTTTCACATCGGGGCCCCTGGGCCTGAAGTTACGCCACTACCCCTTTTCCATAAGGTGAAATCCATGCCGTCTCCCACTGCGTATATTAACATGAAATTTCATTTACAATTCTGCAGTAAGACGTAAATCCCATGAGGCCGTACCAAACATGGTGGTTTATATATTCATTTTGTACCTCATGTTGACCACTTCAGTATTGATATGTACAGTATATAACTTATGGTAAATCCTGTATGAACCAGGAATTAAGAGGGCTTTGAAAGAAATATTAATTAGCTGGTATTCTAGATTAATATATTATAGGGTGTTGCTGTCTGACGTCATGTCTTGACGTCCTATAACAGAGGTCTAGCTTTTACTTTCAGAGGGTATGTTTACAGTACACAAGGAGTTAAGCCTTTCTGTGGTTGCACTTTTCTCCACAGGTCTGGGCATGCTCCATATATATTCACTATGACACGGCAGGTTAGTCGCGGGTACTCACTAATAAAACACAGGTAACACCAAGGGAAGCCAATGCTATATATAGAAATCTCTAATAAATGGCTAACCGCTCCCACAATAAGTGACCTACTTATACACACATCGCTCCTTCCCTGACCAGTGTTGTTATGGCTAAGCACAAATAAACACAACGCCAATGTCACAGAAAGCGGACGCTGTGGGCACCATCGGCCTGGCATTCCAATCCGATGACTTAGACCTTTAGTAACCCTTTATCCTGGGTAATAAAAACAATTCTCAAAGTTCTTAAACTTTAACAGTTATTCCCATCTTCATGAATGTGTGTTGTCAGATAATGCTTATAATATTTTTTGTAATTTACTATTTTTTAAAATCTTCAACTGTTCTTATGATATTTATACTTTTGTCTAAAGCTTGTTTCTTTGGAGCCCAACCATTACTGCACAGCGCTTACAAGCACATTTCTATTGAGCTTGTAAGCATTGTTTTGAAGCTGGACTGGAGCACGCCCTTACCACCTAATCTTGGCAGGTTTCAGTGCAGTGCTTACATGCAAGTTTCTATTCAGCTTGTAAGCAGTGTTTTGAAGCTGGAGCGCACTGTTAGGGTATGTGCACACTGGGCGGGTTTTCGGCGGTTTACCTGTGTAAACCGCCGTTTTGCATACATTAGTTTTATTTAAATTTATGTTAATCCAAACCGACGTTTGGATTAACATTGAAACTAATGTAACCCCCCAAGCCTGTGCACATACCGGCGGTTACCCAGCGTCATCCGTTGCTAACCCGCAGGTTTCCCAGCGGGTTAGCAAAGAATGACCATGTTCTAAAAACCGGCCGGTTCTGCAGCGGCTGCAAGCAGAATCATGTGCTGCTTCCAGCCGCTGCAGAATCTCCGCCGAGAACCCGCTGGGCAGCCGCCGGATACCGCCCGCACATATCCGCCAGGAAGCCGGTGCACGGCGCCGGAGCTTCCTGGCGGGTCCCGCCCAGCCGCCGACGACCAACCCGCCGGTAAGTGTGAACTTACCCTAAGGCTACCTTCACACCACGTGTTTACCCTGTCGGGTTCTGTCCAGTGTTTTGCAACAGACCCGGACAAAATAGAGAGACGGAGGGCAAATTTGCCCTCCGATCCTGTTTTCTGCCAGAATCAGCGGCTGCCGCTGTCCAAGTGCTGAAATTTCAGCTGGGGATCTCTCCAGGTGTCCGGGAACCGGTCAGATTTTATGTCTGATCCAGCACGATGTGACACCCATAGACTCCCATGTTATGGGGCAATGGATTGCGACAGTTCCGACAGGATCAGATTGTGTTCGATTTTTGCCCTGGACACAAAAAATGTTGCAAGCTCCAATTTTGTGTCTGGGGTAAAAAATGAAATCCCCCAGATTCAGCCGGACAGACAGCAAAACGGATGGCAAATAGCTGCCATCCGGCGCCATAGGGATATTATAGGGGCAAAATCGAATCCGGGGCTGTCCGATTCACACCAGACAGCCCCGGATCCCAAAAATCGTGGTGTGAAGCCGGCCTTACCCTCTGTTTTCGTCAGGCTTCAGTGCAGTGCCAGGGTAGCAAGGAGCTGGACGTAGGGGTCAGGGGAGCCTACTCTGGCCCTGATACTGGGGTCCCTGGCTCGCCCTGATCTCGGAGGTACCTCTAAAGGTGAGGAGGTCCAAGCCACCCTAAAGCTCCTGAGAAGCCCTAGGCATAAGCCTCTGAGGCGGTCAACAGGGTAGGGGGTACTCAGATACCGGGGCTGATGGCGACTTGGATGAGGAATCACGGCTGGTTGGTCCCCGGTCCCGTGCCCTGCACCCTCAATGGCGGGGATGATGGTGGTGAAGGGGATTGGTTACGTGACACCACCTGTGGTACCTGGTAAAGTGTATACCAGCGCTGCAGCCGGCCGCTGAGGTGATGGAGGTGCAGCTCAGTGTAGTACAGCTCCCCACAGGTGGAGCTTTACATCAGGGCAGCAGGGATGGATGAGGGGAGTCGTAGTAGCGTCTCTGCGGTCAACCCTGTGGGTTGCGGCGGGTAAGCAGGCACACACACAGTAGTCTTTGTTTCGGTACCTTTTACTGATGATGGGTAACAGGTGCAGTCCAGAGAAATAACCAGGTCCTCGGTGCAATTTGGGACTTTCACCTTGGAGAGTTGTGAGGCCTCCTCTCTCACTGTATACGGTGGTTTCGGGTAAGTTCTGCCTATTACTGAACTCGCAGCTCCTTCTCCCTCTCAGGTCTTTACTCTATAACCGACAATGAGGGCCTTCTGCGGGAACCCCTATTCTCCTTCTGGGCCCCTGGTCCTGTGCTTAGTCAGGTTTGAGTGTCTCTATGTTATTACCTCAGGGGGATTAGTTCTTCCTGGTCCTTCCGGGCTTTTCCTGCTTAGCAGTGTAGGACTCCAGTGTCCGGGTAAACTACAGGGAAACTTGGTTTGTTCCCTTTCTTCTTTCTCCTATTCCTCCACTGGCCTTTCTCCCTAGGGTGCAGCACAGCTGGGTCAGTGTTCCCTGGTCCTGGGCCTGGTCTGATCCCAGCGACCAGCTCCTTCACTGCTGCTCTCTCCTCTCTCACTGCAGACTAACTGACTGAGACTAACTGACTACTCCCCTCAGGCCTGGATCTTTTAAAGGGGATCTGGCTTAAGGCAGCCAGTAGAGCTCCCCCTTCAGGTCTGGGGTGGAAGGCATTGTGTGCTGTGAGTACCAAGGTGTAAATCCCTCCTTGCACCGGTGGATCCTGTGGCAATCCCCTGCAGGGGTGCCACACCTCTTCCTTCACCCACGGACCACGGAACCCAGCAACTTGCAATGGAGAGAAAAACAGCAGCATCGGATCAGCGTCTGCACTCCACAGGTCACAGAGCAGAAGTGAACTGAATCAGTGACATCAGAAGGATTTGAGCTGACCCATTTATGGCCAAGGGGTGGGGAGCGACCAGCCCAGGCACGCCCCTCGGCTCTCCTAAGCATGAATCATAGCCATCACACACACACCTGCAGCAACCTCACCTGCAGAGCCGCATCCTGAATAGGAAAAGATAAAAGTTCAAAACAGCAACAGCAGCACCCATGAACATAAGACAGCCCATACGTAACAGTACCCCCCTTAAACGAGAGGCCTCCGGACTCTCAACCGGACTCATCTGGCAAAGGTCTACACTTCCTGAGCAACGACCTATGGAAGATCGTACAGGAACAGAGCATTAGGGGGATTTCCAGCTGGAACAAGACGGGGTTAAAACGGCCATGATTCTAAATTGGCCAATGACTCCCGTAGTAGGAGCTCCAGCCGCACATTTTCACCGTACATGTTTCAACAGCACCCACACGTAGTCATCTACACTCAGGTATGGACCTGAACGTTTATTACAATTCACACTGTCACAGACAGAAGGGTCATTCTCAGGGGGTAAACGGCAGAGATGGTTCCTGGTTTCATTTCGGGGACTTCCTCATCAAGGGCTTAGTGGGGGTAACCGCCTGCCTCCTAACACGCTACTCCTCAGCCGGTCATGCTCCCTGCCTGAGTTTACGTAGGTTAGGTCAGCCAAGGAGACGGCATTAGGGTCGCCAGACAGCAGGGCAAGCGCTGCAAAAAATTTGTCCACCGACTGCATGGAAGGAGAATCGACCAGCAGAGAGAAGGCCCAGGCCTGAGGATCCCTCTTAAGAAGGGAAAGTATGATCCCCACGCGCTGTTCCTCGCTAACCGAAGAACGAGGACGCAGCCTGAAGTATAATTTGCAGGCTTCTCAAAATACAAAAAAATGTATCTCTCCCTCCTCACAATCGGTCGGGAAGGGAGATATTGGGTTCTGCTACAGCCAACGTGTGAACCGCAGCGAGATACCCAACCACTTCTCAAAGCTGATGCACCACCTGGTGCTGCAAGGTAGAAAAGTCCTGAGAGAGCTCCTCCACCAGGAGCACAAAAGCTTGGGTTGACATAGCAGCTTCGGGGATCAAATAGTGGGTCGCTGATTATGTCACGCTTGGGGGGCCAGGATAGCAAGGAACTGGACGTAGGGGGTCAGGGGAGCCTACTCTGGCCGTGATACTGGGGTCCCTGGCTCTCCTGATCTCCGAGGTACTTCTAAAGGTGAGGCGGTCCGAGCCACCAGCCTAAGTCCCTAAAGCTCTTGAGAATCCCTAGGCATAAGCCTCTACCTCCACCCACAGACCACGGAACCTAGCAACTTCCAATGGAGAGAAAAACAGCAGTGTCAGATCAGCGTCTGCACTCCACAGGTCACAGAGCAGAAGTGAACTGAATCAGCGACATCAGATGGATGTGAGCTGACCCATTTATGACCAATGCGTGGGGAGCAACCAGCCCAGGCACGCCCCTCAGCTTTTCTAAGCATGAGTCATATCCATCACACACACACCTGCAGCAACCTCACCTGCAGAGCCGCACACTGAATAGGGAAAAAAAAGTTAAAATCAACAACAGCAACAGCAGCACTCATGAGCATAAGACAGCCCATACATAACACTTACAAGCTAGAAAGCAGCAGTGGTCATTCTACTAAGGAATAAACAGTAAAAAATAAAAAATCTCAAGAATGCTGGCAAATTGCAAGAAGAAAAAGTTCAATCACCATCTGACAATATCAATCTTTGAAGTTAAGAATAGCCCTTTAATGTTACCGTTGTGAAGTCTAGCCTCTACATAAGCTCTTCTCCTCATGTATGTGTTTCCGGTACATGTGGCATCCTTTTTATTCACAGATAATAGACATACCCATTATTACCTATGGTGATCTTCCACGTCTGTTTTTTCTGTGACAGCACTGATGACTAGGGCCAATACAAATCTATGAGTCCATGAAAACCACATACAGCACACGGATGGCATCAGTGTGCCATGCATGCTCTGTATATGGTTAACATTGAAAGTATAGGGGAACCTTTGTAATATCTTTCTTCATACCGGAAAAAAACATAGATAGAAATCACTGATGACACCAGTATCGGATTTACACGTCTGTTTTCTACCCAAATGTGAAGGAGACCTAACGTGTAGCCATTGCCTTTTGTTCCAATGTTTACTTCTTTTCAAAAGTTGGTGCAGAAGGATCTTGTGACAACTAATAGGCAGGCAGTTGTTAACAGAGTCAATTACCTGCCTGTGGTACCTGGTGCCAGCACAAAGCGGGCGTAGGCCACTCCTGCCAGTGGCTCGGCTACTCCACTTCAACAGGACAACTCTTGCGAGCTGCTCTGTTAATGGGAAATGACGGCCGCCACCATTCTGAATGACAGACGGCTTTGCATAATTAGGCAGTTCGGGAGCAGGCTGTCAATCAGCATGACATCGGCAGTCATGCCTCTTGAACTGGGGAGAGTGAAAAAGAAGCCAACACTCTGTCGATATGACATCAGTGTAAGTTGCTGTATTGCCCGAGGAGGAGTGCTGTGACCACACTGTGCTGGTGGAGAACGGGGCCATACACAACAGGCACGTAGGTAGTAACTACCTGCCTGTCAGTTCTGGTGGTGTGTTTACAAATAATCCAGAAAGGGGTACTTCACACACAATATCGCTAGCGATATTGTTGCAACGTCACAGGTTTTGTGATTCAACAGTGACATCGCTATGTGTGACACATAGCAGCGACCGGGCCCCCGCTGTGAGATCGCTGATCGTTACAAACCGTTCTGGACCATTTTTTGGTCGTCGCGCTCCTGCTGGGGAGCATGCATCGCTGTGTTTCACAGGGACAACGATCAACTATCACTTTACTATGCCCAAGAGTGACAGGTTCCCAACGACCGCCGTATTGTTCTGTATCGTTACTGCATCGCTGGTGAGATCTGACTGAAATCTCACCAGCGACCACTTAGCGACGCACCAGCGATCCCTACCAGGTCGTATCGTTGTCATTATCACTGGAGCATCGCTACATGTAACGGGGCCATAACAGAATATAGAGTTCTTAGTGATTCTCTAAATGAAGAAGTGAGAACACTTTGAAACGCATCGAGAATACACTACACTGTTACTCTACATGCCATTACTGAATTATTTGTGAACACACCACCAGCAGAACAGATTATCTGCATTTCTCAACAAATGAATACTACACTTAGTACATTAGATCTGCCAACCTGTGAAGTTGTAGAAGCTGGAAACTTTTTCCCTAGAGCGTATTTAATGTTGTGTCTCACACTACTGTTTTAGGTGAGCAATAAAGCTTTTTCTTTCAACTCTTTTGTCTGGATAATGGCCCTTTAAAATCAGCGGTTTACGCTGATGTGCGGCAGATCCGGCAGGTGGCGCCGCTTTCAGCATTTTTTTTTCGTGTCCACAAGTGCCAGATCTGCAGCATCTGGCAGAACTGGACCGCAAGCCCTATAGACAATACATGTGGCTTGCCGGATCCGGACCGCAAGTCGGCCGTTAGGCAGCATATCCGGTAGATGCGGTGCCATCTGCCGGATCTGCCCCACATCAGCGTAAACGGGAAAGGAGCCTTAGACCTTATTGTCCTTGTTTGTCCTCCATCAATTTCTCAATTTTGAAGAATTTGGCACACAAAAAAAGACCAAGTCCATTTTGTGGCTTAGGCTTGGCCATAAACGTCTATGGAGATCTGTTTAACATGGAAAAAACACTGAAGGCTTTACATTTCAGTTTGTATCCTCTTTTCATCTGATTTCAGATGATACATTCCTTAAAGAGATTGTGGGTGAAAAAATGTTCAGTCACCCCATATCCTTCAGTTTTAAAAATGAAAGAGAAAAAAAGACCAGAAAATACGGATGACAGATGATCAAAAAACGGTCCATTTTCAGTGTATGTAAAAATAGGGATGTGTAACTTAAGCCTTAGTCTATGTTCACACATGGCATTTTGCAGTGTTTTTTGTATGGTCTATTCCTAGCCAAGACATACGCGGTATAATATTCAGCGGTTCTTCAACCTTGTCCTCTGCAAACATTACTTTGTTGGTATTTTTATATTTAAATGGGTGTACCAGGCAAAACAAGTTATCACCTACTCACAGGATAGGTAATAACTACTAGATTGGTAATAGTCTGACTGTTCATGAATTTAAACAGACAGCTAAACCTTTATAATGAGTCCAATAAAAGCACAGACTTCACCACAGTCTTCTCATTGAACGTTGCAGTATATTTGTATATGGTAAAACTGGAAACAATCAGAATACAGAACAATCAGTGCATGGTACAGCAGAATACACATTATACATGGATATACAATATGAATGAACTAGTAACTAATCTAGATTATAACTAGACGAGCCAGGCTAAAACTAGAGCAGTAAACAACTAAAGAAGGCATGAATACATACCGGCAATGCAATTGCATGGGAACAGTAATGCTGAGTGCCTTCTTCCTTCCAGAAATGAAAGTAAAATGGAGGTTGGGCTACAAATGCATTGCAAGAGGGAAGAGAATTAGACAGAAAGACTACAAACATAGCATTGGCCGCTAGAGGGAGCCAGAACACTACATATGGGAAAAATCATTAAAAATCTACAGCTATACGAATTAATAACAAATTATACAGAAACAAACATTTGGAGATGGATTGAATGTCAGAGACAGAACACTTACTCAATGGCGTAACTTGAAGCTCAAGAGCTCCAATGCAGAAGCTCCACTGGGAAATCCATTTATTGAAAATCTTTAATAGTAATAGCCTTTTTCTTTAGAACAAATTGACTTTTTGGGCCCCTTAGGCTCCAGGGCCTAGGAGCGATTGCACCTAATGTAGTTACACCCCTGACCTGACTGCTAAGACCCCACTGAGTACCATAACCGGCTGCGCTTGAGTGGTGCCAATCCAAGTATTATCTGTGAGTTGCAGAGTTGTCAAGGGGCGGTACCCCTCTGCCTCGGGCAGTCCCATAGCAAGTGGATGTAGCACCATATGCACCAATCCTGTGGATAGGTGGTAACTTACTACTGCTTTAAAGCATATTTGTTACATTAGGTGTGTTGGTCACTTCCTAATAATTTGATTCAATTTGCATCTATTAATGTCAGTGCTAATCGAATCTGCTGGGGAGGAGTTAAAAAAAAAAATAGGCTCTTATACTCGCCTATCCTCAACCCTCCAAATGACATCTGCTTCTTCTGCTCCCTCCATTATTTTAATAGGCATCACTATTATTAATATTATTAGGTATTTATATAGCGCTATTAGGATACATGGCGCATTACAAGTTAGAGGGTAGACAAAGACAAGTGGTCGAAAACGACGACAAATCGACAAATCAATCATACGGGTACAATAGGGCTGGGGATCCTGTCCGCGAGGGATCACTACTAAATAGATGCCCCACCATTACATGGTGTTTGTCAATAAGGTGTTTCAAGCCCCATGAGATCAAGTGGGAAGCAACACGATATTGACCTGCTTTGTACCCCACATGACAGCATGGGGTATGCTACAGATCGCCCCCCCTGAGTTAGAATTCATTATAGATTATCATCCTGATACAGGATTGAGATATTCTTTTTCATCAATCCCACAATGCCCTTGTAATCCAGGCTGAATGGGGTGGAAAAAGGAGGATTGAATTTTGTATTTCAGGAAATATTATTTTTGTTCTTATTATGCTTACTTTTTCCATATCTCCTATTTTCTTGTTCATCAACTCTCCCATGTCTGCCCGAATCTATTAACAGCAAGGTATCTCGGCTTTGTTCTCCAACTATGTTCTGAGCCCTGTCCATCATCCAGGTCGTCTTATATTCCCTCTTTTGCAGTTTTTGTTCAACAGTTTACACTCCTCCTCTATATAATCCACCACCCGTGAGAAGTTACACTTCGCCCTTATTAGTTCCCCAATGAGCAAATTTTTAACTGCATAGGGTGAAAACTACAGAGGGTGAAAACTACATAGGGTGAAAACTACATAGGGTGAAAACTACATAGGGTGAAAACTACATAGGGTGAAAACTACATAGGGTGAAAGACAGCAATATTTTTTGTAATATTGAAGAGAAAGCTCCTATGGCTTTAGTATGTGGAATACAAGAGTATAAGTGCACCACATCATATATTAGCCACCTAGAATTATTAGTCCATTTAATTCCCTGCCTACTCTGCAATAGATGTTTAGTATCTTTGATTCTTCCAACAATGCCCTCTACCAAAATCTGTAATTTACCATCTGACAACCTCTTGTGTAGGGAACCAATGCCCTCCACAATTGGTCAAAGTGGTGGGGGAAATAGATCCTTATGCGTCTTTGGGAGGGCATGGAAGACTGGACACACAGGTTTTACAACTTTTAGATATTCAGTTTTTTTGCTCTAGAACCACTAAAGGAAGACCCTCTTCCAGTAAGGGCCCTTTCACATCAGCGTTTTTTGAAATTCGCGGCAGATGCGGTGAAAAAACCGCATCTGCCTCGTTTGCCGCATAACCGTTACACTTGCGGTGCGGTTGCGGTAATCCCCATAGAAAGTATAGGGGGACTTGCGGCAGGTGCGGCAAGTGCGGTTTTGCACTTGCGGCAGGTGCGGCCGTGAAAAAAACCGCGGCTGACTGTGGTTTTTTTCGCGGCCGCACTTGCCGCAAGTGCAAAACCGCACTTGCCGCACCTGCCGCAAGTCCCCTTATACTTTCTATGGGCATTACCGCAACCGCACCGCAAGTGTAACGGTTAGGGCCCTTTCACATCAGCGTTTTTCGTAATTCGCGGCAGATGCGGTGAAAAAACCGCATCTGCCGCGTTTGCCGCATAACCGTTCCCCTTGCGGCGCGGTTGCGGTTTTTTCTATGCAAAGTATAGGGGGACTTGCGGCAGATGCGGCAAGTGCGGTTTTGCACTTGCGGCAGGTGCGGCCGCGAAAAAAACCGCAGTAAGCCGCGTTTTTTTTTCGCGGCCGCACCTGCCGCAAGTGCAAAACCGCACTTGCCGCACCTGCCGCAAGTACGCCTATACTTTGCATAGAAAAAACCGCAACCGCGCCGCAAGTGGAACGGTTATGCGGCAAACGCGGCAGATGCGGTTTTTTCACCGCATCTGCCGCGAATTACGAAAAACGCTGATGTGAAAGCACCCTTATGCGGCAAATGCGGTTTTTTCACCGCATCTGCAGCGAATTTCAAAAAACGCTGATGTGAAAGGGCCCTAAGACGACCAACTCAACATGAAAGGTTGAGGTGGGATCACCAGACAAAGGAAGGTAGGTGGCTGGATCACATACAATTTTAGTGAATTCACATTTGTATAGACGTGTGTCCAGAATTACAACCGATGTCTGATGATCTCACTACAATATTTGGATTGTTCTTAAGTTCCCTCAAGGCACTACAGTGCATCAATGTGAGATTGTCCTCAAATGACCTATCTGTATCCAACAATTCCTTAATTCTGCCTCCATAATGCCCTGCAAAGTATCCAGTTGATGATAGGAGCACTAGATGATACTGGGTAGTGGGAAGGATTAGATGTTACAAAAAAATTATTGTTGTTTTCCGTACTACCTCTATGTCATGAAGAACCCTTAAAGCAATTTATTCTTTTAATTCAAGATTTAAGGGACAATTTTCACAATAAACATGAGACACTCCATCGCAAACAGTATTCATATTAGCAGAATCAGAAGTCTGAGTAACTACAGTATAATTGACTCCCCAGGTCACAATCATACAGATCTGGTACTGAACGTCGTGTAATACACAAACATTCAGAAACAGTACTGAACAAGAGGTCTAATGCACAGAACCAGTGCTGAACATATGGTCTAATCCACAGAACCAGTACAGAACATGAGGTCTAATACACAAGACATGTACTGAACATGAGGTCTAATATACCGAACCAGTACAGAACATGTGGTCTCATACATAGAACTAGGACTGACCATGTGGTCTAATACACAGGACCTGTACTGAACATGAAGACCAATATACAGAACCATTACAGAACATGTGTTATAATACACAGAACCTGTACTGAACATGAGGTCTAATATACAGAACCATTACAGAACATGTGGTCTAATACACAGAACTAGTACTGAACATGTGATCTAAAACACAGAACCAGTACAGAATATGTGGTCTAATACATACAACTAGTACTGAACATAGTGTAATACACAGAACCAGTACTGAACATGTAGTCTAATACACAGAAACAGTACAGAACATGAGGTGTAATACACAGAACCAGTACAAAATATGAGGTACAATACACAGAATCAGTACAAAATGAGAGTTGTAATACACAGAACCAGTACTGAACATGAAGTCTAATACATAGAGCCTTACAGAACCAGTACAGAACCAGTACTGAACATGTGACCTAATACACAGAGCCTTACAGAACCAGTACAGAACGTGTAGCCTAATACACAGAGCCTTACAGAACCAGTACAGAACGTGTAGCCTAATACACAGAGCCTTACAGAACCAGTAAAGAACATGTAGCCTAATACACAGAGCCTTACAGAACCAGTAAAGAACATGTGGCCTAATACACAGATCCTTACAGAACCAGTACAGAATGTGTGGCCTAATACACAGAGCCTTACAGAACCAGTACAGATTGTGTGGCCTAATACACAGAGCCTTACAGAACCAGTACAGAACATGTGGCCTAATACACAGAGCCTTACAGAACCAGTACAGAATGTGTGGCCTAGTACACAGAGCCTTACAGAACATGTGGCCTAATACACATAGCCTTACAGAACCAGTAAAGAACATGTGGCCTAATACACAGAGCCTTATAGAACCAGTACAGAATGTGTGGCCTAATACACAGAGCCTTACAGAACCAGTACAGATTGTGTGGCCTAATACACAGAGCCTTACAGAACCAGTACAGAACATGTGGCCTAATACACAGAGCCTTACAGAACCAGTACAGATTGTGTGGCCTAGTACACAGAGCCTTACAGAACATGTGGCCTAATACACAGAGCCTTACAGAACCAGTACAGATTGTGTGGCCTAATACACAGACCTTACAGAACCAGTAAGAACATGTGGCCTAATACACAGAGCCTTATAGAACCAGTACAGAATGTGTGCCTAATACACAGAGCCTTACAGAACCAGTACAGATTGTGTGGCTAATACACAGAGCCTTACAGAACCAGTACAGAACATTGGCCTAATACACAGAGCCTTACAGAACCAGTACAGATTGTGTGCCTAGTACACAGAGCCTTACAGAACATGTGGCCTAATACACAGAGCCTTACAGAACCAGTACAGATTGTGTGGCCTAATACACAGAGCCTTACAGAACCAGTACAGATTGTGTGGCCTAATACACAGAGCCTTACAGAACCAGTACAGATTGTGTGGCCTAGTACACAGAGCCTTACAGAACCAGTACAGAACGTGTGGCCTAATACACAGAGCCTTACAGAACCAGTACAGAACGTGTGGCCTAATACACAGAGCCTTACAGAACCAGTACAGGACATGTGGCCTAATACACAGAGCCTTACAGAACCAGTACTGAACATGTGGCCTAATACACAGAGCCTTACAGAACATGTGGCCTAATACATAGAGCCTTACAGGACATCATTAGTGCAGTTTGCCCTGTCAGAGATCCGATTGGTTCTGATTGTTCATACAGTCATGTGCATGACTCTGAAAGGAGCGTTGTAGGGCGAACATTTTCTAGGACAAAGGCTGCACATAAATCTCATGAGCACAGAAATGATAACAGGACTAATGAACTAGAAGCAGGACCAAGGTCATGGGCAATGTAGAGGGTGTCTGAGGTAATAGCAACAATTTACTATTTCTTATATGGTCAGTATGATGCAGGAATATAAAATGTATGGCGGCATTGGGGATGTATGCAAACATTAAGAATTACAAAGAGATTCAATTTTTACAAGATATAGCACCAACATTATTGTGCTAAACTGTAATTTACATTGTACTGTGGAGCGTACAGAGGGACTGCCCTATCTGGGACTCACAATAGCGTCAACCTTCTAGGAAACAGCCTATGTTTTTGCACTGTGAGGAAATCTGAGGATATACAGGAAAACAGCATAAAAACTCCATGCAGATATTGTTTGTGGTTGAATTCAAATAAAGGTCCTCATAAAGCTATGTTAGGCTGGGTTCACATTGGCGTTCCCCTCCACAGCGTTCTGCGGAGGGGAAGCGCCATGTGTGCGTAGCCAGCACAAGCCCCTATCTTTATAATAAGAGCGCACGGTGCTGCGCATGACCGTGCCTCCCTTTCACTTCCATATGTGATTTGTACGCAGGCGAATGCCTGCGCACAAATCACACACTCTCGTCCGCACCAGGGACGCAACATGTTGCATTCCTGGTGCGGAGGAGAGTGTGTGATTTGTGCGCAGGCGTCCGCCTGCGTACAAATCACATATGGGAGTGAATGTGGTGCGCACGGTCATGCGCAGTCAAGCGCAGCACCATGCGCTCCAATTATAAAGATAGGGGCTTGTGCTGGCTGCGCACACATGGCGCTTCCCCTCCGCAGAACGCTGCGGAGGAGAACGCCATGTGAACCCAGCCTAACTGTGTCAACCAGTCCTGGAATATATCAGTATATATTCAATACTTTGTGCACTCGCATTTCAGATTTCACAAATTCTCGAATTCACTACATTTTCATTGGAACCTAGGTAATTTGCATTTGCGATTTTTTATTTTTTTTTTTTTGGGGGGGGGCCTGTTAACTTTGCAAAATCCGTGAAAAAAAACTGTTACCGGTTTTGCTTTTGTTAATTGCTAAATATCCTTCGAAAAAGGAGGAAAAGTGTTGGAAAAGTGATCAATATTTTACTATTAATGCATATTAGCAATAGTATAAATGGCTACAAACTACTGACAAATGCAAGTAAAGGCCGCGCGGCGAAAAAAACGCAACTGCCGTGATTACCGCATAATGGCCGCGCTTGCGGTTCACTGCGGCAAGCCCCCTACAATGTCTATGGGGCTTGCGGCAGGTGTGGCAAATGCCGTAACGGCACTTGCGGCAGGTGCGTTTTTTTCGTGGCCGCACCTGCCGCAAGTGCCGAAACCGCACTTGCCACACCTGCCACACACTTACTGCAAGCCCCATAGACATTGTATGGGGCTTGCCGCAAGTGTGCCGCGATCGCGGCCGTTATGCGGTAACCGCGGCAGTTGCGTTTTTTTCACTGCAACTGCCGCGATTAGCGTAAAACGCTGATGTGAAAGCGACCTTAGAGAACAGCATTTTGGGGGTTACAGTGGTTACATGTTTATAAAGAGCGGCTGACAGAGTTTACAAAAAACACCCATTCACAAATAACAACATATCATTGCATGTTTCACTATACGTTGTCTAAAGCCCCCGTCACACATAGCGAGATCGCTAGCTAGATTGCTGTTGCATCACAGGTTTTGTGATGTAACCGCACCTCACCAGCAATCTCGCTATGTTTGACACTTAGCAGCGACCGGCCCCCGCTGTGACATCACTGATCGTGTTGGAATGGCCTGGACCATTTTTTGATCGTCGGACTCCCGCATGCATCAGTGTGTTTGATTCCTTAACAACGACCTCATTGGCAACTCAGTTCTCAGCCACGTAGGTCTGAGTCGTCAGACTAGCTGCTGTGTGTCAGGGTCCCAACGACCGCCGAGGTCGTTATACGGGTCGCCGTATCGTTGCTGCGTTGTTCAGTAGAATTGACTGTTTGACATCTCACCAGCGACCACATAGCGATGTTCCAGCGATCTTTACCAGGTCGTATCGTTGTCGGGATTGCTGGAACGTTGCCAAGTGTTACGAGACCCTTAGGGGTACTTCACACACTGCAACATCGCTAGTGATGTCGCTGAAACGTCACAGGTTTTGTGACGTAACAGCAACCTCTCCAGCGATGTTGCAGTGTGTGATACACATCAGCAACCCGGCCCCTGCTGTGAGGTCGCTGATTGCTACAGATCGTATAGGACCATTTTTTACCTTGTTCTCTGCTGGTCAGCACGCATTGCCGTGTGTGACAGTGAGAGACCAACGATCAGCGATCTCACAGCCAATGCCCAGAGCCGCACATTAGACTCTGGGCACTGGTAACCAGGGTAAACACCGGGTAACTAAGCAGCGCGTGCTGCTTGGTTAGCCGGTGTTTATCCTGGTTACCAGCGTCCTCCCACTTAGCCCAGCCTGTAAGAGGGAGGACGCTGGTAACCAGGGTAAATACCGAGTAACTAAGCAGAGTGCGCTGCTTAGTTACCCGGTGTTTACCTCTGGTTGACAGCTATGTCACTGCTGACTGGTCACTGGTGAGTCTGCCTGTTTGACAGCTCACCAGCAACTGCAGAGACACTTTCCAGCGATCCCGGCCAGGTCGGATCGCTGGTGGGATCACTGGAAAGTCTGTGTGTAAAGGGGCCCTAAGGCTACGTTCACCATTGCTGCTTTTTCTGCAGTTACGCTTTGTTAGGAGCTGCTTTTAAGAAAAGTGCAGCTCCATTCACACACTGCGCCTTTTTCTGCTTTTTTCTCTGTGCTTTTTCAGAGTCCATTTATCATGTGGGCAGTGGAAAAGCGCAGAGAAACACTGCAGAAAGAATTGACATGGTGATTATTTTTACGCGCACATTTTTTCAGTGAAAGCATACACTTAAAAAAAAGAACAAATACACAGTGTGTGCATGGATTTTAGCAAAACCCTTAAGGTACCGTCACACGGGGAGATATCGCCGGCGATATTGCGGGCCCATCTCATGAACGCGCACATCGCCGCGGCATCGCTGGTGAGATGTCACACGTAACAATACTGCCATCAACCATGGGCGAACCGGCGATTCCGGAATCGCCTGAAACACACCTGAAGCGATGTTGGCTTTTCAGATCGCCGTGTCACACAGCACCACCTCACCGTTAATGTGGGCATACCTTTTCCCAGCGCTTAGGAGCAAGCCGTGCAACACTGTCTTTGACCGTGCCCCTACCACTACGATTGGTTGTCACAACTGCGTTCTCATTGGTCTGCCGCAACCTGATGTCGGCTAACCTTAGCATTTTCTAGCAAAATTCTTGTTTGACACTTTGTTGAGGGTAGTAATGTACACACGGATAATCAAATATGGCGCATTGGCGAAGGACAGCCTATCGGAACCCACTTAAGAAACCAATCACCGCAGACGGGGCACGGCTAACCAAACACCCTGGCACGCCTACGGAATTGATTCCTTGAATACAGACATCGCCTGTGCCATTGATATCGTCGCGTCACACAGCAGTAGGCATACTGATCGCTCAAGCTACATCGCCTGCTTTCCCGACACTGTTGGGAAATCTCTGAACACAGAACCAGAGATTTATCGCCGTTCAGTTGCCCTGTTACACGCAGCAACTCACAAGCGATGTCGCTTCAACATCGCCTGAACAGGGAGATCTCGGCGACATTGCCGGCGATATTTTCCCGTGTGACGGTACCTTCAAGGTGCCGTCACGCGCGGCAATATTGCTAGCAATTTCACTGGCAATTTGCTGGTTGCTGTGAAATCATGGACATTGTTCCATTTGTACACGGCAACAAAATAGAACAATGTGTCCATGATTTCACTGCAACCAGCAAATTGCCAGTGAAATTGCAAGCAATATTGCCGCATGTGACGGTACCTTAAGGTTTTGCTGGACTTCGTATCCAGAATTGCATTTTACTGCAAAAAGCGCACGTAAAAAAGAGCAGCAAAACGCAGGAAAAGCAAAAACGCAGTAAAAACACGATTACACAGCAAAATATGCAATGTGTGAACGTAGCCATGGCCTACAGGCTATTACAGATCAGTATCACCAAAAACAATGCTAAATGAATCAAAGGAGTAAGGTGCTTACAGTGCATATAGAAAAACAGTGCCCATATTGCACAGCTCCCACTGGCGTAACCAGGATTACGGTACATCAGTAAAGCTCCCGTCACACACAATAACGCAACAGCGATCCCGACAACGATAACAATCCTGTAGGGATCGTTGGTGCGTCGTTATGTGGTCGCTGGTGAGATGTCAAACGTCAGATCTCACCAGCGACTCAGCAACGATCCGGGAAAGATAGGAGGTCGTTGGAATTGTCACTCTGGGTGTAGTATTGAGATCGTTGGTCGTTGTCCCTTTCAAACACAGTGATGCAGCGTTCCCAGCGGGAGCGCACATACCAAGAATGACCCAGAGCACTTTGTAACGATCAGCGATCTCACAGCAGGGGCCTGATCACCGTACTGCACAGCTAATTCATCATTATCTACAATCAATATTCATCACTGATGAGCACCCATACTACTATTTTTTTTATTAAATATTTTTAATGTGCAAATTATTTTTGTTCTCTTTCTCTCTCGAGCACATATCTTTTTAACTTAAAGTACTTGGGAAGCATGATGTGTCATTTTTAGATATTAAACCCAAGAAATTAGTATTTATTAGCATTTTTAGTGACTTATACCACAAATTTGCCATTCCTCCTAAATCTGTAATGGGTTCTGGAACCTAACCTCGTGAATGTTCAAGGTATAATTGTATTTATGGGGTGTCTCAGTGATTGCAGCATCGGGGTCCTGGGTTCAAATTCCAACAAGGATGACTTCTTCAAGGAGTTTGTATGTTCTACCTGTCTTTGCATGGGTTTCCTCCCACACTACAAAGACATATAAATAGGATGTTTAGGCTGTGAGCCCCAATGTAGACAGTATTGCTGATCTATGTAAAGCAATATACAATTAATGGCACTACATAAGTGAATAAATATTATTAATATTTTATTATATAGGAAGGTACTAACACTGGACCTGCAGCCTAAGGACGTTTTTGATACATTTTTAGTGCAGTTTTGTCACAAAGCTGAAAGCAAATCCTTATGCCAGCAAAGCCAATGAGAATCCTGAAGTGTTGTACACATGTTGATTTTTTTCCTTGCAGATTTGGTGAAAAAATGCATTTTCACCATGTCAATTCTTGCAGCGTTTTTCCACCCCAAATGCATAAAAAACACATTGCGTTTTTTTCTACCAGGAGATGCAGCTTTGGTGCAGGAAATTCTGCAATTACGTATTCAAAGTGCACACCTAACCTAAGAGCAGGGGTCCCCAACCGGTAGCTTGGGAATCACATGTGGCTCTCAGGCTTATGATATGGGGATCACAACTGTTTTCTAACTGGTTGCAGTACCACCAGGTCTAGTAAACAGCTACAGTTGTGGCCAAAAGTATTGACACCCTTGCAATTCTGTCAGATAATACTCAGTTTCTTCCTGAAAATGATTGCAATCACAAATTCTTTGCAATTATTATCTTCTTTTAATTTGTCTTCAATGAAAAAACACAAAAAGAATTGTCCTAAAGCCAAATTGGATATAGTTCCACACCAAACATAAAAAAGGGGGTGGACAAAAGTATTGGCACTGTTAGAAAAATCATGTGATGCTTCTCTAATTTGTGTAATTAACAGCACCTGTAACTTACCTGTGGCACCTAACAGGTGTTGGCAATAACTAAATCACACTTGCAGCCAGTTGACATGGATTAAAATTGACTCAACCTCTGTCCTGTGTCCTTGTGTGTACCACATTGAGCATGGAGAAAAGAAGGAAGACCAAAGAACTGTCTGAGGACTTGAGAAACCAAATTGTGTGGAAGCATGAGCAATCTCAAGGCTACAAGTCCATCTCCAAAGACCTGAATGTTCCTGTGTCTACCGAGCGCAGTGTCATCAAGAAGTTTAAAGCCCATTGCACTGTGGCTAACCTCCCTAGATGAGGACGGAAAAGAAAAATTGACGAGAGATTTCAACGCAAAATTGTGCGGATGGTGAATAAAGAACCTCGACTAACATCCAAACAAGTTCAAGCTGCCCTGCAGTCCGAGGGTGCAACAGTGTCAACCCGTACTATCCGTTGGCGTCTGAATGAAAAGGGACTGTATGGTAGGATACCTCTTGAAGACCCCACTTCTTACCCCGAGTTTGCTAAAACTTACCTGAGAAAGCCTAAAACGTTTTGGAAGAATGTTTTCTGGTCAGATGAGACAACAGTAGAGCTTTTTGGGCAAAGGCATCAACATAGAGTTTACAGGAGAAAAAAAGAGGCATTCAAAGAAAAGAACATGGTTCCTACAGTCAAACATGACAGAGGTTCCCTGATGTTTTGGGGTTGCTTTACTGCCTCTGGCACTGGACTGCTTGACCCTGTGCATGGCATTATGAAGTCTGAAGACTACCAACAAATTTTGCAGCATAATGTAGGGCCCAGTGTGAGAAAGCTGGGTCTCCCTCAGAGGTCATGGGTCTTCCAGCAGGACAATGACCCAAAACACACTTCAAAAAGCACTAGAAAATGGTTTGAGAGAAAGCACTGGAGACTTCTAAGGGTATGTGCACACTGGTGGTGGGTTTGTGTCGGCGGCGGCTGGGCGGACCCGCCAGAAAGCTCTGGAGCTGTCCACCGGCATCCTGGCGGGTATGTGCCGCGGGTGTGCGGCGGTCTACGGGCGGGTGCACAGCGGGTTAGCGCCGGCGGTGTTGCGGCGGCTGGAAGCAGTACATGATTCTGCTTGCAGCCGCTGCATAACCGGCCGGTTTATAGAACATGCTCATTCGTTGCTAACCCGCTGGGAACCCAGCGGTTTAGCAACAGATGATCATGTGGAAACCGCCGGTGTGTGCACAGCAGCTGTCGGTTTCCATAGGTTTTAATGTTAATCCAAAAGCCGCTTTTGGATTAACATAAATTTACATAAAACTCATGGAAACCGACCGCGTTTCCGCTGCTAACCTGCAGTAAAACACAGTGTGCACATACCCTAGGTGGCCAGCAATGAGTCCAGACCTGAATCCCATAGAACACCTTGTGGAGAGATCTAAAAATGGCAGTTTGGAGAAGGCACCCTTCAAATATCAGGGACCTGGAGCAGTTTGCCAAAGAAGAATGGTCAAACAATTCCAGCAGAGCATTGTAAGAAACTCATTGATGGTTACCGGAAGCGGTTGATCGCAGTTATTTTGGCTAAAGGTTGTGCAACCAAGTATTAGGCTGAGGGTGCCAATACTTTTGTCTGGCCCATTTTTGGAGTTTTGTGTGAAATGATCAATGTTTTGCTTTTTGCTTCATTCTCTTTTGAGCAACTCTTTAAATGAAGATAATAATACCAAAGAATTTGTGATTGTAATCATTTTCAGGAAGAAACTGAGTATTATCTGACAGAATTGCAGGGGTGTCAATACTTTTGACCACAACTGTATGAAGAGCAGGTCTACAGATGGAGACTTATGAGTAGTCACATACAGAAACAGAACAGGAGATCTGAATCAAAGGTAATGGATCTCTGGTATACTTCCTCAGTGCGATCTCTGTGGAAAAGCTTTGGCTGTTAGTATACCAGTATAATATGGGGATGTCGGGTGCTGGATGTGACTTGTGACCCTCTCTCAAGATCAAGAAGGTTTGAGACCTCTGGCCTAATATGATACAGAGTGATTAAAGTAAACCTGACAGCTGATACGTGCTTTGCGATCTGTGGACAGCATGTATGATCTCACAGTACTCTGACTTTGAAGCACTGCGACATTTCAGAGAAAAATCTACCTACATAGCTGCTGAGATGGCGCTAAAGACTAGTCAGCCAGGTGGGTTCCCCGGCAGTTTCTCCCTGGATCATAGGTGCACCTCCTCTACGTCCCTACCATTTATTGCCACAACATTGCAAGAGAAAGCAAAAAACTGCTTGGCTATTTCCGTCAGTCTATTACAGGCTGGAGCTACATGGCGACATATGACACATGACAGCAATTCTCAGACAAGTAGCGCAGCCAAAGATATTTGTGCACCTTGGTGTCACGCAACTGTTTTAAAGCTATGTTTGTGCTGTAAAAACACAGTCAAATCGCATACAAGTCTCATGCAACTTGCATCTATTGAAGACTATGAAGACTATGCAGTGAAGGGCATGCAATTCGGGAACAATGACAGAGTATCAAATATAATTGAAAACATTGCACTACCATACATTATGAAATTATTAAATGGGATGTCACAATGCGATGCAGGAGTCATGATGCAGTGCAGACCTAGTGATAGAGGGTGGGCATATGTACCTAAAAATGGGTGACATGATGGCTCAGTTGTTGGCATTGTTTGCAGCACTGAAGTCCTGGGTTCAAATCCCATCAAGGACGACATCTGCAAGGAGTTTGTGTTCTTCCTTTGTTTGTGTGGGTTTCCTCCGGGTTCTCTGATTTCCTCCCACACTCCAAAGACTGATACTGATAAGATGTTTAGATTGTGAGCCCCAATGGGGACAGTGTTGCTGATGTATGTAAAGCACTGTAGAATTAATGGCACTATGTAAGTGAATAAATATATTGTTATGCTGTTTTTGGGATCTAGAGCTCTGCTCTCATTGGCATTCCAAGCATTTGGACCTCCAAAAATCAGTAAGTTATCAACCCCCATTTAAATTTTGAGAAGACCCTTTTATTCAGCAGGTGACTGACTGGATCAGATTAAATTTGACAGTTTAAGATTTAAGGTACCTTTACACGTCGCAACATTGCATGCAATTTCACTTGCAACTTACTGGTTACAGTGAAATCATGGACACATTGTTCTATTTTGTTGCTGTGTACAAATGTAACAATGTGTCCATGATTTCACTGCAACCAGTAAGTTGCAAGTGAAATTGCATACAATGTTGCGACATGTAAAGGTACCCTTAGTAGGTCAATGTTGGGCTGTGCGTTGTTTAAATATATTCAATATCTATCTATCTATCTATCTATCTATCTATCTATCTATCTATCTATCTATCTATCTGATCTATCTATCTATCTATCTATCTGATCTATCGATCTACAGTGAACAGAAAAGTTTTTTAACCATGAACTTTTGAACATTTTTTTCACTTTTACACCCAAAAAGTGTAAATGTAAATTTATTGGGATATTTTTGTGTATATACCAACACTAAGTAGCATGTATTTGTGAAGTGTAAAGGAAATGAAAACAGGGTTTTCTGAATATTTAAACAAATATATAATATGAAAAATTGTGACTTTCATTTGTTTTCAGCCCCCTGAGTCCCTACTTTGTAGGACCACCTTTGGCTGCAATTACATTTGCTATTTTTTTGATAAGTCTCTACCAGCTTTCTACATCTAGAGGATGATATTATTGCCAATTCTTCTTTGCAACATAGCTCTAGCTTAGTGAGATTGGACAGAGAACTTTTGCGCAGAGCAATTTTCAAGTCTTGTCACATATTTACAATGGGATTTAGGTCTGGACCATTTAGGCTGGTTTCAGGCTTGCGCTCCCCGTCACAGCGTATTGCGGCAGGGAATCGCAAGCTGAGCGCAGTCACCACACGTCCTTATGTCTAACATTGGCCTGTGCCTCGTCGGTGCAGATGGCCGTGCGCACCCATTGCCGGCAATATGTGATTTGTGCTCATGAGGACGCTTGAGCCACAAATCACACAGTCTCGTCAGCACCAGGAACGCAACATGTCGCTTTCAGGGTGCGGACGAGAGTGTGTGATTTGTGCGCAGGCATCCACCTGCGTACAAATCATACATTGCAGTGAATGGGTGCACACGCCAATCTGCATCAAAGCTCAGGCACCTACGTCCCCATGTTAAACATAGGGACTTGCGGTGCCTGCGCTCAGCTTGCAGATCCCCTCCGCAGGATGCTGCGAAGGGGTCCGCAAGTCTGAAACCAGCCTTACACGCATGAATGTGCTTTGATCTAAACCATCCATTGTAGCTCTGGCAGTATGTTTAGGGTCATTGTACTGCTGGAAGGTTAATCTATGCCCCAGTCTTATGGCCACTTTACACACACCAACTTATCTGTCCAACTTCTGAACAACTTACTGGTTGCAGTGAAATCATGGACACATTGTTCCATTTGTACACAGCCACAAAATGGAGCAATGTGCCCATGATTTCACTGCAACCAGTGAGTTGTTCAGAAGTTGGACAGATAAGTTGGTGTGTGTAAAGTGGCCTTTAATTGTTTTGCTGCCTCCAACAGGTTTTCCTCCAGGATTGCCCCTTATTTAGCTCCATCCATCTTCTCTTAAACTCTGACCAGAGTCCCTGTACCTGCTCAGGAAAAGTCTACACACATCATGATACAGCCGCCACCATGTTTGATGATGGGGATGATGTTTTCAGGCTGATGTGCACTGTTAGGTTTTCACCACTAATAGCATTTTACATTCAGCCAAAAAAGGTCTCATCTAACTGGAAAACTCTTCCACATGCTCGCTGTGTCTCCTACATGGCTTTTTGCAAAATGCAAACAGAACTTCTTATGGCTTTCTTTCAACATTTGAGGCGTAATAGTTGTCCTGTGAACAGATTATCCCATCTGAGCTGTGGATCTCGGCAGCTCCCCCAGAGTGACCATCAGCCTCTTGGCTGCTTCTTTAATTGGTGCTCTCCTTGCTTGGGATGTGAGATTAGGTGGACGGCCATTTCTTGGTGGGTTTGCAGTTGTGCCATACTCCTTCCATTTTTGCATGATGTTATGAACAGTGCTCCATTAAATGCTCAGAGTTAGGGTTTGTATTTTTTAATAGCCCAACCCTACTTTACACTTTTTTTACAATATTACTCCTGACATGTCTGGTGTGTTCCTTGGTTTTCATGATACTGTTTGATCCCTAAAGTTTTCAAACAAACCTCCGAGGCCTTCACAGAACAGCTGTAGTTATACTGAGAATAAAGTACACTTTTTTAGTAATTATTTTACTAATTATGAAGAGGAAGATTAATTCCATGATCCAGGGAAGAGATCAGATACGTATTTAAAAATAGGTAATATATTAGGAACATTGGTTAAATTTCCAACATAGAATATTAAACCAGGAAGGGGTGAATAGAATTTTGTATTACATTTTACTAATTAGGTGACTTCTGAAGGCAATTGATCAGTGTGGATATTATTTAGGGGAATCAGACTACAGGGGGCTGAACACAAAGGCACATCACAATTTTCAGATCAATATTTTTTAAATATTTAGAAAACCCTGTATCATTTCCTTTATACTTCACAAATACTTGCTACTTGGTATTGGTATATCACATAAAATACCAATAAAACACATTTAAGTTTGTGGGTGTAGTGGGAAATTCACTTTGCCCTACTTGGCATTTTAGACACTGCTAATGCTTTGTAGGCGCTGCAACATCATGACATCATGTGAGGTCTAGTTATTTGAGGCATGCAGGGAGCTGGGTGCAGAAATGAAGAGCAGCTGCCACCAGATGTGGACTGTAAACCCAGCTCCTGCCTGCTGACATCCCTGGGACCTCTTCTGATTAGTGGGCCAAGACAAGCATCACGCATGTTACCGTCATAATGAATTCATGCAGGGCTTACTTATCAGAAGATGTCCCAGAGATGAGATAAGAACTGGGTAGCTGGGCTCCTGTCTAGCATTCAGAGTTGATGAGTAAGGCTGGAAACACACTATCCTACTTACATGCGAGTCTCTTGGATGAGACTCGGATCAGTGACCCTGAACTGCCTCTCCCTCTTTGGACGGGAGTGTGATGCTGCACAAAAACACAAGTAGCTGACACTCCCGTCCAGAGAGGGAGAGGCCGTTCAGGGTCACTGATCCGAGTCTCATCCAAGAGACTCGCATGTAAATGGGATAGTGTGTTTCCACCCTAAGAATCAGAGTCGGTGACCATTTTGGTGGAGTCGGAGTTGGACTCAGGGAAATTGAGGAGTGAGAGTCGGATGTTTGGATTACTGACTTCACAGCCATGGTTGTGGCGTCAGAGTAAGTGTCCATTTTGGTGTAGTTGGAGTCGGAGCAGGATTCAGGAAAAGTAAGTCAGATGTTTGGCTTACTAACTCCACAGCCCTGCTGGCATCCACTGACTACCAACATGGCTGCTGGACCAGGGTTTAACATATTTATTTGCTCACCTCCATCACCAGTCCATCTAAAATGTATCTATTTTATAATATTTCATAAAACTGAATTCTCATTTGTAATTTTTTTTTCTAAAAAAACAAACACAAAATATTCTTAGGCTGCATTCATATCAGCGCTAAAAGGTAATTTCGGGCAGATGTCGCCACACCTGCTGGATCTGCTGTGTAATGGCTGACTTGCGGCACCGATCCGGCAAGCCCCATTCATTCGCTATGGGACTTGAGGTTAAATGCAACAAGTGCAGCAGATCCTGCATTTGTGGCTGGGAAAAAAAAAAGCTGGTAGAGGTGTGCCGCAAGTGCTGGATCTGGCAAAACCCCATTCAGAGAGAATGAATGGGGCTTGCATGATCAGTGGCGCAAGTCAGCCATTACGCTGACTTGCCCGATCTGCCGCAAATTACATTTTACTGCTGATGTGAAAGCAGCCTAATTAAAGATGTGATGTTGATCGGTGGATTCGTACATGTGTCTTATTCTAATCGGACGTACCTGCCAGTCTG
The DNA here is from genome assembly GCA_033576535.1 of Allobates femoralis. NCBI lineage: Eukaryota > Metazoa > Chordata > Amphibia > Anura > Aromobatidae > Allobates > Allobates femoralis. The sequence goes on along the minus strand of JARQOC010000006.1, from coordinate 398,108,683 downwards.
GACAGTTGTCTCAGCAACTGTACCGCCTATTGCCTAAAGGGCCTGTCACACGTGTCAATGTCGCCCGCAATATCGCTCATGCGTCACAAATTATTAATCGCCTGAGCGATGTGAAATTATCGCAGGTAAGATGTCACAACGCGTCAATATGACCCAGCGATGCGGTGATGTCGCCATCTTGCGAGCGATTTTATTTAGTCGCTTGTACGTTGTCAAAATAGAAAATACGTCGCTGAGTTTAGTGTCACACACAGCGATGCACAATGTCTACTGAGCGATGAGCAACAGGTTTTACATCTGGCAGTGAAACCTGCAATCGGTGATCAGCGACATATCGCTGGTTGCATCGCTTGGTCACACGCTTCAATGTCGCTCCTGCGTCACTTTTACGTCGCCCGTGCGACTGAAAATCCGTGACGTACGAGCGACATTGACAGCGATATTGACGCGTGTGACATCCTGTTAACAGTATACCTCAAACACAACCTCTTTACAGCATATTAACCTGACGATACAATAACACAACATAATATTAGCATAAGAAAAGCCGTGCTCTTCACTCTCCCACACAGACATATGTTTAGGGCGCACATTTTTGTTTTCCTGAGAAACAAGTTCCTGAACGACCTGTGTGGCTCTGCTGCTTCTCCAGTTTCTGTCAATGGGCGTTTGTCCACAGGTAATAGACAGTCTTCCCGTAAGTGATTCACAAGCTTAATAAAGGCACTCTCTTGTGAGTGCGGTGAGTCACGCTGCGATATCATGCCACATTGTACAACAGCAATACATCGGAGGGTGGGCATCACAGAACAACCAGGCTTTCTCCACAACAGTCCATACACATGACACAAGAGCAAACCTAACCACCCAATGTGTGCATTATATACTACTCATTCTATAAACCTCAGAGAACTATTGAAGCATATATATAGCAGGGATAAACTAAGTTTGAAACACAAAGAAAGTATCTTATAAATGATATTATTTCATTCAGCATCTCTTCTGATGATTGCACCAACCATTGTATGCAGTTGGTGAGGAAACCTAGGTAACATTCCTTTTTTAGGATTAACTTGCTATTTGAATCTTCTTTTTGACTCTATCTTAAAGGCTTTGTCCACCCCTCAAATCTTTTTTCATAAACTATTTGCATTCAAATAAGCAATGTAATCATATTCACCTTCTATATCCCCTGTCATTCTTCTTCCAATGTTACCATAGTCCCTTGCCAGTCTCAGTGCTTCTTCTGATCAGACGTATGGCGGATCATTCTATGGGTGCAGCAGGGCTCAGCACCTCAGCAATGTAGTCAATGACTGACTGCAGCTCTCACAGAGTGCACATCCCTTTCTGAACATACAGCTATGTGACTACTGCAGCCACTAATGGCCACTGTACACGTCCCAACGTCGGTCCGATATTGGATACAACGCCGCGGGAGCGCGCCTTTTCTGGGCAGAATTCCAAGATCGTATAGGAGATGTTACACAGCGCGATATCGGCAGGCAACGCACCAGCGATGTCTACGCCCCCTTGTACAGCCGACCCAGGAACGACCATTTAACATGTGAGGGAATAGGGGAAGTTGTACTCCACATCGTAGTTGGGCTTTTACACAGCCCGATCCAGCCACAACGTCCATCCAATATCGGGCAGTTGGAGAGCAGGCTCATTTGATCCCCGATATCGTTTTGGCATCATTCGTGCATCGTATTGGACATTTATACCATACAACGCACGAACGATGTCGGGGCCAAAGCACGAACCATGTGACTTTTGGTCGGAGTTGGACGCTGATATCGGGACGTGTAAAGTGGCCATAACTAACCAAAGTCATTGTGCTTAGGCTATGTATATATATTGTCTAAATGGAAAAAGATGAAAAACACAGAACCGCAAAGGGATCCAGGCATCATTATGGGAGAAGTGGCAAATTCATTCATTTTTTTTCTTTTACTGCATTCTTAAGGGTTAAAATTTCAGTGGTGAGCATTTAATTTTTACCCTATTTCTTGTTTTGACCTCTCGTTCTTTAATTTGGATATTAGTGGTTTTACTCCTTGATTTTAACCTCCGTTTGTCCAGATTATAATTTTTGAAGCATCCTTTTTTCTGCATATACAATTTACACCTTACTTTGACATGAATCACACTACTTCTGACTCATTAATTAATGGAAACACATCTGCAAATACAAGACTAATCTGTGGACAATGACCTGAGAATCCAATTCCTGCAAAGCTCACGTTACAGAAATTGAACACTTAAGCCCCATCACACATAGCGGGATCGCTGATACGTCACAGGTTTTGTGACGTAACAGCGATCTCCCCAGCGATGTCGCTATGTGCGACATGTAGCAGAGATCAGTCCCCTGCTGTGAGGTCGCTGATCGCTGCACATGGTTTAGGACCATTTTTTGGTGCTTGGTCTCCTGCTAGTCAGCACGCATCGCTGCGTGTGACAGCTAGAGACCAATAATCAGCGATCTCACAGGCTGTTAACCATGATAAATACCGGGTAACTAAGCAGTGCATGCTGCCTAGATGCCCTGTGTTTATCATGGTTACCAGCACTAAGCGGGAGGACGCTGGGAACTATGATAAATATTGGGTATCTGGGCAGTGCGTGCGTGCTGCCTAGTTACCCTGTGTTTATCATGGTTACCAGCGCTAAGCGGGAGGACGCTGATAACTATGATGAACAGTGGGTATCTAGGCAGCACGCGCTGCCTAGATACCCGGTGTTTATCATAGTTACCAGCATCCTCCCTGTTAGCACAGCCTGTAAGCAGGGAGGACGCTGGTAACTATAATAAGCACCAGGTAACTAAGCAGCACACACTGCCTAGATACCCGCTGTTTATCATAGTTACGAGTGTCCTCCCTCTTCCAGCGATGTGGAGGTGGCTCCTTGGTCCCTAGTCACTGAGGAGATCTGTCAGTTTGACAGCTCCCCAGCGACCACGTAGCGACACTCCAGCAATCCCGGCCAGATCGTTATCGCTGTCGAGATCACTGGAGCGTCGCTCAGTGTGACGGGGCCCTTAAGGCACCATACACATTAGACTGATGTCAGCTGAAATCGCCGTTATCGATGGATTTGGCAACTGTGTTTTGGGGCTCCAGGCGCCTGATGTTCGGGAGACATATCAATAGGACATGTATGATTTTGAGCTACTGTTCTCATTGGAAAAGCAGACGCTGGCATGTCAGTCGCTGGCTTTCTCATAGAGAAAACAGGAGTACTCGGCCAAGTGAACACTCCTATGTATGGGAGAGTTTATTAGAATGGGAGGTTAGATTTCTCCCAAACTGAGTTTTGACTTTTTAAGTCATTAGGGGACTTCAGAAATCCCTTCTGTTGTATTCCATATAATTTTGACTGAAAAGCTTAATCACCAATATGGCCATCAACACTTCCCTGAAGTAATCCAAATTGCTAAACAGACAGTAGTCATTTGTCCGACAGCCATCTAATATGTATGGCCAGCCTTCCCAGTCAGGTGTGCACAGTCATATAGGTTGTGGTGTCACAGGTCCTCTACAGGTACATAAACCACAATCACTTGAGCTACTGAACATGAACTAGAGTGAAATTTAAAAATATATATTGATTTAGATACTAAAGGTAGTGTCTGCCTTTTATCATTATGCTGATTTAAGGGTGCTTTCACATCTGCGTTTTTGCAGATTTGACAAAAATCCACCGATTTTGCAAAAGCGCAATGTCGCAGACTAGCTCCAAGGATGCACTTGTGCTAATGCATTGTAAAGGGACCTCCGGACATGTGCGATGCCGACACTTGCGGTTTTGACAGGTATCCGGTATTGGAAGAAAATCGCTTCTCGCAGCAGTTTTCATATGACGCCGGAAGTGCGGGAGTTTCTGCACATGTCCGCAGGTCCCTTTACAATGCATTAAGCACAAATGCAACCTTGGCAGAAGGGTGCCGCATCTGCCATTTGCAAAAAAGGCGGACTTCCACCGGATTTGCAAAACGGCAGATCAGGCAAACCTAAAGTTCATAAGTTAAAGTTTGCCTGATCTATTGGAATTCTAAATACCGCTGATGTGAAAGCAGGCTTAGCTCTTTTTTGTGTGTGGTTTTTTTTTTGTTGTTTTTTTTTTACATATTTCTAACCATTTGGCATGTTTGCATTTTCATTTTTTTTCTCTTCTTTTCCAAGAGTTATAACTTTATTATTTTTCCTGTCATGTAGTAATATGAGAGATTGATGTGTATGGGGTGAGTTGTGGTTTTGAATGACACCATTCAATTGACTATATAAAAAACACGTGAAGAAGTAATACACTACCGACACTGAGGCTTTCAGAAGGGGACAGAATGCCATGGTAAACAGTCAGCACCTGCCACACTGAGATAAACATCTCCAAGCACAACACAAGGGTAGCATGATGGAAAGAGAGGAAGGCTCTAACAGTAGTGATAGGGGAGACGGGCCACCTCCTGACACTCACCTGTGTCTGTACCCTGAGCTCCCTAACATCCCTATATAGGTCCTCCTCCCCGTAGCCATCACATGTCTCGTCCCTCACTGTTCCTCCATTCACCCTGGATAATACAAAAGCCAATGAGCGCGCTAGTCTCACCTGTGTAGCAGACACAAGGGAAGGAGGACCGACATAGACAGAAAAGATAAACTCCAACTCCAGATTTGCAGTGAAGCACCAGGGCTGCAAGTATCATGACTCCATCAACTACAAGAGACTTGTTCCTTCCACTGTGGTTAGCATAGAAATGGATTCTGTAACCGGCATCAGATAATGCAACTCGTAACTAGATAAAGTGGAGAGGAGTAGTTACAAAAACGCAGCACCTGGAATAGGACTAAAAAAGAACTACCAGGAAGGAAAGAGTCCTTAACTCCTGCACAACCAAAACAAAGAATATACATTTAATAACGGTAATGTAATGTGTCCTAGACTCATCAAAGGTCTCCCAAGAACAGGAAACACTTATGGCAGTGTACCCCAAAATGACGTTGTGTGTGGGGCATCAGAGGCCATATAAGTGTGAACATTTCAGGGGTTGTTATGATTGAAGCTAATTCCTAACACCAATTATTCTCAGGAATCAGATATATAACAGAGCTTGTGTCGCATTACATGTACAGGCTCAGCTCCTGAGCCCGCTCTATGCAGAGATGGCGCACCTTTGCCATACATGATTCATGCACTGTGATAGGGTTTAAACCAGATACTGATCCTTATACTAAGCATTTGTTTTGATTGTACATTTCTTTATTTTAATTTTCCTTTAATGGACTATAAAATCATTATTGTTTAATAGCATTTAGAATTTAAAAACTGCAAATTAACAGTTGAAAGCAATGATGAAAGAGGGAGCGTACCGTTTCCTCCTCCATCATTCTCTCTTGTCTGAGATCTGACATCTTAGTGTAGCAGTCGCGATTGCATCCCCACTGTGCGCCCGCTGTGCGGAGATGTGCAGTGCTGCAGAACACACATCACTGCAGAGACCAGGGCAGTGAGGAAAAGATGCAAGATAAGCATAATATTACATGGATGGCAATGGGGGTACATTATACCTTTTGGAGGACTATGGGGGTGCATTACAATATATGGAGAACTATATGGGGAATCATTATACTATATGGAGGACAATGGGAGTGCTTTATAATATACAGGACTATATATATATATATATATACAACATGGACATCACTAAGGGGTACCATCTGTGGTGATGTGACCCATGGCCGGGTGCATCACATGGGATAACAGCATAGAATCCTGTTCAGATCAGCCTATTTTACTGTGTGTGTGTGGTGTTAAACCTATCTGGTACACAATGGGTTAACCCCTTCCAGACCCTTGGCCCACCCCCTGGGCCATGGAATGATCGGGCTCCTGCAGGTCGAGTGAGGGTGTCACTGACCTGTCACTCGGCCTGCAGGTACATGGAGAGTTGTACAACACCCCAGGGGGGGTCGATTTGCCCCCACCCCCACCCCCCCCCGGCTACAGGCGCGGTGATTGGCACTCAAAAGTGAAAGTGAAAATCACCGCGCCTGTAATGCTTCCCTGCCTGCCGCTGCTATCCCTACCCTCCAATCTTCTCCCCTGTCATCCTCTAACTGCCCCCCTGCCCCCCACCTCTTTCCTGCCCCCTCTTCATCTTTCTTACCCCCCCCCCGCTTCCTTTTCCTGCCGCCTGCTTCCTGTCCCTGCCGCCCGCTTCCTCTTCCTGCCGCCCGCCTCCTCCTGCCTGCCCCCACTTCCTCCTGCCTGCCCCCGCTTCCTCCTAAGTGCCCCCCTACTTCTCCTGTCACCCCCCCTCTTCCCCCTTCCTGCTCCCCCGATCACCGGAGTGGCGATCGCCTCTCCCACTCACCCCTCCGGCGGCCGCTCTGTCTCCACTGCGTCCCGCTCCTCCTCCTCCTCTTCACCGCCTCCGGATCAGACAGCTCTGTGCTGGAGCTGCCAGATCACTTTCTACAGCTAGATCCTGAGGATCCCGATCTCCCTGCATGGGCATCGAGCTGCAGAAAGCGATCTGACAGCCCGGACGCAGTGATGCACATAGTGGGTCAATGCGCCTGTGCTGCCAGATCGCTTTCCGCAGCTCGATCCCCATGCATGGGGATCGAGCTGCGGAAAGCGATCTGGCAGCCCAGGTGCAGTGATGCACATAGTGGGTCACTGCGCCCGGGGTGTCAGATCACTTTCTGCAGCTCGATCACCATACTGGCGGGTTGGGCTCCAGAGTAGCGATCTGAAAGCAAAGGCGATCGAGCGGCGTGGGACCTTCGTTGTGGACTACGTCTGAGCGATCGGGCGTCGTGGGACCTTCGTTGTGGACTACGTCGGATCTTTTTATAATAAAGATGGAGTCCGAATTGTGTCTGTGTTTTTTTTTTTCAAATAAAAAGATTTTTCTCTGTGTGTATTTATTGACTATTTACCGTACTAGAGATTCCTAATGGCGGGTCTAACATTGGCCCTATATTATGAATCTCGGGCTTAGTGCCAGCTGCCAATAAAAAGCTGGCATTAACCCCTTTATTACCCAGTTAGCCACCGGTACCAGGGCAACTGGAAGAGCGTGGGTACAGCGCCAGAAAATGGTGCTTCAATGAATGCGCCATTTTCTAGGGCGGCTGCGGGCTGCAATTCGCAGCATGGGGGCCCAGAACGCTTGGGCCTCTCTATGCTGAGGATTCCAGCCCCCAGCTGCCTAGTTGTACCTGGCTGTATTTTTGGTTCCAGCCAGGTATGACGAGGCAGCTGGTGGCTGGTGGCAGTCCGTAGCTGCCAAGTTGTACCTGGCTGGACCAAAAATATGGCGGAGCCCTATGTCATTTTTTTTCTAGAAATAATTCTAGAAATAAAAAAAAATAGGCTTCACTGTATTTTTGGTTCCAGCCAGGTACAATGAGGCAGCTGTGGGCTGGTGGCAGTCCGTAGCTGCCAAGTTGTACCTGGCTGGACCAAAAATATGACAGAGCCCCATGTCATTTTTTTTAAAAAAATTCTACAAATAAAATGACATGGAGCTTTGCCGTATTTTTGGTTGCCAGCCAGATACAACATGGCAGCTAGGGGGCTGGAATCCTCAGCATGGAGAGACCCAAATGTATTGGGTCCCCTATGCTGCGAATTTTAACTACTAGACTAGTATGTTTTTTCACAAAAAGTTTCTTTATTCATTTATACGTCTCAATTTGTGAAGCACATGGGGTTCAAAGTGCTCACTGTGCATCTAGATATGTTCCCTGGGGGTCTAGTTTCCAAAATGGGGTCACTTGTGGGGGAGCTCAAATGTTTAGGCACACAGGGGCTCTCCATACGCGACCTGGTGTCCGCTAACCATTCCAATTGTTGGCAAACACCAGGTTGCGTATGGAGAGCCCCTGTGTGCCTAAACATTGGAGCTCCCCCACAAGTGACCCCATTTTGGAAACTAGACCCCCCAAGGAACCTATCTAGATGCATAGTGAGCACATTGAATCCCCAGGTGCTTCACAAACTGATCCGTAATAAGGTAAAAATACTTTTTTTTCACACAAATTTTCTTTTTTAATTTGTATGGATCAATTTGTGAAGCACCTGGGGGTTCAAAGTGCTCACTATGCATCTAGATATGTTCCCTGGGGTGTCTAGTTTCCAAAATGGGGTCACTTGTGGGGGAGCTCAAATGTTCATGTCGCATTTGGAGAGCTCCTGTGTGCCTAGTGTCCGCTAACAATTTGAGCTGATTTTCCATTCAAATTGTTAGCGGACACCATGTCGCGTTTGGTGAGCCCCTGTGTGCCTAAACTTTGGAGCTCCCCCAAAAGTGACCCCATTTTGGAAACTAGACCCCCCAGGGAACTTATCTAGATGAGTTGTGAGCATATTGAACCCCCACATGCTTTACAAATAGATCTGTGAATATGGAAAAAGTACTTTTTTTTCACAAAAATGTTCTTTTAGCCTCAATTCTTTCATTTTCACATGGGTAACAGGATAAAATTCATCCTAAAATTTGTTGGGCAATTTCTCCTGAGTACACCGATACCTCATATGTGGTCATAAACCACTGTTTTGGCGCGCGGCAGGGCTCAGAAGTGAAGGAGCGCCATTTCACTTTTTGAATGGAAAATTAGCTCCAAAAGTCAAATTGCGCTCTTTCCCTTCAGAGCCCTGCCGTGCGCCCAAACCGTGGTTTATGATCACATATGTGGTATCGATATACTCAGGAGAAATTGCCCAACAAATTTTAGGATCCATTTTATCTTGTTGCCCATGTGAAAATGAAAAAATTGAGGATAAAAGAACATTTTTGTTAGAAAAATTAAAATATCCATTTTTTTGTTTCCAATTTGCTTAGTTCCTGTGAAGCACCTGAAGGGTTAATAATATTCTTGAATGTAGTTTTGAGTAGCTTGAGGGGTGCAGTTTTTGGAATGGTGTCACTTTTGGGTGTTTTCTGTCATGTAAACCCCTCAAAGGGACTTCAAATGGGATGTGGTCACTAAAAAAAAATGGTTTTGTAAATTTTGGTGGAAAAATGAAAAATTGCTCATGAACTTTGAACCCTTATAACTTCCTAACAAAATTTTTTTTTTTTTTCCAAAATTGTGCTGATGTAAAGTAGACATGTGGGAAATATTATTTCATAACTATTTTGTGTCACATAACTCTCTGGTTTACCAGAAGAAAAATTCAAAATTTGAAAATTGCAAAATTTTCAAAATTTTTGCCATATTTTGGATTTTTTCACAAATAAACGCAAAAATTATCGACCTAAATTTAATACTAACATGAAGCCCAATATGTCACGAAAAAACAATCTCAGAATCGCTAGGATCCGTTGAAGCGTTCCCGAGTTATAACCTCATAAAGGGACACTGGTCAGAATTGCAAAAAATGGCAAGGTCATGAAGGGGTAAATTCATGAGACCAATGAGTGACCAAAGGAAAGAAAAGGGTGCTGATTACTGACAGCACAGTTGGGTGTGGCGAGCAGGACTTAACCTGCCAGGTGTGTGAGAGTGAGAAGTTCAGTCTGTGAGAGAGACCCAGCCAGTGTGGGTGTGAGATCGGAGGCGTTCCGTCCCATTGGGACGAGAGGGAGGCTTGGCCTGCTGCATGCGGGAGGCACCCATCCCTCCGATGGTGCGTGTAAACCTGTGGCCAGACGCAGGGGTGAAGAAGGCTCCTGAAGTGTGGAACCGAGGCTGATCCTGGAGGGCGCTCGACACAGGCGTGGGCACAATCGTCGACCTGGAGACCTGCCACAGGATGGAGGTTTGGTGGCGGCTGTTGGTCTGAACACATGGTGAGGAGGCCTTGGTGATACATGGTTTACCAATCCCTGTTATGGACCCAGGGGAGCCGCAGTCCATAGATATCGTATGATGGGCTGTGAGCTTGTGTGAGGACGTGTGTGATCCATGGAAATGGTATGATGGGTCACATGCGATGTGGAAGTTACCGGTCAGGCTGGAGCCTGTACTATGCAATGTGGTATGAGACCGAGTACGGCTCAAGGGCCAGGCGGTCATAGCCGCCGTTGGGACCAACCATGGATCGTGATATGGTCCCGTTGATCTTGGAGGAATGTGTGTGAAGGCTGTCCATAGTGTAGCAGCCCGTGTGAGACCTGTGTGAACAGGGCTGTACCCGGATCCTGTGATGGGGTCTGGGTTAGTATTAATTGTTGTGTAAATAGAGTTAGGGGACTGGAACCGCCAATGGGTCCCACAAGAACCTCGGTGTGGAGCCTTGACCAGGCTCGCCCTAGAGGAAAGTGCTAGAGACCGGACGCCAGAGTCCATGATTTTCTGGGTACTAAAGTCCCGGCAGCCAAATCCAGAGGGCAAAGGATTGCAAGTCCTCTGGCCCTATTCAACGCCCGACGGCAAAGCAGCATAGCAGAGCCTGAAGCCGCCACCGAGGAGCAACACCTGGAACAGGCTCGAGCTGCCTGCCATATGGGTAGAAGGACTAGACAAGCAGGAAGAGGGCCGCAGCACAGCTTTAGGCAGCGAGGTCCAAATTGTACTGTGCAGAAGGAAGGCATCTACAACCACCTGGCTAGGTGGATTCCATTATTGCTTCCCGGCTGCCCGGACCTCCAATATCACCTGTATCAAGTGCCCCGGACTGCACCTGCAACCACCAAATAAAGGTAAAGGAAAGTTACCTTGTTGTGTCCTGCAGTTATTCATTGCACCCTCAGTCCTGCACCCCACCGTTTCTATACCTTCACATAGACGGTATAACCTACCCTGGGCCCTTGCTCTACCCGTGGAGAGCAGAACCATCTCAGCTGCATTACCAACAGCAACAGTGGATCTGATTGCAGCGTCGGCCATCCATCCCCATTGCCGAAACCCACGGGTGGCGTCACATTAATTCCCATACCATATTTCCCTTTTTACAAAAAAAGCACATATATGCCTCACCATGCATTCAATCCATCCTGCTGCTCACATCTTCTGGGCTCAGACCCACAATGCCTTGACTCTTGGCCAGTATACATGAAGAAAAAGTGGAATAAGCCAGAAACACGTTGAGATTGCATTTCCGCTATCATTGACTTTCATATATTTTAAAATGTTGCAAAAATAATGTAAGATTTTTTTTATTGGAGACTCCTCCCACTCTTCCTTCATATTCCCCTTTTATTGATACAACCAAGGCCACGGAAATGGGTCACGACCCCATGACCTCCCTAAAGAACTCCCGTACTCGGTTTCGAGTACCCCATGGTCCTAGTGGGAGTGTCACAGGGACTAATGCGGGGCCATCGTAATGTGTGGGAGCATGATACAGTGTGGGGGCCATCATACAGTGTGGGGGCTAAAGTGAAGCCATTGTCCAGTGTGGGGGCTACTAAGGGGCCATTATATAGTGGGGGGACTACAAATGAGATATCATACTACATAGAGGGGAACTGTGGGCCTTTAATATGGCGTATAGTGAGCTGTGTGGGCATTATATTGTGTATTACGGACATCATACTGTGTACAGGGGATCTGTCGGGACATCATACTGTAAAGAAAGGAGGTGTGAGCCTGTAAAACTGTGTATAGAGAGCTGTGTGTATATTTTACCGTATTTCCGCGAAAATAGGACATCCCCGAAAATAAGACCTAGTAGAGGTTTTGCTACAGAATTGAGTATAAGGTCTCCCCCAAAATAAGACGAACCAATTTTTTTTTGCAGCATGCCTGCCCAACAGTATACCAGGGCATGCTGCTGTGATTCATACCAATTATTGCAGTACTGTGGCCTGCCGCCAATGTCCCGGTGACTGCCACTGTATTTATTACGGTGCCAATCTCAGCTCCCTGCTGCAGATGTACGGTAAGCCACCAGCCAATGAGAGGCCAGCAGCCAACATTATCGCATGATGTTACATGTGAGCCTCTGATTGGCCAGTGGCTTTAGGCTTCTCATTGGTTGGCGGCTTAAATACGGCACAGTGCGGACCATGGAGGACCGGTGAGAAAAGGGATGTGTAATTGTGTGTATGGTATGTGTGTTCTTTTTTGCATTTACTGTATCTTATGAATATATTGGGATCTGCATGGAGATGATGGGCGTTGTAAAGGGATGATCAGGGCTGCAAGGGGATGATGGGAATATTGGGGACTGCATGGAGATGATGGGGGCTGCAAGGGGATGATGGGAATATTGGGGACTGCATGGGGATGATGGGGGCTGCAAGGGGATGATGGGGATATTGGGGGTTGCAAAGGGATGATGGTGGCTTCAGGGGATCCATCTCTGCCTTCCTGCTTCTACCCTACTCATACTCTTTAATCACCATGTAACACAGATGCCTTGCTGGACTAGTCCTGAGTAATTAGCATATGTATTAGCATCTCACTAAAATTGGCCAGTATAGGTACTACAGATTTTTTTTTTTAAAATAGTACAGTTTTTACATTGCCTATTTCTCATGAAACATTCAGTGATATTAAATAGTTAATGATGAAATAGCCACAATAAAATTTCACTTTTCATTTTTTGAAAATGGTTCCTGTTATGATGAATGTGCAGCTGGAAGTGAGTCATCCATATAAATATCCTGCCACCTTCTATATTTGGAAAAAAAAAGTCTTTAATACAAGTAAATATTTCAGTCCTGCATTGAAATATGTAATAAATAAATAGGTAAACAAGCTTGACTACCTACACCACAAAATGAGCTCCTCACCAGACACATGTCTGATGCCTGTACCACAAGATGAGCTCCTCACCAGACACATGTCTAATGCCTGTATCACAAGATGAGCTCCTCACCAGACACATGTCTAATGCCTATACCACAAGATGAGCTCCTCACCAGACACATGTCTAATGCCTGTACCACAAGATGAGCTCCTCACCAGACACATGTCTAATGCCTGTACCACAAGATGAGCTCTCACTAGACACATGTCTAATGCCTGAACCACAAGATGAGCTCCTCACCAGACACATGTCTAATGCCTATACCACAAGATGGAGCTCCTCACCAGACACATGTCTAATGCCTGTACCACAAGATGAGCTCCTCACCAGACACATGTCTAATGCCTGTACCACAAGATGAGCTCCTCACCAGACACGTCTAATGCCTACACCACAAAATGAGCTCCTCACCAGACACATGTCTGATGCCTGTACCCAGTGGCGCACCCAGAAATTTCCCAAGGTAGGGGTCCAAGAAACACACACCGGCCCTGAAAGGGGGGTGTCACCCCCCAGCGGGGTTCCGAGGGGCAAAGCCCCCGGTGGGGTGGTTTGGGGGAGCGAAGCCCCCTAAAAGCAGCCTCTTTTGTGGGCCCTTGGGTGCTGTGTAATTGTTCTTGTCTCCTGACATAGGGGCCCAGCTCCTTGTGTACTGCACCACTTCTCAGGGCCGTCCAAAGGGGGGGTCCAGACACGTAGGTCCCCCCCCTTGGGTGCGCCTATGCCTGTACCACAAGATGAGCTCCTCACCAGACACATGTCTAATGCCTGTACCACAAGATGGAGCTCCTCACCAGACACATGTCTAATGCCTGTACCACAAGATGGAGCTCCTCACCAGACACATGTCTAATGCCTGTACCACAAGATGAGCTCCTCACCAGACACGTCTAATGCCTGTACCACAAGATGAGCTCCTCACCAGACACACGTCTGATGCCTGTACCACAAGATGGAGCTCCTCACCAGACACATGTCTAATGCCTGTACCACAAGATGGAGCTCCTCACCAGACACATGTCTAATGCCTGTACCACAAGATGAGCTCCTCACCAGACACGTCTAATGCCTGTACCACAAGATGAGCTCCTCACCAGACACACGTCTGATGCCTGTACCACAAGATGAGCTCCTCACCAGACACGTCTAATGCCTGTACCACAAGATGAGCTCCTCACCAGACACATGTCTGATGCCTGTACCACAAGATGAGCTCCTCACCAGACACACGTCTGATGCCTGTACCACAAGATGGAGCTCCTCACCAGACACATGTCTGATGCCTGTACCACAAAATGAGCTCCTCACCAGACACATGTCTAATGCCTACACCACAAGATGAGCTCCTCACCAGACACATGTCTGATGCCTGTACCACAAGATGAGCTCCTCACCAGACACATGTCTAATGCCTACACCACAAGATGAGCTCCTCACCAGACACATGTCTGATGCCTGTACCACAAGATGAGCTCCTCACCAGACACATGTCTAATACCTGTACCATAAGATGAGCTCCTCACCAGACACATGTCTAATGCCTACACCACAAGATGAGCTACTCACCAGACACATGTCTGATGCCTGTACCACAAGATGAGCTCCTCAACAGACACATGTCTAATGCCTACACCACAAGATGAGCTCCTCACCAGACACATGTCTGATACCTACACCACAAGATGAGCTCCTCACCAGACACATGTCTAATGCCTATACCACAAGATGAGCTCCTCACCAGACACATGTCTGATGCCTACACCACAAGATGAGCTCCTCAACAGACACATGTCTAATGCCTACACCACAAGATGAGCTCCTCACCAGACACGTCTGATGCCTACACCACATGATGAGCTCCTCACCAGACACATGTCTAATGCCTACACCACAAGATGAGCTCCTCACCAGACACATGTCTGATGCCTGTACCACAAAATGAGCTCCTCACCAGACACATGTCTAATGCCTGTACCACAAGATGAGCTCCTCACCAGACACATGTCTGATGCCTGTACCACAAAATGAGCTCCTCACCAGACACATGTCTAATGCCTGTACCACAAAATGAGCTCCTCACCAGACAAGTCTAATGCCTGTACCACAAAATGAGCTCCTCACCAGACACATGTCTAATGCCTATACCACAAGATGAGCTCCTCACCAGACACATGTCTAATGCCTGTACCATAAGATGAGCTCCTCACCAGACACATGTCTAATGCCTATACCACAAAATGAGCTCCTCACCAGACACATGTCTAATGCCTGTACCACAAGATGGAGCTCCTCACCAGACACATGTCTAATGCCTGTACCACAAGATGGAGCTCCTCACCAGACACATGTCTAATGCCTATACCACAAGATGGAGCTCCTCACCAGACACATGTCTAATGCCTGTACCACAAGATGGAGCTCCTCACCAGACACATGTCTAATGCCTGTACCACAAGATGGAGCTCCTCACCAGACACGTCTAATGCCTGTACCACAAGATGGAGCGCCTCACCAGACACATGTCTAATGCCTGTACCACAAGATGGAGCTCCTCACCAGACACATGTCTAATGCCTATACCACAAGATGGAGCTCCTCACCAGACACATGTCTAATGCCTGTACCACAAGATGGAGCTCCTCACCAGACACATGTCTAATGCCTGTACCACAAGATAAGCTCCTCACCAAACACATGTCTAATGCCTGTACCATAAGATGAGCTCCTCACCAAACACATGTCTAATGCCTGTACCATAAGATGAGCTCCTCACCAGACACGTCTAATGCCTGTACCACAAGATGAGCTCTCACCAGACACATGTCTAATGCCTGTACCACAAGACAAGCTCCTCACCAGACACATGTCTAATGCATGTACCACAAGATGGAGCTCCTCACCAGACATATGTCTAGAGCCTACACCACAAGATGGAGCTCCTCACCAGACACATGTCTAATGCCTATACCACAAGATGGAGCTCCTCACCAGACACATGTCTAATGCCTGTACCACAAGATTGAGCTCCTCACCAGACACATGTCTAATGCCTGTACCACAAGATGGAGCTCCTCACCAGACATATCTGATGCCCGTACCACAAGACAAGCTCGTCACCAGACACATGTCTAATGCCTGTACCACAAGATGGAGCTCCTCACCAGACACATGTCTAATGCCTGTACCACAAGACAAGCTCCTCACCAGACACATGTCTAATGCCTATACCACAAGATGGAGCTCCTCACCAGACACATGTCTAATGCCTGTACCACAAGATGAGCTCTCACCAGACACATGTCTAATGCCTGTACCACAAGACAAGCTCCTCACCAGACACATGTCTAATGCCTATACCACAAGATGGAGCTCCTCACCAGACACATGTCTAATGCCTGTACCACAAGATGGAGCTCCTCACCAGACACATGTCTAATGCCTGTACCACAAGATGGAGCTCCTCACCAGACACATGTCTAATGCCTGTACCACAAGATGAGCTCTCACCAGACACGTCTATGCCTGTACCACAAGATGAGCTCTCACAGACACATGTCTAATGCCTTACCACAAATGGCTCCTCACCAACATTCTAATGCTTACCACAAGAGAGCTCTCACCAGAATATAAGCCTACCACAATAGCTCTCACCAGACACTTCAATGCCTTACCCAAGATGAGCCTCACCAGACCTTCTAAGCTTCACAAGCCTCACCACATGTCTAATGCGTACACAAGAGCTCCTCACGATCTCCTACCAAAGCTCTCACAACAGTCTATGCTGTCCCAAGTCCTCACAACACATTCTATGCTGTACCACAAGACAAGCTCCTCACCAGACACATGTCTAATGCCTGTACCACAAGATGAGCTCCTCACCAGACACATGTCTAATGCCTGTACCACAAGATGAGCTCTCACCAACACATGTCTAATCCTGTACCACAAGACAAGCTCCTCACCAGACACATGTCTAATGCCTGTACCACAAGATGAGTCCTCACCAGACACATTCTAATGCTGTACCACAAGATGAGCTCTCACCAGACACATGTCTAATGCCTGTACCACAAGATGAGCTCCTCACCAGACACAGTCTAATGCCTGAGCTCTCACAGACACATGTCTAATGCCTGTACCACAAGATGAGCTCCTCACCAGACACATGTCTAATGCCTGTACCACAAGATGGAGCTCCTCACCAGACACATGTCTAATGCCTGTACCACAAGATGAGCTCCTCACCAGACACATGTCTAATGCCTGTACCACAAGATGAGCTCCTCACTAGACACATGTCTAATGCCTGTACCACAAGATGAGCTCCTCACCAGACACTGTCTAATGCCTGTACCACAAGATGAGCTCCTCACCAGACACAGTCTATGCCTGTACACAAATGAGCTCTCACCAGACACATGATCTAATGCTGTACCACAAGATGAGCTCCTCACCAACACATGTCTGATGCCTGTACCACAATACAAGCTCTCACCAGACACATGTTCTAATGCCTGTACCACAAGATGAGCTCCTCACCAGACACATGTCTAATGCCTGTACCACAAGATGAGCTCCTCACCAGACACATGTCTAATGCCTGTACCACAAGATGAGCTCCTCACCAGACACATGTCTGATGCCTGTACCACAAGATGAGCTCCTCACCAGACACATGTCTAATGCCTGTACCACAAGACAAGCTCTCACCAGACACATGTCTAATGCCTGTACCACAAGATGAGCTCCTCACCAGACACATGTCTAATGCCTGTACCACAAGATGAGCTCCTCACCAGACACATGTCTAATGCCTGTACCACAAGATGAGCTCTCACCAGACACATGTCTAATGCCTGTACCACAAGACAAGCTCTCACCAGACACATGTCTAATGCCTGTACCACAAGATGAGCTCTCACCAGACACATGTCTAATGCCTGTACCACAAGAGAGCTCTCACAGACACATATCTAATGCCTGTACCACAAGAGAGCAAGCTTCTATCTCACCAGACACATATCTAATGCCTGTACCACAAGATGAGCTCCTCACCAGACACATGTCTGATGCCTGTACCACAAGACAAGCTCTCACAGACACAATATCTAATGCCTGTACCACAAGATGAGCTCCTCACCAGACACATGTCTGATGCCTGTACCACAAGACAAGCTCCTACTAGACACAGTCAATGACCACATAGTTCTAATGCCTGTACCACAAGAGAGCTCCTCACCAGACACATATCTAATGCCTGTACCACAAGATGAAGCTCCTCACCAGACACAGTCTGATGTGTACCTGTCTCACCGACCATACAATGAGCTTCACTCAGCTCACCATACGTCTAATGCCTGTACCACAAGATGAGCTCCTCACTAGACACATAATAGTGTCAACATTAATGCCTGTACCACAAGATGAGCTCTCACCAGACACATGTCTATGCCTGTACCACAACAAGCTCCTCACCAAGACAAGATACTGTACTCCAGATGCTTGTACCACAAGATGCCAGTCACTCAAGACAGTCTCCAGACACATATCTAATGCCTGTACCACAAGATGAAGCTCCTCACCAGACACATGTCTGATGCCTGTACCACAAGATGAGCTCCTCACAGACACATGTCTAATGCCTGTACCACAAGATGAGCTCTCACTAGACACATTCTAATGCCTGTACCACAAGATGAGTCCTCACAGACACATGTCTGATGCCTGTACCACAAGATGAGTCCTCACTAGACACATATCTAATGCCTGTACCACAAGATGAGCTCCTCACAGACAATCTAATGCCTGTACCACAAGATGAGCTCCTCACCAGACACATTCTGATGCCTTGTACCTACAAGTAATGAAGTATCTTCCTGACACAAGACTACTTCTGATGCCTGTACCACAAGAAAGCTCCCATGACAATGTCTAATGCCTGTACCACAAGATGAGCTCCTCACAGACACATGTCTGATGCCTTACCACAAGATGAGCTCCTCACTAACACATGTCTATGCCATGTACCACAAGGATCCTCAAAATCTACTAGATGCTCCTCACACAGTAATGCACACTGTACTTGCAGACACCTAAGCTACCACAAGATATCTCCCCACACAGACCAGTCTGATGCCCGTACCACAAGACAAGCTTACAGACATTCTAAGCCATGTACCACAATGAATCTCACGACTGTCTACCTATCACAAGAGAGCTAAGACTGTCTACCATACCTAGCTCTCAGAACGTCTATATACCAAAGAACTCCTCACAGACACGTCTGATGCCGTACCACAAGACAGCTACTCACCAGACACATGTCTATGCTATATCCAAGAGGAGATACTCACCAACACGTCTCATGCCATACCATAAGACAAGCTCTCACCAGACACATGTCTGATGCGTACCAGCACTACTCACCAGACAAGTGATGATACTCACAGGATCAACATGTCTGATGCCATTACCATAAGACAATACTACAGACACATCTCTGATGCCATATCACAAGAGAGATACTCACAGGACACATGTCTGATGCATGTTTCAGGAGACAATTTTATTACTAACACATCTGATGCTATACACAAGACGACTCTTACGCACATATCTATACTGTACACAATTATTCCTGATGACACACAATGATGCCTATTCTTAGATACAATCTCCTTACTGGATATATCTGGTGCGGTACCAAAGAGCAAACTCCCATACTGGACACCGCATGACCATATCTTAAGGCAAACCCTTACTGGACATATATCTGACGCCTCTACCACAAGATGAAATTATTACAGCACACATCTGATGTGTACCACACTTTGACCATCACACTGGACACATATCTAAGGTACTCTATACACATTAGAGGCTTGGCCTACAATTTGTCCCACAGGTACCTCCTACAATTCCTCTATTCCTCCACACAGGTGCACTTGCAATGGCACAGTTTATCTTGCCAAGAACAAAAGAATTGGCAGCCTGAAATCCGACATGCAGCATCCTTATTTGCCCTGCCATCACTAGTTGGTGAAGATTCGAGGGACCCTATACACATTAGACTGTCAGTCAAGCCATGAGCCATGTACCATGAGATAAGCACCTTACTGGACACACATTGATGCTTTACCACAAGATGAGCTCCTTATTGGAAACATATCTGATCTCTTATAAGTAAGTTCTTCCAAGACATTGCGTTCCTCACAGGGGCACTGTCATAACTGTTCCGGTATCTATAAAAATTGTGACTCAGAATCATTCTGTACAAATTTGCTTACAGTCTGCGACTGGCTAGGCATCTTCAATAGTTTAACCCCTTAAAGATGATTACTTGTCCTTTATGAAGCTTTACAATGGTTGGATTTTTTTTTTAAGGTTGAGTTGTAATTTCCACAATTTTTTCAAATGCATATAACTTTTTCCTATATATTTTTTAACCCATTTCTGGATTGACCATTACCTTTCATTTGTTGATTAAGCAAGATTACGGTGATTCCACATTTTCATCAACTTATTTTTAATAATAATTTTTTTCATACTGCTATATTCTAAGATTATCCTGACAACAGAGACTTGTTAGTGCTTGTTTTCGGTGGGACAATCTGAAGTTTTTATTTGTACAATTTTGCACACAACTCTTTGTTTTTTAAGGTGGCTTGACAAAAAGGTGTCAATTCTGTGTGGGTATTTAGTTTTTATTTTGTTATTTTGTTCTCTGTGCAGGATAAATTATCTATTATTTTTACATTATGGGTTGTTACCAATTGGTTCAGATGAACATATTTGCACACTGTGTTCAGTGGCTTAACTTTATTCTCAAGGGCCCAGATGCAAAGCTCCAATAGGGCCCACAATTATTGCACATTTTTAATAGCTTTAAGGCCGGTTTACACGTGTCGACATCGTTAACGATGTCGCTGCAACTTTTTACGTTGCAGCGACCTCGTAGCGATGTCGCTACGTGTAACCTCCTGCAACGATGCTGATTGTTGAGGAATGGCCAGGGCCGTTTTTTGATCGTTGGTCTCCCGCTGGGCAGCCAGCATCGGCGTGTGTGACCAACGATCAATGGCGATGCCCAGCGCCGCACAGTACGTGCTGGGATATGGTAACCAGGGTAAACATCGGGTAACTAAGAGCAGCGCTATGCTTAGTTACCAGATGTGTACCCTTGTTGGCAGCGTTCTCGCTGGTCGCTGGTGAGTCTGCCTGTGTGACAGCTCACCAGCGATCATGTAGCAATGTCCCAGTGATCCCTATCGTTGGTCGGATTGCTGGGACATCGCATCATGTAACCGGCCTTTAGTTTTTTTCTAAAGGCCAATAGGACTTCAGGGCCCACCCTCCCTAGACTCCAGGGCCTGGTGTGATTGTAACCACTGTACCTACAGTAGTTATGCCCCTGGCTGTGTGCAAGATGGACTTTACATGGACAGCAAACTGTAATGTCAGTCCAAGTTACAGGCTAAAAAAGGGGAATCCTGGACAGACTAAATGCAAACCGCACCGTCAGGCAGAACCCCAAGATACCCAGACATCCTTTAACTGTATACCGGGAATTGGCTTTACTGTCATAGTCTTGCTCAATACAAGTGAATTAAGCGAGGTCAGACACGTCTAGTTGTAATGTGGCTGAAAGTAAATAATCACATAACCACCTGCTCCCTGCACAGGAGGATCCTGACAGTGTACACAACCGCTTTAATAATCTGCAAATAGTAGAGAAGGCAGCAGATTGACGAGAATTCTATATGACTGCAGGACCAGACTACACGATTTGTTTGTGGTCTATTTCTATAGAAACACAAATGTCCTCATGGAACCTATATGCATTTACAGAACAGCAATTTATCTATGTTTATTCTATAGACAAGTGGTTGCCAACATGTACAAGCTATTTAAAGAGCCATCTAAGGAAATCACCACGATAGTCAACGTTTATTAGTTAATGTTAGGTTTGCTTGATACGTCAGCCATTCTTTTACACTGATGACAAGCTGTCACTTTGTTTTTAGAAATAAATATCATGAAAGTGACATCACAAGATAGTACGGTCATGGACCTGTTTCTCACTTGTTTATACAAAAATGATTGCAATCGTGAACAAATGGCAAGATCTTTATCTATATATATATATATTAATATAATATAATATTATTGCCTAACTGTGGTATTCATTCTTATGATTCCTCAAAGTTCATAAATCTTAAAGACTGGTGTTAACATCATTAATAAATCTATCTTAGGCCCCCTACACACGTGTATAAAAACGTACATGTAAAGCCTGTACTGGCGTCATCAGTGTTTTCCATATGTGTGTTATCAATGTGTCATCTGTGTGCTATCCATGTTTTTTTGGCTAAGACCCCTTTCACATCAGCGTTATTAGAAAAATGCGCCAGTTGCGGTGAAAAAAACTCATCTGCCGCCTAACCGTCACACTTGCGGTTCACCTGCGGCAAGCCCCATGCAATGTCTATGGGGCTTGCGGCAGGTGCGGCAAGTGCGGTATAGTTGCGGTTTTGCCGAAACCGCACTTGTTGCACCTGCCATACACTTACTGCAAGCCCCCATAGACAATACATGCGGCTTGCCGCAAGTGTGCCACAAGTGCGGCCGTTATGCGGTAAATGCGGCAGATGCATTTTTTCACCGCAACTGTCGCATTTTTCAAATAACGCTGTAAATACTTAAGTCACAAAAAAAGTTTGAGAAAAGTATTATAGGAGTGATACCTTTATTGGCTAACAAGAAAAATTATATTTGTAAGCTTTCAGAACTCAAGGCTCCTTCATCAGACAATATTTTACCGAGACATTTAAATACAAAATACAGTAGGAATAAGGAAATGGAAATTCCTGCAGTATTTTGTATTTAAATGTCTCAGTAACTCATTTGTGATATTGTCTGATGAAGGAGCCTTGAGCTCTGAAAGCTTACAAATATAATTTTTATTGTTAGCCAATAAAGGTATCACTCCTATAACACTTTTCTAAAACATTTTTTGGGACTTAAGTATTTACATCGATTTCACTGGCTAAGGGCCCTTTCACATCAGCGTTTTTTTCAAATCGCGGCAGATGCGGTGAAAAAACCGCATCTGCCGCGATTACCGCATACCGGCTGCACTTGCGGCGCGGTTGCGGTTTTTGCCATGCAAAGTATAGGTGGACTTGCGGCAGGTGCGGCAAGTGCGGTTTTGCACTTGCGGCAGGTGCGGCCGCGAAAAAAACCGCGGCTGACCGCGTTTTTTTTCGCGGCCGCACCTGCCGCAAGTGCAAAACCGCACTTGCCGCACCTGCCGCAAGTCCGCCTATACTTTGCATGGCAAAAACTGCAACCGCGCCGCAAGTGCAGCCGGTATGCGGTAATCGCGGCAGATGCGGTTTTTTCACCGCATCTGCCGCGATTTGAAAAAAAACGCTGATGTGAAAGGCCCTAAGGCTGCTTTCACATCAGCGGTTTTCGCTGATCGCGGCAGTTGCAGTGAAAAAAACACAACTGCCACGATTACCGCATAAGGCCCCTTTCACATCAGCGGTTTTTTTAAATCGCGGCAGATGCGGTGGAAAAAACGCATCTGCTGCGATTACCGCATAACCGCGACACTTGCGGCACAGTTGCGGCAAGCCCCATGCAATGTCTATGGGGCTTGCGGTAAGTGTGGGGCAAGTGCGGGTTCCCACAGGTGCGGCCGCGAAAAAAAAACCCTAACACAGTACCACAAAATTATTTTGTATTGTACTCAAATAACGCTGATGTGAAAGGGGCCTAATGAAAAACATATTACAAAGCTTTTCCTATACTTACAATGTTAGAGACATACAGCACACGCATGGCACACAGATGTCATCCGGGTGCTGTACGTGTTTTTCACAGACATATCTGTATTGGCCTTTGTCATCTCGCCTGCCAGAAAAAGACGTGCATTTCTCCAAGTGGCTCACAGGGACATATGTTATTATGCTTACGTGCGGTATATTTGAAAAAACTGTACGGGTGCCACATATACCAGAAAAACGGACCTGTGAATTAGGCCTTGTTGTGCTGTGGCGAATGCAGCTCTTGAAGGAGTGCCTAATACTCAGCTGTTTAAAAAATTCCCATGGTAGTGAATGGACAGAAACAGAGTTTAACCCCTTCATGACCAGTGACGTATAGGTATCTCCTTGGTTGACTTCCTCCCTTTGATGCAAGTTCACACACTGAGGCCACATTTTTCCTTGCACATGTCGGCTGACCTGATGAGCCGGCATGTGCAGCTAAAGGCCCAGTAAGGGCGGCTTCACACTGTGGCACGAACCGTTCCGGGGCTGTCTTGGATGACCCAGACAGCCGCCTACTGGATCAGCACACAGTCCTGTGTGCTGATCCAGTAGGCGGCTGTCTAAGAGTCATCCCGGACAGCCCCGGACCGGATTGTTGTAGTGAAATCATGGACACATTGTTCCATTTGTACACAGTCACAAAATGGAACAATGTGTCCATGATTTCACTGCAACCAGAGATCTGCGAACAATCTCTGCACAATTATCTGTGTGTGTAACTGGGCCTTAACAGGCGTGGATGGATCAGATATATGCCCATGCCAGTTAACTAGTTAAATTGCGCTGTCAAACTCTGACAGAACGATTTAACATGTACTGGCGGGAAGTGTGCTATTCCCTGCTCCCATCGGCGGACCTGTGACATGGGACCCCTATAAATTGTGATGACAGCCAGGGGTCAGACGATGACCCTTATCTCAGTCATCAAGCACTTTCTCCGTATGCTGGCTGAGCACCTTGGTTCACAAGAGATGATCATTTGTGCTAATGATTGTTCTGTATAGCACAAGCAACTCGACAGTGGCAGCATTAAGTGCATAAGGGTACCTTTACTCGTCGCAACATTGCATGCAATTTCAATTGCAACTTGCTGGTTGCAGTGAAATCATGGACACATTGTTCCATTGCTACGTACAAATGGAACAATGTGTCCATGATTTCACTGCAACCAGTAAGTTGCAAGTGAAATTGCATGCAATGTTGCGATGTGTAAAGGTACCCTAAGAGAACTAGTAAAAACACAAAAAAATAATTTTCTTTAATAAAACTATGAGAAAAAAACATAAGTTTAAATCGCCCCCTTTTTGCCCCATTGAAAAAAACTATAATAAAACACATTTTTGGTATCGCTGCATTCAGAAATGCCCAATCATTCAAAATATGAAATAAATGAATATGATTGGTAAACTGCGCAACAGAAATAAAAATAAAAACTCCTGAATTACGTTTTACGGTTATTGCAATAAAATGCAATAGGAGGCGATCCGATCAAAACATTGAATATACATTAAAATAGTATTTCTAACAACATCAGCTCAGGACGCAAAAAAATAATCCCTCAAACAGCCCTAGACCCCGAAAAGTTAGAACATTATGGATCTCGGAAAAAGTGGACAAGTGCTCAATTTTTGTGGTGACAAGTTTCTGAAATAACTATACTAGTTATTACACATTTATTACACAGTACATAACAGGGACACATGTATTAGATTATCTCAGCACAGGAGATGTGGTAGGATCAGACCATGTCCCTGTACAGTCAGACACATCCATTGCACAGTACATAGCAGGTACACATGACACGTCCACTCCAGGGCCCAGGGGGTACTCGGGAATCGGGAAGCTTGTTGTTCTTCACTTCTCGGTTCGTTTGACGGGGACAGACGGGGGCCGAGACCCGGTCCCGTGACCCTGGTGGTGTCATTGTAATTAAATGGGGGTAGATGACATGGGATGACTAGGGAAAGGTGTATTCGTGACGCCACCTGTAGTATGCGGCCACCGCTGCTTCAGAACCTCTGGGGACGGTGACTGGCAGCTTGGATGGTTCCACTCCCCACAGATGGAGTGCGGTCCCCAGGGCAGTAGGGTGGAGGAGTCAGTTCGTACCTTGGCAGATGTTCTTAGGTTATCATTACCCCTGTGTATCATGCGGCCTCGGCGGCCGGTGGTTGCCACTGAAGAAAGTCTCTCACACCCCACAGCTGGAGTTCTGTTACTGTTACTCAGCTGTTTCAGCATGGCCGCCGGGTACTTCCCTTGTCAATCTCCGGTTCAGCGTTGTCTCCAGAACTGGGTCAGTGCAGTCAAGCCTCGGTTGGTGTCCTTTCTCTCTCTCGCTAGGTGTTTCTGTCTCTGGTGGTTCCCTCGCGCTATATGCTCATCTTGCCATACCTCATTTAGCGCTTCCGCAGCACAGAGCTCAAGTACCGACAGCCATGGGTGCTCTTGTACCCCTTCCAGGCACTGCTCCCTAGTTTAGCTGCCTTCCCGAAGTTGTGTCGGGTGTTCGGCCACAGCTTAGGGCCTCCGGTTCAACAGTTCGGGCATGAAGCATCCGCGCCGTGTTAAGGGTCGGGTCCCTGTGTAGTCCACCAGCCCCTCTGTCTTGCCAGATATGGGCGTACAGAGATCTATGTCTCGTTCTGTACCCCAAGGGCTCCTTTACTCTTTCTACACCTGTCGGTCTTTCCCTCCCGGGGCGAGAGTTGTCGTGCTCCAGCCCCCTGGAGTCAGCAACACACCGCCCCTACACTCCCAACTTCCACTCCTCTCTTCTCCGATGGTCTCTCCTCTGCTTTCTTTTTACTTCTCTTGCACTTCACTTTTTAACTCTACACTTCCCCTCCGGGCTACGCTTGGGTCCTCTCTCTGGTCCACCCAGGGGTCCTAAGTGTTGTGTGTGTGTGTGAAGCTCAACTCCACATACCCAGTACCTAGAGACTAGAGGCACAACTCTCCCACTAATGGGGCGCTACACACACATATAAGATTATCTCAGCCCAGGAGATGTGGTATGATCAGATTATGTCCCTGTACGGTCAGACACATCCATTACACAGTACATAGCATAGGCATAGATTATCTCAGCACAGGAGATGTGGTATGATTAGTCCATGTCCCTATATGGTCAGACACATCCATTACACAGTACATAGCAGGGACACATATATAAGATTATCTCAGAACAGGAACATTATTTTAAACACATCCAATTGAGGAAATTATTACTATTCCAAGATCTATTGATTAAAATTAACTTTGTTGGTGGGAAAACCCCTTGTAGGAGATACAAAGGAATCTGTCCAGATTCAGGATTTGTTTAAATTCAATGGGAAAAAAGAAATCGCTATTAAAAAAAACTGTTAACAACAATTTGTGGTTTCCCAACCTCGAAAATATTATACTGGCGCGCTGGTCTTCCTCTCACTCCATCAAGCACCTGCTCTGTCTGGTCTGACTTTCACCAATATTTCAAATGAGACTGGGCCTCAGCAAACATCATGACATTATGTCGTACCTTCCCTCATGTGGTTAAAGGGATCCTGTCACCTCCGAAACGCAACCTAAGCTACAAAATCATGTCCCTGCAGCATCCTATCACCATTCTCACACTCCTTTTGTCTCCTAAAAGCATCCTCACAAAGTACATAAAAACGATTTTATACTCACTCATTAGGCATTATATTTAGTAGGGGCTATATTCTTTAATCCTTAGGGCGTGTTTGCTGGTGCCCGTTCGTAAGAAGATGTAATGTGGTGCTTGAAGCCGAACGAGCGGTGTGAGTGTACTGACGTCAGCCGAACCCAGAAATTATGCAATTTGCGTCATTCATGCCCGCCCAGCGTCGTGGAGAGCAGAGAGGGCCTGCCTAGAAAATGAATAAAAGATCACGCCCATTAGGGCGTGATCTTCTGACGAACAGGGCACTAGCAAACACACCCTAAGGGCTAAAGAATATAGCCTCTACTAATTATAATAACTAATGATTGAATGTAAAATCATTTTTATGTACTTTCAAAGGATGCTTTTAGGAGAAAAAAGGAGTGTGAGAAGGTGATAGGATGCTGCAGGGACATGATTTTGTAGCTTAGGTGGTGTTTTGGAGGTGACAGGATCCCTTAAGTAACCTAAAATGATGACATGAGGCAATGGAGGCCTTATAGTGCCCGGTGAAAAGTGAAGAAAAGTGAGTGCCTTATGGAGTGTAGAGAGGACCGGACGGGAGCCACTCCCCATATTCCCGCCAACTTTGCATCCTGCATCTCCACATATCGCCACCTCCTCCACATAGCCCCATTCCCGTGACTGTGGAGGATGGAACTATGAAGGGGCAGGGCTATATATGGGGAAGGCTCTATGAAAAAAGTAGGGTTACTGGGAGAGGTGGGGCTACATGTAGGGGGAAGAGTTATGAAGGGGTGGAGCTACTGGGAGGGGCAGGGCTATGATACATATACACACATACTGCCATATATAAGTGATATTACCATATATGAGCATTACGACCATATATGGGCATTACGCCTAGGCAGCGTCGGGCTCTACAGCTAGTGAATTAATAAAAATGGCAGACAACTCAGCCATTTTGTTATATTTGTGCTAAAAAAGTTGGATTTGCTGGAATCTGGGGAAATTATGAATCAATTTGCTTTTTTATTTTAAATCAGTTCTAATCATTTTTAGTATGTTCCCATACTTAATAAGCAGCAGATTTTTCACTGCAGATTTGTATGTGGTGAAGGCTCTACATATTATGGAATCAATGAGATTTTAAAAAAAATCTGAGAAAAGCGCAGCATAAACGTAGAGAAATCTCATTTATGATATGGCTATTGGCTGTAATAGGGAGAAGATCCTCCACGAAAAAAATTTATTAAATGCTATGAAAAATGTGCTGTATATCCGCAACCTTGAAATAAACCCCTAGGGTGGGTTCACATGACCATTTTCTCCACGATCAACAAAAGCGGTCCGATTCTTCAGAATTTTTTTCGAGTTTTTCTTGGACGTGGAGAAAAAATAAATATTCTCCATCCCTATTCCGTCATATGAGTGCAGTCTGATTTTTTCATGGACCCATAGACTTGAATGGTGAGTGTGATCCACTGAAAGTACAATCGTGTGCACGAAACCTTGGTCTTTTACAGGAGTTATCAAGACAGAAAAACAGGTTCATCTCGCACTGTAGAAAAGAAAGATGACATGCTCTGAATTTCCCAGAAGATGGCACTATATGACAATTTTTTTTGTTTATATTCAGACACCTGGCCCCTATGGAGGAAATGTTATTATAGGGCTGACCTGCTAATTTTTTATTGATTACCCCTCTTTAGGGTAGATAATAAATATCAGATCGGTGGGACTCCGACACCCAATACTCCCACCAATCAGCTGTTCGTAGTGCTGCCAGTGATGAAATGTTATCGGTTGTGGACAGTGGTGTAACATAAAGCATATGGGCCCCTATGAGAAAGTTCCAATGGGGCCCCCAATTATTGCAAATCTTTAATAGCAATAGTCTTTTTGTATAGGCCAAAAGGACTTTTGGGTCCCGCTAGCCTCCACAGCCATGGTGCGATTGCAACCCCTGCGCTTGTTGTAGTTAAACCCCTGGTTGTGGAGCTGAACAGAGCAGTTGTGTCAACCGTGCCGTGGCCGATGCCGGGCTATACAGATCCATTGGGTTGGAGGTACCTGACAGCGGCCAATACACAGTTGGCACAGCCGTGCTGCTGTTCAGCTCCTGGACCGATAACATTTCATCATCACACCGGCACTAAGAACGGCAGATTGTGAGTGTGCTGTGTATTGGAGCGCCACCAATCTGATATTTATTACCTACCCTAAGAATAGGTCATCAATATAAAAGTAGTGAAGCAACCCTTTAAGAAGTTTTTCTGCTTTGTCAATGCTATGTGGTCACCTGTCCGGTTATTCCGGTTTTGGACAGTCCTGTCCGGTTTCCTGAGGTGTAATCAGCTTTAGTCAACTTAGATGATGTAATGCGGATAGAGGTAATAATAATAACAAAACTTGGCTACATAGTTCTGTAGCCATTTCCTTCTTCACGATACCTTCCATGTAACCTGGTAGGACATTTCTTTTTACGGAAATCATTTTGGAGAGCCTAGTTTCTTCAAATGAATAGAGGCATTGCTTGGGTCCTAAATATCTGGGGCACGGGCCCTCTGTGGTGCATTTGTACCATGAGAAGTAAAATATACTGAACAAAAATCTGAGTCTGAAAGGTTCAAAACAATAAGAAAGATTCCAATAAACTGAACACCCAATAAATAGAAGATCATGAAACTTAAAACGCTTTATATGTTTACATTAACGGGAACCGGTCACCTCCTAAAAGCCACCTAACCTATCAATACATGTCCTGTACCTTCCTATTACCATTATAACTATCCCTCTCTCTGCTAAATGCCTGCTTTCAATCTGCTAAAAAACATTTTTTATACTTACTATTTAGGATGATAATGAAGCGGGGGCTATATGCAATAGTCACCCTGGGCATGTTGATTTGCAGCCTGAATGATCGTTTATCACGCCCCCGATGAGCGTGATCTTGAAATTGAAATTCGCGCCCCCAGCCTGGCTCCCTCTTTTCTGCTATGCAGCCTTCCTCTGGTAATGACGCTGAATGCATCATTTCTGGAAGTGAGGGCCCCATAGCAACCCGATATTTACCTTAGCAGCACATAGCGCTGTAAAGCGGGGCTCCATAGAACCCCGCATTGCAGCGCACACCGCTGCTACGGTAAGCACCGGGTTGCTAGGGGGCCATATTCGTAGATATAGCGGATCAGTAAACAGTACAACATGATAAGTTTAGATATAGCGGATTAGCAGGCAGTATCACATGATAAACCTAGATATAGCGGATCAGCAGACAGTAACACATGATAAGTTTAGATATAGCATAACAGCTGACAGTATCACATGATAGACTGAGATATAGCAAATCTTCAGACAGTATAAACCTAGATATAGCGGATCAGCAAACGGTATCACATGATAGACAGGGATATAACAAATCAGGAGACATTACCACATGATAAGTTTAGATATAGCGGATCATCAGACAGTATCACAAGATAGGTTTAGATAAATGGGATCATCAGACAGTATCACATGATAGACCGAGACACAGGGGACCAGTAGACAGTATCACATGATAGACCGAGACACAGGGGATCAGTAGACAGTATCACATAATAGACCGAGACACAGAGGATCAGTAGACAGTATCACATGATAGACCGAGACACAGGGGATGAGTAGACAGTATCACTTGATAGACCTAGATCTGGCGGATCAGCAGACAGTATCACATGATAGACCTATATATGAGGCACCGCCGGCATGGTCCCCATGGCCGGGGCGCATCACATGCAGGATCAGTATATGATCCTGTCCACACTGGCCGGTTTTACTGTGATGATGCTGTGTGAACCTACCCAGAACACAATGTGTTAAATCTGTGGGTGCTGTAGATCAGACATATAGATGAGCCTGATGAGCGGCTGTATAGGAACCGTGTGTCCTAATTGGTAGCAGCCCAGGGGGTGTGTGCTGAGTAATAGCAGCCCAGATGGATGTGTCAGTGTGGGCATGGCAGGCACGATAAAGAGCCTGCCAGCGGATTGAGAGGGATCCTGATCATCAGCCAGAGATCACCAGACGAGAGACTGAGCCAGAGATTGAGATCCAGTCTGAGTGAGAGCAGAGCAGTCCAGGACTCTGTGGTGTGCGGACATGAAGGGAGCGTGCTAGCTCTATACCGGTGACCAGGACCGGGGTCGTGACAGCTCCTGGAGTGGGGAATCGGTGGCTGAACCAAGTGGACACTGATCCGGACGTGTGGAGAGATACGTTTGGGAAGGAGCCCTTGGAGATGCTTGGTGTACCTGTGACTCAGGTAGTGAGACCCGGATCCGTGCCCGGTAAGAAGGCAGTTCCCGTATGCTAGTGTGAACTGTGTACCTTGTGCGTAAAACATGCCAGGCGGGCATAGCCGCCATTAGGTCCGACTAAGTAGTCAGTGAGGGACCTGTTGAAGTGTATGTGTATTCTATGGCTTATGTAAAAGAACCAGCGAGTGTATGTAGCCCAACGGGAGGCAGATGTATAAATTGTGGTAGGCGGGCATAGCCACCACTGGATTTGACTAAAACAGTCAGTGAAGGGACCCGTTGAAGTGTATGTAGCACTGGTCAGAAGCAGGGGTTAGAAGGGCTCCTAGAGTGTGGAAACCGTGGTTGAACCAGGTGGGCGCTGGTCTGGACGTGTGGCGAGATACGTCCAGGAAAGAGCCCCTTGGGGATGCATGGCGTACCCGTGACTCAGTTTGCTCAATCCCTGTTCTGAACCCAGAGGAGC
Organism: Allobates femoralis; assembly: GCA_033576535.1. Lineage (NCBI taxonomy): Eukaryota > Metazoa > Chordata > Amphibia > Anura > Aromobatidae > Allobates > Allobates femoralis. The sequence continues at coordinate 398,076,742 of JARQOC010000006.1, read as the reverse complement.
CACAGTCCATGGAGGATTATATGATGGGCTGTGAGCGTGTGAAAGGACGTATGTGATCCATGGATGCTTATGTGGTGGATCACATGCGGTGTGGAAGAGCCAGGGCCAGGCTGGTCCGGACGTGTGGCGAGACACGGCCGGAGGGAGCCTGTACTCCGGGGTTAGTGTTGAGCTGGGTAAATAAAGCCAGGCGGCTGGTACCGCCATTGGGATCCACAGGGCCCGTTGATGAATATGGTGACTTATGTACTGCTAATGCATGGGGAAGGTGTAGATAGGCCGAAGGCCATAACCGCCACGGGAACGGTTTTTAGTGCTCCAAAGGGTTGAAAGAGAGGTGGTGATAGGTCCCGGATAACTCTAGGACGTTATGGGCAATATATGTGTTCTGTAATGTTACAGTGCCTACAAGTAGTATTCAACCCCCTGCAGATTTAGCTGGTTGACACATGCGGAATTAACTTGGCCTTGTGACATTTGGACTGTAGATCAGCCTGGAAGTGGGAAATGCACTGCAGCCAAAAAGAATTTTTAAATTTTTTTTTTTTTTTTAAAGCGTTAAAAGTTAATTCAGAGGGTCATTTATTATTCAACCCCTCAAACCACCAGCATTCTGTTTGGTCCCCCTAAAGTATTAAGAAATAGTTCAGGCACAAAGAACAATGAGCTTCACATGTGTGGATTAATTATCTCTTTTGCCAGCCTTTTCTGACTATTTAAGACCCTCACCAAACTTGTGAACAGCATTCATACATGGTCAACATGGGAAAGACAAAAGAGCATTCCAAGGCCATCAGAAACAAGATCGTGGAGGGTCACAAGGCTGGCAAGGGGTACAAAACCCTTTCCAAGGAGTTGGGCCTACCTGTCTCCACTGTTGGGATCATCATCCGGAAGTGGAAGGCTTATGGAACTACTGTTAGCCTTCCACGGCCTGGACAGCCTTTGAAAGTTTCCTCCTGTGCCGATGCCAGGCTTGTCCGAAGAGTCAAGGCTAACCCAAGGACAACAAGGAAGGAGCTCCGGGAAGATCTCATGGCAGTGGGGACATTGGTTTCAGTCAATACCATAAGTAACGTACTCCACCGCAATGGTCTCCGTTCCAGACGAGCCCGTAAGGTATCTTTACTTTCAAAGCGTCATGTCAAGGCTTGTCTACAGTTTGCTCATGATCACTTGGAGGACTCTGAGACAGACTGGTTCAAGGTTCTATGGTCTGATGAGACCAAGATCGAGATCTTTGGTGCCAACCACACACGTGACACGTTTGGAGACTGGATGGCACTGCATACGACCCCAAGAATACCATCCCTACAGTCAAGCATGGTGGTGGCAGCATCATGCTGTGGGGTTGTTTCTCAGCCAAGGGGCCTGGCCATCTGGTCCGCATCCATGGGAAGATGGATAGCACGGCCTACCTGGAGATTTTGGCCAAGAACCTCCGCTCCTCCATCAAGGATCTTAAGATGGGTCGTAATTTCATCTTCCAACAAGACAACGACCCAAAGCACACAGCCAAGAAAACCAAGGCCTGGTTCAAGAGGGAAAAAATCAAGGTGATGGAGTGGCCTAGTCAGTCTCCTGACCTTAACCCAATTGAAAACTTGTGTAAGGAGCTCAAGATTAAAGTCCACATGAGACACCCAAAGAACCTAGATAACTTGGAGAAGATCTGCATGGAGGAGTGGGCCAAGATAACTCCAGAGACCTGTGCCGGCCTGATCAGGTCTTATAAAAGACGATTATTAGCTGTAATTGCAAACAAGGGTTATACCACAAAATATTAAACCTAGGGGTTGAATAATAATTGACCCACACTTTTATGTTTAAAATGTATTAAAATTCAACTGAGCAACATAACTTTTTGGTTTGTAAGACTTATGCTTCTGTTAATAAATCCAACTCTCGTTTGCAGTTTGAAGGCTCTAACTTATTTGCATCTTATCAAACCACCTAAATCTGCAGGGGGTTGAATACTACTTGTAGGCACTGTATATGTAAATGTATTGTGTGCTTATGTACTGTGCTTATAATCAATGTGCAATGTGTCAAACATGCTACCCGGGTTATGTTATATATGTGAGCAAAATAAACAGGTAGTCATTGGTTAAATTATAAGCACGTGTCGGTGTTGTTATGCCGCAAGCGAGTTCCCTGGGTCAATGCCTCACTATGTATATGTATATAAAATTGACCCCTTTAAAAGATAAAAAAGGTGATTCCTGAATATATAGGAGGTCAACCTGTTGTAAATAATTTATTTTCATTAAAATATGGCAAATGGAACAGCGATGTCTTTAAAGAGTCATTATGGATGGCATGCCGGGGGAGTATGTATGCTGTTTGAGGTTCCCGTGGATCCTATGCGGCCAGTGGGTGGTGGTATGCCGACCTCTTATGGCTAAGGGGCCCCCATGATGTTTCCGTGCATAAGGCAGATTGCATAGGACACCTGGAGGTGAGGGGACCAGGTTGTATGAATGCCCCTGGCACACCCTGGTGTTTAACAAAGTTCTGTTTAAAACCATAATAATATAATAAAATCACTGTTCCTTTGTAAATTATATACTTTTAAGACGTTTTGGTAAGATAGAGCAATGTCTATAGCTTTAAATAGTGTTTAATGCATTGAATGGGGTCTGAGTGTGCTCCGGAGAAGTTTTGATACACTGCGCATGCGCGGAGTGTACCAAGATGGCGCCCGCGATATTTCCTGTGCGCCATAGCAACAGGGAAGCTAGGCGCATATAGAATGATGTCACTTCCGGCGCGACTGCCCCGGACGGCAAAGAGCGGTGTATAAGCATGGCAGGGGCAACAGAGACTCATGGAGGGCTGCTATGGCGACGGTCTTCACACCACCCGGGAGGAGGAACCAATCAATTAACATTTAAGGTAGTTATCATTACAATAAGTGGTTTGGGTGCACTGTACAATGATGCAATTGCATAATGATATAGATCACTATAGTATGGGGTAATGTCAGGTACTGGATCGTTTGCATGTTGAATTATAACGTGTATAACTGTACAATAAGGGGAATTGAAGCACATTAATTATGTAAACAATGTGGTTTTAAAAAGAGGCATGTGGGCTGAGACTAGTTACTAGACAAGAGTCACTTGGTGACTGAAACGTCGCGTGGTCGCCCTGAGGGCCTGATTAAAGACCTTGGATTGGAGTGCTGCTGGCGTTTTTGCAGTATATAAGCAAGTATTGGATTGCTGGACAGATTTACACCCAAAATTCTGGTGCTGCTCAAAGATTTTTTCTGATGTATATGTATATATGTATGTGTATGTTGGATGAGTGGACAGTATCGTATGATAGACCTAGATATAGTGGATCAGCAAAACGTATCACACAATAGGCCGACATATAGCAGATGACCACATGGCAGGTGTTGATTTGGAGGCTTCAATGTTTATAAGTATTTTTATTAATTGTTTATTTTAGTTAAATATTCTTTCTAATAAGTGTAGAAAAAGATAAGAGGCAGATGAAATCCCATTAGACCTCTAGATGCAAAGAATATATATATATATATGGCTGGGGTCACACACACAGATATCTGGGCAGATATTGGTCGCAGATCTCTGGTTGCAGTGAAATCATGGACAAATTGTTACATTTGTACACAGCCACAAAATGGAACAATCTGTCCATGATTTCACTGCAACCAGAGATCTGTGACCAATATCTGCCAGATATCTGTGTGTGTGACCCCAGCTTATGAGATACATAGCATCATCTGACCCATAATACGTGTACTAAGCCTAAATTGAGAGTGCAATAAGAAGCACACATGTAGACTGCAAGCTGGATACAGAGAATCACCAGACGTCATACGTACCTCGCGCTGATTTGAACTGTCTGTTTATCATGCAAAACCAATTTGCAGTATTAAGAGGTGGATAATGAATTCAGTGCATACAAGACCCCTTGTGTTTAGTGTAACTTTGTGTTCTTAGGGCGCCCAGAATTGTTGTATTATGCAAGGAGATTACCCATTGGTATTTTATACCGAAACACATCTGAAAAGGCATTACCAGCATAAAAAGCTACAAAAATACGAGATGTGAACATACCCTTAGCAGCATAGAAGTGGTTACAGCCAAAGATGAGCCACAAATGTCAAACTCCCTCAGTGCGGCATGCACTTCTGTCCTCCATAGCATCTGCAATCCTGTCTGTCATCCTTAGTGCCACTGTTGCTGCTTACTAGCCCCCCACAACGGTATAAGGACAAGTTGGAACCCACGTAATAATGTCACGTAAGCTTATTAATGGGAATCTGTCAGCAGGTTTTTGTGACCTTATCTGAGAGCAGCATACTGTAGGCAAAGAAACCCTGAATTCAATGATGTATCACATACGAGTGCATCTGAAAAAATTAAAAAGTCAGCAATTAAAATAATTTATTTGGAGTAATTCAATACATAAAGTGAAAGACATTGTATAGAGTCATTACAAACAGATCTTTTTCTAGAGTTTATTTTTGTTAATGTTGATGATTATGGCTTACAGCCAATAAAAACCCAGTCTCATATCTCAGAAAATTTAAGTAATTAATACAAAATGCCTGCAAAGGCTTACTAAGTGTTTAAAATGGTTCCTTAGTCTTGAATAGTAGACTACACAATCATGTGGAAGACTGCTAAATTGGCAGATGTCCAGAAGGCAGTCATTGACACACTCTGCAAGGAGAGTAAGCCATAATCATCAACATGAACAGAAATAAACAATTGAAATAGATCACTCTGTAATGACTCTATATAATATATGTGTTTCAATTTATGTAGTGAATTACTGAAATACATTCACTTTTTGATGATATTCTAATTTATTGAGATGCACTTGTAGATTACTAGTTACAGCCATTCTAATTCTAATACCATCAAAGTATTTAGTTTTAGTAACACAGCAGAGCTGGAAAAGCTGCCCCCACCTACACCAGGCTCTCTATAGAGATCCTGCATTGACATTAAAGTAGGGAGGATGAAGGGTCTGAGAGATAAAATAAGGTGTAAATCACAGCAGTGTCCCAAAACCTTGAGCATGACAATGTAGTCTAGTAATGGTAATCACCAGTTGATAAAGCCTTTAGTTTAAGTAAACAATAGCACACACACTGATAAGAGGCACAGTTGATTTTTGTTTTTAAACCCTAAAGGTACCTTTACCCGCCGCCACTGTGCCTAGCAACAGGTATCACACGCACGTTTTTAACGGTGGATACCGATCGCTAATGCCGCATATAGACGCCGCCATTGCGTTGTCCACTGAAGGTATCCATGTTCCCCGGAAGTGCCGACAGCTCCTGCGGCTTACTTCCTGTTGAATACCTTCCCTGCTTTACACGCCGCTACCACAAAGGAATGTGGGCGTACATCTTTCGCACCGCAAGTACATAGGCGTGACAGAGTTGTGTATTACGTGACGCTCGTACGCTGATTGGACAATGCAATAGCATCATGATTGGCCAGCCTGCGCAGGAAAGCTGGCTAATACATGACGCCATTGCAATTGTGTAGTGTGAATGGACAGCTCTTTAAATATGATGCACTGTGCAGGGACAGCCAATGGTTACACAGTAGCCCCCACCAATGATCGCTGATGGGGCATGGTATACATGACGCTGTGGCACGCCCTGTGAAATCACCAGGCGACGCAACATCCATGCCTGTGCCCCGTTTAGACGCCACTACCATGGCAATTGTGCCTTTCCGTTGCCTTCGGTTTTTGAGCACGGCTCAGCAACAGGTATCTGAGTCAACTGCAGGACACCGGAAGGCTGAACAGAATGCTGTCCTCAGTTTACATAGAGAAAATCTTCCTACAGATTCCCTTTAATGGGCAATGCCACAGGATGCTGGACAGAAAAATGAAAAATGAAAGCCAAAATATGAATACTGCCCTTGTTCGGCTACCAATGGAGGACTCAACTAGACTACCGGCAAGAACAGTTAGTTGTTATGGAATCATCCCACGATGCTCTCTTCTAGTTAAATGACCCCTTCAGCCAATCAGAAGCTCCAGTTGACTTGCGATAGAAAAATGGTGACGTCAACACTTCCGTTGCCAGCACTGACCACAAGTGTGGTGTGAACTGGATCCACACAGGAAGGGTTGACAAGTTGAAGCATGGTGAATTCTGTGATTTTTTTTTTTTACCCTATTTATTCCTCTATTGATGTTTTTTGCTTAAACTGGACAACTCCTTTAAGAGAAATCACTTGATAGAACTGATAAAAACTCATTTATGAAATGTAAGCGATTTTGAGGTCATTTGTTACATTTCTTCAGCAGTAAATATAAACTATGTCTGAAAATAGAAAGTCATGACAGAAGAAGCCGAAGCTATAAACAGTTTATAAACAAGTTATTAATAATTTATCACAAAGTGAAGTTTTATACAGTATAAGTCATTTCTATTTACAAGTGCGGCTAATAATAGAAATGGCTGATAAAGTAATTACTAGAAGGAGGTGGCGGGTCAGATAGCTTTATGTCACAAATCATCAGATCCCTCCCGTCTGTCCAAAAGACAGTGAATAAGTGGGGGCTTAATTAACTGCCAACTGGGTACGTGTTTGCCCATTTAGTAGCTTGTTTAGGCTGGCTTCACACCATGGCGTGATCCGGTCCAGGGCTGTCCGGTGTAAACCAGTCAGCCCCGGACCGGTTTTTGGACCCATAGTAGCCTATGGGGCCGGATGGAGCCGGATGGAGCCGGATGGCATCTCTCTGCCATCCGGTTTCATCTCTCCGGATGAATCTGGGAGAATTTGGATTATTCTGCCCAGACACAAAAATGTTGCTTGCAACGTTTTTGTGTCCGGGGAGAAAAATCTCCCCAAATAGCCGGATCCCGGATCCGCCCGGATTGTCCCGGATTCTCCCTGATCCGGGGCAATCCAGTTCTCCCTAACATGGGAGCCTATGAGGCCAGATTGCCCCGGTCTGGGCGAATCCGGGAACTGGATACCGGCGGCTGCACGCCGCTGTTGTTTCAGGACCGCGGCTAGCTCCATGCTAGCCGCAGTCTTGAAAAATCAGCAGCTGCGGCTGCAATTACAGCCACCCGGCTGCACACAGGACCGGAGGGCACATTTGGCCTTCCGGTTCTCTGTGCTGATCCGGTCCGGGGCTGTCAGGTTCATGTCTGACATACCCGGATCAGATCACACTGTGGTGTGAAGCCAGCCTTAGACAAGTAGATCACACGTCTGATGTCCACAAAATGATTGGTAAAGAAAGAAAAGGAACGTATGACGGCACAGAACAAGCGGTAGAATTAAAAAATCTTCAATGCTTTATTAGTTGTCCATATAAAAAAATGTGTAAATATAAAAATAGCAGGAAACGACATGGCGGTAGTTTAGAAAACTGACACTAGTGGCGCCCTTAGTTGTAGTTTAATGAGCGCAGCTAGCCCCAAAAATGTGTCAGTTTTCTAAACTACCGCCATGTCGTTTCTTGCTGTTTTTATATTTACACATTTTTTTATATGGACAACTAATAAAGCGTTTTTTTCATTTTACTGGTTGGTCTGTGCCGTCATACGTCCCTTTTCTTTCTTCACCATATACAGGTGCATCTCAATAAATTAGAATATAATCCAAAAGTTATTTTATTTCAGTCATTCAGTACATAAAGTGAAACGCATAGATTATATAGAGTCATCGCAAACAGAGTGATCTATTTCAAGTGTTTATTTCTGTTAATGTTGATGATTATGGCTTACAGCCAATGAAAACCCAAAGGTCATAATCTCAGAGAATTAAAGTATGGAGGATGAAGGGTCTGAGAGATAAAATATTCCCTAAATAGGTATCAGAGGCTTCACTATGTGTGGTTGTGACAGTCACAACCACTATAAGCATATCACGGCTGCTGCAGTCCCCAGTGTGGTGTATAGTAGGGAGGATGAAGGGTTAAAAACCACGCTGCTGTATTCCACCAGACATCAAAGGGTGAATATAATTTTGATTTATTAAACCAAGCATTTCAGCGCTCCCTTCCTCAGGACAAATCAATATCATATTGCCATGTTTCAGGGCGTTTCTGGGAGCCCTGATACACATTGACTAATAAATCAATATTATATTCACCCTTTGATGTCTCATGGAATACGGCAGAACAGTTTTTAACCCTTCATCCTCCCTACTTTAATTTTCTGAGATAATGACCTTTGGCTTTCATTGGCTGTAAGCCATAATCATCAACATTTACAGAAATAAACACTTGAAATAGATCACTCTTTTTATAATGGCTCTATATAATATATACGTTTTACTTTATGTATTGAATTACTGAAAAAAAATAACTTTTTGATGATATTCTAATTCATTGAGATGCACTTGTATGTTGTGCTGCACCAGCGTGATTGAAGCAACCACCAGTTATTATCCAGAAAACGTGGTATAACTATTCTCACAGGATGATTGGTAATAGAAAGTTCTGTTCACATACACAGCCATTATTCTCGGCAGCACGTGTCCTGTCTACACAGCAAGCTCAAGTCATTCACTCGACGAACAAGAGTTTTGCTCTTTCGTGGAGTGACCGGCAGGCAGCCTGTTTATCCTGGACGATTGTCTTTTCTTGATAATCAGCCAGTGATTCTGACCAAAAAAAATAAGTGAGGAAAAAATATGGTATAAGTTATTTTACAAGTAAATTGGTTAATAATAGCTGTAGACACCATAGTGCAAGAACACCCTCACTATCACAGCCAAGCTGCGTAGGTTCCCAAAGGGGAGAGGGCAGTAAGCAGCTTTTAGACACCCGCAGCAGCAGCCTAACAATTTTGAGACCAAATGATCAGGCATTGAAATTCAATATGTCCAATCCTTTTTATCCCCAATATCTTCTGTTGGGGGAAGAATCAGGAAGACGCTATTTCTGGATGTGCATGGTAATGATACAGGGGGGGAAAAAAGTATTTAGTTAGTCACCAATTGTGCAAGTTCTCCCACTTAAAAAGATGAGAGAGGCCTGTAATTAACATCATAGGTAGACCTCAACAATAATAATAATAATAATAATAATAAATAAATAAAACACAAACCCTGAAAATCACATTGTCTGATTTGGAAAGTCATTTTTTTCACATTTTGGTGGAAAATAAGTATTTGGTCACCTACAAACAAGCAAGATTTCTGGCTCTCACAGACCTGTAACTTCTTCTTTAAGAGGCTCCTCTGTCCTCCACTCATTACCTGTAGTAGTGGCACCTGTTTGAACTTATCAGTATAAAAGACATCTGTCCGCAACCTCAAACAGTCACACTCCAAACCCCACTAAGGTGAAGACCAAAGAGCTGTCAAAGGACATCGGAAACAACTTGTAGCCCTGCACCAGGCTGGGAAGACTTAATCTGCAATAGGCAAGCAGCTTGATGTGAAGAAATCAACTGTGGAAGCAATTATTAGTAAATGGAAGACATAAAAGAGAGTGATAATCTCCCTCGATCTGGGGTTCCATGCAAGATCTCACCCCATGGGGTCAAAATGATCTCAAGAAGACTGAGCAGACATCCCAGAACCACACGGGGGGACCTAGTGAATGACCTGCAGAGAGCTGGGACCAACGTATCACAGGCTACCATCAGTAACACACTACACCGCCAGGAACTCAGATCCTGCAGTGCTAGACGTGTCCCTCTGCTTAAGCCATTACATTAAATACATAGGGTTCAATATCATCGTTACAAATATTGGCTAATCTTATATAGCACCTCCAAACATCAATTTGAAAATCAGGAGAACAGAGGAGTTGTTTTGTGCAAAAGTATATCAAAATTTATTTAGTTAATAAACATCATAAAATCTTTGTACAGTAATAGCAGGTTACAGAACACATTCAGGAACGTTACATTTGGTGGGCACATAGAACATATAGGAACCTGATATAAGGACCCTCTGAACGACAGTAAAAAGAGAGACACCAGGTTTGGTACAGTGACCAGATAGAGAGAAATTGTATACCAGAGACCAAAAAACTTCTGTAAAAATTCTTTATAAGAGGACTAATACATTGATACTTTCCTCGAACATGTTTTTTGGAAGTTACATATCTATATCTCTCTTTAATGCCAAGTGGGCACCAGTGATGTCTAATCATATAGTTCAGGGGTACATTTGGTATAGCTCACCACAGCCTGTGGACAACAATCATCAGGGTAAGGCATAGACATAGTTTTCTATAGGGCAAATAGAAGATATTTTGCAGAGTATAAAAGTCAGAGATGAAATTACCCATGTTGTCCACCGTTGTGGGAGAGGCAGGTTCAGAACAAACAGAAGGACAGGACAGTCACCCTACACGTGTTTCGCTTTCATAGTGCTCGCTTCCTCAGGGAAAGACCTATATACACCCAGTGGTCATGGTCTTATATATCTTATAAATGTCCACAAATGGACTTCACCTGTCCCCCCTGTGTTCGCCAGCTAATGTGGCGCACGCGCACTGCAGCAAGCGGCGCTCCGGAAGCCCTCCCCGCGTACCGGAAGTGCGGCGGTTGTAGTGACGCGCATGGAGTCAGGCGGTTGCCATGGCGCCATGCGCGTGCGCACTAGATGGTCGCGAGTCAGGCCGCCGGAGAGGCGCAGTGCAGCACGCATGCGCACGCCGGAGAAGGAGGAGGAATCACATTCTATATAACAATAACAGAGTGAGTTTGCCAACCAGCCATAGTACACATACAGCAATTCCTAAGAAAGTAATACGATCTCATACAGTAAAAAAGCACTAGGAAACCAGTGCTTAATCATCCATGGGAATCTTTGAGCTGTTGCTGGTCGCTTCTCACACGAATGGTAGATTCCATTAGACAAAGCAGATGTAGACATATAAATCAAAGGCCATGATAATCCACAGACTAAAAAAGAAGGGGGGTGGGGGGCAGAAAAGAATTTTCTGATTACATAAATACACAGACAATCACACCAAAAGTCAAGTAATGACGATGCTGGAAGATAAAGTTGGACTTCCACATAGTTAAATGAATGGAGCATAGCTGTACCAAACCTGGTGTCTCTCTTATTACTGTCGTTCAGAGGGTCCTTATATCAGGTTCCTATATGTTCTATGTGCCCACCAAATGTAACGTTCCTGAATGTGTTCTGTAACCTGCTATTACTGTACAAAGATTTTATGATGTTTATTAACTAAATAAATTTTGATATATTTAAGCCATTACATATCCGGGCCCGTCTGAAGTTTGCTAGAGAGCATTTGGATGATTCAGAAGAATATTGGGAGAATGTCATATGGTCAGATGAAACCAAAGAATAATTGTTTGGTAGAAACACAACGCATCGTGTTTGAAGCAAAGGCGGGAAAAGTTAATTACAATAGTCCAAGGCACACAGTACCCGGTGATACCGGGCACGAGATCCTGTTCGTGAGCGCCAGAAAGATATGTCGAGCCCCAGGCCCTGGGGTACTCGGGTATCAGGATCGGTGGTGTGTTTTCCACGAGGATGTCATGGGTGGCAGCGCCTGAGCCCGTGGCCTGGGTGAAACTTCAATAAGAGGTTATGCACATGGGATAAGAGTTTGTCATGTAACGCCACCTGTAATACCTGGTGATGGGTCACCAGCCCCGCCACAGTCCCCTGGAGGTTGGTGGTAATGCGGCTGAGATGGCAAAGCTCCCTACAGGTGGAGTTGGTCCTCCAGGGCAGCGTTCCTGAAAGGGAACAGGTTTGATGGAGATAACCACACGCAAGCAAAGTCACTTTTTCCTCGGTACTTTACTGTAACCGTTCAGTAGCAAAGTCCACAGTTCAGCAACAGTTGTTAAAGTAACAGGTAGCTCTACGGGTGGCTGCAAGTGGATCCCAGGTGGTATGGTGGGACCCGTGGTGAACTTTAGTTGACGAACCCGTGTCCTTTGTTCCCCGCCTAGGATAGGTCTATACCCAATGGCTCAGTGTAGGTAGTATTGGGGCTCCCCTAACTCGTGCTGAGGAAGCAGGCAGACTGCTCCGTCTGGCAGGGTGCTGTGGTGATAAACGGACCACAGCAGCTGGTTGCCGACTGCAAAGATAGACCTTGGCCGGATCCTCGGGCCCGGCGTTCCTGGAGAATCCCCTGGAGTATAGTCGTTGCACGCTGGGGTTCCCCCTTTCTCTCTAGGGCCTGGACTCCTTGCGTCGGGTGCCCTCTTTCAGGATCTCCTCAAGACCCTCTTTCTCCTTTCCTCCGGATCAGCGTAGAGCCGTCCGGGTAAAACCTTCCGCCCCATTCCACACTCCTTCTCCTCCTCTGACTATTACTCCGCTCTCTGACGTCCATTTTCTCACTACTCAGTCCCTCTTGATCCCCCTAGACATGAATATATATCCCTCCTGGGTAACCTCCCACTCCTATTCTTATGTGGGAGTGCTGGAATGGGGCCCACCCACCAAACTAGGGTCCACTTGCAGCTGGGGAAATTACACCTCTTTTACGGGTGCAATACCCCTCTGACGCCTGACTACGTGGGGCGCCACATGAACTCGTGCGACCCCTCCATACCACAAACCTTGTGATCCATTCAGGAAATATGACTTGTGTGGACGTCACCTTTACTATGTTTATGTAATGCAGACAAGAGAATTAGCTTAGAGTAAATTATCTAAGCTTATTTTTAGCCGAAGCAAAACAGATGCCAAAGCACAAAGAATTAGTATCAGGGACCATGTTAACTTTCTGCAGATAAGAAAGCACAAGAGTGCCAAGAACCTTCATTATATATTCTTCCAGTTTCAAGGAAAACAAAAATGACGACCCTCCATATGAGAATTAGAATCTGTTAGGGTATGTGCCCACAGGATGTTTTTTGAGCAGTCATGAACGCAGGAAAACCTGAGGATCCTAGAGTCCTTGACAGGAGAAATGCTATGATCTTGTCTGCGTTTTTTGCGCGTTTTTTGTGTGTTTTTCCTGCGTTTTCCCCATTGACTGCACCAAAAACGCAGGAATAATTGACATGTCAATTCTTTGCTATCCGCACCAAAAACGCAGGTATTTGACAGTTCTTGACACTTGCAAAACCAATGTGTGTGCACAGCGTTTCTGTAAAACACATTGGTTTTGCTGGGAAGCCCAACCGCAGGAACAGATTAACATACATTACCATAAAACCTTGGTTTTCTGCATGCGGAAACCGCAGCAAAAACACCCTGTGTGCACATACCCTTAGGTGATGATGGTGTTCGCCATGAGATGAACAGATGCACTCATGTGGTTTTCAGTTGTTACACAAATTATGACACAGATCTGACCTAAGCCTGGCTCTGTGCCCATGGTTTGCAGTTTGAAGCTTTTTTTGACGCAGATTTTGAGAATCTACATGTCTATCCCGAACCCAGCAAAGTCTATGAGAGTTCAGAAGTGCTCTGCCAACATTGCTTTTTTGTTTCCTTGCACATATGATGACGATTTCTTTTTTCTGCACCAAAATCTGCACCAAATGTGTAAGGAACAAAAACAATGTGGGCACAGCACTTTTGTAAAGTCTATGGGTGTGATAATCGTATTGCACTAGCGCAATTGTCATGCATCAAAATCGCTCCAATTACACATACACTAGTGTACCTCTACCTTAATAGAGCCAAATGGCACATGCAATTCATGAATTTTGCACAACATCATAAATGTGTGCGTTTTTTATGCCTATAACGATCTTTAACGACTTTTTAGTGCAAAAAAATGGGACTTTCTAAATGACACACACAATATTGCTGCAAGAAGAACTGGACCAAATTTGCTATACATGTTTGTGATTTTTCTTTAACCTGCCTAGCGGTAGTCCCGAGTGTGACTCGGGGTTAACTTTTACTACCAGAAGCGGTTACCCCGAGTCACACTCGGGTTTACCCGCGGCTGGTGCTGTCAGAGCAGCACCGCCGCCACTGCTCCCTACTGTAAGCTGCCCCTCCTCCCGCTGCTGAGGACCGGCGGGGAGCACCGCCGCCCGCCCCTGCTCCCCGTGCTGTGCTGGCGGGGGAGCACCGCCACCCGCTCCTGCTCCCGGTGCTGCGAAGGCGGGGAGCACCGCCACCCGCCCCTGCTCCCCGTGCTGTGCCGGTGGGGGAGCACCGCCACCCGCTCCTGGTGCTGCGGAGGCGGGGAGCACCGCCGCCCGCCCCTGCTCCCCGTGCTGTGCCGGTGGGGGAGCACCGCCACCCGCTCCTGCTCCCGGTGCTGTGGAGGCGGGGAGCACCGCCGCCCGCCCCTGCTCCCCGTGCTGTGCCGGTGGGGGAGCACCGCCACCCGCTCCTGCTCCCGGTGCTGCGGAGGCGGGGAGCACCGCCGCCCGCCCCTGCTCCCCGTGCTGTGCCGGTGGGGGAGCACCGCCACCCGCTCCTGGTGCTGCGGAGGCGGGGAGCACCGCCGCCCGCCCCTGCTCCCCGTGCTGTGCCGGTGGGGGAGCACCGCCACCCGCTCCTGCTCCCGGTGCTGTGGAGGCGGGGAGCACCGCCGCCCGCCCCTGCTCCCCGTGCTGTGCCGGCGGGGGAGCACCGCCACCCGCTCCTGCTCCCGGTGCTGCAGAGGAGGGGAGCACCGCCGCCCGCCCCTGCTCCCCGTGCTGTGCCGGTGGGGGAGCACCGCCACCCGCTCCTGCTCCCGATGCTGCGGAGGCGGGGAGCACCGCCGCCCGCCCCTGCTCCCCGTGCTGTGCCGGTGGGGGAGCACCGCCACCCGCTCCTGCTCCCGGTGCTGTGGAGGCGGGGAGCACCGCCGCCCGCCCCTGCTCCCCGTGCTGTGCCGGCGGGGGAGCACCGCCACCTACTCCTGCTCCCGGTGCTGCGGAGGCGGGGAGCACCGCCGCCCGCCCCTGCTCCCCGTGCTGTGCCGGTGGGGGAGCACCGCCACCCGCTCCTGCTCCCGGTGCTGTGGAGGCGGGGAGCACCGCCGCCCGCCCCTGCTCCCCGTGCTGTGCCGGCGGGGGAGCACCGCCACCCGCTCCTGCTCCCGGTGCTGCGGAGGCGGGGAGCACCGCCGCCCGCCCCTGCTCCCCGTGCTGTGTCGGCGGGGAGCACCACTGCCTGCCCCTGCTCCTGCTGCTGAGGACCGGGGTGCTGTCAGAGCCGGGGGGAGGGGGCTGGGGCATCGGGTCTTACCTGCCAGTTGCCGCCGGCGCCGTGTGAGTGCTATGGCACCGCCCCCTTCTCCAGAGCTAGGGCTAGGGTTAGGGCTAGGGTTAGGGCTAGGCTTAGGGTTAGGGTTAGGGCTATTGTTATGGTGCTGTCACACAGCCCGATCTGGCCAGCGATGTCGGAAGCGATGCGCGGGTGCCCTCTCGCTTCCGACATCGCTGGCCAGCTGTCACACAGCATCGCTGCGGCCGGCGACACCGCAGCGATGCGGGCGGTGACATCGCCCGCTGGGCTGGGCTCAGCCCAGCGAGCGATCCGCAGCAACGCTGCGGCATAGGCTGGATCGCCGCCAACATCGCTCTGGCGATGTCACACGGCGCGATCCAGCCTTATCGCAGGTCGCCGGTTGACAGGTTTACGGTTCCTCCCGTAAACCTGTCAACCTGCGACCGCTCGTTTACACAGCGCGACGTCGCTAGGTGTGACAGCATCATTAGGGTAAGGGGGCGATATTGCTGCCCATTCATGTGGAGACGTGGGGGCGTGGCCTATTGCCGGCGTCATCGCCCCTACGTCGCCACATGTAAAGGGGCAATGTTGCCGGTCCCGGCCGGTCGCCTGGTTTGACAGCAGTGCTGTGAAACCTGGCGACCATCATGGGGCGATGTGCACACCGGTAACCGGGCGGCAGTAACCTGTCAGGCGATGGGAGCCATAGGCTCCCATTGTCCTGCATCGCCGCCGGGGTTGTCACCCTAGAGGTTGCCGACACGGGGCTGGATGAGTCGCCCCGTCTAAACGGGGGACGGCGCTGGTGGCGGGGGCGGCGAGAGCATGCACGCCCCCGCCATTCACCGCTGACATCTCCAGCCCCGTCGCCCCATGTGACGGGGCCGTTAGGGCTAGGGTGTTAGGGTAGAGCCTGGGCTGCAGACGAGAAGAGGGGCGGGAACACCCAAGGAAAGCTGGATGCTTCCCTCAGTTACCCTCCCCTCCTCTGTCACAGGGACATCCAGCGATGTCCCCGCTGCGATCGCCGGTGAGAGCTCCTTCGAATGCCTCATATGACTTCCTGGTTCCGTCTCTGTGAGCCGCAGCGGCTCATTGGAGGCGGAACTGGGTGGGAAAAAAAAAAGTATAACATTTCGGGCAATAAAAGAAATTTGTTATGAAAAAAAATGGTACCGCATTTAGGCTGCTTTCACATCAGCGGTTTTTGTAAATCGCAGCAGATGCGGTGAAAAAAACGAATCTGCCGCGATTACCGCATTACCGCGACACCTGCGGCACAGTTGCCGCAAGCCCCATGGAATGTCTATGGGGGCTTGCGGCAGATGCGGCAAGTGCGGTATCGGCACTTGCAGCAGGTGCGGCTGCAAAAAAACCGCGGCTGACCGCGTTTTTTTTTCGCGGCCGCACCTGCCGCAAGTGCCGATACCGCACTTGCCGCATCTGCCCCACCCTTACCGCAAGCCCCATAGACATTGCATGGGGCTTGCCGCAACTGTGTCGCGGTTATGCGGTAATCGCGGCAGATTGGTTATTTTCACCGCATCTGCCGCGATTTACAAAAAAACGCTAGTGTGAAAGTACCCTTAGTACAAAAATCCTGACATAATCATACCGCCAGGTATAAGATTATTGATTATTGAATAAAAGTTTATTATTTATTTAATTATAATTCATGATTTTATGTTTCGAACTTTATCACATCTGAGAGGTCTACTAGAGTCTTCTTTGATCAGGTAATTACTAAGAATTGCAGGCCGACAGTACATAACACCAAATTTCCATGACAAAAAATGGTAACGCTTTTAGCACAAAATTCCAGACAAAATCATACCGCCAGGGAGGTTAAAGTCACAGTACAAGACAACGTGAAAAAAAGGCACAAATCGATTGATGAAATTGTCTCAAATCAAAACAAATAAACAAATCACCAATATAGGGTGTATTCACACCCCAAAACCTGTTGGAAATGCAATAATGCCTTAGTCCCTTAGGCCTTGTGGTGTGTGTGTCTCTGTGTTGTATGTGTCGATACATACAGGTACGCCATACCAGAAAATCTGAAGACCGGCGGTACATACCGGTACTGCGTACCGGAAAATGCACCGCCGCTATCTCTGCTGCTGCCACCAGGGCCGCCATCTGGGCCTCACAGGGCTGACTCCAGTGAGGGGCCCGGGCTGCAGAGGCCAGGAGGGGGGCCCGGAGACACTGACAGCCTGGGCTCCTCCTCTGTCACTCTGCTGCTGCCCGGGACCCAAGGGCAGGGGGCGGAGCCCAGCAGCATACCTGAAGGGGGGCTGGCGGGGGGCCCGGGGGTGCAGCAAGGCAGGTGGGCGCCTTTGGCAGTGTGCGGTGTCTCCCCGGCGGCTGCAGTGTGAGTCGGACATTATCTCTCTGAGCCGCCGTCAAACTGACAGCGGCTCAGAGAAAGTGCTGCGCCCGCCGACTCCCACTGATCAGCCAGCTGTACCGTACGAGCATCTACAATTGAAGCCCTGACCGCGGACACTTCCGGGTCAGGGTGATATGTCACTAGGGTGATAATCTCATCACGCTGCCGACGTCACAGTGCCGCAGAGGCGCGAAAGAGCGGCGGTGGAAAGTGCTCCGCTCTAGTGGAGCTGAAGACACCAAAGATGGAGTCCTCATGCCAGAGCAATTAGGGGAGAGGGAGAGGGTGGGGGACATGGTGATGGTCAGCAGAGGGAGGGGGAAAGGAGAGTGATTGTCAGCAGAGGGAGGAGGGAGAGGAGAGTGATAGTCAGCAGAGGGAGGGGGAGAGGAGAGTGATGGTCAGCAGAGGGAGGAGGGGAGAGGAGAGGAGAGTGATGGTCAGCAGAGGGAGGGGGAGAGGAGAGTGATGGTCAGCAGAGGGAGGGGGAGAGGAGAGTGATGGTCAGCAGAGGGAGGGGGAGGGGAGAGTGATGGTCAGCATAGAGTAACTATGTTACTATGTCACTATGCAGACCCCCCAAGGATTTTATTTAGATGTGTGGTCAGTACTTTTTTTTGTAACATTGAGCCATGAAAAAGAAAAAAAATTGAGGCTAAAAGAGCATTTCTGTGGGAAGAAAAAACTTTTTTTTTTTCCTTTTTCATTTTACAGCTCAACCTATGAAGCACCTGGGGGTTCAAAGTGCTCACCACACATCTAGATAAATTCCTTGGAGGGTTGTGGTCTAACTTCCAAAATGGGGTTCCTTGGGGTAGGGGGTTCCACTGGTCAGGCACATCAATCGCTCTCCAAAATGTGACATGACACCCACAGACCATTTCATCAAACTCTGCGATCATAAACGTTGCTCCTTCCCTTCCAGGCCATGCGCCCAAACAGCAGTTTTCCACCACATTAGGGTTATCAGCGTACTCAGGAGAAATTGTCCTACACATTTTGGGGTCCATTTTATCCTGTTACCCTTGTGAAAATGAAAAAAATTGAGGCTAAAAGAACATTTTTGATGCATAAAATTATTTTTTCATTTTCACCGGTGAAGCACCTGTGGGTTTCAAAGTGCTCACCACACATCTAGACAAATCTCATCAGTGTGAGGCCACAGCAAGGATGAGACAGTATGTTGAAGAGGGAGAGCGTGATGAGAAGGTACAATATAGAGGACACAGTGTGAGAGGACAGTGGGATTATTTGTTCAGGAGCGCAGTGTAGTGCAGATATTTTTATTTAGACAGAATTATAATGACACTCTTATTTTTAAGGGCACCGTGTCAGGATGTGCTGCAGAAAAGTGGAGAAGATGGAAGTCTGTAAAGACGTGAAAAGTCATCATGGTGTCAGGACAAGATAAAGAAAAGAAAAGGACGACCCCGATCAGAAAGGTCATCTTTAAGGTACCTGGATGGAAATGATTATTTGTGATAATAACATTTTCATCAGTACTGAGGTTCATGTTTGGTCTGATGAGGACTGGTAACAACAATTCCCAGTAGTTCTTACCATTAGTAAGGACATACTGAAAGTTGTAGGTTCATGAGATACAAATATGTATATGGGTTTGCCCTGACATTACAATTGATGTACTATTGATTAATGTTTTTGTAGAGATGGTGGTTATGATACATTTCTGGAATTTCTGTACTGATGAGGGTTGTGATGCTGTGTTTCTGTACTGATGTGGGTTCTAGTTATGTATTTCTGTACTTCTTGTGGGTCTGGTGATTGCTGGTATCCTGGTGTAAAGCAAAAAAACTGCCCGAAAAGTAATTTCTTTTTACATACAATCCATAGAAAAATCGCAGCACTTCCAAGGTGATCCCAATGTGCTCTTTATTCAAGCATTAGGAAAACAATAGCAAAGTTTCGGGCCCACACGCCCTAAGTCCCTTGGCCCGAAACATTAAAAATGCTGTTACCCCTCGGGGGTCTGCCGCCCGTGCCCCGCGGCCTGCTGCCTTTACTCCCTCGGCTCCTACCACTCCTGTCCGGCTTCAAGGATCCCGGGTGTCGACCGTCCGCCGACGGCTCCGGGGTGCGGGCAGCTGCCGCCCGCGGGTCGGTCGGGTAGCGTCTTCCTTACCGTATGCTCCCCGGGTACGCGCACCTGTCCCCAGCCGCAGGGGTCCAGCACCCTCTGCTTGAGCAGCATTGCTCCTCTCACTTCCGGGGCTACTGCTTGAGCACATGAAACTGTCTCCAAATCAGTATCTGCTGGAGAGACTGCAGGGATCATGCTCCTCCCCTCAGCCAATCACCATGCATCTGTGTCCTGCCAATCAGGACTGCCCTGCTATGATATAAACTTCCTGTTTCTAGTCAGTCGGGGCCAGGGCAACTTCCTCCTTGTGGAGCTGCCATTCCTGGTCTGGTCAGGTCGTTCCTTATTTGGCTTGTTACCTGATTTCTCTGTGTTACTTCCTACAGATTCCTGCCCTGCCGGCTCCTTGCTGACCGCCGTGTTCCTGGCTGGTTTCCCGGATCTCTTCCAAGCTGATCGCTGCCTCAAGCCTGGCTCCGGATCCCCTGTGTTCCTGGTTCCCCTGTGTTCCTGGTTCCCCTGTGTTCCTGGTTCCCCGTGTTCCTGGTTCCCCGTGTTCCCGGTTTCCCGTGTTCCCGGTTTCCCGTTTCCGATCCTATTCCCGGTTGCTGTGTTGTTTCCACGTCGCCTTGGGTCGGTTCAACACCCGTGTCCGCTTCATTGGTCCCTCCGAGGTTGGTACCGGCGGTATCCCTGTATAGGGGTCAAGCGCTCCGGGGCCTCCTTCGGTGGTGTTCCGGTGCTGTGGCCGTGTGGCCCTCCCCTGGGGCGTGGGTGTGTGTTATTAAATAAACCTGTTGACTCTACTGTACTGGTCCGTCTCACTGTCATCCCGGTATCAGCATCCACTTTACGCGGTCCAGTGGGACCACGTGTGGGGTCCGTCAGTAGGACGTGACAAATGCATTGCAAACAGACACCACATGACTGTCACACAGATGTCATACTGATGTTAGCTGAGAAAAAAAATGCACAATCGCATTGCACTTGCATGCTACACGGATCAAAAAACAGATGTCACTCGTCCTAGTCTCCTGGATGAGAAACATTCAGATTTTTCATATGGTCGTGTGTACATTCTAATGGATGTTTGAGCTGTAAGAATCTGTAGTATGGTATTATTGTACGGTATTTTCCCTACCGCACTTCCTGGTTTCAGCCACGTGACATACCATGTCGTTAGGGGGCGTGTGACCCATGTGGGGTGTGATGCAGCCTAAACCAGGAGGAAGTGCCTGGAGAACAGAAGGTAAGTGCCATGCTATAAATGGTGGACAGACTGAGCAGGGCAGCCACAACACAGTGCTCACAGGGACGGATAGATAATTGTTTGCATGAAAAGCACCCATTATATAGCAAAAGCGCAAAGTTTTTACTACGTAATTTCTGCTAAAAGCAGATTCAGATTTTATGTCAAATATTTTTAAATTTTTACAAGTGTAACAAGAATTTGTTGAGCAACTTCTCCAGAGTACACTCATACCCCCTATGCGGCGGAAACTACTGTTTGGGGGCACGGCAAGGATCAGAAGGGAAGGAGCCCCATTTGATGTTTTGAAGGGAAAATTGGTTGGAATTATTAGCGGACTTCATGTTTTGCTTGGAGAGCCGCTGATGTGCCTAAACAGTGGACCCCCCCACAACTGACCCCATTTTCGAAACTAGAGGGGACAGAACAGAGACCTTTTTAATGATCTTTTTACTCTTAGGCCTGAGACTGGGACAAGGGGCATCCTGTACGTCTGGAGGAAAAAAGGTTTAATCATAATCGCAGACGTGGATTCTTTACTGTAAGTGCAGTGAGACTATGGAACTCTCTGCCACATGATGTTGTAATGAGTGAGTCACTACTAACATTTAAGAAGGGCCTGGATGCCTTTCTTGAAAACTATAATATTACCAGTTATATATACTAGATTCTTTGATAGGGCGTTGATCCAGGGAACTAGTCTGATTGCGTATCTGGAGTCAGGAAGGAATTTTTTTCCCCAATGTAGAGCTAGTGTTGCCACATGGGTTTTTTTTGCCTTCCTCTGGATCAACAGTTTAGGCTATGGGTTGAACTAGATGGACTTAAAGGCTTCCTTCAACCTTAAAACTATGTTACTATGTCACTATGTAGACCCCCCAAGGATTTTATTTAGATGTGTGATGAGTACTTTTTTTGTAACATTGAGCCGTGAAAATGAAAAAATTGAGGCTAAAAGAGCATTTCTGTGGGAAGAAAATTTTTTTTTTTTTTTTTTTTTTTTTTTTCATTTTACAGCTTAACCTATGAAGCACCTGGGGGTTCAAAGTGCTCACCACACATCTAGATAAATTCCTTGGAGGGTTGGGGTCTAACTTCCAAAATGGGGTCCCTTGGGGTAGGGGGTTCCACTGGTTAGGCACATCAAGGGCTCTCCAAAACGTGACATGACACCCACAGACCATTTCATCAAACTCTCTCCTAAACGTTGCTCCTTCCCTTCCAAGCCATGCGCCCAAACAGCGGTTTTCCACCACATTAGGGTTATCAGAAATTGTCCTACACATTTTGGGGTCCATTTTATCCTGTTACCCTTGTGAAAATGAAAAAAATTGAAGCTAAAAGAACATTTTTGTTGCATAAAATTATTTTTCCATTTTCACGGCGTTATAATTCACCTGTGAAGCACCTGTGAGATTCAAAGTGCTCATCACACATCTAGACAAATTCCTTGGGGGGTGGTCTAGATTCCAAAATGGTGTCACTTGTGTGGGGAGCGCTACTGTTCAGGCACATCAGGGGCTCACCAAATGCGACATGGTGTTCGCTAATGATTCCAGACAATTTTGCATTTCAAAAAGTCAAGTGGTGCTCCTTCCTTTCTAAGCCCTGCTGTGCACCCAAACAGTTGTTTCCCGCCACATGTGGGGTATCGGCATACTCAGGAGAAGTTGTCCAACAAATTTTGGGGTCCATTTTATCCTGTTGCCAGAAAAACTGACGGCAATCACTAACCTGCAATGTAAACAGGTGATAACTGAACATAATATAATGTAACAAAAAATACAGTTGCACTCTGCAATGCTAAGGTATGGAAACATGAATATAGAACATGTAATAGCATTATAGCTAAGGAAGTATGAAGTTGTTTTTATTAAATAGTGACATGTGAAAATGAATAGCTGCAATTTCTTAGGGCATTTGCTCATGATCCGGAGGCACTGCGCGTTGGACGCAGTGCCATCAGACTTGCGAGAACCAGCGGATGAAAGCAGGGAGACCGCAGCCGCCATGTAGTCATGATCTGCGTTGGGTGCAGGACAGCTTCTCCCTGCATTTACCCACAGGAGATCGCATTTTAATTTTATGCTGCGGAGCTGCGGGAGCACATTTACCCAGCTTCTACATTTGTACCTTGTGATTTTTTATTACTTTTTAGATGTTCTTTTGTGATGCTCCTCCACTGCTGCACTGGTTCTTCATCTGCACACCTGGGAATTTTTGACTCCAACATATGAGACATCCTTACTTGCTCGTCTGGTCGTCGTGCACACAGAGCAAGTGGAACATTTTTGAACTTACGGGCTATTTTTTTATGGACATCTTCATGAATTGAATTTGCCTATTTTTGGCCCTGGAGAGCAATTGATATTACTGTGCACAACCAATGCTTTAGTTCCACTTATAACAATGTATTTCCATGATTTACTTCCTTAATACCATTTCTGTGCTGGTTACTCAGGGTAAATTCTCATTGTGTGCCTGAAATAGTATACAACGCTCATGTGCGCTTCGTGTTAGGGCCGCTTTACATACACCAACTTCTGTGACCAACTTCTGAACAGATCTCTGGTTGCAGTGAAATCATGGACACATTGTTCCATTTGTACACAGCCACAAAATGGAACAAGTGTCCATGATTTCACTGCAACCAGAGATCTGTTCAGAAGTTGGTCACAGAAGTTGGTGTGTGTAAAGCGGCCCTTATGCTTTCCCCCTCCTCTGGCGGTGTGTGCGGTGTCTGCGCCGCTGATGTGCATGCCCGGAGTGATGTTTACGCGTCCATGGCTTCCAGGGTGCGCGTCATCATAGCGGTGACGCCAGCGCATATCCGGCCGTGAGGGATGCGACCGGAAGTGCGCGAGCGCTGCGATCTGGGCGGCTGTTTGGCGTGACTAGGCGCCATTAGACACGATATATATACCGATGCACACAGGGGTAGTGTCACTCTCCCTCCTGATGAAGCTTATTACAATTTAGAAGAGGAAACGTACATCGGGTCCAAATGTGGGGGTCCTCAATCCACTGCCGGGTAAATGTGCAATCCAGGGCTTGCTCTCTCCTTCTCTTGGTCATGCAAAAAAATCAAAATAGATGGTTGCGCCACACTGCAAATTTAGAGGTATAAATTCTCGTTACACTGTACGTTTCACTCACCTAAGTTGGTTGTGCCCTCTGCACAACTAGATTAACCGCAAGTAGTGAGATTTTTTTATGAGGATCCCTGTCTTCATCTATTGCCTGTCTCCCCTTTGCACCCAGGTCTGTGCTCCGTCTCTCACACGTGCACCGTCCCGTGCATGTGCAGGTGCCAGGTTTCTGTTTTCTTCAGCAAGGTCCTCTCCCAGAGCTGCTCGCACCACTCTCCCCGAAGGGAGAAAGGAACGTAATGCAATAATAAATGTGGTATATAGAAATGAGTGCTAGGGATAACGGAACAAGCCGAACGCTTTTGTAGACATTACCTATTAGTTTATTACGATAAACACAGTGCAGGTCCTTCTCCCACAACGCGTTTCGACGCTACATGCGTCTTTCTCAAGTGGATCCACTTGAGAAAGACGCATGTAGCGCCGAAACGCGTTGTGGGAGAAGGACCTGCACTGTGTTTATCGTAATAAACTAATAGGTAATGTCTACAAAAGCGTTCGGCTTGTTCCGTTATCCCTAGCGCTCATTTCTATATACCACATTTATTATTGCATTACTTCTCTTGGTCATAGAAGGTTGGGCTCATAGGCTGTAAACTAGGTGTTCCCTATGGGCAGGATTTGGCTTTGCACTTGCACTTTAATGTGAATGTATATACATGTAATATTTGCTACCTGCTCCTTGATATACTTTCACCTGTCTTGCTGCTCTGTCTAGATATTATGTAATTTGATGTAATCTGGTGGTGTTATATCAGCCCCTTGTAAACAATCTTGGATATTAACACAATTTACCCCTGCACTAGTTGTTCCGTCCTTTGCATAGGACCTCAGTACAGTTGGTTCCTATTCCGTTCTTACATTAAATAAGTTGTCATGCATACTTTCTCTCTTGTTCTTTTTCATTGCATATGAGTTTGTGGTGGGTCGAATCCCACAGATATACAATTGTATGAAATTCTGTATAAGATAGCAGTAGAATTGTAAAATATGCAAACAACAAAGTAGGTATGTATATGTTACATATCATGAATGCTGTTATATAGGAAAATGCTGCAATTCATGGGGAGTAACGGAAATAAACACACAACACATGATACGATGATGATGTCTGGTCTCCGGAGATTCGTCATTACGGTGCTGGCGGAGGCATGCTTCATCCTGTGACAGTCTCATAGAGCTGCACTGCATAGATTTGTCATTACAGTACTAGCAGAGGAATGCTGCATCCTGTGCCAGTCTGATAGAGCTGCACTGCATAGACTTGTCATAACAGTACTGGCAGTAGGGTGCTGCATCCTGACAGTCGCATTGATCTGGACTCCGGAGATTCGTCATTACGGTACTGCTGGTGTGATGCTGCATCCTGTGACAGTCTCATTGATGTGGATTGTGGAGATTTGTTGTCACGGTGCCAGCGATATAATGATGCTTCCTGTAACAGTGTCGTAGATCTGGACAATGGAGAATCTTCTTCACTTCGCTTGCATTGTGAGACTACTTTATTTGGCAACTTCCTAGACTTTGACGTTGGATCACTTGCTGTGATGCAGTATCTTGTGAGGTTGACACCGGAGATTCGTGTTGTCGGCGCAGAATGGCATCCTGTGACAATCTAATGGGTCTAGACTGGGGGAAGTCGTGTGCGACAGGCATGTGCTTCTGTGTAGTGGCTTGGATAGGGTGATGCTCTCTTTGTTCAGTAATCTCAATAGTGTGTTGTGCTGCTTCTTTCCTTTCCATATCATCTGTGTACTTTTTGGGACGACCCATCTGGGCATAGATTTTATCTGATCAATCAAACTTAGTTTAAATTCTCACATACCAGTTTAACTGCCTTTTGCAATGTACACGATGCCCAATAGGTGGCACTGTTTTCGGGACAAACTTACAGACTAGATAGGGCTTTTACATAGTAGAATATAATATTTATTCATTTATATAGCGCTATTAATTCCATAGCACTTTACATACATCAGTAATGCCGTCTCTCTTGGAGCTCACAATCTAAACATCCTATCAGTATCAGTCTTTGCAATGTGAGAGGAAACCGGAGTGCCCGGAGGAAACCAACGCAAACACGGGGAGAACATACAAACTCCTTGCAGATGTTGTCCTTGGTGGAATTGAACCCAGTGCTGCAAAGGCTGTAGTGCTAACCACTTGAGCCACCGTGCCTGACAAGTAGCCCTCTTTTCATCAGCCACATTAGCATTTTTCCATAGATGAATCTGCCCACTACCCAGAACAGTTGTTGATTTAATGAATTAGTATCTTTAACGGGTCATATTGCTATAAAATTGTGCCTTTTAATATGACAAGCCTTGTATTTTCATTCCATGCCATGAAACTAAATTGCAAGTCACCAGAGTATATCGCCAGCAAGTCCAGCAATTAAATAATAACTTATTTTCAGATGGCAGCATGCACTGATTCTCATCAGATCGCACATTCTCCTGAACACTTTCATTGTGCCTTCCTTCATCAGCTGGGAGGGCCTTTAGTTTCCAGTATGAGATCTTTCAATGTCTGTGTACCACAGTGCCACCTACTGGCAGAATACTTACATTTTAAGAAGCATAGAAGCACTCTCATTAAAGCATCACTGCAGATTTTTTATTTTTTTCAGCACTGTAGTAAATTTAAGCCTTCATTCACGCTGTGCGTTTTTGGGCTTTTTTGCTCTGTTTTTGGTCATCAGTTTTTGTAGTAAAAACCAGGAGTGGGTGATAAGTGTATTAGTGGTGACGTGTTTATAATAATAATAATAATAATAATTATAATAATAAATCTTTATATAGCGCCAACATATTCCGCAGCAGTGATATACAAACAGTCATCAGTAACAATGAAAAATATACAATACAGTAAGTAGAGAATCAATATAAAAAATCCAATATATAACCAGAGAATCAATGCAAAAAAGTACAATAAAGCAGAGAAACAATGTAAAAAAATACAGTACCATAATTAGATACGATACAATAAGCAGAGAATCAATGTAAAAAGTACAATACAATAATTAAAGCAAAAATAAAGGTGACCCTGCTCAAAAGAGCTTACAATCTACAATGAGATGGGGGTTACACAAAGTACAGGGGCTTATTACAGTGATGGTCCAGGCATCTTGAGAAAGTGGGGGATAGAAATAAAATTACATGAATGGTCACCAGACAATCTGTGTAGACCTTTTGGGTTTGGTGGAGTTTGATGAAGAGTTATGTCCAGAGAGATAGTGAATGGGCTATGTACACTACAAAGGATATCTATTAGGGAGCATGATTATACTTTTCCTCTGATTGTTCCTGACCCACCCCAAGGCCGTGGGTTACTCGGAACCCGGGCATTTGCAATGGGGGATGTCACAGGTGGCTTGCCTGAGCCTGTGGCCCCGGTGGTCGCTAAAAAGTGTGCAAAAATAAAAGAAAGTGAAAAACAAAATAAAGTCTTGTGACGCCACCTACGGTATCCGGTGATGGCACCGGCGCTGCTGCAGACCTCGGAGATGATGGATGGGCAGCCAAATGATAACGCTCCCCGTAGGTGGAGCGGAGTCCCCGGGACAGTGTGGTAAGATTTGGATTTTACACAGGGAAGTGGCTCTGCCGGTATAGTCTCTGGGTTGGACAGGGTCAGGGCTGGAAGAACTGACACACACATGCTGGATCTGTTTCCGTACCTTTTACTGATGATAAAGCAGGCACTGTCCAGGGTACACTCTGGGTGGTCGGGAAGCACTACAGGATCTCCACATGTGGTGAGTTTTGAGGCCTCCTTGTCCCTGTTAGTGTGTCTAGGTCTTGACCTGTCTGAAACCCTGGCATGACCTCTCCTGTGCTCTTCACTTGTATGGCAAGTTTTGAAAACCTTTTGTTGGGACCGCTTCTCTCTTGCAGTCCCTGGCTCTCTTCAGTGCTGTGCCACAAGTGTCTCCAGAAGGCTAAAGTCTCCTGGTTCTCCGGTGGTTTCTCTACTTGGCTGTCTGACCCTTGCAGACTCGGACTCCGGGTTGCTTCCTGGGGTGAACCAGTATGGCTCCTCTGCCCCCAGTCTGCTCCTCACCTTGCGTCCGACCCCAATATCGGGCCATGCACAGGTTAGGCTTCCTCTGGTACGGGCCTAGTGCGGCTCCGTTCACCAGGTGTCTTCACAGTCCTCCCTGGAACTGCACTCCTAACTCCTCCCTGAATTTATAGGGGACCTTGCCTGAAGGCGGCAAGTAGAGCTCCCCCTTCAGGACTGGGGTGGAAGGTGTTGCATGTGTAGGGTTACCTGATGTGGAAATCCCTCTGTGAACCAAGTGGTTTTGTGACACTTGCAGGGGTGCCACATTCCACTCCTGGTTTTGGCTACAAAAACTGATAAGCAAAAACACACCAAAAACGCACAGTATGAATGTAAGCCTTAGGGTACGGACACACTGGCGTGAAACTCGGATGAGTGCAATGCGTGATTTTCTCACATTGCACTCGGACCAATGTTAATCAATGTCTAAGGCTGCCTTCACAGTTGCGTTTGTGTCTGCATGCATATGGCATGCAGATGCAAACGCAGAGCCAACATAGCCCCTACTGATGTGAACGCAGCAGAGAATCTCTGCATGCGTTCACATTAGTATGCATCCCGGCCAGCCAATCAGCTGTCTCGGGGGAGGCCAGGAGGAGGAGATCAGCGGTGGAGATCTCCTCCTCCCGGCCGCCGCTGCTCTCCGCCGGTGTCAGCGAATAGGGTGATATCGGTGCAGGAGATATGAAACAGCTGATCGCTGTTTCAAATCTCCCGCGCTGACCTCACCTATTCGGTGTTGGCGCTGTTTCTTCAAATCTCCCACGCCGACAATGGTGGGAGAGCAGCGGCGGCTCTAGCTGATCTCCTGGTGACCGCCGCTGATCACCGGCGGCCACCGGGAGAGATTTCAATGTGATCCGCAGCGTTCTCCTGCGCTGTCATGCGGAGGACACTGCGGATCTATTGCCTTCAATGCATGGTTTGTGCGCTTGCAGTTAAAACAAGCGCCCGCAACCGCACAAAAAATGCATCATGCTGTGTTCGGAGGGCGCAAAAATTGTGCGCAGCCAAACGCAGGCACATGCGTTCCCATGTTAAACATAGGAACGCAGTGTGCAAGCATTTGGCTGCGTTCAGTATGCTGCTCTTGCAAACACAAATGTGAAGGCAGCCTTAGAGCACATTGGCGTGTGTTGGACGCTTTTTTCTCATGAATAAAAACCTTATTGCGAGGACTTCTATAAAGCACCACTGCAGCAGTTTTTTTTATAGCACTGCTGGAGTGGAGCTTGAAATGTAAGTCACCTGCCCCCTGTTTTATGCTCACCTTCCACTGCCTTCATCCTTTTTCCAGCAGCAGTTCAGTCGGTCTACAGTGAAAAGTGACCTGACGGCAGCTCCAGTGTTTTGTGGAATGCAACGGAGGTCACAGCTCAATACATCTCTATGAGAGCCTCTTATTGACTCTCGTAGAAATGCAGTGAGTGCTTGTGACATAACTTATGACTTCCAGCCAGTCAGCAGCTACAATAGAAAGAGAATGTGGATACTGGCTTCTGAAGCGCTCCAGAAGCCGGTATACACATTCTCTTTCTATTGTCTATACTCCCCTTTGGGGAGTTCGGCAGGAGCAGCTTCGGGTTGAGATCGCTGCACAATTGTAGCTGGAAGGTCCTACCGTTGCTTGGAAACTGGTAACCGCCACAGGACTTGCGGTGACGTGTATCCGGCCTGGAGGTCACGTGATGCAGAATCCGGAAGTGACCTGATGGCAAGGGTGGAAAAGAATCCAGGGGACCCCTTGCGGGCATCAGTCCATGGCAAACGTGAGGCAGCAATCCAGGGTTGTGCGAGGGCGCACAACCTGTAAAGGTGATTGACTACCTGGCCCCCATTAATCACATTCCCCATCGGGTAATTCACATTGTGTGCTTTCTTTTTCAATTTTTTGCAAGTCAGCAGCTACAGGCACAAGATGGTGCCACAGGACCAGGCAGCATCAGTAATGTATGAAAACTCCAGAAGTAAAAGACAGGGTGCTTACATTTAAGGTGAAAACAGAGGGGGAACCAGCACAGTCAGAAAAAATAAATTGTGTAAATACACCTATTGTTTCCATACTGCACAATAATGAGACATTTTGCAAACTATTAAATAATCTTTTGAGCCACCCTGCCACAACAAGGCATTCTTAGGGTGGTCCTACTCTATAAATTTTAATTTTTGTTGTGTCCTAAAACAGCAAAATACTTATACAATGGACCATATAAAGCAATTCTCTCACCTTATGCATATCAGACCATTCTTCCAAGGTGCCAGGTTAGGTCAGTAAATAAAAGGCAACTGAGGTCCCCACACCTGCAGCCTATACAACAAATGTCTGGGCTATTTCACAGTTAACCCTCACTGAACCATACCAGCACTCATGGATAGACGCAAAGTTAGGCATCGGGGGTGAATGAAAGACCTTGAATTAAACTTGGCCTGAGGGCAGAGTGTGTTAATAAACTGTATTGTGTGAACAGTTACTAAAATTACTACCGTCAATGCAGATGGAAATGTTTCCATCTGTATTGACGATAGCATTTTTGGTAACTGTTCACACACGGTTATCACACCCTGCCCTCATGCTCAGTTTATTTCAGCTTCATTCATCTGATATGTCATGGGTTTGGAGGCGTGCCAGCGGCGTCGTTGAGACCTCGTTGCGTGTGACTCTGGCAAGTTGCTACGATAAATCGTTGGATCGAGTCGACAGGTTTACCAACATGTTGGAAAACCTGATGATCTCAACTCCAGCAATCTGCTGCATCGTTCTTTGTGACACCGCGATAACCATGTCGTGGACGGCTTTGCCCATTCATAGCAATGAGCAGGGATTGTTCGTGGGGTTTACGAACGATACCTGCTCACAACATCGTTGGTGAGTTGTCCACAATATCTAGACGTGTGACATCTCACCAGCGATGTTGAAATTATATCAAAAACGACCGCGCGCCCCCGAGATCGTTGCCAACATCATTTCAACATCGTGCTGGCTGACGTACCTGTATAGCCTGCAGGTGTAGGGGCCTAAGTTGCCTTAATTCACTTGTACTGACATGGCATCTTGGTAGCAGGTCTGAGCTGTATAAGGTGAGTGCTAGCTTTATATGGTCCACTTTATGTTTATGTTTGAGGTCGCATGACACAATAAAAATTATAGAGTAGGACCACCCTATTTGAGATATGCCTTGACGTTGGCAGGGTGGCTCAAATGATTATTTAATCTTTTGCCAAATGTCTCAATTTTTTACAGTTTGGAAGTAATATGTGTATTTACACAATTTATTTTTCAGTATTTTGTCTGGCTATCTGGCTCTCTTTGTTTTTTGCTTACATTTAAAGCACCACTTTATGCTTTAAGCATGTGCTATTAGTTTTGGGAGACTTTCAATAAAGCCCAACTGAAATATATTCTTACTTCTATCACATCATAGCTTCTAATGTGAGTCACATGTACATCCCTGTGTTTACTGTGTAGCATTTATTATACTGGTTACAGCTAGTGTCATTTAGTCTCCTGCGAATGATCTCTCTTTGAACTGAATTTTATGACAAGCCCACTGTTCAATTTTCACTAAAGTAAAAATATGTTCTTATGATTAGCTGTAAACTAATTTATGTGGCCCAATTTCATGAGTTTCCAAGGACAGAAACACTCCATTTAGACTGACTAGTGTCTCCATGATGCACGAGCACCTATACTTGTTTTGAACTTTGAATTCTGTGCTGACGTTCCTTTACAGGGGTTGTTCGGTCTAAATCGATAAATCTGCAATCACTCTATGTGATGGCAGACATAAACCTCCCAGGGCACTGTACACTGCAAGGACTCACCGTTTCTAAACCAGGAATGAACCGCAGTTATGCGGTATGCATGTTCCCGGCCTCTCAGCCAGAACTCTCAACTAGTCGGCAGGCCTCGCTCAATACAAGTGTATGGAGCAAAGCCACGCCCACAGGACCGCCATGACTACTAGTCGGACGTACCCACTCCATACATTTGTATTGAGAAGGCTTCACCCACTTGTTGTGTTGTATCTGGGAACATGCATACCGCATAATTGTGTCCCGTTCCTGGTGTAGAAACCGCAAATCGTCGAAGTGCCTAGTGCGGGTGCTGGGACGACTGATAAGTCTGCAGTCATATAGAGTGACTGCAGAATTATCAGTTTAGACTGGACAACCCCTTTAAGACCTCATGCACACTACAGTATTTGGTGAGTTTTTTAACTAAGTATTTGTAAGCCAAAACCAGGAGTGGAAGAGTCAGAGGAAAAGTATACCAACCCAACACTTGCCACCTATCACCCTACTGTCTCCCATTTATAGGTTTCTTTGAACATATTCATTTCTGTACTAAAATGATTGCTGAGGACACCCGGATATATCTTTTTTTTTCATGCAAATTGCCTCAACGTAGAAAAATGATGGAGAATGATGACATGTGAACACAAACTTAAAGTTCTGGACCCTTCTGTTTATACGCACCTGAACGTCATCTCTTGCTGGTGGCAGGACCTATCCTTTCTGTGTGCCATAGACATGTTAACTATTAATTCTAATGACTAATGTGGAGCGCTGTGTCAGTAACACGATCCCAGGAATGTTTCAATGTAAAGAAAAATGACTTGGACGTCATTGTTAGACGAAGGGACAAACACTAACAGTGGCAGAAATCAGCTCCTTCATATTTCTGTGCGTTATTTCCAGGAATTGCTTTTGTGGAACAAACCTCCATCCCCACCAGGTATATTAAATATTAACTCCGTGTTTGCTTTGACCACCAGTGGAAGACTATGGGTGCAACAAAAGCCTGTTCAGAATAATTGTTAGGCTGAGTTCACATGGCAGTATTACCAGTTAATGTTATTTAATTAGGCATTTTTTTTTTCATGCACTGAATCTGCGTTTGAAAAAAATGTCAGCATGCACTATTATCTTCCACGAGTTGGATGAGAGTCACCTACTGAATTCTATGAGCGCACAAAAATTCAGATCCCCTACGGATCAGCTATAAGGCATCCAATTTTTACGGACACATCGCAATTCTTTAACCTAGTCTTGTACATTTTAATAGCTGCTTATATATAAAAAACAGATGCCACACAGATGACAATTGAGATAAAATTTGCCTCTTTTTTTCAGATGATACTGAGATGATTTTTTTCATACTCAGAACTGTGCCTTAGGCTGGTTTCACATTACCACTTTTTGGTATCTGTGTGCATCTAGGTGAACTTGGATGCACCTGCATCCTTTTTCTGCCCTTTGGGGTCGTGTCATTTACAACCAGACCCAGCAACTGAATGCTCTCACACTAGTATTATCACTGATCCGTGAGATAGTTTAGTGATAATACTGGTGTGGGTGCATCCAGTTGCATCATATTTTGTAGTTGTTGAGGAATTCGGGGGATGCTGGGACCTGCATTCCCCGGATTTAAAAAAAAATGGTAAGTAATGTGAAATTAGCCTTTGGCTACACTCCCACAGTGAGCTTTTGGTGAATATTTTCATTGTGTCAAAAACACAGTGTCTTACTATTCCAGCAAAGTGGATAGGATTTATAGAAATCTCATGCTCACTGAGCTTCTTTGATACTCCGCGTAGATACGTTGTTTTGATCGCCCATTATTACATTTTATTGCAATGCTGTGACAACCAAAAAAAACGTAATTTTGGCATTTGGAATTTTTTTCCATTACGCATTTTATCGATCTTATTAATTGATTTTATATTTTAATAGATCGGGAATTCCTGAATGAAGCAATACCAAATGTGTATCTTTTTCATTTTTTGAATAGTTTTATTGAGAATGGGGCAAAATGGGGTGATTTGAACTTGTGTTTTTTTTTTCATATTTTTAAAAACATTTTTATTTTATTTTACACTGGCCCACTAGAGGGCCTCAGTGCTGCACAGTCTGATTGCTTGTCCTATGTACTGATGAGCTGCAGCCCTTCAGTACATTGCACAAATGATCACTGTCTGTTGATGCCGACCCTCGCCAGCTATCCACAGGAAGTGATCCCAGAGAGCTTCTGCGGTCATTACAGGATCCCAGACTCTGCAGCTGACAGATCGAGATCCCGTGATCACGATCCTGATCACGGCGGAGAACAGCACGATCTTCATTGTGGGGCTTTGGTTTGCTTTATCAATGAATGACAGTGCGATCCAAAGAGTTAACAACACCAATCAGATTGCGGATCTGATCGGTGCTGTTCAATACACATCTCAGCTGATGATATCAGCTGAGATGTGTGAACGATGATGTGAGCTAAGAACGGGAGCTCACATCAGAGGAAGGGAGTCGGCACATGACGTACCCAGTATGTCATATGTCAAAAATAGGTTAAAGCATTATATCTAAAGATGGAGAAACAAAAGCCGCAATAGGGTCTTATCGTCATTTTTAAAATGAATTGATAGTGATCGTCACTGTTCACCAGCCAGGTCGGATTGCTGGTGGGATAGCTGGAAAGTCTCAGAGTTTTTGATACTGCATATTATCACTCTGTCAAAAACAGAGCATCTTAGGGCCCCTTTACTCACTATTAAAACTCATTGTGGGAACTTAAGCATGGACATATTAACTCCTGCAGGACTGGCCCAATTGGAGTCTTTAAGACAAAGCAATTTTTTCATTCTTGCATTCTAATAGCCATCATTTTTTAATTGATGCACCCATGTGAGGGCTTGTTTTGTGCTGAATAAGTTGTATTTATCAGTGACACCATTTTGGGGTACATATTGCTTATTAACCAACTTTCATTGAGGGGAAGTAATAGAAAATAAAATTTTAGGTCATTTACTGTGCTGCACAAATCAGTTTTACCCTTGGAAGAGCTATATAGTTACCTATTTTTAATGTGTTAAAGTGAACCTTACAAGATAAGAAAAGGCGCCGGATCGAGACCAGCTACGCCTAGCTGACCGGACTACCCCGCAGGTACGTTTTATAAATGTTCTTCTTTGTGTTTTACAGATTAGCCTGGGCTTATTGGTGTTGACCACAGTTTAAATGGGAAAAACCTAGTGACAGGTTCCCTTTAAACTCAAATTTTTATTGGAGCCATTATATATTTGTGGCGCCCCTGCGGGTATTAGCCACAGTATAAGATCAGAATAGTTACACTCACATAGAAAGCCATGCCACTGCACTACCACCTTTGGCCAGTAGGGGGAGCTCCAGAGACACCAGAGATTTCCCTAGAGATAAAACACTGGTCTGAGGTAGATTTTCAGACAGTTGGAGCCAGGAGCTCAGAGTGACAGGAGCTGCATTGAGTTCCTGAGGACTGACTGACAATTTCCAGGGCCAAGCCATCGGTCTGAGGAGGAGAAAACTGATAAGAGGAACACTTTCAGAATCGGGTAGCATCATTATCTACCCTAGATAAAAAGCGCAGATACGGATACCGGATCCGTGGCTGCATTAGTTATATACAATACAGCAACCGGACAACGTGAGGTAACAACAAGCTTACAGGGCCAGACACAGCAACATACTAAGAGTTCAGCAGTACTCCCGGAGGGGGTAAGCAGAGAGAGACAAAGGACTTAAGTTGCCTGTTGAGTGGGACCCAGAGAGGACAGATTTGGGCCGGCAGCCAGTTCACACACGGCGCAAGCAGGAGGTAAAGGACCCGGCGGGGCCTGAGCAACTGAACCCCTATTGCAGACTCCGGAGACGGGACTTGTTGTATTGTAGTTTGGTTGAAAGTAAACCAGTTAAACTTCATCTGTGCCTCAGCCTCTGATTTAACAGCTACCATCTATCCAGGATTGGGACCATCACCGCTGAGAGAATTT
Source organism: Allobates femoralis (assembly GCA_033576535.1). Classification (NCBI taxonomy): domain Eukaryota; kingdom Metazoa; phylum Chordata; class Amphibia; order Anura; family Aromobatidae; genus Allobates; species Allobates femoralis. Next base: position 398,040,880 of record JARQOC010000006.1, on the reverse strand, counting down.
TCTGTGAATCAAGTAAGTGTCTGTACCCTTAACATCTCCTCACCAGACTTCCATCTTCATCCATCATTAACTTTAACATCACCTGTCCAGGGGACCCTACAGCCCTACCCGGAAAAGGGCTATACCATCTCAGCTGTCTCTCATCATCATCCCCTGGCCAGTACAAGGCAGCGGTGGCCATATATAGCCACATTATTCCAGGTGGCGTCACGACAATAACATCTACAAACTTTATAAACTATATAAACTTCTAAATCCCCTGTAAATACCCCCTTTAGGAGTGTGTCAGCCTGGGGCCACGGCCTGGGTCCAGCCACCAGTGACTCCCCCAAGGAAAGGGACCCTGCGCCGGGTATCCCGGTCCCCTAAGCTATTATTATAATTTTTTATCTTAATTAGCCATTAAAAAGTATCAACCACTGAGGACTCTCAGATCCTAATATTTTTCTATTTACTGGCTAACACGGTATAAACATTTTTTTTTACCTTATCAGAATAGAGGATACCAAAATGTGACAAATTTTTATGGCATTAAAGACACTTCTGAAGAAATGTGCACAACTGGACAGTGACATATTTTTCTTCTCCAAATGCAAGAAGTAGAATCTGATTCCCAAAGGACTCTGGATTACAGATCCATTGCTACTGAACATACCTATAATACTCATTATGCACAAACCTTTGTCACATGACCTCGGAGAGACTAAAGGGCCGTTACACACAACGATATCGTGAATGATATCGTTGCAACGTCACTGGTTTGGTGACGTTGCAGCGATGTCAAAACTACATTGTTGTGTGTGACACGTATCAACGATCAACGATACGTCGTTGATCACAGATTTATGGACAGGACCATAAATCTATCGTTGATCTCCAGCTGGGCGCCCAGCATCAGCGCATGTGACAGCGGGAGACCAATGATGAACGAGCTCCCAGCACTGCACAACAAGTGCTGGGAGCTGGTAACCATGGTAAACAGCAGGTATCTAGGCAGCGTGCAGCGCCTAGTTACCCAATGTATTCCCTGGGTACCAGGCTTTTCCGCGTACAGGCTGGAATCTAAGATACACAGCGCGTAACTAGGGACAGTGCTGTCCCTAGTTACCCACTGTGTATCTTGGATAACAGCCTGTAAGCGGAGAATGCTGGTAACCAGGGTACACATCGTGTAACTAGCCACTGCGCCCTGCCTAGATGCCCGCTGTTTACCATGGTTACCAGCCTGCTTCTGCTTACCTCAGCCTAGCAGCGGAAGCTAGACATCGTGGAAAGAATATTTTTTTCTTTTCCACGATGTCGCTGGCCCACTGGTTGCTGGTGAGTCTGCCTGTGTGACAGCACACCAGCGATCAGTTCACGATGTGGCAGCGATCCACAATCGTTGGTCGGATCACTGCCACATCGCAGCGTGTAACATGCCCTTTAGGAACCATCTTTTGCATGTCTTCTACAGCACTAAGCGTATGATCCAGGTAGAATTTAAAACACGGAGGGACACACATACAGAAAGCATAGAACAAAAATTCCAACAATTTTACTACAAACTACAAACCCTTTTGATCCATATCAAGGAAAAGAAATTACATAGACTGTGCCTCAATTCAGGACTCCACACAAACAAACCAAAGACCAAACCTGACAACTTGGACCACTACTCCTGTCAAGACACAAAAGAATCTAATTGTGTCCTCAACCATTCGGATTACAAACCCAACAACGTGGAACTTGCTGTGCTTTCTAGGGGACTCATATTTTGTCCTACTAAAGCTCTGGATAAAACTGAACTGTGCAGCGACATGAAGGATTACTTCAGGAGACTATGCCTGAGGGAATTTTACAGTGACAGAGAAGATTCAGAATCCAATTCGACTGAAGGAAGAGGGATCCTGACAACCAAGAAAAGGTCAAACTGGACACTTGCACCTGGACGCAACCCCAATTTGGATGAATATATAGACACTTTCAGACATTTGGTAAAATCCATGATTTTAGATACACACAAGAGGCAACCATCTAACATCAGTGTCCAGGAGAGAAGGGCCATACAGTCTTTGAAAACCAACAAAAAAATCATCAACAAATCTGCAGCCAGAGGTGGTGCAATAGTCATGATCAACAAATCAGACTACCTGAAGGAAGCAAACAGACAACTGATGGACAGACGCTACTACAAGAAATTGGAGTCTGACCCCACACAGGACTATCACAAGGAATTAAACAAGCTGGTCTCTTGTCTACCTGACAAATCCTAAGGGTACCGTCACACGAGGTGACGTCGCTGGAAATATCGGCGGTAACGGGCGGGAGCATAGCCGTCGCATGTTTACATGCGGCAATACCTCCGACAATGCACCGGCGATCTTACAGGCGCCATCGCAGCTGGGGTGTCCAAAATCCCCAGCGGCGATTCTGTAACATGGGAGCCTATGGCTCCCATCGCCTGCAAGATCGCCGTCCCCCTGTTACATGGGGCGAAGTATACACATCGCCCCAGAGTGCTCACCTGGTTTCAGAGCACTGCTGAGAAACCAGGCGACCACTCAAAGGCGTCGCCATCGTCTATTTACATTAGGCGACGCACAGGACATGATGGCAGTGATAGGCCACGCCCTGCATCGCCTATAAAATCGCTACGATATGGCCTCGTGTGACGATACCCTTAAGGTACCTTTACACGCCGCCACTGCAGGATGCATACAACCCGCTACAGGCTACAAATGTAGCTTGTCGCGCCAATATCGCCCATAGTAGCGGCGTCTGAAGACGGGACGACACAGCCGGCTACAGATACATCTGTATCCGTGCACTGCCCATAAACAGATGGCTACATCGCCGATTGTAGCGAGCTGTATCGGCGTGTAAAGAAGGAACAGAAGGGTTGTTCCCACACCATGCTATGTAGCTGGGGCGTGACACAGGCTCCGGGTTTCCGCGCCCCCTTCAGCGATCATTGGAGGAAGCTCCTGCGTTGCGATTGGTTGTCGCCGCACAGGGCGGCATATTTAAGGAGCTGACGAGTCACACTACACAATTGCTCGAGCGTCAAGTATTAATCAGCCTCCAGCGATGCCTGGCCAATCATGGTATTATTGCTTTGTCCTATCAGCGTACGGACGTCTCGTAATCCACAATTGTAGCACGCCTATGTGCTGTCCCTGCTGCACCAGGTACGCCCATATTAGATGGTTGTAGCGGTGTGTAAATGACGTACGATGGGCTACAGATGGCTACTTGAGACACCCGGCGATGTAGCTAGCTGTAGATGTAGCGTAGCATAGCGCACCTTGTGGCGGCGTGTAAAGAGGGTGCGTTTCCCGTTTGTAACCGTTTGGGCGTGCTCGTGCACGTGAAGTAGCCGTTAGTATCCATCCTGTTGTGGCGGCGTGTAAAGGTACCTTTAGGGTACCGTCACACTTGGCGACGCACCAGCGATCCCGACAGCGATCCGACCTGGCCGGGATCGCTGGTGCGTCGCTACATGATCGCTGGTGAGATGTCAAACAGTCAAATCTCACCAGCGATGTAGCAACGATACAGCGATCATTGTAAATCTTGGGCGTAGTGTTGAGATCGTTGGTCATTGTCCCTGTCAAACACAGTGATGCATGCGATCTCACAGCAGGGGCCTAATCGCTGCTAAGTGTCACACAAAGCGAGATCGCTGGCGAGGTTGCTGTTGCGTCACAAAATTGGTGACTCAGCAGCAATCTCGCTTAGTGTGACGGGGCATTAAGAGCTGCTGATATGATACCAGAAAGTCCAAGGACAGGCACATTCTACATACTTCCCAAAATCTACAAATCTAGAAATCCAGGAGGACCCATAATTTCATGTGTATGCACACTCACCAAACACAATTCTGGATGGGTAGAGGGTGTTCTCAAACCCTTGGTAAAAGAGACACCCAGCTACATTCAGGGGACAACTGACTTATTTAATAAACTATCAGCAATAGGTCCTCTGCCAGAAGGAACCATCCTCACCTCCATGGATGTGGAATCTGTGTACTGCATTATCTCACACCAGGATGGATTAAATGCAAAGTCTTCTTAGAAAGCACAGAAATGGATGCTGATCTTGTGGTGAAACTCATAAAACTCATCCTCACCCGCAATGAGGCGGCATGGCCATACTTATTACTATTACTAAAATTAACCAGACCAAAATTTCAGTTTGGAATAAATTTTATTAAAGATAAAATGGTTGGGTACCTTATTAAGGTTACAGAATAAATAAATTAATTAATATATTAATAAATAAATATAATCAAAATTTAAATTGCTGCAACCAATTGCATAAATTAATCAATTAATATTTTATTAAATAAATACAATTAAAAAATTTAAAATGCTGAAATTTAAAGCGGATCCACCCAACCGGGCGTGCTCATAGAGCAATGCCCCCCCCCACTAAAGCACCCAACCAACCCTCAATAACATCCTGCAGCCCTAAGTTAAAAATATCGTTCCCTATGTCAGAAAGGTGAATCAAATCCCTGCGATAAAAACCAGATAAAAACCCTTCTAGATCCCGATGCCGAAAGGAACAGCCCCCTATTGTCGGTAAAAAGTCTCCTATTGCTTTGTTAACTTTCCGTTTTACTTTTTCCAAGAACCATTGGTTGTTGATCTTCCATGATAGCCTAGAAACTACCTCTGAAATCACCAACTTGGTTCCAGGAAATTCCTCACGTATCCACAACAAGTCTTGTTTTACCTGCCAAATAAGGTCAACTGACCTTACCTTACCAATATCATTTCCTAACGCATGGATTATTAACAGGTTGGGAAAAGGAAATTTTCTTTTTAAATCAATCAATACCCGTTTCACGTTGCCCCAGCGTAGCCCACGAACCCCGTGCCAGGAAACCTGCACTTGCTTGACATTCAAGAAGAGATTGGATGAGTGTCGTCTTTTAGAAGCCCGCTGCTGGGCCCAATGTATAAAAGAGTGACCCACAATCCAAACCGTCTTAGGACCTAAAAGAAATATATTAACAAGAAAAAGATAAGTGGGGACGAACATAAGTTTTAAAACAATTAGACTTCCACCGACCTACACGTTTGATCAACTCATCACTCATCCCGGATCTCGCCGCCTCAGTCGCGGCTCCAATCCGGAATGAATGAGAAGAAAGCCTCAGGTGAGACAACCCAAGCTTTTGCAGCGTTGTTTGCAAAATAAAAGAGAATTGAAATCTTGTAGCCGGGGATCCGTCTCTGTGAACGAACAACCAATCCGTCCCACCGGGACGAGCGCCCAGCCACGAGACCATATTTTCAACCGGACAAATGTTTGAATTAGGAATGGCATGCAACCAAACTCCCATCCCCTTACCCATTTGGTCAGTTTTCGACTGCCTAACCCATAAGTACACTGCATCAGAATAAAGAACTATATCATCCCGATGCAAACCTCCTTTCGCCTTTTTGGTAGCTGGAAGGACCTCGCCTATCCTCAGGGCAGCGAAAAACATAAAAACAAAAGGGTCCTAAATAAAATAAGTTCAAAACTATTTGAGCAGACATCCGGAAGTTTCTCCCACAGCCTGTTTAAAAGATCAGCCGACACCGGGCGCCGATTGTCGGCCGACAAAAAGACTTTCTTATACCCTTTCATAAATTGTTTAACCACAAAAAGTGAAAAAATTGATTGCCCTCCAAACAATTTAACAAAAAAATTAAATTCCCGAAAGTATCTTATGCATAGAAGAGTACGACAAGCCCTTTCCGCTTAGTTCTTCCAAGAACTGAAGCACTGACTCTGCCGTATAATCATAACGATTCAAATAATGTATATTACAAAAACTTGACCATTGCTGCCATGCAGACGAGTAACTAGCCCAAGTAAGGGGCGCCAAAGAGTTAATTACAAAAGCAGGGACTAGCTGCAAATCAGCTCCCAAAGATCTGGAGGAACCTCCATCCCCTCTCCGTCCGCATCGGGCACTAATTTCCGGAACCGATCGGATTGCTGCCATGAAAGAACAGTTCCCAATAAATTACTGAAATCAGGTAAAAAACAAGCTTTAACCCAAATATTATTGCTAAGAAGATTAAGCACCACAGAACGAAGTACCTGAATACCAGCTATTTCTCCGCAAGACAAGTCGTTAACTGCCCGACATGTCACAGCAGAATTACAAAACAACAAAATCCTCTTGTTCTGTAAATCAGTACCCCATACGGTAAAGGCCGTGGCTATTGCGAAAAGTTCTAAAACTAACACACTATGATCCTCCTTTAATACTGACATAGGCCAAGCTACTGAAAGCCAATGTCCCTCGAAAGAGCAACCCATGCCCACTTCAGAGACAGCAATAAACAAGCGTACTGCAACCGAAGAAACAAAATTACCTTGCCAAAAAGAAATCCCGTCAAAACGAGATAAAAAACTAAGCCACACCGTCAGATCATCCTTAATTTCAGACGAAATGAAAATCTTCGCTTGAGGGGAAGAAAAACCTCTAATACAATGATACAAACGTCGCATAAAAATTCTCCCCATGGGAAGAACCCTTAAAGAAAAATTAAAAAACACCCAGTAGGGACTGAAATTCTGTCAAGGACACAAACGACCTAACTAAAAATTTATTAATCATAACCATTAACTTCTCAATTTTTTTCAACCGGTAGTCTACAAAGCATCTTCTCAGAATCAATTTCTATACCTAAAAATTCCAAGTTGCTACACAGCAAAAAGGTCTTCTCGTCAGCAATAGGTACACCAAACTTACCCATAAGGGATAAAAAAGCAGATAGCAACTCTGAACATTCGGAACTCCCTGCAGCTCCAACAAATAAAAAATCATCCAAATAGTGTACAACTTTACCACAACGATCGAAAAAATAAAAACCGTCAAACGAAAAACCAAGAGACTAAGAACCAACGGGATTAACCGGCAAGATACGGAAAGCAGATTTAATATCACTCTTTGCTAACAGTGCACCCTGGCCCATTTGCTTCACAATATCTAATGCAGTATCAAAAGATGTATAGCTCACAGAGGTCAACTCATTATCCACCTGGTCATTCAGCGAACCACCATGCGGAAAAGACAAATGGTGTATCATTCTAAAGGAACCGGCTTCCTTCTTTGGGACAACCCCAATAGGAGAAAGCCGAAAATTCCCGAATGGAGGCACCGCAAATGGGCCAGAACACCTACCGGCATCTACTTCCTTCCAGATTTTGTCTCTCACTTCCTCCGGGAATTGACGTGCAGAAGGCAAATTAGCCATTTCGTGGCACCCAAACCCTTCAAAAGGAGGAACAAAGAAACCTTGTGAAAAACCATTATATAACTCCTCAGCTCTCGCCCTGTCTGGGTACTGATTTAGAAATGGCAACATTGCCTGCAGACGCACCGGCGTCGGAGCCCTTAAGAAATGGCTCCTTCACCGGAGCTGGCTGAGGCTGCTGTGTGTGCTTCTTAAAACATTTCACCATAGGATGAGCCCCCCCACAAGCAGAGCACTCATGTTTATATCTACAATTGTGCAACCACTTGCAGGAGGACTCACTGTATGCGAAACAAAAACCCTTCTTAATCTGTTGCGGAGCTGCAGTCTTAACAGTCATCGAGCGCTGGGGAACCATCATATTCAGCCACAAGCCAACATCTTTGATCCCCCAGCGCAACGAGGGCTGAACTGCCCATTTCTGACGGAAAGCTTCGTCGTAAGCCAACCAAGCATTTCCGCCAAAATGTCTATAAGCCTCCAACACGATATCGACGTGTTGGAATAGGCCGCAACATAACTCCGGTATTTGCTCCCCAAGGACCGCGGCATAAATTAAAAATGCCTGGAGCCATAAAAGAAAAGACCTAAAAGTCTTTTTCTTATCATCAGCTTCCGTCTTATCTGATCTAGGTTGCTCCCTAGATGGTAATAAGGTAAAGAGATCCATGTACTCCCCTGCCCATATGCGCTCCTTTATTGACCCCGACAGGTGAAAACCTAACGGGGACAATTCACAAGGCAACGCCTCTTCGTAACAAACCTCAGGCACGGATGTACGAGGGTCCCTGCCCGCATGAGGCTTACTCCCACCCCCACCTGAAAAGGCATCGGCAATAGCAGCAGATACTATATCCCTTACCACCTCTAAAGAAACAGATGGGAGGGGGGGATTATGCACATTCGTCTCACCATCCTGGAGCTCTGCCTCCGATTCGCACATCGCCAGCTCGTTCCATTCCTCCGCCCATCGACTCTCCGGCACCCAGGCTCTAGACGGCTCCGACATCCCTGGTACCATTGATCCTTCTGCTGATACGCCGTGGTCCTGCCTCTGGCCATTCGCTTGGTTTCTCCATCGTTCCGCCACGGAAGCCACATTCACCGATAGTCGTTGTTGCTCAAGTGGCCAAGGCTCTCTAGCCCTGACTGACGCCTGTGTTGCAGCCGCAGCCGAACCCCCAGGGCGACTGACTAAGCCCCTACTTCTCCTCTGCAGCTCTGACATCCTGTCGCGCCCACTGCCGTCAGACAAAAGCAGTGGCGCCTGCCTTGGCAATGCAGATGACAATCCTGAGTCCCTCTGCAATCTACAAGAACTCCTGGAGGCCGGCAGACCCTCCTGTCTCTGAGTGCGCATGCGCTCCACTGCCTGTGCCTGCGTGGAAGCCACAGACAGAGGAGGCCTCCCACCAAAGGGACAGGACCCTGTCTCCACCTGCCCAAGGGCTGGACCCTCCCTCTGACCCGCACACTTGGAGGTGCCGCGGCTGCTGCAAGGGGCCTCCTCTTTGCCCCTGCTCCCCGTCCATCAGCTCTCCGATCCTCACTCTGCGCACTGCGTGGTGCCGCAGTCTGGGGTTGAGGACGCGCTACCCTATAAGGAAGCCGTCTGCTTGTGGCCCCTGAGCTGGCCTCCCTCCTGCGCACCTCATCGGGTGCCGCCACTGTAGATGATCCATTATGCGGGCTGGACACAGCGTTCTCCCTGGACTCCCTGGCCGGCGTTATAACATCAGCCGCAGCCAAAGGGAGCGGAGACAAGCATCTACGTCTCTTAGATCTGGAACTGCGCCTCAGTACCGGAGATGCTATATCTTGACAGCCCGCCTCAGCAGCACCGGTCACCGGTAAGTCTGTCTCCCCTGTACCAGGCATCTCCTCTTCCAGGCACCGCTGGAGCCACTCAATCCCTCCAGCCAACGCAGCCTTTTCTGCCAGCCGTTACCAACAGCACCTCCATGGTTTTCCAACACCTGATGATTTCTGACAGACCCTGTCAGAATTCCCCTCTATTTATAGTTCACAGCTGGCCACTCTGGCCAATCAGCAACTGTCAAAAAAAGGCGCAAAAAAACTGGTTTAAACCAGCTGTGGTCACTTCCATATATGGGTCGGCTCTTACCTCATCTCCCTAACATCTGAACCTAAACCTGTTTGTTAACCTTTGCTGTCCTGCCGCCACATAGTGTACCATTCATATTGAATGGGCCACTTTATTACTTTACATTTGACGACAACATTTATTTACAGGAGACTGGCACAGCAATGGGAAGCAAAATGGTACCACAATATGCAAATCTTTTCATGGCTAAGATTGAAAATGACTTTTTATCCTTTTGTCCTATCAGGCCTCTGACCTATTACTGGTACATTGATGATATTTTAATCATCTGGACGGAGTCTGAGCAACAGCTGAAGACGTTCCATGAAAACTTTAATCAATTTCATCCCACCATCAACTTAAAGGGGGGTTTACACGTAGCGATGTATCAGCGATGCCAACAACGATCCTGCCTGACCGGGATCGCTGGTGCGTCACTATGTGGTCGCTGGTGAGATGTCACACAGGCAGATCTCACCAGCGATGCGCCGATACCCGAGGGTCATTGGGATCGTTCGCGGTCTCGGGAGCAGAATGGGGATCATTGGTAAGTCTGCCTGTCACAAACAGCGATGCAGTCTGGCCAGAGATCGTGGATCGAGAAATATTCCAAGTCATTTACTAAAGATCAGTGATCTCCCAGTGGGGGGCTGATCGCTGCCAAGTGTCACACGGAACGAGATCACCGGTGGGGTTGCTACTACGTCACAAAATCGGTGATATAGGAGTGATCTCGTTAGCGAACTCGCTATGTGTAAACCACCCTTAATACTCAGCCACTCCTGCAACGAAATCAGCTTTCTGGACACCATCATCAAGCTACAGAACAATGAAGTACAGACATTCCTGTACCAGAAGCCAATTAACCGTCCAGCTTATCTTCGATGAAACAGTTTTCATCCAAAACACATAAAAAACTCTATTGTGTATAGCCAGGCCATCAGATACAACCGGATATGTTCTAACCCTACAGATAGACAAAATCACCTTGAGGACCTCAGAAAGACCTTTTGAATTAGGGCTACCATCCAAGAACAATTGAGAACCAGATTACAAGAACCACCAGAATATTAAGGAATCATCTCCTACATTACAAAACTAGAGAAGAAAATAACTGGGTCCTTCTTGTAGTCATCTGCAATCACAACCACTACTACAAAAAGGTGCCCTTGGGGCGCTGTTCATCCAGTGGTGCGGATGTATTGTGCTGGGCGGCCCGTTTGGTCAGGTGGCAGGGCCAATGGGTATCAATCAGACACTCCTCATGTGTATCAGTGTGAATAGCGTCCTATGCAAGCCCAATGGAAAGTCACCTCCCACATGTATTGTAGGTAGAGGTGATTTTTATCTGCCTGCACTTGGGCTTGCTCCACATAAGGGGTTCTGACTGCAACCTGCTAAGTGCAGTGTTGGTTTTGTATATGGCTACTGATGGTAAGTTTTTGCTGTTTTTCTGATGCTGCCCATTATGAGTAGTTTTTGATCAAAACAAATTAACTACATTTTAAATCCAGCAGACCCAGAGTTGTCACAAATATCCTAATGAGCAGTTACATAAAAGCAGAGGTAGGGAATGCAGCAGCTATCTTGTGGTTAATCTGAATTGTTAGTAGATGTCTCATCTCTAAAGGGGACGTCACACGCGTCGATATCGCCGTCAATGTCGCTCGTACGTCACGGATTTTCAGTCGCTCAAGCGACGTAAAAGTGACGCAGGAGCGACATTGAAGCGTGTGACCAAGCGATGCAACCAGCGACATGACGCTGATCGCAGGTTTCACTGCCAGATGTAAAACCTGTCGCTCATCGCTCAGTAGACCTTGTGCATCGCTGTGTGTGACACTAAACTCAGCGACGTATTTTCTATTTTGACATCGTACAAGCGACTAAATAAAATCGCTCGCAAGATGGCGACATCACCGCATCGCTGGGTCACATTGACGCGTGTGACATCTTACCTGCGATAATTCCACATCGCTCAGGCGATTAATAATTTGTGACGCATGAGCTATATCGCCGGCGACATTGACACGTGTGACAGGCCCTTAAGGGCCACTTTACACACACCAACTTCTGTGTCCAACTTCTGAACAGATCTCTGGTTGCAGTGAAATCATGGACACATTGTTCCATTTGTACACAGCCACAAAATGGAACAATGTGTCTATGATTTCACTGCAACCAGAGATCTGTTCAGAAGTTGAACACAGACGTTGGTGTGTGTAAAGCGGCCCTAAAAGTTTAGAGATAGAAATAGGGAGAGAAGGTCATAAAACACAATAAAAAAACTTAAGGCTATGTTCACAATAGAACATTGAGAGGAGTACAGGTGAATCTAATCTTCAAATTGTATACATGCGAATTCAAGGCTATGGTGGCAGTTTGCATATTGCAAGCTATCTCAATTTGAAAGTCTGCAGTCACATAGAATGAATGCAGGTTTTTCTTTCAGCCTGGAAATCCTCTTTTAAGATAAAAAAAGTAAGATTTATTGATAAATATCTAAATAAAAAAATCTAATATAGCGTAAAGCACACATGATAATATCCAGTACAAAAATACATCTATAAATAATGCTTCTGATATCTGTGGGCAGGAAAAGGCAGGAGCCAACCGAACATCATCAGGAAAGTCATTTCTTTTAAGCAAGCTTGTAGGTTCATACACTTCTCTTCCCTCTTGCCTCCTAAATTCATCATTTAGGTCCAATAACAGTTACAAATGGTTTTAGTAAAATAAAAATAAAAACATAGCTCTCTCAGGAAGGAAATTGGTCCTGGGGGCTGCTAAGAGGTCTACAGTAACATTAAAGGAGCTGCAGGATTTTCTGGTAAATACTGGTTGTCCACTGTATTTGACTAAAAAGGTATTTTGACACAATGCCAACACTGTTCATCAGAAAAAGAACACCATACTGACAGCGAAGTGAATGATGGAGGCATGATTATGCTTTCTGGCTGTTTTGTGGCAATTGGAAAATGTACTGATATTTGGAACAAGTCATAATATCTAAATCCTCAGATCCAATTAATTTTACCTTTCAGCACGACAACTCTAAGCATACCTCTATACCTCTAAATCAACAAAAGAATGCCTTTTGCCACAAAAAGTTTGATGTTTTTAGAATTGCTCAGCTAAGGCCCAGACCTTAACCCCTTCACGAAAATATAATGTACAGGTTCGTCATAAGTTGCCTCACACCTCTTCATGCAAACTCACGCCCGTATCATCCCCTGCACATCTCAGTTGCACTTCTGCGATCCGATCAGTGGTGTTAACCCTTTGAATCGCGGTGTCATTCATTGACGGCGTAATCCAAAGCCCCGCGACGGGGATTGCGCTGTTCCACGCTATGATCGGACATCACGTGAAGCGATCTGTCACCTGCAGAGGCCAGGGTCCTGTAAAGACCCCGGAGGCTGTCTAGGATCACTTTCTGTGCATGGCTTGCAAGCATCCACATACAGTGAATAATTTGTGCTATGTACCAAAGGGCTGCAGCTCATCAGTACATAGGATAAGCAATCACAGTGCGCAGCACTGAGCCCCTTTAGTGGGTAATGTAAGATAAAATGAGAATAAAAAAAGAAGTTTTAAAAAATATGAAAAAAAACTCACAAAAGTTAAAATCACCCCCGTTTTACCCCATTCACAATAGAACTTTAAAAAAAAACAACACATATTTAGTATTTCCGCATTCAGAAATGCCCGGTCTATCAACATATAAAATCAATTAATCAGATGGGTAAACTGCGTAATGGAAAAAAATTCCAAATGCCAGAATTACTTTTTTTGTTCGCTGCAACATTGCAACAAAATGCAATAACGGGCGATCAAAATAATGTATCTACACAAAAATGGTATCATTAGAAACTTCAGCTAAAGACGCAAAAAAATAAGCCATTACACAGCCCCAGATCCCGAAAAATGAGAACGCTACAGGTCATGCAAATGGTGACAAAGGCACAATTCTGTTTCTTTAAAAATGTCTGAAATTTTTTTCACCACTTATATAACAGTAAAAAGTATACATGTTTTGTATCTACGAACTTGTATCGACCCGAGGCATCATACTGACATGTCAGTTTTGCCATATAGTGAACATGGTGAATAAAAACTAAAAAACAAACGTGTAATTGCACTTTTTTTCCAATTTTCCAGTACGGTAAAATAAATGTATTTCATTGTGGTATTGGTATATATACTGGAAATGTATTCCAGTATGGTAAAATAAATGACTTCCAACTGAAATTAAAACTTAAAGGGACAGTTATGGGGTACACCGGAGCTAGCCTGTATTAAGGTTATCCTAATGAGTTGCTGCTTTGACCTTTGGGGGGTACTGCGTATATCTCCCCTTAGTCTTCAAATACTAGCGATTTAGATAAGTGGTTAAGGATAGGCGCTAATTGTTAGGTAGGTATATCGAATAAAATAAGTTACCAGATTCGTCTGTTCAACCCTTCTTTTTGATGTTTATTTAAAAAGCATATTAAAAATATATTTTATCCTATTAATACATTAATTGATACTAGCTAGTACATGTAATGTCTCTTGTTTTATTCACTATGCACCAATTCAGGTAGTATAAAACAATCTGTGTTCTTTAAAGTGTGCGTGTATAACTCACTATTTAAAAACTTTATTAAAAATGCACTTAAAGTGCCACTCAATAACAATATATATCTAAGGCGGCCGTCACACGTGTCGCCATCGTGAGCGATATTGTTAGCGATCACGTGCACGCGCGATCGCTAACAATATCGTTCACATCGCTGGTGAGATGTCACACAGACAGACTCACCAGCGATGTGGGCCAGCGAGATCGCTGGTAACTATGGTACACATCGGGTTACTAGGCGCCGCGCGCGATCTTAGTAACCCGACGTTTACCATAGATACCATCTCCCAGCATAGGCTGTGCCGCTGGGAGATCGTTCATCGTGGTGTCACACACCACGATGATGCAGATTGAACAAGCGTTTATCGCTTGATATGAGCTCCGGCTCTCATATCTGCGATGTCACGATCAAGCGATATTACATTGTAAAATCGCTTGATCGCACGTAACGATGCACAAACGATATCGCTTAAGCAATCAAAAAGGAGATCGCTTAAACGATATCGTTCAAGATATTGCAACGTGTGACGGCCGCCTAAGAAGAATATGGTATCTAGTATAATTTCCAAATAAATGGTTTTTCAAATTATAATACCATGTGCATATACAACTCAATGGAGCAATCAGAATATAGATTGCATTGTTTCTGGAGATATGTTATTAGTACAGATGGTCTCCTAGTTTGTCAGGGATTCCTTTTCTAGGGGCTTCTTCAGCCTATGTGCGGGTTCTATAGGTTATAGGCCATCCTTTGGGTTTGTTGTAATGCACTTGCCTTCAATTTTTCTATGGTCAATCTATAAACAAAGTGGTGATATTATATGAGTGTCTTTACTGTGCTATTAATTTCTTTGTGTAAAAATTTCCTTATTTAAGAGATTTTCTTCTCACCTCCTGAAGTATCGTAGATTTTTCAGACCTTTTGTCGTGCTGGTAATTATGTATGGTTATCTTTCTTCCAAAAATAAGGGCCTATGAATTTAATGGGTACTTTGTAGAGGCGAAGAGAGACAACCATTTCACCTCTACAAAGTACCAACTTACAATTTATACAAGTAAGTGAAAACGTATATTATAAATCTTAGAGGATCACAAACACCAGAAATAAAAGTTAAAAGGTACCCGTTAAATTCATAGGTCGTCATTTTTGCCGGCGATGTCTCCTCGTATGACAGGAGCACAGCGATCTTGGCCAGCGGCCAAAAACGTGAGCGCTCCCGTTAGTTGCCGGCGATGTTCCTGGAGATGTTTCCACATGTGACGGTACCTTAAGGGTACCGTTACACGTCGTAACATTGCATGCAATTTCACTTGCAATTTGCTGGTTGCAGTGAAATCATGGACACATTGTTCTATTTTGTTGGCGTGTACAAATGGAACAATGTGTCCATGATTTCACTGCAACCAGCAAATTGCAAGTGAAATTGCATGCAATGTTGCAACGTGTAACGGTACCCTGAGGGCCGCTTTACACGTCGCGATATCGCAACGCAACATCGATAAAAAGTCACATGGTGTGGTCGTTGCAGTTGATATCGTTCGTGCGTTGTGTCGTGTAAATGGGCAATGCGACGCGAAAACAACCTAACTACGATATTGCAAGAAGATTGTGCAAGCCCTTCAACCGTACGATATTGTGTAGGCTATGTGGCAGGATCGTGCTGTGTGAAAGCGCAACTACGATTTGGAGTGCTACTTTCCCTATTCACTCCAATGTAAAATGTTCGTTTCTTGGGTTGCTCATACTTAGCGTGGGAAAGGGGCGTACACCATCATAGTTGCGTTGCCTGCCGATCTTGGACAAGTGCCAAAAACATGCGCGCTCCCGTGAGATCATATGCAATATCGGAAAGATATTGTGACGTGTAAAGCGGCCATAAGAGTTTGCAAATTTATGTAACTACATTATTTTAGTTCTTTATTTTTCTTCTTATGCATGAAAAGATTTGTTTGATTTTTCAATTGAATTGTACAGAATATGGGTGACATGAATTGAAAATGTGAAATAATTCTTCTTGGTATGATTATTTTGCATGACATAAACACAGAATTTTAACTGGGTTGCGCGGATATTTTACATCCACCGTAAATCAGTCCTATGGTATTAAATATTGCAACCTTTGGACAGATGTGCCATTATTTCTGGAAAAGAAGCAGATCACTTTTATTGTTATGAACAACTGACTAAATTAATTTGTAATTATATTAAAGATTTTTAATATCCAAATATTTCTTCTGAAATGCTCATACCATCTGACAGCACATGTTCTCTTCTTTCCTTCTAGCACTAACAAAATATGTGCCATGTGATAGGATCATGAGATTTCCAGAACACTAGATGTATAAAAAGCCTCTCAACCAAAAAGGAAAAAGCAAATATTCGTATGAAGGACCTTACAGTTGGATTCTAATTTTCCCTGCTGTGTTGTGATGAGTCCTGCTGCTGACATGTGGTTATGATTCTGTGGGTACCACGTGGGTATTCCAGCTTAAGAAAGACAGAGAATCAGGGTCGTAACTATAAGGGTACCGTTACACGTGGCAATATCGCAATGCAACATTGACCAAGTCACGTTGTGTGGTAGTTGCAGTTGATATCACTCGTGCGTTGTGTTGTGTAAATGGGCAATGCGACTGCAATGAATCGCAGGGACGATATTGCAAGAAGATTGTACGGTTGAAGGGCTTGCACAATGTTACATATGCGATCTGGCATGATCGTGCTGTGTGACGGCGCAACTACGATGTTGAACGCGATATAAACCAATGTCACCTGGTTTCGATTTTAGAGCACTGCTCTAAAATCGAAATCAGGCGAACATTGGTTTTATCGCCGCCAAATTCCCGAAATACACGCCACAATAAGGAGGCAATTTGTCGGCGATAATTCCAGAGAGAAATATCGCCTCCAAAAATGTCTCCGCTGGTTGTGGCGTGTAAAGCTACCCTACCTAAGGGTGCGTGCACACGGTCCGGAGGAGCTGAGTGAAGCCGCGGGTGGCTGCAGGGAGACCGCAGCCGCATTGTACTCACCATGTGTGGCAGGTGCAGGGCGGCTTCTCCCTGCAGTCACCCGATGGGAGCTGCTTCCGACATAAACATAAATATGCTGCAGAGGAGCGGACTCCCGGCAACCCGCACCGCAGCTCCAAACACCCTCCGGGCGGGTTACGCATGGTGAGGATGGCATTTCTTGAAATCCCATCCACTATGCTAGTACTGTACTACGCAGCGTTTTGGACACAGTGGCAAAACGCTGTGTCCAAAATGCTGCGTACACTGATTGTGTGCACGCACTCTATGAGGTGCAGGGGTTGCAATCGTATCTGGACCGAGGAGCCTAGGGGGCCCCCAAAAGTGACTTTGGCCTATAGAAAAAGACTATTGCTATTAAAGATTTGCAATAATTGGGGGACCCACTGGAACGTTCGCATCAGGGCCCAAGAGCTTCAAGTTACTCCACTGCGGAGTATCATCAGGGTATCTCCACTGTCCCCAAAGTAAATACTTATATTTCTCATAAAATTTACAATGCTGGACTCTACATTGTGCTATTCCTTTCTATGAATGTATGAAAGAACAGCTGATTGTTATCCCCCTTGTTAATAAGGTGCATTACTGCACAGTCTGACCCTATTAGTATTGATTAGAGAGCAAGAAAGTGTTTAGGGACACCTCCCAAAGCTGGATAAAAACCTACGTTGTCACTTTAATTCCATATTTCCAGGAGGAATAACAGATGAACGGCACAAAGAAGAAGAAAAAATGCACCTGCATTATAAAAGTAATTTAGAATTATAGAAATTTAAGAAAAACGAACCAGTCATCTTCACTACTTAGACACAGTAAAACTGGTCTTGCAAATAATTACATAATGTATCATTAACTAATTAACCATAATTACCTTCAGTGGTGTAACTTGAAGCTCCAGTACAAAATCTCCCAACAGGCCCTCTACAATCACAGGTCTTCTCTTATGGGCAAAAGGGACCTTTATTATATTACTATTATTCTCTTATGGGCCAAAGGGACCTTTAGGGTGTGTGCCCACATAGTGGTTTTACGTCGGTTTAGCAGCGAAAACCGCCGGCGGTTTAGCATAGGTTTTATTTAAATCTATGTAAATTTTTAGCAGATTTAGGACTAACAAGTAACCCTATGTAATTTAGAAAACGCTGTGCACACATAGTGGGTTTATGTGAGCGGATCCGCCAGCGGTTGAGCGGTTTCCCAGCGGTTTAGCAGCATAAAGCATGCCAATTCTTTTCAGCGGTTTTTGATCGGTTCCATGAAAAAAATCCTCCATAGAAAACCACCGGAAAAACCGCTGGAAAAACCGCCGGAAAACCGCTGTGCACACGCTGAGAAAAACCGCCGGAAAACAGCTGGAGACTTCTGAGCTCAGGAGTCTAGGCTCCTTGAATTTTCCAGCGGTTTACTGACGATTTGAACGTCACTAAACCACTATGTGGGCACACAGCCTTAGGGCCCCCTCCGCTCCAGGTGTTCGGTGCAACTGCAACCCTTGCACCCATTATAGTTGTGCCAATTGAGTACTCTCTTCATGTCAAAGACAACTTTACTATTGCAATTTCCTTTCTTCCTCTCCTTTTTCCAAGAACCAAAGATTAATCAGTATATCTGTGATTTTACAAAGAAAATAAAAGTACCTAAATTATAAAAGGCAGGTGGTTTCTACATTCCTGCCTGTTGTGTCTGACACCGTTCTTCACCGATACAGCATGGTCTAACTGTCCGTTCTCATGATGCGTATTTCATTGCGTTTCCGCAGCACATCTGCAATACGTTTGCAGCAGCGTGTTTTCCCAGCAAAGTCTATGGGATTTGATATGTTGTTCTTCTGCTGCAGATATGCTGTGTATTTTATTGCAGAAATATCTACATAATGTCAATTGTTCATGCAGATATGCTGCAGATTTGAGTCATAGGCGGCCGTCACACGCTACAATATCGTGAGCGATATTGTAAGCGATCACGTGCACGCGCAATCGCTAACAATATCGCTCACATCGCTGGTGAGCTGTCACACAGACAGACTCACCAGCGATGTTGAGCAGCGAGATCGCTGGTAACCATGGTACACATCGGGTTACTAGGCGCCGCGCGGCGCTTAGTAACCCGACGTTTACCATAGATACCATCTCCCAGCATAGGCTCTGCCGCTGGGAGATCGTTCATCGTGGTGTCACACACCACGATGAAGCAGATTAAACAAGCGATGATCGCTAGATATGAGCTCCGGCTCTCATATCTGCGATGTCACGATCAAGCGATTTTACATTGTAAAATCGCTTGATCGCACGTAGCGATGCACAAACGATATTGCTTAAGCGATCAAAAAGCAGATCGCTTAAACGATATCATTCAAGAAATTGAACCGTGTGACGGCCGCCATAGAAAAGTCAATAGCAAAAATCACTGTATCTGCATCAGATAAAGATGCACCGCTCGAACAGCCATGTGTTTGGTGCGTATTTCTGACACTAGGTGCAAATTTTGGAAGTCAAAGATCTGCACCACCAACTCAGGGTACGAACAGGACTAAGGGTGCGTTCACACGCTGCCTATTTGCTGCGTATTTTTACGCGAGTGCTGTTGCAGTTTTTGTAGCCAAAACCAGGAGTGGCTGATTAAAACCAGCAGTGGGTTATTAAATAGAGAAGTGGAGCACTTGTTTCCATTAGGCCTCACTCACACATCCATGCCGACACATGCCGAAGGCACGGACATACGAGGGACACATGTTCGGGACGCTTTACACACACCAACTTCTGTGTCCAACTTCTGAACAGATCTCTGGTTGCAGTGAAATCATGGACACATTGTTACATTTTGTGGCTGTGTACAAATGTAAGAGGAAGATGGAGCCCGGAGCCCAGGAGCCGCGATCCGCCACCGGAGAGTGACAGCTGCTAGACAGGTAATGTATATGCACAGCGCTGCATGCGGGGGGGCCAGCAAGTGAGGTGGGGGCGCCAAACTTTGAGGGGGACCGTATTGACTCGCGTATAAGCCGAGGGGGGGACTTTTCAGCCCAATTTTTGGGCTGAAAAACTCGGCTTATACGCGAGTATATACGGTACTTTGGTCTCAGAATTATTAATATCTTCATAACAAAGCATCTTTAGTACTTAGTAGAGCCCCCTTTGCTGTTATGACCTGCTGCAAACATGATTTACAGTCACACACCAGTTTCTTGCAGTTTTCCTGAGGAATCTAACGGCCGCTTTACACACACCAACTACTGTGTCCAACTTCTGAACAGATCTCTGGTTGCAATGAAATCACGGACACATTGTTCCATTTGTACACAGCCACAGAATGGAGCAATGTGTCCATGATTTCACTGTAACCAGAGATCAGTTCAGAAGTTGGACACAGAAGTTGGTGTGTGTAAAGCGACCCATACTCTTGAGTTTGTGTGCTGCAACTGCATTATGCAAATTTCATTAAATATTTTGTACTGGTGCCTCTCAATGAATTAAAATAGCATCAAAAAGTTAATTTATTTCAGTAATTCAAAACAAAATGTGAAATGTATATGGGGAGCACACTGGGACAGGGTACTCGGTACCGGACCGGGGTATCATGCCGGTCCTTGGTCCGGACCGTGTCCCAAGCCCACAAGTAAAAGCGGATATTTACAGGGATTGTCGTGACGCCACCCACGGGTTGTGGTCAGTGAGGGGACCATTGCTGCTGCTTCTTCTGCCAGGAGGATGGATGGTGCTGCAGCTAGTTGGATGAGCCCACCGTGGGTTGGGCAACTCCTGACAGGATGTAAAGAAATGTATATAACAGTTCAATGTGCAGGGAATCAAACACGGGAGACTGAAGCAGGGTTCACCGGGTTTTACTAGCAAGTTCTTCCTCAGTACAAACAATTCACAGTACAGTTCTTTTACACAGGTAACTCCGGACAGTCACTTAACCCTCTGCAGCCAGGTTTCCCTCTGAGACCCTTCTCTCTCTATCTCATACCTTCCAGGCTTTCTCTATGCTTCTCTTCCCCGTGGGCTGGATGGTGGCAACTCGGTCCCTTGTCTGGATTCCCCCGGTGTGCGTGGGTGGCAAGCCTGGGTCTTATGTGCTGCTGTTCCTCCAGCCCGTGTGTTAGCAACTCTGACCTGGAATCAGAGTCCCCCGTCGGTGTGTCCGGGATCCGGCAGATAGCTGCGGTCCCCTCGGAGCCGACTCTCTGGTCCCAGCCTAGCCTTGGGTGTCCCTATGTTACGGGGTATCACCAGGCCCTTTCCTACCCGTGTAACTACCGTGTACTCCAGGGGATCCTTCCTGCCAGTCGCCCGTTGTCGTCGTCCTCGGACCCAGCTACCCTGGTCCAGTCTCAGTCTTTCCCTTCCTTTGGGCAGGCCGTGGAGCAGGCTTTCTCTCCAGCGAGCTGTGTCTCGCAAGATTTTGCGCCTCCAGGGAGCCCAAAACCCTCAGGGAAGTGTTACTTTCTACTTGTCTTGGCTGCTCGGCTCACTCTGGCCTATTCTTGTCTTTACTTCTCGGCACTGTGAGGTAGCGCACCCTTGGGGACACGCTTGGCAGCACCAAACCACATACAAAATTGTCTCTTCTAGTTAATAAGTCCAGCTGGTTTATTGAAAGACAGCATAAACCGCCCGGTGCAAATTATACATGCGCCAACCTTTGGCATTATAAATAATAAAGTTCCGCTCAATAGCGGATAACACCCGCACGGTACATACATACATCTGCTGTTGCAGTAACGTAGTGGAGGTATTTACACTATCCCGTCACTGACCACAGTCAGTATACAACCTCCTGTCTCTGAGGTTACCTTTTACAGGTGAATGGCTGCTCCATATACTGTCTCCTGACAGTCCAGATATCAGGATCCAGGATCTGTTATAAACTTCCCAGCCTCAGAGCACACTGCAGCCACAACATGTGCTCAGCAGCAGGCTTTTCCAGCTCTAGGACCTGAGCTGTACTCACAGACTGAATGGCCCTGTGCTGACCTCACAGCTGCGTTTCAGTGCTTTCAATCAGCACACACTCAGACCTGGAAGTTACCTCCTTGTGTACCATTCAGGTCTAACAAGGTCATGTGAGTCAGGCCAGCCATGTGCCATAGTGCCGGCATGCCTCAGAGCACCCACTGGCCTACTGACTAACTACTTCCTGTTTTCCCCTTTTGTACCCTGTCTGTCACCTTGACTATGTCCTACCCACTTGTGACTGGCCCTACCACCCCTTGCCCGCCTAGAGTCCCGAGCTCCGGGTTGGGCCTTGTGTCCGTGGGTGTGTGTTGTGAAGGTGGTTTGTGTGTAACCTGTCTCCACCTGCCTGGCTGCAGTTCCTACCTGTGGCCACCCTGGTCGCAGGGGCGCCATATATACATTATATAGAGTCATTACAAACAGAGCGATCTATTTCAAGTGTTTACTTCTGTAAATGTTGATGATTATGGCTTACAGCCAATGAAAATCCAAAGGTCATTATTTCAGAAAGCTAAAGTAGAGAGGATGAAGGGTTCCAAACCGTGATGCCATATTCCAGAGGACATCAAAGGGTGAATATAATATTGATTTATTAGTCAACGTGCTCACAGAAACGCCCTGAAACATGGCAATATTTCATTGATTTTTGATGATATTCTAAATTATTGAGATGCACTAGTATGTTGTTCTGAAACCAAGCCTTGGTGTACTTTGAAGAATGCTTTTGATCATTATCCTATTGGAGGTCCAATGATGCCCAAGCTTCAGCTTCTTCATAGAAGGCATGATGTTTACTCCTAAGATTACCTGATACTTGATTATCTATTTTGCCCTCTATATTTTGCTAGTTTACAGTTCTACAGGAAGTCAAACAATCCAAGAGCATCAGAGAGCCACCACCAAGCTTAACGGTTGGATGGCATCACTGCACCACCGCCGTGCTTTACTGTAGGCATAACTATGCATCGAAGATGCTTCACTGTAGGTATACAGCTGATCTGTCGTCTCAAGAAGTTCTAGTTCTGGTTCATCAATCCACAGGACAGAATCTCAAAATTTCTGCAGCTTATTTATATGTCTTTGAGTATGTTTGGAACCAGCTTTTTTGTGCTTTTCTTTTGAGCCAATAGAGTTTACTACTTGAAGTCTGGACATGAAGTACATCAGTGTTTATTTAGTATGTGCCTTAGGGCAGAGACACACTTATGCAAGATGCATGCGCATAACAATATTGATATGAACTTTTGTTATTGACCAAATACTTCTTTTCCACCAAAATTTAAAAAAAAATTCTTTCCAAATCAGACAATGTGATTTTCAGGATTTGTTTTCCCATTTTGTCTTTCATAGTTGAGGTCACCTATGATGTCAATTACAGGCCGGCCCCATCTTTATAAGTGGGAGAACTTGCACCATTGGTGGCTCACTAAATACTTTTTTCCTCCACTTTATATAGTGACAGGGGAGTGAGTGAGTTTGGCTTAGAGCTGAATGGAGAGTGATAAAGAGAAATCCATCCCTTCATAGTGACGTTCTGCTGCACACTTTCTAAGGACTTCTATAACATTTATCTCTGCAATCATACATGTAATCATTGAAGTAAAGGCATGATTGCACTCAGTATCCCAGAGCCTGTAAAGCCCTGTCATCACTTTAAAACCCTAAAACCTGCTGGTTGGTTCCCTTGAAACTTCAATATCTAATGCACCAAATCTTGCTGCAGGTCTTTTGCAGTTGCCTGATGATGATATTTAACAACCTGCCTCCTCAGTAATCTGCTGTCAGCCAATGACAGTCTCCTCTTTCTGTCACATCCAGGACGTGCAGCCAGTTTATAACTTTGAACTTGTGAGCTATGCTTCCTACTGTATCCCCAGGAACATTCAATGCCACTGTATTTTTTCTATTTACGAAAGGTAATGCTCTGCTCTCTTAACTTTCTGGACCATTCATTTGACAATCCAAGAGAATTGGTGAACTGGAGGTCATTGCCCATTGTGCAATTGGATAAAATTCCTTAAAAGGGATCCTGTCACCTCCAGAACGCCTCCTAAACTACTAAAACATGTCCCTGCAGCATATTATCACTAATCTCACATTCTTTTTGTCTCATAAAAGCATCCTGTGAAAGTACATAAAAACGTTTTAATACTTACTCATTAGGGATTATAATTAGTAGGGGCTATATTCTATAGCCCTTAAGGCATGTTGTTTTGCAGGCTCCAGGATCCAGCCCTCTCTGTCTATGTTACTTTGCTTATGCAGGCTCTGCCTTCCCCCTCTGTGTCACTCACAGAATGCAGATCATTAGTCCTGCCTTCAGCTGCACATCACCGCAGAAGCTGCACAGAGAGAGGGTGGATCATTCAGGCTGCAAAACAACACGCCCTAAGGGCTAAAGACTATAGCCCCTGCTAATTATAATCCCTAATGAGTATTAAAACGTTTTTATGCACTTTCACGGGATGCTTTTAGGAGACAAAAGGAGTTTGAAATTAGTGATAATATGCTGCAGGGACATGTTTTGGTAGCTTAGGAGGCGTTCTGGAGGTGACAGGATCCCTTTAAGATTGCTGCCATAGCTGGTGTCCGATTATGCATCACATTTGCAGAAGGTCATGTTTTAGGACTTACAACAGTTATCTGTAGCAAACTTCAAAGCTGAGAAATTCACATAATTCAGTAATTCAGAGCTGACAAGATGGTTTTGTGGGCCCCATTGGTCAGGACACCATGTAGAGGTACTGCACCCAAATAAGAGTGTGTGGTATTCCTGTGACCAAGGGAATTGGGATGGTGAACAAGGGACCTTCATAACACCCATTCATACACACCCAAGAGTAGGGGACCGTGGGTGAACCCGATGAAGAGAGGACCCAGTCCCGTGGAGGAGTCGTGAGGGTAGAACAAGTGTATGGGTGGGTAGACAGTCAGTGAGATAGGGAGTGAGAGGAGTGGAGGACGACGCAGGAAGGTCGTCGTGGCAAAAGGTAGACCCTAGGGGCACCAGGCGTTGCGGTGCACCCGAATCTGGACCTGGGTAATGTCGACCAGGGGGTCTTGTCCCAGGAAACCGGCTCTGGACACGGTGTGGGAGTTCAACCCCAAGCCGTTAAACCGGAAGCGCCAAGCTTCTTCAGGAAGTCGCAGTCAAAGACCCGGCGCATCCCTCGAAGAGGCACACCGAACTAGGGTCAGGGTGACCTAAAGGGAGTTCATCACTGAAGCTGGCTGGAGGCTCCACATGCAGAGGCGCTACATGGTAGAAAGGAGAAGAGAGCACAGTGAAGGGACTGGCAGCAAAGGGCAGGCATACAACGAGGGTCCTGAGTGAATCATCCCAGTTCCCTGGGGACTACCCAGGCCAGAAAGCCCAGAGTTACTGTAACATCTGTCAATTTGCCTGAAGTACTGCAAGTAAACTTGATCAGAGTTAAAGACTGGTGTGACGTACTTTATTTCCCTCACCTAAACAGCTGTACACTGCTGCATTGTGAGACAAGTGACAAGGTCGTGTGGTAAGCTGCCTCCCTGTGTAAAAACTTCTACAACTGCCCCGGGATCTCGCTTGACCTACGAGGAGCATAACCATCTGGCTGCCCTACCATCACCCTGGAGGTCTGACCCGCAGCTCCGGTAACCATACCAGAACCATAGGTGGCGTCACAAACTATTTTTATTATCTTTACTGACTTTCAGCGACCACCACGGCCAAGGGACAGGTCACAGGCCCCCGTGACATCCCCCATGAATCAACGCCCGGAACCGAGTACCCCACGGCCCTGGGTCGGGTCAGTATTGTTCCTTCGTCTGCTCTTAGGTCTAATTTAAGTGGTTATCCAGGATAGTGCTATTATTTACCTGGGTTTAAGAACTTAAAGGCAGGTTGTTGCTAATATTATGCCGTTTTCCCCAGCGCTATTGCTTACCGCGTCAGAGCAGTCACAGACAGCTCCGGTTGGTGAATTTGCTCTTCATTTGTCCTAACATCAACAGAGTAACTCTTCCTGTTCTGGTCTGCCTTGTTGACAGGGTGACCTCCAAAGTAAAAGAAATGAATTTTTTCGTGTGCTGCCTCCAGACAATAGGCGATCCAAATATTATCCAAACTGTTCTTTATTACCGTACTCGACGCGTTTTGTGAGAACTTCTCACTTCCTCAGGAGTTATACAAAGGCTTTGTATAACTCCTGAGGAAGTAAGAAGTTCTCACGAAACGCATCGAGTAATAAAGAACAGTTTGGATAATATTTGGATTGCGTATTGTCTGGAGGCAGCGCACAAAAAAATCCCTTTCTTTTACTTTGGAGATCATCATTTTTACTGGGAGGTGCAGAAGCCGAATACGCATTTAAGCTGTTGTGACTGGACACAACCTAAAAAGGTGAGCACAATACACACCTACACACCTATATGACCACTAATCACACAGTTAAGACCCTATTTTACGCTATTTCTCCCCCCTTTAGTATATTGTTGACAGGGTGTCACTGCTGATTAACAACCGCTCCCTGCAGTCAGGAAGCGGGGAGTTGGCTGTTAATCACCATGACATTGGCAATGATGTCTCTTTGATAGAGTAGGAAGAAATTACCATATCGGTGTGACATCACTGGAAGCTGCATAATCACCGGCAGGAGCAGCCCCTGACTGCTCTGAGGCGGCTGAGGTCTGTGCTGGGCAGAACAGGTAAGTAGTTAGTTAGCAATTACCTATCTGTAAATTCTTAGGCTGGTTTCACACTGCAGTTTTTTCACTGATCAGTGTCCATCCAGTTTGTGTGTCAAAACCAGGAGTGTTTCCAAAACTCAGAACAGGTGTCCATTTTTCAATTATAGTTTTTCTCTGAAAGTTCCTCTCCTGGTTCCTCCACTGGTTTTGGCACCCAAACTGGATGGATACTGATCAGGGAAAAAACTGCAGTGTGAAACCAGCCTCAGCTCAATATGGAAAAAAAAAAAAAAATCCAGATAACCCCTTTAAAGATAGCAACACTTCAGGAACTTGTTAGCAATTTTTAGTTAATGATGACTTATTGTGAACATATCAAAAATTCAACATGCCCAATCTTTTAGGTTGCACAGGAAATAAGCTGCTGCTAGAAGCACCTGACATTTGCACTCTGTTGAGATGAACATCAGGTGAAGAAAATCTGTTGAGAACTTCCTAAAGTGTACTGCTACCTATAGAGACTAAAGTTTTCAAAATGCTGTCACTCGTGCATCCCTTGTGGATGTGGACATGCCTTGGGGAGGGAGGGGTGTTAGAATCTTCTACTTCTGGTCCTCTACTCTGCCTGCCTTCCCTTTTTCTATTTAAATTAATCACAGCCACTATCATCACGGTGGGCAATGCATGTACAGTGCAATTCTGCGAGGATATTCAAGTCTTCAATAAAATGGCACCAGAGGCGGAGAATGCACATACCGAGACCTCTGGCAAAATTTTGTTAGAGACACAGCTATTCCACAGACTGTCTACAATAAAATGGAGTGAAAGAACTCAATCCAGGCCGGCGCTGTCTGGGCCCATTTTATTGAAGACTTGATTACGTCATAACAGCGACAGTTGGGATAAGTTTAAATTAAAAAGAGGAGGCAAGTGTAGGGGAAGAACTGAAGCAGAAGACTCTACCATCCCAAGTACCACCCGGATGCACAAGGGATGCACAGATGATGTCATTATGGAAATGGTATAATATTTCACAACCATATGTGGCGCCCTACTGGTCAATGCGCCCCAGTAGGGGTACTGCAACCATAACTGAGCGTGCAGTATTCCCGTCACTGGGGAGTGTAAAGTAGAGGCCCTTATCCCAGCATCATTACACCTAACATAGGGGACCAATTGGCCACCCGTTATCAGGGTAACCAATCCCGGTTGGAGGAGTGTTAGGGTAGAAGAAGCGGGAACTAACAGACCGAGTCGGTTCAGAGTGAGTTCAATCAGAGTGAAGCCTGAAGAGTCCTAGAGGAACAGAGCGGGCGCCCGAAAAGGAGTGGCGACCCAGACGGAAGGAGGAAACCCAGTGCCGGACCTTATGGCAGTCCGGGGGAATCATAGTCCACAATGGGGTACCGGCTCCGAGTGACGGTGCAGGCAAGTCTATCCCTGAGCCGTCAATATCGGTAGGTCGCAGGTGTACCCAGGGCAGCCCCGACCAGGTCCAGAAAGCGCAGCTCCACCAGAAGCACTAAACCGGGTTGAGCCCCTTAAAGAAGAAGGGTACCTCATAGCACCAGAAACTACAGGTGGCGTCACAAGACTTTTATTGTATTTCTTCAATGCAAGCATGCATTTAATCATGTTGGCAGTGGATTATACATGATACTTTCCAACTGTGTAATAATAACAGATGGTTTATTCAGAAACAAAATAATAAGTTGAATAGATCAGCAAGAAATCATTTCTATGTGTCACTATCTGCAGCGTCTGCAGGCAGCTTCCTTACACATAGACACAGGGATCTGAATACAGTCACATGCTGCTCCTCTGCCACTCACAATGATGGCCACACGCTGGACCTTGTCTTCACCCACCTATGTTCCCTCACAGACCTCTCATACTCACCCCTCCCCCTATACGACCATAACCTGTTGGCTTTCTCCTCCCTCTCCCCTCCTACTACGCTTCCCCCTCTCCAGAAGATCACTCACCCCTGCAGAAACCTCACTTATTGATTTTCACTCATTCTCTGAGTCCCTTTTCCCTCTCGCAGACTTAGCTTCCTCAGATGACGCTGATGCTGCCACCACTCTCTACAACACCAAACTATCTACAGCCCTCGATCTACCCGCCCCCCTCACATACAAGAAAACCCGCACTCACAGACAACCGTGGTCACCGGCCTCACTAAAGAACTGTGTCGGGTGTCCAGGATGGCTGAGCGGAGATGGAAGAAATCCCATTCCGCAGTGCATTTCGCCATGTACACACAGTCCCTCACTAAATTCAAGACCGCACTCACCGCTGCAAAACAAGTCTACTTCTCATCTCTAATAACTGCCTATTCCACAACCCCAAACAACTATTCAAAACTATCCCGGATCCACTATTCTGTCCCACTGCACCTCCTCCCTCTCCTCTCATCTGTGCCTCTTTCTTCAAGCAGAAGATTGTTAACATTTGAAAAAGCGTTGACCTGCTGTCCCCTTGGCCCTTGCCCATTGCCACCTAGCCCTCTCCAACCAAAGGAAGCTTTTCCACCATGACTGAAGATCAACTCTCCTCCCTTCTATATAGATTACATCTCACCACCTGTGTCCTCGACCCCCCTCGCCTCCCACCTCATCCCAAACCTTGCCACAGCCCTCATCTAAGCCCTAACCCATCTCTTCAACCTATCACTCTCACTACCAGTATCTTCCTCTCATCCTTCAAACATGCCTTGATCACACCCATCCTCAAAAAGCCCACCCTCAACCCATTATTTGTTTCTAACTTTAGCCCCATATCTCTTCTCCCCTTTGCCTCTAAACTACTAGAACAACATGTCCATCTTGAACTGTCCTCCCACCTCTCCTCCTGCTTCCTCTTTTACCGCCTGCAATCTGGCTTCCGACCTCATCACTCCACTGAAACTGCCCTAACCAAAGTCACCAATGACCAACTAACCACCAAGAGCAAGCAACACTACTTCGTCCTCCTCCTCCTTGACCTATCTTTCACCTTTGACACTGTAGACCATTCCCTCCTGCTACAGACTTTGGAATCTCTTGGTACCATGATATGGCCCTCTCCTGGATCTCCTAATACCTAATGGATCAAACTTTCAGCATCATCCACTCCCACACCTCCTCTTCGCCCTACCCCCTTTCTGTCAGTGTCCCCCAAGGCTCGGTTTTTGGATCCCTAGTCTTCTCCATCTACACCCTCAGCCTAGGACAACTCATTGCGTTCCACAGCTTTCAGCATCACCTCTAAGCCAACGACACCCAGATCTATCTGTCTGGACCTGATATCACTGCCTTACTATCCAAAATTCCACAATGTCTGTCCTCCATCTCATCCTTCTTCTCTGCTCGCTTTCTAAAATTGAACATGGACAAAACCGAGTTCATCATCTTTCGCCCAAGTCGCGAGTCACTCTAGGTGCCTCGGGGTAATCCTGGACTCTTCCCTCTCCTTCAAACCTCACATCCAAGCCCTCGCCACCTCCTGCCAACTCCAGCTCAAAAATATTTCCCGGATCTGCGCTTTCCTTTACCACGACACTGCAAAAACACTTTTTTCATGCTCTCATTATCTCCCACCTCGACTACTGCAACCTCCTGTTCACTGGGCTCCCCGCTAGCTCCCTTACACCACTCCAGTCTATCCTAAGCTCCTCTACCCGACTAATTAACCTGTCTCCCCACTATTCCCCAGTCTCTCCCCTCTGCCAAGCCCTTAACTGGCTCCCATTTCTGAGAGGTCCTGGTTCAAAACCCTAACCATGACATACAAAGCCATCCACAACCTGTCCCCTCCATAAATCTATGACATGGTCTCCCAATACCTACCCTCACGCAACCTGTCCTCTCAAGAGCGCCGTCTCTACTCTCCTCTTATCTCTTCTTCTCACAACCGCATACAAGACTTCTCCTGTGCTTCCCCCATACTCTATAACTCTCTTCCCCAACCTACCAGACACTCGCCTACCCTGGGACCTTCAAAAGAAACCTGAAGACTCACCTCTTCCATCAAGCTTACAAGCTACAATGAGACTCGTACAACCGCACCACCGCACAATCTGCTCTACCCTCTCCTACTGTATCCTCACCCTCCCTCATAGACTGTGAACCCTCGCGGACAGGTTCCTCTCCCTTCCTGTACCTGTATGACTTGATTGTTGATACATATTGTACTTTTGTTTGTTTGCCCCTTCCACTGGTAAAGTGCCATGGAATTTAATGGCGCTATATAAATAAATAATAATCATAAAAATCCTGTTAGTCCCATTGTGGTTCTGAAGTCCTCAAACTTGGCTCTTGATAATGGCTTTGTCATGCCATCAGCTCTCATCTTGTCAGACTCACAATTCCAACAAATCAGCATCTCAACATTATGACAACGGCTGAACTTTATAGTCCTAAATCCTGCTGACATGTTCCCTTTAAAGTATTACCGGTCTTATAACCCAAACCTTTAGGCTGCCTTCACATTTGCAGATGCCTCTGCAGCGTTCTGCGGAGGCATCTGCAAGCCTCCTGCATGCAGGGACCGCAGCCCACTATCTTATAATGGAGCCGCCACTGGTGTCTGCAGGATGCTTGCAGAACCCCGACCGGTGCCACCCATTTCACTATCCCATAAGATGATCTGTGCCAGGCCTGTAGAAAAACCTGGGAAATGATCCTACTTGAATTTTTATTTCTGCAGACGTTTACGGGCCCTGGTTTGTAATTGGCTATTGTGTTTCTTTTGTTAAAATTTCACCTTACATAAACTCTCTATTTATATATCTACGCCTTGATTAGATACATTTTTCAAAGATGCAGTATCTCCACAAGGTCTTATTGATTCTTGTATTTTTCCTTTCTTAACATTTCAAGAACACACAAAATATAAAAATACATTACAAATTATGTAGTCTTAAAGATGCACTTAGAAATAGGCCAGTCATTAAACAGTACAGTACAGTACAACACTATGACCCTCCTGCCATGTGGATGTTTTTTTTTCATGGGGATCAGTAAGAAGAAATAATGGGGCACCATTCAATAAATTGGAGGTCCTCATAAATCCACTGTGGTTCTTTGGTCCATTGACTTTAATGGGTGTTAAGTCTGAGTGATGCCTGAGTGTAGATCAGTGTAGCATGTGAGCAACTTTCGTGTTATATAGACTCTAACAATGTAGCTATACAAAACAAACAGTGCAATTTCCGGATATGCTTGTAGATAAGCAGAAGTGACAGCTTAATATGGACTTCTGAAAGTGACAAAGGTCACTTGGTATATGAACAGCGTTCATTAAAGATTTCCCCTGACCCACTCCTATTTCTCTCAGGCTGCTGAAACAGTACCTGTAAATCTCTATAGGTGAGTGCCAATTTGCAGCTCTGAACTGATAATGATCTTTCTTTTGCAGGTGCTGAAGTGGTGTGAGGTGTGATAATGGGCCCAGGGAATACAGAGAAGTCATAAAGTTCCTTTACTAGAAAGGTGTGTTCATCGATAGCGGATTGGGGTCGACCTGGAATTGGAGCCATTTCCACCAAAGTTTGACCACATTTGAAATGACGATGTCAGTTCTTAACTATATTATACGAGGGGGAATTGTCACCATAAACGTCTTTCATCTCATTGGTCGTCTCCCTTGGTGTGTGGCCTTTCAAGTAAAGGAACTTGATGTCCGCTCTGTTTTCACGGGGTCCATTATCACACCTCACACCACTACAGCACCTGCAAAAGATGGTTATCAGTTCAGTTGCAAATTGGCACGTAACCTACAGTTGTGGCCAAAAGTACTGACACCCCTGCAATTCTGTCAGATAATACTCAGTTTCTTCCTGAAAATGTTGCAATCACAAATTCTTTGGTATTATTATCTTAATTTAATTTGTCTTCAATAAAAAAACACAAAAAGAATTGTCCTAAAGCCAAATTGGATCTAATTCCACACCAAACATAAAAAGGGGTGGACAAAAGTATTGGCACTGTTAGAAAAATCATGTGATGCTTCTCTAATGTGTGTAATTAAAGCACCTGTAACTTACCTGTGGCACCTAACAGGTGTTGGCAATACCTAAATCACATTTGCAACCAGTTGACATGGATTAAAGTCGACTCAACCTCTGTCCTGTGTCCTTGTGTGTACCATATCGAGCATGGAGAAAAGAAAGAAGACCAAAGAACTGTCTGAGGATTGAGAAACCAAATTGTGAGGAAGCATGAGCAATCTCAAGGCTACAAGTCCATCTCCAAAGACCTTAATGTTCCTGTGTCTACCGTGCGCAGTGTCATCAAGAGGTTTAAAGCTCATGGCACTGTGGCTAACCTCCCTAGATGTGGACGGAAAAGAAAAATTGACGAAAGATTTCAACGCAAGATTGTGGCATGGTGGATAAAGAACCTCGACTAACATCCAAACAAGTTCAAGCTGCCCTGCAGTCCGAGGGTACAACAGTGTCAACCCGTACTATCCGTCGGCGTCTGAATGAAAAGGGACTGTATGGTAGGATATCCAGAAAGACCCCAGTTCTTACCCCGACACATAAAAAAGCCAGGCTGGAGTTTGCCAAAACTTACCTGAGAAAGCCTAAAACGTTTTGGAATAATGTTCTCTGGTCAGATGAGACAAAAGTAGAGCTTTTTAGGCAAAGGCATCAACATAGAGTTTACAGGAGAAAAAAAAGAGGCATTCAAAGAAAAGAACACGGTCCCTACAGTCAAACATGGCGGAGGTTCCCTGATGTTTTGGGGTTGCTTTGCTGCCTCTGGCACTGGACTGCTTGACCGTGTGCATGGCATTATGAAAAAGCTGGGTCTCGCTCAGAGGTCATGGGTCTTCCAGTAGGACAATGACCCAAAACACACTTCAAAAAGCACTAGAAAATGGTTTGAGAGAAAGCACTGGAGACTTCTAAGGTGGCCAGCAATTAATCCAGACCTGAATCCCATAGAACACCTGTGGAGAGATCTAAAAATGGCAGTTTGGAGAAGGCACCCTTCAAATATCAGGGACCTGGAGCAGTTTGCCAAAGAAGAATGGTCGAAAATTCCAGCAGAGCATTGTAAAAAACCTCAATGATGGTTACCGGAAGCGGTTGATCGCAGTTATTTTGGCTAAAGGTTGTGCCACCAAGTATTAGGCTGAGGGTGCCAATACTTTTGTCTGGCCCATTTTTGGAGTTTTGTGTGAAATGATCAATGTTTTGCTTTTTGCTTCATTCTCTTTTGTGTTTTTTCATTGAAGACAAATTAAATGAAGATAATAATACCAAAGAATTTGTGATTGCAATCATTTTCAGGAAAAAGTGAGTATTATCTGACAGAATTGCAGGGTGTCAATACTTTTGGCCAAAACTGTATAGAGACTTATATCATTACAAATGTACAGTTTCAGCATCCTGTGATAAATAGAAGCGGGTCAGTAGAAATCTTTAATGAACGCCCCTTGTATGTACATGTAGAGGGACCACATCTCTCAGTGATGAGGTGTTATCCCCTGAACACAGAAGATGTCATAAGGAACTTGAAGAGAAGCCTGCACTTTCCATGGGGCAAGTATTTCAGGAGAAGACTACGGCAAAGGGGAGCTCTGATGCAGCACAGAACTATAAAAGGCAGACACGCGAATGGAAGATGACTCGCCCCCAGGGCCGTGGGGTACATGGAACCGAGCTGGTTCGGTCTCTCGGGGGACGCACTGAAGCTAAGACCCGGCTCCGTGGCCCTGTGGAGTCACTAAAAATGCAAAGGAAATTATGTAGG
The DNA here is from genome assembly GCA_033576535.1 of Allobates femoralis. Lineage (NCBI taxonomy): Eukaryota > Metazoa > Chordata > Amphibia > Anura > Aromobatidae > Allobates > Allobates femoralis. The sequence goes on along the minus strand of JARQOC010000006.1, from coordinate 398,006,504 downwards.
GATAATGGATCGTGATGCCACCCATGTTTTGCAGCTATGGGTAGCCGCCGCTGCTGCAGAACCTCTCGGGATGATGGATGGGCAGCTAACATAGAGTGGCTCTCCATGGGTGGAGCGGGTCCCCCGGGCAGTGGATGTTGTAAGGTCGTCGGGGTGCAGGATGGAGGGATCAAAGTAACAGACAGACTCACGGTTGTTGGCTCCTCAGGTCCTTTACTGATGGTACTGGTGCAAGCTGGGACACTGACAGGTGATGTTATTTTGAGTCCGTACAACCTGGGAGCATCTCGGGGTTTTCCTCACCTGGCAGGTTCTAAGGCCTCCTTGCTGTGCTCTTCCTGCGTGTCCCTGCTGCTGCTTAAGCTGAGCTGCGGCCCTCTCTCTCTCCTGCATTGTGTCGGTATGGCAGACAGCTCAATTCCTTCTCCAGCCTCACTTCTCTGGGCTGCTCTTGCGCTCTCTGCGCTGCTTTGCCTGCGGGCACTTTGAACTTGGAATCCCCCACCCTCCGATATTTGCTGCCAGGACGTTAGGCCCTGCACAGCTTCGGACTCCGGTGTCTGGTTCTTGGCGCTCTCTACACTGGGGTGAGCTTGACACCGCTCCACTCCCCATGCTCTTCTCGACTTCCTCAGACCCTTGCCAAGGGTCCCTGAAGCTAGGCTTCGGCTTCCTGGGACGAGCTTAGCACTGCTCCAGTCCACAGGATGTCTTCATCAGTCCTCCTAGGGACTGAACTAACTAACTCCTCCCCAGACCAAAATTTATAGAGGAGCTGGCCTGAACCTAGGTGTTAGAGCTTCCCCTTCAGGCCTGGAGGCAGAAAGGTGTTGTGTGCTTTGGTTTGCCTGGTGTGGATACCCTCTGTTGCTCTTAGGCATGATACTACCCCCCGAGGGCGATAATGACATTGTGGCATCCGAGTCTGGGGTGCCACAAAGACAGGAATTGGTGCCAGATAGTCAGAGAGTTGTATTGGGACGAAATGTCTCAGGATCCACACTGCTGAATGAATGAAACCAGAAACTGGAACACTGGTTTTAACGGGTGTTCTTTATTCCTATAAAAAGAACACCTGTTGAAACCAGTGTTCCAGTTTCTCGTTTGATTCATTCAGTAGCGCGGATCCTGAGATACTTCGTCCCAATACAACTATTGTTCACCACGTCGATCGTGGATGTTTGGGTCCTGCAGCGGCTGTATCCAGGCGCGCATACTTGTGTGTAACACAACTTTTCCAGATGAGCAGCTTTCAATCAGGTTCTTGACGATATCTGTAAGGAGATAAAACCCTATTATAGATAGACAGAGAGGGCATACCTAGGAGGTGAACTGCCACTTCTGTTTCCCCCCAAAAAAGTGCCTATTTCCTGTGAACAGTTTGCAAGTATTGCTGTGTGGGTGTTAAGTTTGACACCGATCTTTCCTTCACTTTCTATATGGTCTCTCGCCAGCTCTTACCACTTGCACCTGGAGAACATCTCTAAAATCTGTCCCTTTTTCACCATGGAAACAACAAAATCAACACTATGGCCCTGATCCACTCCTGCCTTGACTATTGTAATTCTCTATTAATTGACCTCCCCGCACTAGACTCTCCCCTCTCCAGTCCATCATCCTTAATGCAGCAGTCAGGGTCACCTATCTGGCTAACCGTTACTCGGATGCTTCCGCTCTGTGCCAGTCATTGCACTGGTAGCCCATATGCTATAGGATCCAATTCAAACTGCTTGTTCTCACCCACAAACCTCTCCATAATGCAGCACCTCCCTACCTCTCCACCCTCATCTCTGTCTATCACCCCACCTGACCTCTTCGCTTTAGGAGCGACTTTAGGGTGGAAAAACACTGGCGTGAACAAAAACGGTCCGTTTCTCATCCAGGAGAGTTGGACGAGTGACATCCGTTTTTTGCTCCATTTGGCATCCAACTGCTATGCGAGTGTCCGACATTTCTCTCAGATCACATCTGAGTGGTGTCTGTGTGAAATCCGTTTTTTTTCTAAGCAGCTATTTACTGTAGAATCATTTACAGGAAATTTTTAGTTTTCTCAGCTGCAGAATGATAATGTATCAGTGAAACAAACGGATGCCTCTCAGATGGTCCGTGTGCTATTAGTGTGCTGTCCGTGATTTTGTCGTACCCATAGACTTGCATTGGCGAGTGTCACGCATGAATCGCATACTGTCGCAGCATGTTGTGACTTTTTCTCATGCACAATCTGGATGAGATAAAAGCGTCCAACACACGCCAATGTGCTCTCAGACATTGATTAACATTGGTCCGAGTGCAATGTGATAAAATCACGCAGTGCACTCGGCCGAGTTTCACGACAGTGTGTCCATACCCTAAGGCTGGAAACACTATTCTACTTACATGCAAGTCTCTCAGACGAGACTCGGATCAGTGACCCTGAACGGCCTCTCCCTCTCTGGACAGGAGTGTCAGCTGCTTTTGTTTTTGTGCAGCATCACAGTCCCGAGAGAGGGAGAGGCCGTTCAGGGTCACTGATCCGAGTCTCGTCCGAGAGACTCGCATGTAAGTGGGATAGTGTGTTTCTAGCCCAAGACTAACATCTGCACTATTCTGAACCTCCCAGCTCCAAGACTTCTCCTGAGCCGCACCAATCCCATGGAATGCTCTACCCCAAGAAATTAGGAAGAAAAGGAGATCCACTGGTGCAATGCTTCTCAATTCTTTATTCCATGAATAGAAAAATTAAAATCATTCAGCAATCTAGCAAACGCTATGACGCGTTTCGGAAGTAACCCTTCCTTAGTCGTTAGCACATTAAAATAACACTACAAAACTTCTTTACAACAGCTGAACAGGATTGACAATTAACATGGTAAAGAATTTAACCATTCTCAGTACATTGAAATTGAAGTGATCTGAACCCATAGTTTATGTTACAAAAATGCATTCATGTGAACTGATTGTGAATTAATATGTAATACCTGGAGAATATACCAAAAAAAAACATAATTCAGTAAATCTTCTTAAACACCCATGAAAGACATACCGTATATACTCGTGTATAAGCCGACCCGTGTATAAGCCACCCCCCTACTTTTGCCCCCAAAACCTGGGAAAAACCTATTGACTCGTGTATAAGCCGAGGGTGGACCCCAGCACAGGTATACAGCCCCCAGCAGTGTGGTATACAGCAGCCTCCCCAGTGGTATATACAGGCCCCAGCAGTGTTACAGCAGCAGCCCCAGTGGTATATACAGCAGCAGCCCCAGTGGTAGTATACAGCAGCCCCAGAGGTATATACAGCAGCCCCAGTGGTAGTATACAGCAGCAGCCCCAGTGGTAGTATACACGCAGCCCCAGTAGTATATACAGCCCCAGTGGTAGTATACACGCAGCCCCAGTGTTAGTATATACAGCCCCAGTGGTAGTATACAGCCCCAGTGGTAGTATACAGCAGCCCCAGTGGTATATTCAGCCCCAGTGGTAGTATACAGCAGCCCCAGTGGTAAATACAGCCCCAGTGGTAGTATACAGCCCCAGTGGTAGTATACAGCAGCCCCAGTGGTATATACAGTCCCAGTGGTAGTATACATACAGCCCCAGTAGTAGTATACAGCCCCAGTGGTAGTATACAGCCCCAGTGGTAGTATACAGCAGCCCCAGTGGTAGTATACAGCAGCCCCAGTGGTATATTCAGCCCCAGTGGTAGTATACATACAGCACCAGTGGTAGTATACAGCCCCAGTGGTAGTATACAGCAGCCCCAGTGGTATATTCAGCCCCAGTGGTAGTATACAGCCCCAGTGGTAGTATATAGCCCCAGTGGTAGTATACATACAGCCCCAGTAGTAGTATACAGCCCCAGTGGTAGTATATAGCCCCAGTGGTAGTATATAGCCCCAGTGGTAGTATACATACAGCCCCAGTAGTAGTATACAGCCCCAGTGGTAGTATATAGCCCCAGTGGTAGTATACATACAGCCCCAGTAGTAGTATACAGCCCCAGTGGTAGTATATAGCCCCAGTGGTAGTATATAGCCCCAGTGGTAGTATACATACAGCCCCAGTAGTAGTATACAGCCCCAGTGGTAGTATATAGCCCCAGTGGTAGTATACATACAGCTCCAGTAGTAGTATACAGCCCCAGTGGTAGTATATAGCCCCAGTGGTAGTATACAGCCCCAGTGGTAGTATATAGCCCCAGTGGTAGTATACAGCCCCAGTGGTAGTATATAGCCCCAGTGGTAGTATTCATACAGCCCCAGTAATAGTATACAGCCCCAGTGGTAGTATATAGCCCCAGTGGTAGTATATAGCCCCAGTGGTAGTATTCATACAGCCCCAGTGGTAGTATTCATACAGCCCCAGTAATAGTATACAGCCCCAGTGGTAGTATATAGCCCCAGTGGTAGTATATAGCCCCAGTGGTAGTATATAGCCCCAGTGGTAGTATACATGGCCCCAGCAGGGCCCCCCTCATAATTTGGCGCCCCCACCTCCCTTTCTGGGCCCCCCCGCATGCAGCGCTGCGCATATACATTACCGGTCTAGCAGCTGTCACCCTCCGATGGATCGCGGCTCCCGGCTCCGGGCTCCATCTTCCTCGCTGTCTTCCTGCCTTGTGACCGGGGCTCATCGCGCATCGCGATGACGTCACCGCGATGACGTCACCGCGACGCCGGCCGGTCACCTGACAAGCAGGAAGACAGCGAGGAAGATGGAGCCCGGAGCCGGGAGCCGCGATCCATCGGAGGGTGACAGCTGCTAGACCGGTAATGTATATGCGCAGCGCTGCATGCGGGGGGGCCCAGAAAGGGAGGTGGGGGCGCCAAACTTTTAGGGGGCCGTATTGACTCGCGTATAAGCCGAGGGGGGCACTTTTCAGCCCAATTTTTGGGCTGAAAAACTCGGCTTATACGCGAGTATATACGGTACATGATATTTCAACCATGTTATTTATTTTCTGTCACACGTAATTAGGCGGTGGAGCGGCTCTCCACTTCCCCTTTCCTTATCCTGCATTTCCAAGAAATTAAGTCTATCCACAATTTACATAGTTTGAGGTGCTCCCTAAAAACACTTCTTTTTAGGGCGGCCTATCACGCTCCCTAATCAAAGTCACATAAACATAGCTTATTCACTCCACCAGACCCAAAAGAATGGCTGCTGACCACTCATGCAACTCTAAAGGGCCTGTCACACGCGTCAATATCGCCTGCACGATATCGGCTGCACGTGACGTTGCAGCGATATTGACGCGTGTGACATACTGAATCAACCAGCGATAAATCGCTGGTTGATGATCGCCAGGTTTCAGAATCAGTCCTAAAACCTGGCGATTGTCGCCCGGTGTACACGCAGCATCGCTGCGTGTGACACCGGGAGTAGCGATATTCCAGCTCCCAGCGCCTCTCACAAGCGCTGGGAGCTGGTAACTAAGGTAAACTGCGGGTATCTAGGCAGCGCGCGCTGCCTAGATACCCGACGTGTACCTTAGTTACCAGCCTCCTCCGCTCACCGGCTGGTATCTAAGGTACACAGCGGGTAACTAGGGTCCCTAGTTACCCGCTGTGTACCTTAGATACCAGCCGGTGAGCGGAGGAGGCTGGTAACTAAGGTACACGTCGGGTATCTAGGCAGCGCGCGCTGCCTAGATACCCGCAGTTTACCTTGGAGACCAGCCTGCTCCCGCTTACCGCAGCCTGGCAGCGGGAGCAAGACATCATGGAAACGATATTTAAATCGTTTCCACGATGTTTCTGGTCAATTGATCGCTGGTGAGTCTGTCTGTGTGACAGCTCACCAGCGATCAGCCGTCAATGTCGTCAGCGATCATCTCGCTGACGACATTGACGCGTGTGACAGGCCCTTTAGGGTATGTGCCCACAGGACGTTTTTGCTGCAGTCCTGAACGCAGGAAAACCTGAGGATCCTAGAGTCCTTGACAGGAGAAATGCTATGATCTTGTCTGCGTTTTTTGCGCGTTTTTTGTGCGTTTTTACTGCGTTTTTGATGCTGCGTTTTTGATGCTGCGTTTTTCCCATTGACTGCACCAAAAACGCAGAAAGAATGAACATGTCAATTGTTTGCTATCCGCACCAAAAACGCAGGGATTTGACAGTTCTTGACACTTGCAAAACCAATGTGTGTGCACAGCGTTTTTGTAAACACATTGGTTTTGCTGGGAAGCCCAACTGCAGGAACAGATTAGCATACATTAACATAAAACCAATGGTTTTCTGCATGCGGAAACCGCAGGAAAACCGCGGCAAAAACGCCCTGTGGGCACATACCCTAAGGCTGCCTTCACATTTGTGTTCCGCAATGTGATCGCAGGACCGCAAGCCCCTATCTTTATAATGGGAGCGCACGGTGCTGCGCTTGACAGCGCATGACCGTGCGCACCCATTCACTGCCATATGTGATCTGTGCGCAGGCGGATGCCTGCGCACAAATCACACAGTCTCGTCCGCACCAGAAATGCAACATGTCGCGTTTGTGGTGCGGACGAAACTGTGTGATTTGTGCGCAGGCATACGCCTGCGCACAGATCACATATGGCAGTGAATGGGTGCGCACGGTCATGCGCAGTCAAGCGCAGCACCGTGTGTCCCAATTCTAAACATAGGGGCTTGCGCTGGCTGCGCACACATGGCGATTCCCCTCTGCAGAACGCTGCGGATGGGAACGCCAGTCTGAAACCAGCCTCACTTGTTTATTCAAAAATAATTGCAATCGCGAACAAATGGCAAGATCTTTATCTTAGGGCCCTTTCACATCAGCGTTTTGTGCTGATCGTGGCAGTTGTGGTGAAAAAAACGCAACTTCCGCGATTACCGCATAACGGCTGCACTTGTGGTTTACTTGCGGCAAGCCCCATGCAATATCTATGGGGCTTGCGGCAGGTGCGGCACATTTTTGGTATCACTGCATTCAGAAATGCCCAATCTTTCAAAATATAAAATAAATTAATCTGATCGGTAAACTGCGCAACAGAAACTCCGCAGAACGCTGAGGAGGGGAATGCAAATGTGAAGGTAGCCTAAATTCCCCATTCCCTCAAGATAGCTTCACCATGATTGTAAATAACTTGTATTTTGTGTAACCCCCACCTCATTGTAGATTGTAAGCTCCTATGAGCTGGGCTGTCATTATTTTGCTTTAATTTTTGAGTTTGTTATAACTGTTACTTATGACTGTTTATATATGAATCTCTGTATTGTAAAGTGCTGCGGAATATGTTGGCGCCATATAAATAATGATTATTATTATTATTGATACCACCTGCAAGGAGACAGAGCCCGGTCCCGGTGTGTCATCAACCAAACTGTTATCAGTTCAGAGATGCAAATTGGCACGTAACCTATACAGACTTATATCATTACACATGTGCAACTTCAATGTCCTGCGATAAATAGAAGTGGGTCTGGGGAAATCTTTAATGATAATATTTGTATGTATTATTTTGTCATTATTGTTTCTTATTAATGCTGGATAAATAGCGGCTTCTGGTACAATCAGAATCTTCCTCCCACAATATCAAAAGTTTAAATTCATTTCAATCTCCTTATTGGTCTGTTTTACAGAGTCCAAAGTGCAGAAAAAGTAATGACTGATTGTTACGACTGACATTGCTGTGTTTTATTGCGCAGGATAATAGAATCTATTAACCCCTTAGTGACGAAGAAATTTGTCATTTTTCATTTTCGTTTTTTCGCTCCTCGGCTTCCAAGAGCCATAACGTTTTTATTTTTCTGTCGACACAGACATATGACGGCTTGTTTTTTGCGGGACTAGTTGCACTTTCAGATGCAATAATTAGTTTTACCATATAGTGTACAGGGAAATTGCAAAAAAATTCTAAATGCAGTGAAATTGCAAAAAAAGTGCAATAAGACGTTTGCTTTTTGGGTTTTGTAGTCGCCGTGTTCACTATATGGTAAAACCGACGTGACCGTGTGATGCCTCGGGTCAGTACGAGTTTGTAGATACCAAACATGTATACCTTTATTGGTATCTAGGTGGTGGAAAAAAATTCAAAAGCATGAAAAAAAAAAACCATTGCACTTTTTGCGCCATGTTCTGCGACCCGTAGCGTCCTCATTTTTCGGGATCTGGGGCTGGATGACGGCTTATTTTTTGCATCTCGAGCTGACATTTTTAATGATGCCATACTTGGGTGCATGCGCTGTTTTGATCGCCCGTTATTGCATTTTTTAGCATTGTTGCAGTGATCAAAAAAACGTAATTTTGGCGTTTGAACCATTTTTTGCGCTACGCAGTTTACGGATCTCATTATCTGATTATTTATATTGATAGATCGGGCGATTCTGAACGCGGCGATACCAAATATGTGTATTTTTTTTTTTTTTAATACTTTTATTGTGGATGGGAGAAAAGGGGGGTGATTTGAACTTTTATGTTTTTTGTTTTTTTTTCAACTTTGTAAAAACTTTATTTGCTTATTGATTCTTACTTTTACACAGCCCCTGTGAGAGGCATGCAGCTGCACAGTCCAATCGCTTCTGACACATACAGAGGAGCTGCAGCTCCTCTGTATGTGTCAGAATCGCGGACCTGTTGTGGTTGGCAGCCCCTGCCAACCACAACCCGGAAATGCTCCATGACAGGTTCCAGGGTCAAGCCAGGACCCTGGCCTGTGACATCAGCACGGGAGATCCCGCGATACTATCGCGAGATCTCCCCTGGAGCCCGGTAAGCACGCGCTGCCCGCTCCGGCTTCCTTAGATCCCGCTCTCAGAGATTGAGGGCGGGATCTAAGGGGTTAACAGCACCGATCGGATGGCGGGACCGATTGGTGCTGTTACTCCCACATCTCAGCTAGTGAGATCAGCTGAGATGTGGGAGGTTTGAAGTGAGCTCCACGCCAGAGCTCACTTCAAACACCGGGTAATGACAGCCGACGTCTAGAGACGTACGGCTGCCGTTAAGAGGTTAAATTACTTTAAAACCACACTGCAAATATCATAGTCAATACTCATCAAAAGAGTCACAAAAACGTATCTTGTGATACATCAAGCCAAAACATAATCACCATACATTGGACATATTGCAGCTGAGGACATCATTCTATCCACCAGAACGATGTACTTTTCAATGTACACTGGGTCTGACGTCGCCACTCGTTTTATGAAAGATAGCATTTTGTACTTTCCCATAAATAGAAAATGATTGACCACAAGCAAAAAGAGTAAAGAAAAAGGTTATGGTCAAATACTCAAAAAGTATGGCACCTACACTGCATGTCTATATCTGTATCTATATGTCTTTGAAATCTTCTTTAAAGGGAATCTGTTACCAGGTTATTGCAACCCCAACTGAGAGCTGTATAACATAAGTTCAGAGACCCTTATTAAAGGGATGTATAACTTACTGAGCTGCAGTTGATAAAATCACTGTTTTATCTGTTGCAGATCTACCACTTCTCTGAAGGCTGAGCTCTGTATAACCCTGTCCACACAACTGAATGACAGCTCTCTGTGTATACTATGTGACCGACACCAGGGCCGTGGGGTACCCGGTTCTGGGTGTTGATTTACTGTGGGATGTCACGGGCAGCCTGTGCTCGGACCCGTGGCCCTGGTGGTCGCTGAAAACGGGGTTTAAAAATAAAAGAGTTTGTGAAGCCGCCCACGGTATCCGGTAATGATAACGGTGCTGCTGCAGACCTCCGGGGATGATGTTGAGGCAGCTAGTTGGTAACGCTCCCAGTAGGTGGAGCAGGATTCCCGGGGCAGTGATGGGAGAATGGAGAACTCACACAGGGAGGCAGCTCGTCAGGTAGAGCTGCAGGCTGACAGTCTTGATGTGCAGTAGTATGGCTCCTCCGGCGCAGGCAATAAACACACAACACAGTCTCTGAAACCGGGTTTTATTGGTAACTCAAGCAGCAAAACAGTCTTTACACACATAGTTCACGGGTACTGCTGGCCTGGGTAGTCATCAGAGGATTAGGATGTTTCACAGGGAACCCTCCGGGATGTGCCTGCTTTGCCTTTCATCTGTCCTTACGTTCCCGCACACAGAGCCCACCGCCAGTCCCCATGGATCCTTACGGAGACAAATGCCCTCAGAGCCTCCAGTGTGGAGTCTGTCACCTCTGGGCCTCCTCTTGGAGTCTATTACCTCTGGGTCACACCTGGAGTCTATCGCTCTCTGGGTCTCCTTGACCGTACATCGGGCCTTAGGGGAATTATGCCGGGGTTGCCGCTACCTCTGAAGATGTGTGCGCTGTCCGGTATCTGCAGCTCAAGGATGAACACCAGCACCGCCTCGGTGTCGGACAGGATCCCTCCATCCGGGTAACGTACCGGCATGGTTTCGGGTGGACCTCAACACCCCAGCATCCCCTTCAGTTCCCGGGCCACCTCTCCTGAGGTGCCCTCCACTGCGCTTCTCGCCGTGTTCCCCTACAACGACTTTTTCCTTCTTCTTCTGACCCACTAACTTTTCCACTCTTCACTACACCACCTAAGCTCTTGCCCCGGGACCGGTTCCCTAGCAACAGTTAACCCTATTGGTCCCCTAACCTAAGGTGTGTGGATGCATGTGGTGAGGGTCCCTGATTGACATCTCAGTCCCAGTGATACTACACACACTGGTCTGGGGGCAGTACCCTACCATGGTGTCCCGACCAGTGGGGTGTGACACACTGCATAGGCAGAAAGCTGCCAATCAATGGTGGGGGCGGGTTATACAGAGCTCATGAATATGGAGGACTTTCTGACAGCAGGTTTACTAATCCTTTAGAGATAATCTCCTGCTGAGATTTTGTCAAAACTACAGCAAACCGTCCTTTAAATGACACACTGCTTGAATCAGGATCTCTGCCCCTAAATCGTGCTGCTGTCAGAACAGGTGGCAAAAACGTGGTGGCAGTTTCCCTTTAGAAAAGACCTGTTGCTTGCCTTAAAGGGGAATTCAGAGGAGATAAAAAATGTTTGTACAGTCCCTGCCCTCCTACATGATGAAGCTGGGGATTACAGTTCTAGGATCTATAGTTCGCTTATAAATCAATAAAACCATATTTGCTACTCAGCTCTCACCCCTCTCTTTGGGGAAAGGGAAATTCAGTAATGTATAGTGGTAAAGTTCCAGGGGAAAGGAAGCTACCAAGTTGATATGGGGAGGGAAGACCATGGCAGTCCTGAATCAATCAATGCAGTGTTTTGCCTCTGTTCCTAGCCTGACAATGACAGCACACATTATGCACTATCATATCATTGTACAGCAGAGGATCGCAGCTTGTATTTCTATCTGCTTGATGACATAATTGGTATATGAAGGGAGAACACCCTTGTACATACATTATATAAGATGGTATATAAAGGGCAGGATCGTAGTGTAACCATGGCACCGGTAGCAATGCCCACTGCCCACACAGAGGTATGAGGGTGCAGGAATGTATGATGATCCTGGTTCCCCCAGGGTCCCCACCCCTGACACACCTCCTGTCATTGCTGCAGCATTTGGTTGAATTTCTCTGTCCCCAAAGGGAGGGGTGAGAGCTAAGCAGCAGATATGATTTTATTTATTTTATCTCCCTGAAGTTCCACTCTAAATATATATTTTTTTATATCTGTTCTCTTGAATCTTGCCTCTCTATTCCTAAGCTATGGCTCCCTGTTTCCTATATGTGAATCTAGCCTTGATATCCAGGTGGGTGTGGTCCTCTACTCTTGTTTTGAGCACCACGCTTAGTTGGACAAAAAATTAGATAAATATACAAGGAATATGGAGCCATATCTCAGGAATGGAGAGGTGCAGGAACAAAATATAAACTACCACAGATTCAGGAGAAGAGCAACATTGGTGCCAGGCAAAAAAAAAAACATATTGATGGCAAGTGAAAGTTCTTTAAAGGGAAACTATGAGGAATTATTCTAAAACTGAAACTGTAAAGGTCCCAGAACAAAAAAGGTAAAGTCTTGTAAGTTATCTGCAAGTTCATTGGAGGTTTCAGTGTAATAAGAATGTATCGCCACACCCAGACTTATTTCATTGAATTATACTGGAAGTCCAATTTTTGTGTTACTATTAGGATCTATACATTTTACAAGGAGAACATCAATAGATAATGGCAGCCAGTTGCTCTTGCTCATACAGCCCTGCTGTAAACTGTCATTGCTGCCGAAAAACGGAAGTGATATACTGTAGTAATAGATTATCGTCACGTATAGAAAGGGTGTTGTACTCACGAGAAAGTTTCTAGCTCAGGACAAATCTAATTTGAGCTTTTACTGCAAAGTAGGAAAAGTGTAAACTAGGTGTGCCAGCTCCTACCTATTATCTGTATAATGAGTAGAGAGCAATAAAGTGATATGTGCGTTCTTCCGATTACTGAGGGTTGAATGATTCAAGATAAAACACAAGTCAGAAATTACCAAGTTCATTTGTCTTTTTCTAAGGTGCGGATAAGCAGAAATAAGTTCGATTTGCTTTGATACATTTCACTAGAATTGAAAATTTCAAGATTGTCTTCATAAAAGCTTATTATGTTCTTAGGTCTCTAGACCCCAAAACATCATAGTGGAGTGAAAGGGAATGGGCTGACTACTAGACACATGGACCTCACTGATGTTAAAGGGGTTATCTGGGATTTTTATAAGAAAAAAAATATGTCTAAGCGCTAACAGGCAGGTAGCTGCCACCACCATTCACTGCCGCTCTTCCCCTCCACACAGTGGGCACAGACCGCTCCTGCCAGGGACAACATGGCGGGGTAAACAGAGCAGAGGCAGCTTTTCCGCTCTGCTTTGTGGAAGGGGTGGGACAGCCGGTCTCCTGCTGATTGACAGCCGGTATCCTGCCACCTGACTGGGGGAGCCAACTGTCAATCAGCTCTGACGCCCATCAACAGACAGGAGAAGGCGACACTTTGTATACACATGTCAGCGTAAGCTGAAAAATCTCTGACACGAGTGGTCTGTGTCCGCTTCATGTCGGCGGTGAACGGTAGTGACCGGCGCTTGGCACAACACACAGGTAGGTGGCACCTACCTGCCTTTTAGTGCTTAGGCAAATTTTTTTGGGGGGCTAAGTCCTGGATAACCCCTTTAACGTCGTGCGTGAGTCCTACTGTAGCAGTCAGTGACATAAGGCAGCTTGCTTGGGTCCGTAAAGAGACCTGCAATGGCAGATGAGTATAATACATACATACTTTTTTGTAAACCACACAAAAAATTCAAGGTGACACAAGTGAATCGACTTTAAAAAATGTCAGAATCTGAAGAGTCCAAAGTTTTTGGGAGAGTTGTAGTGAATTTGATCTATACCAAATCTGTAGTCATAAATGTAACAAGCTGGGTAAGAACCAACAGTCAGTAAAAATCACTTTTTCTCATACGTTCCAGACAATGTAGCGTTGTATGGCGCAGGTATATATTAGGATAATTATGGTTAGTAATAATAATCTCTCCTAGGTTCCAGTTGATATAATCAGAGATCGTTAACTGACATTCTTTAGTCACGAAGCTTGCAATTTACAAGATTTTATCACGCTACAGATAACAAAGGCATAAATGAAGGAGTTATACATTTCCATATTTTGCCACATTTTACATTATGCCAATAGGTGAACCTATGCTGTCAAGTTTAGAACATTAAGTATTTTTTTTTCTTTTTTCCTGATCTTCTGTGAAAGACGAGGCTGTTTAGTTTTCTGGGACTTGTGGTTACCTAGTGCTGCCCACCCATTAATGATCAGACACAAATAGACTTTCAGTACACTTTTACTGACTCATTACACAGCCAAAGCTTTTTTTTCACACTGCGGAAAGTTCCTAACATACATATGGAAAAGCTGCCCAAGGCTATGTTGACATCACGTTTTATCCTATATTTGAGCCTCTGTCAGGGACTTCCTACTAAAGCCCAGAAAGGTGGGGTTCAGATAGAACTAAAATGAGGCATTCTGAGTCACACTGTACTCTAGGCTCCATTCCGGTAATGTCCATATTTAATAGTCAGATGCAAAAGTGTGGTACACCATGCTATAATGTCTGCCTAAAAAGACTGACCTTGTCGGAACAAAGTCTAAAGTATAATGTGACTCAGTCTGCCTCATTATAGTGACCGGCCTGTTTTAATTCTGTTTTTAGGGACTTCAATCGGCAGCCCCATATGGAGTCTCGAACGTGGGTAAAGGTACTGGGAGCATAACCTTCCGGTGACATTTCAACTGTGTGGAATAACCCAACCTGAAAGTGAAAAAACTGATACGCTAACATATACCACCTAATGACTGATATATTTATGGTATATCCCAATGAGATTTCTTGACATATGAAAAAAGGGAAAAAATGATGCATTGTGAAAAAACCTTAAAAAGGACATGGTGGTACAGACAAATGTACATAATCACACAACTATCCCAGGACTACGAAGCCTACAAAAGCCATCTGCCCCATTTAGTACAACTGGATTTCACTTTCTTCTATCTCTCCAGGTGTACGCCACTAAAGCTGCATGTTTTTACATATGTCGGTGTCAACTCACCCAAGAGTAGCAGTCGGTGTATCTGTTTGTATGCTCTTTTCTCTGCCTTTAACATATCATCAATAATTCGACTCCTTTTCTTATCCGCTTTCTGCTGGTTCCGCAGTTTGGAAGAATCGGTGTCAGTGTTACATCCATCATCGTTACCCCCAGACCCAGAATCGCTAGTACAGGAAAGTGCATGGTCTCCTAACAGCCTGGGCCTGAGGCTGGAGCACATCCCCATAGTGATGCAGTTGAGGGACACAGTTCTTAAAAAGTTTTAATATCCAATAGCCAACATATTCTGATAGTAGAGTGCACCCCGGAGGCAGCTGTACAGTTCTCGTCCCACTGTAAAATGTTCACTCTTACTGTATTCCTGTTTTCCTCCTGTCAGCCTAGCCTCCCGGACACACTGTCCCTCTCCCTCCCTCCCTCCCTGTTTCTCTCTCACTGTTAATTTGTTTGAGAAGCTAAGGAGAACATACTCTTTAGTGCCACGTGACTAGAGAGCACCCTGCTTACCGTAATGTTCAGAAACTCAGGCCACAGCAAGGGAATCCAGGTGCCAACTGATCCGAGTGGATGTTTTATTAGTCACGAGAAATGCAGTACGGAGGAGATTCATGGAAAGACTGGTAACAGTCAAATAAATCATTATGACATTACCTGCAGCGCTGGGGTCCTGGGATCAATGCTGGCCAAATACATCATCTGCATTGAGCTGTGTGGATTGCATGTGATTTACTCTCGCACTCCGATACAAAGAATTTCCATTTACAAGCTAGTGATGAGTGAGTGTAAGATATTCGGGTTCAGATAGGTGTAAGTATTCGACTTTGAACTGTTTGAGTATTGTGATCCGAGTGAGTTTCCCATCGACTTGCTTTGGATCGTTACTCATTCAAAGTAATCAGTTAGAGCTATCCAATCCCTAATATCTTACTACTCGCCAATCACTATTATAAACAACAGAAATAAGAAAATCACTATATTTACTCCTCTACAAACCTGTAAGGTTATGTTCATATTTAGTTTTTTTAGGCAGACAGCTCTCTCTAGTTTCTCTAGTGAAAACCACTTTAGTAGACATCCTTTTTTGAGTGTTTTTTTAGAGCAGTTTTTTGTTTTCTTTAGGATATGTTCACACTGCGTTTTTTGGAGCAGAAACTAAGCAGAAATCCTCCAAAGGTACATTAACAAGCAAATGGGTAACACTGTTTTGAAACTTTGACTTTCAGGCTTCCATATCTCACTATCCACTACAGTTTTGAGCATGAGATTACCATCGTTTTATAGAATATTTTCTTGGCAATCTCATACATAAATTTGACATGTAATTACTTAGGATATGATTAGTTATGCAGATTCTAGTCATATTACTGTTTAAATGGAAACATCTTTTTTTTCCCTGTATAATACAAATTACCACCTGTTCTCACATCCCCTAATGGCCACTTTACACGTCCCGATATCGTCGTCCAACTCCGACAAAAAGTCACGTGGTTCGTGCGTTGCGCCTGATATCGTTTCGTGCGTTGTGTGGTGTAAATGTGCAATGCGACGCAAGAACGATGCCAAAACGATATCGGGGAAGAATTGTGCAGGCTCTCCAACTGCCGATATTGGATGGACGATCTGGCAGGATCGTGCTGTGTGACAGCCCAACACCGACTTGGAGAGCAACTTCCCCTATTCTCTCCCATGTTAAATGGTTGTTCCTGGGTCGTTCGTACAAGGGGAGCGTAGACATCGCAGTTGTGTTGCCTGCCGATATCACCCTGTGTAACATCTTCTATGTGATCTTGGATTTCAGCCAAAAAGGTGCGCGCTCCCGTGCCGTTGTATCCAATATCGAAACGATGTTGGGACGTGTAAAGTGGCCATTAAAGCTCAGAGGTTTAATAGGTTGATTCCCAACTGAAAGGTCACTGGTTCAAATCGAGGAGCCGCAATTAATATATACCCAAGAAAG
Organism: Allobates femoralis; assembly: GCA_033576535.1. NCBI lineage: Eukaryota > Metazoa > Chordata > Amphibia > Anura > Aromobatidae > Allobates > Allobates femoralis. The sequence continues at coordinate 397,990,054 of JARQOC010000006.1, read as the reverse complement.
AGAAATAGCATCATCCAGCTCATCAATAGCGGTCTCTCGGACAAGAAAATTGCCAAACTGCATAATGTGAGGCCATGACAGTTGGAAAAATATGAAATGAAGTCCATTGATCCACTCAAAAGCCAAGAGGTGGACATTCAGGCAAAATATTGGAGTTGGCTCATCACAAGGTCTATCAGTTCTGCTATAAAAAACAGCAGTGGAGGTGGCTCATATGTGTCATAATAGTGAGATCACAGACATCCATGCAAGCACCATGCTGCAGTCGTGGAGCCAACTGGGACGGGGTACTTGGTACCGAACCGGGGTACTGCTGGGGATATCACGGCGGTCTTGGTCCGGACCGTGTCCCGGGTTCTGCAATAAATGGGGGATATTTACAGGGGAGTTTGTCGTGACCCCACCCACGGGTTGTGGTCAGTGAGGGGACCACCGCTGCTGCAGAACCTCTGGGGATGAGGTTTGACAGCTGGAGATGTAATGGCTCTCCGCATGTAGAGCTTGATTCCCCGGGCAGTGGAAGTTAAAGTCTATGATTGAGGCTATGGATATTGTAGGATAGGGGTAGTGATAGCGATGATGACAGTTGGTGAGGGAAAGTAGGAGTTGAGTGCAAGGATCACACAGACTCACGGTTTTGTACAAATATTGAAGGAACTCCGGCACCAGACTTGTTGCAGTTAAAATTCCAGATCTTTATTCAGACATCATTAAAAGCATTAGTGGGGTACGCAGCCCCCTTCCTCCACGCCTTCCTCCAAGGCGTACCCCACTAATGCTTTTAAGGATGTCTGAATAAAGATCTGGAATTTTAACTGCAACAAGTCTGGTGCCGGAGTTCCTTCAATATTTGTTCAAGTGAATGGGAACCAGCCATTACTTCGAGCACTAACAGCCTCTGGAAGCCGTGGTGAGCAATATCCCCTTTCCCTTCCCTTATACTAAGCCTTCACGGTTTTGTAGTTTTCCAAGGCTTTACTGCAGATGATATTTGGCAGAGTACTGTCCACGTAGTCTGTACCGGGCCGGATTGCTCCCACCCTGTCCGGGTCCTCAGCTTCCTACTCCTGCGCCAAGTGTGTGGCCCTTCTGCTGCTTTAGCTGAGCTGCTGGCCCTGTTTCTCCTCACAGGTAAACCCTTTGCTAGGCAACTTGAGTCTTTCCATGTGCTTCTGACCCTGCCGTGTTGCTTCGCTGAGGTACAGTGTAGATATATCACCGGTATTTACTGTGCTGCGTGTGTCAGTCACAGTTTCGGATCCGGTATCCGGTCTGTGCGCTCCTCCGGGGCGAGTTATGGGGTAACTCAGCCTCCCAGATGTGTTCTCCTGTTTCTTTTACTCCTTCCCTCAGACCCTAGCTAGGCCTGGAAGTGGGTAGCAGGCTGTGGAGAGGCCTAAGGCAGCCCCTTTACACCACCAGTCTTTCTTCCTCGGTCCTCTCCAGGAACTGCACTAACTCCAACTCCAACTCAACTCAACTGACTAACTGTCATTACCATTCTTTGGTAAACAACATTAGCTCCTCCCCCTCTTGTAGGTGTCACTTAAGCTTCACCCACCACTCTGTTCTTCCCCACTTCCTCTCCTCAGACCAGAATATATATAAGGGAGCTGCTTGAGCTCCCCCTTCTGGTCTAGAGACGCCAGTGTAGTGTCCAGTGTTGTGTGGGGAGTGAACCCGTGTTGATGTTTCTGTGGCACTTTAACCCCTGGGGTGCCACACACATATTACACAAGTCTGGAATGCTGGCCTGAAAAAAAGTGAAGATGCCTCAACTTCAATGTTGTCATACGAAGCATTGGCTCAAGTTGTACAATAAGTGGACATTAGAAAACTGGAAATGGGTGATCTGGGCTCATGAGACGAAAGTCAATAGACTAGGCTCTGATGGGTGCAAACAGGTCTGAAAGAAACAGGGAAAAAGAGGCTAATGGATCAGGATATTGAAGGTATTGTCAAGGGCGATGAGGGACACCTGATGATAAAGGGTTGTTTCACAGCCAAAGGCATTGGATGCTTGACCGAGTCTCAATACTGAGCTATATGTAAGTATATAAAAGGGGTTAAAGAAAAATAAGAATAAAATAAGAAAGATGCTGTGACACCACCTGTGGTTTGTGGCCAGTGTGGACCAACGCTGCCATCCAGGCCTCAGGGGAAGATGAGGGTTGGCAGCCGGGACGATGAGCCCTCCACGGGCAGGGCTTAATTTCCAGGGCAGGTGTGAAAAAGATGTGTTCGTACGCCACGCTCAGCCTCTAAGGCAGTTTCTACTGCGGATGAGAAATAAAGTGTGCGGCTCTGCAGGCAAGCCTCTGCTGTCACAACCCGAATAAATCTCATACACAAGTCCTGAGTTCACCGGGTACTTTACTCCACTGCTCTACGTACGTGACAACACTGTCACAGTCACTTTACAGCAGTTCATTCATGGTCCCAGTGACCGATTAGCAGCTGAGAAGGTTTGCTAGGGGCACCCTCTTCCTTATGACTTTTGGGCCTCTTTGTTCCGTCCCGTGCACATCCTCTGGCCAGCGGTCACAGGCTTCTCCTGGACGTTTCCTTGTGGGACTTCTAGCCCTATATGATGGCCTTTCAGTTTCTGTGCCAGGGGTTTGAGTTCCAGGCATGCAGCCCTTCACCCCACCAGTTAATTTATAGCTGGGGCATACAGCGTCCTACCATGTCAGCAGGGCCGGCTCCCCGGTGTCGGCCCGCTCCCCGGTGTTGGCCCGGTCCCACGGTGTCCCTATTGGTTGGGATGCACCGTGGACCCCCTCTGTTCTTCCTCGGTACTTAGCTTGGGACTCGGAACAGCATCAGGCCACCGGGTCATTCCTCCCAGATGTTACAGAATTCTGGCTTTAGGGTGTATCGGCTTGAAAGTTCTGTCCCTTCTTCTACAGGTCGCCAGGGACACGAACCTGTGCTCACTCCTCGGGCCCTCCCAACTTAGTGTTCATAGATTGACTCTAGTTCCTCCACCCCATTCCCGGGTTCTCTACCTGCTCCCCACCCTCCACTCAGCTCCCTCCACTATCCCCTGCCTGACATGAAGTACTAGGTCTAGGGATTGGGGGATGTGTTGGGTGTTGTGTTGGTGGGGGTGGCTAGCCTACCTGTCCCAGCTGTTGTACCTCACTGTGGACACCGATCCGCAGGGGTGCTACACATATAACCTGAAACAGTTTTGATAACTCTTTGTAGCATTTTGTAGCATTTTTTTTTCACAGTCTATTGATTTGACAATGACTGTTTGGAGCATATTCCCACTTTATAAAAGTGACATAATTTTTAACTCAAGGTTTGCAAAATCTCTTTAGTTAAAAGAACATGTTCCAAATCTCAAACAAACAGTGGATTTCCCTTGGAAATGAATACGAAGAGATTTCCCATTTTTTTAAAGTAATTTTTAAGGATAGTGTAGTGAATACTCAGCATAATAAGCCACATGGTGTTTATTCGGCTTTCTTCTGCTTTCATTGCTCTCCAAAAACTTGGCAGGAGGAGTTAAGCTGTTGACCTGGGGCAAACATTACATTGCACATACTTGCAGCAGGGTGGACAAATTATAGAGAACTTTGCAGGTTGTCAGACAGATTAATGAGATATGCCGAGAGACAGGAGACGTACTGAGATCTATAAATCTGGGTAATATGACCATAAACAACATTAAGAATAGGATTATGAAAGAAATAGCTAAAAAAAGAACTTACAATATGCAAAATGTGCACAAGTGTTATAGAAAGGGCATAAAAACAATCCTCACATATAACAAATAATCAATTGAAATGTACACAACCACCCAACGATTGTTTTAGAAAATAATCTTCTGCCCTTACCCTTCACATATGTAAACTCCTTTTAGAGCACATACCAGTTTAATTTACAAAATAGTCCCAGTTCTTATCCTAATTGGCCATCTACACATTTTCAGTGGGTATTTCCTTTTCATGGTTATTCATCCAGCACTATAGGTACATGGACTTCCTTTCACTCACATCCCATGCAATGCTTTATCCATGTCCAATGGCGGGTGTTGGCAAGTGGAAATCCTGCCTCTCTGTTAGGCCAGGATCACCTTTTAGTGAAGCCCCTCTCAGTCTGCATTGCAGATTACATCATTTTAAAGTAACAAATACGATGCAAGCTGTACTTGTGTGTCTGCAAAATGAAGCACATCCTAATTAAAATATGCCGGAGTTTATTGTAAGTCAATGGGGTCTATCAGCTGCTTACATAGAACCAACCACCAGGATTTAACCACCTGTAAATCAGTGCAGCAGGTGATTGACGTGTGCAGCATGACATCACTAGTTGGTTTTTTTTTTATTCCTCCCTTGTGGGCTTGTCTTTCTGCTGTAATCCAAACCCCCACCATGAGTCTGGATGAGGGGGGAGAAGGAGGTTTGCTTTACAGCAGAAAGACAAGCCCACAGGGGAGGTATTTTTTACAAACCAAATAGTGATGCCACGCTGCACACGTCAATCACCAGCTGCATAGCACTAAATCCTGGTGGTTCGTTCCCTTTAAGATGGATTGCACTTGGCAACTATTACTGAACTACAGTACATGTTAGACTGGAGGAGGACACCTAGTGACCGACACTTTGGAGTGATATTTCAGAGGTAAGACATCTTTTTTTTTTTTTTAATAAAGTCTATTTATTCAATCTAATTAAGTCAAGTTGTTTTAAAATTACAGGGACCATTTGAAGGAAACCCGTCTGTCAATTAATGCTGTTCAAACCACAGGCAGCATGAATCAGCATGTTTTTTCTCTGAAGGGCAAAGGACCATTTCTTGAAGCTAGACCTATGTGACAGTTCCGGTGTGTATATCTTCCTTTGATACCCAGTCCTCTGATGAGTCAAGGCGATGAAACGCGTTGGGACGGACAAACGGGATAGGATTGTGGCAAAACGTTACAGGAGTATATGGGGACTGCCCTTGTAAGGATAGGAGTATGGTATTTTAGGTTTAGGGTTAATGGTTTTTTGTTTCAATCAGGGTTACTGTTAGGTTGGAAACACACTGTCTGAGTGACATGCCAGTTACTTGCACGATCATTCACCCGGGATGGCCTCCCCCTCTCTGGACAGGAGCAGTGGAGCTACATAAAAAAACATACCACTGACAGTATCCAGTCCAAAGAGGCAGGGGTCGTGCCGGATGAATGATCCGAGTCTCGTGCGAGTAACTCGCATGTCACTCGGACAGTGTGTTTCCAGCCTTAGGGTCAGTCCTGTGGTGCCAGGACCGTGACCATTATTCGCTGATTATCACTTTGTCTACCCAGCTCCTGTCCTGTGATTGGTGAGATCAATCCATTATTTTATGATAATTGCTTTCTATCTGTCTATAGTGCATTATATGCATGTTTTTACTGACCACTGTCCCTTTGGGGATCAGAATATGAGCAATTTTATGTTTTTCTACTTGTTTTTTTTTCTATATCATGGTTTATATCATTAGGTGACCACTGTCACTATAATTAATATGGGAAACATAGGCACTTTTCGTTTTTGTATTTTTGGTTACTTAGTGGCTGTTATCTTAGATACGGCTTTTTGAGGTGTTTTGTGAAGTTAATACTTTTAAACAAGAGATTTATTAAAGATATTTTTTTTATCATTGTGCTTATTTCAATTTACCAGTTATTCTTTGAATACCCTCTTGGGTTTCTTACTTATTAGCCTTTAATCAAAGTGGAATCCATTTTATTCAGATGTGGAGAATAAAAATAAAAAATATCTCCATCTTCTGTGTTCTATCACTCTGTGAATACTGGACTACACTTGGATGTCATCTGAGTGTGGTCCGATTTTTTTGATAGACCCATAAACTTGAATGGCCCAAACACTTGACTTTTTTTCCCTTGGGCCATTTGGTCCAAGGAGAAAATTGAGACGTGCTCCGTCTCACTGGATAACATTGGTCTGACGGCAATCCGATATCTTGCCAGATCGCGCTTGGACCGAAAACAGTCATCAGCCGAAGTCTATATTGTTACAATTTTATAAAAAACTTTAAAGTGGGTAAAAAAAACGTACAAATGTGAAAAAATTGAAAAAAACAAAAACACTCTTTACCTCTTCTTCTTAGTGGAGATGTCAGTAGTTCGGCAGCTAACTGGTCAGGCCACTTATTGGCTATAAGGGTGCCGTTACACTTGGCGACGCTCCAGCAATCCCGACAACGATACAACCTGGTAAGGATCGATGGTAAGATGTCAAACAGTCAGATCTACTCAACGATGCAGCAACGATACGGCGACCCGTATAACAACCTCGGCGCTCGTTGGGACTCTGTCACACAGCAACTAGTCTAACGACTCAGACCTACGACAATGAGGTCGTTGTTAAGGCGTCAAACACACGGATGCATGCGGGAGCCCGATGATCAAAAAATGGTCCAGGCCATTCCAACACGATCAGTGATGTCACAGCAGGGCCTGGTAGCAGCTGCGTGTCAAACATAGCAAGATCGCTGTCGAGGTCGCCGTTACAACACAAAACCTGTGACGTAGCTTCGATCTCGCCAGCGAACTCGCTATGTGTGACGGGGGCTTTAGGCTCATGTGCTGACAGCCTGTTTCCTTGTATTTTTTTCATCATTTATTTTTTAGAAACTAGATAACCCCTTAAAGGCTGTGGAGTACTATATAAAATACAACAATAATTACTCTTTATGGTGAGAAATGCACCTTTTAAACAGACAAAATTCCCATACAAAACTAATATTTCAATAGGAAACTATAACAAATATTGTTGTTGCGTTTTTACATATTCATCACAGTTTTAGCACCTGAAAGTAAACAATAGATTCCCAATATTGCTATTTTTATTATTATTAATTATTTATTGATCACCATTGATTCAACAATGCTGTACATAAGAAGGGGCTACATATAAAATATAGATGTATATGACAATAGACTGACTTGTACATAGGGGAGGGAGCCCGGCCCTGGCGGGCTTACGTTCTACAGGATAATGTTCCTGTAGAGTTCTTGTATAACCAGTCAACACGCAATGAATAAGTGTTATTTGTAAAAAACAGAATAACCAGGGGCGTAACTACAATAGGTGTGTCATGAAAATGAATATTGCTCATGATTTTAAGGTATTGGAGAGTCAGGCAAATCTGACTCCCTCCTCCCTCCTCCCTTTTAGCTGGTTTGTAAGTAGCTTACAGAGAAACACTGCGTGCCTCCCCCAACCAAACTATTTACGACGGGTCGTAAACAACTTTCAGGAGAGCCAGAGCTGGACACCAGTCCAAACCAATTCGTCTTCACTAAAGACACCAAATCCTTTGTCTAAACTTAGTATTTTCAAAGTCGAATTGAAGAAGATCTTATTATGCCACAAATACATAATTCACGGTTTTAGATTATTTATCGCGGTGCGCATTCAATGATGTGTTTCATACAGTCATCCGACGTTCAGGAACCTGGGAACGGGCTGCTGCCATTCTAAATATGACAATCAAGTCATATTTGGTATCAAACTTCTCAGAATCACCTGACCTGAAAAATGAGTCATATATTATGTCTGTGAGCCAACCCCATCTCTAGATATGGAAAATGGGGATTTATTAAGCATGGTGAGATAGGAGGTCTCAGAGTGATCCCTCCCCGCTGGGATGTTCCTCTGCAGAAGGGGGGGTCACAGATTTCTCCTGGTTAATAAAAGCAAAGAGGACATTTTTGGGTCATTCTGCTCTCGAGGTCTGACAGTCAACACCAGCTAACTGTCGACAGAATCTACCCATCCAGGAGAGGGGCCTCCTCCAAGAAACTAAGTACCAAGCCTGACTAGGTCTGAAACTTTTCTTACGTTATTCCTTTTATTTTTTATAACTGTTATTCATACATGTATATTGTCTCTTATATAATATTCTGTACATCTTTGTAATCACTGCCATCTTCGGAGTAAACTATTCTAATTTACTAGTCTCGATCTCCTTGTCCTATGAACGAGCTCTCACGACCTCCCTGCTCATTTTTTACGCTATCATACAGGTACCCGATCCACCTGAAAGAGATCGGTGGTGGCAGACTACCGTTTTTGTATTTATGTGATATTGTGGGCCTGAGGGTGACTGGATCGAGGTATATATACGTTCCTGGCAGGAACTGGTGGTATATATACATCCTGTCACATCACGTGCCGCAATAGACAACATAAATTAGGGCAGCTGGGCACCTTTCTTATCCTCTGGCAGTACCGGATTTGGCCAGCAGGCTAAGGGGGCGCCAGAGAGCTGCAGGTCCTGACTAAGCTAATCGTGACAAGGTGCAAGGGTTATAATTGCACCCGGACCCTCAAGCCTAGGGGGCTCCAAAACCCCCCTTTGGCTTATATGAAAATACCAATGCTAATAAAGTATTGCAATAATTGAGCTTCTAGTTACATCTCTGACGATAGCATTTAAAGACATTCCCCAAAATGATCATTGGGATCGTAGTCTTATCACCATTTTGCTATTTTCAGCTTGGGCATGTCTGGAGCGATGATGATGATGATGACGATGATGATTATTATTATTGCACTGTCTTGCTTTTTTAGATTACAGACCATCACTGATGCTACCAGGTTTATGCTTTTATAGAATCTGTCGCAACACTGACCAATGACTCCGTACAACTCTGTGATAATGTGTGCAAATAATATCTGGTGACGTGATATAGAATAGCTGTAATATATCACATCATGCTTGTTTATGGCCATTACTGGAAAAAATGCATTGAATACTGTATTGTTATTTAAAATGCCATACGACATTTTTATTGTTCTTCCTAATCCATATTGATGCTTCAATACAACATGACATGATTCTTAAATATGATATGTGTATGCAGGCTCCCTCTGGGTATGTGCAAAGATGTCCCATAGGCGCCGGCACTTTGTAAAGTAAAGGAGACTTCAAGAAAGTGTTAGCAGTATTATTCCTGAACCATCTTCTTCAGAGTATTTTTAGTAATAAAATAATGTAGTGTATTTACCTCTTTTTTTGTGTTAACTGTAGATAAAAACTAGTGAGCAGTTTTCAAATGAAGACACCTGCAGAATGGACCGGTCACTTCTCATAGCCTGAAGAGATAAGAAGCTCAAAAAGACTAAACACAGCAAGATGTTTCACATTTTTAGGCTACGTTTACATGCTTAGTTTTTGGTCAATTTTTCGCATCAGTTTTTCTAAGGCCGGCTTCACACCATGGTTTTCAGCTGTCAGGTTCTGTCCGTCTTTTAGCAGGATCCACCGGACAGAACTTGACAGCACAGGATGAGCAGAGAGTGTGGACTTAAATGCCCTCCGATCCTGTTTTTTGCAGGATTAGTTTTTCTGCTGCTGTCCACAGTGCTCAAGTCAGCCTGTGTGTGCAGTGCTGCTCTTCATGGTGCTGAAATCTCAGCCGTGTTTGTAGTGCTGCTGTCCATGGTGCTGAATTCCCAAACCCTGTCTCTGAAATGCTGCTGTCCATGGTGCTGAATGAGCGCAGCAGTAGTATTTCAGAGCCTGCACTGTGATTTACATCGGATCAGGGAAACGTTCTGATTTTTTAATGGATCCAGCGCCCATAGACTCCCATGTTATGGGCACCGGAACGCCTCAGATCCGGGATGATCTGATTTTGTTCAATTTTTGCACCGGAGGCAAAAAAATGATGCTGACTCCGATTTTGTGCTAAACGGACAGTACCTGACAGCTGAAAACTGTGGTGTGAAGCCAGCCTAAGACAAAAACAGGAAAGATTAAAAAATACAGAAGTAGTGATGTATTTCTATTAGGCCATGTGCACACATTGAGTATTTGGTAAGTTTTTTACCTCAGTATTTGTAGCCAAAACCAGGAGTGGAACAATCAGAGGAAAAGTATAATAAAATCACGTCATCGCTTCTGTATTTATCACCCACTCCTGGTTTTGGCTACAAGTACTGTTGTGAAAAACTCACCAAAAACTGAACATGTAAACATAACCCAAGGCTAAGTTTAGAAACAGTATTTGTGCTGTTTTTTATTGATCTGTTTTTGGATCCTCTTTTTGCAAAAAAAAGCTTTACAAACGCATCATTTGTTTGTGCTGCTTTTTTGCTCCGTTTTACACACATAGACGCATACACATACACACAGACAGACACACACTTTCTTACCCTCCCCGCAATCCCAAAGTGATCCCCGGTGATGTCTTTGTGGCACTCCACTGGTTGGGATGCCACGTAGGGGTAACTGCACCCAGATTAGAGTGTGTAGAATCCCTGTGACCAGGGGACTGGGATGTCAATAGGGGACCCTCACCACAAACCTTAAGTTAGGTGACCAATAGGTTAATCCGTTATTAGGAAACCGGTCCTGGTGGGAGAAGCTTAGTGTTGTATAGTGGAGGGCACGTCAGTACAGGTGGCCTGGAGAAAGAAGGGGATCCTAGGGTGTTGAGGTGCACCCGAATCCGTGCCGGTATGTCTCCCGGACACAAGGATCCAGTCCAAACTGGAGGACAGGCTCCGAGGCGGTGTGGGTGTTTATCCCCGAGCCGCAGAACCAGAAGGCACAGATTTCTTCAGAGGTTGTGGCAAATTCCGGCATAATTCCCCTAAGGCCTCTATAGGGTCCAGAGGCCCGAAAGACAGGAGCTGTCCATTAGGATCCGTGGTGACCGGCGGAGGGCTCTGTGCGCGGGAGCGCAAGGAAGGAACAGTGGGAGAACGCAGTAAGGACAGAGGCACATCACAGAGGGCCCCAGTGAGATGTCATAATCCTCTGGCCAACAATACCCGTTGACTGTGTGTAAAGACTGTTTGCTGCCTGAGTCACCAGTAAAGCCTAATTCAGAGACAAAGACTGCGTGGTGTGTTTAGCCTGCGCCAGTGGAGCCATACTCTTGTTCCCACAGACTGTCAGCCTGCATCTCCACCTGACGAGCCGCCTCCCTGTGAGAGTTCTCTATTCATTCAACACTGCCCTGGGGATCCCGCTTCATCTACGGGAAGCATTACCAACCAGCTACCTCATCACCATCCCCGGAGGTCTGCAGTAGTGCCAGTATAATTACTGGATATTGTAGGTGGCATCACAAGACACTTTTTATTTTATTTTTTTCCCCTTTTTCAGCGACTGCCAGGGCCATGGGAACCGAGCACAGACCGCACGTAACATCCCCCAGTAAATCACTGCCCGGAACTGGGTACCCCACGGCCCTGGGGTGGGTCATCTTCCTCCCGGCACCAATAGGACTCTGTGAGTAGTAGGTATGGTAGTTTAAGACCTGTGCACCACGTGACTGAGTCACATGATAAGTCACATGGTAATAGGTCCTAAAGTACCCCACTACAAACAGACGACAACTGCTGGTGCCCGGGTAAAAAGACATCACTGGGGATCACTATGGGATTGCAGAGACAGTAAGCAACTAGATATTAGTGGTGCAGAAAGCAGACCAGAAAAATAGAACAATATTTGACACTCATTTTCTGGATGCGCTTTCCGCACCACTAACAGAGCAACCAAAAACACAGCTTCGAAACAGGAAATTGAAAATCCCATTCACTTTGTGGCAGACGCAGGGACTGATCCATTTTTGATGCTGTTTTAAAAAAATGCAACACCAAAAACGAATCAAAAATGCCCAGTGTCAACGTGGCCTTAAAGAGCTTTTTCTGGCTTTTTTCTTCATGTGCATAAAAACACATTTTCAGGTTCATGTTGAGATTAAGTTCAGTTCACACAATTCTGCCTTAAGACTACTACCACATCAGCGTTTTCTGCCGATCACGGCAGATCCAGCAGGTTTGCCGCATCTGACGCGTAACGGCTCACTTACAGCAAGCCTGCAGCAAGCCCCATTGATACTCTATGGGAGTTGCGGTTCATGTGCGGTAAGTGCGGTTTAGCTGGATCCCGGAGTGAATGGTGCTTGTGCCGGATCTGCCGCGATTGGGCAAAGTTGCTGATGTGAAAGGTGCCTTATGGAAATTCACAGAGACAAGTTTTCAATTGAAGTTTGCAGATTTGTTTATTTTTCACAGTGGAAATGCTATGGAGTCTCCATCCACAATGATCATTTGGAGGATAGATTAAAATGTTGCATGTCCAATCCACAGTATAGTCAAGTTAAAGGGGTTGTCTGAGACTATTTAATTGTTTTACTAGGGACCTAAGAACTAACAGGTAGGTAGCTGCAAACTAGCTGCTTGTTCTGCCTGGTTCAGATCTCTGCTGACAGTGCAGTCACCAACCATTCTTACCAGTGGTTCTGCTGCTTTACATCAACCATGCAGCTCTTCCAGACTGCTCTCGTCATGGGTGTGACTACCAAGGTCATGCTGATTAATAGCCAGCTCTCTGCTGACGTCGACAGTCATTCCCTGTCAAGAGATCAGAAAAGAAGCAGCTGCTCTATCGACTGACATTAGGAAGCAGGAGAATCACCGGCAGGAGTGGTCCATGACCATGAAGAGAGCCGACTGTGGTCTGCGAAGAGATCTGTGCGGGGAAGAACAAGCAGGTAGTTAGCAACTACCTACCTGTTATCGTTATTCATAGGCTCCTAGTAAATAAAGTTCAAACGTTTCTCAACATAATGGATAGGATTTTACAAAATCTCCTCCACATACTGCAGAGAAATCCAGCAGCTTTAAAGGGGTCGTCCAGGACTAGATACAGTTGTGCTCAAAGTTTACATACCCCGGCAGATTTTTTGCTTCCTTGGCCTTTTTTCAGAGAAAATGAATGGTAACACAAACATTTTTTTCCACTCATGGTTAGTGGTTGGGTGAAGCCATTTATTGTCAAACTACTGTGTTTTCTCTTTTTGATTCATAATGAAAACCAAAAGCATCCAAATGACCCTGATCAAAAGTTCACACACTGTTGATTCTGGCCTGATATTATGCACAGAAGTTGACACAAATGGTTTTCAATTGCTAATAAAGGTAACATCCTCACCTGTGACCTGTTTGCTTGTTATCAGTGTGTGCATAAAAGCTGAATGAGTTTCTGGGATCCAGACAGACTCTTGCATCTTTCATCCAGCCACTGACGTTTCTGGATTGTGAGTCATGGGGAAAGCAAATGATTTGTCAATGGATCTATGGGAAAAGATAGTTGAATTGTATAAAACAGGAAAGAGATTCTTACAGATAACCATGTAATTAATAATGCCAGACAGCAGTGTTCAAACAGTGATTATCAAATGGAAAATCAGGGGCTCTGTAAAAAACAAACCACGATCAGGTAGACAAACAAAAATTTTGGCCACAACTGCCAGGAAAATTGTTTGGGATGCAAAGAAAAAAACTTACCATCAGCAGCCAGATACAAAATAACACTGCACTTGGCAGGATGCAGTCAGACCCCATTATGTAGAGCAAGATCAGGTGCAGGCATTTCACTTTGCCCTTGAGGAAGTCCTCTGGATGATACGCGTGGGATCCTCTGCCTACTGTCCCTTAGACACCACATTGGCTGATCCAGGAGCATGCATCCCGGGTAACAATTTGCGATTTTGCACATCTCTCCCTGCGGTTTATTTGCATCTAACCTTGTATCTGGACTCACTATAACACTATCTCTTAACATTTAAGGTGGTACGGTAGCAGCAGGGCTGTCCACCCTAAGAGAATATTAGAGTATTAGAGTGGATGGATTCTGGTATTACAGCGGGTGATGATTTAGAAATTATCCAAGAGGGATTGTATTGGACTTGCTTGGATTTATTGTTCAACCTTAAAATTAACAGGGAGCCAATCTTTGCTTCACTTATCTTGCTTGGTACTGTGACTGGTTTATGTATCCCCTGTTATTTGGTTGTGGTGTCCAGGAGTGTCTCAGTTTACATACTGTATCATGTGTTTTAATTGTTTTTAACTTTCATTGTGACATGCACAGTTTGTCGTGTTTTGTCTTTTGATACAATAAAAATTACATTTGTTTAATATACCGTAAGTCATCATCCTTTTCAATTACATGGCTTTCCTTTCTTTTAATTATGGTGCAGGGAGATAAAATCACCTCTACCTACAAAGACATTTGGGAGGTGACTTGCCATGCTCATATTGAGCCTGCATAGGACGCCATTCACGCTGATACAAATGATGTGGAGTGTCTGATAGCTACCAATTAGCCCTGCCACCTGACCGAACGGGCCGCCCAGTACAATGTCTCCGCACCACTGGATGAATGGCGCCCCATGGGGCCCAACTGCACCCTGCAAATGATAAAAAAGTGCAAAACGTTTTTTATGATAAACAAAAAACCTTTTATATGGGGTATTGGTTCATGTATTGGTCAAGACACTTAAGCTTCTAATCTACGTCTCGGATCTCCACGTTTACGAGTCCTAACAAAATATGTACAAAAAACTACTCATAAGGCAGCATCACAAAAAGCTTACCATTAGCAGCCAAACACAAAACCAACACTGCATTTGGATGCAGTCAGACGCCCAGGTGAAGGCAGATAAAATCACCTCCACCTACAAAGACATGTGGGAGGTGACTTGCCACGCACACCTCAGGTGGCAGGACCGATGGATCAGACACTCTGCATCATTTGTATCAGTGTGAATGGCGTCCTATGCAGGCCTAATATGAGCATGGCAAGTCACCTCCCACATGTCTTTGTAGGTAGAGGTGATTTTATCTGCCTGCACCTAGGCTTGCTCTACATAATAGGGTTTGACTGTGTGGCGCCCCTGTGACCAGTGTGGCCACATAGGGAACTGCAACCAAGCAGAGCGATAGACGGTTTGTACACCAAACATCCTCACGGACACACACACACACACACAAGGAGGCAGCACCCAACCCGGAGCCCGGAACTCTAGGCGGGTAAGGGGTGGTGGGTTTAGAGGAAAGTGGGTGGTAACAATGTAGGTCAGGTGACAGAGAGTACAAGTAGAGGAAAAGAGGAGGAAGGAGTTAGTAGGCCAGAGTGAGCCGAGCAGCACAGACACCTAAAAGCCAGAGACACATCCTGGTAGGATTGGGCTTCATGGAGATGCAGAATCCACAGAGTCATAGAAACCATGGAGAGAAAGCTTGTCCATAGCCGGCATCCCAGGGGAGTGTGAGAAAAAAGACCGGACCAGCAGTACTGGGTCCGAGGAACACGGCAGCACCGACCAACTACAGGCGGAGTAGTTTTCCCTCGTTTGGACGGGAATCAAACGGGTTAGATGGAGTCTGGTAACGCCTTGCAAAATAGGGTTACTGCAGACTAGGCACACACCAGAGTGTCGGCTCTGAGGAGAACTGAGATTCCATACCGGCTTCCCAGATTAACCGACGGGGAGCTCTAACTCCAGGTTGGAGTTCCCACAACAAGGGTTGAAGGCACAGCAGCAACCACGAGGACCCACAAGGGTCCGAGCTGCCGCCATACAACCCAGGGAGACACCTGAGAGCGAAACAAAAGCCTGGAAGGACTTAGAAGGAGCGAGGGGCCTCAGAGTGACAGCCTGGCTGCAGTGGGTTCAGTGTTACCGGAGTTAACTAACTGGGAACTGTGTTAAGAACTGTACTGAGAACTGCTGTAAACTGTTTTGAAGAGCTGACAAGTAAAATACCTTTTATCTTGTCAGGAGCAGCCCGACCCGCAGCAGGCTCATCCATCTGGTTGCAGCCCCATCATCCATCCTCCTGGCAGAGCAGCACTGCAGCGGTGGTCCATTCATTGACCACCACCCGTGGGTGGCGTCACAACAAACTTTATCCTTGTAAATACCCTTTTACTTGTGAGAACCCGGGACACGGTCCGGACCAGGACCTCTGTGACATCCCCAGCAGTACCCCGGTCCAGTACCGAGTACCCCGTCCCAGTGGGCACCACAACTTGGCGTCACAAACAGGATGGACCGGGTCCAAAAGAACCAGACCCCGTGTGCCTAAACATTGTGTTCTGGACTTTTCCCGCCAAATCTGGGCCTAATGGCGGCCATGGAAGTCTGAAGCCATGTGCAAGGGAGGCGTGCCCAGACCCCCTATCGTGGGCCGGCCTAGACCCCCCATCGTGGGCCGGCCCAGACCCCCTATCGTGGGCCGGCCCGGTCCAAAGCCGGAAAAGAAAGGCCCCCCCTGGCTCCCCTTAACTCCGGGGGAGCCAGCCATCAATCCTAAGGAGGAGCCTCCGCCCCAAGTGCTCCTACCAATGAGAAGATGGTGTAGGCTGAAGAGGAAGTCGTCGCCCCGGAAAGGCGGGACAGGAAACCAGATGCAGAGCAGTCGTCATTACAGTACACACGGACGGAAGAGAAGGACGCCAAGAAGTGTGCTGCAGTCGAGAGACCTGAAGTCATCCCGGAGGGCCCACGGAACGTACCATTGGAGGAACCCAGCCAGGGAGAGAACAACAGTGATCGAGGTAGCATGGCGGAAGGCGGAGAGAGACATCCGGAGATCCGAGACACCCGGAGGGGTGTAACGCGGCTGCTGCCCCTACAGATGACCTGGGCCCAAGTAGAGCAAAGAACCGGAATCAAATTGATGTGCAGTAGAATCTGCAGTCTTGGTCTGCGCAACCCAGCTGGGTTGGCGCATCTAACAGTCATACCGGGAGCGAGGAAGAATGTCACACTGCGACCCTGATTGATGTGTCTGTTCCTGAGGCTATACCGCGCCCTGCCCCTCTCGGAGCCCTAGAGAAAAGATGGTTGCCATTGCCGGAGCCCCTGATACCTGCACCTGTAACATCAGGGTGAGAGGGGAGCAGCTCCGATGCTGGTGGGAGAGGAGTGAGACCTGCGATGATCTTATGGGTTTCTTTGGGGATCCTGGTGACCCAATAGGCCCTGCAGAGATTGTAACCCAGGAAGAGTATCTGCGACGCTGTATCCGCAAGTGGGAAAAGGAGGAGGTGGAGTAGCAAGTACAAAAACAGATTGTAATCGCCCGCACTAAAGATAGAAAGGCACAGGCCAGACGTGATAGAGAGGTGCAAAGATCTCCACGGCACCAGGGACAAATGGTAAAAATCAAGGATAAAGGATTCTCCTTTGCACGTGAACCCGATGTGCCCAGAGACTGTTACAGCAAAGTCTACAGCAGACGTGGCTACCCAGACGCCCAGCAGTTGCCTGTTAGTTCAAGCCTTGCAGGAGCTGGAATTGTTCCCTAGGAGGAGGACTCCGAAAGTACTCCCATGGAAGGTGGAGAAAAAGGAGTGAAGACCCGGATTCTACAAGCAAGAAACTGGAAGTGTGAATGTGATGTGATCCTTATTGCCCCCATCCCAATACTGAATGAACGCTAGCCTTTTCCCCTGTCTGTCTTACATGTTATATAGAAATTTGATGCCATGGACAATGACGTGGTATAAACTTTCGTTTGTATATAGTTGAGCTCACGGTATGCTCCCAATTGGTTTTAAGACCAGGCTGCACATAGAGACTGTGCATAGAACTTGAACTGAACTGAACTGGCAAGGTGTTTTTGAACGCTTTTTGAAGCATTTGTCCCCTTTTGAACGTTTTCGCACTTTTTGGAACTTTTGCACTTCTTGAAGAACTTTTATACTTTTGCTAGAAAGTAATGTGCCTTTGCTAGTTTTATACTTTTATGCTGAAAGAGTACTGCCTTAATAATGTGAATATTTAAATGTTTTTTAGAATGTGAGGTTTTTGCATTAACCCGGTAGACCGTGTCCAGAAAGGTGGAGGAACTGGATTAACCCCCATGCACATTAAGTTAGGGAAAGCAAGTGCCTGGGGGTGGTGTAGTGAATCCAGGCCTCCTAAGCAGAAGCACCCGTGGACTAATGTACATAGTTAATTTATGTAACGTTACAAGACCAATGCCTCCTTAACATGATGAAAAATGCTGCTTAATGTTAATGTTTAAAAATAAAAATGCCTTTTTCAGGGGGATCCATGCTGGATGGCGTGCGGACACGCCGGTTTAACTCCGGGGAAATGTGGCGCCCCTGCGACCAGGGTGGCCACATAGGAAACTGCAGCCAGGCAGAGAGATACCTCCCACATGTCTTTGTAGGTAGAGGTGATTTTATCTGCCTGCACCTGGGTTTGCTCTACATAATAGGGTTTGACTGTGTGGCGCCCCTGTGACCACATAGGGAACTGCAACCAAGCAGAGAGATAGACGGTTTGTACACCAAACACCCTCAGGGACACACACACCCACTAGGAGGCAGAGCCCGGAACTCTAGGCGGGTGAGGGGTGGTGGGTTTAGAGGAAAGTGGGTGGTAAGCATGTAGGTCAGGTGACAGAGAGTACAAGTGGAGGAAAAGAGGAGGAAGGGGTTAGTAGGCCAGAGTGAGAAGAGCAGCACAGACACCTAAAAGACAGAGACACATCCTGGTGGGATTGGGCTTCATGGAGATGCAGAATCCAGAGTCATAGAAACCATGGAGAGAAAGCTCGTCCATAGCCGGCATCCCAGGGGAGTGTGAGGAAAGAGACCGGACCAGCAGTACTGGGTCCGAGGAACACGGCAGCACCGACCAACTACAGGCGGAGTAGTTTTCCCTAGTTTGGACTGGAATCACACGGGTTAGATGGAGTCTGGTAACGCCTTGCAAAATAGGGTTACTGCAGACTAGGCACACACCAGAGTGTCGGCTCTGTGGGGAAATAAGATTCCATACCGGCTTCCCAGATTAACCGATGGGGAGCTCTAACTCCAGGTTGGAGTTCCCACAACAAGGGTTGAAGGCACAGCAGCAACCACGAGGACCCACAAGGGTCCAAGCTGCCACCATACAACCCGGGGAGACAACAGAGAGAGAAACAAGAGCCTGGAAGGACTTAGAAGGAGTGAGGTGTCTCAGAGTGACAGCCTGGCTGCAGTGGGTTCAGTGTTACCGGAGTTAACTGACTGGAAACTGTGTGAAGAACTGTACTGAGAACTGCTGTAAGCTGTTTTAAAAAGCTGACAAGTAAACCCGGTGAACCCTGCCTGAGTGTCCAATTTTGATTCCAAGTATACTGAACTGTTTAAAATACCTTTTATCCTGTCAGGAGCAGCCCAACCCGCGGTCGGCTCATCCATCTGGCTGCAGCCCCATCATCCATTCATCTTCCTGGCAGTGCAGCGCTGCAGCAGTGGTCCCATCATTGACCACCACCCATGGGTGGCGTCACAACAAACTTTATCCTTGTAAATACCCTTTTACTTGTGAGAACCCGAGACACGGTCCGGACCAGGACCTCCGTGACATCCCCAGCAGTACCCCGGTCCGGTAACGAGTACCCTGTCCCAGTGGGCTCCACAACTGCATCCTGCTAAGTGCAGTGTTTGTTTTGTATCTTGCTGCTGATGGTAAGTTTTTTCTGATGCTGCCTTATGAGTAGTTTTTTTGATGCAAAGAACAACCCACAAATAACATCAGCTGAAATACAAGACTCACTGAAAACTAGCGGTGTGGCAGTTTCAAGATGCACAATAAGAAGGCACATGAATAAAAATGGGCTGCATGTGTGGCACCCCTAAGTGCCACTATGTCATCACTGCCCCCGGGTGGTGGTGTCACGCTGAGAGTAACAACGGGTCTTCTCATCAGGCAGCCCACACACTCACAACACTTTCTGCCTCCAGGCCAGAAGGGGAGACCAAACCCAGGTTCATGGTGAGCTCCCCTATAAATTCTGGTCTGGGGCAGAGCCAGTCAGTGCAGTTCCTAGGAGAACTATGAAGAGGACCTGGGTGTAAAAGAGCAGTGCTAAGCTCATCTCAGGTGCCGCATAGTTCAGTTCCTAGGAGGACTGAAAAAGATATCCTGGTGAACTGGAAGCTGCTTAGCTCATCCCAGGATCGCTGACTTGGTTCCAGGCCTAAGGCTAGGGTCTGAGGAGAGTTGCAGGAACACACCTGGAGCGCTGAACGATCCCGTGCTCACTCCAGAGGAAAGCGCAGAGAACGAACACCGGGTCTGAGACTGTGCAGGGTCTCACATCCCAACAGTCAACATCGGAAGGTGGGGAATTCCAGGTTTCCCAGCCACACCTGGAGACAAAGTAACGTAAAGAGTTCAGGAACATACACCCGTGACCAGAGTTAGAAAGGACTCGAGCTGCCTGCTATACCGGCACCTCGTAGGAAGAGACTGGGCCGGCAGCTTAGCTGGCGCAGTTGCAGGAGCCAACAAACAGAGTGCAGAAAGGGAGCCAAAGACCCGGCTGGGTGAGAAAGACCCTAAGTTGCTCTCAGCTAGGACTCTGTGGACATCTGCTCCTATCTGGTATCATCATCCTCAGTGAAGGAGTGCTTGAACAACAAAACAGTGAGTCTGCCTAGTGCTTGTGCCTGTCATCCTGCACCCTACACCCTAAACTACCATCACTGCCCCAGGAAACTGCTCTGCCCATTGAGAGCCACTCCATCCCAGATGCCCGTCCATCACCCCGGAGGTTCTGCAGCAGCGGTGGCCAACTATAGCCACATGCCACAGGTGGGGTCACAAAACTTTCCCTTTCCATAATGCCCTTTCCCTACCAAGCCAGAAACTCTCCTTTTTTAAAGCTGAACTCAGGGTCATGGAAGCCCGGGCATCGGCCCCTGTGACTTCCCTGAGACATTATCGCCTGGTTCCGAGTACCCCACGGCCCTGGGGCCCCTCACATGGTCAAATCGCCAGAAGAAAGCCATTACTGCAGAAATGCCACAAAGTATCTCACCTACAATACACCAAACAACACTGAGCCAAGCCTTCAAACTTCAGGAACAAGGTAATTTGGAGTGATGAGACCAAAATCAAACATTTTGGCCACAACCATTAACGTTACATTTGGAGAGGTGTCCACAAGGCCTATGATGAAAGAAACACCATTCCTACTGTAAAGCATGTTATCAGCAAATACTGGAGGCAAATTTGCACTCATCAGCCAGGAAACTATGCATGGGATGTACTTGAATGTTCCAACATGACAACGATCCAAAACACAAGGCCAAGTCGACCTGTGATTGGCTACAGCAGAACAAAGTGAAGGTTCTAGAGAGGCAATCTCAGTCTCCTGACCTCAATATCATTGAGCCACTGTCACGGTGTAGTGAGAATGCTGAAGAGGGAATGGCAGGGATGGGCAGGGTGACCAGGGAAGACTAGTCTGACCCTAGTCTAGGAACCCTGAATGGCCCTGATCTCAAAGGTATCTCTAAAAGTGAGAAGGTTCGGGCCTCCAGCCTGTCCCTAAAGCTCCTCCACTAGCCCTGCGCTATTCCCCCCTCACCTCCCTCCACAGAACTGGGATACAGCAACTCCAAAGGAAAGGACTTCAGCAACACAAACACACACGTCAGCACAGCACAGCTTCCAGGCATAAAGTGAAACTCTATCAGCAGCACCACCTGTTGGAAGGAGAGGCTACTTAAAGGCTAGGGGGAGGGGAGTTTAGGTGAGTCACACATTAACCGCTCAACCAGCAGTTCAACCTAATAGTTAATGCAGTTCTGGAGAACAACATAGGAGTCCAGGACCTTCACAACCATCAACCAAGCAGCTCTTAAAGACAAACATACACAGCAGCATCCAGCAATGTCAGCGCCAACTAACATGACAGCCACTCTGGGGAGAGCTCAAGCGCACAGTTCATGCAAGGAAGCCCAGGAATTTACAGAAACTGGAGGCTTTTTGCCAAGAATGGGCAGCTTTACCATCGGAGAAAATAAAGAGCCTCATCCACTACGATCACAAAAGACTATAAGCTGTTATTGATATTAGAGGGGGCAATACATGGTATTAAGACCTGGGGTATGTGAACTTTTGATCAGGGTCATTTGGATGTTTTGGTTGTCATTATGATTTAAAAAGAAAACACCGTAGTTTGACAATAAATGGCTTCACCGAACCACTAACCATGAGTGGAAAAAAGATTTTTGTGTTATCATTTATATTCTCTGAAAAAAGGCCAAGAACGCAAACAATCTGCGGGGTATGTAAACTTTGAGCACAACTGTATCTAGTCCTGGACGACCCCTTTAAAGCTGCTGGATTTCTCTGCAGTATGTGGAGGAGATTTTGTAAAATCCTATCCATTATGTTGAGAAATTAGGACAAAATATTTTCTCCATATCTGACCCATGTGGACGTACCCTGGGGGTAGCAGGCAGCACGATTATTACACAAGTAGATAAGAATTGTAACAACTGGGATAACTGGTTCAGCTCTAACGCTGAATTAGTCACATCCTCCTGTTGTGATATTTCAGAGTGGTTGCTTGGTCTTCAGTGTAAACAACCTGCAGTTAATTGGCGTGGTCATTATGTTACATAGGAACTGCAAGTTTAATAAATTTGCAATACATTATATTTATGTCATCAATTCACGAAAGGGAAAAATATAAAAAATTGTATATCTCTTACCAGTCTAATGCACTTGAATTAGAAAGAATGTAATAAATTAGGAGAATGGTTCAGTAATATAAATGATCACTGTTGCACAATCCTTGCATAAATCAATAACACACACAACATATAAGAAACATTATAATATACGGTATGTTATCAGCGGAAAAAAAAAAGATGTTTCTTTCCATACTTGTGAGACACTTTTTCCTCCACATGTTGCCTAAATGGATAATTTATATTGAAAACTGATAAAATTAATCTTGATCAAAAGATGATGAATTGTCAGCTCACTGAGGAATCAGATTGCATAATTCAGTTGGAGTTTATGAAAGTGAGGAAGCAAGGAGAATGGTAGAGAGACATACACAGAATGGTAGAGAGACATACACATACATCTGTATTCTAATTGGTGTTTTTTCCTCACTTCAGTGCTGGATTCACAGCTACACTGCTCAGTACTGCTTTCTGCTGCTGTATAATGCCCACCATGCTATTCCAACTGTAGAACATTTGTTACATAAAGACAGAAGAGAATCCCTCATGTCTATGTTTGCAATGTATGGGAGATATGATAGTAATTATTATCATTATTATTATTTATTTATATAGCGCCATTAGGTTCCGTGGCGCTTTACATGAGGATGAGGGAGACAAGAACAAGTACACTAAATCTAGTCGATCAGGACGTACAGGTACAGGAGGGGCAGGGACCCTGTCCACGAGGGCTCACAGTCTAAGAGGGGCGGGTTAGGATACAGTAGGATGGGGGAATGTCAGGTATGGGGCGGTCGCTTGGGTCTCATGGCAGGTTGTAGGCTTGATGGAACAAGTGAGTCTTAGTACAGTAGCTCAGAGAAAACTGTATATAGAGATAAAGGCTGCACTCTTGAATACTGTTGAAAAATTCATTGTACAAATCAGGTTCAGACTGACCCACAGGGGAACAGGTGATTTCCCTGGTACTGTGCAGGAATACACCAATTACCCCCAACATGAGCAGTAATTGGCCCAATACATTTGATTCCCTATCTAAAGACAAAAACAGCATTTTATCAATCATTTAGCAAACTACAAACGTTATTATTATTTTTAAACAGGAGGACAACTTGAGTATATTTGCAAATTTAATCCACAATTAATCTATACAGACAAAACATGTGACAAGATATAAAGACACATGTGACAATGTGGAGCCCACTGGGATGGGGTACTCGGTACTGCTGGGGATATCACGGCGGTCTTGATCCAGACCGTGTCCCGGGTTCCGCAAGTAGAAGGTGTAATATTTACAGGGGAGATTGTTGTGACGCCACCCACGGGTTGTGGTCAGTGAGGGGACCACCGCTGCTGCAGAACCTCCGGGGATGATGATGTGCATCTGGAGATGTAACAGCTCTCCGCGGGTAGAGCCTGAATCCCCGGGGCAGTGATAATAATAGTCTATGATTGATGCTGATTAGGGGTAGCAATGGAGATGATATCTGCTTGTGAGGGAACGCAGGATTTGAGCACAAGGATCACACAGACTCACGGTTTTGAAGTTTTCCAAGTCTTTACTGCAGTTGTTGTTGGCAGAGTACTGTCCACAGAGTCTGTACCAGGGGCCGGTTTGCTCCCACCCTGTTCAGGTCCTCAGCTTCCCACTCCTTGCGCTGTGTGTGTGACCCTGGTGCGCTTTAGCTAGGCTGCTGGCCCTGTTTCTTCTCACAGGTACCCCCTTGCTAGGCAACTTGAGTCTTTCCGTGTACTTTTGACCCCGCCGTGCTGCTTCTCTGAGGTACAGTGTAGAGCTATAACCTCCACTATCCCGGTGTTTACTGTGCTGTGTATGTCAGTCACAGTTTCGGATCTGGTATCCGGTCTGCGCGCTCCTCCGGAGCGAGTTATGAGGTAACTCAGTCTCCCAGCCTTCCTCTGGATCAACATGTTAAGCTATGGGTTGAACTAGATGGACTTAAAGTCTTCCTTCAACCTTAAAAACTATGTTACTATGTATATGCTCCTCTGTTTCTTGTACTCCTCTCCTCAGACCCTGGCTAGGCCTGGAATCGAGTAGCAGACTGTGGAAAAGCCTAATGCAGCCTCTTTCCACCACAGCCTCCTTTCCTCAGTCCTCGCAGGGACTGAACTAACTACTTCCTCTTGACACAAGAATATATAGGGGAGCTGCTTTAGCTCCCCCTTCTGGCCTAGAGGCGCTAGTGCAGTGTTAGGTGTTGTGTATGAGGTTAACCCATGGTGATGTTACTGTGGCACATTAACCCCTGGGGGCCACAACAAGAAGTCTTGTCTCATGTTTTGTCTGTATATATAGGGAACCCCCTTTGTGTCTTTCCGTCTTGTCACATGTTTTGTCTGTATATATTAATTGTGGATTAAATTTGCAAATATACTCAAGTTGTCCTCCTGATTAAAAATGATTACAATAAGTGTGCAACAAACCCCAGTGTGTTGAGACCGTTCAATAGGGGCTAAATAGTAATGATGCTTTACAAGGGTCTTGTATTAATCAAATTTTATTATTAAGTAGAGGTGACATTGTAGCAATGAAAACTATGTATTCGAATCTGAGAGTCCTCAGTGGCTGATACCTTTTAATGGCTAACTGAAAAGATGGTAAGAAAAAGCAAACTTTCGAGACTCTAAGGTCTCTTCATTAGAGCTTGGTTTTTTTTGCCATCTTTTCAGTTAGTCATTAAAAGGTATCAATCACTGAGGACTCTCAGATTCGAATATATATTTTTCTATCTACTGGCTAACACGGTATAATCATTTTTTACCTCATTGTAGCAATAGTTATTTTTTTTTTTTAACAGAAGTCCGTCTACTTGGCCCAATGATGATGGGAGAGGCTCTGCCTGTGATTGACAATGCATCCTTTGAGATCTGGATGCAGGAGACTCCTAGGACATATTGATCATTGGAATGCCGGCTAGTGCAGGAGCTGCTTTGTCCGCCAAAAAGAACAATTTTTGTTTGCAAACCCCACACCACAAGCTAGGTGATCACAAAGTTGGACACTGGAGCCTGTAACGTACACATAATGGATAGACCTTTTAAACAGTTTGTCAGTTCTCTCAGCGTTCAGGCCAGGCAGATAGCTTATTAATAGTGATGAGCGAGCCTGCTCTCCCCCACTCGTTTCTTGATCGAGTATCAAGGGTGCTTGAGCAATATGCTTGAGTCCTCGCACTGTATGTTTTGTGGGTGTTAGACAGCCAATCAACATGCAGGGATTGCCTTCCATACATGGTAATGCCATAGCCAAGTTGGCAACTGGCATTACTGTAATTGACCGGCAACATCGTATCATCGGGCCTTATATAAGACTTGGTGATGTAAAGGTGGGGTCACACGTGGCGACATCGCTGAAAAGTGACGTCACAGCGATGTCGCGGGCGATATTGCAAGTGCGTCGCGCTGTGTGACAGCGCGACGCAACTGCAAATTATCGCTGGTCGCAGGTTGACAGGTTTATGAACGTTCATAAACCTGTCAACCTGTGACCAGCGATTAGGCTGGATCGCGCCGTCTGACACTGTTGGCGGCGCGATCCAGCCTATATCGCAATGTTGCTGAGGATCGCTCGCTGGGCTGAGCCCAGCCCAGCGAGCCACGGCTCCGCCCACATCGCGCCACGTCACCGGCAACGTCGTGCCGTGTGACAGCTGGCCTGCGATGTCGGAAGCGAGCGGGCACCCGCGCATCGCTTCCGACATCGCAGGCCAGAATCGCCACGTGTGACCCCACCTTTAGGCTCAGCATACTCTCCCCTGGAAACAGTTCAGGGAGGGTTGCTCTAGGACAGAGAACGTATATTAGAGCAGACAGAGTTTAATTGCTATTGTCCTTTCTCTAGTAAAACCTCTGTTGCCTGCATTCACTGTACGAATAGCTGGTGTAGAAGGGATAGTTTTCGATTAGAGGCATATAGACGGGGTTTGCTTATTGCCTTAAGCTTTGTGCACATGTTGCTTTTATTTAATGTTTTTTTTATGTGTTTTTGAGTACAAATTTCTCATAAAAGCTGAAGGGAATCCTAATGATAACAAACTCAATGAGAATCTTGAAGTCTCCTGCACACGTCGCTTATTTGTGACTTGCAGATTTGGTGCAGAAAATAATCTTTCAGCATTTTTGCAGCGTTTTTTTCACCTGCTCATCTGAAGGCAATTGTCTATGCTGTGAAGATAGGAGATGTGCAGCATCTGAAACAACGGATACTGGAAGCCTGTGCTAGCATTTCTACTGTGGTGTTGCTATCAGTGTGTCAGGAGTGGGAGAAGAGGGTTGTATTGACAATCCAACACAATGGACAGCACTTTGAACACATTTTATAAGTGATCATAAACGTGTAAATAACTCATGAAAGACTAACGTTATGTTAAAACCAAGCATACCATTGTTTTTCTTATGAAATTCTCAGTAAGTTTGATGTGTCACATGACCATCTTCCCATTGAAAAAAATAACGTTGGATCCAAAATGGCCACCATGGTCACCACCCATCTGGAGAAGATTTCCCCTTCCATAAACTAATGTGCCACAAACAGTAAGTTGATATCGCCAACTATTCGCATTTTATTTAGGTGTATCCATGTAAATGGCCCACCCTGTATTCTATGTGTGTATACTTTTCCATCTTATATTTATACCAAATGATTTTAATAAGTATATCCCTTAGAATTGTTAAATTGATTTTTACATTAATCATTGGAAAAGAGAGTCCCATGCCTGTACACTGTAGTTCATTGATTCTGGGGTACTTCACTAAATCTGATGTAGTCCGTAATTGGAAACCTGAAAGACATAAAAAGAGAGAAAGACAAAACACTGTCCCTTGTTCAATGATTTCTTAGAAAGTAAAGTTCCCATGTCCAACGTAGTCCTGTGTTTCCCACAGCATTTCTCGATTACCTAGATTCAAGGCCATGGAGCATGAAACGCCATAGGCATTGAGCTCACACTGCACCCAGTAATGATTCAGACATCACCACTCACCAGGTCACACAGAAGGCTACACAAGGCCTGATGTCTGTGAAGAGGGGTGACATTACTTAGTTACTGACGCCACCACTCATCAGACATTCCGGATCTCATACTGCCCTGTGTGTAACCTGGCATGAGCTGTGATGTCAGTAATGTTATAGACGTCATCACTGCTCATCACATATAAAGTAATAAATCCTGGCAAACAATCTACACTGTGTTCTAAATTATTATGCAAATTGGTTTTTTTTTTTTTCATATATAATTTTTATTAAGCAATTACATATTTAAACAGGTTGACAATACCACAACATCAGGACAACAAATACAAAAATAGGGAGGGAGACAGGGAGAGTGGGAAGAGAAAAAAAGAAAAAAAAAAAAAAAAAAAAAGGGGAAAATTACAGTAGTTGTTTCAGCTAGTCTTTGACCACGATGTTCCATTAGTCCCATTGCTGGGGATTGTCCCACAACCTGTAGGACAAACCAGCTAGCAACCGCCCGTTAGGTGTGAAATTGCAGTGAATCTAAATGCGGTTTCCTCTGAAAAGGTCTACCCATATGGCTACGCAAGAGACCTCATATCTATAGTACGCTGTGTCCCAGCGCAGACTCTGAGGTCAGAGTCGCCAGCGTAGAACGTCTGGATAGTATGATGCAAGATAATGTCATGTCACTAAGGTTTAAACTCCAGGTATGCAGATGGAAAACTTTCAGTGTGTTGTACAAAAGCCAGGGGAGCTATGGTATTTAACAGTGAGGAGAATGTGGAAAACAGAACAAAACTATCCCTAACACACATGTCAGGACAAAGAGGGCTAGGGGGAAGAGGAGGAAAGGAGAAAGCTGAGGAATAAAAAGGGAGAAAAAGAGAATACGTGAAAGGGACAAGACCAGAGGGAAGGGGGAAAGGAGCTGGTCCTCCCTCGGGCTCAGCTTATACATATCTCAAGTTATGTAATAAGAGACAGAATCATTCCTCCTATCCTGGCAGCCGCTGGGCAAGTGGATGTAGTTGCCACAGCTCCCATGCTTCAGTTACGTAACGGCGGGCACCATAATCTAACGCTAGATAGTATTCGTGGCAGAATATAGTATTTATTTTATCAATAAGGTCATGCATTGACGGGATTAAAGGTTGTTTCCATTTGGAGGCGATACAAGCTCTGGCCGCTGTCAAGATATACGTCATTATTCGACGAATCACCGGTGGAAACACCATAACTCCCACATGGAGAATTGCAGTTTGCGGTTCCAGCGGGATTTTCATCTCTGTGACTGAGTCCAGCAATCCAGAGACTAGTTGCCAGAACTGTGTCACCTTAGGACAACTCCACCAAAGATGTGGTAGGTCTCCCACCATACCACATTGCTTCCAGCACAACGGCGAAGCCCCTCTACCAAAGTTTGCTAATTTCTTAGGTGTGAGGTACCATCGTAAGTGGATTTTTTTAAGTAGTTCTATATGGTTTATGCATCTAGACGCTTCCTGTACACAATATACAGCATCCTCCCAGTCCTCCTCAGTCGCCTTGAAAGAAAGATCCTGCTCCCATGTGACCGTGTAGGACAACCGAAGAGGAGCATCTCTTTGGATTAGGTCTGTGTACAGTGCTGAAAGGGACTTTGGAGGCCTGGGAACAGCCGTCAGGGAGCGTCGCAGTGCCGAAGGGGCCCGTGGAGGACATAGGTCGTGTGAGAAAGCAGGAGAACGCACAAGATGTACTATCTGGTGAAAGTGCAGAAAAAAAGGAGTCAGGTCAGGGAATCTGTCCAGAAATTCCCGCAGTTTCAACGGTCTGGTCCCCTGTAGAAAGTCCGCAAGAGTCCTTGGGCCCCCACGTTTCCATGGGGAAGTCGAAAAAGCGGGAATCAACCATGAGAATGCTTCTATCGGAAAATCTCCGGGAGGAATCTTAGTCCATTCTCCCCGAAGGGAGTCATGGACTGTCAGCAGTGTGGAAATTGTATTGAGAAAGTCAACTCCTATCACCTGTTTCACCGAGTTCGCCGCGAGAAGAGACCTTAAAGATCCCTCCCGGAGCGAACCCTCCTCAATCAGTTTCCATCCCAGAGAGTCCCCCTCATGCCACCATTTTCCCGCTGCCTCCAACACCACCGCTTTCCAGTACTTCTCTACATCCGGCACACCCATTCCACCTTTCGTCAGGTGTCGATACAATAAGGACCCCTTCACTCTGGCAGGGGCTGATCCCCATACACATCTGGAAATTATACGTTGGAGACGCCGTAGGAGTCTCCTGGGGAAGTGAATCGGAACACACCTAAAAAGGTATAAAATTTTTGGGAGCCATAGCATCCTGACGGCCTGCACTCTTGCGATCCAAGACATTGAGTCGACTGGAAGATCCGCCAGGGCTGTTCCAAGTTCAGCCGTGAGATGTTCCATATTTTTTGCCGCCACTGTTTTAGTGGGGCACAAAGTTATCCCCAGGTATGGTATACCTGACGGTGAGCATTTAAATGAGAAAGAGGCCGTGAGGATGGATATGTCTCTTTCTGACGCTCCAATGGGGAGCAACACCGATTTAGCGGCATTGAGTTTATAATACGAGATCCGTGCGAAGCAGTCAAGCAGTTCCACTACCCTAGGGAGGGCGGAGAAGGGGTCTTCCGTAACCACAATGACATCATCGGCATACAAACCTACAACATGTTTGTAACGTCCCACCACAATTCCGGGAATCAATGGGTCCGCTCTCAAAGAAATTGCGAGCGGCTCCATGACTAGAGCAAATATGAGTGGAGATAGGGGACACCCCTGCCGAGTGCCATTGGTGATACGGAAGAGCCTAGATTTATATCCAGAGGACAAAACTCTCGCACATGGGTTGGAGTAAAGTGCAAGGATTGCCGCCAAGATAGGGCCCGTAATACCGAAGGCCGAGAGGACCTCCCTGAGATATCCCCAGTGTACCCTGTCGAACGCTTTTTCAGCATCTAATGACAGGAATACACTGGGGGCACCCCTCCCCTCAGCCACCTCTATCAAGTCCAGCATCCTCCTTGTCCCATCATTTGCCTGCCTGCCCCGCACGAACCCAACTTGGTCATGATGCACCAATCCAGGAATTACCTCACTCAAGCGTGTGGCTAAAATTTTGGCATAAAGTTTGAGATCTGCATTTAAGAGTGAGATAGGTCTAAAGTTCTCCGGGCAGTCCTGAGCTCTCCCCGTCTTGGGAATCGTTGAGATTGTGGCTTCCAGCGCAGCCTCAGGGATAGCACCCTGCTCTTGCCATACATTAAATAGTCGAAGAAGATAAGGTGCAAGGGTCTGCCCGTAACGTACATAGTATTCGTTAATTAACCCGTCTGGGCCTGGAGCTTTGTTGTTTTTTAGACTCTTCAATGCTGTATGAATTTCCAATAGAGTGAAAGGGGTGTTCAGGGAGGCCAAGACATCAGGTGGGACAGTGGGAATGTTCAAAGTTCCCAAAAACTCACTTATATTTTCGGCGGTGGGTTGGGGTGTCTGAGGGTCTAGGTGAAGATTATACAACTTCTCATAATAGGAGGCAAAAAACCTCTACAATGTCTGTCGGGTTTCTAGCCAGATTCCCCTCCCCGCCCCTTATAGCTGTCACCGTCCCCTTGACTGACCTCTTTTTGAGTCTACGCGCTAATAACCTACCCGCCCTATCCCCTGTTTCATAGAATCTCGTGCGTAATTTCCTAAGGTTGGTTTCATGTTGTTTGAGAAACAGGGCACGAAGGTTGTTACGAATCTGCATTATCTGTGATGTACATGCACAAGACGGCGAGGTCTTATTTATTGTCTCCAAGTGGGACAGGTCTCTCGTCCAATCCTGGAGGAGCTGAGCCCTGCGACGTTTCACCAACGCAGCCTTTTGGATACATATGCCACGTAGCACCGCCTTGTGCGCATACCACAGCACATCGTCTGGGGTCTGATGCACATCGTTTAAAGTAAAGTATTCCTGTAATGCCACGCCAATTTCATCTGCAATCTTCAGGTCAGTTAAGAGACCTGCGTGCAACCTCCATGACCTAGAAGCTCCACCTCCCACATCCAGAGCCAATTCCAGTTCAATCGGAGCGTGGTCCGACCACGTGATCAGACCAATCCCCGATGAAATGCACCTATCCAGCGCCAAGTCATTAAGTAGAAACACGTCTATTCTGGAATAGGATTTGTGCGCCGGGGAGAAGAAGGTATAATCTCTCTCCTCCGCGTGCTGGTATCTCCAGACGTCATGGAGGTGGAACTCCCGACACAGGTCACCGAGTGCACCTCTACCCCTAGTTGTATGGGAAGAGGAATCAATGCGTGGTTCCATCACTGCATTCAAATCGCCACAAATGATAAGACGGCCGTCTGTCTCATTTTGG
This sequence comes from Allobates femoralis, assembly GCA_033576535.1. Lineage (NCBI taxonomy): Eukaryota > Metazoa > Chordata > Amphibia > Anura > Aromobatidae > Allobates > Allobates femoralis. Next base: position 397,958,387 of record JARQOC010000006.1, on the reverse strand, counting down.
ATGCGTTCAAACAAATGTCTCAAAAATTTTATTTGACCTACATTCGGACTATAAACTGTGACAATTGTATATCGTATGCCCCCAATCTCGCATTTCACACCCACATATCTTCCCAGATCATCGCTGAAGGAAGATATTAGGGAGAACTGTAACTTGTGACTGAAAAACACACATACTCCTGCCTTTTTCTGGGATGTATTAGCAAAAAAACTGTGTGGGTAATCCGCATGTCGAAGTCGCTCGTTATCTTTCTCTAATAAATGGGTCTCTTGGAAACAGAGGATGTCTGCTCTAGAGGACTTAGCTTCCCTCCAGAGGGAAGTTCTTTTATGTGGGGAATTTAGGCCATTTACGTTTAGCGATAATATTTTCAGAGGCATTTCAGAGCCCAAGGGAGACCGGTGAGGTTAGAAATAGAAGAGATAGAATTAATAGAGGGATAGAGGGAGAGGGAGTGTGGAGAAGAAGGGATAGTTCAACGGGTGAGGACAGAGAGGGTCAACAGGAGGGCTGTCTCCAACGGGTAGGAGAGCTCTCACACTGGATAAGATAAAACACTATTCAGTATAGTGATAGGAGAAAAGAAAAACATGTACATATGACACACTATAACTTACTATAACTTAAACTCGCAAAGGGATTCCTGTTTCAGAATCAAGTCTTTGAGGGGGTAAGGGTCTCACACAGTGCTCCAGGTCACTTCACTCCACTTTTCTCCAGGGAGAGACAGGAACACTATTAGAGACCCACTCAAAAAGCAAACAAACAGTATCTTGCGGGTAATAACCCATCAGAGTTGTCCATCGGCAAACCACTCTAAAAAAAAAAAAAAAAAAAAAAAAACGAACATTCCGAGAAGCATATACATGTATTCTGCCACTATTATTCCGGTGCGACCTCTTCTGCCCTGTCACTCCTCGCAGGGCTCTGTCGGTTCGAGTCAGGACGTTGCGGTGAGGGGGCGTTTAGCACACACCAGGCGCGGAGTGCTTTCCTCAACAGGGTTGGCGATGTAAAGGAGTGTCTCCTACCATCGAATCTGAAGTTGACTGAAGTAGGGGATCCCCAGGCATATGGGATTTCCCTATCCCGCAGCGCTTTGCAGCTGGAAGCGAATTCTCTGCGCCTCATCAGTGTCCCTGGTGAAAGGTCTTGGTAGATTGTAATATTCTCATAGGGGTTAGGCAAGGGGGTTCCTCGTCTCATCCGTTTAAGTAGTAGCTCAGTAATCCCCGGGTATCTCATATGTACCAGCACATCTCTAGGCACTGACTGAGGGAGACTCTGGGGCTTTGGGATTCGAAATGCTTTGTCTATAGTTAGTTCAGCAGCAGGCAGCTCTGGAAGGGCAGCAGTTAGAAAAGCAACTGCAGCCGCTCTCACATCCGGTGCACCGTGTTCCTCTGCCATCCCCTGATTTTAAAGTTATTGCGCCGGAGTTGATCCTCTATGTGATTTAGAGCGCCAGAGAATGATCCCATTTCCCGGTCCAATCCTTCATGGTCGTCCGCCAGGGCATTATGGGCTTTTGCTATTTCCCCCATTTTGGTCTCTAAGTGAGACGTTTTGGCGGTAAGCTCTCCTATGTCCTCCCTCATGGTGCCGATCAGCGCCGCCATCTCCGTCATAAGAGAGGTTTTGAAAGTCTCCAGGCAGTCTTGCAGGACTGCCTGTGTGACTGGGGAGTCGCCGCTCACAGTCGGGTCCCGTCTCTCTGCAGGGCGGTGGGATCGCAAGTCATGTTGTGGCCGGTCAGTTTGTACCTCAGCAGGCGCCATCTTCCTTGGGGAGTCCCGTTGTTGTTCCGCGCCAAAATACTCCGTGAGTCTGTGCTCAGTCCTGCGCTTAGCTGAAGCCGGTTTGGGCATGTCCTCGGTAGCAGCGGAGGTCCCAGCAGCCGTTAGTGTAGAAAGTTAGTGGGAATAGTCGTTCAATTGCCGTGCGAGTGGATTTACCAGCGGAGCTCTCCTAAGCTGCGACCGGCGCCATGAGCTGCTGGGCACGCCCCCCTGCAAATTGGTTTTAAGTGTCATAGGGTTTTATTTTTTATTTTTTTTTTCAATCAAACCCATTGATGGTTTTGTGTCTCAGGGTCGCTTTACACACACCAACTTCGGTGACCAACTTCTGAACAGATCTCTGGTTGCAGTGAAATCATGGACACATTGTTCCATTTTGTGGCTGTGTACAAATGGAACAATGTGTCCATGATTTCACTGCAACCAGAGATCTGTTCAGAAGTTGGTCACAGATATCTGTGTGTGTACAGTGGCCATCAGGGTTCTTTGGTTCATTGAAATCAATCTCAGATATCTGTGATAATTAGTTTGGCAGGTGAGCCCAATAAAAGGAAAACTGGGTGTTCCACATTATTACGCAGGCCACAGTTTTCAAGTAACATGGGGAAGAAAAAGGATCTCTCTGCTGCCAAAAAGCAACAAATAGTGCAATGCCTTGGACAAGGGATGAAAACATTAGATATTGCACGAAAACTTAAGCGTGATCATCTTACTGTGAAGAGATTTGTGGCTGATTCTGAGCACAGACGTGTTTGTGCAGATAAAGGCAGAATGAGGAAGGTTTCTGCCAGGCAAGTTCATCAGATTAAGAGAGCAGCTGCTAAAAAGGCCTTACAAACCAGCAAACAGATATTTGAAGCTGCTGGTGCCTCTGGAGTCCCTCGAACCTCTAGGTGTAGGATCCTTCAAAGGCTTACTGTGGTGCATAAACCTACTATTCGGCCACCCCTAAGCAGTGCTCAAAGGCAGAAACGGTTGCAGTGGGTCCAGATATACATAAAGACTAATTTTCAAACAAACAGTATTGTTTACTGATGAGTACCGAGCAACCCTGGATGGTCCAGATGAATAGAGTAGTGGATGGTTGGTGGATGGCCACCATGTCCCAACAAGGCTGCAACGTCAGCAAGGAGGTGGAGGAGTCATGTTTTGGGCTGGAATCATTGGAAAACAGCTGGTAGGCCCCTTTAAGGTTCCTGAAAGTGTGAAAATGACCTCTGCAACGTATATAGAGTTTCCAACTGAGAACTTTCTTCCATGGTACAAAAATCAAAAACGTGCCTTTAGGAGCAAAATCATCCTCATGCATGTCAATGCACCATCTCATTCTGCAAAGAATACCTCTGTGTCATTGGCTGCTATGGGCATAAAAGGAGATAAATTCATGTTGTGGCCACCATCTTCCCCTGACCTCAACCCTATAGAGAACCTTAGGAGTATAATCAAGCAAAAGATCTATGAGGGTGTGAGGCAGTTCACATCAAAACAGCAGCTCTGGGAGGCTATTCTGACATCATGCAAAGAAATACAAGCAGAAACTCTCCAGAAACTCACAAGTTCAATGGATGCAAGAATTGTGAAGGTGACATCAAAGAAGGGTTCCTATGTTAACAAGTAACTTGGCCTGTTAGCATGTTTTGGAGTTAAATAGCTTTTTATTTCAGTGAATGTGACCTGTTAATGCTGCAAATTCAACAAATGAGCATTTTCAGTTCTTTCAAACATATCAAATGTTTACAAACTCTACTGTGCGTAATAATTTGGAACAGTGCTTTTAGAGTTTTTTTTAATTTTGAAGATTATACTGCTATCTGGTTTCTGCTATCTACTGTATACTGCTATAAGCTTTCTTCAATAAAATTTGATGTATACTCTAACAGGTAGTGACTTTTATTACACTGATCGTCATTTGCACCGACCATTTAGGAAAATCAGAAAAAAAGAACATTTGCATAATAATTTGGTACACAGTGTACTATATAATTGTCTAGTGGCCACTTCAGTCTGAGGCCGGAATTGCGCTCCAGTGCTCATTGGTCGCTAGCAGCCGCGGCGACCAATGAGCGCCGCGGCGAGCCAGCCGGTAGATGACCGACGCCAGCCGGTCATCTCTCGGCTAGCAAGCTGCTGACCTCTAGCCGCAGTAGCTGAGTAGCAGGTACCTGCCGCACAGAGGTCCGCAGCGAGCCAGCCAGTCATCTCCCGGCTGCTCACTGTGGTAGTATCCCGAGCGGGATTCAAATTCCCCGCCAAGCCGCGCTACGTCCCTGATTGGTCGCCACGGCTGCGGCGACCAATCAGCTAAGCGGCTTGGCTTGGTGTGTGGTTTTGAATGCGACCAATCAGAGAAGCGCTGAACTCGGCGACCAATCAGAGAAGCGGCACGCCTCGGTGTCATATTTAAAATACACTGAGCGGCGCACAGTGTATCTTAAATATGGCGCATGGGCGAGCACCACTTCTCTGATTGGTCAGCGCTGAACGCGGCAACCAATCAGAGAAGTGGTGCTCAGTGTATTGTAAATATGGCACTAGGGCGTGCGCCGTTTCTCTGATTGTTCGGCACGCGGGGTGCCTGTGTCAGTCTTCACTGTCACTTTTGCATTATATTCATGAAACAGAGGGCTCAGGATGGCCAGCGCTCATTGCCTGAGCCAATCCTGAGTATCCTGTTTCATGAATAGAATGCAAGAGTGACAGTGAAGACTGACACATTAAAACCGTGCACCACCATGGCGCCATATTTAAAATACATTGAGCACCACTTCTCTGATTGGTTGGCGCTGAACGCGGCGACCAATCAGATTGAGCGCGGTGCGCGGTTTGAATGTGTCTGTCTTCACTGTCACTCTTGCATTCTATTCATGAAACAGGAGACTCAGGATTGGCTCAGGCAATGAGCGCTTGCCATCCTGAGCCTTCTGTTTCATGAATAGAATGCAAGAGTGACAGTAAGGACGGACACAGACATCCTGCGCTGCAGCGCTCAATCTGATTGGTCAGTGCGGAATGCTCCGACCAATCAGAGAAGCGGTGTGCGCCCTGGCAGGAGATCGTGACCAAAGTGACAGAGGAAGTGGAAGAGCAGATCAGGGCTCTACACCGTGAAAAGATTGTCTTCTACGTCATGCCTGGTCTCTCCCATGCCTGGTCTCTCCCATGCCCTGCTCCTCGGGCTTCCCTGGCTTCGGGTTCCTGAACCTGTCTTGGTTTGGCACTCAGGGGATGTGCTGCGGTGGGGTCCTCTCTGCCATGAGAGATGCCTGAAATCTGTTCTGCCACCCGGTTCCCCGCAACTTGCTTCTGCTCTTCCTGATTTACCAACTGCCTATTGGCAGTACACGGATGTCTTCAACAAAACGGAGGCAGAGGTCCTCCCGCCTCATTGGCTAGGGGCTTCATTCTAAAATCCACGTCCCCTGCTGGCGCTGGGTTTTGATTTGTGAAGAAGAAGGAAGGCACCCTTCGACCATGCATAGATTACAGAGGCTTGAATGCCATCACCGTCAAGAACAAATACCCCTTGCCTCTGATTCCAGAGCTCTTCGACAGGCTCAAAGGGGCTCGCATCTTCACGAAATTAGACCTCCGAGGAGCATACAACCTGATTCGCATATGTGCCGGAGATGAATGGAAGACGGTTTTCAACACCAGGGACGGACATTATGAGTATTTGGTCATGCCGTACGGGTTGTGTAACGCTCCCGCAGTGTTTCAGGAGTTCGTCAATGACATCTTTCGTGATGTGTTGTACATGTGTGTGGTGGTATATCTAGACGATATCCTCAGCTTCTCCCCGGATTTGTCCTCTCATAGACGGGACGTGCGGCAAGTCCTCCTGCGACTGAGGAGGAATCGGTTGTATGTCAAGATGGAGAAATGTGACTTTGAGCAGACCTCTTTGCCCTTTCTCGGATACATCATCTCTGACTCCGGATAACGGATGGATCCTGAAAAGCTTTTAGCCGTGCTGAAGTGGACCTGTCCTGTGGGGACTGAGGCTATTAAGCGGTTCCTTGGTTTTACAAATTATTACAGGCAATTCATTCCCCATTTCTCGTCCTTGATCAAGCCCATCATGGCTCTCATCTGTAAGGGAGCAAAAGCCTGTGACTGGACCCCGGAGGCCGAGAACGCCTTTTCCACCTTAAAGCGCTCCTTCTCCGAGGCTCCTGCCTTGCACCGACCAGAGGTAAACAGACAGTTCATTGTAAAGGTAGACGCCTCCTCCCTAGAAGCGGGGGCTGTCCTCTCCCAGAAATCCTCTTTACGTTGGGTAGTCACCTGCAGGTTTTTCTCCAAAGTATTTACCTCATCGGAGCGCAACTACTCTATTGGGGATCGTGAATTGCTGGCCATCAAATTGGCATTGGTGGAATGGCAACACCTCCTCGAGGGTGCCGTTCATCTATTCATTATCTTCACAGACCACAAGAACCTGGTTGTCTCCAGTCCGCTCAGAGGCTCAACCCCTGGCAGTTCCGGTGGTCCCTGTTCTTTGCCCGTTTCAACTTTGAACTGCACTTCCGGCCTGGCAGTAAAATCGTCAAGGCTGATGCTCTGTCAAGGTCCTTCCAGAAATCTGATGTGGAAGAGGAGACCTTCCATATCGTCGATCCTACCAAGATAATCACCGTGGCTCCATTACGTGTAGTTGGACTTCCGTCGGGGAAGGCCTTCGTAGCACAGGATCAGAAGAGGGATGTCCTCGCATGGGGGCATTGGATCTACCCTGCTCCTCCGGCTATACGGTCATATGGGTAGTCGTAGATCGCTTCTCTAAAATGGCTCATTTCGTCTTTTTGCCCGGTCTACCACCCGCTCCTAAGTTAGCCAAGATATTCATCGAACGGATCTTCCGGCTCCATGGATTTCCTCGTTGTATTGTGTCCGATAGGAGAGTTCAGTTCACTTCCCGGTACTGGAGGGCGCTGTGCAAGCATAAGCATATGGGTATCACGTTGGACTTCTCCTCGGCTTATCATCCGCAGTCCAATGGGCAGGTGGAGCGCATTAACCAAGTCTTCACCACCTACCTCCGGCACTTCACCAATGCTCATCACGATAACTAGACCAGTCTCCTTCCTTGGGCGGAATTCGCTTACAACAATCACTCGTGAGTCGTCAGCTAATTCTCCCTTTGTCTTGGTATTGGGGCAACATCCTGGTTTACCTTTTCCCTTCTCCTCAGCGTCCGGCGACCCGGCGGCTGATGCATTGCCCGTGGACTTTACTAAGATCTGGAGTGAAACCAGAGACGCCCTTACACAAACCTCCGGCAGGATGAAGAGACATGCAGATAAGAGATGTTTTATCTCCCGGGCGATAAAGTGTCACTTTCTTCCAGATACATCAGGCTGAAGGTGCCGTCCTACAAGTTAGGGCCGCGTTATATCGGTCCTTTCGAAGTCCTTGGACGCATCAACAATGTTGCCTACAAGTTTGAGATTGCCTGCCTCACTTCGCATCCCCAATTCCTTTCATGTCTCGTTGTTGAAACCGGTGGTGCTTAATCGTTTCCTTCCATCCTCCAGCACTGTGCCACGGCCTCTCAGCTCCGAGAATGTCTATGAGGTCAGGAACATCCTTGCAATGAAGAAGAGTAGAGGCAAGACCCTCTTCTTGATTGACTGGGTGGCTTTGGTCCTGTGGAGAGGACCAGGGAGCCACAGGAGAACACTGATGTGCCACGCATTCTGGCGAGGTTCTTAGCGTGCCTTCGGAGGAGGGGGCGTGAGGGAGGGGGCACTGTTAGCTCCCCTGGCACCGCTCCCAAGCTCAGCTCTCCTTCCATCCTCTGCTGACCGGGCATCCGGCGTCAGGCGCACCTTGTCTCGGAACCGTCGCCGGGTTCCCTTCCTGTCAGCTGACCACCGGGCTCACACATGAGCACATTGCAATGGTCGTATTCATGTGACCAATCAGCGGTGCACTAGGTGCACTCCTCCCCTGTGACTCTAGGGGCCGGCACGGTCCAGCCTGATACTCCCCTTGACCAATAGCTGCTCTTCCTCTGGTATATCAGGCCACCTCCACTGATGGGAGGTGCCTGATTATTAAGTTAGTTTGCTTCTGCCTTGCTGACTGTTGGTCAGGCCTTCCTTGTACCCTGTTACCTGGAACCCTAGCTGTGCTCTTCCCTGGTAGCACCATTCCTGTTCGCCTAGCCTTGTACCGATACCCGGAATCCTTAGCTGTGCCGTAGCATAGGCTAACCTTACAAGCCGCCCCCCTGGTACTAGCAGCCGTGGTATTTAGACCCCTGGGCTTGCCCGACAATCCTTGTACAGGGGTTCGGTAAACTAGGTCCAGCTCACCCAGGGGAGTTCGGTACCACGGCCCAATGTGTCCACTCTAGGGCGCCTTCCCCCGGAAGCGTGACACGTTGTCAGCTCAGACTATCAAAAATTCTTTAATGTGATTCAAACGGTGTATAAGTGATTTGCTCTATCCTGACCATAATGGTCTTCACAGGGGATACTGGAGCTATACAGTATTAACAGAAAATACAACAGAACATAAAAGATAGTCAATTTTTTTGACATAAGAAAAATCATAAACAAAACATCCTAAAAGCATAGTGTTAAGGAAAAACAATATACAAGATAGGATGACAAACAGTCATATTAGTTCTAAAATTAAAGTAATGAAGGGTTAACCCTACAATAACTTAGGTGTAGTGTCCAGACTACTATATACAGAATGATATGAGGTAGGTTTAAGGTGGGGGTAACATAATAAGTGTGAATGTGATGTCAAAAGGTTAAAATTGACTGTGACAAGGAAACTATTGTGAAGTAATATATAAAGTTTGAAAAGTGTCAAATTAATTTTCTTGATACTTGGGTTAAAATTAAATCAGGCCAGATCAGTACAGACCTCTTTGTCAAATTTACAGATCGTTACTCCCTATTGCACTATTCAAGCTGCCATCCCAGACACGTTAAACAATCGTTACCCCTTTCACAATATACAAGGTTGGACCGCATAATTTCTGACCCGACAGTAAAACTGACCAGACACACGGAGATGAGTCAAAAGTTCATTGAGAGGGGCTATCCACCGTCCATTGCCTCTCCAACTAGAGATAACACTAGATAGACACGCCAAAACAAGGGCAGAATAGCTTTTGTAAAAACATACCATCCATACCAGACTCTAATACATAAAGTCATCAGAGAACACTGGCCACTCCAGGACGATCATATCGCACTATCACCTAATTCCAACAACCTGTACTTCTATGCCATAAGAGACCAAGCAATTTAAGAAATAAACTCATTAGAGCAGATATTGGTAGCTCAGACTATCTACAGACAACTTATCTTAACTACACCCGCACAGGTAATTTCCCATGCCTAGGGTGTAGACAATGTTTAAATATGTCTAAGGACCCAATGTTTACACACCCCATGACTGGAAAAAGGTTCCAAATCAAGCACTTTTACACGTAGTGACTCCACATTTGTCATTTATTTACTCAAATGCCATGTGGTCTCGGGTATGTTATACAAACCATACAACATATTCGGACCGAATTAGCAAACACAAATCCACCATCAGGTGTGGACATACCCTATTACCGATTCCAGCTCATTTCATTTCTAGAAATCACACCATTGCACAATTAAGATTTCAGGTTATTATCGACCATGTACCAGCAGCATACGAGGAGGAGACAGGATGCAACTCCTTAGAGAAAGGGAGGCCTACTGGATGCACACATTAAGGACATTGGAACCAAAGGGCCCTTCAACCGGGAGTATGAGGTGACTACTAGATACTAAAGACTCTCTGAATATGAACGCTTACATGAAGAAGGATCACTATTGGCTCCCCTTTCACTTAGGGGGCTCCCCTGCTACCTCCATTAAGTAAAGGGCATATTCCATGGCATTGATTATGTTGTACAAACATATACCCCTTATTTGCAATGTTTATATTCCATTGTGTTCTTTGATGTACTTAATTTTGACACTGTTTCTTTAATTCCCTGCTTTATTGTGACTATGATCAAAATTGAAAATGCTAACTTGTTTACTTTCCCTTCTTCTACAGATGCCTCAATACCCTATGTCCTAACACAGAGATCCCACCATTCAGGACACTGTCAGTTTCACTTCCTAAAATTAAGTCACTCGACAGGTGGGATCAACTTCAATCCATCCTAAAACACATTTGTGCTTGAGCCAGCTGGGATACTGTTAAAATTTACATTGAACACTGTCTCACTTCCTAAAATAGTCACTGAGCGAATGGACTCACTGTATCCTTTTCTAATCACTATATTTGCTATCAGCCACCGCTGTAATAGCGGTAAAATTCACTTCCTACACAGTGCGCATGCGTGGGTCTGTCGGTCCCAATTCATGCAAGGCTTGCGGTTCAATACACCGGAAACCTGCGTTCCACTTACAGAAGCAGGTCCGGCGAGGTGCCGCCCAACGCCATCATAAGGGAGCGCATTTCACTTTTCCACTGCCATTTGTTCACAGACGCCGACACCGGGAGTACAGAATATGACCGCAAATGCTCACAAACCATCTTTTACTCACGGAACCGCCTTGTGACCTATGATTTTCCTCCACACAGGTTTTCCTCCAGAACACATCTCACCACTGTTCAAGGTATCTAGAGACTTTAGGTACCTACTAGTATGGATAAAGGTTTCTGGGAGGTACCGGTAACTTAGATGTTTTCCTCTTGCAGTGCAATCACTGGCTTTTACAGCCCACTTAAAGTGGCCATATGTGGATGAGTTATGCCTCATTATGAAGCTTCTATAGTCTTTGATCTAGGAATCAAGAACGCTGTGGAAACCACAGGACTATGTCGGACGTGGGAACTTCACTTTCTAGTGGTGAATCCAGGACAGTGTCTTGTTTTGTTTCTTTCTTTTCATGTCTTTCAGGCTTCCCTTTCTGGACTACATCAGAATCTTGGACTACAGTAGAACGGACATGCATGTTTTTTTGTGAACCAAGTAAAGTGTTCGGGAGTGTTTTTTCAAATAAAGTATTTTTGTTTTTTTTTACTTACAGGGTTAGTAATTGGGGTGTCTAATAGACACCTCTCCATCACTAACACCGGAGCTTGATGCCAGCTGAACCTACACTGCTGACATTAAGTCTAACTAGCATTATCCCAATTGCCTCTACACAAGGCCAATGGGAAGAACCAAGGCAAAGAACCAGAAATGAGGTCACTGCTTACTGCTATTTTTAGCGTAGGAAGGGCCCAATACTATTCCTCTTCCCACCCTGATCATACCAGCCACAGCTGTTTGTTTACATTTTCTGGTTATCAAAATTTGGGGAAACCCAAATTGTTTTTATTATTCATTTAATTATATAAAGCTGTAGAATAAACTGCACAGGGTGCAATTTTATCATATGTTGGTGGGTTCTGCAATTATATAAGTCTATCTACATCCTGTATGTTTATACATATATTTGCGTGTCTATATCTATATCTATTATCTATCTCTATCTATTACCTATCTCTATACCAATTTCTTAAACATTGCACAGGTATTAGAATCATCACCTATGCAGGTAATTTAATCATCAGCTGTGCAATACTAAGGAAATCCAGAGAACATGCATTGTTCGTAGCTCTTGAGGACTGGAGTTAGGGAACACTGCTCCATAGCATTCATTTGTAGTCTTAAAATGTTATAAAAACACAGGTCAAATAAAAATGCGGCTAAACACACTTGCTTTTAGAAGTTGTGTTTTTCCAGCCAAGAGATGCATAAAATTTAGCAGAAATTTCTGAAATCAAATACTCAAGTTGTGCACATACCCTAGGAATCCTACTACCTAACATACTTATATAGGGTGTATATCTCTCTCTTCTTTCTAATTTTTCACTGTTCTTGCATTGTCCAAATAGGCTCTGTGAATTTTTAGAGTCCTTCCTTCAAAAATTAAACAGGATGTGTTTGACCAAGTCACATACACGATACACCCAGATGAGGTAGGAAAATGTTCAAATTACATTTATTGGTGACTACCGGTGGGTGTGGTTTTATTCTACTATGTAATCTAATGTAGTCATAGGTGTCGGGGAAATATAACGAGAGATGGCCTGGCTATTAATGGATGGTGGATGCATTTTTTTTCTTCTAAATTTTGCCTTATATACAAGTCATTATACAGAAAATAATGTTTTCTAACATCATCCACTGTGAAATCTATTTTATATTGGGTTTTCAATGTTTAATTGTCCATCTGTAAAAGTGGAGTAATACTTTGACAACTGCAGCATGGCTGGTGAGCAGGGGTCCCAAGAGTAGTCAGGGGTCACCACTCCACCACCCCTCACCGGCTGTAGGAAGTGACTGGGATGGGGTCAGATGTGATGGGGGTCATAGTAGTTATCTTGGTCGAGTGTTTGGCTGCCCTCACTTTGACACATCACATACACGCTTTGCGGAAGGTCACTCACTTTGTACCATTGCTCCCGCATTATGTGACCCCAAGTCAGCTTTAGCTGCAGGGTGCCTGGTGCCTAGTCATGAAAAATTAGTCTACTACAGCGTAAAACATTTAGTACTTTACTGGAGACCAACTGGTTAACAAAGTCCACAAGGTATAAAATAGAGCACATGCTGATGCATTCTTCTATAAATGTTACTGGCTCTCCCGTTTCATCTCTATCATGGCTGGTGCTGTCACTACACTGTAGGCTGACCTCCATGCTTCCTGATGTAAGGATGCGCACAGCTCCATCCCCGACGGTCCCTCAGCAAGGGCCAATGTGTTTCGCTACAGAGGTAGTCATGTTGCCTAGCAAGATTGATTGTGTAAGTGGTTCCAACCCCATAAACTGTTTCTGGCTAACCCTATTCAAGAATGACCTCATCATATTCCCCCGTTCTCTTCTCTGCACTTATCAAGTGAAAGACACCCGCTAGTTTTCCCACGATTTCCACTTTAGCCTGCGACATGCCCATGACCCGGTCTTCTTCAGTCCTAAATGATGTCCTCTTTTCTTTCTGCCACCACAGGAAACTTTCTTTGTTCTTTCTGTGTATACTCTACACCAAATACTCCAAGACAGGAGCCACTAACCAGGAAACTGCCATTATATATCCATCTATTGGGCCGCCTTACCATTAACTCTTCTCCCTCCCTATGCTAAGCTCTAGGTTCCAACTACACTGAAGAGTGACCCCTAGAGGATCCCAGCACTACCACAACCATTTGCATAAATACACAATTTCTGTACATAGGAATAAATAGACATCAAGTAACAGTTATTTAAGAACAAATAAAATCACCACCAGCCTTCAGGGGCAAGAATTGTTCTAGTAAATCAGTCATCTCCTTACACAACAGTGTTCCCGGCAGCAACCTAGGAGTCAGAGATGCGTCCAGCGTCTTCCCCATGCGGTTTCCATTCCATTTGAGCACTGTTTCTATCCATTTCAGCTATTTGCTGCCTCCCGAGCCCTACTAGAAAAATGCTAGAGTTTCCTATTGACTTACATTATTCTTGGTACTTGAGTCGACCATGTCCGAGCGTCCGACTACAGAGCACTCCAGCATTTTAGAGCTCGCTCATCACTACTTATGAATGCTCTGCTAGGAAGCAGTCAAAGGGGCTTATCTCTCTTTAGCACCCTTGATCGTGTAGAATAAGTCTTGAGTCACACGACTGTAAGACTCGTGCAAGGATTGCATTGCACTGCTTGGACCGACCAACAGCTCTCCTGACCTGAGCATGACAGCTTCATGTATATATGACACTTTCAGATTAGTAGAGACGTTTTGTTGCAATACTTGCACACATTGTATGGCAGTGTGACTCCAGCCTAAGAAGCAAAGACTTTCCAGAAAGACTTTTTATGTCATGGTGAACAAAATCTAGACAGAGCAAACCACAGTACAACCGTCAGCTCTGAAGTTCTGCTCACTTCCTCCTAGCAAACAAGCAAATTAGTTTAGGATTAAATAAACAATGTTGATCCTGGTGATAATACCACAGTCTAAAATTAGCTTGTCAATAGGATCTTTAAACAATTGCTTGTAAACTTCCCCTTTGTGAATGCAAAATGGATTCTTTAATCATGAAAAGTTGGCCCTGTGGCAACATTAGGTCTGGACCATGAAAACCGGAGGACACCACGGTGCCTACAGGGATGCAACGGAAAGGTAAGCTAAATCATTTATTATTTTGTGTGTGGCATCATGGGGGCCATATACAGTGATGGGGGCTACATGCAGTGAAGGTGAGGTCATGTACCAGCATGTGGTTTATATACAGTGATGGGGGGCTATATACAGAGGAGGGGGGTCATGGACCAGCATGGGGGACTATAAACAGTGATGGGGGGCTATATAAAGTGATGAGGGTGGCTATATACCAGGATGGGGGACATATACAGTGATGAGGGGCTATATACCACGATGAGGGGCAATATACCATGATGGAGGGGCTATTTACCAGGATGAGGGGCTGCTGCATTTCCCACCCTAGGCCGATACTCAAGTCAATAAGTTTTCCCAGTTTTTCGAGGTAAAATTAGAGGCCTCGGCTTATACTTGGGTCAGCTTATACTCGAGTATATACAGTAGTACATGTAAGTAGTTAGGGTAAAAAGTAGATCAATTTGCTTAATTTGTTATCTGGTTTGATTAGAAGGATAGATTGAACTGTTAGCTCTCATTCAGATGTCCGATTTTGCACATAGAATAAAAAAAATATTTTATTAGGAACAGAAAACCCGGGATAGCACTTGTATGAGAGTGTAGATAAGAAGAAAAAGCAGCACACACCGGAGTTGCTGACAATGTCAGGAGTTTATTCCAATCTTATGGGTACATTATGCAGGGAGGGAGGGGGTGCAGAGGAGGATGACGGCAAACCGCTTCACGCTGAAGCGCTATCAGCGTGAAACAGTTTGCCATCATCCTCCTCTGCACCTCCTCCCTCCTTGCATAATGTACCCATAAGATTGTAATAAACTCCTGACACGGTCAGTAACTGCGGTGAGTGCCGCTTTTTCTTCGTATGTCCACTGTTTGTATGCTCGCGCTCATAGCAATGCCAGAGTGACCACTGCCTACGGCTGCGGTGGGTGAGTGAGCTGTTTCAAGAGTTCCTAGTGCCTGGATTCCTGCTCCATAAACTCAATACTTGTATGAGAGTGTTGGCCATCTAAATTAGCTCTAATGGAGTGAATTGCCACTAATGGAGTGATTTATTTATTTTTTTTTAAATATTTCAGATGTCAAACATCAACTAGGGAGAGGGGGTTACCTTTTAAGTTGTGTGGTGCTGATTAAGATGTTCCAGAATTGAGTATTTGCTTTGTGTCTCCAAATATGACTCTGCTGCCTGGTAACATCTTAATCAGCACCACACAACTTAAAAGGTAACCCCCCTCCCTTCCTGTTGGAATGTTCTAGCACCAAGAACTTACAAAATCCAACTTTATCTGTGTATTTAAGGAGGAAGAAACAGTGACACCTAGAGGCAAAAAACAAGGACTCCAAACCCCAGAAGAGTAACACAACACCAAGCACTATAGATACCTCTGTGTAGGTAAGGTTCGTCCTACCACTGTAAAGCACATAAGGTAATACTACCATTAAATGGAACTAATTGGCGCTATCTATTTACATTATAGAAAGTAGTCTTCAAGCAATAATAACACTTCTATGCCTACACGCAGTTAAGTTACCTCATAGGTGGTGCCCTCCCTTGTTTTTGTTGCATAACACAAGGTACAACTTATCATCCCAGCCTGAAGTCACTTTTGATTCACTGCAACAAGCAGAGGAAACAACAACCCTGGTTTAGATATTAGTATTGCCACTTTAATTGGTCTAATAAAAGAGCCTGGACAGTTTTAATTTTATTTAAAAACATTTTTAATTTTTATTTTTGAAATTTATTTCAAATTTTATATCTGACAATATAATTCTGATACAAATACATTTTTCAAACCATAAAAGTTTGGTATGCGCTAGATCATTACACCTTCTCTATTACTTAAACTACACCTAGTGAAACAAACTAGCACGGGTTTCACTCATTGATCCTCAGCAGCTACCACAACTACCCCTAGAGGGTTACTTGACACCAATAGGTTAACTCCAGTACCCCCAAATTATATAAAGTGAAGTGATATATACCCTTGTTCCAGTTATACACATCGGTTCCTTAAATACAGTTTGTCACACCAAATGTTCACAAGAGCAACTACATTGAAAACAAAAAGATATACACGAAAAAGAGTGAACAAGCATTACTCAAAATATTGCCTTGAAAATTAATAATCAATATTATAAGTATAGTAGAAACAGAACAGTTTAAAATTATAGTTAGATTACCTATCAAAATAAGAGCAATTTGTATCTGGCAAAGAGTCATACAATTCTTGTTTGAGGGATTTTCATTCATTCTTCCTTGGATAAGTCTTCGTTCTGCAAGATTCCTGGGTCGCCTTCCATGCACTGCTCTTTTGAGGTCTAGCCACAGATTTTTAATGATGTTCAGATCAGGGAACTGTAAGGGCCATTGTAAAACCTTCAGCTTCAAAGTTGTAGTTTGTTTCTATGAAAATCTCCCTGTACATTTGGTTAACTTCCTGATTTCTTGTTGGAGTAGGCAGGTGTAATACTTTTCCAGACATTGCCATGCTCTAGTGTTCAAGGAAAATAAAGCTTTGTTGAAAATGTTTTCAGTGAAGTTGGTAAAATGCTGAGGATTTTCCTTTTTAATCTACATGAGGATGTCCTCACTGTAATCAGTTTTATACTTTGACCAAATCTCAAGGGATTTGAAATGTTACAGGTTGTTAGCAGAATAGCAAAGAGGTGTCTTGGTCACTTTGGGGTTTGTGTGACTGCTGCTTCACTGAGAGTCATGTCCCAGTATGCAGCGTTTTCCAGAAGTCCTTGTCTTTGAAGGTACCAGTTATGGGCAGCTGTGGTCTGCTATTTTTAGGCTAAGGAGGGTTCACTAACCATTGGCCCTGTCCACCCTGAGAATACCAGACCCCAGTGGTCAGATTAGCTTTGATGGGTGAGCCAATTTGGATGTTTATATAAATTTCTTTTTAATGATATATTTCTAAATAAATAATTAAAACAGCATAGGATGACCTCTGTTTGGGATTACCAGCCAGGGAAAACCAGGCAGCTGTCGTCTGCAGGCTATAGCTGTCTGCTTTACCCTAGCTGGCTATCGAAAATAGGGGGAACCCCATGTTTTCTTTTTAAATTATTTATTTTTGGGCTAAATACAAATCTAAACACCCTTTAGTAACACTTGAAAGGCACTAAAGGGTGCAAGCTTAAAATATGTAGGGGGGACATTATATAGCTGTTGTACCTCTATCTATGTATTCTTTCCATCTATTCTTTCTTTCTGTCTATGTTATCTATTCTTTCCATCTATGTGTATTTTTTTAATCTATCTACTATTTCTATCAATCTATCTCTATCTTTCATTCTATCATCATTTATCTATTTTTGCACATCTTTTACACATAAAAATATTTTATTTCAGTGACATGAATTTTTCTCCAGTACTTGTCACAATGATGTCACATGAATTACATCAGTGTGTGGTACATGTGGCATCCATACTTCCCGTAAAAAATTGACTTGTCTCCATGAGAATCATATGGACAACATGGACAACACATTCCCTCTTTCACTGTCAGGAACAAATAATAGAAATGTGTTTTTAATTGTTTCTGAGAGCTGACAATCAGAGAGTGACCCCTCCTACTGGGTAAATGTTCTCTTACCATAGAGCTCCACTTATCCTCTACTTACGGTGCTTTCACACTGCGTATTTTGAGTATCCGTAGCTGTCCATTGTAAAACGGACAGCCACGGATCCGATTTGGCCCCCATGTGTCTCTATGGGCAACAGATTGGATCGGATTTGCACTTAATGGCATCCGATTTGTGTCAGATCCGATTGTGTCAGATTTTCTGCTGTGCCCAAAATAGGAGACTGCTGTAAAAATCATAGCCCCGGACACAGAGATAGCACCAGGAGGCTCACCTCCGATGATGTCCGTTCCTGTCCGTGGGGTCCTGCAAAAAGTAGGATCCCACGGACAGGAAAAATATTGCAATGTGAAAGCACCCTTAAAACTACTCCTCCCCTGGGGTGAGTAAAGAAAGCTAAAGAATCCAATTTATGTTTTTTTCGATATAAGAACACTTTGAAGGGAAAAAAAGAAGTGTAGTTTCTTTATCCAATCAGCTAAAACAGTTTAAGGCAAATTTCATGCACAACATTAATAGCAGAGTTATGAAACTTATATTTTTAGAATCAATACGACATGGTGAATGTAAAACACCATTTTGACTTGCTGAGCATTAACCAGAATCTTAGCAAATAGTTTTCCACCTGTTAGAGAAACAGCCTATCCTTGCTCTATGATGAAAAACCACAGCCCCATGTAAGCCTTACGTCACTATTAACAGGTGTCCAATTGGCCTGATAAATGATCGGCGGTGTCAGCGCATTTTGCTTGTGTGTATGCGGGCTTGTCAGTGTCAGTACCTAGGTATATATATATATATATATATATATATATATATATATATATATATATATATATATATATATGATATATATATATATATAGTATCAAAGGGGAAGTAGAAAACTGGGCACCAACAG
Source organism: Allobates femoralis (assembly GCA_033576535.1). Classification (NCBI taxonomy): domain Eukaryota; kingdom Metazoa; phylum Chordata; class Amphibia; order Anura; family Aromobatidae; genus Allobates; species Allobates femoralis. The sequence continues at coordinate 397,939,932 of JARQOC010000006.1, read as the reverse complement.
GTTAACGTGATAGCTGCTTAGTGCACCTCTATGTACCACCGCTTCAGCTGGTGTTGCTCGCCACAAGCGGCAGGAGTCACGAAACGGCGAGCCGTCGTCCGCCGACCCTCACTCCCTCTCCCCGATGTATTCATCTTTGGAGATGCACTAATATGAAATAAAGGACATTTTCAGCTTATGGTGAGTGCCGCTTATCTTTCTACCTACTTGTGGATATATATATGTATATATAGAATATATAGCTGGAAGCAGTGATATATATATATACAGTTAGGGCCAGAAATATTTGGACAGTGACACAAGTTTTGTTATTTTAGCTGTTTACAAAAACATGTTTAGAAATACAATTATATATATAATATGGGCTGAAAGTGCACACTCCCAGCTGCAATATGAGAGTTTCCACATCCAAATCGGAGAAAGGGTTTAGGAATCATAGCTCTGTAATGCATAGCCTCCTCTTTTTCAAGGGACCAAAAGTAATTGGACAATGGACTCTAAGGGCTGCAATTAACTCTGAAGGCGTCTCCCTCGTTAACCTGTAATCAATAAAGTAGTTAAAAGGTCAGGGGTGGATTCCAGGTGTGTGGTTTTGCATTTGGAAGCTGTTGCTGTAACCAGCCAACATGCGGTCAAAGAAACTCTCAATTGAGGTGAAGCAGAACATCCTGAGGCTGAAAAAAAAAAGAAAAAATCCATCAGAGAGATAGCAGACATGCTTGGAGTAGCAAAATCAACAGTTGGGTACATTCTGAGAAAAAAGGAATTGACTGGTGAGCTTGGGAACTCTAAAAGGCCTGGGCGTCCACGGATGACAACAGTGGTGGATGATCGCCGCATACTTTATTTGGTGAAGAAGAACCCGTTCACAACATCAACTGAAGTCCAGAACACTCTCAGTGAAGTAGGTGTATCTGTCTCTAAGTCAACAGTAAAGAGAAGACTCCATGACAGTAAATACAAAGGGTTCACATCTAGATGCAAACCATTCATCAATTCCAAAAATAGACAGGCCAGAGTTAAATTTGCTGAAAAACACCTCAAGAAGCCAGCTCAGTTCTGGAAAAGTATTCTATGGACAGATGAGACAAAGATCAACCTGTACCAGAATGATGGGAAGAAAAAAGTTTGGAGAAGAAAGGGAACAGCACATGATCCAAGGCACACCACATCCTCTGTAAAACATGGTGGAGGCAACGTGATGGCATGGGCATGCATGGCTTTCAATGGCACTGGGTCACTTGTGTTTATTGATGACATAACAGCAGACAAGAGTAGCCGGATGAATTCTGAAGTGTACCGGGATATACTTTCAGCCCAGATTCAGCCAAATGCTGCAAAGTTGATTGGACGGCACTTCACAGTACAGATGGACAATGACCCAAGCATACAGCCAAAGCTACCCAGGAGTTCATGAGTGCAAAAAAGTGGAACATTCTGCAATGGCCAAGTTAATCACCAATCTTAACCCAATTGAGCATGCATTTCACTTGCTGAAATCCAGACTTTAAGACGGAAAGACCCACAAACAAGCAAGACCTGAAGGCTGTGGCTGTAAAGGCCTGGCAAAGCATTAAGAAGGAGGAAACCCAGCGTTTGGTGATGTCCATGGGTTCCAGACTTAAGGCAGTGATTGCCTCCAAAGGATTCGCAACAAAATATTGAAAATAAAAATATTTGTTTGGGTTATGTTTATTTGTCCAATTACTTTTGACCTCCTAAAATGTGGAGTGTTTGTAAAGAAATGTGTACAATTCCTACATTTTCTATCAGATATTTTTGTTCAACCCTTCAAATTAAACGTTACAATCTGCACTTGAATTCTGTTGTAGAGGTTTCATTTCAAATGCAATGTGGTGGCATGCAGAGCCCAACTCGCGAAAATTGTGTCACTGTCCAAATATTTCTGGCCCTAACTGTATATATGTATATATATATATACTATGCAGAAAGTAGGAGCAGCAAGGTATGCTGGATGCCTTGGGTGCAGAGCGATCTTCACAGCCCTCAATGTGTCTCCATATACCAAACAAATGTCGCCGCACTCCTTTAGCGATGCATAAGATGTGTTTATTCCAGCTTGCTAGGTTACAATGGCAACGTTTCGGGCCCACACGCAGGACTAAGGGCGTGTGGGCCCGAAACGTTGCCATTGTAACCTAGCAAGCTGGAATAAACACATCTTATGCATCGCTAAAGGAGTGCTGCGACATTTGTTTGGTGTATATATATATATATATATATATATATATATATATATATATATATATATATATATAATGATGGGAAAAAAATAGAAAGCACTTCCTTTAAATTTTTCAGCACAGGTGCAATTCTACATGACTGAATATATACAACTAAATTATAGCAGCACAATAACGCCAATAACATGCATACAATGATGTTTTTAAAGTTATGGTAAAGGTGTTTTTCTTGAGAACAAAAAATAAAAACGAAAAAGTTAATTTTTTTTAGAAAAACACATCTTATATTAAGGTCCTTTGCACATGTATTGGCCAATATATGCCTGCCCACAAACCGCGGCAAGGTGATCTTAAATCTGGTGGGTCCCTGTCTACTGTATAAGCCTCTCTCGTACCCTTGGGGTCTCCATCACATGGGCAGCAGCAGGATACACAGCACAACAGATGGACCCCGAGACTTGATAGGGAGACAGGAGTGCAGATTCTAGTCTTGGAGCCAGCCTGCTCCACACATTAAATGACGGAAAAAAACAGACAGCACTTCCTTTAAACTTTTCAGCACAGGTGCAAATCCATAGGACTAAATATATACAACAAAATTCTAGCAGCACACTGTTGACGCCAATAACATGCGTACAATGATGTTTTTAAATGATGGCAGAGTAGACAGAGACCTGCCAGATTTAAGGTCACCTTGCCGCGTTAGTGGGCAGGTATATATTGGCCAATACATGTGCAAAGAACCTTAATATTAGATGTGTTTTTAAATAAAAAAAAAAGTAATATTTTTTCCATTTGACTTTAAAAAAAAAAATAAACTTTTTAGTTTTTATTTTTTGTCAAGAAAAACACCTTTACCATCATTTAAAAACATCATTGTATACATGTTATTGGCGTCCACAATGTACTGCTAGAATTTTGATGCATACATATACATTCTGTGACAGCAAGTGCCTTAATAATTGCATAAAAGCAGAGAGGCTGCAATAATTTCCTTATCCTCTGTAAATTCTCTGATTGTGCTGACGGTAAGGAAGCACCAGAAGGCTGCTCATCCTGACATTCACCAATTTACAAAAAAATCCCTCCCCCAAAAAGTCCTGCAGTAGTCCAGGGTTTCCGGAATAGTCCAACAAATCTGATGTAGTCCAAAAAAGCGAAGCTGTAAGACATAAAAGATAATAAAAAATAATACAGGAGACACCCTCAACAACCAATTTATTCCCTATTAAAATGCAAGCATATCTGATGCAGTCCCATGGAGGTCCCTTGAAGTCTGATTATATATATAGCGGGGCACGTTCAACGAAAGCATCTCCCGAATGCTGGGAGAGCCACCACTGCCTGACTCATACACACATATATGCACACACGTGTATCTATGTATATATATATATATATATATATATATATACATATACATATACACACACAGTACAGACTAAAAGTTTGGACACACCTTCTCATTCTCATTCAAAGAGTTTTCTGTATTTTCATGACTATGAACATTGTAGATTCACACTGAAGGCATCAAAACTATCAATTAACACATGTGGAATTATATACTTAACAAAAAAGTGTGAAACAACTGAAAATATGTCTTATATTCTAGGTTCTTCAAAGTAGCCACCTTTTGCTTTGATTATTGCTTTGCACACTCTTGGCATTCTCTTGATGAGCTTGAAGAGGTAGTCACCGAAAATGGTCTTCTAACAGTCTTTGTCTGGCCCTTTTGCCTTCACTCTGCGGTCCAGCTCACCCTAAACCATCTCGATTGGGTTCAGGTCTGGTGACTGTGGAGACCAGGTCATCTGGCGTAGCACCCCATCACTTCCCTTCTTGGTCAAATAGCCCTTACACAGCCTGGAGTTGTGTTTGGGGTCATTGTCCTGTTGAAAAATAAATGATGGTCCAACTAAACGCAATCCGGATGGAATAGCATGCCGCTGCAAGATGCTGTGGTAGCCATGCTGGTATAGTATGCCTTTAATTTTGAATAAATCCCCAACAGTGTCACCAGCAAAGCACCCCCACACCATCATACCTCCTCCTCCATGCTTCACGGTGGGACCCAGGCATATAGAGTCCATCCATTCACCTTTTCTGTGTTGCACAAAGACACGGTGCTTGGAACCAAAGATTTGAAATTTGGATTTATCAGACCAAAGCACAGATTTCCACTGGACTAATGTCCATTCCTTGTGTTCTTTAGCCCAAACAAGTCTCTTCTGCTTGTTGCCTATCCTTAGCAGTGGTTTCCTAGCAGCTATTTTACCATGAAGGCCTGCTGCACAAAGTCTCCTCTTAACAGTTGTTGTAGAGATGTGTCTGCTGCTAGAACTCTGTGTAGCATTGACCTGGTCTCTAATCTGAGCTGCTGTTAACCTGTGATTTCTGAAGCTGGTGACTCGGATGAACTTATCCTCCGCAGCAGAGGTAACTCTTGGTCTTCCTTTCCTGGGGTGGTCCTCATGGGAGCCAGTTTGGGGACACTTTCAAAGTTTTCCCAATTTTTCAGACTGACTGAACTTAATTTCTTAAAGTAATGATGGCCACTTGTTTTCCTTTACTTAGCTGCTTTTTTCTTGCCATAATACAAATTCTAACAGTCTATTCAGTAGGACTATCAGCTGTGTCTCCACCAGACTTCTGCACAACACAACTGATGGTCCCAACCCCATTTATAAGGCAAGAAATCCCACTTATTAAACCTGACAGGGCACACCCGTGAAGTGAAAACCATTTCCCGTGACTATGACAGCACCCACAGAGAGAGAGAGGGGATCCGCCTCCAGAGAGAGGGATCCGCCTCAGGGACAGAAACCTACAGATAAAAAGGGGCGTTCCCCCTCGCCTCCTCAGTTGGTTTCCTGTCCCTAATAGGAACCTACAGAGAGCATGAAGAGCAGCTTACTTGGGTCCACTCAGCCTCTATGCAGTCTCCATTGTGGATGGCAGGGCCTGGGCCTTCAGATGCAGTGTTGGGAAGTCCTGTTCCACGCTCTCCCTTTGTCTAAGGAGTCCATTCTGTGTATCGCCGGGCTCCTATTGCGGCTCGTGGGGGGGCTGTGGTGATGGGGGCACTTGTTTGCGGTCCCGCCGCCTCCTCTAACGGAGGCAATGCACATAAACTGGATTTTTTTTGCGTTATCAAGATATTCTTATTGTACCGTATCTTGTGGATTTTTTATTTGTAGGGAATTCTGCTTCTCACTGCAGAGATCGCCTGTCACGGAATATTTCTTTTTTGCAGAGTTGGGCTGGTTGATCAATTGGGCTAAGTCTGGGTTGGTTCCCCTGATAAGGCAGATATGCTCCTCAAACGTTCATGGGAGTCCTGTACAGGGGCTTTTAAACCTGCCGTGTCAGCCACATGTACTGCACGGTCCATGCTGGTGTGGATTGATCAGTTGGAAGTTCAACTCAAGGGAGGCGTCTCCAGAGAAAAGTTGCTTTCATCTCTTCCACTGATCAGGGGCAGCGGGCTTATCTGGCAGATGCTTCCGCAGAACCCTTACGGCTGGCGGCCAGATCGGCTGGCCTTTCTAAATTTGGCTCGTCGTGCCTTATGGCTTAAGGGCCAGAAAGGGGATGAGCAGGCCAAATCCCGTTTATGTGCATTGCCATGTCACGGTGACTACCTGACTTTCGGTCAGAGGAAGCCCTATAAGGACCATATCAGATGGGACAACAAGGCATCAAAGTTCAAAAGTGCCCTTTTTGGTTCCTCTTCAAAAAGGGACAATTAGCTCCGTTAGTCCTGCCCCACCAGTTGGGGGCCGGTTACATGCTTTTTCCGCAAGATGGCAGGCTATTACGTCAAGCTTTGGATCCTGAATATTGTGTCTTCAGGTCTGAAGTTGGATTTTGAGGTTTTTCCTACGGATTTTTTTTTTTTGGTGCAGACTTCCCCTCCTTCTCCTTTGCAGCAGCAAGCACTGGATTTGGAGGTTCCGAGATTGTTAGAGAAACACGTCTTGTTGGAGGTCCCGGGGACCAGGAAGGACAGGGAGTTTACTCCCCTTTATTCCTGGTCCCTAAAAAACCTGGTGGGGTTTTATGATGTTCTGGATGTGTAAGATGCCTATTACCATCTGGCGATTTATCCCGATCATCAAAGGTTCCTCCGTTTGGCAGTCATGTTCAACGGTCGACTCCGACATTTTCAGTTTGCAGCAATGCCATTGGCTAGCCATGGCCCTGCGTATATTCACCAACGTAATGTCAGAGGAGATGGCTTTTTTTTTTTTTGCGTTATCAAGATATTCTTATTGTGCCGTATCTTGTGGATTTTTTATTTGTAGGGAATTCTGCTTCTCAGTGCAGAGATCGCCTGTCACGGAATATTTCTTTTTTTGCAGAGTTGGGCTGGTTCATCAATTGGGCTAAGTCTGGGTTGGGTCCTCTGACTTGTCAATCCTTCTTGGGTCTGCACCTTGATTCTATCAGCCAGCTGTGCTTTTTGCTGGGTGACAAGAAGCAGGTGATACGTGCCAAGGTAGGGTTTGCGGTTGGCCATCCTGCTATGTCCTTGTTGGGGTCTTTGACCTCTTGTATTCCGGCGGTGTTATGGGCTCAGTTCTACTCCAGATGTCTTCAGCAGGAGATTCTCTGCGCTGCAGAGGTTTTGCAGGCCTTTCCCTTTCTTCAGGGGTCCTTGCTTCCCTTTCTTAGGGATTGAATCCAGGTACCCTCTCTAGGGGTGTTCCATGGGTGGTTTCCCCATCTCAGGTAGTGGTTACGGATGCTAGTCCTGGTGGCTGGGGTGCCTATCTGGGGTCCCTGTGGGCCCAAGGTCAGTGGTCGGTTGAGGATGAGGATGATTCTTCTAATGTCCAGGAACTAAAAGCGATCTTCAGGCTTTGCTTTACTTTCACCCACAGTTGCACCACCAGCACGTCAGAGTCGTGACGGACAATATGCCTTGTGTCGCATGTATCAATCATCAAGGCGGTACGCGATCGCAGCCTCTGATGTCTACCGCATCAACGATTCTCCATCTGGCCGAACGTCATCTGTCCCTCACAGCCATTCCTATCAAAGGGACGGACCTTTCCACGCCGGATTTCCTGAGTCGGCATGCTCTGCGTCAGAGCAAATGGACATTGAGCAGACGAGTGTTTCAGCAGATTGTGCACCTGTGAGGTCTCCTGGACATCGACCAGTTTGCCACCGGGGCAACTCATCAAGTCGGATAAACATTACCTCCCTCAATATCAGGGACTGTCCGGATGTGGTGGACTCTCTCCATGCCTCTTGACATTTCCATCTCGCATATGCCTTTCCTCCGATGTCCATTTTTCCATTAGTGTTCAGGATAATCGGGGAGGAAGGGGCGAGGGTCATTCACATTGCTCCTTTCTGGCCGAGGAGACCATGGTTTTCCTGACTCCAAGCCATGTCCCTGACGGATCCGTGGATCCTGCTGTTGAACCCGGCTCTGCTGTCTCTAAGCTTGACGGCGTGGAATTTGAGAAGTGGTTCTTGAAATCCAGGGGGTTCTCGAATGGTCGTTTCTACCCTTCTCCTGAGTAGGATGCCCTCTGCTTTTAAATACCTTCTGTGGAGTTGGCGTACGTTTTTGTCTTTTCACTCTGCCCCTTTTTCTGCGGTGGTCCCTTTCCAACGGGGAAGGGAATTAGGTTTGTCGGTTAGTACTCTTGGGTTTCAAGTGTCTGCTTTGGGGGCCTTGTATGGGGCTACTGTTGTGGGGGATAAATGGATTGCTAGGTTTATTTCTGCTTGTGAATGCAGCGCTTCGGTTCACGTTGCCAGGGTGCCTCCTTGGGACCTGATCTTGGTTCTGGAGGCACTTGCTAGTTTTCCATCTGATCAATTGGACTCTTTCTCTCTGAAGGTGCTTTCCCTTAAGACAGCCTTGTTAGTTGCCCTTACCTGTGCATATCGAGTTAGTGTCATTCCGACACTCTCCATAGACCCTCCGTTCTTCTCAGTCTTTCCTGATTGGTTGGTGCGGAAGCCAGATCCCTCTTACCTGCCCAAGGTAGTTTCTAAGTTTTACCGCAACCAGGAGTTCATTCTGCCCTCCTTTTATCCTGATCCCATTACCCCTGCTGAACAGCAGTTTCATGCGCTCGATATTAGATGAGCCATCCTCTCCTACATTGAAGACAAATGATGGGAGTGCTGGTGTGTCACGGTCCGCGCTGCTGTGGTATGAAAAAACTCACCAAAGAGTCAGCAGTTATTCCATCCTTTATTTCCTCCTCTCTCCTACGCGTTTCAGCGCCACACCCGGCGCCTTCCTCAGGGACATCATGTCCTGAGGAAGGCGCCGGGTGTGGCGCTGAAACGCGTAGGAGAGAGGAGGAAATAAAGGATGGAATAACTGCTGACTCTTTGGTGAGTTTTTTCATACCACAGCAGCGCGGACCGTGACACACCAGCACTCCCATCATTTGTCTTGGATTCAAACCACTATCTAGTGGTCGGTGGAGGTCCTGCAGCAGCTGGAACACTGATTCCAAAACGCCTTCAAACCAGTTGTGGGGATCACAACTGGACCAGGTGAGCAGCTTCATAGCACCACCACCTTACACAAAGTTTCACTAGTGATAGGGCACTATTGCGCCTCTTGTCCCCCTCCCTATTTTCTCCTACATTGATAGGACTCTGGCAGGGAAGTAGTGTAGGGCTCTGTTTGTTTCCTTCCAGGGCCAGAAGAAGGAGTCTGGAGTTTCTAAGAGTACCTTGTCTCGATGGATCAGAGACGCTATATGCTTGGCGTATCAGGCTACAGGCATGCCTCCTCCGGCCGGTGTTCGGGCCCATTCCACTAGGGTGATGGCTTCCTCCTGGGCTAAACAGGCTGACACGTCTATTGAGTTGATATGTAAGGCGGCAACCTGGTCCTCACCTTCCACTTTCTATGACCACTATAGGCTTCACCTATCCTCTGTTTCTGATGTGGTGTTGGGAGGTCTGTCCTCCGCACGGTGGTCCCACCCTGAGAATTGATCTCTGTAAGTCTCTCTGTGGGTGCTGTCATGGCGATGAGAAAAGACCAGATTACTTACCGGTAATCTTGTCTAATGGAGCCACGACAGCACCCACTCACTTCCCCCCCTTGTTTTGTGCACGGTTGACCTTCTGTTTGTCACATGTGTGGTGGTGATGTTGTTATTGCATTGTCGGATTTGAACTTGTACTAATTAGCGGTTCCTCTCGGTCTCTGTAACACAACTGAGGAGGCGAGGGGAACCGCCCCTTTTTATCCGTAGGTTTCCTGTCCCTGGGGGCACATCCCCTCTCTCTCTCTGTGGGTGCTGTCGTGGCTCCATGAAACAAGGTTACCGGTAAGTAATCTGGTCTTTACAGTTGATTCACACTTTTCTGTTAAGTATACAATTCCACATGTGTTAATTAAAAGTTTTGATGCCTTCAGTGTGAATCTACAATTTTCATAGTCATGAAAACTAAGAAAACTCTTTGAATGAGCTGTGTCCAAACTTTTGGTCTGTACTATATATATATAACTAGAAAAAAACTCTCTGCAGCACTCAGCTACTACCAGTGATGTACATATGCTAACAAGCTATATAGATATGAGAAAAAAGTTTAAAAACTTATGTTTTTTTCAAAAAACTCAAAATTCTTATATTTTTATTTATGAAGTTCTTAGTACATACATTGGCCAATGTCTGTTTGCTCATCAACTGCGACAAAGTGACTTCAGCTTTGATGAGTCCTAACGCTGACATCCCTGCCCTCCTTGTCCTCCCTATCCCACTACCAAGTGGGCAGACACCATCTCAACCCTAGACCACCTGTAGGTGATGAGGGTGCAAATTGCAGACATGGAGCCAGCAACTCCACACGATACAAAAGATATATGTGGCACCCCAGGAGTCCGGTTGCCACAGTAGCATTGCCGCCCTCACAGGGGGGTGATGTCATGCCTGAAAGCAAGAAGGGATCCCCTAATCAGGTAACACCAGCATCTAACACTTTTCCTGACTCCAGACTAGAAGGTGGAGCTCGGTACCTGGTTTCTGGGGTGCTTCCCTATAAATTCTGGCCTGGGCAAGGTGTTAGGCAGAACGTTAGGGAGAAGGAGGTAGTGACAGATATCCTGGGGACTGGAGCCGTGCAGCTCATCCCAGGACAGCTAGTAAACCAGAGGAGTCGAGGAGCGTCTGGGGAGTGGAGCCGTGACAAGGCTCGCCTCAGAGGAAAGTGCTAGAAATAGGACGCCGGAGTCCATGGTTATTCGGGTACTGAAGTTACAGCAGCCAAATCTGGAGGGCAGAGGATTGCAAGTCTCCTGGCCCTACTCAACACCCGAGGGCAAGGCAGCATACCAGAGCCAGAAGCCTCCATGGAGGAGCGACACCTGGAAAACGCTCGAGCTTCCTGCCATACGGGCAAAGACTAGACACACAGTAAGAGGGCCGCAGCATAGCTTTAGGCAGCGATGTCCAAGTAGCACCACGCATAAGGAAGGCCTCTACAACCATCTGGCTAGGTGGATTCCCAATTGCTTGTCGGCTGCCCGGACCTCCATTACCATCTGTTACAAGCTCCAGTCATATATCGCACCCTCAATCCTGCACCCCGCCGTATCCTATTCCCAGCATAGACTGTGTAAACTGTCCTGGGTCCTTGCTCTACTCATGGAGAGCAGAACCACCTCAGCTGCATTACCAAGGGCCCAGAGGTTCTGTGTTGCAGCTTCGGCCATCCATCCACCTTGCCTAAACCCATGGGTGGCATCACAAATTCATTTTCTATATAAACTTTCCCCTATTTATTGATACCGCCAGGGCCACGGAACCAGATCACAACCCTGTAACCTTCCCAAAGAACTGCCTGAACCGATTCTGAGTACACCACGGTCCTGGGTGGGCATGTCATATACACATGCAAACACACACAACACACATATATACATGAGCACAGACACACATATGTATGTATACACATAAAAATGTATACACATACACACTGTATATATAATTCAAGCATACATACACACACATTGTTTACACATGGTTTCACACATTTTCATGCATACATTTACACACACACAGAAACACACAGGCATACATTACGATTGTGCAGCATGCAGGACAGAACAAAGTAAGGAGTGCATTTGTATTACAGGATGTCAAATTTTGACAATGGGTGCCAGATCTTTTGCAAGTTACTGTATAATAGAAATCCAGATATGAAGAAGTTAATGCAGCACTCCTGGTCCTTCAATATGTCTAACTTTATTAGAAACGGTTAAAAACACATAACGTAGAGGCGCGGTGTACGGGACACCTCTCGAAACAGTCTGAAGTCCATTACACCGCACCGCTCCCTGATGTGTTTTTAACCATTTCTAATAAAGTTGGGACATATTGAAGGACCAGGAGTGCTGCATTAACTACTTCATATCTGGATGATCGTTTGGACAAACTGTTTGCTGGCACCCGGAGGTCCATTGTGTCACTGAGAGAACCCACAGAATCAAAGGTTTCTCCTCTGTTGAAAAGCGTGAGTAGTGCCTAGGGCACCCCTTCGGTAGTGCACTGTATAATAGAAACACATGCACAACTTCTGCATTTTATACCCATTTTTTGGGTTACAAATACTGAGGTAAAAAAAACCTCCCCAAATACTCAACATGTGCATGTGGCCTTAACTCAGTGCGCCCTTCATTAAAGAGGACTTTTCACTAGATATTTTCATTTACGTGAATCAACTCCCCCAATTGCTCTGCTGTGCTTATTCCTGAACAATTTTTATTTTTCTTCTGTACCCCTCCATTCCAAAGTGATACCTCCAGAACATAAAGGTGTAGGTGTTCCCTTTAACCAACTAGGCGTGTAGTGACGGTGTACCCCAGAACTTTTCTGTTGGGTTTTGCTTTTTCTCCTGTGATGTCAACCTACCAAAACTAGGCTGCGCCCACAGAAGAGGTCTGCGGTATATGTCCAGACCGTAAAGCAAAAATAATAAAAAAACTAAACTTTAAAAAAAAAAAAAAAAAAAAAAGACACACATGATTTCTATGAAAGTGAATTAGTCTTAACTAGGAAATTATATTCTAGGAATTATCTCCTTAATTCCCTTCTTTGGCTTTGATGTATATTCTTGAGTTATTGTCTTAAACCATAATGCTTGCCTGCATTTTTGGCTACCGCATGACTGTGTCAGAGGGTATAAAGCTACAACTGCAGGCGCTTACACATCAGCGAACTCTCAGCCACATGACATTTTATAATAGACGCACATACCGTTCAGAATGCTTTACTGACAAGCATTAGAAATGAGCTAAGTAATTGAAGTTCGGACAACGCTGCAGATTAACCAATCGTGGCGGATGCTGCAACTATTTACGGGTCTGTAAAAATAAAGCAAGTTCTGCCAAAATCATTAAAATATTGTTTAGTATATTCAACGCAATTTTCTAGAAATGTTATCCAGAATTTTCCTTTGTTATTCCAGTTAGCACCACATGTCTGTATGGGACAGTTACACCGACATGTAGTGGATACTGGGCATTGCAATTAAAGGGAACCTTCACTTGGCACGACGCATGTATGCAAATCACATACTTGCAGTCATGCACCCAACTGCTCCCAGTGCCAGCACCGGAGAATCCTTATTACATGCACTATGTGACTTGTACCCCAAGGCTGGGCAACCCTTTTGAGTCACTATGCACATTATTCACCGTTAGAGGATATTATGTATTTACCGAAACTATTTTACAGTCTACAGGAAAAACTTAAAATGATTATTTATTTGATACTTAAAAACATAAGCAAACATAGATGATAAAAGTGTCAAACCAAACAACCCTCAACCCTACTAATTAGAGGACATCTAGGAAAGTCTGACTGACTTCAGTATGCTGCAGTTGTGATACAGTAAGAGAACTTAGGGTACCATCACATATAGCGACGCTACAGCGATCCCGACAGCGATAAGACCTGTCCGGGATCGCTGGAGCGTTGCTACGTCGCCGCTGGTGAGATGTCAAACAGTCACATCTCACCAGCGACCTGCACCGATCCGGAATGATACGGAGGTCGTTGGGAATGTGTCACTCTCGGGCGTAGTATTGGTCGTTGTCCTGTCAAACACAGCGATGCAGCATTCCAGCGGGAGCGCAACGAACAAAAAATGATCCAGAACACTTTGTAAACGATCAGTGACCTCACAGCAGGGGCCTGATCGCTGCTACGTGTCAAATGTGGAGATGGGTCGCTGTTACGTCACAAAAACTGTGACGTAACAGCGCATCTCGATACAGTATGTGTGACGGGGGCTTTAGAGGCAGACATGTAGAAGAGGTGAGAAAGCTAACCTTACCCACACCACAGCTTTCAGCATATGTTGTCTATTGACAGTGAGCTGCTTTTCACACGAATGGACGTGGTTGTGTATGGGGGTGTGGTAGTGCGTTGCCCCCTTACTGTGGAAAATTATCTGTACTCATAAAGTTGTAACAGATGTAATTATGCATTTTTTATCTGTGTAGCCGTGTTTGCAGCCCTCTGTGGGGAAGACTGCTTCTTTGTAGTCAGAAGTTAATTATGAAAGTGACTGGTGCTCTTTGTGGGTGAGGCTTAGTCTATAAAAAAGAACTGATATGGTCAGGAGAGTCACCTGTAAGGGTACCCTTACACGCGGCAACTTTTCTAGGAATTTCACTGGCAACTTACTGGTTGCAGTGAAATCATGGAACATTGTTCTATCTTGTTTCTGTGTACAAATGCAACAATGTGTCCATGATTTCACTGCAACCAGTAAGTTGCCAGTGAAATTCCTAGAAAAGTTGCGGCGTGTAAAGGTACCTTTAGAGAGAAAAGATTCCCAGGAGCTTTGGACAATGTAGTAATTTGACCGTTGCCATTGATCCTTGTGGTTGAAGTATGTAATGTAATGTTGGCATGGACTTCAAGGAACGGGTCTATATGGTCCTGGCATGGGGTAACAATGTCCAAAAAAGCAAACCTAATATTTAAAGCAGACCCTATGTGGGACTCAAGTAGAAATGCAGCCAAAGGCCTGAATTGCAGATGTAGTGCTCTTAAGCCTGGAGGTACTGAAATATGGGAAGGAGTCTGCACTAAAGAGTAGGCCTGTGAATAATCCCAAGACTGTAATGTTTAAATATTGTGACCGTGTTTCACAAGACCATTTGATTGACTCTTTGTGTACGGTACTTTGACCCTCATAGAGGGCAACAACAAACTGAAATTTCCATTTGAGGGGCCAACTGGGACATGCAGTGCTGTGCGGGCCTCATGGAGCTTCAGCCTGGGCCTTTACTCAGGCCAGACTACCTGGTCCCAGGACCGTAGCCCCCTCGACATTTGGACACCTTGACATGATTCAGCTAGTCTTACCAATAATAATGTCCTAGTGATAAAACCTTCACTGTAAGAAAACAACATCACGCAACTTAATAAATGATACATAACTGATATTTATCTTTTAGCCCCATCTCCTACTGTCGTCAATTACCCTCTCCTACTGCTGATTTAGCATTCTTGTGAATCACTAATTTAATATTTAGTTGTTTACGCACAGTTGTTTAGAACTGCTTTACATCTATGTTGAATAGAGTCATCCAAATTCTGGTGCCTGTCAACTGTTATTCCAGCCCAGGATACTTTGACTACATCCCACAATTTATTTGTTGGCTTTGCCTCAGAAATGGTATTTTTGATGAAGTCACCCCTACAAGTGTTCTACCAAATTAATGTCCCGGGAATGGGCTGGCCAGTCCATAACCTCAACATTGTTCAACTGGAACCAAGATTGCTCATTTACGGGTGTGTTTAGGGTAGTTGTCTTGTTAAAACACCAATTTCAAGGGCATTTCCTTTACAGCGTAAGGCAAACTGACCTCTTCAAATATTTTAATATATGCAAACTGGCCCATTATCCCTGGTATGCGTTAAATAGGCCGGGCACCATAGTAAGAGAAACATGCTGTCACGGTGTAGGGTATAATGATAAAGGAATGGCAGTTACGGGCAGGGTGACCAGGGAAGACTAGTCTGATCCTAGTCTAGGAACCCTGAAAGGCCCTGATCCCGAAGGTATCTCTGATGGTGAGAAGGTTCGGACCTCCAGCCTCTCCCTAAAACTCCTCCCCCAGCCCTGCGTTATTCCCTCCTCACCTCCCTCCACAGAACTGGGATACAGCAACTCCAAAGTAAAGGACATCAGCCACACAAACACACAAGTCAGCACAGCACGGACTCCAGGCATAGAGTGAAACTCTATCAGCAGCACCACCTGGTGGAAGGAGAGGCTACTTAAAGGCTAGGGGGAGGGCAGTCCAGGTGAGTCACACATTAACCCCTCAACCAGCAGTTGAACCTAATAGTGAATGCAGTTCTGGAGTACAACACAGGAGGCAAAGACCCTCACAACCATCAACCATGCAGCTCTTAAAGACAAACACATACACAGCAGTATCCAGCAATGTCAGCGCCAACTAAGCGCGTGACACATGCACATATCATGGTGCTTGCATGCTTCACTGTCTTCAGGGTGTATTGTGGCCTGAACTCAGAGTATGGGGGTCATCTGATGAATTGTCGACAGCCTTGGACCCAGAAAGAACAATTTTACTTTCATCAGTCCACAAAATGTTTCTTCATTTCTCTTTAGGTCAGTTGATATGTTCTTTGGCAAATTGTATCCACTTCAGTACGTCTTTTTTTTTTTAACAATGGGACTTTGCAGGGACTTCTTGCTAATAGATTAGCTTCACACAGGCATCTACTAAAGCTGGCTTCACACTACGGTTTTGTTCCTGTTCGTTGGATCCTGTTTTTTGCAGGATCCAACGAACAGGAACGGACAGTGAGTCGGTTGCTTCGATAGGGGAATCACGGTTGGTCGGTTCCCGGTTCCATGCCCTGGACCCTTAGTGGTAGGGCATGGTGGGGGTGATGGTGATGATGGAGGGAAAAGGAATGGTATCGTGACGCCACCTGTGGTATCTGGTAATTTGGATACCAGCGCTGTGGCAGGCCGCTGAGGTGATGGAAGTGCAGCTCAGAGAAGTACAGCTCCCCACAGGTGGAGCTTTACCTCAGGGCAGCGGGGATGGATGAGGGGAGTCGTAGTTCTTACCCATCTGGTGATGCTGAGGCCCTCTGGGCACCGGAGGAAAGGATCACAGAAGCCGATTCAACTCAAATGTCACTTTACTGGTACCGGGAAGATGATACAGTACACAGCCACAGTCTGATTAAACGGGGACGTAGCCACAGATTGTAAGGTGATCCTGTAGAGTCTGTTGATGGTCCCTTTTAATGGTTTTAGGGTCTGTGTCCCTCTTTAAGCACTCTGCAGAGCTCGTACGCCAGGCCACGGATCTGTTACAGTTAAGTACGTTCGGTTCCTTACCGGTACGAACGGGAGTGACAACAAGCAAATCCTCCCGCCACCGGAATTCGGTCCTTTTCCTTAAAGTGCCCTGGATGCAATTTAGGACAGAGGTTGAGGTACAGTCTATGGTGCTATGGCTCCCTTCGGTCGGTCTCACAGCTTGTCGGTTTGCAACCCAGGATAGACCACTGGTTGCCTCGGCTCTGGTATGCCGGCGTCGACCCCAAACTTCCCCAGCTGGCTCCAACCAGGCCTGGTTCATCCCCTCCGTTCCCGCGTCACCTCTCTCTAAGAGGCGCCCTCCTGTCAGGACCTCTGTCAGGCATGTCCTCTCTGGTTGCCTTCCCAGCACTGTCTGACTAAAATTAGCTCTACTGTCACTCAAGTCTCCAGCTCTACTCTAAGCTCCACCCCCTGGACCTACTGAATACAGTCCCTATGCTAAGGGGGGCTAGTGTATGGGTGCTTTGGACAGACTCTATAAGGAAACCTCAAATACATAGCTACGGAGGCACTACACCTTCTGTTTGGGGTGCAGTAACTCCCTGTGGCGCCTAGCCATAGGGGCGCCACACAAGCACCGGACTGGCAACTCCGAATACCATTTCTGTGTCCGGTCCAGTATCCAGACACAGAAAGAGCAGCAGGGAGCCGAGCCCTCTGTCAGCGCTGTGTCGGCACGGTGTAATATCACTTTAGCAGTGTATCTATATACACTGCTAAAGTGATATTAAATAAAGGGATGGTTAAAAAAAATAAATAAATCTTCACCTTCCGGCGGCCACGAGTGTCCTGCCCTGACTGCAGCTCTCCCGGCCATTCAAGGAACTTGCATGATGTCACTGGAAGGGGTGGGGCAATCATATGACCGCATCAAATGTTTGCCCTGCCCCTCCCGGTGACATCATGCAAGGTCCTTAAGCTTTGTATTCAGCTGGGACACTGTCACCGGACAGGTGAGAATTAATTTTTTATTTTTAATCATCCCTTTATTTAATATCACTTTAGCAGTGTATATAGATTACACAGATTTACTATGGGTATGCTCCTGCTCTGCGCATGCTCTATACCCTGAAACCGGATTTGGGAAACGATTCTGTTGATTCCCGGATCCGGTGCCATAGGCCCCCATGATAAGTGTGCCAGATAGGACAGGATTCGTTTCTGTCCTGTTTTGTCACTGGTGCAAAACAGCACAGAAATGAATCCTGCACCGGATTCACAAAATCGGATGGCCAAGTAGGGCCAATCCGGCACCATAGGGATGTATGGGGGCCAAAGAAGATCCTGTTCTGTTCGTTTCAAAAACGAACAAAGCAGGATAGTAAAAAATGTAGTGCGAAGCCAGCCTAACTGTCACAGTCCTCACAGGTAACTTGAGATTGTCCTTGATCATCCTGGAGCTGAACATTGGCTGAACCTTTGCCATTCAGACTATTCTTTGATTCATTCGAATGGTAGTATTAATTTTTTTTTCACATCTCTCTAGTTTTGCTTTCTATTTTAAAGCATTTGAGATCATTTTAGCTGAACAGCTTATCATTGTCTGCACTTCTTTATACGTTTTACCCTCTCCAATCAACTTTTTAATCAAATTACACTGTTCTTCTGAACAATATGTTGAATGACCCATATTTTTTCAGGTTTTCAAGGAGAAAAGCATGTACAACATGTGCTGGCTTCACCCTTAAATAAGGGTCACCTGATTCACACCTGTTTCTTTACAGAATTATTGACCTCACTAATTGAACTCAACACTGCTATTATTTTGATCACACCCCTTCAATTAATTATTCAAATACATACTTATTGACCTCACTAATTGAACTCAACACTACTATTATTTTGATCACAACCCTTCAATTAATTATTCAAATACATAGACTGAAAAACATGCAGATAATAGGCTCCCTTCACATTGCATGATATCACTGATCAGTGTCCATCAGTGTTTGTGAGCCAAAACCAGGAGTAAAGTGCAGAGAAAAACTAGAATTGAAAGATTGACACCTGTTCGGTGTTTTGGCGGCACTCCTGGTTTTGGCTCACAAATACTGATGGACACTGATCAATGAAATTATGCAGTGTGAATGAGTCTAAGGGTGCCGTCACATGCGTCAATTTCCTGAACGATATTGTTAGCGATCACATGCACGCGCGATCGCTAACAATATCGTTCAGATTGTTGGTGAGCTGTCACACAGGCAGACTCACGACCGATGTGGACCAGCGAGGTCACTGGTAACCATGGTACACATCGGGTTACTAGGCACCGCGCGGCGCTTAGTAACCCGAAGTTTACCATAGTTACCATCTCCCAGCATAGGCTCTGCTGCTGGGAGATGGATCATTGCGGTGTCAGACACCACGATGATGCAGATTGATCAAGCGACTATAGCTTGATTTGAGCTCCTGCTCACAAATCTGAGATCAAGCAAGCGTGTGACGGCACCCTAAGAATCTACTGCAACAACTGGCAAATTGTTTGACATGTGGTAATATAATTTATACCAAAAACAGTGAATAATCTGGTTAGTTGTATTGGACTGCTATTATTTTGAACACCACTCTATAAGTTTTCTATCACTAATAAATTAACATCTGAAAGGGGCTTTAAAAGTAGTTAAACTAGACTGTCTTGTCTGTAAAATCTAGGTTACTAGTTAAAGAGGACTTGTCATCCCCCCCCATGGATTAGAATCTAAGCCCAGCACTGAATGCAGCATGTCTGCTGCTTTCAGGAAAGGGATCCCCCATGGCTCTGTGGGGCTGCTACCCCCATATATAGGCTTATAAAAACTTACAGTGAAAATCCATAGAGGCGGGACCTTGTGCTGCAGCCAGATCGTAGCCCGTGGGCCATTTCACAACCCCTGCGTCTCTGTACCACCCATGTCCTCATGCCAATCATTTCCTCCTCGCTCTGCGCGTCCTTGTTGTGTTGACGCAAGCGCGGAGCGAGGTCTCGGTGCATGTCCCGCCTCCTGCTATGACGTCCTCTCATTTCCCCGCCCTTCTCCATAGCACAACACAGAGCAGGGCTAGGAAATGAGAGGACGTCATAGTGGGAGGCGGGGCATGCACTTCAACCTCAACCTGGCTCTGAGCTTGCGTCAACACCACAAGCATGTGCAGAGCGAAGAGGACATGAAGGGAATAAGTGAGGCAGCAAGGACCTGGACGGCAAGGGGCACAAGGGGCGTGAAATGCCCCCATGGAAGAGGTGCCTGAATCACAAGGACCCGCCTCCATGGATTTTTACTGTAAGTTTTTATAAGCCTATATCGGGGTAGCAGCCCCACAGAGCCATGGGGGACCACTTGCCTGAATGCAGATGGCTTTGGCATCCAATTCTGCAGCCAATTCCAGACACTGGAAGCAGTGACACTGACAGCTGACTCAGAGTAGCGGCCAAGTGGCAAAATGCTGCCCCTTGAGGGACGGCTCAGACTGCTGCCTCTGAGATGCACATCGCTCCTCATGACAGAAGCAAGCCTGGTCATGAGATTCATATACCTCCAATAAAAGCTATTACCAGGGTGTGAACTGAGTCATATGCCCCTTTTAATCTGTAAATCCAAAGAATGGGTGCACTTTTAGGACCCTCCAGCAATACATTATCTGATATTTTTGCCCTGTTATCTGTCTTATATCTGTAGGTTTTCTTTTTTTATTTTCTACGAAAAAAATTAACTCTGATTTGGCTAATATTTTCAATGTACGGGTGAGTAGAGAATTGCTGATGTCTGACCATACAATGAGACTGTTATCAGAGCAGTCAGCAGTTGGAGGCCACATTCTGAATGTGAAACATGAAAAGAACTGATAAAACTCACACAGATTAACCAAGTCTTAATTCACAAAGCAAACACATCTAATCATTGACTCTGAATTCCTCCATTATCCTGTTGCACAGTTTTAATGCTGTAACATTAAAGGAAAATCAACATTTATTTTTTTTTATTTTTGTACTTTGTTATTTAAAGGATTTGTCATTACACTACTTTGATTTAATAGGTGGTGCGTTGATAGCAACATGCAGAGGATCCTTGAGGCCTGACACTATTCCCTGAAGCAGACTAAAGCCCTGTTACACTTAGGCTGGCTTCACACTTGCAGATGCTCTGCAAAACGCTGCAGATGCATCTGCAAGTGTGAAGGCAGCCTAGCGAGTCACTGCTACGTCACAGTTTGTGACGCAACAGTGACCACACCAGCGATCTTGCCATGTTTGACATGTAGCAGCGACTGGGCCCCTGCTGTGAGATCGCCGATCGTGTCTGAATCTCCTGGACCATTTTTTTTATCGTCGGTTTCCCGCTGGGAAGCACACATCGGTGTGTTTGATGCCTTAACAACGACCTCAGAACGACTCAGTCCCCAGCCACGTAGGTCTGAGTCAGTCAAACTAGCTGCTGTGTGATAGGGTCCCAACGACAGTCGAGGTTGTTATACGGGTCGCCGTATTGTTGCTGCGTCGTTGAGTAGATATGACTGACATGGTACCAGCGACCATGTAGCGTCACTCCAGCAATCCTTACCAGGTCGTATCGTTGTCGGGATCGCTGGAGCGTCGCCAAGTGTAACGGCACCCTTATAACCTGTTCAGCATAGCCTGGCGCCTTGTAGTTGCCTAGACAGTTGAAAACGACATCCTTGAAGGCTGACCATGCGACATGTTTTGCACCATGCAGAAGACCATCAAAGTTACTATCGTTTGCTAGCTCTCCGATTTGTGGGCCAGTGAAATCACCCTCTTTTATCTTGGCATCACTGATGCATGGAAACGTCTGTTGCAAGTAAAGGCTTCAGTTTACTTGTTTTTGCTTTGACAAAGTTCTTCATTAATCCCAGTTTGATGTTCAAAGGCAGAAGGAATATCATCTTTTCATATACCAATAGTTTGTGCTTGGCTGGCTTCACGCTGCAGTTTTATCACTGACTGTACTGGGTGCCCGATGCACATGGCATCGGGATTCTGCAGAGCGAGTCTCTGACTCGCAATGGCCGCTTCGCGGCCAATGCTTCGCGCATGCTAAGGCGACTCGCCATGCCGCTGCGCGGGCATAGCGAGTCGCCTTAGAACTGCTCGCAATGGCCGCTGCGCGGCCAATGCTTCGGGCGTATCCACATGACCACGCTGACTCGCAGCGTGAGCGGACTCAAAAGGGGCAAAAAACCCATTCGTGATTACATAATAGATCAGTGTCCATCAGTGTTTGGGTGCCAAAACCCGGAGAGGAACCAGGAAAGGAACTTGCAGAGAAAAAGTATAACTGAAAGATTGACACCTGTTCTGAGTTTTGGAGACACTCCTGGTTTTGGCACACAAACTGGATGGAACCTGATCAGGGAAAAAACTGCAGTGTGAAGCCAACCTTTAACATTCTTCTGCCCTGGAATCATTTTATTGCATAGTGGCCAGTCCTTCCTGATATTATTATTATTATTTATTTATAGAGCACGATTGATTCCATGGTGCTGTATGTAGCACCCCAGGGTATGGGAACACAGACGTCTGGCCATCTGCTTCGGTGGGGGATCTCACTGGTGGCCTGCCCAGACCCATGGCCTCGGGGGGGGGGCGGGTACAACACCAAAATAAGGGGGTTGTTAGTATTTACAAAGGGATTAGAGTCTTTGTCTCGTGACGCCACCTGTAGTACCTGGTGACTAGCACCAGCGCTGCCAACGTCCTCCGGAGGGTGGTGATATTGCGACTAAGGAAAAGCAGCTCCCTACGGATAGAGCTAAGCCTCCGGGGGCAATGTTACCTGGACGGTGCAAACCGTTGAGGAAAGTCAATGAATGCAGAACAGAAACGCAGAGGCAATTTACTCTTCCAGGTATTTACTTGTAAAAGAAAACTGATCAAGATGGTGATACAGCTCACAGTACTTCTCGCAGGACGACTGGCCGGGTAGTCTCAGCAAAATGCAGAATCTGTGGAAGTCTCTGGCGGTACCTTCTTGGATCTACCCTTGTCCTGTCCCTTCTCTCTCTTCTCGTAGTCTGCTACTTGAGCAGTGGTACATCCCAGGGGATGAACACCCCGAGAACATCTTCGGAGCCAGGACAAGTACGGTCGGAGGGTGAACACTCCAAGCGTGTTGTCAGACCCGTGTACTCAGGGTGAACAAGTCAGGACCTTTCGGTCTGGGCTACTTCTCTCTCTAGCCCTCTTTTGAAGCCCCCTTTCTCTCTCGGGAAAGCTCCCGTTCTCCGTCTTTCCTCGGGGAAGACACTCCTGAATGCTCCCCATGCACTCTACCTTGCTCCTCTCACACTTTCCACTCTCCAACTCTCTTTTTTTGGGACCTCCCCCAGGTTGCATCGGTGGGTGGGTGATGGGATCAGATCCTCCCACAGTGTTCTGCATTCTACTTGCGACAGGGATAACCACACGCTCATCTTTGGGTGCAGTACCCCACTAGTGATGCCTGACCAGTGGGCCACCCATGTACATGAGAAAGAATTTCATACAAAGAAATTAAAAATACAATGAACAAACTTAACAGTGACAGACTGATCAGAGGGAGAGAGGACCCTGTCCTTGCGAGCTTACATTCTATAGGGCAGTGGGGAGAGAGACAGGAGGTTGGGTCTGCTCTGTGGTAATGGAGTGCCAGGTCCATGATGGTGCAGCACCAGGTCCAGTGATGGTGAAGCGCCAGGTCCAGTGGTGGTGGAGCACCAGGTCTAGTGGTGGTGGAGCGGCACCGTGGTTATTGCAGGCTGTAGGCTGTTCTGAAGAGGTGAGTATTCATGTTCTGAGTGTAGGGGACAGTCGGACGTTTTGGAGTGCAGAATTCCAGACATGCGACTCTCTTGCGCGACTTTCTCATTTGCAAAGGAAACAACAGTACTTAGTGTTTCCCAGCTTTAAACCTAATAAAATTGCAACTTCCTTGAGATCACCACATATATTCCATTTATACCTGGAGTATTGAATGTGATTTAGCAGAAGCTGCATATTCTCATAGGTCTCCTTCATATGAACGGCATGTCCGATAGGAGTCTGACAGTGCCCAGCTATTACAATGCATTATTAGACAGGACTTAATGGTGGGTTTACACACACCAATCATTGTATCCAATATCTGAACAGATCTCTGGTTGCAGTGAAATCATGGACACATAGTTCCATTTTGTGGCTGTGTACAACATGGAGCAATCTGTCCATGATTTCACTGCAACCAGAGATTGGTTCAGATATTGGATACAATGATTGGTGTGTGTAAACCCACCATTAGAGCTGTATATCATAATAAAGAGAGTCCATATTATGCATTTCATTGGTTATTTCTACCAAAAATGCACTTTTGAAATCAAAAGATTAATATACAGTAAGTGCCAATGTATTATGCACTATATACAGTCCTTATCATAGTAATGGTAAAATAAATATATATCGTGAATGGTACGTGCTACAAAAATTCTGATTACATTTCTGAAATCAGCACCTCAAAATACATGTGGACAACATAATTTAAAACAGCATACAGGAAAAAAAAGTTAAAACTGGTTGACCAGTGTTATCTTTTTGATGATATTCTAATTTCTTGAGATGCACTTGAACATTGTTTTACAGTATCTATGTCCTTGACAGAGAAACATGGTTTCCACTACTCTTCAGGCTTCCCATACTTAAGGCCCTGAGTAAAAAAATCCCTGGTCTGTGGAGCGCTAGGGCTAGAGATAAATGGCACTAGGGTTATTTTAGAAACCTTTTCTAAAATAACCCTAGTGCCATTTATCTCTAGCCCTAGCGCTCCACAGACCAGGGATTTTTTTACTCTCAGCTTCTTGCACTTGTGCACACCTGGCAAGAGCAGCTCTGGACAAGAGATACCATTAATCCTAGATCCTGAGTTCCATGACCTAGCAATACAACACGGTCACCGTTGTAGGACCTGTGGTGACATCATTCCGGTCATTGATCGCGACAGGAGCTGGAGCTCCCGGAGCAACTTTCGGTGCCTCCACTATACCTCCAGGCGGAGGTGGATTCACAGGCATAAGACCGCAGTTGTGAAGGGTTGCACAACCACCTCTGGTGAGTGGCTACACAGCCCTGGGCCTAAATCCACTTCAAAAACTTTCTTCACATGCGCTCCCACCCCCTCCCCCCTTTTTGTCTTGCATACTTAAGGCCCTGTCACACATAACAATCGCTCCAGCGATCCCGACAGCGATAACGACCTGCCGGGATCGCTGGAGCGTCGTTACTTGATCGCTGGGCAGCTGTCAAACAGGCAGATCTCCCCAGCGATCAGGGACCTGGGAGCCACCTCCCACATCGCTGAAGGCGATGTCAGCGTTCTCCCTGCTTAGCGCAGCCTTACAGGCAGCGCTAAGCAGGGACAACACTGGTAACTATGATAAACAGCGGGTATCCAGGCAGTGTGAGCTGCCTGCATATCCGGTGTTTATCATAGTTACCAGCATTCTCCCTGCTTAGAGCTGCCAGTGTGTGCTGCCTGTATACCCGGTGTTTATCATAGAACCAGCGTCCTCCCTGCTTACAGGCAGTGCTGAGCAGGGAGGACGCTGGTAACCATGGTAAACACTGGGTATTTAGGCAGCGTGCGCTGCCTAGATACCCGGTGTTTACCATGGTTACCAGCCAGTGAGGTCACTGATCACTGGTTTCTCGCGATGCGTGCTGACCAGCGGGAAACCAACGATCAAAAAATGACCCACAGCGATCAGCGACCTCACAGCAGGGGCCTGTTCGCTGCTAAGTGTCACACAGAACGACATCACTGGAGAGATCATTGTAACGTCACAGTTACAATGATCTCTCTGTGGATATCGTTATGTGTGACTGGGGCTTTAGTGTTCATAAAGGAGATCCCGTATCACAATTTATAAGTCATATATGCGCCTCATATTTTTGAGGATAATATTTATGACATCATGAATAATTCTCAGCAACATGGGTTGGTGTAATACTTCCGTAACATTGGAAACTTTTTTCACTAGAATTAACCCCTGTTTATTGTTGGTCATATGGGACTTACCTTATTACTGAATACGCTGCAGGACTGAGCACCGTTGTTGGTCTTTTCTGGATATCAGTTCAGAAGTGGGACTGTTTCTTGCTTGGGACCTTTCACAAGTGAGATGTATATTTTAGGCTGCGTTCACACATTGCGTATTTTGTTGCACTTTTTTGCGCTGCTTTTTGCTGCGTTTTTGGGCCGCGCAAAAAAGTACAACAAAATACAGCAGGGGCTTTCACACACTGCGCTTTCTTTACCCCAGAAAGCGCAGTGATGTCACAGAGGGGAGGAAGAATCCTGCTTCCTCCTCCCCTCTGTGAGCGCCCATATTAGATTTCACAGTGTATTAGTATACATGCGAAATCTAAATTAAAGAAAGGGAAAGTGTATGTTAAAATAAAAAAGAATGAATACTTTACCTCTCCGACACCTTTTCCCGATGTCCGATGCCAAGTGAGGTGTCTTCTGCCAGGACCTGCGGTGACGTCAGAGGGGCGTTCCCGGCGCTTTATTGGGCGCTCGCGTCATGTGAATCATATCATATCATATACACTGTGAAATCTAATGGGCGGTCACAGCTGTCACAGAGGGGAGGAGGAAGCAGGATTCTTCCTCCCCTCTGTGACATCACAGGGAGAATACGCAGGAGCAGCTGCGTAAAAAATTGACATTCATTCTTTACGCAGCTGCGCTTTCTCCATAAACGCACTGCATATTTTTGCGCAATGTCTGCATTGCAAAGTGAATTTCACATTCACTTTGCTGGCAGACAAAAGGCACATTGCGTATTTTGAAAAAGCGCGCGTAAAAAAACGCGTCCAAAATACGCAATGTGTGAACGCAGCCTTAGTGGGTTTTACAAATGTTTTTGTAACTGAATCAAGGATACAATATTGTTTATCTATTTCTCTCTTCATAGGTAATGGTCTCACTTGATTTGTCCAGAGGAAGGGGCCAGGAGCCCTGAAATGTATCGACTAATAAATCAATATTATATTCACCCTTTGATGTCTGGTGGAATATGGCAGCGGTTGTTAACCCTTCATCCTCCCTACTGCACCGTGCTGGGGACAGCAGCAGCCGTAATATGCTTTTATAGTGGTTGTGACTCTCACAACCACACAAGGTGAAGCCTCTGATACCTATTTAGGTCATATTTTATCTCTGAGACCCTTAATCCTGCCTACTTTAATTTTCTGAGATAATGACCTTTGGGTTTTCATTGGTTGTAAGCCATAATCATCAACATTAACATAATGAAACACTTGAAATAGATCACTCTGGGTGTAATGACTCTATATAATGTATGTGTTTCACTTTATGTACTGAATTACTGAAAAAAAATAAACTTTTTGATGATATTCTAATTCATTGAGATGCACTAGTATATACTGTATGTTTTAAGCCAATCGGTGGTGACTGGTTTGTACAGTCCTGTCTATGTGATTCCTGCATAGTGTAATATTGTGTTCTGCATCTGGTGCCCATTTGGACATGCTTTCTTGACCATAATGCTATTCTATCACCATCTTTAGTTTTGACCATGGACTGTGTAGGAAATCCCTGACTCCCTCTTTTGGATGTAGGGCACCACCTACCATAGAGCTAGCTGTATGTTTTTGTCCACTGTAGGGCACATCAGGGTGAGCCTACATTGAGCGTGGGCCCCAATTGTCTCTAATATTTAGGGTGTCGACCCTGCTGCTAAGTAGGGTATTAAGTTAGATATTGTTTGTCACATTCTTTCTCTACCTAGTTGTTTCTGAAGTCTGTGTTTACATATTTTGACTTTATCACGGGTGCAACACTTAAAAAAATATTTTAGACTACACTTGCTGATAATTCATATGCAAATGTATTATTTGAAATTTAATACAAAAATTCATAATGAACAATACAAAAATAATATGTAATACACTGAACGAGAATATAAAATACCAATCACCTCCCCCATGTCGTGGCAGTTTGAGAGTCATTGCTGCATCGGTATTAAGGACTTGTGTTGCCTTCATCATTCAGGCCTGTTGTGTCCTGCTAAGAGCAATGGATATCAGACCTCAGCTGTTGTAAGTTTTTTTAATAATTGGTTTTAGTGTGTTTTTCTGCATATATAGTTAGGGACTCATAAGCGTGGGGACCCTTGATGTGATAGATTTTACGGCCAAAATATCCACCAATAACTCCCATTATCATTCATCTTTCTTTGCATGTCTGTCCTGTGTGGCGCATGTATATAGTGTTGGGCAGCCCGTCTGATCTAATAGCATGGGTGTGATCAAGAGGCTGCATACAGACACTTTGCATCACACGTGTCTATGTGACTGACACCCTATGGAAACCTCATCTGTGTGCATATAAAATACCAAGAATCACCTCCCCCATGATACAGCAGGTTGACAGTGATTGTTACATCAGTATTATGCACTTGTGTTGCCTTTATCATTGGGTCCAGCTGAGTGTGATGGAGATCAGACCTTGGTGGTTTTGTTTTTTGTACGTTATTTGAAT
Source organism: Allobates femoralis (assembly GCA_033576535.1). Classification (NCBI taxonomy): domain Eukaryota; kingdom Metazoa; phylum Chordata; class Amphibia; order Anura; family Aromobatidae; genus Allobates; species Allobates femoralis. The sequence goes on along the minus strand of JARQOC010000006.1, from coordinate 397,911,848 downwards.
TTTTGTCCTTATTAGTGTTTTTTTTTTTTTATAAGTGGTGCTCCACCCTAAGAATCCAATATGTTTGTGCCTCTTTGTAAAACAGCAGTAAAGTTCAAATTAGTTTTATAAAATGCACTGAATTCTTCTTGCTAATGCATTACATCTGAGGATCCTATCAGTCACATCCCCTGGGGGGGTAATCCTTCCTGTAGTGGGAGGAAACATACATGCAGCAAAAAAACATCGCAGGCACGCACCACTTATGAGGTGAACCGCCATTGGTTACTCCCGAGTGCCTAGGATTCACCCCAGGATATCGGCTGTGCGACCCCTTATAAATGGCCACGTCACCAGGCCGTGTAGCAGGTACACCTTTACAGTTCATTACATCCCCTTTCATATAAAATAATTTCTGGTTGCAGATTCTTGGGGAGATTTGTATCCGGCCCTTAAATCTAAACAGCTCAATTACATATTAAGCAAAATGTGATAATTCCTACTATCAAAGAAGAAAATATCCCTTTATTAATCAATACAGAAAGTACGGTAAATAGTAACATAAAAATGGGGAACCACCAGGAGGCACGACAAATAGAAACAATCGGTGAGTTCATCATAAGCACCATCATAAGCACACAGGGGATCAATAATAGACAAAACCTGCAGAATAAAGAAAAATAGCATTGCTACATTTATACCAAGTGAACAGATAGTAAATATAAATACCGGCAGTTCTCAGGCAAAAGTGCAAGATTGCAAGGAGCCAAATAAAAGTCACAATAAAATGCACCCAAGTGCCCATCTACGGATATATAGTGATAATTTGTAGGTTGCATTAGATTGAGTATGGGGTTAACTGTAGAAAAAAAACTACAGAAAGAAGAATTGGTATATCAGTAATTATACCACGTAGATAGATAGTTCATTTGAACTCCCACAGTACTCATGTAGATTGCAAAAACACAATAAAGGTCATAACAAAGATATGTAGTCAAAAAGCCGTACAAGGGATATTTTGGAATTATATTGTAGAATGCACTAGATAAGATGCCAGTGGAAATCCCAATCAAAAATCAATCCGTGGTCAAACCCACAGTAGCATAGGAATGATGAAACATACAGGAGCTTATAAACGGAGCTTGTCCAAGTAGTAATAATATAGACCCCCTTCACACTGCGTTTTTAGAACATCTGTGTGGATCCTTGAATTTCAAGGACCACGCGGACAGGCACTGATCTGTTCAAATGTATGCCAACTGATGTCCACGGATCCATGTCTTTCACTGTCATCAGTTAGGCTGCTTTCACATCACGATCTTTGTTCACCCATGGCTATCCGTTGTAAAACAGATAGCCACCGATCCGATTTGGTTTCCATTTATCCCTATGGGCACGGATGTGCATGGATTGGTCCTTATTGGAATCCGATTTTGTCAGTTTTGGATTGGATCCGTTTGTGTCAGATGTTTTTCCCGTTCCCAAAATCTGAGCCTGCCTGTAAAACAGATCCGATTTGCTGTACTGCGCAAGCTCAGAAGCAAGGTACAGCCCTATCTCTGCTAACTGATGACGGATCTGTGGAAAACACAGATCCGTGGGCATCAGTGGCATCTGTTGGCACAGATCCGTGCCTGTCTGTGTGATCCTTGAAATTCAAGGATCACCACGGATGTGCAAAAATCGTGATGTGAGAGCAGTCTTGGAGATAGGGCTGGAAGAAGCTGTACCTTGCTTGTGAGCATGCTCAGTACTGCAAAATGGATCTGTTTGATGGATCCATTTTTTCACGGATCCATCTCCATAGGCCGCCATGTTATTTGACATGGACAGCTACGGGTCCATGTCTGTCCGTTTGTGTCTGCTTGTGGCAGCCCAAAATAGCAACAGTCTCCAATTCTGGGTACATGAAAAAAGCATACACAAATGGATCCCTGACAAAAATGACACAAACGGATGGCCATAGAGGACCAATCCGTGCCCATATGGATACATGGGAGGCCAAAACTGATCAGTGGCCATCCGTTTTAAAACGGATGGACACGGATCACAAAAAACACAGTGTGAAGGCAGCCATACATAGAAAAAGAGACACTGATAATGAGAGTAAATGTGATAACCCTGCACATTGGACCAAGGGTGGTGTCCATGGGTGTCATGAGTGCTCTTGGGAGACCTGCGACAGTTCTGGTATCTGAGATTCCCTTTGCCTTGTATAACTCTGGGTTTTAAATGAATACACTTTCTTTTGGTGCAGCAAGGGTTAGGTTAGGGCCACACTGAACAGGTGCGCCACGTTAAACGGATGCAGTTACAGCAGAGCCCAGCCTGCTGTAACGCACAGCGTTAACATCGGGTGCTGCCTGTGAGCGCTTGTCTGCTGCTCCATAGTAACCCGATGTTTAACATTGATGCAGCCACACAGGACGTCCCAGGAACTGCACTTTTGCAGAGCGCAAAGGAAAAACTTTTTGACAACGTTACAGGCTGGGCTCTGCGGTAACTGCATCCATTTAACGTAGGGCACCAGTTCAGTGTTGACCTAGCCTTAAGGCCTCATTCATACATCCGTGTCGCCACGGACATGTGATGCAAGGCCGTTTGTGGCGGGGCGTGCACAAATGTCACGGACGTGTGCTGTCCGTGTGCTATCTGTGGACAGCACACAGACAGGCTGTCATTGCATACTCACTTCCCTCCCGCGCCATTGCTCCTTTCGCTTCCGGTTCGATGTCAGGCTCAGTGAAGTGAATATTCATGAGCCTAATGAGCAGCACCGGAAGAGAGAGGAGCTGTCAGTGCTGGAGGGAGGTGAGTATGAAATTCTTTTTTTACACTTTTCACTTTTGTCCATGGTCCGTGCACACGGATGACATCTGTGTGCATGGACGTTTCGAAGCAAAAGTGGTCTGTGCCTCTGCAAAAAATGGACATGTCTCCGTGTGGTGCACACGGACACGCATCTGATCCACACGGAGACACAGTCCATGCGGAATTATGGACATGTGAAGGGGACCATAGGGAATCATGTGTCCTCGTATGTCCATGCCTCTGGCATGTGTCGGCACGGGCCGCACACGTGCCATAGGCACGGATGTGTGAAAGAGGCCTAAGGACTTTGCTGGTAGTTCCTTGTTATGCCAATCTCAGGTGTAGCAAGTTTGTAACCACTCCCCTTCACTTTCACATCTTTCATCGCTTGATGCCGATTACAGAATTAATTTCTGAACTGAACACCATGGAAAGAGAAAGTATCTGGAAGCTGCTGGAGTCCTGTTGTTTGCAGCCCTGGTGTTTGGCTGCAACCTTGGAGTTGGTGTTTGGCTAGCGTCACACTTAAGATATGAATTGCGTTCACCGGATGCGGTGAACGCAATTGTCTTCATATCTTGTATGTGTAACCCTGAGCAATCCGGTTACCGGATAGTTTGCTCATCCCTGCGACAGGGATGAGCAAACTGTTCTATGTGTATTTTAACTATTTATTTATTAAATAAATGTTTGATTAATATCTCTAGGGGGTGCCAAGTCCCCCTAGAGACCTTACACCCACTCAGGTGGGCATATCCAGCTATAATCTGTTATGTCCAAAAGCACCAGGCTCCTCAGAGCGGCGCGCATGACCCCACAAACTGCCACCCCCCCCGTATCTTTATAGCTGTCCCTTCATCCCCTCTTCTCCTTTATAGGCATCCCTTTTGCAGATCCAAACAATTGTGTAAAGTATAGAATAGAATAAAGGTTATAATCACCTCCTCCTGCGTGACCTCTCTGTGTCTGTAAAAATGTCCAAAGGCGGGGCTGTCTGCTGCTCCCTCCGCCCGTTTTATAATTATGCACGCCCCATCTCAGCTTGCTGCAGTGCTCAGAGCCTGGCCGCGTCATGAAAGGGGCGGGGCTAAAATCAACATACTGTACTCATATATATACACATATATTCATGTACACACATAGACATGCAGACATACACATATACACACAGTATGTTCCCACAAACACATACCCACATATGCACACGCATAAAAAGACACATATATACACACACAGTATAATGTCCCCACACACATGCACATACACACACGCAAGCACGCATAAACACACATGCACGCACATCCACATAGGCACGTACATGCACACAAACATGCATATACACACAGATATACACATTAAAACCTCAAAACCATCCGTTAAACAACTTCCTTGGAGCCCACAGATGACAAGCGAAACTATATAATTTAATCATACTATATAATCTTTATTATTAAAATTTGTGAAAATTACAATTATTCAGGTACCAAATGTGAGCTAGATAAGTTTAATAATAATATAGGTGGGCACAATATTATTATTAAACTTATCTAGCTCAATTTTGGTACCTGAATAATTGTAATTTTAGCAAATTTTAATAATAAAGATTATTCTAGTATGATTAAATGATATAGTTTCGCTTGTCATCTGTGAGCTCCAGGGAAGTTGTTTAACAGATGGTTTTGAGGTTTTAATGCATGAGGTGAAACATACAGATGTCGCCAAAAGTATTGACACCCCTGCAATTCTGTCAGATAATGCTCAGTTTCTTCCTGAAAATGATTGCAATCACAAATTCTTTGGTATTATTATCTTCATTTAATTTGTCTTCAATGAAAAATCACAAAAAGAATTGTCCTAAAGCCAAATTGAATATAATTCCACACCAAACATAAAAAAGGGGGTGGACAAAAGTATTGGCACTATTAGAAAAATCATGTGATGTTTCTCTAATTTGTGTAATTAACAGCACCTGTAACTTACCTGTGGCACCTAACAGGTGTTGGCAATAACTAAATCACACTTGCAGCCAGTTGACATGGATTAAAGTTGACTCAGCCTCTGTCCTGTGTCCTTGTGTGTAGCACAATGAGCATGGAAAAAAGAAAGAAGACCAAAGAACTGTCTGAGGACTTGAGAAACCAAATTGTGAGGAAGCATGAGCAATCTCAAGGCTACAAGTCCATCTCCAAAGACCTGAATGTTCCTGTGTCTACCGTGCGCAGTGTCATCAAGAAGTTTAAAGCCCATGGCACTGTGGCTAACCTCCCTAGATGTGGACGTAAAAAAAAAATTGACGAGAGATTTCAACGCAAGATTGTGCGGATGGTGGATAAAGAATCTCGACTAACATCCAAACAAGTTCAAGCTGCCCTGCAGTCCGAGGGTACAACAGTGTCAACCCGTACTATCCGTCGGCGTCTGAATGAAAAGGGACTGTATGGTAGGATACCCAGGAAGACCAAAGTTTGCCAAAGAAGAATGGTCTAAAATTCCAGCAGAGCATTGTAAGAAACTCATTGATGGTTACCGGAAGCGGTTGATCGCAGTTATTTTGGCTAAAGGTTGTGTAACCAAGTATTAGGCTGAGGGTGCCAATACTTTTGTCTGGCCCATTTTTGGAGTTTTGTGTGAAATGATCAATTTTTTGCTTCATTCTCTTTTGTGTTTTTTCATTGAAGACAAATTAAATGAAGATAATAATACCAAAGAATTTGTGATTGCAATCATTTTCAGGAAGAAACTGAGTATTATCTGACAGAATTGAAGGGTTGTCAATACTTTACATGCACATAAATACGCACGCACCTACACAGTATAATGTCCCCACACACATGCAAGCATGCACATATATGCTCATACACAGACATATAAACACACGATATAATGTTTCCACGCACATACACACAAGCATGCATATACACACAAATGTGCACACACACGTGCAGATACGCACATATGCATCTTTGGATACACACATGCCATCTTTGGATACTCAGGTATACAAAGATGGCCGCGTGACGTATCACACCACCCCACTGCAAGATTACAGGATTACGTCGGAGGGGAACTTGGTGGGAGCAAATAAAATGGATAATGAGGTGTCTATGTCTATCTTGTATGCAATTTTGTATGCAATAAAACATTTCCATGTGTGTTTTTTTCCTCTTTACTGAAACTATTGCTAATGTCCGGCTGTCATACTGACGGCTGACATTAGCAATATGGCTTGTTATCAGCTGCCAAAAAAAGCTGACATTAACCCCTTTATTACCCAGTATGCCACCGCTACACAGCAGCTGGAAGAGAGGGGTGACTGCCAGTTTTGTTGACTCTCATGTAGGTGCCAATTCTGGGGTGTCTGCTGGCTGCAATTTTCAGTGTGGGGGGCCCAGAACGCTTAGGCCTTACCATACTGAAAATTCCAGCCCCCAGCTGCCTGAGTTACCATGGCTGGCAACAGAAAATACGGCTAAGCTCACCCCAAATTTTCTTTCATTGTATAATTTAATAACTAAAAAAAATATATAATGCTTTCATGTATTTCTCTAGGAACCTTCCACGACAGCATAGGAGGTTGCCTCTCCATGCCCTAATAGGGACAGGAAGCACAGGAAAGGTTAAAAGGGCCCTCCCACTAGCCAGTATCTTTCCTGTCCCCATGGGGCATGGAGAGAGGTTTTTCTTATTCTATGCTGTGGTGGCGGCAAGCTGCAGCATACCTTTTTAGTGGATTTTGCCTGCCTCCTCCTGTCTTTCACTTCGCCCCGGTGGTGTGCTGCTGGGGTGGAGGGGACTGTGGCCCTGACCCTCCAGATCCCTTCCTTGGGTGAAGCAGACAGGTGGCTCCCTGGCTGGCGGCCTCCTCCTACGGATGAATCCGCTCGCTTCCTGGGGATGAGCCTGCCGGCCGCCTCCCACATGTGCACGCTGCGGCACTAGAAGTGATGCCGGTGGGCAGAACTTCTGGTCATGCGCTCCTCCGGCGGGAGCGCAGCTCTTCCAGGTCCCAACAGGCGGGACCCAGTGGGGTGGAGTGCGGGCTCGCCGCCATTCTTGGGGCCTGCCTGAACTAACTGCGGGAGGCAGGGACTGTAATGAGGTTTTGGGGGCAGGCCTTTGGGTCATATAAGGCTGCCTGAAGATATCTGACCACGGTAAGCTGCAGTTTGTCCTGTTGTCATATCTTGTTCTGCATCTGCAGAGCCCAATGTTCCCCCGGCCACAGTGAGTCTGTGGGGTGCAGGGGGGGGGGGTCCTTTGTGCTGCCCATAAGGCAGGGCTGATTGGTGGTTCTCTGTGCTTTCCTATATGGAGACAAGGATGCCCCCAAGAAAGTTGCTGGGAAGTCTGCAAAATGCCCTGCCTGCACTAAGAAATTCCCCTCGGGGTGGGATAAGTAACTGTGCCAGGGCTGTCTGAACTGCGATTCCATTGATCAGGCTGCACCACCAGATGGCTACAATAGACTTGAAAGACGCATACTTCCATGTGCCCATTCATCCTTGGCACAGGAAGTTCCTCAAGTTCGCCATCCTGTATGGGGGGGAAGTCCTGCACTTTCAATTCAACGTTCTCCCTTTCGGGATCTCATCGGCACCCTGAGTGTTCTCCAAAATCATGGCGAAGGTCGTGGCTTTCATTCGGGGTCGCGGCATCTGTTTAGTGCCTTATTTGGATGACTTCATTATCATTTCTCCTTCGCCTCAATCCCTCAGGAGCAGTGTTGAGGAGTCCCTGGATATTCTTCGGTCCCTGGGTTGCATCCCCAACCTCTTGAAGTCCCAGCTGCAACCCTCCTTCACGAGATGGTTTCTGGGGGTGTTGCTGGATTCCGACAAACAGGCATCTTTTCTCCCAGATGACCACAGATTGACCCTTCTGAACAAGATTTCATCCCTGTGGCGTCAGGTATCTCCCACCCTTCGGGCAGCAATGTCGACTCTGGGTTCTGCTTCCCGTCTGTCATGTGGGCTCAGGCTCAGGCTCACTCTCGGGTCCTACAAGCACACGTCCTGTTGGGATAGGCTACCTTCCTCCCTGACTCGACGAGTTCGCCTCCCAGGGCCCGTCTCCTCGTCCCCCCTCTGGTGGTTGAACCTCCACAATCTGCAGCGGCGTGTTTCCTGGGATCAGATTCCTCTTGTAACGCTTACTACGGATTCCAGCCAGAGAGGGTGGGGAGCCATGCAGTGGCATAGCAACTGTTTGTGGCGCCCGGGCCGGTCGAAAAATTTGCCGCGGCTGCCGCCCCTAAATGTTTGGCCAAATGGCCACTCACCTATTGGGATTGTCACTGTGCACCGCCACCTCTGCACAACCCCAGTGTATGGCAACAAGTAGGACTCAAGGAGGGCCCACGGCCGGAGCAATTTTCACTGCTGGAGGTGTCGTCCTTTCCGTCTTTTGGCCGGGTAGCGGTCACGTGTTGCGATCACGTGACTCAGGATCTCCGAGTCACGACGTCACCACGGCTCCTATCCAGGGTTGGACTGGGGTGCCTAGGGCCCACCAGTGGAAATAACGCTAGGGGCCCACACTATAGTGACCATAAACATTTTCATTACATATTTCTCGGCCTCTGTTTACTAAAATGTGTATTATGCCCTACACTTTAAGTATGTCTTGTTAATCTACTTATTTATTGTTCTTGATTATGGAATCTGCTATTTACAATCAGCAATTTCTCACACATTTCTTCTCCTAGGTAACCACCCAGCCCCTCAGATTAAACAACATTCAAAGTGAAGCAATATGTTATCCAGCATCTTCAAATGGAAAAGTGTACTATAATTAATACACCGATGTCACCATCTATCCATGACCCATATAGTGTCTGTCACCATCTATCCATGACCCATATAGTGTCTGTTACCATCTATCCATGGCCCATATAGTGTCTGTCACCATCTATCTATGACCCATATAGTGTCTGTCACCATCTATCCATGACCCATATAGTGTATGTCACCAACTATCCATGGCCCATATAGAGTCTGTCACTATCTATCCATGACCTATATAGTGTCTGTCACAAATGACTTGGGAAATCCCCTGTAAGAAAAGTGTACTATAATTAATACACCGATGTCACCATCTTTCCATGACCCATATAGTCTGTCACCATCTATCCATGACCCATATAGTGTCTGTCACCATCTATCCATGACCCATATAGTGTCTGTCACCATCTTTCCATGACCCATATAGTCTGTCACCATCTATCCATGACCCATATAGTGTCTGTCACCATCTATCCATGACCCATATAGTGTCTGTCACCATCTATCCATGACCCATATAGTGTCTGTTACCATCTATCCATGGCCCATATAGTGTCTGTCACCATCTATCCATGACCTATATAGTGTCTGTCACAAATGACTTGGGAAATCCCCTGTAAGAGTTAATATGTGGTGATGTAAAGAACAATCACTCCAATACACTTTTCCATTTGGAGACTGATGAACATTTGCTTCACTTTAGTCTGACAGATCTATTTTTTTCTGTCTTTGTTATCATACTGTTATCCATGATGGCAATACAATGTTCTGTATGTTGGCGATATTTGGGATCTGTAGGATATCCCTCTTTCCCCCCATCACCCAACACTCTCCATCCCCCTGCACACACCATCCCCCTGCATCCTCTATCACCCTCCTGCAGCCTCCATCCACCGGCTCTCCATACCCCTGCAGTTTCATTCCTCCTGTAGTCTCCATCCTCCTGCACTCTCCATCCCCTTGCAGTCTCTATCCCCCATCCCCCAGCAGTCTCTATCTTCCATCCCCCCGCAGTCTCCATCCTCCATCCCCCTGCAGTTTCCATCTTCCCTACATTCTCCATCCCCCTGCACTCTCCATCCTCTTCCACTCTCCTTCCTCCATCCTCTTGCACTCTCCATCCTCCTGCATTCTCGATCCTCCTGAACTCCCCATCCTCGATCCTCCTGAACTCCCCACCCTCCTGAACTCCCCATCCTCCTGCACTCTCCATCCTCCTGCACGCTCCATCTTCCTGCAGTCGCCCTCCTTCTGCAGTTGCCATCCTCCTGCACTCCCCCATCATCCATCCTCCTGCACTCCCCAACCTCCTGCACACTCCATCCTCCTGCACTCCCCATCCTCCTACACTCCCCATCCTCTTGCACTCCCCATCCTCCATTCTCCTGTACTCCCCATCCTCCTGCAATCACCATCCTCCTACACTCCCCATCCTCCATCCTCTTGCACTCCCCATCCTCCTGCACTCCACATCCTCCGTCCCCCTGCACTCCCCATCCTCCGGCACTCCACATCCTCCATCCTCTTGAACTCCCCATCCTCCATCCTCCTGCACTCTCCATCTTCCTGCAGTCACCATCCTCCTGCACTCCCCATCCTCCTACACTCTCCATCTTCCTGCAGTCCCCATTCTCCTGCACTCCCCATCCTCCTGTACTCTCCATTCTCCTGCACTCCCCATCCTCCATCCTCCTGCACTCCCCATCGTCCTGCACTCTCCATCTTCCTGCAGTCCCCATTCTCCTGCGCTTCCCATCCTCCATCCACCTGAATTCTCCTTCCTCTATCCCCTGCAGTTTCAATCCTCCACCCCCCCTGCATCCTTCATCCCCCTGCACAGCCAGCTGCCTTCTGCACCCCTCTCTCACACACCTCTTGTACCCTTGTTTATTTGGTCCCATCTTCTCTTCAGCTTCTTGTATGACATTTTGCTCCTTCACGCTGGGCAAACTCTCCCCAGGTCACATGCCTGTGACATCATTGCAGGTCCTGCTGCTCCATGGTATTGTCTCTTCTGCTGGGCAGGCTAATACGGCCCTGAGTGACACTGCCAGCAATCAGAGGCTGCGCCTTTCACCCCAGAGCTCCAGGATGCAGGGTCCCTGATGCAGCCGCCATCCACCGCGACCTCGTTATAACACCACACTGAGGTGAATCACCTGCAGGCTGCTACCGCCCCCACACACGTGCCACCTGAGGTGGACCGTCCCCCCCATGCTACGCCACTGGAGCCATGGTGGGTCACACCCCACTCCAGGGGATCTGGAGTCGCACCATCAGTTCCCGGTCCTCCAATTACCGGGAGCTGAGAGCAATCGAGGAGGCCCTTCTGGCTGCTTAATCCCAACTCAGGGGCTCTCACGTTCTTGTATTCTCGGACAATGTCCAAACTGTGGCAAACCTCCGTCACTAGGGCGGTACAAAGTCCAGCGCCCTGACGTCTGTGTCCTCCCGGATCTTCCGCTGGGCTGAACAGTTCCTACTGTCACGTTCAGCCGTCCACTTAAAAGGGTCCCTGAACCTTCAGGCGGATTTTCTCAGTCACCGGGATGTCCACCCGGGAGAATGGAGTCTGGACCAAGCGGTGTTTTGCTCCCTGGTTGCGAGATGGGGCACTCCTGCGATCGACCTGTTCGCCTCCAGCGCAAATCGGAAGGTCGCAACATTTTTCTCCCTGAACCCTCGGGACAGGGCCGTAGGGGTGGATGCGTTCTCCCAGCCTTGGGATATTACTCTGGCTTACGCTTTCCCTCCTATTCCCCTTCTCACAAGAACCCTGAAGAAGATCAGAGTAGACGGAGTCCCCACTATCCTGGTGGCCCCGCTATGGCCGAGGAGGAGTTGGTACAATCTGATCATGACACTCAAAGTCGACGGTCCTGTCGACCTGAGTCTGGACCCCAGTCTGTTGTCTGAAGGTCCCCTGTTCCATCCGGGTCCGCAGAAACTCCGCTTAGCTGCATGGCTTCTGAGGCCCGGGTGCTAAGGGCTCAAGGCCTGTCTGAAAAAGTGGTTGCCGCCTTACAAAAAAAACGCAAACCGGTCACTAACATGATTTATAATAAGATTTGGATGAAGTTTTCATCCTGGTGTGGCTCCAGCCCTCCTGATCCGCTACACCCCAATGTGTCTCAGATTTTGGATTTTCTTCAGAATGGTTTGGACGTCGGTCTTAAACCCAGCACACTGAAAGTACATGTTTCGGCTCTCAGTTCTGTGTTTGATGCTGATTTTGCAAATCACTGGTGGATTCGTACCTTACAGTCTGGGATGACTGCATTGTTCTTCAACTGGATCCTTCGTTTTTTCCCAAAGAGGTCTCGGACTTCCATCGCTCTCAGTCGATTGTTCTTCCTTCCGTCTGTCAGCATCCCCGGACCCCTAAAGAGGAAGATTTCCATGCCTTGGATGTCCAGAGAACATTGCTCCATTATCTTGACGTAACGGTGCCCTGGCACGTCGATCACAATCTCTTTGTCCAGCCTCTTGGTCAAAATAAGGGCAAGAAGGTGTCTAATAGTACCGTCACACGCGGCGATATTGCTAGGCAATTTCACTGGCAATTAGCTGGTTGCAGTGAAATCATGGACACATTGTTCCATTTGTACACAGCAACAAAATAGAAACAATGTGTCCATGATTTTACTTCAACCAGCAAATTGTCAGTGAAATTGCCTAGCAATATTGCCGTGTGTGACGGTACCTTATGGGTACCTTTATACGCCGCAATATCTGATGGGAATCCTGACAGCGATATGGCGCCCTGAAACTATCGCCGTCAAATTGCCTCCCAGTTGCGGTGTGTATTTGTGGAATTTGGCGGCGATAAACCACCTGTTACCTGGCTCCTGATTTCAGAGCACTGCTCCAAAACCAGAGTCAATAATGAAGGCGAGATTCCTGGCTTTTGGCGTGTGAACGGGTGATAGTGATGGAATCAGCGTCGCTTATTGATTTCCCTTAGGCGTGCCACAGCGTGCTGGAGTCCGCGCCCCGTCAGCGATGATTGATGGTGGCTACTGTGTTCCCATTGGCTGTCAGTTCACAGGGCGCCATATTTGAAGAGCTGTCACTTCGGCACCACACACATCTTCACCTACACAGCCAACCACTAAATCAGTCCAATTACGCGCGCATTGAATAGCGCATGCTATGTTGGCCGCGTGTATTGGAAGTTGCACTGTGTCGACTATACTGCCACACATGACAGCTCAGATGTTGGGCTACACATTGCACATGGGTGCCATGGGCAACGCACTGTAATCGCCTGTGAATTTGGTGACGCTGATGGGTACATGACACTGCTCCCACTCCGCGGATGGCTACCTTGTTAGCGTCAACTTTTTTTGGCGGCGGAGGTTTATTTTCGTTACTCACTGCCTGCCAGGTGCCTGCCCCTCCCCTGCACATAGGAGAACAGTCTTGGCCACCGCACAGCGCGCTGCCACATGGGTCTGGCAGAGCTAATAGTGCTGATAGACCTGTGTGACCGCCATGACTACTGGTGTCACCAGCGTCACCGGCACCCACAGCTGCGCAAGCACAGCATACTGAGGAGGATCCAGTGGACCCTGCTCCAGAAACTGGGGGTGTAGAGGACCCGCAAGCAGATCCAGAAGAAAGTTGCTGACTTCAAGCACAAGTCCCAAGGGTGCATTGTGGATATTCGTGCCAGGATTGCCAGGCTGCGTGGTGAGTATGTGGCAATGTCAAACACACACATGGCAAGCATCCTACTCCAAACAGTACACAAACATCATGTGTTATAGGGCCATAGCACATAGTGTGACATTAAGCAGCAGGTGGACGTGGCATATCCATGGTGTTCACACTGCTACATTAAGGTGCGGAATACAACCATATGTGTTTGGACTGGCAAAGCCTAGAGTGTGGATTGACCTGTGTGTTGCCCAACATAGCTGTGTAATGGCAACAAAGTAGTGGTCAACATATTCATGCACTTTAGAAGGGCCCCATCACACATGGCTGCACATATGTGCACAGTCTGACACTAACATTGCACAACACATTCATCACAATTGGGCAAAGGAACTACAGTCATATGAAAAAGTTTAGCAACCCCTCTTAATCTTACTCATTTGTTTTGGTTTAAAATTGGGTTTTTGCACCAGCTATTTCAGTGTGATATATGTAATAACTGATGGACACAGTAATATTTCTGGATTGAAATGAGGTTTATTGCACTAACCAAAAATGTGAAATATGCATTATTTCAAAATTTGACAGGTGCAAAAGTATGGGCACCCTTCTGATTTTCATGATTTCAATACTCCTAACTACTTTTTACTGACTTACTGAAGCACTAAATTGGTTTGGTAACCTCATTGAGCTTTGTACTTCATAGCCCGGTGTATCAAATCTTGAGAAAAGCAATTTCAGGTGTCCACTTGCAAGTTGTTCTCCTATTTGCATCTTCTCTGAGGAGTGGCATCATGGGCTCCTCAAAACAGCTCTCAAATGATCTTAAAAAAAGATTGTTCAACATAGTTGTTCAGGGGAAGGATACAAAAAGTTGTCTCAGAGATTTAACCTGTCAGTTTCCACAGTGAGGAACATAGTAAGGAAATGGAAGACTACAGGGACAGTTCTTGTAAAGGCCAGAAGTGGCAGGCCAACAAAAATATCAGAAAGGCAGAGAAGAAGAATGGTGAGAACAGTCAAGAACAATCCACAGACCACCTCCAAAGACCTGCAGCATCATCTTGCTGCAGATGGTGTCACTGTGCATCGGTCAACAATACAGTGTATGTGGGATGTTTTGAAGCGGGCTGTCCATGCTCGGCGACCATCAAACTTAACTGAACTGGAATTGTTTTGTAAAGAGGAATGGTCAAAAATACCTTTATCCAGGATCCAGGAACTCATTAACAGCTACAGGAAGCCACTAGAGGCTGTTATTTTTGCAAAAGGTGGATCTACTAAATATTAATGTCACTTTTCTGTTGAGTTGCCCATACTTTTGCACCTGTCAATTTTTGAAATAATGCATATTTCACATTTTCGGTTAGTACAATAAACCTCATTTCAATCCTGAAATATTACTGTGTCTATCAGTTATTACATATATCACACTGAAATAGCTGTTGCAAAAACCCAATTTTAAACAAAAAAAATGAGTAAGATTAAGAGGGGTGCCCAAACTTTTTCATATGACTGTACAAGCTGAGTGCTATGTTTGTGAACCCATGGTGGCACCACCAGATGCTTACTGTCTGCTGTTGTGTTTTGAGGCATAATCCATCCTCTGGTAAGGCAAGGGTGTTGCTCCCCAAAAATATGTGGTGAGTGGTTTGTTTATTTGGCCCAAAAACAGAATGGCCCCTAACCATAGTGTCAGTGTAGACAAAATCCTTTTTGCCTACCCTTCATGCCGTCATTACATTGATACACAAACAGTACGTGTTTGCTGTATGTTGTGTTGTGTTGTTCTAATCTGTGTCTTGTCAATTTTAACATTACAGATGAGGAAGAGTCCCCGGCAGAGGCGCAACGGGCCCAAACACCACCCGGGACCCCACCATCACCTGCAATGGCAGGGCCAGCAAGACCGCCTCCCCCCACGATCCCAACATCACCAGACACCGCGGGCCCATCAGCTACCGCACCCCCGGGACACCACCATACCCAGAACTTGCGGGTCCACAAAGTCCCACCACCACTAGACCCGCCGGCACATCAAGTCCCACAACCACCGGGCCCCCACCATCACCATTTGAGGAGGGTCCAGGAAGTCCACACCCACCCAGGACCATACCATCCCCGTCCAGGGAGGGATCACAAAGTCCATGGCCTTGGGTGGTTAACCCAACCCCCGGAAACACACCCACCCCCTGCATCTCCACCTCCCGTGGGCCATAACATCAACTGCAGGCTGAAGTGGGTGTTCTTGCTGGTAAGTGTTGTCAACGGCCTATAAACTTGCACATATACATCTTTTTTTGTGTCCCTGACATCACTATGTGACTCATGATGTTTTGTTTTCTCCCTTCCTACTGAAGAGTGCAAGAGCTGGTGGTGATGGGTGGAATGTGAGGCCATCCCCAGCTCCACAACATCTAACCATGGATGGGGCTCCGCCACGTAAGTCAACACCACACCAAATAGGTCAATCACCCACCCACCAAAACACATTTCCCTGAGTAATGTTTTTTTTTTCCAATACAGGCCTTTCAACAGTGGCAGACATGCTGCAGGCCCACAATGATACACAGCAGTACCTGGCCCGCTTGCGGGAAATGATCATGGCCATCCAGGCAGCCAAGCCCAGCATTGGCCCTACTCCCCAATTTCCCCCCCAATAATGTTTCCATTTGGCCTTTAGTTTTGGTATGTCCATGTTGGACACGTTTGTGAAACCTTTTGCCATGTTGGCACCCTTATTTGTTAGGCCACGTTGGCGTCTTTTCTTATAGTGTCCCACATTGGGCAAGTGGGTAGTGTGTATTGGCTACTCCTAAGCGGAAAAAAACTCTTTGGTGGTTTGTGAAATGTTGTAACATAAATAAAACCTTTATTACAGTTTTGAATAGCTAAATCCTGTCTCATCCCTTCTTGCAACACACACACGACCACGTTTGGGAGTTAAACTTTTCAATATCACAATGGGCTACGGAGTTTCAAGAGGTATGCGGTGTGACATGGCAAACATGTGAGCATACTGTACCATGTCAACTGCCAAACAGCCCTATTTTACATCAATGTCTACTATCTGACACCTACAGTACCAAACACACACACACAAACATACTGGTGAACGTGACACAGATGTGGACGTAGGTCAGGCAAATAATATTTTGGTTTATTTTTGAACCCAGAATGTTTGAAAAAAACAATTTAGCCCTAAACAGGCTTGTAACAAGTCCATTGGCCAATATAGTGCATTGGCTGGTAGCGTCCTTCTTCTTCCTGGCTCAGACAATGGCTCCTACCCCTCATCCTTGCAGACCCACCGACTGGTGGAGGGTCCTGCTTGGCGGGGCTGTCTTCGTGGGGGATGTGGAGGATCACGATTTTGGCGACTCCTCATGCGTCTTTGGGGCGCAGTGGGCCCGGAGGTGGTTTTCCTTGGGATGGTCCAAGAGGCACCTTATTTCAGGGACCCATCTACGCCCGCCTCCAGGACACGAAAGATGGCCCTCTCAGCGATGTCCCGTTGCTCTGGCTCCATGTGGCCCAGCATCTTGCTGGCGATGTGCCCAATTCCAGAGCCAGGGGTCCTCTCCCAGTCTAAGAGGACCCGTTTTGCCCAGGTACCTAGCTCCGTGTTCTGTGAGGCAGGTGTGCAGAGTCGGCGTATGTCAGAGTTGGGCCCGGCCCTCCACCACTGGTCTCAGGCACCGGCTCTCTCGCAGATGCTGATGGGAGAGCCTCGCCAGCGGCTGGGTCCTCGTCACTGGAGCCAGGCTCCCAAGGGGCCTGTGAATGAAACAGAAGAAAAATATACATCAGCCACATGTTGCTATGTCATTACAGCAATTACCACAACCAAACAACCACCACAACATTGAGCCTATCTGACCATGGCTAACACCAAAAGGCAAAGAAGCAGGGTTTGGAAAAGACATGGACAAAGAAGTAGACCAGTGCAGTATACTCACCTGACACTCAACATTGATATGGCAAGTGACCACACATAACACACCACAATCTGTGACAACAGCCACCAGAAAACAAATAGAAAAGCACACTGAAGATTTGTGCAAGAAAAACACAATGGTGCCTTCTACATGTGCTGCAAAACCCACATCAGTGGTACCAACAAGCTGTGTACATAGATCACACAAACACAATTACACCACCTCCTGTGATGGGGCAGGGTCTTGGGCTGTGGCCACAGCTGGCTGCAGGCGGTGCCTGCTGCACGGTGTTCCCCGAGGTCCCTCCTGGCCCAGGGTGAAGGTGAGGAGGTCATAGTACCAGAGACGTGGCTTAGGGACCTCCTCAGCTCCAGCCCCGGACCGTGCATGTATCCAGTTTTTGTGGGTCTTGG
The DNA here is from genome assembly GCA_033576535.1 of Allobates femoralis. Classification (NCBI taxonomy): domain Eukaryota; kingdom Metazoa; phylum Chordata; class Amphibia; order Anura; family Aromobatidae; genus Allobates; species Allobates femoralis. The sequence goes on along the minus strand of JARQOC010000006.1, from coordinate 397,894,268 downwards.
TAAATACGGTGCGCAGGCGCTTGATTTTTCTCGCAACCAGGGCCACCGTCCAGATCCTGTTGGCCAGCTTCACCAGCGGCCTGTAGCCCACAGCCCTTGCTGCCTTGTCCTGGTATTCCGGCAGGGAAACCCGCCACAGGCATTCTTGTTCCTGGTCCATGATGAGGAGCTGCTGCATAAATTCATGATCCCCAGCCATCTGCAAATAAAATATATCATTGTGTCATGCAAACACATACATGCCCATCTCAGGTCACACCCGACTCTGTGTGGCCAACCCATGTCCAGCACTACAAATTACATGTGTTCTGCTACTCAGCTTGGGTATGCAGAACCAGTAGTGGCCTTTACATGTGGACATACATGGGGCATGCAGGACATGGCAGGGGCAATATGTATTTTGGGAAATGCTGGGAAATATGGCAAGGTCTGTAGTTTACAAATGGCACACATGGGCTTACCACCTAAATTAACACACACTCATGAGATGAACACATATTTATGTCTAACCATAGTGCTGTAGTACACATTGTCCTGCCAATGATTTCCAGGAACATTATGTGTGCTACAGGACACGGAGGGTAGTTACAATGCGTAGCCGTCACAAAATACACTTCTACAGGACGCTACATGAAGCTGTACATAAGGCGCCCAAACATCTGCCAACATATGGGTCTGCAGCTCACAGAAACTAACGTACAGGAGTGCACAATAGCATGTCCCCCCACTTATTGTCTGTCCATCAGAGTTCTTGTGATGACACGCTACTAGCATAATTCACATTGAAGTAGGAGCATGGGTGATGCCCCAGCACATCCATATTTAAACCCAACATGACCAATCAAAAAAGCGCACTGGCGCATAATCATTGGTCACACCTGCATACGCCCAGGCAGCTACGTCAATTACAAGTAGCCGCTGCTGTTTTGATTGATTGGTTACCATATAAAAAGCGCTCACGACTGAGGTAGGCCACGCTTGCTGCTCAGAGTCATTAAGTAAGTACTGATGGGCACACATGAACTGTGATATGGCTGTATAGCGTTTAAAGCAGCTTAGCATTACGGATCGTTAATGTGTAGTGTAGCTGACGCCCAAGTGGTGGGGTATGTAGTTAGTCATGATGTTGTGTTTGTTAGCTCAATTGTGTACTGGCAAATGGATGCATGAGTGCTTTGTCACCTAAATACACTCATCATTGACAAGCCATTTTAGCTTTGACATACAGAATCATGTTTGACGGATGCGTGTGTCATTAGTTGCGTGGATCATCTGAATTGTGGTCACATACTACTGCTGTTTACCACACACAATGGGACTATTCTGGCAAAACTGAGATGTGGAGTGGGCCATGTGGCTTCTGCAAATGGCTGACTCTGAAGATCCGGCATTCTCAACACCTCAGGGATGTCTCTTGGACATGATGACTATTCAATGGTCTGCTGCGTGGGCTGCTCGTTTGGGAATAACACACAAAGGCTGGGGTACGTGTATAATGTAATTGTATAGAGTTGTTAACAACCATGATTTATAAATGTCAACTATCTCTTTTGCCCCGCCTTGTGGTCATACGTGAACATTATGGGCAAGTATATGGGGGTAGGCTCATGATATCTAGCTTTTGACAATGGAGATGTATTTGTTGAGGAGGGCCAGGGGTGTAGTGTGACCAGGTTTGGTTGTCACGCAGTGCAATATTGTGTTCGGCCCTTCAATAGTATATGTACGTGGGTGGGCATAGGAGCAAACTTGGGTAGGATGTTGTAAAGTGCCTAGGAGATGTATAGGGAAGGAGGTGATGGGTGTTGGGGATGTGTGATGAAGCGTTTCTTTTCCTCACATTTGCAGGGGTTGGTACGTGAGATGATCATGGACCCTATTGGAGATGTTATCGTGGCTATTGCCTTGGTGGAAGAGGAATTGTGGTTGGAGGATAGATATGAGAGATTGCGGGCTTGCAGACCACGGCGTGTGTGTGCTCGTGATTGGCTTCTGCAAAGGGAGACCCGGAGCCACATGCGGCTGGTCCTTGAGCTGGAGGATCGGAGTTTGCATGATTTCAGGAACCATTTCCGTATGTCCGAGGACTCTTTCACATTCCTGTTGGAACGCATAAAGCCATTGATAGCCCGACAGGACGCTTTGATGCGTTGAGCTGTGCCACCTGAGGAGCGTTTGGCTGTAACTTTGCGGTTCCTGGCAACAGGTCCTTCAAGGACCGACCTGCAATACACTTCACGTATGTCAGTGTCCCTGCTAAGCTGCCTGTTCCCTGAGACGTGTGAGGCCATTTGGAGTAGTCTGCTGCCAACCTACATGCAGTTCCCAACAACCCCCGCTAAATGGAAGGATGTTGCCAGAGGGTTTGAAGACCGCTGGCAATTTCCTAACTGCGGAGGTGCATTGGATGGTAAGTACGTGAGGATCACTAAACCCCCAAACTCGGGGTCCTTGTATTATAATTACAAAGGATATTTTAGTGTGGTCCTCATGGCCCTAGTGGACGCTCACTATGAGTTCCTCTACGTGGACGTTGGAATGAACGGGCGTGTCTCTGATGGGGGTGTGTTTGCACACTGCTCTTTGGCCCAAAACCTAAGGAGACGTGCGCTGAACTTGCCCTCAAATGTTGAGACAACCCATCATCTCAACTTTGCATTTGTGGGGGATGAAGCCTTCCCACTTCAGGCTCACCTACTACGGCCATATCCCCAGAGGACCCTTACTTCTGAGCAGCGCATTTTCAATTACCGGCTATACCGGGCCTGCTGTGTGGTTTAAAATGCGTTTGGGATCATGGCCAATACATTCCCCGTGTTTCATACGCGTTTGCATATGAAAGTGGAATCTATTGATGTGGTAGTGCTGGCCTGTTTTGTGCTGCATAACTTCCTGAGTTGTAGGGATCGGTCATCATACACGCTGGCAAGTTATGTGGATTCTGCAGACCCCACAAAAGAGGAGGTCTGTCCCGGGGTTTGGCGCCACTCCAGCCGCTGAGCCACAATCTGAGTCAGCAGGATGCCATGAGCAGCAGAGACGCATGCTGCTCCTACTTTAATGGCCCTGGGGAAGTGGCCTGGCAGCACCAGGAGGTGTAGAGTGGTTGGTGTTGGAGGCAGCAACATGATGAGGAGGGTGGAGTCACCAGGTTGGCTGCACCATGACGATTGTGCTTGTGTTTGGTTGTCGAAACATTAGTTAGTTATTTTCTTGGGGTTCTGTACTGTGAAAGGTTTTTTTTTACCCATTATTTCTCATGTTGAATTTATTTGTGTGATGTTAACACTTGTGTTTTGTATATTTTGTGTGTGTTGTTCTGCATAATTTGTGTGTTCACAAAAAGACAAACTAAAACAACAAAAATAAAACTAAGTACCTGTGTCTGTCGTTACTTTGGAATCCAGGGCAGTTGCACTTAGCTTTATGCTGGGCACAGAGGTATATGATCTGTAAAATGGTATTGATGGGTCCGTGCAGCATTGTCTGCTAATGTCCAGTACACAGGTCCAGCCCTTTGGGACACACTGTATGGCGTGAATATGTGTACATATCCATTATGATGTGTTTGGGCACATAGGAACGTGTCCACGCACATGGAGCAAGCTATGGTGTTTGTGGGGATGTAGGTACAGTCCAGTACACACTGACAAACATGTGTACACACACATAGTTCAGTTCAGTAATGGCATGGACCAATGTAGGCACATATGTGCATAGTGTGGTTTGTATGTTCCCGCCATCAGATACAGATGCACACATAGCCATTGTGTAGTGTAAGCCACTGTCCTGCACAAAACCACTCCTGTGTGACGCTTTAGCACCTCGACAGTGTGTCGCAGCAGCCACTATGTGCACAGGCTGGCCAATCATAACGCTATTGTGTTGTCCAATGAGCGTGTTTGGGACGCGGTGTAAGTCAGTCTGGCACGCCTATGTTCTTGCCGTTCTGAACATGCACGCCCACATTCCTTTGGGGATGGCGGCGTGTGAAGCGGCGAGGGAAGTCGACCGGATTGGTTCCGCTATGGGTGAGGCGATTTTTGGGTTGACACATCGCCTTAGGTTTAGGGCGAAATTACGTCGTGTAATGGCGCGATTGGCGATCTTAGGCGAGCATGAAAAACGTGCACGCGCACATTAGATCGCCTCATATCGCCTCCAAAAATTGCGGCGTGTAAAGGTACGCTAAGAGTACTATTGCCAACTGGATTAAAAAGACCATTACGGAATCCTACCTTTCCCAGCAGTTGTAAGCGCCTTCAGGATTTACTGCCCATTCCACGAGGTCTACCGCTGTCTCCTGGGCTGAACGGGTGGGGGCTACTCCTGAGCAGATCTGCAAGACTCCTTAGCTGGTCGTCCTTACATATCATCACGAAACACTACCGTCTGGACCTCGGTTCTGGTAGGGATTTGGCTTTTCGCAGGAAGGTCCTGCAGGCCGTAGTCCCACTTTAGGTATTTATTCGTTGCCATACCTCCTATGCTGTTGTGGAAGGTTCCTAGAGAAAATAGAATTATTCTTACCATTAATTCGGTTTCTAGAATACATTCCATGACAGCACTTATTTGCCTCCCCTGTTATTGCTCGTTTATTCCTGGAATGTATTACTGTTAATGTTGTTTACTCTCATGCTATAGTTCTTTGTAAGGATGCTTTCACACGGGGTTTTTCTGCAATCCGACGAAAATCGGACAGAATCGGATCCGATTTTGGCCCCATGTTATCCTATGGGCACGGATCGGATTTGCCCTTAATGGCATCCGATTTTTGTCGGATCCGATTCTGTCCGATTTCTTGCAGCAGCCAAAATCACAGACTGTTGCGATTTTGAGTCCGCTGCAAAAATCGTATCAAATCGGATCCGATTTAAATAACATGGGAGTCTATGGGGATCGGATCGGATGAAAAATTGGATCTGATATCGGATCCGATTTTGTTTACTGGGCATGCTCAATTCAGACTGAGACCTCCCACAGACATCCCAAAAATTTCCAAACACCTCCCACAGTCCCTGCAAGCGCCATCTTGAAGGTCTGGGTGCAGTTGGATGCTTCTGCTGCTGTGAAAGAGCCAGGATCACGGTGGGTGCTGTGTGTATGAGTGTTGCAGGGCTGTATGGAGGACTGTGGGTGTGTAGTGTGCAGGGACCGTGGCTGTGGGGCCAAGTCTTGGTATGGGGTCCAGCGGTGCGTATGGGGTACAGCGCTGCGTATGGTGGCCAGGGCTGCATCCAGGGTCCAGTGGTGCGTATGGGGTCCAGTGCTGCGTATGGTGTACAGCGTTGCGTATGGTGGCCAGGGCTGCATACTGGGTCCAGCGGTGCGTATAGGGGTCAAGAGGTGCGTATGGTTGCCAGGGCTGCATACTGGATCCAGTGGTGCGTATGGGGTACAGCGGTGCGTATGGTGGCCAGGGCTGCATACTGGGTCCAGCGGTGCGTATGGGGTCCAGCGGTGAGTATGGGGTACAGCGGTGCGTATGGGGGCCTGTTCTGCGTATGGGGGCCTGTTCTGCGTGTTGTCCTATATATATGTATGGGTAGATGTGGGGAACAATGTGGTTTATTTTTTTTTTTTTTGTTTTTTTTTAATATTGTTTGGAAATGTACTATTTTTAAAAATTATCTTGTAATTTGTTCCAGATTCTCCAAGTTCTTGTAGAGCAGGGGGAGACCCACCCTTAGTCACCCACCAAATTGGGTTTGAAGACAACTGATAATGTAAGTATTTTGGGAGATGGACTTGTGGGGGTTCACTAGTCGGGTGGGTATCGAGGACTCTGGTGTATTATTTTTGTTTTAATTTAATTTTTTTTTATTTTAATTTGGGATAATGTGCCATTGTTCAAAATTATGATGTAATTTTTTACAGATCCTGCAACTCCGATTGGATGAAGGGGAGACCATCCATAGCCACTAGAAAAGTGTGAGGACCACAGACAGAGAGTAGCCCGAGGCCACATATATATCTTGGTTTTGTCACCAAAAACTGATAATGTAAGTGTTTGGGGAGATGGAGATTGTGGGTAAACATTGTAATCATTCTGTCTGTTTCTCTGTGACATCCCGTGTCGCTGATTGGTCGTAGCCAGCTGGACGCGACCAATCATCGACGCGGTATTGAAAGATGTGATAGGGCTATTAGATACTAGATATACATATATTTATTAATGGAGGATATACATATAGATGTAAAATTAGATTTATATATTTGAGTAATATACGTATAGCTAGATATATTTGGAGAGATAATCATACAGATACATAGATTTACATCTAGATAAAAATGTAGGTATGCTTATAGTGTGGATATCTGTATATATATCCATGTATATAATTTGTGGTTCGGCTGTTAATTTGTGGGTACTAATGTGTCAATGGTTGTATTTCATATCACCTGTTTTGCGTTGAAGAATGTCTGACTCTTAATCAGAGCGCCAGCCTCTCATCCATGTGAGTCATGTATTAACAACAATGTTTAGGAAATGTTTATGGTTCTTCATAATTGTAATAACAATTTTTACTTTTTTTAGGAGTCTTCTGATAGTGAGCCGTAGGTCCAGGTTCAGGCTGCTGCGGCGATGGATGTTGAGGAAATGGAGCAGGTAAATACATCCTTCCCCCATGGTTAAAGAAGTTAAAACCAAAAAACAGCAGGAAGACAGGATTCCGACCACTCCCAGGGTCGTTAGCGACAACAAGGTGGTGGAAGGCGCCGTGTAAGTAAACTTATGCTATTGACGCACAAAAGCTATGCAATTGATTTAATGATGTTAATCATTTTTTTAACAGGGTTCCAGCAGAGGTCATGGGGTGGATGAGGAGGATGCGGTTGACAATGACCTCCTCATCCAACTAGTTGAAGCAAGACCGCCTCTCTGGCACCATCGGGACCACCACGCTAACATCGTCCAAACCCGATGGCTCTGGGATCAGGTCTGTGCTGGGGTGCTAAGAGGGTGGAACAGCCTCAACGCCACTGCCCAAGATCGTCACCGTAAGTTGTTTTTTTTTTTTTTTTATGTTATTTTTTTATATATAATCTTTTTTGAGACAGATCCTCATTATACTTTTGGATGGTTTAAAATATTTTTTTAATTTTTTTTTACATCAACCAAATTACTGTTCATACACTCAGGAATTTTATTTGCATTTTTTTTTTAGATTTTTCACATTCAATACATGTATTCGCAAACATATCAGGACTGACCTTTTAGAAATTTGATAATAAAAATCTTGTACTGGAAAGAAAGGCTGATTAAAATTATACAAGAATGTCATACAACTGTGGAAGCATGCAACGTCTTGTGTAGCTTATGGTTTATTTTTCTTTGTGCTTTTTTGACAGGTCAGCTGATCAGTAACAAATGGCGATCCCTCCAGGACGGGTACTGGCGGCAGTTGAAAGATGACTTGAATGCTCGCAGTGGGTCAGCGCAACGGAGGACCCGATACCGGTACTTCCGTGTTTTGGACTTCTTGAAAGGCAGCATGTTATCTCGAATGTAAGTATGCTTTTCTTCTTTTTATTTAAAGGGACACTGTCACCAGGTTTTTGGCATCCCATGTGATAGCAGAATAATGTACAGACAGAGACCCTGATTCCAGTGAGGTGTCAGTTACTGAGCTGATTGCTGTCGCTTTCATAACATTACTGTTTTCTCTGCTTCAGATTTAGCAGGAAATGACTATGCTGGACTATTTGATTTGTCCTACAATGTTAATCTACAACTGATTGAACAGTGATTATATGGAAACTACACTGAGCAGCCCACTAAGTGACACATCACTGGAAACAGGGTCTCTATCTCTACATTATGCTGCAGTCAGATGAGATGGCAAAAACATGGTGACAGTCTCCACATGGTTCTTTTCTTTTAGGATGCAGAAAAAAACAATATATGCTAATTTTTCTTTGGTTTTATACACAGCACACACGGAAGTACACTGAAGACTTCAAGTACATCACAACGGCCGCCTGTAGTTGTTCATGAAGAGCGCAGAGGTGACCTCTTGGCCATATCCGCAGCCCCATCTGCAGAACATCAGGGGTCCGCAGCAGCATCATCCCGGGAGCCCGATAATCCTGCAGAAGAGGCAGGCACAGATTTTCCCCTGCCTCCGCACTCTCACGTTGCTGAGCCCAGTACTCCGGCTTCTTGACCGGTTCGACAGTGCTGGGGGAATGGGGGAGATGTGGAGTCATCTGTCAAAGCAGATGACAGAGGGTTTTTAGTAGACTCCACATCGAACTGACGAATCTGCAGGCAGATTTTTAAAAAAATCAAATAACCAGTACTTCCGATCACTGGCCAGGGAGATGGAAGAACTGTCCTGTACTCAGCAGGTGTACATTATCAGGTGCTGCCAGAAGCCGTTGCTGCGGGCCAAGAAGATGGGCCCTGATATGCGGGGTGAGCAAGACACTCTGGCCCCCCAAGCATCATGTAACCGAACCTCCTCCTGCTGGCCATGCTCTATTTCCAACACAGGGCCCGACCACCGTGGCAAATGTCCATCAGCCACAAGAACGAATATACCTCCCAATTTAGGGGAGTGATCGACCCCAGTCCAATATCTCCAATGCTGCCTTTGATCCTCCGTCCTCCCAATCCTCATTTTACCACCTTCTCACCTCAACCCAACCTAACTCATCCTACTACCCTCCTCCATCCTACCCTTCTTTGCCCTCATCTTTGTCCCAGCAGCCATACCCATCATCAACTACCTACTCCCATCCACCAAGCTTTGACTGTCCTTCCACCCTCCCATCCCATTCCTCAGTATATTCCTCGTCATTCATCGGTCAACCAATCCAACAACTTAATGCCCAACTCGCGTCTGTCGTCCTCCTCTCTTCTTCCTCCATACCAGATCAGTCCACTGTATCCTGTTCCACGACTCCCTACAACTCTGTACACCCTCCCACCCTACCCATTATCGTTTGTAGGCCCCAGGATACACCCCACATTGATTTCACCCTTACTTCGCTTTCATGTCTATCTTCCCCAGCTGTTCATCCCCACTCCACGTCCTCAAGTTTGAACACCTCAACACCTCCTCAAATTGATAGACCATTCCAATCCCCACCTCCACCAACCCGATTTCATGATCTTTGAATTTTTTCCTTTTATTTTAATAAAATTGTGTTGTACCCTGAAAGTCTTGTAATTTGTTTTTTACTTAAAGGGAACCAACCACCCCAAATGACCCCCCCGGACTGTTAATATGTGTCCCTACACCCAGCACACACATTTGGGGCAATCGTTTTTGCTAAAAAAAACTGTTTAGTAGAAGCTAAGATATAGCTTTATGAAGTTTAATAAATTCAGCCGACTGGGTGTTACCTAGCTTGTCCTCCTGCAGTGTTCATGTGCCTGTCAGCCTCCTCTCCCCACCTCCCTTCAGTAAAGCCCTGCCCTTTCAGCCTCTCAGGTTTCAGGCTTTCAACTGATCCTAAACCCACAAACTGACCCCCCTTTATCTTTAGACCTGTCCCTGCACCCCCTCTTATCATTCCTAGCCATCCCTTTTGCAGAAAAAATCACTTTTGTAAAGTAAGAGAAAAGGTTGCAATACTTATTCCTGTGTGAGTTCTCTCTTTCTGTGCAAGCCGAAAATGCCCCGCCTGTCTGCTGCTGCCTGGTAAATTATGCACGCCCCTCTCACCTTCTAAGAGCCTGGCCGCGTCATGAAAGGGGCGGGGCTACATTGCGACAAGAAAGGGGGCGGGGCTCCGGCATGATCCGATGCAGTCAAACATGGCGGAGGTTCCTGATGTTTTGGGGTTGCTTTGCTGCCTCTGGCACTGGACTGCTTGACCGTGTGCATGGCATTATGAAGTCTGAAGACTACCAACAAATTTTGCAGCATAATATAGGGCCCAGTGTGAGAAAGCTGGGTCTCCCTCAGAGGTCATGGGTCTTCCAGCAGGACAATGACCCAAAACACACTTCAAAAAGCACTAGAAAATGGTTTGAGAGAAAGCACTGGAGACTTCTAAGGTGGCCAGCAATGAGTCCAGACCTGAATCCCATAAAACACCTGTGGAGAGATCTAAAAATGGCAGTTTGGAGAAGGCACCCTTCAAATATCAGGGACCTGGAGCAGTTTGCCAAAGAAGAATGGTCTAAAATTCCAGCAGAGCATTGTAAGAAACTCATTGATTGTTACCGGAAGCGGTTGATCGCAGTTATTTTGGCTAAAGGTTGTGCAACCAAGTATTAGGCTGAGGGTGCCAATACTTTTGTCTGGCCCATTTTTGGAGTTTTGTGTGAAATGATTAATGTTTTGCTTTTTGCTTCATTCTTTTTTGTGTTTTTTCATTGAAGACAAATTAAATGAACATAATAATACCAAAGAATTTGTGATTGCAATCATTTTCAGGAAGAAACTGAGTATTATCTGACAGAATTGCAGGGGTGTCAATACTTCTGGCCACAACTGTAGTTGATATTCCCATCCGGAACTGATAATGGAGGGATGTGATGGTTTCCCCTGTAGCAAGATATCTTCCAAAGAAAGAAAAGCAAAATGTTAAGATTTATTTTTCCAGAAAAAAAAAAGTAAAAGCTGGACTGTAGTTCAGTGATATACAAGAGGGTTATGAACAGTAGGCCACCCGCATTCAGACCCTGGGGCCTTTACAGTGTGCTGCAACAACGTTGAAAAAGAAGCCTTGTGTCCATTTTGCAGAGCGCAGACGCGGTAGCCATTTTATGAAGCTCCTTCACAGGATGTTTAAATTAGTGCAAAAAGGGGATCAGGATGGGAACATTACTGCAAGAAGGCACCTTTATATGAATATGTACTTACATAACTGCTGCTTACTATTTCCGGCCAGTGTAACCAAATCCCAGCATGCAGTGTGGCTGTGGTGATTGCTGCGCTTGTGTTTGAATGGCAGTGACATCACCACTGTTCCCACGTATGCGCACTGCCAATCGCGGATGCGCTGCATGCTGAGATTGCGCCGTCATACACGCACTAGGAGACATGGCCTGTGGTTGCTACTGCGCCTGTGTCGGAACTGCAGTGACATCACTGCTATTCCCACACACACGCAGTAGCAGCAGTGGCCCGCGGCTGTTACTGCACCTGCGTGGGAACAGCGGTGATGTTAACGCTATTCCCACGTATGTGGGGTAGAAAGATAACACGGGTAAATAGGGGGGCAAAAAGAGAATGGGCGGCTTAAAGGTGGATAGGGCCCAAAACAGTACAGGGGAAAGGGCAGAAAGAGAGCATGGGGGGACAAGGGGGCACAAAGAAAACGCACAGGGGGGCTTCAATTAACAGGAGGGCTGAAAGAGAGAACAGGGGGCAGAAACAGTAAAGAGGAGGGGGCAGAAATAGCACAGGAGGTGGACTGGAGAGCAGAAATAGGGCACAGGGGGCCATAAACAGTACAGGAAGGGCAGAAAGAGCACAGAGGCCAGAAATAGTACAGATGGGGCACAAACAATACAGGGTGTGCAGGAACAGTACAGTCGGTGTTCAAAGACAACAGGGGGGCAGAAAGACTACTTGGGGGCCAGAAAGCGCACAGTGTGGTACAAAGCGACAACGGAGAGGGGCTGTACATCGTGGAAGAGCATGCACGAAGGGAGAGAGCACACACAGTGGGAGAGAGCACACATGGATGGAGAGAGTGTGCACGGAGGGAGAGATCACGGAAGGAGAAAGAGCGCGCACCGAGGAAGATAGTGAGGATGGAGGCAGAGTGCGAGCACAGAGGGAGAAATCACGGAAGGAGAGAGCGCATGGAGGGAAACACAGTGCACACACATTAGGAGATGTACGGGGGAGAGCACGCACACAGGGGGATGACAGCTCAAAGGACACACAGAGGGAAGAGAGACCACATACTGAGAGGACAGCACAAATGAGAGAGAGTAGATGAGGGGAAAATACAGTACGCTGGGGGAGACAGAAAGCACACAGGGGGAAGACCACTGAAGGGAGAGCACACATGAGAAAAGAAGACAGCACAGGGGGAGAAAGCGGACGAGGAAAAGACAGCTACTGCTCTTACCACAGAGGCAGCCACCATCATACCATCACTGCCCTCACGATGCGATAGCATATGGCCTATTTCTAGTTACTGCAATAAGTGTAAGGGGGACATTACTGCATAGTACATACAGCCAAAAGTTGTATAAATGAATATATCTAAGGGTAACTTTACAGTCCTACACAATTTTTACCAGGAAATTAAATAGATTGCCAGATTGAATCATTATTATTAACCCCCTCCCCACAGAAACAGGTTTTTAACTAAAAATACTTTTATTTACATACATTGGGAGAGAGCAAGGAGGGAGAGGTGGGGAAGAGACACGGGGGAGATGGACGCCACCCCCAGTACCACAGAGCTGCCCCTATTGTGACTTCGCTGCCCTCCCGATGCGATAGCATCAGGCCCACATCTAGTTATACTATATGGAGGAATGTGGGGGTGCATTATACTATATGGAGGACTATGGAGGCTGCATTATACTATATGGAGGACAGTGGGGGTGCATTGTAATATATGGAGCACTATGGGGTGTATTATACTATATGGAGCACTATGGGGTCATTATACTATATGAAAATCTCCAAAACGGATGGTGCTCAAATGATCCGCACTGCTGTCAAGATGAATAAAGGACCACACGGCTTCTTGAAGTATAGTTGCTTTTATTCCCTATGTGTTTTTGTGCTGTCCCAGCTTCTCCCTTAGGGGTACATTATACTATATGGAGGAATGTGGGGGTGCAGTATAATATATGGAGGACTATGAGGGTGCATTATAATATATTATTATTTATATAGCGCCATTGGTTCCATGGCGCTTTACATGTGTAAGGGCAGAACAAGGACGAGAACATCAATAATGACGAATAAATCATACAGGTACATTAGGGCAGAGAAAGAGGGCTATGGGGTGCAATATACTATACAGAGGACTTTAACACATGAAAGTCCTGATAGGAATTTTGAAGAAGAGGTATGCTCAAAACTGGCACTAAAACAATTCTTTATTGATGATATTAATTAAAAGCAAAAATATATAATGCCACAAAAGTATAACACAGTAGCCCACAGGAAGAAGCAATACCGCAAAACGCACATCAGGCTGACAGACTGCAGCACAGAGCATTTATATGTAGATTGTGGTGAGTCTCTCATTTACACCAGTTATCACATAATTGTGCATATAATGGTTAGTAGCAATATTGAGAAGCATTGGCACTGAGTCACATTACTAATATTAACTTTCTAATTACTTTACTCCAATTGCCTTACATTTCTTGAATTTACCACTAGATGGCACTATTCATTAACAAAGTTAGGAGTCAGTAGTTATTTCCTTAGCATAAGGTTTGCCTTCTATTGTTAGAATTAGCTTCTCTGTTTGTTTGCATCCATTCAGCTTGAATAATGTAATACTTATTCTATATAAATTAATTTTGTGCAGTGATTGAATGCTTTGCATAATGTTCTCTGCATAATTTGTTTATAAATTTTTTTCTGTTCTGTGGCCTTTTTTGTAAAGCACCTCACTGTATTATATTTTTGTGGCTTTTTTAATTGCTGTTTTTAATGATTATTATCAACTAGCTGTGAGCCCGATGCAAATGCATCGGGTGTCTAGATAATTTTTAAATTTATTTTAAGATTTTCAAATAATAATCCAATTATTCCAATGACATCTTTACACCAACTACATATATTTGTATGGTTGATATCATTTAAGGAAAATTGAACTATTATGTTGTAAGGGTCTTAGAACACAAAGTAGCAACTCGCCCTATACTTTCTATGGGGATTACCGCAACCTCGCGCTACACAGCGACTCGCAATGAATCGCCATTGAAAGTATAGTGGGACTTGCGGCAGGTGCGGCAGCTGAGGTAGCGACTCGCAATGGCCTCGCGGCCATTGCTCGCGCTACACAGCGACTCGCAATGGATCCCCATACAAAGTATAGGGGGACTTGCGGCAGGTGCGGCGGCTGAGGTAGCGACTCGCAATGGCCTCGCGGCCATTGCTCGCGCTACACAGCGCCTCGCAATGAATCCCCATTGAAAGTATAGTGGGACTTGCGGCAGGTGCGGCAGCTGAGGTAGCGACTCGCAATGGCCTCGCGGCCATTGCTCGCGCTACCTCAGCGGTAAATCGCTAAGTTTGTGGCCGAGCCTCTGATTCTATTTTCGGCCAGCGACTCGCAATGGCCGCTTCGCGGCCATTGCTCGCGCGTGGTGACGTCACATAGTGACATAGCCACGGCGATTTCGGGGTCCGACACGATTTTGCCTACGGCAATTATATAGTAGATTAAGAATTATTTTGGTGTCAGTTTTGAGTATACCTCTCCTTTAAAATTCCTGTTAGGACTTTCATGTGTTACAGTTATGTCTGAAGAGTTCAATTTATAATACGGACACATTAATGATTTACTACCGTGTATGGAGGAATATGTGGAGCATTATAATCAATGGAGGACTAAGGGGCTGCACTAGTGTCTAAAGGGGACTATGGGGGTGCAATATACTATATGGAGGGACTATGGGGTGCATTATAGAATAAAGAGGACTATGGGGAGTGCATTTTAAAATATGGAGAACTATGGGGGTGCAGAACTATTAGGGGGGCACTTTAATATATGGAGAACTATGGGGGTGCATTGTAATATATGGAGGACTATGGAGATGCATTGTAGTATAAAAAGGACTATGTGGTGTGTGTTATAATTTATGGAGGACTATAGACTGTGCATTACAATGTATGCAGGACTATGGTTTGCACTTTACTACATGGAGAACTACAGTAAGGGGGTGCATTATAATATATGGAGAAGTATTGGGTGCATTACAATATATGGAGGACTATGGGATGCATTATACTATATGGAGGTCAAAAGGATGCATTATTGAGGACTATAAGGGGTGCATTATAATATATAGAGAACCAAGGGAGGTGCATTACAATATATGGAGGACTATGGGATGCATTACATTCTATGCAGTTTGCATTATACTATTTGGAGGACCATGGAAATGCATTATAATATATGGAGGACTATGTGGTTCATTCTAATATATGAAGGACTATGGGGTTGCATTGTACTGTACGGAGGACTATGTAGTGCATTATAATATATGGAGGACTATGAGAGGCATTGCAATATATGGAGTACAGCATTATACTATATGGAGTATTATAGGGTGCATTACAACATATGGAGGACTAAGGTGTGCATTACACTATATGGAGGACTATTGGGGTATATTAAGGACTACAATGCACCCTCCATAGACCTCCAAATATTATCTTGCATCCCATAGTCCTCCATATATATTGTAATACACCACATAGTATATGTTACAATATATGGAGGACTATAGGGTACATTATAGTATATGAAGGACTATGGGGTGCATGATAATATATAGAGGACTATGAGTCTGTATTACACTATATGGAAGATTATGGGGTGCATTATACTATATGGAGGATTATGGAGGGTGCATTATAACATATGGAAGACTATGGGGTATGCGTTATATATGGAGGACTAAGTTGTGTCTTATAATATATTGAGGACTGACAGCTCTTTCCACCAAGTCGGCTTGCAATCAATGAAATTCAATCAACAACACTGGGTGATGGGTCATGTGATTATTTGAAGGAGATGGGAGTGGTCACACACGAACAGATCAAAGGGTCAAAGCTAAGCAGAATTGACATTAAACCATAGTGTGCCAAAAAAATTAACTATGTTTAATCCACAAACTCTCATCCAATGAGACTCTGGGCCCAAACCTGTCTCAAGTCCATAAGGCACGTGAAACAAGTGTGACACTATGCATTTGTACCTGTCCACCATAACCCTCAGATTTTCTGCACTTCCTCAGGGAGCCCTGAGGGCTTATCCCTGCTGAAGGCACAAAACTGAGGGCGAAAACCGTAGGCAGCAAAAAATGGTGATTTGCCAGTGGATTCATTGCAACTACTATTTAACGCAAACTCTGACAAGGGTATGTAAAATGACCAATTTTCCTAGTTATTGGACACAAAACACCTGAGTTATGTCTCCAAACCTTGATTTAAGCTAATGGTCAGACTGACCATTAGAATAAGGATTGCCTCGAAAACTTCGTGACAAACTGGGTTCCCGTACCGTACCTGACACCACATCGGAGGGTACGCCGTGAAGCGCAACAATCTCAAAGAAAAACACTTGAGCTAATGTTTTAGCATTAAGGAAAGCAGGTAAATCAATGAGTGCGCCATTTTACTAAACCTACCCCCCACTACTAAGATCACAGTTTTTCCAACGGATGAAGGAAAGTCAGTAATAAAGGCCATAGATAAGTAAGTCTATGGCCTGTCAGATATAGTCAAAGATAGAAGAGAACCAGGTGGACGAGTATGCAGGGTCTTAGAATATGCGCAAACATTACACTGAATGTGGGGACGTGGCCTGGTAATGGTGCAGACAGGACGTTGCTGCTAAAGCTCCAAAGGTCCCTGGCTTTCCCCGGCCTGAGATTCAGCACCCAAGCAAGTTTCACGGCCACTTCACCTTCTTGCTGCACCCAGTACCCCGGTGAATGGACAGACTAAAGCAGGAACCGCTGAGTGAGTCGGGAGCTAGAACTCGGAGTCAAGCGGGAGAGTGCTGAGCGGTCCCAAGATGGTCATGGTTAACTAAGTGCGACTGCACAGTGAGATACTCAGCGCGGGAGGAAGATTGGAGATCCCGCGCTCGGGGAGATAGATTTCACCGTTGTCCAGTCTTCGGACCTGCATGAAAATTGCACTTTCAGCTCCCAGCACCTGTAAACCGGCAGCTGTGCAACGGAGGTTCTACATGTAGATCCTGCTTCCAGATAAGTAACGGGGCACTGATGGGTTCCCTGCACTCGGGCTCACCGCGCTCTCTCCCCAGACGGGTCACATCAACAAAAACTTCCCTCGGTGTCTATATAATTGAGGCTACAGTTCTGTGGAGGAGCCCTGCCTGGAGAGACTCACAGAGACTTCCCGCTCTCCAACCCTAAGGGTACCTTTACACGCCGCTACTGGCGGGTGGATACAACCAGCTACTTCACGTGCACGAGCACGCACAAACGGTTACAAACGGTAAACGCACCATCTTTACACGCCGCCACAAGGTGCGCTACGCTACGTTACATCTATCTCTGGATACACCGCCGGGTGTCTCAAGTCACCTTCTGTAGCTCATCTTACCTCATTTACACACCGCTACAACAAGCTAATATGGGCGGACCTGGTGCAGCAGGGACAACACATAGGCGTGCCACAATTGTGGATTACGAGACGTCCGTACGCTGATAGGACAAAGCAAGAACATCATGATTGGCCAGGCATCGCAGGAGGCTGTTTAATACATGACGCTCGATCAATTGTGTAGTGTGACTGGTCAGCTCCTTAAATATGCCTCCCTATGCAGCGACTACCAATCGTAATGCAGGAGCTTCCTCCAATGATCGCTGATGGGGCGCGGTAAGCCGGAGCCTGTGTCACGCCCCAGCTACATACCAGGTACATAGCCTGGTGTAGAAACAACCCTTCTGTTCCATCTTTACACGCCGATACAGATCGCTACAATCGCCTGTGTAGCCACCTGTTTCAGGGCAGTGCTCGGAAACTGATGCATCTACTGCCGGGTGCCTCCTACCGTCTTCACACGCCGCTACTACGGGGTACATTGCCGATACAAGCTACATATGTAGCCTGTAGCTGGTTGTATCCACCGGCCAGTAGCGGCGTGTAAAGGTACCCTTACAGCTAACACACTCTCCCTGGGATATATCACTAGTCCCAGATAAAAAGACACTATGGGTACTAAGAAAACCCCTGCAATATCCTCTGCATCAATGAGTGAATCAAAATCTAGAGGCATGGATGGTAATATCCAACGGATCCTAGCTGATCCTACTGTTCCTCTCTCCTTTGATGTAACAGATACTTGTGATTAGAGCCCGGGCACTCTGATGGATGACACATTGGGATCAGGTGTACTAGTACCCCTTTTAGATGCTGCCCCAGTATCTTTGTCACAGCTCTCTGAATCAGTCCTGGAGGAAATCAAGGTCTTGAGATCCAGAATGTCTGACATACCTACCAAGTTGGACCTTGAGGCATATTTTTCCCATCTGGAGAATCTCTGCAGGGCAGAAATACAGGGTCTGAGTGCCTCAGTTTCTCAGATCACAGATAGAGTGACCACTATGGAGACTGTAGCGGAAGCAGCTGTGACCCAGTAAGAACATCAGAGAATCCTTGATCTCCACTCTGAACAGATTGCCTCGATCTTCAACATGTTAGAGGACTCTGAGAATAGAGATCACCGAAACAACAAACTGGTACGCGGTCTCCCAGAGGCGACTGGTTCATTAGATCTTGCCCCTACCCTGCAGGGCCTGTTTACCACTTTCCTGGACAGACCTCCAGACTCTGTTATTGTCTTTGATAGAGCCCATCGAGCTCTGAGGCCCAGATCGTCTAATCCTAATAATCCACATGATGTTATTTGCCGACTTCATCTCTATCATCTGAAAGAAGATATAATGAAACAGGCCAGAATTAAAGGGCCCATAGACTTCGATGGAGCGGAGATCCAGATTTTGGCGGATTTGTCCAGGGCCACTCTAATCAAGTGAAAAGCGCTGTGACCTATCATGGAGCCCCTCAGAGAGAGGGATATCCCTTATTTGTAGGGATTTCCCTTCCATCTGCATGTAAAAAACCAAAGGGTCCTCTACACCCTTCGAGGCCCAACACATCTGAGAGCATTTCTGGAAGGACTAGATCTGCCCGAGATAACTATCTCGGACTGGCCGATAAACCCACACTTGCCTCCCCGCAGAGGAGATGAGAGGATGAGAGCCGCGCTCCCGTAAAGTACTAGGAGGCGTAGTGCTACTGGATCCCGTAAAGTTGAGCAATGGCTCCGCTTTTAGGTGACTTAACTTTCTATTTCCTCCTTGCTGCCTTTCATTGGAGGCAACATGAGGGCGGTGTCTTCTTGTGCTTTACTTGTTCTTTCTAGGCGGAATTACCAGTCGCCATAAAGCTGGGCGTCCTGCTCTGCCTTGATTATGTACTCTCTTGCTACACTGTTTCAATGTACCACAGTTTCGTTAATAGCTTTAAAGGGATCCTGTCACCCCCAAAACACCTTTAAAGCTATTAAAACCTGTCCCTACAGCATATTAACACTTTCCCTACACTCTTTTTAGCTCCTAAATGCAGTAAATGATATTGCATAAAAACGTTTTATAAGTACCTGATTAGTGATGATAATGAGTGACTATGCTATTCATAGTCACTCATCAAGACTGCCCCTCTGCTTCATAGCACGCCTGAATAGGCGTGATCTACATCCAGGATTCAAAATCGCGCGTCCCTTCTGTGCCCTGTGTCGTAGGAGGCTGCAGTGTGGCTTGTGACGCGATCCGCGTCATTCCCGGCGCCCTGTGACGTATTTACAGCGGCGCCGCGCTGTGAGCTTCAAAATGTGCACTGCGCATGCCCAATGCGCATGCGCAGTGCGCATTTTGAAGCTCACAGCGCGGCGCCGCTGTAAATACGTCACAGGGCGCCGGGAATGACGCGGATCGCGTCACAAGCCACACTGCAGCCTCCTACGACACAGGGCACAGAAGGGACGCGCGATTTTGAATCCTGGATGTAGATCACGCCTATTCAGGCGTGCTATGAAGCAGAGGGGCAGTCTTGATGAGTGACTATGAATAGCATAGTCACTCATTATCATCACTAATCAGGTACTTATAAAACGTTTTTATGCAATATCATTTACTGCATTTAGGAGCTAAAAAGAGTGTAGGGAACGTGTTAATATGCTGTAGGGACAGGTTTTAATAGCTTTAAAGGTGTTTTGGGGGTGACAGGATCCCTTTAAGATGTCTAAGTTTTGACATATTTATGAGTATTATTCAAAGTGGGCCCCCATTGTGACGTGAATGCTCTTTCCTTATTGTCATCCCTTCTCCTCTCTGCTTCACTTCTCTTCCTAATATCCTGGTCTTTTCCCCTCTTCACCTCTTACCTTTATCCCTATCACATTCCTTCCCATTCCCATATCTTTGTCTGCACTGATCTTATCATGGAAGCTCACCTCTTAAGGGCCTGTCACACGCGTCAATATCGCCTGCACGATATCGGCTGCACGTGACGTTGCAGCGATATTGACGCGTGTGACATACTGAATCAACCAGCGATAAATCGCTGGTTGATGATCGCCAGGTTTTAGAATCTGTCCTAAAACCTTGCGATTGTCGCCCGGTGGACACGCAGCATCGCTGCGTGTGACACCGGGACTAGCGATATTCCAGCTCCCAGCGCCTCTCACAAGCGCTGGGAGCTGGTAACTAAGGTAAACTGCGGGTATCTAGGCAGCGCGCGCTGCCTAGATACCCGACGTGTACCTTAGTTACCAGCCTCCTCCGCTCCGCTGTCCCTGTGCCAGTGTGGCAGAGGAGAGGGGGTTAACCAGGGAAGCTTCCTGCTTCCCCCGGTTGAGCCCACCCCTCCTCTCTCTGCTGCTGCTCCGGCTCACAGGGGCCCCGCTGGACGCAGGTTAGCCCTGCAGGGGGGTCCCCAGCCGCCCCCCATGTCCCTGTGCCAGTGTGGCAGAGGAGAGGGGGTTAACCAGGGAAGCTTCCTGCTTCCCCCTGCTGAGCCCGCCCCTCCTCTCTCTGCCGCTGCACCAGGGCCCCCGGGCAGCAAGGTCCGCCCCTGGCTCACCGGCTGGTATCTAAGGTACACAGCGGGTAACTAGGGTCCCTAGTTACCCGCTGTGTACCTTAGATACCAGCCGGTGAGCGGAGGAGGCTGGTAACTAAGGTACACGTCGGGTATCTAGGCAGCGTGCGCTGCCTAGCTACCCGCAGTTTACCTTGGAGACCAGCCTGCTCCCGCTTCCAGCAGGCTGGCAGCGGGAGCAGGACATCATGGAAACGATATTTAAATCGTTTCCACGATGTTTCTAGCCAATTGATCGCTGGTGAGTCTGTCTGTCTGACAGCTCACCAGCGATCAGCCGTCAATGTCGTCAGCGATCATCTCACTGACGACATTGACGCGTGTGACAGGCCCTTTAAAGGGTGATGATACACATCCCCTCTAGCATTCATTGACGCCTACGAAGCCTGCAAATTCTTCTATAATGGTGCTAAAACTCAACCCACTGATCATACCTCGTTAGATGCTTATGTGTTACATCAGCGTCACGTCCATCTTCTATGACAGGACCAGGCCGTTCTCGCTTATTACTTTCTCTGCCAGCGTGCAGTTTATTCTTAGTATGTTAGAATTTCATGCCATGAATAAGTTTGTTTCTTTTGTCTATTGTTATGTATGGTTGACATGGTGCTGTTTCCCTGGTGGGGAGATTAGTCGGGGGCCTTCCGAAATTTCCGTTGCTTGACACATCCCTCGTAGGGACACTTGAGTTACAAGTGTAACTGTATTGACCCAGAGTTGTACTTAGGGCATTTTACAGTTTAATTGCCTCGACCTAGGAGCGAGGCCTCTATTCTTACTCCTAACTTCTTTCTCTATAATTCCCTCTCTAGTCTCTTCTCCGACTTCACTCTCTATTCTATTAGTCTTTTCCTATCCTCCCCTGCTAACCCTGTCCTCCTTCCTACCTTTCCTTTAGTCTAAGAGAGGTGGAGGCAACTCCGGGACTCCAAACATACCCCGGAAACACATCAAGTGGCCTCCTTGAAACTTGCATCGCTAAATGTGCGAGGATTCAACACACCACAAAAGCGTAACAAGATTCTGCACGGCATGTACAAAATGGGAGTCCAGGTGCTGTTGTTGCAAGAGACTCATTTTAAAGCCGGGCACGTGCCAGATACATAAGAAATACTTTCCACAATTGTTCAATGCTCCTAATCTCTTGGCCAGGTCAAAAGGGACGAGTTTAGCTTTGCACAAAAATTTCCCTGGCACTTCAATGGAAGTTGAAATTGACATACATGACAGATTTTTATTTGTTAATTTATCACTTTGATAAAAAATATACGATTGTAAATGTGTATCTCCCCAATATAGGACAGGCTGTCGCAGGGGCACGCTACTTGAGGAGTTTGGAGGCATTTGCAAAAGCACATCTGGTGATCGGGGGCTGTTTTAATCTGCCGATAGATAAGAAACTCGACACGTCGGCAGGTAAGTCGGTGATTCCATCTACTCAGCTGGCTTCCTTTAAATCTGCGATCCACTCACTTAGGGTAGTGGACATATGGCATATAATCCACCCATCAGACAGGGATTTTTTGCACTATTCTGCAGTCCACGCCTCATACAGTCGTATTGATTTCCTTCAAATCAGCCATAACCTACTCCGCTGGTCTCCCTCCGCTTATATCGGATCCGTGACCTGGTTCGACCATGCTCCTGTCTTTGTGACCCTTAAACCTCCAAACTATCCACACAGGACCTGGAATAGGAGGCTGAACCCCAATCTTCTTTCAGATACTGACGTTAAGAGGAAGGTGTCCACGGCCATTGCCGACTTCCTTCAGACTCATAGAGGAGACAATACTCCACTTCCGCTCCAGTGGGAAGCCATCAAGTGTGTTATCAGAGGGGTGCTCATAAGGGAGGGGTCGAGAATTAAAATGGGAAAAATCTAAACAAATCGAGGATCCCGACACAAATTTAGACACTAGAACATAGACACAAATCGACACTTGACTCTGATGTCCTTCTCAAATTGACTAAGTTAAGAGAAGACCTTAAAGCCTTTCTAGATCTAGCACACATGAAATTCCGACAGCGTTCTCAACAATTATTCTATGAGTTTGCCAATATATGTGGTAGGGCGTTAGCAAGACATATTCACCCAAAAATGATGTCAACGTATATCCCCTCAATTGAGACAGTAGACAAAGAATATGTCCACCACCCTACAGAAATTGCTTCGGCCTTTGAGAAATTCTATGAGACGCTCTACAATATCAATGAGGACACCACCGATCCTCTGAGATCTCACTTACTGCCAAAAATTGATAAGTACCTAGGGATACACCCCTCCCCCCGATGTCGTCCGGATCTATGGCCGAATTAGATAGAATTTGATAGATACAGCAGGGTCAGTAACTTTAAGGTTAACATCTTTAAATCCGAGATACTTAATATCTCTCTCCCTGCCACCCGGAAGGAAGTGCTACAGTAATTCCGCCTAGAAAGAACAAGTAAAGCACAAGAAGACACTGCCCTCATGTTGTCTCCAATGAAAGGCAGCAAGGAGGAAATAGAAAGTTAAGTCACCATGACCTTCTCCGTGTCTGGGACAGAGTAAGTGCTCAATTTCAATTGTCTAACTTACAGGGCCCAATGACCACCAATTTTGATAATCCCGAATTCCTGCCAGCTGTCCTGGTGTGGACATTCTCTCAGAGAACCAAGGCATGTGAAACCCTCTTTGGTGCCTCCTCCTTCCCATCCTTTACGGTGTTTCGCGACAAGTTACCTGATCATCAAATTCATTGGTGCGCATACCTGCAACTGCAGTCATTCCTCTCTTCTATCAGCCCCTCAAAGACCTGGACAGGGATTGCTCTGACTTCGAAGCCCTTTTGGTACAATCTGAGACTCCTTCTCATGTTATTTCAAGAATCTATCCTATTTTAGTGTATCCCCGGAATCATAGACGGTCTGGTTTAAGAGAGCATGGGAATTAGAACTGAGTACTAGGCCATCTGATTCGGACTGGTCCAAGGCTTTTATGTGCACTCACAAACTACCCCTGCCCTGGAAAGTTCAAGAAAGAAACTTCAAAATCCCAATGCGATGGTATAGATGCCCAGAAGAGATACACAAAATTTTCCTGTCTGTTCCGGATGCATGTTGGAGATGTGAAGCCCCTGGAGGGTCCATGCTCCACATTCTGTGGTCTTCTCCGACAATCCTCACTCTGTGGCGTAAAATATTTAAAATTCATGAGAAAGTCACTGGACTGTCTATCGCTTGTTTCCCACAGATTGGTCTATTATCTATAATCCCTGGGGCCTTCAAAGAGATCAAACATGGCCTACTTCGGCATTGTGTAGACGCGGCCAGGTCAGTGATCCAATGAAAATGGAAATCAAAGGAGACCCCTAATATCCTAGATTGGCTTATGGAAATGGACCTCATCTGCAGGATGGAAAAGCTCTCCACTCACTCAGAGCCCCAAATAAGCAAATATATTGGCACCTGGACGACTTGGCTCCTGTTCAGAGAGTACTAGAGTTCGCTGTGACCTATTCTCCTTTGAAGTAGACCCTTCCCCCTGCCGCTCTGTTCCCCCACCCCTTGTCATGCTCTCTCCTTGCTTTAGTCAGTACCTCTTCCCTGCACTTTTCCTTTTTCTGTTCTATACTCTTCCCTTTGATCTTTTACTATCTCTTTCTTGTGCTCTTTCTTTCTATAAATTCTTAGGCTGCCTTCACACTTGCAGATGGATCTGCAGCGTTTTGCAGATGCATCTGCAAGTGTGAGCATGCTGACCGCGGCCCCTATGTTTATAATAGGGCGCACGCGGTGTGAAAGCTCTCATTCACTCCTATATGTGTACTGTCAGCAGGCGTATGCCTGCTTACAGATCACACTCTCCCGCCCGCAGCATGGACGCTACATCTCGCGTCCACAGTGCGGACGGGAGTGTGTGATCTGTCAGCAGGCATACGCCTGCTGACAGTACACATATAGGAGTGAATGAGAGCTTTCACACCGCGTGCGCCCTATTATAAACATAGGGGCCGCGGTCAGCATGCTCACACTTGCAGATGCATCTGCAAAACGCTGCAGATCCATCTGCAAGTGTGAAGCCAGCCTTACTGTCTTTTACCTCAATAAGAAGCTGACTTACCCCCCAGTTTTCAGGAGAAATTTTCAACTGAAGAGACATTACAGAGCGAAATGTGCTTTGTCTACTCACGTTTCTTGGTACTGGCGGATGTAATAACAACACTTAATGTCTACTTACTAACGGTGCTTGATACTATGTAATGTTACTTTCGTTTCGATTAATAAAGAAACATTTAAAAAAAAAAACATTACAGGTAGACACAAAAACAACTACATCCTTATTCAATGTTGGCCACCAAAACCAAGAAGTGAGGAGGTCAAAGGTTACTTTTCCACCTGGGGCTCTGTTGAGAAGTGCATTATGATGCTCCCCTAAAATTTTGAGGTGCAGCTGCAAAGACACAAATTAATTTCCTAAGGGTATTATTATCTTCATTTAATTTGTCTTCAATGAAAATACACAAAAAGAATTGTCCTAAAGCCAAATTGGATCTAATTCCACACCAAACATAAAAAAGGGGGTGGACAAAAGTATTGACACTGTTAGAAAAATAATGTGATGCTTCTCTAATTTGTGTAATTAACAGCACCTGTAACTTACCTGTGGCACCTAACAGGTGTTGGCAATAACTAAATCACACTTGCAGCCAGTTGACATGGATTAAAGTTGACTCAACCTCTGTCCTGTGTCTTTGTGTGTACCACATTGAGCATGGAGAAAGAAAGAAAACCAAAGAACTGTCTGAGGACTTGAGAAACCAAATTGTGAGGAAGCATGAGCAATCTCAAGGCTACAAGTCAATCTCCAAAGACCTGAATGTTCCTGTGTCTACTGTTCGCAGTGTTATCAAGAAGTTTAAAGCCCATGGCACTGTGGCTAATCTCCCTAGATGTGGACGGAAAAGGAAAATTGACGAGAGATTTCAACGCAAGATTGTGCGGATGAAGGATAAAGAACCTCGACTAACATCCAAACAAGTTCAAGCTGCCTTGCAGTCCGAGGGTGCAACAGTGTCAACCCGTACTATCCGTCGGCGTCTGAATGAAAAGGGACTGTATGGTAGGATACCCAGGCAGACCCCACTTCTTACCCCAAGAAATAAAAAAGCCAGGCTGGAGTTTGCCAAAACTTACCTGAGAAAGCCTACAACGTTTTGGAAGAATGTTCTCTGGTCAGATGAGACAAAAGTAGAGCTTTTTTTGGGCAAAGGCATCAACATACAGTTTACAGGAGAAAAAAAGAGGCATTCAAAGAAAAGAACACGGTCCCTACAGTCAAACATGGCGGAGGTTCCCTGATGATTTGGGGCTGCTTTGCTGCCTCTGGCATTAAACTGCTTGACCGTGTGCATGGCATTATGAAGTCTGAAGACTACCAACAAATTTTGCAGCATAATGTAGGGCCCAGTGTAAGAAAGCTGGGTCTCCATCAGAGGTCATGGGTCTTCCAGCAGGACAATGACCCAAAACACACTAGAAAATGGTTTGAGAGAAAGCACTGGAGACTTCTAAAGTGGCCAGCAATGAGTCCAGACCTGAATCCCATAGAACACCTGTGGAGAGATCTAAAAATGGCAGTTTGGAGAACGCACCCTTCAAATATCAGGGACCTGGAGCAGTTTGCCAAAGAAGAATGGTCTAAAATTCCAGCAGAGCATTGTAAGAAACTCATTGATGGTTACCGGAAGCGGTTGATCGCAGTTATTTTGGCTAAAGGTTGTGTAACCAAGTATTAGGCTGAGGGTGCAAATACTTTTGTCTGGACCATTTTTGGAGTTTTGTGTGAAATTATCAATGTTTTGCTTTTTGCTTCAATCTCATTTGTGTTTTTTCATTGAAGACAAATTAAATGAAGATTGCAATCACAAATTCTTTGGTATTATTATTATTTTCAGGAAGAAACTGAGTATTATCTGACAAAATTGCAGGGGTGTCAATACTTTTGGCCACAACTGTATCTCTGTAGTGAGCTCCATTCTGCTCCCTTATTTCTGTCGAAAGCTCGATTGTTCTCTTATCTCTGTAATAAATGGAAAGGAAGCGCACAATAGGGTCTTATCTGATATAATCAGTCAATTATAAGTATGGTTGCACTCACCTAGTCAGGTTGTGTGTGACACAACCACTAATAAACCAGACAATTGGATCCTGTCGAACGCAGCAACCAGCCAGAAGAGTTGTATAAGATCATATGCGTTGCTATAGGAATCCGGCTTGCAGATCGCGCTGTTCGAAACTTTGGCCAAGATAATCACTCCAAGGACTTCGGATCTTAAAGAGAAAGATCTTTATTCCGCCACAGACTCGACGCGTTTCGTGTACCCACTGTATACTTCCTCAGAAGTTTAAGAATTAGGTAATTCTTAAACTCCTGAGGAAGTGTACAGTGGGTACAGGAAACATGTCGAGTTTGTGGAGGAATAAAGATCTTTGTCTTAAGATCTGAAGTCCTTGGAGTGATTATCTTGGCCAAAGTTTCGAACAGCGCGATCTGCAAGCCGGATTCCTATATCAGCTCTTATCTCTGTAGTGAGCTCGGTTCTGGTCCCATATCTCTGTAGTGAGCTCGGTTCTGGTCCCATATCTCTGTAGTGAGCTCGGTTCTGGTCCCATATCTCTGTAGTGAGCTCGGTTCTGGTCCCATATCTCTGTAGTGAGCTCGGTTGCTCTCTTATATCTGTGGTAAGCTCAGTTTCTCTCATATCTCTGTAGTGTGCTCGGTTCTTGTCCCATATCTCTGTGGTAATCTTGGTTGTTCCCTTATCTTTGTAGTAAGCTCTCTTATCTCTTTATATTCAAGTATTTTTTTTCATTGTTTTTCAAGTATAAACCCCTGTACTTTGTGTTCCCATCCCGTCTTAGATTGTAAGCTCCTTCGAGCAGGGTCACCTTCATTTTTTGCCTTTTTATTGTATTTCCCAAGTTGATTCTATGTTTATTGTATGTAACTACTGTTCATGCTTTACCTTTCTGTACTGTATATTTTTCTTATATGTACCGTTGTACTGTAAAGCGCTGCGAAATATGTTGGCGCTATACAAATAAAGTTTTATTATTATTATTAAGTATAGAAAGGTATAACAAACAGTACGATTCACATAAATGATACAAAGGTCAGTGAAGTACAATGAGTACAGTTAGTACATATAAGTACAATATAAAAGTAGCCGTATAATCTAAATAGTACAGTATGAAGATAGATGTATAATCTAAAATGGTCAGAGACCGAAGGTTAATCAGGAATATATGGGACTATTCAGAGCTTTAACTGCTCAATCATTGACCTATATATACATTAAATACACCAGTAACTTGGTCAATTTGTATAAAGCTAATTGCTATATAGTAACAAATATTTACATGTATGGAAGTACTTTGGAGGATATGATGATGCCACTATGAGTTGTTGTGGGTATGATGTTACTTAAGATAATGAAGGTAAATTAGGTTAGGTTGTGTTGAAATGAGCAGGATGATCTAATCTCGCACAACGTTATGGTCTTTATGGTGGCTGTATTGGAGACATAATTTCGTTCCAATCTTTCCATTTTCTAGAATATTTATTAAGAGGTTGTTTCTAAGATTGAATGTGTATTCGTAAGTATTGTGACATGCTATTTTCTCTACAGTGCTTTCTACAGTTGGGGGCATAGGCTCTCTCCAAAGGGCAGCAATGTTACTTTTTGCTGTGGGTAAAATTGGCATAATGATAGGTATATGTTTATAAGGGATGGATTCTAGAACTACAAGGAGGAGTACCAATTCAGGAGATTGGTGTAGCAATGTGATGTGGTGGCATTGCAATTCCTCCAGCAGAGGGGAGAGTTGGTATTTTGAATTCTATGACGTTTGAGTGGGGTATAATACCATTGTGTGTAAATCTTATAATGGGTTTCTGCAAGGGAGGAACAGGGGATGTTACAGTAGATAGATTCAAAAATTGTGTGCAAAAGATCCATTGTTATTTCTACATTAAGTTCTTTTTCCCATGCTATTATATTCGAAGAATAAGGAAAATGAGAGTCTTGATTAAAGTTCTGATATATAATGTATGTCCAGTTTTCCAGAAAAGGACAGTTTGTGGATATCTGAACATCTGAGCCAGGTTTTGGGGGAGGAAGAAGTTTAGTTTCTGGGAATTAATGAGATTTTGAATCTTCTTCCATGTTTTCTCTTCTAGAATGTTGAGTTTAAATTTTTCTATAAGAAGTTGGAAGGGTATGAGTTTTTTATTTTCATCCATTATGTCTGCAATGGATTTGATGCCCAGTTTCTTCCAAGAGTCTAGTTTAATTCTTGACGATATGAGTTCAAAGATATCTATATCTATCCATGTTGGGGAAACCATGGGGTGAGACTTGTGAGAGAGTTTCAGTAATGTTCTCCAAGAGAGAATTGCAGATTTGACAGCGATTTCTTCCGGGAGTTTCTTAGTTTTGTCACATAGGTAAGAAGGAACGGGGGATTTTTGCTGGCGGAGGCGGGCAGGCCGTGGACCATGTGCAGTGCTGGATGCGCTATATAGACGATCTATTGATTGTGTCGCAGGGCTCAGTGGGCAGCTCGAGGAGTTTATGCTGCTGCTGAATGATAATGATCTTAATATTAAATTAACTTTCAAGTATGACAGCAGCAGCATAGACTTCCTTGATATACGTATTGAGACGGACAGACAGGGAATGTTACAGACAGATGTGTATCGTAAGAGCACGTCCGTAAATTCTTTGCTCCATGCCTCTTCTGCCCATGATAAATCCACTATTCGTGCCATCCCGATTGGTCAGTTTCTCAGGATGATGCGGATCTGCTCCACCGAAGCCAACTTCAAGAAACAAGCATTGGACCTTAGGGAGAGGTTTAAACAAAGGGGTTACGGCTGTAGGCTCATAAAAAGAGGGTACGATAGGGCCAAAGAAAGCTTGCGAAGTGACCTCCTCCTTCCCCCAAAAAATAAGTGTGGCGATAGTCATAGTCCCACGCGATTTATCTCCACATTTAATAATGGATGGGGTACTATGAGAGAGATAATGAAAAAACATTGGCCTATTCTCCAGTCAGAGCCAAGCTTGCATGGACATCTGTCTGAATACCCCCTCATGACATCACCAAATCTTAAAGGGAACCAACCACCCCAAATGAACCCCCCGGACTGTTAATATGTGTCCCTACACCCAGCACACACATTTGGGGCAATCGTTTTTGCTAAAAAAAACTGTTTAGTAGAAGCTAAGATATCTGTTTATAAAGTTTAATAACTTCTGACGATTGGGTGTTACCTAGCTTTGTCCACGTGCAGTGTTCGTGCTCGTCAGCTTCCTCTCCCCCTCCCCTCTCACTTTCTAAGAGCCTGGCCGCGTCATGAAAGGGGAAGGGCTAAATCGCGACGAGCCCCGCCCCCTTTCATGACGCAATTTAGCCCCGCCCCTTTCATGACGTGGCCAGGCTCTTAGAAGTCAGAGACTCACCTTTTTAATTGTCATTGTGGTTTTCCCTTTCCCTCATTGAGTATATATGCTATGGGCCTGGTCTTCCTGGTCATTATACATATGTAAATTTTATTTGTATGTATGTATTTTTAATTTTATTCTCATGGTTATCCATCTGCTTCCCCAGGACCTTGAATTGATTTACAGAGATCATTTTATGAATACCCTTGGAAACTAACGGACAATACGAGGAAAAATCAACATTCATGCAACTTGATTATTTGATATATGAATTGTTGTATTAATTACTCTGTTTTGTGCCCATTATATGATTAAATCACGTAATATAACCCTCTCTGTATGATCAGCTTTATGATTCTGCATTCACTGTGCCAGCGCGCATGTGTTCACTCCTGGCCCTCCGCCCCCCTCCTGCAGCGTCATACAGGCCGACGTCTGACTCGGTTGCCTAGTTACCGCTGGGCCTCCTGGTCTGATGGCGGTGACGCTGTGGGGGCGGGACCGGACGGCCGTGGTGAGTGCGCATGCGCAGATTATGGCGCTGGGATTAGTTGAATCTAATCACGTGACCGGACTTGGTCATTATTTTAGGCCCACACTGAGGGGACGACGGTATCCCAATGATGAAGCACTGCACTTTATATTACCTGTAACACGCGAAACGTACGTAGGGGTCCTCCAGGGATTACCTCCCCATGCTTAAACTTGCTCTGATCACCTAGTAACGTATGCGGGGGTCAGCGGGGTGCCGATATCAGAATGGCCTTATACCATAGCAATTATGCTCTATATTGATAATGTGCAGTTATTGCTTCGGACCTTTGCTGCCCTTTGCAGAATAATGCTTTAGATCGCTCATGATCATTGAATGTGCATCATTGACTGGTATATGATATATAATCTGTACTGAAAAGGAACTTTATCATATATGTTCCACAGAAATAATTGTAATCATGTCATAACCAGCAGACATATAAATTGATGACTGTATGCATTGTATCTGTGACCTATGAGTGCATTCATTAAATGTATACTTGCCCGGTTTTTTGTATAACAACTGCAAGTTTCTATGTTACTTTTTATCCTGCACAATTGTGTCTCACTTTGTCTATCCAGCATATTTGTTCTATAAAAATAAAAAAGAAGTTTTTTGAAGCATCTTAAACTCCATGTATTTTTCTTGAGTCTTGAGTCTTGTTCGACTCATCTTGTAAGCACTGATTCTGCCAAGCCAGGAAATGTCTGTCTTTGCCAGATGCAGGCTGTCAGTCTGCATGGTTTAGGAAATGACATTTAAATTGGTGTCTACAATTGGTGTTAGGGGTTTAGTAAGTTTAATTCCTAGATAGTTGATGAGGTTATTTTCCCAGGCCAGTTTAAACTCTGATTTAAAGCGAACCTGTCACCCCCTCCAGGCATCTAAAAATAACACAGCCACCTTCTGCAGCACTAAGGCTGCATTCTGACAAGGTGTCTATAGCATTTATGCTCCCTTGATTCACTGAAATAAAGACTTTTATAAAATCTGTTTCAAACCTGATCCAAGACCGGGAGGCGGGTTTTCAAGTGTCTGTCTCCCTCCTCTGTGGTGTCAGTCATCCCTGTCTGCTCTCTCTGCGCCGCCTCCAGGGCCATCTCCCTGCATTACAGAGCTTTGTCAGCTCTGCTACAACATAGAGCTGCTGTTATAAGAGACCCCACAGTAGTAAATCTAGCAGGAGGACCCTGAGCAGACAAAGCACTGCCTGCTACATAGCAGCTTTTGAGCTGAGCAGTTTTCACTTTCAGTTTCTTGTACCCAGCAGCATTGCTCCTCAGCCCCTGATCTAAAGCACAAACTCAACTCTGCTGCACTGCTGACAGCTCAGCTCAAGGGCTCTGTCTGTTCAGGATCCTCCTGCTAGATTTACTACTGTGGGGTCTCTTATACCAGCAGCTCTATGTTGTAGCAGAGCTAATGCAGGGAGATGGCCCAGGAGGGGGTGCACAGAGAGCAGAGAGGGATGACTGACACCACAGAGGCTGGAGATAGACGCTTGAAAACCCGCCTCCCGGTCTTGGAACTGGTTTGAAACAGATTTTATATAAGTCTTTATTTCAATGACTCAAGGGAGCATAAATGCAATAGACACCTTGTCAGAATGCAGCCTTAGTGCTGCAGAAGGTGGCTATGTTATCTTTAGATGCCTGGAGGGGGTGACAGGTTCGCTTTAAGAGTACCTAGAGTTTGTGGATTAAGGTTTAAATGGAGAACTTGGCTTTTAGTTAAATTAATTTTGTAATTAGAGAAGAACTGAATTGTGTATAATAAATTCCTAATTGATTTAAGTGGGTTAGAAAGTGTTATAAGGATGTTATCTGCAAATAGGGATATTTTTTAGTGTGTTTGGTGTATTGGGATACCACTAATTAGGGGTTTAGATCGAATTTTCTCAGCTAGAGTTTCTATGTAGAAGTCAAAAAGGGTGGGAGAAAGGGGACAGCCTTGCCTTGTGCCGCTCATAAGTACAAATTTATCTGAGAGAACATTGTTGTTCAGGATTTTTGCTGAGGGAGTAGAGCAGGGGCGGAACTACCGTGGTGCAGCTGCACCAGGGCCCTGACCGGCTAGGGGGCCCCTTCAAGCCTGGAGGGGGGCCCCTTCAAGCCTGGTGGGGGGGCCCCAGCTGACCCCCGCAAGCTGCCGTCAGAGGAGAGGGGGGTCAGGCAAGGGAAGCAGAGAGCTTCCTGCTTCCCTTGCCTGATCCCGCCCCTCTCTCCTCTGCCCCTCCGGCTCCTAGGACAGCCACAAGCATCCGGCGCGGCTCACCAGGTAGGAGAGCACCGTGCCTGCGGCTCCCAGCAGCACACCCCCAGTCGTCTCCCCCCCACCCCGGGACGCACTGGCGGCCAGCAGCACCCCCCCCCCTCTACCAGGGCCCCCAGGGGTTACAGTCCGCCCCTGGAGTAGAGTATAGAGATGCGATGGAGTTTAAGATATTACCCTCAAAACCAATTTTTTTTTAAGGTTTGAAAAAGGAAGCCCCAGTGGACTCTGTCAAACGCTTTTTCAGCGTCAACAGCGCCCATCACGGCGGGAGTTTTAGTTTTTTCTATTCAGGATAGCAGATTAATGGCACGTCAGGTGGCATCAGAGGTTCCTCTACTCGGAAAAAATCCCACTTGATCTTTGTGGAGAAGTCTGAGAGAGATTTTTTGTAGTCTTGAAGTAATAGTTTTAGCGATGATTTTTAGGTCAGAGTTTAGGAGTGAGATAGGGCGGTAGTTGCTGACGTTTTCGGTGTCTCCTCCTTTTATTTTTGGAGATCACCGTAATAATTGCCTCCTGCATTTCTGCTGGAAAGGCGTCTCGGGATATGGTAGAAGAGTTGATGAGTTTTGTAAGGAATGGGGCAAGGGAATTTTTGAAGTTTATGCAGTATTCATTTTGTAGGCCGTCAGGGCCGGGAGATTTGCATTTGGCTAAAGAGTTGTTTGTTGCTAGGATTTCTGTTTCAGTGAAAGGGGAATTGAGGAAGTTCAAGTCTTCTTTAGGCGGGCGTCACACGCTACGATTTTGTGTGGGAACTCAATAACGATGTCAGGGGTTCGCGCTCGTGCTCAACATCTTAGTGAGGTGTCACATGTATAGATAACGGTCAGGACGCAGCAGCGATGTTCCGTGCAGGGATCGTTCACACAACCAGCGATTGATGCTTGTCAATGATGTGAATAGGAGAAATCGGTCAGGAGATCGGTTATGGCGGTGTCACACAGAACAATGCAGCAGATTGGATGATCCACATCGTCTGATATGAGGTCCGGTTCTCATATCTGGATATAACGATCTGATCACTTATCGCTAGTCAGATCGACCTGTCACACGCAACGATGTCGTAGGAGCGATGCCTAATCAGGCTCTTTCCAGCGAGATCTTTACATATATCGTAGCGTGTGACGCCCGCCTTAGAAAGAGAACAATGGAGTAAAAGAAATTTGTTTATGTCCGATTTTGAGGGAATAGGTACTGCTGGGTCATCCTTTAAATGATAGAGTTTTCTATAAAAGCCGGCAAATATATTCGAAATATCCTGTGGGTTTTTGTGTAATAAGTTTTTATCATCTTTAATTTGGAGGATTCTAATTTTGCGTCTTTGAATTTTTAATTTTTTGGCAAAGAGTTTAGAGAGCTTGTCCATGCAGTTGTGGAAGTTGCTTTTGATGGTGCGAATGTATTTGTCGTATTCAGATGCTAATAGGTTTTTTTAATTGGATTCGCAGTTAGAGAATTTCTGTGTGGATTTTATCATTTGGGAATTTTTCAAGTTGTATCTCTAGGTTCTTAATATTTTTTTATGATACATTCGTTATTTTTCATGTTGAAGCGTTTAAGTCTAGAGTTAAGTTGAATTAGATGACCTCTTATTACGGCTTTATGAGCAGTCCAAAGGGTTGAGATTTTTTTTTTTTTGAAACATCATATTTATTCAATTTTCCACCAAAGTTTTCTTCCAACAAAAATAGTTTACATTCGGTATAATCATAATATACAAAATCAGAGCAAGACAATCATACAAAAATTAAACAAACATTAATATAGACATTTTTGCATGTCAAATCGGTGTATTTATCATATAACAAAAATCACAATGCTCCCAAATCTCCAAGTAATATCCAAGTGCCGCAAGGTATGGGCAAGGACCCCTCCAATACCACCTATTCAAGGCTTTGTGTCTCAATATCTAATACCGTTTATATTCCAGCGGTGGATGTACGAGACCTTGCCATCTTATAAATCTATCTGTAAGTGTGAGTCCCTATCTTTACTCCCCTATAACATATTTCTTATCCTACATCTAGTCGTCCCAAAGTCCCCCCTAATTCCTCCAGAAGGTACCATGAAGTGTCTTTAAGTGGGACCATGATATCACGTATCGCTTCCCCTGAGGTGTTGGCTTCTATGAAACTCCTCCATTTCTCCATGAAGGCCACCATCATCGCCTCCTTATCTCTTAGCACCTCTCGTCTATCTATTTCCAGCGCTCTGTCCAAGCCCATCACCATGTCAGACTCTCCCGGTAAATCCGGTCGTAGCCAGAAAAGGAGTAGCAGGCGTTTCGCTAACAGCATAAGGACATGGGCCAAACGCAAGGCCCCTCTGTGACTCCCAGGCGTCTCCAAGTCCTGGAATATCCATTTCGAGGGTTCCATAGCATAGTGATATTTACAGTAACTATAGAGCAGGGCATCTACCATGCTCCAGAATACTTGGACCTTAGGGCATTTCCATATACCATGTATCATATCAGTTTTTTCCCGCTGACATTTCGGGCAATTAAGTAGGCGATCTGGATTGGATAAAGAACGCGGGAAGTTAAATCCGTATACCATCGCATGAATGATGCGGAAATGTGAATCTCTCCACTGTTCACTGGAAATATAGCGCCGTACTTTATCCCACCCTGTCAAAATACTGTCCTGCACTGAGTCATCCTCCAAATATCTCCTCCACACGGAGAACAATCCCGAGTCCCCACTCGGTGACAGAATGACCCTAAGTTCCCTATATATGGAAGAGATGCTCAGCTGGGAAGATTCCATGTTAATTAGTCTGTCACAAACGTTTGGGGACAGTTCCTTGGATACATCACGTAGTCGTGCCATGACATGATTTTTTATTTGCATATATTGGAGACCCTGTGTCCCCCCCAGTCCAAAATTGCCCAGAATCTCCAACCCCGTCATCCAACGTCCTTCCGTCTTATGTAGCAGATCGCCCATCTTCAACACCCCCTTCCTTCTCCAGTCTCTGAATAGTGCGTTGTCACGTCCCATAGTAAAGTCAGGGAAGGCCCATGGATTAAGATGTTTAGAGACCCTCCAGGACAGGCCACATTTCTTCCTGACCGCCTTCCATGCCGCAATTGTGTCCTTGCAGACAACGGCTGACTTGATATGAGGCGGAATGCTTGCTAGGGATGAATGTAGGAGGGAACAACGGTCCCAAGGGGCACAGAATTCCACCTCAAGTGGGCCAGCAGAATATCTGTTAGCAGCTGTGATCCACTCTACTACGTGCCGCAGCAAACATGCCAGATTATAACCCCTCAAGTCAGGTAAGTTTGTACCCCCCTCAGCTCGCGGTAACATCAACGTACCCAGACGAAGTCTAGGTCTCTTTCCCTTCCACACGAACGTGGAGAATGCCTTATTAATCCTACATACGTCAACATGTTTCAACAGTAGGGGAATCGTTTGTAAAGGATAGAGAAGTCGGGCAAAACTTACCATCTTTACTAAATGACATCGACCCAACAGGGAAAGTGGAAGATTTGCCCACCTTTTCAGTTCCTGTTCAATTTTGTCAAAAAGTGGGGAGTAATTAAGGGTGTAGACCTGGCTCGGTGTCCTGCCTAACTGGATCCCTAGGTATTTGATGTGAGAGTTGGCCAACGGAATTCCCAATGCGTTCGCAGTTTCCCTTAAAGCTCCCCCCCTCTAATACTCAGTATTTCGCATTTTCGTCTGTTTAAGGAAAACCCCGCAAAGATTCCAAATGACTCAATGCCCCTAATCAACATAGGCAGATCACTTTCCGGGTTATCCAAAAAGAGAACGATATCATCTGCGAACAGAGCAGATTTCACCTCGCAGCGTCCCACTTTAATTCCTGAAAATGGGCTAGCATTATTAATGTATCTCGCCAGGGGCTCCAGGGCTATATTAAACAATAGAGGCGATAGTGGGCACCCCTGCCGAGTCCCTTTCTGTAGCGGAAATTTCGGTGACAGGAAGCCCGGGGTGTGCACCCTCGCAGTAGGGTTAGAATAAAGATTAGAAATAAAGCTACGAAATCTGCCCTCTATGCCCATTCTATTCATAACCAGATCCAGCCATGGCCACCGGACATTATCAAACGCCTTTTCTGCGTCCAAGGTGACCATGGCCGGATCTTTCCCCTCCTGTCTGGCACTATTTCGCACCACGTCCAACACCAATAACGCCTTGCGGATGTTAGTCACTGCGGAACGCCCTTTAACAAACCCAGACTGGTGAGCCTCAATGAGTTCTGGGAGGACCTGGGCCAGCCTGTCTGCCATTATTTTAGATAGAAGTTTAAGGTCCACATTTACGAGAGATATAGGCCTGTAATTTGCCGGATTTTCTCTATCTTTATCTCCTTTGGGCAACAATTTAATATAGGCCATATTCGTGTCGTCAGGTATAGGGTCACCCATGGTAAATCTATTAAACATCCCCGTCAGTGTTGGGGTCACCTCCTCTCTCAGGATTTTATAAAACTCCCCCGTATAACCGTCTGGGCCTGGTGCCTTATTAGTACCCAATTTCCTGATGGCTGAGTCGACCTCGGATTCCGATATGGGTTTGTTAAGAACGTCCAGATCTGCTTCCGAGATCGAGTCAAGGTGTATCTTTCGTAACCAATCTTCTCCTCCCGACATTTGTTCTCCCTGTACTCTGTAAAGCTTTCGGTAAAAGTCTCCCAGTACATTATTAATGTCCCTTGGGCTAGTAACCACTTCCCCACCCTGACGACGTAGTCCCATAATCGGATTAGGTAATCTGCGACCCCTAGCCAGGTTCGCCAGTAACTTCCCCGCCTTATCGCCAAATCTATTTAGATCCACGTCCAGCTGACCACGTATCATGATTTCCCTGGTCTCTGCCAATCTGTCAAAATCTTTCCTCGCCTCTGTCCATTTCTGTCTGTCGGACTGATTACATGTGAGGCGGAATGTCCTGTAAGCGTCTGTGACTTTCGCGCTGGCCACTGAGTACTGTTCTGTCAGCTTCTTCTTTTGTGTTAAAGTATGAGCAATAATTTGTCCTCTAACCACTGCCTTCCCCGCTCCCCAGAACAACGTATGGTCATCTTTGTGGGCCGTGTTATCTCTCGAGAACTCAAGCCACCATTCTTTAAGTCTGGTCCTAAAGTCTCCCAGTTTCGACAGATGTGAGGGAAAGCGCCACAGGATGTCCGATCCTTTAGGTTGAACATCAAGGATGTCCAAAGACACCGGACTGTGGTCTGAGATGACCATTGGCTCAATCTCTGCACCCTCTATGGATCGCAACATTTTCGTATTCACCAGGAACATATCTAATCGTGACCAAGACGAGTGGGGGTACGAGTAATGAGTATATTCCAACTCCTGTGGGTGTAGAGTTCGCCACACATCTGCCAAACCCAAAGACCTCACCATGTCAGCTAATGCTCCTCCCCGCCTAGGTGCTCCTATAAGACCGGAAGTCCCGTAGGTATCCCTCCTCCTATCCAAATCTTCAGTCATTACTTCGTTAAAGTCGCCTCCAATTATTATATTTGGTTCACTATCCTCCAACCACCTCGTCTGTAAATCTCTAAGGAACTGACCCCGCGGGCCGTTTGGAGCATAGATGTTATATAGACTTAACCGTTGAGCCTTTACTTCCAGGACTAAATGTAGTACCCTCCCCTCTTGGTCTCTAGATACCGATACCTCAGTATGAGCTAGATGTTTGTTAACTAGTATTAATACCCCAGCTTTACGGTCTTGTGCACCTGAAATCCATCCCGCTCCCACCCATTGCTTTTGCATGTAATGTAACTCATGTTGCCTAAGATGTGTCTCCTGTAAAAGGGCAATGTCCACCTTAAGTCTTTTCAGATGTCTAAGCACCATATGTCTCTTATTGGGGACCTAAGCCCCTTAACATTCCAGGTTATTACTCTAACCATTTTTCATAACGTCATGAGGAGAAAAGTAGGCACCCAGCCCACCCCAGAGTCTCGGATTGACGACTAGATAGTATAGTACCCATTTCATGTGTTGGGAAATCAGAGCATCCAATGATACAGCACTATATACTTGGAGTAATAAACCTATTGGGAGCAACAACACAACCACAAAAAATAAACTGAAACAAACAACCCTCACCTTATTAGTCATCACCCGACCACGTCGGGCACACGAGATGGGAACTTCAACAAACAAGTTTCCTCTCGGGAAAATGTCTTTCCTTAACCCCATGGCTTCCTTTTTTCTGTGCTGACGCGGCCCGCCCTGAGCCTTACGCCTGATATTCACATATACGGAACCATTCCAAGAAGGCCGTTGAATTGGTATATGTTGCCTTGGACATGTAAGCTTATACATACCCCCAACTTCAGATATAATATACATC
The DNA here is from genome assembly GCA_033576535.1 of Allobates femoralis. Lineage (NCBI taxonomy): Eukaryota > Metazoa > Chordata > Amphibia > Anura > Aromobatidae > Allobates > Allobates femoralis. The sequence continues at coordinate 397,854,808 of JARQOC010000006.1, read as the reverse complement.
CCTTCCCATAAAGAAAAGAAAAGAGAAAGAGGAAAAAAAAAAAACAACACCAGTAGTAAGGGAGGCACATTAGGGCAATCAGACTATGGAGTGAACTTCTCATCATATGATATTCACGTAAAAAGAGAGATGAAGAGAGAGAAAGGTAGAGAAAAGAAAGGAAGGGGAGAAATGAAAGAAGAGGAAGAAAGTGGGACATATAAGAGAGCGAATGAGAGGGAGAAATTGCGAGGTGGAGGGGGGAAGGAGAGGGGGGGAATACCGGGGGGGGGGGAGAGAGGAGGATGTGGAAATAGAAGTGAGAGGCAAGAGAGTAATTGTGTGAATGTGGGGGGAATAGAGGAGGGGAAGGGAGTGTGTAGAAATATGTATATGAGAGGGATGAAAAGGGGATGAAGAGGTTTAAGTTCAAGATTGAGATTGAGTCGGTGAGAAAGTATATGGAGTACATATAGATGTACGGGAGTGAAGTGGGAACGTCATATGAGCGGAAACAAAAAAGCAGAGAGGGAGGATTGAAAATGGGAACCAACGCTTGCCAGTAGCTTTAGTAGACATGGCTATCCATTAGCATCGGTCTGTCCATGGATCCTCAGGGATAAGATGCCAAGGTCATCATAGGGAAGTCACAACTTGTAAAGCAATCCTTCCTTGCTGTGTCACACGTCCGATGCGTTCCCAATCTCAGCTGAGTCCAGTATTGTCGCCGTGCATTGGTCTCTAGATGAGGCTTCCTCACTGGAGTGATGATTACGCCTGCGACGCTGTTGCGTTGTCCAATTTGCGTTGTCAGAGTAACTATCGCGTCCTCCAGGAACCATTTTCTCTGTAACAGCGTCAGCGTACGAGCGTTGTGTCTGGGATCTTGGGGAATTCCCGTTCTCTGGCGTGCGACGATGAAACCCAAAGGAAGCACGACCTTGAATAAATTGCATCGCTGCAGCACTGTCTGTAAATGATTTCAGGACACCTTTTGGATCCCGAAACCTGAGTATAGCCGGAAACGCTAGTTGGAAGCGCACGTTTTGTTTAAAAAGCAGGGAGCAGGCTGGACTGAACAGTTTCCTCTTACGTGCCACTGAAGCCGAAAAGTCTTCATATAACCTGACTCTGTGGCCACCCACTATCAATGGGAGCCTTCTGGACCTGTACTCCCTCAGTAGTGTTTCTTTGTCCTTGTAGTCCAGATATCTTGCAATAGCTTGTCTCGGGTTGTCTTGCGGGTCCCGTGGCGGGCCCACTCGGTGCGAGCGCTCAACTCTGCATTTATGTTGCATACCCAGCACCTTTGGCAGTTCCACCTCCCAGATAGCGTCCAGTTGACCAGGTGAGATGGATTCAGGTAGACCCACCAAACGCAGATTATTCCGGCGGGACCGGTTTTCCAAATCATCTAATTTGTCTTCCGAGTACACCGCCTGCTTTTGCAAGCCCGCCACCTGCTCTTCCAAGCGCAAAATTCTGTCTTCAGCTTCTCCCAATCTAAGTTCTGCCTCTTGCAGCCGGTCCCCTTGAGCTGATACCGTGCGCTGTAGATCCTGAATCACTTCTGCTACAGCTTCCTTGACCGCCGCTTTCAGATCAGCCGCAAGGTATGGTGCGACCTCTTTAGCTAAGGATTGCACATCCACAGTGTGCATACAGGAGGCTGGGTCCCCCATTTCACCACCGGAGGTCCCCCCTCGTTGTCCGCCATTACTATTGTTATTCCTAGGCTGCGTCTCGCCCACTCCCGAAGCGGGAGACGATCCCCCGTTCAAACCTCTCGCCGGCGGATCTGGTCTGCTCCTGGCGGTACCTCCAGTCTGGCCTCCTCGCCCCCCAGAGGATTTGGCAGTACGGCTGTGTTCTTTCGTTTTGGCGGCGCTGGCTCGCACTTCCGCCGCCATCTTAAGCTGTGTCCCGCTCGGCCTCGTGATGCGCCGGGTGACAGTCTCCTCTCCGCCCGTACTCCTCAATATGTATCTGTCCAGAGTCCCTGTGGTACGGGGAGTGGACGCCAGCGTGGATATGGCCCGGATGGCTCCTTAAACCCGGTGATTGTGACGGATTGTCGGCTCAGGGACAGGAGCCCTCATTTCAGGCAGCCATCAGCACAGCGCCGGAACCGGAAGTGGGAGTTGATTCTTATGGGATTCTTATAACCCGTTAGTCTCTACTGAGTATATGATGCTTCACATGACGTTATGTATCCGTAGTATCAGAGAAATAGAGGAATAAAGCACATGTGGAGATCCAGAAGATATAGCACTACAGGCCCAGGTGGCGTCTAGCACTGCAGGGGTTAACAATAGAACTGATAAGTCTGAATGCTGCAGGAGTTGTGAGACAGTGATGCTGCAGTCCTACAAGTAAGGGTGGGGGTCAGTGAGGGGTAGGATCTTCTGTAGTGGGAGCAGATACCGACAGCACAACAGTGTTACCCAAATTGCAACGGGTTACAGCAGATCAGGTGTCCCCACAAAGATAGTTTATGGTGCCAGCCACTAGAATATACTCTGAGATCAGAGAGACAGGGTCCTGTATGGGCCAAGGTGTTGTAGAGCCAGGAGATTGTAAGGGATGATGTTAGTCTCTTGCAAAAGTGCAATACCGAGCAGGCTTGAGGGAGGGAGCTTCTCTCCCCTCCACTCATCCAGGCACAGTCTATTTGGTCTTAGCTCCGTATCTCAGCCCTGTTGCTGCTCAATGTGTGGCCAAGACTGTTAATAACCTTCCTCTGAGTGGGAATGTTTCCTGATAGCACTTACACTGTGTTATGTGTGCCAGCGAGGGTTAACTTTCCTGAGTCACCATTATCTCTGCAGGAGATGTCTTTCACTTACCACTCCAATGACTTCTCAAATAGCAGGTCCCGGCAAAGGCTTCTCACTGCTTCCTGGAGTGTCAGATATCAGCAGCCCAGCTCCATTCTGTTTGTGTGAGCCAATCTGTGGTTGCAGCTGCTGTAGGAGACACAGTGCAGAGTGTGCACCCGAGGACAGATAGAAAGTCTCTGTAGGAGCAGGTGGCAGAGCTCCTTGTGGCAGCACAGCTCTGTGAGGGGGATGTCACACAGTCAGGCCAAAATGAGAGCTTGAGGTGGTAGACAGGTAAAAATAAGCCCAGCTTGGTGTGCTGGGATGAGGCAGCAGATGATTTAGGGATGAATGGAGGCCAAATAGCATCTCCAGAGCCGCGGATGCCTGTGATTGAGGATCAGGTAGCAGGAGCTTCTTCACATGCATCCTTCCTGGATCTCGGCCATCTTGGATCTCCAGGGTTGAGATTTTGATGTTTTCTAGGTCGTTCTCTTGAAAATAGAGATTAATGTGATTTTGGATTATTTCTCTATATTGTGTGTGGTGGAATAGGTAGGAGTTAGCGCGCCAGATTTTTTCATCAGCGTGCATGGGACCACAGGAAACTTCAAAGGTGAGCGGTGAGTGGTCCGAACATGATCTAGGGTGGATTATAATAGATTTAATACAATGTAATATATGTATGAGTTAAAAGGAGATCAATCCGGGTGAATGACTTGAGCAATACGTCCATGCTCAACTTTCCTCCCACCTATGGGTGAATCAACCCTCCCCGTCGCCTGAGATGGGGGGGTGCTATCGGCGGTGAATAGCTGAGGAGCGGGGGAGTGACCGCTTCAGCTCTGTAGCCCACCCTGCCTCCTTGCCACCTGAGCCAAAGGCTCACATTGTCCAATGGACAGTGCGGCCCTGCTCCCACCTCTCATCTAAGTCTCTCTTTGACAATCTACAATCTGGTTTTCGTCCCCACCAACTCCACCGAAACTGCCCTAACCAAAATTATCAATGACTTACTCACAGCCAAAGCTAACAGACAATTCTCCATCCTCCTCCTTCTCCACCTGTCCTCTGACTTTGACAGTCGACCACTCCCTCCTAATTCAGATTCTTTCTTCCCTTGGCATCAAAGACCTTGCCCTGTCCTGGGTTGCCTCATACCTTGCCAACCGCACATTTTGCGTTTCCCACTCCCACACTTCCTCCTCATCCCGCCCTCTCTCTGTTGGAGTCCCACAAGGCTCTGTCCTGGGGCCCCTACTTTTCTCCATCTATACCCTTGGCCTAGGACAACTCATACAGTCCCATGGTTTCCAGTACCACCTGTATGCTGACGACACTCAGATCTACCTCTCTGGCCCAGATGTCAACTCTGCTGTCCAGAATCCCGGAGTGTCTGACAGCAATATCCTACTTCTCCTCTCGCTACCTAAAACTCAACGTAGACAAAACCGAACTCATCATCTTTCCTCCATCCCATCTTTCATCTTCACCACCTGATCTATCTATTATGGTAAATGGCATCATGCTCTCTCCCACACCTCAAATTTGCAGTCTTGGATTAACTCTAGACTCTGCCCTGTCCTTCAAACCACACATCCAAACTCTCACCACCTCCTGTCGCCTCCAGCTCAAGAATATTTCCAGAATCCGTCCTTTCCTCAGCCCTCAATCAACTAAAATTCTTGTACATGCCCTCATCATCTCCCACCTTGACTAATAACATATGGGATAAATTAAAATTCACAGTTTTTAGTGATTTACAGGAAACTAATTTTTTAGATACGATGGTGAAGAAGGTTTCTGATGGCACTGTGACCACCAACATCTATAGAAAACCAACCAATTGAATAGTGTTCTTTATTTTTCGAGTGCTCGCCCGTTTTCTGTTAAAAAGGCAATTCCAGTTCACACGGATGAAAAGGATCAAGTCTGATCCATCCAGATGTGAAACTAGACTTAATGAGATGCAACAAAATGTTCTAGACAGAGGTTACCCTGAATATGTGTTGAAAGAAGCAAGGGAATCTGCAGGTAATATCAATGTGGATAATAATAAAGAAGTGGATCGGATCGCATTTGTATGAGATTATAGCTGTATTAATAATAAAATAGATACCATTATTAGAAATCACTGGTGGATCTTGCAGGATTCATATCCAGATACATTCCTCTTTTCGGAACTTCCACTTTTATGTAAAAAGCCAACTTTGAGAGATACAGGTGCATCTCAATCAATTAGAATATCATCAAACAGTTATTTATGTTCAGTAATTCAATACAAAAAGCTAATGCATATATTATATAGAGTCATAATAAGAAGAGTGATCAATTTCACGTTTATTTCTGTAAATGTTGATGACGATGGCTTGCAGCCAATGAAAACCCAAAGGTCGTTACCTCAGAAACTTAAAGTAGGGAAGATGAATGGTTAAAAACCGCGCTGCCATATTCCACAAGACATCAAAGGGTGACGCATTTCAGGGTTCCCAGAAATGCCCTGAAACATGGCAATATTATATTGATTTGTCCTGAGAAATGGGCCAGGGAGCCCTGAAATGCATTTACTAATAAATCAATATTGTATTCACCCTTTGATGTCTTGTGGAATATGGCAGTGCAGTTTTTAACCCTTCATATTTCTTACTCTATATGCACCATGCTGGGGACTGAAGCAGCTGTGATATCCTTTTATAGTGGTTGTGACTCTCACAACCACACAAGGTGAAGCCTCTGATACCTATTTAGTTCATATTTTATCTCTCATCCTCCCTACTTTAATATTCTGAGATAATGACCTTTGGGTTTTCATTGGCTTAAATCCATAATCATTGTATAGAGTCATTACACACAGTGATCTGTCCGTGCGGGTTCCTATATGTTGGGGAGACTCTCCAGCATATGGGGGCCGGGCCCATATAAATAGATATAAATCTAATATTAGATGCAAGATTTGTTGCTTCCCCTTCCCAGTTGTTACAATGAGATGAAAACGCTATTTCTCAATTAAGGTTTTATTTAAAGGGACGCATATTACAAAATTAGAAAAAGTCTGCTTTGACCTTTATAACCTCATTTTATATATATTATTGTACCTAAAGCAAAATAATTAAAAAAAATTAAAAAGTATTAAAAAAAAAAATGATTATTGTGATATTTATTACAACTCCTGATATTGGACTTGTGACTTGTCTATATTTCAGACTGCCGCTGGTAATCTGGGTGGAGGATACGGCTGAGCCTTGCGCTAGATCTGCCAATGCAAAAGATGTTGGAAAAAGGAAAAATAAAAGAGGAGAAAAAAAGAAAACCTGTGTAAATGCAGGAATTGCGTTTTCAGATATATGGTTAGCATTTGTGGAAGCTTGATGGTATATCTGTGTATAGCTCAGCGGTCTCCACCACGATATGAATTGCTCGTAATAATGTAACATGCTATTTCTGTGACCTTTCGCTTTTTTTTTTTTAATTTTTGTTCTAACTTTATTAACAACATACAAACCTTGCAACTAACTTTATTAACAACATACAAACCTTGCAACTAAACACTCAGACTGGAATGGAATGTTCCAACACATTGTGATATCATCACTCTTGTGATGTCATTAGAATGTTGCTGTAAAAGGCTTCTCCCTGTCCAGATTCCCTCATTCTTAGCAGAGTTATCTCTCAGACAGGTTCTGCCCAGTGACAGTGTGAGCAGTTTATCTGAATTATTTGTATTCCCGATGTTCTAACATCTCTGGAATATTCTTCATATCAAGGTATTATTTTTATAGAACTAAATGTATTGATACCCATTTTTTTATGAATAATTAACTATTTTTTTTAATATATATTTTTATTTTTATTGAAAATGTTAACAATAACACTGACAGTGTCGATCAATATGCATTGAATTATAGATATAGACACATCAACTTCAATAATTATTTACAATGCTAAATTAGATCATGACTCATATTTATACCTGGAGGGAATCGTGTCATAAGTATATACAGGACCTATCAATAACTTAGAATATCATCAAAATAGTTTATATCTTGAATTACTGAAATATATTAAAAGGAATTTGTCACCTGTTTTTTGCCACCTAAGCTGAAATTAGAATAATGTAGAGCCAGAGATCTTGATTCCAGTGATGTGTCACTTCACTTACTGGGCTGCTCAGAGTAGTTTTGATAAAATCACTGTTTAATCAGCAGGAGATTATCATTACAGGACTACTTGTCCTGCTGCCAGGTAGTCCAGCATATTCATGAACTGCTAAATCTCCAGCAGTAAATTTATCAAAATGACAACAAGCCACTCAGTAAGTGACACAGCACTGGAATCAGAGTCCCAATCGCTACAATATGCTGCTCTCAGATGGGATGGCAGACACCTGATGACAGATTCCCTTTATTTAAAACACATATATCATATATAGAGTCATTACAAACAGAGTGATCTATTTTCAAGTGTTTATTTCTGTTAACGTTGATGATTACAGCCAATGAAAACCCAAAGGTCATTATCTCAGAAAATGAAAGTAGAAAAGGAAAAAAACATAGACAGCACCTCCCAGGGGGATGAAAACACAGGTGCAGAGCTGCAACACTGAACAACATAATGTACAAAGACTACAGCAGCACACTGCTAAAGCCAACACATGCAATTGAGAGTGTCAAATAGAATACAAAAAGTTTTTTGTCTGAGAAAAAATAATTTTTTTCAAAAAAATTCAGACAAAAACAATTTTTTTTTTTTAAATACAATTATTCTAAGGTTCTGAGTGCATCTATTGGCCAATGTTTCTGGGAGCCCTGAAATGCATTTACTAATACATCAATATTATATTCACCCTTTGTTGTCTTGTGGAATATGGTAGCTCGCTTTTTAATCCTTCATCCTCCCTACTTTAATTGTCTCAGAAGATGACCTTTGGGTTTTCATTGGCTGTAAGCCATAATCATCAACATTAAAAGACATAATCACTTGAAAAAGATCACTGTGTGTAATGACTCTATACAATATATGTGTTTCACTTTATGTATTGAATTACTGAAATAAACTAACTTTTTGATGATATTCTAATTCATTGAGAGGCTAAAGGGACTTTTGGGGCCCCCCTAGGCTCCAGGGCCCGGGTGCGATTAGATATAAATCTAATATTAGATGCAAGATTTGTTGCTTCCCCTTCCCAGTTGTTTCAATGAGATGAAAACGCTATTTCTGGGGGGGGCGTGGCCTGGACATGGAGGGGAACAGACGCTGATCGCCGGAGCTCCTGTCCTCGCTTCACCTCCGGGCCGGAACAGCCGGTGTTAGACCCCACTGGCGACCTCATATGCCGCCCAAGAAAAGGAGTAGCCGGATTCAGCGAGCTCGGGAGCCGTCTGTGCCCCCCACAAGGAGGATTTCGCATTATCTCCGTAGCGCTGCCCTGGAGTGTGAGGCAGCTGAGGGGAAGATGGCGGCGGTGAAAGCGCATGACGCGGATCAAAAGCCGCGCCGAGCTGCAGAGGGCGGCAGTGTTATGGCGCTGGCCCTCTCACAGACCGAGGAAGCACAGTCTCCTGACCGGGATAATAAGCAAGATCCGGTAATGTCTGTCTCCCCCCAGATGTGTGCCCCAGAGAAGATCATGTCACCTAACCAGGGCTGTGGAATAGCGGTCATCCATGAGGCCCTGGTTCATATCACACAATCAGTGCCCCAAGATGGCGGAGTTGTAACCCTAACTAATAAAGGGGACACTCCTGGGGCTCAGGAGCAGCATCAAGCTGGCGTGGACGCTGATATGGTTGTGAGGGAACATAGTCAACAAGGACTTACTAGTTTGTCGATGGATATGAGGCAGACTTATACTCAGTCTCCACAAAGAGGAGTAATGGGAGAGATGAACACTCAAAATCCCTTGACAAGGGGTCTCCCAGTGAAACACCTGGAGGGACCCCGCTGTAATCTAGGAAACATACCACTGCAGAATCCTACCTATGCCAGATCCCCCTTACATCTGGGTCAGGTACTGATGATTAGCCCATCAGGGGGACAGGAGATATGGGATGATCTCAGAACACGTATACAGACTATCCCTACCAGGGAGGAAATGGAGGGTTTTATTACCCGGATGGAGGCGTCCTTTAAGGCCGAGGCCACCGAGCTCCGGGGTGAAGTCCATAAGCTCAATCTGAGAATAACATCTACTGAGTCATCCTCCCAGAATGTTGAAGAGAGGCTGCAGATACTAGAAAACAGGGTCTCTTCACAAGCCTCTCAGCTTGAAAGAATGTCAGACTCCATGGAAGACATGGAAAATCGGGAGAGGAGGAATAATATCAGGATCAGGGGCCTCCCCGAGAGCATCGGCCCTAAGGAGTTAGACTCTACCCTTAAAACCATATTCAACTCGATAAGAGAAGTGTCGGCAGACTCAATTCTGGAATTTGACAGAGCACATAGATCCCTGGGACCCCCGCCCATGGAAGGGGATAGACCTCGAGACGTGGTGTGCAGGATCCACAAGTATACAATCAAAGAGGCGATTTTTACCAAAGCTCGATCAAAAGGACAGATTAAATACAAGGACCATTCCCTTCAATTACTGGCAGACTTATCGAGGCGCACCTTGCAGAAACGGAGGGCGTTTCGCCCTCTACTGATGATCTTAAAACAACAGGACATACAATACACCTGGGGTTTTCCTTTCCGCCTCCAGGTGCGGAGAGATGGAGTGCTTCACTATGTCACCCACCCTAGGGGAGTACCGGAGTTTAAAGAGGCGTTGGGACTCCCCCCGGTCACCATTTCACTAGAGGAATGGCCGGGACACTATGAGAGCCTAGAATAGGTGCCGAAGGCCCCGAAACCATTTAGAGGAAGAAGAAAGAGGGGGAAGGGGGCTTCACGGAAGAGGAGGAATGGAAGTTGGAGACGGGGATCGTTTAATAATGGTTGAGGACCATTCCTCTCGTTTTGAAAGTAATATTATCTGACCTTCTGCATTCCGATGGTATTTCTAATAGGGGGGATAGTAGAGATGGTTTATATGACGATTTATCTCACCACCTAAAGGCAAATGTATACCAAGGGTACTCATCAACATTTATATTCTGTTACACTTATGCTTTACTGAGTCATATTACTACTACGTAGTGGGGTCCGTAGAATATACACCGGCTCAGATACTTTTTCTGCATCTGATTATAGTTATAAAAAATTTCCTCAGGTTTAATTGTTAATGTTTGGTAATGTTATTTATACATGTTACAATTTCTATGTTTACAACTATGGCCCGGGGTGAGGGGGACAACCCCTAAGTGGACAGGCTACACCTCACCGGGATATAGTCACCTGTTATAAGGAAGAGTGGTCGGATAGGCCGCCCCTAGCCGCAATCCCAGATCATTCTGGGAAATGTTTCTATTCTCTATTCTTCTCTATTCTTTTCTATTTTTCTTTCTTTTTTTAGTTTCCTTTTCTCTCTCTTTCCCCCCCTTTTTTTTTTTTTTTCCTTCTCCCCTTTCCCCTCCTCCCAGCTCTTCCTCTCTATACTTACCTACTCCGGCCCCAGTGTTGATCATGTCATCTTTAAAAATTTGTTCGCTCAATGTGAAGGGATCTAATACTCCCCAGAAGAGGTCTCAGATCTTATACTCTGCTCATAAGCAGAAGTGTCAGATCCTGATGCTACAGGAGACTCACTTTAAATCAGGACATGTTCCGAGTCTCCGTAATAGATACTTCTCAGAATGGCACCATAGTACGAACCCAGAAGCAAGAACGAAGGGGGTGTCTATTGCGGTCCACAGGTCACTGACACACGAGATTCTTGATACCTGTATAGACCCACAAGGTCGATACATTTTTCTTAAGATGAGGATTGCTGGATCTTTGCTAACTGTCGTTAATTGGTACTTGCCTAATAGGTTTCAAACGAAGACATGCAGATCGTACCTACTTCGGTTGACAACCTTTGCGGAAGGATCAACCATTATCGGTGGGGATCTCAATTTCACCCTGGACCCGGCGGCTGACTCATCCTCTGATAAGAGTTCCATACCAAAAAAAAGGCTTGTCTCCATAAAAAAGCTCTTTCACACTCTGAGGCTTATAGACATCTGGAGGACCCTGAATCCACAAGGGAGGGATTTCACATATTTTTCTCCATTGCATAACTCATATAGTAGGATAGACCTATTTTTCGTTAGTCATAGTTTATTATCTTGGAACCCCAAGGCTACCATAGGAGATATTCTACTATCAGACCATGCCCCCACCTACTTGACTCTCACTTTGCCTGACACGAGTAAGAGACCATGGACCTGGAGAATTAATAAACATCTATTGAAAGACGAGGTGTGTATGACTGAGGTTAAGGAGACAATACAGTCCTTTGACCAAGATCATGCCACTGACCCTACCCCTTCTCCCACAAAGTGGGAAACCCTGAAATGTGTTCTGAGAGGGGTGTTTATAAAACATGGCACTCGTCTGAAGAAGAATAACACAAAATTGGTGGAGGACCTTCTCTCTCAAATTCATGTACTGGAAACTACACATGAACAGACCTTATCTAGATTGACCCTCACTGACCTGACCTTAAAGAAAAAAGAACTTAAAGATTTACTAGATCAAAAATGTCGTAGGTATTCTGAGAAGTCTAGGAGTTATTTTTACTCTAATTCAGATAAGTGTGGACGTCTCTTGGCCAGACTGCTCCATCCTCGGTTAACCCCGACGTTTGTCCCATGCATCTCTACTAAAAGGGGTGATTTTACATCCTTGCCAGACAAAATTCTGGAGGAATTTAGACAGTACTATCTCGATCTCTACAATATCAAGGGACAATTATCTGATGCACCGTCCTCGGAACTGTCAGAAAGGATTAAGAGTTATATAGATAAAACAGCGATCCCAACATTGGCTAAAGAGGCTGTTACAAAGCTAGAGGAGGAGATCTCAGGAGAGGAACTGCTGCGGGCTATTCAATCTACCCCATCAGGGAAATGTCCTGGTCCAGATGGATTTTTACCCAACTTTTATAAAATGCTTAGGACCCAGCTGACTCCCGCAATCCTGAAGGCCTTTAATGCTGTTTTAAGGGGCACTGATTTTGTGCCTCAGTCTTTGGAAGCCCATATCAGCGTCATCCCCAAACCTGGGAAAGACCCATCTTCAGTATCAAACTACAGGCCGATTTCATTACTGAATGTGGATGTCAAACTATTTTCTAAAATATTAGCTGACCGTTTAGCTCCGCTCTTACCTTCCGTGATTGACTCGGACCAGGTGGGCTTTGTCAGAGGCCGGGAGGCTAGGGACAACACAATTAGAACCCTCCTCCTTATAGCTAAGGACAAAAGCTCTTCAGCTCCACTTGGTCTGATTTCTGTGGACGCTGAAAAGGCCTTTGACATCTGTGGACGCTGAAAAAGCCTTTGACAGAGTCCACTGGGGGTTTATGAAGGAGGCGCTGATTCAACTTGGCCTGGGCCCTCGATTTTTACACGGAATTATGGCTCTCTATTCCTCGCCGTCTGCCAAGGTGAGGATTGGGGGCGCTCTATCTTCCCCGTTCAAAATTGCAAACGGGACCCGGCAGGGATGTCTACTGTCACCCCTGCTATATGTTATAGTAATGGAGCATTTAGCCACAGCAATCAGAGCCAACACTGATATCTATGGGATCGAGCTGGGTCATAATCACCACAAGACAGCACTATTTGCCGATGATCTTCTCCTCTATGTCTCACAGCCCCTCATTTCGATCCCTTCAATTTTGAAAGAATTTGAACAGTTCGGTCAGTTGAGTAACTTCAAGGTTAATTGCTCCAAGACGGAAGCGCTGAATATTTCTTTACCTGGAGATTTAGTAGCTCACTTAACTAGGCAGTTCCCTTTCAAATGGAGGGCGGAGGCTATTAAATACCTGGGAGTTATTATTCCAAAAGATCTTAGGCAATTGTTTACGTTAAGCTACCACCCCCTATTATCTGGCGTAGAGGAAGCTTTTTCAGCATATCGGCAATTAAAGCTCTCCTGGTTTGGGAGAATGAATGTTATTAAAATGGATGTCCTACCCTGACTCCTGTATGTCTTTCAAACAGTTCCTATCCCACCAGACAGAATGTTTTTTAATAAACTACAATCCCTTATTAAATTTACCTGGGGCGGGAAGAGATCTAGATTTGGGATTAATATCCTTTCCTTGCCTAGATCTAGAGGAGGGGTTGGGTTACCTACCTAACATTCATAGATATTTTTTAGCTTCTTATCTCACAAGAGCCCTGGACTGGCACTATTGCGCGACCTCAAAAAGGTGGGTGGAGGTGGAGCAGGACGGCCTGTGGATCCCGCTGAGACATTTACTCTGGATTTCTCCTTGGATCATAAAAGAACTCCTTCATCTCTCTGACATGACCAGGTCCACTCTACAAGTGTGGCATTCAGTGACGAAAACACTCTTTACAGATGATAAACTCAGTCCACTCACCCCTCTCTTTTCTAGCCCAGCTTTCTCACCTGGGTTTGGAAGGCAAAGATTTCTGTGCTGGCAGAGTGTGAACGACACCCGAATGGGACAGACCCTATCCAACGGGGATGTGCCTTCTTTGAGGGAGATCCAATCTATTGACCCTACTATTCCTCTTAGATGGTTTGAGTTCCTCCAATATAAATCATTTTTATTTCCAGCTGGCCGTGAGTGCAGGGTGAGATTGACACCAAATATATTGGAGAGAATGTTCCAACAGGATTCACCCCCGAACGTAAAATTTCAGCCCTATACCTGTCCTTAGGATCCCTTCGAGATCAGGACACCTTACACTTCCAGCGGGCCTGGGATAGGGAACTAGGCAGGAACATCACAGTTAATGAATGGCAGAAAAGCTTTTTATTTACTCACAAATTAGCCAGTGCCCGTGTCGCACAAGAAAGGAGCTATAAGCTGCTCACCAGATGGTACCTATGTCCTGTGGCCATGCAACGCGTGCTCCCTGAAATTTCAGACAGTTGTTGGCGTTGTGGGAAAGAGCCAGGGACGATGCTTCACATTTGGTGGGGCTGTAGTGAAATCCAGCAGTTCTGGTCTAGGGTGTTCGGCGTTTACACACGAATAACAGGTAAACAGGTTAATTGTTGTCCTGAAGTAGCTCTACTGTCCACCTTTCCTGGACCTATGGGCTTAATAAGAAGGATATCCTCCGTTTCTGTGTCTCAGCCGCCCAGGCCCTAATTCCGAGATCCTGGAGGACTCCCCAGGTACCCTCTCTGCTGACTGGTTCAAAAAGATGATGGATCTATACCGAATGGAGGAGCTGGCGGCTGACGCTACAGATTCTCGGGATAAATTTTCAGTGACCTGGACTGAGTGGATACTATATCTAGACTAGACTGAATTTAGGAGAACTTTTTCTGAAGTTGATGTGGGGATTCGGTAAGTGGCTGACACGGGGTCGAGGTACCCCCTACCCCCTATTCCTCTTTCCCCCTCGGTCCTACTATGCTCTTATCCTGTTACCGTTTAATTTAGTTCAGTCCCTACTTTCCTTTCTAATATCTCTGTCTATTTTTCTTCCTTCTCTCTCTATATCTACTCTGTTATTCAATAGTTTTAGTCTTGCAAATTATCTCTGCAGTTTACCCTTTTATGCGGTTTCAGTAGAAATGAAGGGCGCAATGAGCCTGTTATCTTGGGGAACCCTGCTGAGGATAAGCCTATTCCAGCTGGAACGGACCCTTTTTCGGTCCTATGAGGCTTGGTCTTCACTGGCTCTTCAGGGTCGGGAAGAGTTGTGAAGTATTATCCCAATAAATACCCGTTTATTCCTGACCTAATTGGCAAAGGGGAGTTTGATATTATAATATTTTTGGAGAAAATAAAAGAGTTCCCTAACCCCCTTCATTGCGGTAAACCCCTTGACTAAGACAGGGGTCCCATAACCCCCTGTTTGTAGTATATGACTATAGGAATAAACCGCCTTATATTTGAAGAAGGTATAGAAACTGGAGAATATACATTGAAAACCGTACTACTTTTGTACCAATGTCCTAATGTGAATTCATTATCTGTACTTCCTGACTTATCTTTTCTTGTATAAGTTGTAATTACTTTTTTTTGTTTCTTTTAAAAATTTAATAAAAAGAGATTAACCATAAAACGCTATTTCTCAATTAAGGTTTCAAGTCACAGAAAAAAATGGAGCCATCAAGAAGGCAGGGGGGTGGGGGGAGTATTAAAAATAGGTTACTACAGCGAGAAACCTTCTGGATCCATGAGCTCCAGACATTACCTCCAAAAGGCTTGAACCGTGAGTACGAAATATATAGATTTATTTAAAGGGACGCATATTACAAAATTAGAAAAAGTCTGCTTTGACCTTTATAACCTCATTTTATATATATTATTGTATCTAAATCAAAATAATTTAAAAAAAATTAAAAAGTATTAAAAAAAAAATGATTATTGTGATATTTATTGCAACTCCTGATATTGAACTTGTCTATATTTCAGACTGCCGCTGGTAATCTGGGTGGAGGATACGGCTGAGCCTTGCGCTAGATCTGCCAATGCAAAAGATGTTGGAAAAAAGGAAAAATAAAAGAGGAGAGAAAAAGAAAAAAACCTGTGTAAATGCAGGAATTGCTTTTTGAGATATATGGTTAGCATTTGTGGAAGCTTGATGGTATATCTGTGTATAGCTCAGCGGTCTCCACCACGATATGAATTGCTCGTAAGGATGTAACATGCTATTTCTGTGACCTTCCGCTTTTTTTTTTTATTTTTGTTCTAACTTTATTAACAACATACAAACCTTGCAACTAAACACTCAGGCTGGAATGGAATGTTCCAACACATTGTGATATCATCACTCTTGTGATGTCATTAGAATGTTGCTGTAAAAGGCTTCTCCCTGTCCAGATTCCCTCATTCTTAGCAGAGTTGTCTCTCAGACAGGTTCTGCCCAGTGACAGTGTGAGCAGTTTATCTTAATTATTTGTATTCCCGATGTTCTAACATCTCTGGAATATTCTTCATATCAAAGTATTATTTTTATAGAACTACCGTATATACTCGTGTATAAGCCGACCCGTGTATAAGCCGACCCCCCTACTTTTGCCCCCAAAATCTGGGAAAACCTATTGACTCGTGTATAAGCCGAGGGTGGACCCCAGCACAGGTATACAGCCCCCAGCAGTGTGGTATACAGGCCTCCCCAGTGGAAGTATACAGCCCCCAGAAGTGTGGTATACAGCAGCCTCCCCAGTGGTACATACAGGCCCCAGCAGTGTTACAGCAGCCTCCCCAGTGGTATATACAGCAGCAGCCCCAGTGGTAGTATACAGCAGCCCCAGAGATATATACAGCAGACCCAGTGGTAGTATACAGCAGCCCCAGAGATATATACAGCAGCCTCCCCAGTGGTATATACAGCAGCAGCCCCAGTGGTAGTATACAGCAGCCCCAGAGATATATACAGCAGACCCAGTGGTAGTATACAGCAGCCCCAGAGGTATATACAGCAGCCCCAGTGGTAGTATACAGAAGCCCCAGAGGTAGTATACAGAAGCCCCAGTAGTAGTATACAGCAGCCTCAGTGGTATATACAGCAGCAGCCCCAGTAGTAGTATACAGAAGCCCAGTAGTAGTATACAGCAGCCCCAGAGGTATATACAGCAGCCCCAGTGGTAGTATACAGAAGCCCCAGAGGTAGTATACAGAAGCCCCAGTAGTAGTATACAGCAGCAGCCCCAGTAGTAGTATACAGAAGCCCCAGTAGTAGTATACAGCAGCCCCAGTAGTAGTATACAGCAGCAGCCCCAGTGGTAGTATACAGCAGCAGCCCCAGTGGTAGTATACAGCAGCAGCCCCAGTGGTAGTATACAGCAGCAGCACCAGGGGGTATATACAGCAGCAGCCCAAGGGGGTATATACAGCAGCAGCCCCAGTGGTAGTATACAGCAGCAGCCCAAGGGGGTATATACAGCAGCAGCCCCAGGGGGTATATACAGCAGCAGCCCCAGGGGGTATATACAGCAGCAGCCCCAGGGGTATACAGACCCCCACCCCCCATTAGTATACAGGGGCCCCAGCTGTATACAGCAGCCCCAGCTGTATACAGCCCCCCCGTGGTATCCAGGGCCCCCTTGCTGCACCTGTAAAAGGAAGATGTCAGTATACTTATCGCTGCTGCCGCCGCCGCCGCTCCGCTTCTCGGTCACCGCGCTGCTCCGGGTCTTCATGTTTCCTGTTCCTTCTCCGACGCTCGAACAATGACGTCATTTCCTGAGCGCCGGAGAAGGAACAGGAAGCATGAAGACTCGGAGCATCGCGGTGACCGAGAAGCGGAGCGGCGGCGGCAGCGATAAGTATACTGATATCTTCCTTTACAGGTGCAGCAAGGGGGGCCCTGGATACCACGGGGGGGCTGTATATACGGGGGGGGGGATTCCACGGGGGGCTGTATATACGGGGGGGGGGCAGGATACCACGGGGGGGCTGTATATACGGGGGGGGGGGATTCCACGGGGGGGCTGTATATACGGGGGGGGGGCGGGATACCACGGGGGGGGCTGTATATACGGGGGGGGGATTCCACGGGGGGGGCGCTGTATCATACTAGTTTTCACTCTGAAAAAAAAATGATTTACCGTATATACCCGTGTATAAGCCGAGGGGGGACTTTTCAGCACATTTTATGTGCTGAAAAACTCGGCTTATACACGAGTATATACGGTAAATGTATTGATACCCATTTTTTTTTATGAATAATTAACTATTTTTTTTATATATATTTTTATTGAAAATGTTAACAATAACACTGACAGTGTCGATCAATATGCATTGAATTATAGATATAGACACATCAACTTCAATAATTATTTACAATGCTAAATTAGATCATGACTCATATTTATACCTGGAGGGAATCGTGTCATAAGTATATACAGGACCTATCAATAACTTAGAATGTCATCAAAAAAGTTTATATCTTGAATTACTGAAATATATTAAAGGGAATCTGTCACCTGTTTTTTTGCCACCTAAGCTGAAATTAGGATAATGTAGAGCCAGAGATCTTGATTCCAGAGATGTGTCACTTCACTTACTGGGCTGCTCAGAGTAGTTTTGATAAAATCACTGATTAATCAGCAGGAGGTTATCATTAGAGGACTACTTGTCCTGCTGCCAGGACCTAAATAGGCATCAGAGGCTTCACTGTGTGGTTGTGAGAGTCACGGCTGCTGCAGTCCCCAGTATGGTAAATATAGAGTAGGGAGGATGAAGGGTTAAACACCTCACTGCCATATTCCACAAAGCATCAAAGGGTGAATATAATATTCATTTATTAGTCAACACGTTTCAGGGCTCCCTGGCTCCTTCCTCAGGACAAATCAATGTAAAATTGTCATGTTTCAGGGTGTTTCTGGGAGCCCTGAAATGCATTTACTAATAAATCAATATTATATTCACCCTTTGTTGTCTTGTGGAATATGGTAGCTCGCTTTTTTACCCTTCATCCTCCCTACTTTGTCTCAGAAAATGACCTTTGAGTTTTCATTGGCTGTAAGCCATAATCATCAACATTAACAGACATAATCACTTGAAATAGATCACTGTGTGTAATGACTCTATACAATATCTGTGTTTCACTTTACGTATTGAATTACTGAAATAAACTAACTTTTTGATTATATTCTAATTCATTGAGATGCACCTGTAACATACCAAAAATACTTTTTTATCTAATAGAAAAAAAAACAGAACATTCCCTTGTTTAAGTTGCGCCCAGTGCAACAATGTTATTAAAGGTGACTCTGTATTGCATCCTCATATGGGAAAAATTGACAAAAGTAAAGGTTATTTCACGTCAAACATCTGCCATTGTGTATATTGTTAAGTGTCCGTGCGGGTTCCTATATGTTGGGGAGACTCTCCAGCATATGGGGGCCCACAGTGGAGTAACTTCAGACCCAGGGGCCCCGATGCAAAGGCTCCAACGGGGCCCCCAATTATTGCAAATCTTTAATAGTATTAGTCTTTTTCTATAGGCTAAAGGGACTTTTGGGGCCCCCCTAGGCTCCAGTGCCCGGGTGCGATAGCAACCCCTGCACCTATTGTAGTTACGTCCCTGGGGGCCCATATAAATAGATATAAATCTAATATTAGATGCAAGATTTGTTGCGTCTCCCTGGAGACCCTTGAGAACTTTTTATTGAACTGAACCCCAGTTATGTGTGATGATGTGAAGAGCGGCCCAGCGGTGATAATGCACATTGGACTGTGTAGGACTAGAGGTTACCGCTGGGCCCACATGCGAAGTCGGTCCCGTTGGGCCAGAGTGAATAATGTGTGTACAGTTTAATATGCAACGTTAAAAGGTATGCGCCTCCCCGGACGGGGAAGAAATCTAAATATTCTTGATTGTATATAGTTTACCCGTTAATGTTGATGATTATAAAGGTAAAAATGCTTTTCACTTCCCGAAGGGCGAGTGTGATGCTCGGGGACGAGCATGCTTCACCAGGGGGGGTGTGATGCCCCACTACGTAGGTGCCACAGATGGGGTACTGCACCCAGAAAAGCAGTGTAGTACTCCACTGCAATTGGGACAATGGTCACAAGATGGAGCCCTAGAGCTGACACCCACACACTAAGGTAGTAAGTGGGAGGGAACCCTGGGAGGATATAGATAGATACGGCCTTCAAGGCCATGACAAAAAGTGTGAACTATGGAAAGGAGAGTGGAATAACCAATCTCCGCATTTGCAAGCTCTAAACAAAGTGACACCAAAAGGCAAGGACATTACTATAGATGTTCATGTAAATTTGGAAATTGATGGAATTCCATATCGGAAGATCATCAGGTTGAGAACAAAGGGACGAGTCCGCAAAGGCATAGAGTGGTTCCACTGGGGATCCAGTCGACAGTATGTAAAAGGAAAATGCACACTCGAACTGAAGAGTCCCCTTGACACCAGTGACATCGAAGACCAACAGCTCCCCGGCCCCTCAAACTTACAAAAGGAGGTGGAAAGAGAGAGAGAGATTGGGAGCGAATCAACTCATACCAGTGGAAATGAAGTCAACACACCCCTCCTGGCTGAGGGGGAGAAAGAGGAGGATGAGAAGGAAGAAGATGTGAGGTCGAAAAGCTTAAGAAGAATTCCTGCCCCGGTGATCCCGTCCTGCCTGCGGGGTCGATTCCATCCAAGCCGCCATACCACCGTCCACCGGAAGACTGGAGCGGCGCTGGTGAACATCACCAGACTAAGCAGGTGGCGTTATGACAAGACAAATTGTAAATAGAACACTGACAAAGCAAACCTTTTCAGTTGACCCCCAGGGCCACGGCTTCGGGATGGTCACCCGTGAATTCCCAGACTAACAGAGAGAGTCCGGAGAGCCGAGTTACCCCACAGCCCTGGGTGAGGGCGCGTCAACTTCCCCCTGCGCCAATGGCAGATCTACGTTGGGGCGATCGCCCCCGGCCCAAGGCTTCTTTGGGATCCCAGGGAACCGGCTGCCTGTTCGCT
Organism: Allobates femoralis; assembly: GCA_033576535.1. NCBI lineage: Eukaryota > Metazoa > Chordata > Amphibia > Anura > Aromobatidae > Allobates > Allobates femoralis. Next base: position 397,834,490 of record JARQOC010000006.1, on the reverse strand, counting down.
TTCTTAATTCTTCACTTTCCCGCGGTCCGGCGCACACGGCTGCTGCTGTCCCAGAGCACACGGCCGCTGCTGGCGCGGCTCTCCGGCTCCGCTACATGCGTGGCACACACGGCAGACGCTGAGACGCACCCAACATCGCTGGCTAGTAGTAGTAGCTACTGCAACTGCTAGTAGTGTGTGTGAGTGACATTGTGACGTCACTCACGTCCCCCTCCCTCGCTGTTGTTGCCAGAGGAAGAACGGCGGCGCCAGGGCACGCTCCGGCTGGTCATCATCATCGACACACATCCTCCATACAAGAAACAGGCAGCACGGCACGCACCACACTGTCTGCAACCTGCAGCCTGCCAGCTGAATTCCCTTCAAGATTCCCAGATTTCATCAGTCTCTGTGCCTTAGAAGGCTCACCACCTCCTCCACTAACTGCAGGTAAAAATCTTGATCCAATCATAGATTCAGCAGGAAGAGGGGGGGCCCCGGGCGGCAGAGTGTGGCGGGGCGGCAGAGTGTGGCGGGGCGGCAGAGTGTGACGGGGCGCCCACAGCGGCAAATGTCGACGGTAACAACCGGGCTCTCGTGCAAAGCGGACGGCCGGACCGCCCGCGGCCGCCCACCTCTTTGCCGCATGCCGTAGTAGCTCCGCTCGTTGCCCATCCCGGAGTTGCCTGGCTGTATAAGACCTCCGCAAAGATGGCAGAGCTACGTTTTCTCTATTTTTCTCTACTTAAAAACTTTTTCAGTGCATTGTATGGTACAATAATTACCACCACTGAAAAGTACAACTGTTCCTGCAAAATATAAGCCATCACCCAGCTGTATCGCTTGAAAAATGGAGGTGTTATGATTTTTTGGAGGTAGGGAGTAAAAAACGAAAATTCAGAACTCAAAAAACGCTTGGTCACCAAGGGGTTAATTAATTCAACCATTTTTCCCCTCTATTGGACACAGACAAACTGGCAATATTAGAAGCATTCAGTGCATTAAGTTGAAGACTCTAATTCCAAAATATCAGGATTGGAACCTCCATTTTATAAGGTAGGTACTTTTCTCTCTATTACACATTAGACAATGCACTATTCTTACACTTATTTTCATAACCATCACCATTTTTAACTACAGAATTTTACTATCTTTTAATAGATGCACTCAACACACAAATCTGGTGCTCAGAAAAGAAGAGAACAACAACAAAGATATGAGGTTTCTAAAATGACCAAGTTAGACACATTCTTTAAAAAGAAAACTCAACCGGAACACCACCAAGAGCCGAGCAGCAGTGAAGCTTCTATATCTGCATCTGTTGCAACTAATATATCTATTGACTCAGAGTTAGCTGATGCTGTGTTAGACATTCAAAGAGATCCAGTGGAAAGTGTTGAAGAGTTAGGTGCACACGTAGAAATGTTAACATTTCCTTGTGATATTGGATTGTGGGGAGAAAATATCTCCAAAGAATTGTTGCAGTATTGGGTTTTAAAGGGAAGCAAACTTTGCAAAAATGCAGATACTGACTTTAAAAACTCCAGTGTATTGACAACTGAGGGATATTATCGCTACTGCAATAAATCATTCTTCACCCATGTTAACCCAAAGACCAAAGAAATCTCAGAGAGAAATTGGTTGTGTTATTCACCATCTGCTGGAAAATGATATTGTTTTCCATGCAAACTGATTGCCAGTAAACGTGGCCTTTTTACTCTTGGATTTAATGACTGGAAACATGCAGAGGATCGGCTTTTTCGGCATGAAAGTAGTGATACTCACAAACAATCTGTCTTGTCAATAGTGGCAAGAGGTCAAAGCTCTGGACGAGTTGATAGTCAGATAATTTTGCAATTGGAGGGTGAAACGCTGTACTGGCGTAAGGTACTTAGGAGATGTGTCATTGTTATCCAGCACCTGGCTGAACGAGGCCTCCCACTGAGAGGAAAAGATGAAATTATTGGTTCTCCCCACAATGGCAATTACTTAGGGATCTTAGAAGTTATGGCAAATGTAGATGAGTTTCTAGATGAGCACATCAAACAATATGCCAACAAAGGTAAAGGCCACACATCTTATCTTTCCTCTACTGTCTGTGAAGAACTCATACAAATTTTGGGAACAAAAGTTCTGTGTATAATTGTACAGGAGATAAAGAAAGCCAAATTTTATTCCATATCTGTAGATTCTACACCTGATATCACTCACTGTGATCAACTAACCTTCATTGTACGATATGTTTTACCAAGTGGGCCTGTGGAGAGATTTTTGCAGTTTCTACCAGTTCTTGGTCATAGTGGTAGAAACATTGCGAAACTAATTTTAGATTTCTTGAGTGAACATAAAATTGACATTGAAGATTGTCAAGGACAATCTTATGATAATGCAGCTAACATGAGTGGCAAGTACATTGGTGTCCAAACAATTCTAAGAGAGCAGTGCCCTTATGCAACATATATTCCATGTGCTGCACACTCTCTCAACTTAGTGGGTAAAACCAGTGCTGAGGGCAACCCAGTTGTTTACAGATTTTTTAACAATCTTGAGCTGCTTTTTTTTTCAACTTCATCTCAAAGATGGAGACTGCTGGTGGAAAAACAGAAAGCTTTAGGACTACCAGTTGTCAAGCATCTGTCTGCTACAAGATGGTTTGCCAGATATGATGCTGTATCAGCACTTTGCAAAAGTTATGAATCTATCTGCAGTCTGCTAGAATGCATGTCCTCTGACCCAGAATACAGTTCTGGATAAATTGTCAGAATTGGATTCTACTATTCTTGTTGTTTTTTGGAACACCATTTTGGAAAGATTTTATAAAACAAATTTGTCACTGCAAGAAGCCGGTTTGAATTTAAACACTGTTGTTGCTCTATTGAAGACTCTTTCAGCCTTTATACAGAGTCAATGAGAACAGTTTGAACACTATGAAGAAGCAGCAATTAAGTTGTGTGGCCATAATGAATACAGCGCTGCTCAGAAACGTTTTCGGCCACATAATCGAAGTTATGATCATGGAGAAGGAGAAAACACTGTACTTACACCAAGGAAAAAGTTTAAAATTGAAGTTTTTAACAGTGTAATTGATCACTTATATAGTGGTTTGCAGCAACGTCTGGAGGCTTCTAATGATGTGTGCTCCAAGTTTGGATTCTTATCCAATCTGTGTACGCTGTCCACTCATGAAATACGTATGGCTGCTGAAAATCTGGTTCAGTCATATCCAGAAGACCTAATGCCAGGTGTGACAGAAACTGAACTTATTCAGCTTGCAAGTTTTCTTTCATCCAAGTCACAATCAATAACATGCTGTGATGCGAAAGTACCCGAACTCCAGATGTTCTTTTTCCTTCATCAACATGGCCTCACTCCAACATTGTTCAATACAGAGATAATTCTGAGAATATATTTATGCATGATGGTTTCCAACTGCACAGGTGAGAGATCCTTTTCAAAACTTAAACGAATTAAAAATGAGTTGAGGAGTCAAATGGGACAAGAGAGACTCAATCATCTGTCTTTAATGAGTATTGAACAAGAGCTTTTGAAGAGCCTAGACCTCTCAGAAATTATCAATGACTTTAGCACCAAAAAATCTCGCCGAAACAGTCTGTGAGCAGCTTATGACCTTCAGTGTCAAAAAAAATCTGAGTTTCTAGTCCATTAAGAATTTGTTGCCTATGCCAATTGTACTTTTCCTGTTAGGCTACCACCCATACAGATATATATCTGTATAGATAGATAATACTTACGGTATGTTAAATTATTGTTTAATATTATGTTTACATGTTCTTATTTGCACTTACATGTGGTACTATGGATGTAGCTTTATATTTACGCTGTATGAAGAAATACAGGTCAGTATATACCACATTATATATTTTGACTGTTGGTTTTGAGAAATATTTATATTGTTTGACCATATGCACTTTTTTGTGAAAAAAAAGTAATTTATCTTCGTTTTCATGTTCTAATAAATATTTTAATTTTGGATGCCTAAAAATCATCATGTGCACTGTTTTTCTGAGAAGAGCTACAACATTTTTGCAGAAAATATTTTTGTTTGGTGCCAGGTTTTATGAACTGCCCCGGGCCCATGATCCACTTAATCCACCACTGCCCTGCGCCCTGTGAGTCAGTGAAGTATTTTGGTATGCCACCCTCTCTGCTTTTACATTTAGAGGTGCTGACAGTGCCTTGAGGAGGCACCGGTGTTTTTTTCGGGCCCATATCGCCTCAGCACTGTGTCCTAAATGAAGATAGAGAAATATGCGGGCGAATAGACCTTCTGTGGAGGTAGAGGCTCGGGAAATTAACCTATGGGGCGTAGAGAGTTCCAGAAATCAGTCAACCCAGATATAGAGATTGGAGATTGTACCCGTAGAAGCACGACTGACGGTGCGAAACGGCCGTGGTATAGGCTACTCCCCCGTCCTCCCTCCTGCACCCTCCACTTTGTAAGACCGCACAAGAAAAAAAAATAAATAAAGGCTGCAAAAATAATTTTGTGTGCGGCTCCTACTTGATATTGGAACTGGAAGTGACGTTGTGCTGCTTACAGAAGGCAGGCACCAGGATTACAGCGTGTGCAGCAAGGAGGAGAGAAGTTCTGACTCCAGCGGGCCTCCCAGGAATACTGGTGTCAGCGTAACCGCGGCAGGAGATGCTGGCTCCGTCAACAAACTGTGAATTCCACCCTCTCTGCTTTTAAATTTAGAGGTGCTGAAAGTGCCTTGAGGAGGCACCGGTGCTTTTTTCGGGCTCATATCGCCTCAGCACTGTGTCCTAAATGAAGATAGAGAAATATGCGGGCAAATAGATGTTCTGTGGAGGCAGAGGCTCGGGAAATTAACCTATGGGGCGTAGAGAGTTCAAGAAATCAGTTGTGGCGCCCCTGCGGGTATTAGCCACAGTATAAGATCATAATAGTTGCACTCACTTAGAAAGCCATGCCACTGCACTACCACCTTTGGCCAGTAGGGGGAGCTCCAGAGACACCAGAGACTTCCCTAGAGATAAAACACTGGTTTGAGGTAAATTTTCAGACAGTTGGAGCCATGAGCTCAGAGTGACAGGAGCTGCATTGAGTTCCTGAGGACTGGCTGACAATTTCCAGGGCCAAGCCATCGGTCTGAGGAGGAGAAAACTGATAAGAGGAACACTTTCAGAATCGGGTAGCATCATTATCTACCCTAGATAAAAAGCGCAGATACGGATACCGGATCCGTGGCTGCATTAGTTATATACAATACAGCAACCGGAAAAACGTGAGGTAACAACAAGCTTCACAGGGCCAGACACAGCAACATACTAAGAGTTCAGCAGTACTCCCGGAGGGGGTAAGCAGAGAGAGACAAAGGACTCAAGTTGCCTGTTGAGTGGGACCCAGAGAGGACAGATTTGGGCCGGCAGCGAGTTCACACACGGCAGCAGGGCCACATAGACAGCGCAAGCAGGAGGTAAAGGACCCGGTGGGGCCTGAGCAACTGAACCCCTATTGCAGACTCCGGAGACGGGACTTGTTGTATTATAGTTTGGTTGAAAGTAAACCAGTTAAACCTCATCTGTGCCTCAGCCTCTGATTTAACAGCTACCATCTATCCAGGATTGGGACCATCACCGCTGAGAGAATTTGCTGTGAATCAAGTAAGTGTCTGTGTCCTTAACATCTCCTCACCATACTTCCATCTTCATCCATCATTAACTTTAACATCACCTGTCCAGGGGACCCTACAGCCCTACCCGGAAAAGGGCTATACCATCTCAGCTGCCTCTCACCATCATCCCCTGGCCAGTACAAGGCAGCGGTGGCCATATATAGCCACATTATTCTGGGTGGCATCACGACAATAACATCTACAAACTTTATAAATTATATAAACTTCTAAATCCCCTGTAAATACCCCCTTTTAGGAGTGTGCCAGCCTGGGGCCACGGCCTGGGTCCAGCCACCAGTGACTTCCCCAAGGAAAGGGACCCTGCGCCGGGTATCCCGGTCCCCTAAGCTGGGCGGCACATCTCCCTTTGGCGTCACGAACAGGATTCACCGTGCCTGGTTAAATCGGGTACTGTGTGCCGTGATTAATGCCGAAAATTGTGAGAAAATCCGAGAAAAATTGACTTTTTTTTATCAAAAAGTGATTTTCCCATTGGAAACCATTGAAATAGACTTTTCCCCATTGACTAACATTGAAACAAAATGGCCGCCAGCCTCTGAGGTAAAATTGCATCATCACTAATTACCTCATAACTGCCACAGCACGAGACTGCTATTTGAACTGTGTCATAGCCCTGAGCTCTGATCTGACTGAAAAATTTCAGATTCTGCCATTACTGAGCTCACGGCGAGCAGAAGCAGCAGGGGGCGTGTCTTTGTGGGCGGCACCAAGCTGAGAGCTCTGACGTCGGCAAAAGGGGAAAACCAATCCTGCTGCATAGCGGAACGATTATACGCCATCCCGACTGAAGCAGAGGACCGGAAGGGTCCGGATTAACTAAGGGGGCGCAACATGTCGCAGCACGGAGACGCCGAAACACCCGGCGACACAAATGCAGCTGAATCACAGAACAGAGCGCTCGGCAGCACAGCGGCGCAAGGTGCAGCGCCCATTATGCCGATGTTGATGCCATATACCCCAGGTGCTCCATGGCTTCCAGTGTATGAAGGTAAGCCTAATACTTTTGATGATTTTAAAGAAAAACTGCTGGCCTATTTAAACATGTTTCCAATGGCAGAAGCTCAGCGTGTCGGTTTGCTGATGGCACAGTTAAGTGGTAATGCCAAGCGAGAAGTCACAGCATGGTCCGCTGATCTAAAAGACACTGCTGAGCATATTCTAGCTGGATTAAAGGCAGTATTTGAAACTACTGCTGGTAGCAAAGCAAAGACCAAATTCTTCAATTGCAAACAAAAGGCCAATGAGAGTGTGAGAGACTTTGCCCTGAATTTACAGGAGGCCCTTAAAGCGCTTACACTGGCTGAACCAATGTTTAACACTGGCGCTGATAAATTGCTAAAAGATCAATTCATTGAGGGACTATTAACCCCTTCTCATCGAGGGCATGCGAGTATGCTGACTTTCAAGGACCCTGAGGTGACATTTGCCCAGTTAAAGGAGAGCGCTATTCGTCTCCAGCAGGCAGAGGCACTTTGGGATCAGGATCCTGAGCAATCCATTACAGAAACCCCTCAACAACAGAGAGTGCCAGTGACATCAGTTAAGCCCCTGGAGGCCAGTGTTAATGATGCTTTCCAGCAAAAGCTTGACTCTCTAACAGACATTGTCACCTCAATGGCTAAAACCATGCAGGAAATGAGAGAATCACAGACTACATCCAAGATGGAGTTGGCGAACCGCAGAGAGGATATTCCCTGGATGAGACCCCAGAGATACCCAGCGTGGAGAGGACGACCCAACGACCGTTACCAGCCGGATGGACAGCCTATTTGCCGCCGTTGCCGGAAGCCAGGCCACATCGCCCGCAATTGTGATTTAAACAAGGATCCCCTGGGAATGCGGGCCGCTTCGCAGGAGTGAACTTTCAAGGCCCAACATCCTGGCACGATAAGTACGTCGGAGGACGTCCCATTATCCCCATCGTGCTGGACGGTATTCCCCTCAATGCCTTGTTGGACACTGGTTCCCAGATTTCATCTATACCACATATCCTTTATAAGAGGTACTGGGCAGATTCAGACATTGATAAAAGACCATCTAATGTTGAGCTAAGTATATATGCTAGTAATGGAAAATTGGTACCGCAAGTAGGATTTAGAGAGATGACCATTAAGATTGGTAGAGTAGAATTAAAGAATCAGGGTATCATAATTGTTGATGTTAACCGACGGGAACCTTCTGTATTGATAGGTATGAATGTTTTAGAAAATAGTTTTTCCGAGGTTATTACTATTTTACAGCAATTTGCGGAAACTGCCCAATCCTGCCAGCAGAGAATTCTCCGGAGAGAGATAAAAGCATTGGTGCTGAAGCAACAAGTAGAGGTTGCAGGTGGAGAAATCGGCAGTGTGAGGGTAAGTGACCCAACTCCTATAGTAATACCTCCAAAAACTGAAATGCTGGTATGGTGTAGAGCAGCCATTGGTATTAAAGGACGAGATTACCAAGCCTTGGTAGAGCCTGTGTACACTGATAGTAGACCCACAATATTAACGGCTAGAGGAATAGTCGAGGTACACAGGGGAAGAGTGCCCATACGTCTTTTGAATTGTGGAGAGGAAGAGGTCACTTTACCAAGGTACGCTACAATGGCCAAGCTATACACTGTTGACAACAATGCCATCACAGCCATTGGGCCCTTGAATCCGTCATGTCAGGCGGACGACAATGGTTCAAGTGGAGAATTAGAAGATTGGTGTCAGCAGCTGCATATAGGTACAGATTCAACACCTACCCACCAAAAACAAGGGGTGTACCGACTAGTAGAAGAATATGAACGGGTCTTCAGTAAACACCCATTAGACTTCGGACAGATTAAAGGGGTAGAACATACAATTCCTACCGGTAACCACCCACCAATAAAAGAGAGATATAGACCCATACCGCCCGCTCATTATCAATGTGCTAAAGACATGCTGAGGGAGATGAAACAGGCCGGGGTAATAAGAGACAGTTGTAGCCCCTGGGCAGCCCCTCTGGTAATAGTTAAAAAGAAAGACGGAACCATGAGAATGTGCGTAGACTACCGGCAGATTAATCACATTACCCATAAAGACGCCTACCCCTTACCTAGAATTGAAGAGTCATTAGCCGCTTTAAGATCTGCTAACTATTTTTCCACCTTAGACTTAACAAGTGGGTATTGGCAAGTCCCTGTGGCTGAGGAAGATAAAGAGAAGACAGCGTTTACCACCCCAATGGGTCTCTGTGAATTTAATTGTATGCCGTTCGTACTCTGCAACGCACCCGGTACCTTTCAGCGATTGATGGAATGCTGTCTCGGACACAAGAACTTTGAAGCCGTCCTTCTGTACCTAGATGATGTAATAGTCTACTCAAAGACTTACGAACAACATCTACAAGATCTGGCAGAAGTGTTCGAAGCCTTATCCCGGTATGGTATGAAGATCAAGCCATCAAAATGTCACCTTCTAAAGCCAAAGGTACAATATCTGGGACACGTTGTAAGTTCAGAAGGAGTAGCACCGGATCCCGAGAAAGTAACCGCAATAAGGGATTGGCCAAGACCTACTAGCGTGAAACAGGTGAGGCAATTCCTGGGACTGGTGGGCTACTATCGTAGATTCATCCAAGGGTTCACCAAGCTAGCAGCACCTCTACAAGACATCCTGGTAGGGCAGTCGAAGAAGCCTTCAAACCGCAATCCTCCTTTCCAGTGGAGTGATGAGAGGGAAGATTCTTTTGAAAAGTTGAAGAAGGCATTGACCGGAGAAGAAGTTCTGGCATACCCCGATTACCATCAACCTTTCATCCTTTACACAGATGCCAGTAATGTGGGACTGGGAGCAGTACTATCTCAGAAGCAAGGAGGCAGGGAGAAAGTCATCGCCTTTGCAAGTAGAAAGCTCCGGCCTACTGAAAGAAATCCTGAAAATTACAGCTCCTTCAAGTTAGAACTACTGGCAGTAGTCTGGGCTGTGACTGAGCGTTTCAAACACTACTTGGCAGCTGCAGAATTCACCGTCTATACTGATAACAACCCATTGACCCACCTGGATACAGCCAAGCTAGGTGCGCTGGAACAGCGATGGATAGCCCGGCTGTCTAATTACAACTTCGTGATCAAGTATAGAGCAGGCCGAAAGAATGGAAATGCAGACGCCTTATCCCGGATGCCGCACTTGAGAGACGTGGAAGAAGAACCGGTAGAACTTGAAGAAATTGAACTACCCGCCTTCCATCGTCCCAAGGTAGGACAGTATCAATCCAGTGCCTACCAGAAACATCAACAGGTGAATCTCAACCCATTAGCACACCACAGATGGGCTGACACTCAAGACAGCAATCCAGCTGTGAAGTTGGTGAAAGAAATGCTGACTGAGCAAAGTGCGTATCCCAATGAAAATGCACCGAAAGAGACACATCAACTCTGGAAAGAGAGAGGCAAAATGTTCCTGTACCAAGGAAAGCTGTGCAGAAGATATACCAATCCAAAGACGCATGAGCTAGTATGGCAGATCATTGTGCCTAAACAAGATGTAAAAATGGTCCTAGAAGCTTATCACAATGGTGCTGGTCACTTCGGGTGGAAAAAGCTAGAAGTACTTTTAAGAGAAAGATTCTACTGGGTTGGAATGAGAAGATCAATTGAAGAATGGTGCAGAAACTGTGGTCCGTGCAACCTCAGAAGAAAAGATCTAAAAAACCAAAGAGCACCGCTCCAGCCTATAGTTACCAAGCAACCACTTGAGCTCGTAGCAATAGACCACGTGAAATTGACACCAAGCCGGTCCGGCTATGTCTATGCTTTAACCATCGTGGACCATTACTCACGCTTCCTGGTAGTAGTGCCCGTGAAAGATCTCACTGCAAAGACAGCAGCTAAGGCGTTCCAGACATACTTTTGCAGACCTCATGGATATCCGGAACAAGTACTCGCAGACCAAGGTACAGCATTTGAATCAGAGATCTTCAGAGAATTTTGCAATATGTATGGCTGCAAGAAGATCCGTACAACAGCCTATCATCCGCAAACAAATGGCTTATGCGAAAAAATGAACCATATTGTAATCGATCTCTTAAAGACTTTACCAGAGACAGAGAGAAACCTATGGCCAGAGAAATTGCCTGACTTGGTAGACCTCTATAACAATGTCCCGGTAAGCTCCACAAACTGTACCCCAGCTTACCTTATGCGTGCAAGACCTGGCAAGCTACCAATAGATCTAGAAATGGGTATTGTAAAACCTGACGCAGAAGTGCAGGATTCCAACTGGGACTCCCTACGCCAACAACAATATCGCCAAGTGCAAGAATGCGTAGAAAGGAATCTCCAGAAAACTAGAGAAAGACAAGAGCAATACTTCAACCAGAATGCTCTAGCAACCCCATTAAAACCTGGTGATCAAGTGCTCAAGAGAAACCGTCGCACTAATAAACTGGACAATCAGTGGGAATCCGCCCCATATACAGTTTTACCAATGAGAGTGAACAATCCTAAAATGTGTCTTATAAGCAAAGATGGTGGATTAACATCAGTACTAGTGTCAAGAGACAATCTAAAACTATGTCCAGAGACATTGAAAGGAAAAGAAGTCATTCAACATGACCCAGAAGTTATTCAACCAGTACCGGTTCAACCTGTTAAAGAAAAAGAAGAAGATGGAGTATATCACACCTATTTAGGAGACTTTCCTAAAACCTGGCCAACCTACAATGGTGCAGTAGTAGTTCCCATGATGGCCTTCTATCAAACACCAGAGCCTGTAATACCAGAAGCCCCAAGACCAATAGAATTAGAAGCAGACCCTGTACCACAAGACGTTCCAAGACAGGAAGAACAAATTCCTAGTAATAATAGTCCTGGACACGGTGGAATTGCCAATCCCACAAATGTGGAATTATCCCTAGCAGAACCAGAAGTACTTACTAGGTATACATCCACTCACACCATCACATTGAGTACACCCAGTACACAAGCGTTACGCAGATCACAGCGTAGTACTCAGGGTCAATTACCAGCAAGATATGCAGACTACCAAATGTAAATAGATATTTCAACCAGAAATATCTGAAAGGAACTTGTTTAGTTGTTAATCAGTAGTTATTAGATGTAACGTTAAAAAGCTCAGTACCTACAGAGACTATTCTGTATGAACTACTTGCATATTCTTGAACTCTTTTCTTCATTTATCAGCCCGGAGGCGGTAAATTAAAGCTCCGGAAAGACTGTTTTTTTAAACATTCTTAAATTATTCATAAACTTTGTTGGAAAAATGGACGCTAATTGCAGTGCCTTTCCTAACAAATAAATAGCCCTGAAGGACAGAGCTGTATTAATGGACGCTATTTGAAGTGACTTTTTACAAGACTCTATTTTTTTTTAAACTTTAGTGGTTTTTGTAACTTTTTATTTATTTTTAAGACTCTGTAGATATTATCTGTTATATCTTATGTTTGTTGTCCCACAGTCCCGGAGTACTGTTCTTAACTAAGGGGGAATGTGGCGCCCCTGCGGGTATTAGCCACAGTATAAGATCATAATAGTTGCACTCACTTAGAAAGCCATGCCACTGCACTACCACCTTTGGCCAGTAGGGGGAGCTCCAGAGACACCAGAGACTTCCCTAGAGATAAAACACTGGTTTGAGGTAAATTTTCAGACAGTTGGAGCCATGAGCTCAGAGTGACAGGAGCTGCATTGAGTTCCTGAGGACTGGCTGACAATTTCCAGGGCCAAGCCATCGGTCTGAGGAGGAGAAAACTGATAAGAGGAACACTTTCAGAATCGGGTAGCATCATTATCTACCCTAGATAAAAAGCGCAGATACGGATACCGGATCCGTGGCTGCATTAGTTATATACAATACAGCAACCGGAAAAACGTGAGGTAACAACAAGCTTCACAGGGCCAGACACAGCAACATACTAAGAGTTCAGCAGTACTCCCGGAGGGGGTAAGCAGAGAGAGACAAAGGACTCAAGTTGCCTGTTGAGTGGGACCCAGAGAGGACAGATTTGGGCCGGCAGCGAGTTCACACACGGCAGCAGGGCCACATAGACAGCGCAAGCAGGAGGTAAAGGACCCGGTGGGGCCTGAGCAACTGAACCCCTATTGCAGACTCCGGAGACGGGACTTGTTGTATTATAGTTTGGTTGAAAGTAAACCAGTTAAACCTCATCTGTGCCTCAGCCTCTGATTTAACAGCTACCATCTATCCAGGATTGGGACCATCACCGCTGAGAGAATTTGCTGTGAATCAAGTAAGTGTCTGTGTCCTTAACATCTCCTCACCATACTTCCATCTTCATCCATCATTAACTTTAACATCACCTGTCCAGGGGACCCTACAGCCCTACCCGGAAAAGGGCTATACCATCTCAGCTGCCTCTCACCATCATCCCCTGGCCAGTACAAGGCAGCGGTGGCCATATATAGCCACATTATTCTGGGTGGCGTCACGACAATAACATCTACAAACTTTATAAATTATATAAACTTCTAAATCCCCTGTAAATACCCCCTTTTAGGAGTGTGCCAGCCTGGGGCCACGGCCTGGGTCCAGCCACCAGTGACTTCCCCAAGGAAAGGGACCCTGCGCCGGGTATCCCGGTCCCCTAAGCTGGGCGGCACACAGTCAACCCAGCAATATCAGGGCGATGTATGCATATAACCACCAGGTGGCGTCAGGTCCAGGTCTTTTCAAAAGTCTGTGTATATTTATAAGAGATATGTGTCCTCCTTTCTGAATATCCCTCTGGCTCTGCACGGGTTAATTGGGTTGGGTCTTCAAGAAGATATCAAAATCTCCAAAGGGTGATTGCTGGCACACAAGGGTGGAGATGGGTATTTAGTGTTTTTAAGGCTGCATTCTCCTGTATCAATATATGGGAATAAAGATATCAGCAGTTTCTCCACAGGGGTCTGTTTCTTACATCTCCTGTCCTGTAACTATTACTTCAAGCGATCCTCTGGTGTGTTGTGTATTACAGGAGTACTAGCGTTCATGAGGAGATCACACCAGTACAACGCTGAGTGGTACAGTAATGGCGGCGGGATCGTGGGTGCATCTGTCTCACGCGATCACCTCCCAGACACATGTGCTACAGTGAACGGCTTGTTCTCAGGGGGAGACCGAGTGGTCAGATCTTTATAGCGGCTGGACAGTGTCAGATGGAGGAGCGGACTGATCCCAGGATGAAGGGGGAGAAGCACGCTCCAGCGCCCACAGAGGGAGCACGGACCAGACCCACCTGAGTATTCCTGTGCTGGCTACTGGACGATGCAATACCCTGTGCGACAGAGTCCCCAGTACAGGAGGTAGATGGCAGATCGCCGGTGGCGGTAGAGAGGATAATCTCTGGGGAGGATGCTGGTGGATGATAGGTCCCTCTTCTTTACGCGGTCTCACTACACTGCCACCTTCATGATCCTCTTCCTCTTCACGGCGTAGTGCCTCTGTCTGGGTTCATCCAGTGGTCATCATGAAAGGCAGTATGTTGGTGGTATAGATAAGGGCTTAGTCAGTTAGTTCTTATATTTTGTCAAGCAAACAGCCCCAACTCGGGCCAGGAAGGCCAAGGCGCTCAGGAGATCTAAAAGCTGCTTCTTTCCGATGCCATCGCTAGGCCACGCCCCCAGGTCTTTGTACTTTAATGGCATAACAATAAACTTCTCAAAAAAGGGTTAAACCTACAGTTAGGGCCAGAAATATTTGGACAGTGACACAATTTTCGCGAGTTGGGCTCTGCATGCCACCACATTGGATTTGAAATGAAACCTCTACAACAGAATTCAAGTGCAGATTGTAACGTTTAATTTGAAGGCTTGAACAAAAATATCTGATAGAAAATGTAGGAATTGTACACATTTCTTTACAAACACTCCACATTTTAGGAGGTCAAAAGTAATTAGACAAATAAACATAACCCAAACAAAATATTTTTATTTTCAATATTTTGTTGCGAATCCTTTGGAGGCAATCACTGCCTTAAGTCTGGAACCCATGGACATCACCAAACGCTGGGTTTCCTCCTTCTTAATGCTTTGCCAGGCCTTTACAGCCGCAGCCTTCAGGTCTTGCTTGTTTGTGGGTCTTTCCGTCTTAAGTCTGGATTTGAGCAAGTGAAATGCATGCTCAATTGGGTTAAGATCTGGTGATTGACTTGGCCATTGCAGAATGTTCCACTTTTTTGCACTCATGAACTCCTGGGTAGCTTTGGCTGTATGCTTGGGGTCATTGTCCATCTGTACTATGAAGCGCCGTCCAATCAACTTTGCAGCATTTGGCTGAATCTGGGCTGAAAGTATATCCCGGTACACTTCAGAATTCATCCGGCTACTCTTGTCTGCTGTTATGTCATCAATAAACACAAGTGACCCAGTGCCATTGAAAGCCATGCATGCCCATGCCATCACGTTGCCTCCACCATGTTTTACAGAGGATGTGGTGTGCCTTGGATCATGTGCCGTTCCCTTTCTTCTCCAAACTTTTTTCTTCCGATCATTCTGGTACAGGTTGATCTTTGTCTCATCTGTCCATAGAATACTTTTCCAGAACTGAGCTGGCTTCTTGAGGTGTTTTTCAGCAAATTTAACTCTGGCCTGTCTATTTTTGGAATTGATGAATGGTTTGCATCTAGATGTGAACCCTTTGTATTTACTGTCATGGAGTCTTCTCTTTACTGTTGACTTAGAGACAGATACACCTACTTCACTGAGAGTGTTCTGGACTTCAGTTGATGGTGTGAACGGGTTCTTCTTCACCAAATAAAGTATGCGGCGATCATCCACCACTGTTGTCATCCGTGGACGCCCAGGCCTTTTACAGTTCCCAAGCTCACCAGTCAATTCCTTTTTTCTCAGAATGTACCCAACTGTTGATTTTGCTACTCCAAGCATGTCTGCTATCTCTCTGATGGATTTTTTCTTTTTTTTCAGCCTCAGGATGTTCTGCTTCACCTCAATTGAGAGTTCCTTTGACCGCATGTTGTCTGGTCACAGCAGCAGCTTCCAAATGCAAAACCACACACCTGGAATCCACCCCTGACCTTTTAACTACTTCATTGATTACAGGTTAACGAGGGAGACGCCTTCAGAGTTAATTGCAGCCCTAAGGCTATGTGCACACGGGGGCGGGTTAGGGGCGGCGGCGGCTGGGCGGACCCGACAGGAAGCTCCGGAGCCGTCCACCGGCTTCCTGTCGGGTCCGTGCTGCGGAAGACGGGCGGGTGTGCGGCGGTGCACAGCGGGTTAGTGGCGTCGGTTCTGCAGCGGCTGGAAGCAGCACATGATTCTGCTTGCAGCCGCTGCAGAACCGGCCGGTTTATAGGACATGCACATTCTTTGCTAACCCGCTGGGGACCCAGCGGGTTAGCAACGGATGAGCATGTGGAAACCGCCGGTGTGTGCACACCGGGTGTCGGTTTCCATAGGTTTCTATGTTGATCCAAAAGCCGCTTTTGGATTAACATAAATTTGCATAAACCTGATGGAAACCGACCGGCGGTTCCGCTCCTAAACCTTCACTAAACCTTCCTGTGTGCACATAGCCTTAGAGTCCATTGTCCAATTACTTTTGGTCCCTTGAAAAAGAGGAGGCTATGCATTACAGAGCTATGATTCCTAAACCCTTTCTCCGATTTGGATGTAAAAACTCTCATATTGCAGCTGGGAGTGTGCACTTTCAGCCCATATTATATATAATTGTATTTCTGAACATGTTTTTGTAAACAGCTAAAATAACAAAACTTGTGTCACTGTCCAAATATTTCTGGCCCTAACTGTACTTACTCCTGCTAATAAAGCTCATTTGAATTTGATTGCATTCCTTTGTTCAGTCAACTTGACAGGACAATAAGCTCAGATGACTAAAGAAGATAAACACCTTTCTTTAGTTGACTGAGAATGAACATCCATCTCAGTCAGCCTGATCGCTTTAGCGCACTACATGGAGTATGTCTGTCTCGTTCCTCACGCAGTCTGTCTTAGGATGGCTGCACACTGTTAGATGGAAGCTGACATCTTTAAAATCCCGAGAGTTTGCTACATTTGCCAAATGAAGTTATTTTGAAAAATGCTTAAATCACATTTCTCAGAAACCCCTTTCAAGAAAGAAAATTGTCTACAAATGTTAATAACCCTTTCAGTATTGAGCACATTTTTCGTTTTTGATTTTCTTCCTTTCTGTAAGAGTAAAAGCTTTTCCATTTTTCCATCAACATAACCGCATGAGGTGACGACTTGTTTTATTTTTATGGAACAACTTGTAGTTTTGAATGAAACCATTCATTGTACTGAAAAAAAAATTTGAGCGAGATGAAATTGCGAAAAAAAATTATGAAACAGTTTTATGGGTCTTATTTCTACTGTATTTATTGTATGGTAAAAACGAGTGAAACATGATTCCCCTAGCGTGTACGCGTGTTCAGTATCGGGCTGCAGAAAATTCTGCACCAAACCTGCATTTCCTGCCAGTAAAAATGCTTTTGACGTGGTTTTGATGCATTTTTTCCATGCGTTTTTCATACATTTGGGATGGAAAATTGGAGATTTATTTCTCTATCAAATCTACAAGGGAAAAAAGAAACGTGTACAAAACTTCGGAGTTTTCACGGACGGAGCCCTGAAATGCATTGACTAAGAAATTAATTATATATTCACCCTGTGATGTCTTGTGGAATACGGCAGCGTGGTATTTAACCCTTCAACCACCCTACGGCAGCGTGCTATTTAACCCTTCAACCACCCTACTCTATATGCACCACACTAGGGACTTTAGCAGCCATGATATGCTTTTGTAGTGATTTTGACTCCCAGAATCACACAAAGTAAAGCCTCTGATACCTATTTAGGTCATATTTTATCTCTCAGACCCTTCATCCTCCCTACTTTAATTTTATGAGATAATGACCCTCGGGTCTTCATTGGCTGTAAGCCATAATCATCAACATTAATATAGGCGTTTCACTTTATGTATTGAATTAACTAAATTTACTTTTTGACGATATTCTAATTCATTGAGATGCACCTGTAGCTTAATTAATTTTTATATTTTAATAGATCAGACTTATGGACTAAATATGGTTATCTTTAATGTTTTAATGAGGTACAAAGGTGACAAGTCAAATTATTATATTTTTATGTTATGTTCTCCTCTTTTACTGTGGTTGTTCACAAAAGAACCAAGACTGTACCAAGCTAGTATATACTATTATATAAAAATCCCAGCAAATACGCCTGTTGTGAGAGCGTGAAATTGCACTGAAAAGCTTATGCTAGCAGAACCGACAGGAGACTCAGTGGTGAATATGGCCGTTCGTTATTTGTAACTACGGTACATTAAACTAACAATGGGTAAAAAAAACCTAGGAATTCCCTAAATTTGGTAGTTAATTTTTTTCATGTTTGCATTTCATAAGCCATACATCTTTTGATTTACAGCCAGTGCCGCTGTTTTTGCTTGTCGAGTTTTCTTCATTTAATTATTTAGAGGTATCAGATACCTTTTATGGAAAACAAAAGTAATTTGGCCAGGTTGTATTATATTTGGTTTTTATGGAGTATAAGACACAACAAATGGAATTTGCAAGTTATTACACGAGAGAGAGCGGGAGTGAACATAGTTTTACCTCAATACAAGCCACTAGTGCGACCACACTAAGAATATATGTACATTTCTGCTCTCCGGTGTATAAGAAAGACATAGCTGAACTAGAACGGGTGCAGAGAAGAGCAACCAATGTTGCCAAAAACACATTTTTTAGGGCAGCCTATCATGCTCCCTAGTTGCCGTCATTTAGACATAGCCTATTCACTACGTCTGACTCAAAAGCATTATAAAGAATAGCTGTAGTGTCACCCCCACCTCATTGTAGATTGTAACCTCTTATAAGCAGGGTCATCATTACATTGCTTTAATTATAGTATTCTTTGATAACTGTTACTTAAGACTGTATATGAACCTCTCAATTGTAAAGTGCTGCGGAATATGTTGGAGCTATATAAAGATTATTATTATTAGAGGACTGAGCAGACTGCAATACCAAGACAGGTTATTAAACTTGGGGTTATTTAGTTTGGAAAAAATGAAGGCTTAGGGGTGATCTTATTTTAAAGCGAACCTGTCACCCCCCCCCGGGCATCAAAAGCTAAAATAGCCACCTTCTGCAGCACTAAGGCTGCATTCAGAGATGGTGGCTATAGGCTTTTGATGCCCTTTATACTATGAAATATGCAGTTAGGTAAATGCTCACACTTGTAAAGACCAAAGACCGGGAGGCGGGGTTTCGCGCTCCTCTGACCCGCCCCCTCTTGTCAGTCATTGTGCTGCTGCTGCCTCCCCTCAGTGTGTAAAATGAACGCGCGTCTCCGTTCTCCTGTATGGAGGCACGCATGCGCTGTGCGCGCTGCCGATGACTTCCTGGACACCGGGCCCACAGCGCATGCGCGGCTCCATACAGGAGAACGGAGACGCGCGTTCATTTTACACACTGAGGGGAGGCAGCAGCAGGCGCACACCATGACTGACAAGAGGGGCGGGTCAGAGGAGCGTGAAACCCCGCCTCCCGGTCTTTGGTCTTTACAAGTGTGAGCATTTACCTAACTGCATATTTCATAGTATAAAGGGCATCAAA
Source organism: Allobates femoralis (assembly GCA_033576535.1). Taxonomy (NCBI): domain Eukaryota; kingdom Metazoa; phylum Chordata; class Amphibia; order Anura; family Aromobatidae; genus Allobates; species Allobates femoralis. Next base: position 397,815,237 of record JARQOC010000006.1, on the reverse strand, counting down.
TGGCTATAGCCACCTTCTCTGAATGCAGCCTTAGTGCTGCAGAAGGTGGCTATTTTAGCTTTTGATGCCCGGGGGGGGTGACAGGTTCGCTTTAATGTACAAATATATGAGGGGACAGTACAGAGAACTTTTTACTCTTAGGCCTGAGACAGGGACAAGGGGGCATCCTCTACGTCTGGAGGAAAGAAGGTTTAATCATAATTACAGACGTGGATTCTTTACTGTAAGAGCAGTGAGACTATGGAACTCTCTGCCACATGATGTTGTAATGAGTGAGTCACTACTAACATTTAAGAAGGGCCTGGATGCCTTTCTTGTAAAATATAACGTTACAGGTTATATATACTAGATTATTTTAGCCTTGATCCAGGGAACTAGTCTGATTGCCGTATGTGAAGTCAAGAAGGAAATATTTATTTTCCCCAATGTGGAGTTTAGTGTTTACAATATTTTCAAGTCCTTAATTTATATGGAGATTTATGTTTTTCTGGCCTTTTTTCCCCTCTAATGGTTAGTTATCTGCATTCAGCATTTTCCTTTTCTTTCTTCTATTTCAGAGCTTTAGGGTATGTGCCCACTGGGCATTCATTCTGCATTTCTGTACCACAAACGCAGCATCCGAAGTTTTGAGATGAAAGTCAATGTGATTTTTCAAAAGTTGTGCCCCCATGTGCCTTTTTGGGTGCAGCATTTTCTATTATGTCCCTGCAATTATCTTGTGCTTATTTGGGCTGCGTTTTCCAATTGATAGCCATTCTAATGAGCTGAAAAACGCAGCACTCAAAGAATGCAGCAAAAACGCACCAGAAATGTGTGCGCACTATTGGAACAGCTGCTTTTTTGTGCCTGAAAAAACACAGCTAAAAAAATATGAAGAAAGGTCAGATATTGTGCGTATGTTGGTGTGGATCTGCTGAATGTCTGCAGCACAGTGTAATGTAGGCTTATTGTATGTGAATGTGTCTCTCATCCAGACTCGAGCGCTGAACTCTGGATAATAAAGTGGCACAAAAAACGCACTTTTTCTGCAGTAAAAATGGCCCAGACATCGCAGGTGCAGCCTTCTGGCAGCAGATCACCTGCCCCTATCCTCTAGTCAGCACAAAGCCTTGGTACTTTTTTAGTGCGTTATAAAGGCAAAAAAACATGTTTTTGGTTTAGTTTTTATCTGGATTTTCCAGGTGAAAGAATTTATGTATTAATTTTATCCTACAAGTTATTTGTAAGGAATCTATCGGATTTTTGTTCCTGGACTCTTATTCCCTAATCTCTTTGTCCTCCTCCTGTGTCTGGGGTGGGTGATCTTGTGGCTCCACAGCTCGATGTGACAGGTGAGAATCATTCACAGGACTGTGGTCACCTCAGGATGAATCCACACTGAGCCTCATACAGGAGCACAGACTGGACAGGTGTACGGACAATATACACAGGGGCTGCTGCAGCCGCCATGTTCTGTGATCTGGAGACACTGAGGGAGCAGCTCACATTCCCTCCTTTCTCATCTTGTGGGATCATATAACGCTCAGGATCTCTCCGTCACCTACACTAGCTGAGCTGTATGGAGATGGGACCCTACAGCACTGACTACACTGCTCTATACAGGATTAGCCCTAATATAACACTGCACTAATCTCCTCATCTATAGTGAGAGCAGAGTATGAGCAGGCAGAGGCAGCAGCAGCACCGACAACTACGTGCGTCACCACTGCTCCCTCAGAAGAAAATGGCGCCGACAGCGTAGCTGCTATTTATAAGCTCTGTCCCTCTCCCTGTACCGAGTGTCAGCCAATCACCGCGGGGGAGAGGGCGGGTCTTACTGCTGCAGTCTACTGGGCTGAAATGAAGAAACGCCCTTTGCCGACTGTCAGCCAATCACCGTTAAGGGGGCGGGTGTTACTGCTGAAGTCTGCAGTATTGAAGACGAAAAAGAAACTCCCTGTGCAGATTGTAAGCAAATCACTATTAGGGGCGTGGCTTGACGCTTTGAGGAGAAGAAGCGACGCCCTTTTGCGAGTATAAGCCAATCACTGTTAGGGGGCGTGGCTTGACGCTTGGACAAGATGATGCATGCCCTGTGATGATAATCAGTCAATCACAGAGAGGGGGCGTGGTTGATTTTTGAAGGACCGCCCTCCTACCTGCTACAGTCTACAGCGGCTCACCTGTGAGGGGAGTGAATGGAGCAGGCGCTGTAGGGAGGATCTCACAGGCGCCCTCTAGTGTACAATGGATGTGGTTCCAGGTTTCTCGTCATAGTGACTCCATTGTCCCTCATTACAGAGCAGGGTAAAATGGAGTCACTGCAGTGAGGGGATAATGCGACATTACTGGAGGATTCTGTACTTGGATAGGAATTACATTATAAATATAAGGGTGCTTTCACATCTGCGTTTTTCGTAATTCGCGGCAGATGCGGTGAAAAAACCGCATCTGCCGCGTTTACCGCATAACCGTTCCACTTGCGGCGCGGTTGCGGTTTTTTCTATGCAATGTATAGGGGGACTTGCGGCAGGTGCGGCAAGTGCGGTTTTGCACTTGCGGCAGGTGCGGCCGCGAAAAAAACCGCGGCTTACTGCGGTTTTTTTCGCGGCCGCACCTGCCGCAAGTGCAAAACCGCACTTGCCGCATCTGCCTCAAGTCCCCCTATACATTGCATAGAAAAAACCGCAACCGCGCCGCAAGTGGAACGGTTATGCGGTAAACGCGGCAGATGCGGTTTTTTCACCGCATCTGCCGCGAATTACGAAAAACACAGATGTGAAAGCACCCTAAGTCTCTGCATATATGTATTTGTATCCTCTAATATAGACTCACCTTGCCGCATCCATCACACACTTCCATGCGGTTGTCCACATATCACACACCTGTGGTAGCCATATTTGCCCACCCAAGTGATGGGTGTGCAATTATGTCGCCCACTAGCAGTAGTGGGCCATTGCGCAGTATCGCTAGCGGTGCTGCTGACACGAGGAGCCCAACGCACACACACCGCTCTGCAACCTGGTACCCGCAGTCCCCGAATGAGCAAGTGTGAATCTGGCAGCTCTTGAGGATGCACACTGAGTGGAGCGTAGTGCAGGGCTCATCCCAATCCTCCTGATTCATGAAGGCCGACTCAGGGGGATCTATAAATCACTGGGGTTCTTCCCCCACACACCATCGTGACATGCTGGTGTGGCACCCCGCAAATGCAGGCGTCACAGAGGAGTATTACACCCGTAAAAGAGGTGTAAATGCTGCAGCTGCAGATGGACCCTAGGATGGTGGGTGGGACCCATTCCCAGCACTCCTGTGGCGCCCTGCCAAGCAGGCGTCACAGAGGGGTATTGCACCCGTAAAAGAGGTGCAGATACTGCAGCTGCAGGTGGACCCAGGGATGGTGGGTGGTACCCTATTCCAACACTCCCACACTAGTTTACACGGTGGAAGGATACCCGGGAGGGGATAAAAACACCTCTAGGGGAACAAGAAGGTTGACCGAGGATTTTGAGCTTGGAGGTTTTTGCCTCTAGGCCTTGGAGCTTAGGGTCTCTCGGCTGAGGGACCAGGGAGAGATGGAAGAAGGAGAGAGGAAGTAAGAAAGAGAGCTTCCAGGAGAAGAGCAGCCGGTTTGGGAAAAGGGTCCGTCGGCAGAGTCTCCCAGACAGGTTACCGGACACCAGAGTCCGCACCTGTGGGATACTTTAGGACCACAGAGAATCCGGAGTCTCGTGGAGTCTACAGTTCTCCCGGGCACCTGAGCAGACTGAAAGAGGGAACCAGGCACCGCCGAAGGAGCAGGCGGCCAGCCAGTAGAGGGTTACCCGACGACAGCAAGGGTGAGAGAAAGAGTGGAGGTCAGGCTGATTTCAAGTCACCAGGCTTCAGGCCACTCTGGAAAGCAGGAAGGAACAGACTGGGTTAGAGCACGAAGGCACACACCAAAGGTTCCACCATACCACCTGGGATCCACTTGCAGCCACCCGTTAGCTACCTGTTCTTTTAACATCTGAATGCTGAACTGTAAACTGTAACTGATGCTGCTACAAGTTTCCAGTAAAGTACCCGGAGAAAAGTGAACTTGACTCTGCTGCATTTCCTTTTGAATGAACTTGTTCCCCATCCAGGAACACTGCCCCGGAGGCCAATACCTGTGGAGGACTTCACAAACTTGCCGCAGCACCATTTACCTCCGGCGGACTGTGGCGGCGCTGGTGACACCTCACCAGAAACTACAGGTGGCGTTACGACAAACTGTATATAGCATCCCCTGTAAATAATTCCCCTTTTCAAAGAATAGTCCCCCGGGACACGGATCAGGCGTGGCCACCACTCCCCGTGACAACAGGAGCGTTAACCCCCTTGGGAGCCTGATACCCGAGTACCCCAAAGCCTGAGGCTCAAAACTCCCACATTAGTTTAGGGTGGGAGGTTACCCGGGAGGGAATAAATTCATCTCTAGGGGGAACAAGGAGGTCTTTTTTCAGCAAAATGGCAAACTAGGAGCAAGAATAGTCTCCCTCTATGGGCGAGAGGGGGAGAGGGTTTGGAACAGTCGGAGAAGGAGGAAAGATAGTGTGGAGCCCACTGGGACGGGATACTCGGTAACGGACCGGGGTACTGCTGGGTATATCACGGCGGTCTTGGTCCAGACCGTGTCCCGCGTTCTCACAAGTAAAAGGGAAGATATTTACAAGGACGCCACCCACAGGTTGTGGTCAGTAAGGGGACCACCGCTGCAGCGTAGCTCTGCCAGGAGGATGGAGGGATGGATGGGCTGCAGCCAGATGGATGAGCCCGCCGCGGGTTGGGCTGCTCCTGACAGGGTGTAAGAGATAATAGAAGTTCTGTATACCTGGTATCATACACAGGACACTGGAGCAGGGTTCAACGGGTTTTACTGTCACGTTCTTCAGTTAAAACAGTTCCAACAGTTCTTAACACAGTCACTTTACACAGGCAACTCTGGACATTCTTAGCCCCCTGCAGCCAGGTTGTTGCTCTGAGACCCCTCACTCTTTCTATTTAACCTTTCCGGCTTGTTCTTCCTCTGCTCTTCCTAGTGGGTTGTATGGCGGCAACTCGGTCCCTTAGTATGGCTTCCCCCTATGTGTATGGGCAGCAAGCCGGGTCCTCCTGAATGTTGCTGAGCCTCTAACCCATGTAGTATGAACACTGATCTGGAATCCGTGTTCTCCGTCGGTTTGTCTGGGGAGCCGACATGTAGCAGCAGTCCCCCTCAGAGCCAACACTCTGGTCCCAGGCTAGCCTTGAGTAAGCCTGTCTTGCAAGAGATTACCGGGCTCTCTCTAACCCGTGTGACTTCCAGATAAAACCAGGGAAACCTTTCCCACCTGTAGATAGTGGGTTAACGCTACCGTATTCCTCAGACCCGGTGGTACCGGTCCGGTCTCTGTCCTCACTTCTCCATGGGCTGCAGGCTATGGATGAGCTTTGTCTCCATGGATCTGTGTCGCTGTGGATTTTGCGTCTCCAGGGAGCCCTATCCCTCCGTGAAGTGTTGCTTTCTGTCTGGTCTTGCTTGGCTGCTCGGCTCTCACTGGCCTACTCTGGGTCTTTTCCTCTCAGCCTACTTCGGCCTACTGTGTCTTTGCTGCTCGGCTTTCTCTGGTCTACTACTCATTCGTCCTTGTTCCCCCTTTTTGTACTGGTCTACCACCTGACCTACCTTCCCAACCACTTTCCTCTAAACCCCACCACCCCTTGCCCACCTAGAGTCCGGGGCTCCGGGTTGGGTGTTGTGCTCCTGTGGGTGTGTGTGCTGTGAGGTTGTTTGTTACACAAACTGTCTCCTATCTGCCTGGCTGCAGTTCCCTTATGTGGCCTCCTGGTCGCAGGGGCGCCACAATAGAAAGAGTGTGGAACGAGGTGGAAGGTCACACCGGGTCAGTTACAAGCCACAGAGAGGGCACAGAGCACAAAGGGGGGCAAAGTGAGCACACATGGGAACACAGAGCGCACAGGGGGACACAGAGAAAGTACAATGGGGTACAGAGAGAGCACAAGGGGGCAGAGACTGTGGACTGGGGGCAGGGAGAACACACAGGGTGACAGAGACAAAGCACAGGGGGACACAGAGCAAACAGGGGGACAAAGTGAGCACACATGAAGGCACTTAGAGAGCACAGGGGGCACTAAGACCTCACAGGGGGCTCAGACAGTGCAATGGGGGACACAGAGAGCACACAGCAGGACACAGAGAGCATAAAGGGGGAACAGAGAGCACACAGGGGGCACAAAGAGCACACAAGAGACACAGAAGGGGGCAGAGAGCTCACAAGGGGGAAGAGCGTGCACAAGGGGCAGAGAGTGATGGGTGTGCAAATATGGCACCCACTGCTGGTACTGGCACATGGCACAGTACTGTCAGCGGTGCCACAGTTGCCCGCAACCTCCGGCACCTGAAGCTGCCGCTGCTGACACCACCATGGTGGTGAATAATTATCTAGAAAAATTAATAAGGTGTGACTCTAACCAAAGTAATATAATCTACAAAGAGTGCACATTAAATGAATTCTTTATTAGTTAATACTAAAATCAGTCAGTGGTGTGTGTATTCTCTACACCTGTATCTAGGTAAAATAGCTGAACAGTGTGGAGGCAGACTCCTATACATCTATCCTTATCCTACCAACTGTCCCTGCCTGACTACGGAGATTTAGACACATAACATACCTGGTGTCCCCGTTCCACGGTGGCTTACCCTCAGTGTCCCTATATCTACACAGGGGCAAATGCTACCGGTCGGATACCTATGCTGTATACTGGGTGATACTGAATGAGAGCCTGGGTCGACCCCCAGTGCTATTTCTGTGTGTGTGCGCGTAATAGTATAATATCTAGATTGGAGGGAGTGATATCCTAGGTGTATGATCAAAACCTAGGGGAGTACTATCATAATATGGATCAATCAACACCTCAGTCAGTAATGTATGTTTCAATCAATCAGTGCACTGGAGGAAAACGTTAAATAACCCCACTCCTCACCACTTCCTATAACTTCTGACCGGCCACACCAGATAACATACCCACTTCCATATATTCTTCCCTCCTTATGATAATACTTATATCTCTTACGCACACCGTCACTTATATATTGTTAAATGGTGCCACAAGTACAATAACTAACACAAATACCATACATAGGTCTATAGCCCTGTCAGGCAAGTAGAAGATGTCAAAAATCACTTATCTGATGTAAATTGATGTTTGCCAGTCTCAGTCCTAGTCGAACGACCCCTCTCGTTATGGTCACACGACTTTACTCGACGCGTTTTTGCCCGCAAATGGCGCTGGGCGTCCTCAGGAGTGACTGTGCTCTGTCTGTTACCAGGTTGTTCCAAATGTGTCACCCGGGGCGCTGTAGAGAGGTGGCATGATACTCTCCCCTCTCCTCCTCATTGGTGTCAGCAGCCTAGGATAGGATAGTTGGTAGGATAAGGATAGATGTATAGGGGTCTGCCTCCACACTGTTCAGCTATTTTACCTAGATACAGGTGTAGGGAATACACACACCACTGACTGATTTTAGTATTAACTAATAAAGAATTCATTTTAATGTGCACTCTTTGTAGATTATACATGGTGGTGAATAGTGATTAGCGACAAGCGAGTTTATTTGTTACTATTCGCACGACTAGTACGTTATTCAATTATATAAGCTACTTGTTTGCGAGTTTGCGAGTATTTGTTTACTCACCTCGCTATATTTGGATATCCCCCCTGCAGTTTTAGCACCTCCTTTACAGCCACTAGACATGCTGGGCTTCTTAAGCAATCACAGTAATGCTGCAGGCTTCTTGGTTGTGGCAATACTGTGATTGGCTGGCCGCCCAGCGTCATATAGTATAGTTAAGCCCTGCTGTCACCATTTTGGGCACATTGCTTCCGGAGTCTGCGTTGTACAACCAAAGGGAGAGATCGCTGAACTGCTAGAGAGAGTGTTTAGACCTCTTCATAACACAAAAGCCCTTTTCAGGGCTACCTGCAGTGTATACTACGTCAGTGTAGAGTAGGAAGGGAGAGATAGGCCAGGGTCACAAATACCAATCCGCTTTTTTGAGGCTTTAGAAAAACGGATCCGTTAAATTTAGGGTGCCAATAGTGTCTCCCGAGCTCCTGGCCATTTTTTGGACTTACGGTAGTAATGTTTTCACCATAAAAGCATATGCTTTAACGCATGGTGCCTATATGTACCATGCGTTAACACATGCGTTCCCCATAGAGCCCCATGTTAAAAAAATGTATGCTTTTTTACTGCACCCAAAAACGTTGCTAGCAGCATTTTTTAGGATGCTGAACAAAAACGCATGCGTTTTTGATAAATGCAAACACGCATGCGTTAACGGATATGCGTTTTTGGACTTAGAAAAAAAAAAGACAAAAATTTTCCCAAAACGGATCCAAGCCAAAAATGGATGCTATGTGTGACCCTGGCTATACTCGAGCAGGGTCGGTGTAAAGAAGTCGGTCACTAGCTCCATAATACCACCAAAAAATAGCTCTATTTAGGCTGAAGACGCAAAGCAAAGTCAGAGTACAGGGAGGGAGAGATTGTGTATTAGGTAGGGACAGGTTAAAGTGTTCTTCCAGTGTCCATCTTCAAACAGCTCTTCTTAGAGGCAAAGCTCTACTTTTCCAGCTCACAGAGTACTAGCATTTTGTGCTGCCATTTTTTTAAAGCACCAGTCTATTTTCCTCATTGTTTTTGGGGTCATAGCCTGGCTTCTGTGGTGCACGTTATTCCACTTAAAAACGTGGATAGTGCCCTAGGCAAAGCAATAATCCAAACATTTCCTACTGCCTTCTACCAAGCACGCACCAGCCCATTTTCCCCATTGTTTTTGGGGTCACAATTTGGTTTCTGCGGTCCACATTACTACACTTAAAAAGGTATTTAGTGCCCTCCGCAAAGCAGTAGTCCAAACATTTCCTACTGCCTGCTACCAAGCACACACCAGCATTTTCCCAGCTTTTTTTGGGTCAGAACCTTGTTTCTATGGTCCTCATTAATACACTTAAAAAGGCATTAAAGGGATCCTGTCACCCCCAAAACGCCTATTAAGCTATCCAAACATGTCCCTGCAGCATATAATCAATAATCCCACTCTCCTTTTTGCTCAGAAAAGCCCCCAGTAAAACTGTAGAAAAACGTTATATTACTTACTCATTATGGATGTTAATGAGCGGTGGGTATATGCATTAGTCACCCAGGCGGGCCATCTCTGTCAGTACACCCATGCCGCTCTGCGGGCTTCATTCACCGCATTGCGCATGCGGCGTGGGTGTACTGAAGTCACCCGCTGCCGGAAATGACGCAATTCGCGTCATTAGAGCCCCATTACAGCCTTTACAGCGCCGAGGAGAGGAGGGAGGCGCTGATTCCAATATTCATTGCAGATCACGCCTATTAAGGAGTGCTATTAGGACATAGATGGCCCGCCTGGGTGACTAATGCATATAGCCGCCGCTCATTAACATCCATAATGAGTAAGTAATATAACGTTTTTCTACAGTTTTACTGGGGGCTTTTCTGAGCAAAAAGGCGAGTGGGATTATTGATTATATGCTGCAGGGACATGTTTGGATAGCTTAATAGGCGTTTTGGGGGATGACAGGATCCCTTTAAGTGCCCTTTGCAAAGTATTAGACCAAACATTTCCTACTGCCTGCTAGAAAGCACGCACCAGGCTATTTCTACCACTAATTTGCTTGTGACAGCTAGGTTGGCTTGTGCCATCCACAACTGAAAATCTGTCAACAAAATGCCCAAAAAAGCCTGTTGTAAAGCTACAGGGACATGGATGTGGAAGTGGTGTTGTCAGTGGTGCACGAGAAGGCACTGAATCTTTGTCAGCTCAGAAGCTTCATGTATCCACTATGTTCATAGAAAAATGTCCCAGTCTGGAATGTAAATGTGTGTGGAAGCCAGAAAAGCAAAAGCAGATTATCTCTTGGATAGCATTTGTCAAGCAGCAACAAATCTTCCACGACGGCACAATCTTCTGTCGATTAACAGAAAGCTGGCCCATCCAATCCTGAAGTTGGTTCTCCTTCCTCTTGCCATTATCAGTCACAGGACACAATATAACAGTCTCTAATTTGCATACGACCCACATCGATCTCTAATGTGCATTTGTCCCGCAGCTGTCTCCATTGTGCATTTGTCCCGCAGCCATCTCCATTGTTTATACAGGCAGCAGTGTCTCTATCATGTATGGCCAGCAGCAGTCTCTATTGTGTATTCTTTACTGTGTGTATAGCAAGCAGCAGTCTCCATTGTGTATAGGGCCCGCAGCCATCTCTATTATGTATACTGCTAGCACCCGTCTCTATTGTGTATTCTCTATTGTATATACAGTATAGACAAAACACAAGGGGGCGAAGAGGGCGCACATGGGGCACAGAGGGGGCGCACAACGGAGACTGAGAGAGCACACACAGGAACAGAGAGCACACACGGGGAACAAAGTGCTCACAGGGACAGAGAGAGCACACACGGGGGACAGAGGGAGCGCACACAGGGACAGAGAGAGCCCACACGGGGGAATGAGAGCACTTACACGAGGGACATGGAGCGTGCACACGGGGGACACAGCTCAAAGGAGAGAGCACATGAGGGGAGAAAATAATACACAGGGAGAACACAGTACATGGGGAGGAGAGAGATAGCACAAAGGGGAAAGACAGGTAAAAGGAGAAGGCACAGAGGTGAGAAGACAGCACAAGGGGGAGAGAAATCGCACACAGGGGGGAGAGAGCGCACAGGGGGGAAAAAGTTTAAAGGAGAAAGCATATGAGGGGAGCAGAAAGCACAGGGAGAAGAAACAGCACACAGGGAAGAGTGTGCACAGGGGTAGAGAGAGCGCACAGGTGGGAGACAGGTCAAAGGAGAGAGCACAGGTGTGAGAAGACAGCACAGGGGGGAAAGACACAAGGGGCAGAGTGCACATGGGGAGAGAGACAGTGCTGCCCCAAGCACCACAGAGCCCGCTTCCAACATCATGACTTCACTACACTCCCGATGCGATAGCACCAGGTCACTATCCAGTGCCTTATAATCTCCCTGTCCCATCCATCATTGACTTCCATCCAGTTGTCCACCTATCACGTGCCGGTGCCAACCATATCTGCACACACAGGGGACCCAATCTACACACCATTAGCCATCACCGGACATCCCTGCCACACGCAACACACCGTTGCACACAAAAGAGTCTTTGGGCATATCGAGAAAATAAACAGGAAAGCCTGAAGAAGCGATACAACCAACAAAGAATTAAAGTACGTTACAAAAATTTATTGAATACAATGAAGAACGACAAAATCACAGGAACATTTAAAATAAATTAAAAAGGCCAAAGAATCAGCCATGACATTCTACTGAGGGCAAAATAATCCCAGAGAAACCACCCTGCTAATCACAGACCCTGTAAACCAGTTACAGTTTTACAAGCTTTTTTTGGTACCTTAATACACAGAAATGGCAACTGTATATTTATACAATACAGTACACAAAGGCAAGGAAATTGTATATGGGCAAACAATATATCTATCAGGCAATTTTTCTATGGAGTACTCCAAAACTGATTTATAAGAATCCATAGTACATGTAGCAATTATGGGTGATATTTCCCCAGATGGTAAGGAAAGGAATGAAGAAGTACAACACACCCTGCAGGACTAAACAATGCTAAGGAATGATTTTACCAACCTAATTAACCATAATATCAAAAGTGTAAGAGGTTACATGTAACATAAGAATTTGATAATCCTATAATCATATCCGATCAAACCATATAGGTAAATATAGTCTTGTGGCAACCCAAGGGTTAATGTGCCACAGTAACATCACACGGGTTCCCTCCCCACACAACACTGACACTACACTAGCACCTCTGGGCCAGGAGGGGGAGCTAAACCAGCTCCCTTATATACTCCGGGTCAAGAGGAAGTAGTTAGTTCAGTACGTAGCAGTACTGTGAAGAGTCCAGTTCCTGGGAGAACTGAGGGAGACTGTAGTGTAAATGGGCTGCGTCAGGCTTCTCTACAGTCTGCTCATCGATTCCAGGCCTAGCCAGGGTCTGAGGGAAGTGGAACAGAAGACAGAGGAACACATCTGGGAGACTGAGTGATATCACCACTCGCCCCGGAGGAGCGCACAGATCGGATATGCACAGTGCACGGTTTGCGCATGCGCACTACAGTTATGTCCTTTTGATGGGAGTCGCCATATTACTGGCTCCAGACACGCGCTGTCTAGCTCTCAGACATGCGCACTGTAGAGCTGGGATTACAGGGGGACGGACTGGCCGCCCGGCTTCTTCTGTGCTCAGCTGGGGGAGGAAATTAAACTGATTGAACATGATGGCATACTATATGAAGAGGATTAATGGAGGACAGAATCACTTCCCCTGATGAAGCTGCCAGGCGCAGGTAGCGTAACGCGTGGGGAGCGCCACACCTCCTGCTTGTGCACATAAAACTTGGGTAAATCTGGTTTTGACTGGTACAAAATCTCTTTCCTTTATTTAAAAACTGAATTAGCGTGACTGGGATTGGAAAGCTGATATGGGTTTAAGGTGATAGGTTTTAACATCAATCCTCAATCTGGAGCTATGGGACAGGATTCTTGCTCCCCATGCACGGAATGAGGTTACTCACCACTAGGGGTCACTCCACTTTTGTTTATAATCCAATATTTGGGTGTATTGTATTCTCATGTGATTTGTATTAGAACTAGCCTAAAAAAGCTTTATGAAACTGTGGAGCCCACTGGGTCGGGGTACTCGGTACCGAACCGGGTTGCTACTGGGGATGTCACGGAGGGCCTGGTCCGATCCATGTCCCGGGTTCCGCAAGTAAAAAGGGATATATACAGGGGCTAAAGTTTGTCGTGACGCCACCCACGAGTTGTGGTCAGGGTGACCACCGCAGCTGCAGAACCTCCGGGGATGATGTTTGGCAGCTGGAGATGTAATAGCTCTCCGTGGATAGAGCTGGGTTCCCCGGGGCAGTGGTAGTTAAAGTCTATGATGGATGCTATAGATGTTGCAGGATAGGGATGATAGTGGAGACAGTGGCTGCATGTGAGGGAGTTGTGAGGGAGAGCAGGGTTTGCAAGGATTATAATGCAGGTTGTAGTCAACACAGGCACTTACTTTGCAGTTGCAGTACTGGTTGTCTTGGTACTGGATGAGATATGGTAATAGGTGCAATTCACTTACTTTCCTGCTGCTTCAGCCTTGTTTCTCAGCTTGTGGTGAAAGCAGTGTTCGGCTCTGCAGATAGGGATCTCTGCTGTTGAATATAGGGCAAAGGGTGCAATTAACACACAAACTCACGGTTTTGTAGTTCCCCAAAGCTTTACTGCAGTTGTTGTTCAGCAAGTACTGTCTACGGAGTCTGGGGCTGGGTTGCTCCCACCCTGTCCGGGTCCTCAGCTTCCTCCTGCTGCGCTGTGTGTGTGGCCCTGCTGCTGCTTTTATCTGAGCTGTTGGCACTGTCCCTCCTCACAGGTACCCCCTTTGCTAGGCAACTTGAGTCTTCCTTGTGCTTCTGACCCCACCGTGTTGCTTCGCTCAGGTACAGTGTCGATCTAACCTCCACTATCCCGGTATTTACTGTGCTGTGTGTGTCAGTCACAGTTTCGGATCCGGCTGTGTATATCGCTTAAAGACGCCAGAGGTATCGTCAGGAATGTATAAATAGATTAAATAGCCACAATCCTCAAGTGTACATGTCCACAAAGTAGGTAGCGCGCACCTAGGGCCAATAGAGTCACGGGTCCCATCCATAGATCATATTTATGGTGCACAAGCGCAATTTGCGCACTGTGCATATCAAAGTGTATAATGATAACAATTTATAGAGGCATTAGATCTATAAACATCATTCCAAGATGGTTCAAGCAGACAAGACAGGCATCCAGTATAATATCCATACAGAAAATGTGACACCATACACACTTTGAATAGCCAACTTAAATATCAAGACATGAGGGAGATAAAAATCAGTTTTATAAGAGGATCCACACCTAGTAAGTATATGATTCAGAGGCAAAAATAGAGGTATCATAATGTCCTCTATATCCAAAAGGGACTATCTCCCTAGGGGTGTATCCATCCATTAGATACTATTGAGTTTTATATTAGGAATGGATATACCAGGGTATGATGTAGTCTAAAAAATATATCACAGACATAATGGATTTGAGGCTCTCCCATACAGTATTCACAGTATTAGTATTATGTACCTTGCGGTACCGGATCCGGTTCCTATAGGCGGCCAGGTTAAAAAAAAAACATCAGGTTTTGCAACCGCTCGAAAAATGCAGCATGCATGATTTTTACCGTAGGCTGCAAAACCAGGATCTGGTAACCGGATTGCTATTTGGGTAATCCGGTTTTTCTATTACAGCCTATAGGCTGCGGATCCGGATTCGGTTTTGAGCATTTTTAATGCTCAATACCGGATCCGGATGTTTAAAAATACCGCAAATGTGACCCTAGCCATACTGGAAGGGTTTTTGGAGGTTGTACGATATTGGGAAGATTTGATGGGTACAATGCTGGGGGGATTTCATGGGGTATGATGCTGGGGAGGGATGTTTGTGTGGGAATTGTGGGGCATACGATACTTGGGGTATCAGGGGTGGTGTAAATTGCTGGGGGAAGTCTGTGTTTGGATTTGGGGGGTATATGATACTGGGGGGAAGCCTGTGTTGGGATTTAGGGGGTGTATGATGCTATGGAAATGTCTGTGGTGGGATTTGGGGCGTATGATACTGAGGGGGATGCCTGTGGTGGGATTTAGGGGGTGTATGATGCTACGGAAATGCCTGTGGTGGGATTTGGGGCGTATGATACTGTGGGAGATGCCTGTGGTGAGATTTGGGGGCGTGTGATGATCGGGGATGCCTGTGTTGGGATTTGGGGGGCATACGATGCTGGGGGAAATCCTGTGGTGGGATTTAGGGAGAGTGTGATGCTAAGGAAATGCCTGTGGTGAGATTTGGGGCGTATGATACTGGGGGGGGGATGCCTGTGGTGGGATTTGGGGGTGTATGATGCTTGAGGTGGGATTTGGGGTGTGTGATGCTGGGGAATGCCTGTGGTGGGATTTGGGGTGTGTGATGCTGGGGAATGCCTGAGGTGGGATTTGGGGTGTGTGATGCTGGGGGATGCCTGTGGTGGGATTTGGGGTGTGTGATGCTGGGGGATGCCTGTGGTGGGATTTGGGGAATTTACAAAGCTGGTGGATTGCCTTTTGTGAGTTTTCATTCAGAATGAGAGTACTCACTTGGGGGGTTCTCTGGTGGGATCGGCAGAATGTATGGAGTGTTTATAATTATATATATATATATATATATATATATATATATATATATTTGCAGAATATTTACAAGGACTTTTCCTCTGAATTTTTTCTGCAGTGAGAAGGTATTGCAATAAATTAGACCCCTGTTACGGATTTCTGAATTCTTCATATCTAGAGGTCTGTACTGGTGAGTATTGGCTTGTCTGTATTAGTTGAGCCCTGTTCCCACAGTGTATTAATCTAGCTTTGAGATCTTAGTTATTTATCAGGTTTGTTCTCTGATTTTTTATCTGTAAGGCGATGTGCACATGGCAGTGTTGAGATGCCGGCACATTCACTGACTTTTCCAGGCGAAGATGATTGAGGGAAACGTCTGCTGTCATTTTCCTGAGGCAGCTTCACTATCGTTCTTGCAATGGCTATATTACTGCTTTTTTTTACACTTGTCTGAAGAATTAACGTGTAAATTCCAGAGGAGTTTCCGAACCTCGAGGCGATTAAAAGCGGCATAAGACCGGACATGTGCACAATGTTCATTTTACTGAGCGCTTTTTCAGGCAGATTACAGTCAGATTTTTCCTTAAAAAGATGTAAACTGCATATACCCTTAGACCTCATGAAGGATCAACAAAAACAAACCGATTATTGTGATCAGTTTGATAAGAGTCTTGTCTGAATTTCATCCGGTTTTCTCATGCATGGAGAAAGTAAAAAAAAAATTTTTCTCAACTCTTTTCATTGTGAAGTCCCTAAAAATCTGAGTGCTGTCCAATTTTTTTCACAGATCCCTAGCCTAGCATAAGCATCGCTGCAGACAGCGTTTCCTGTGCGTTGTTGTAAAGCGCACTCCCAGTAGCTTCCTGTGTGACTGGTTGGGAAGGTAAATATTGGGTAACTAAGGGCAGCGTTATCCAGCACGGCATAGCGGTAACGCTATGCGGTGCTGGGAAAAGTACTAAGTTAAAAGCGCAATCCGGTAGGCTAGGGTCAAAACGTAAATGTGACCCTAGCCTAAGTCCAAAAGCTGATGCTAAAAACGGATCCTGGACTTAAGTGTGACATGCATTTGTAAAAAAACGCATGCATTTTTTTAACATGGGGCCCCATGGGAAACGAATGCATTAACGCATGGTACATGTAGGCACCATATGTTAATGCATGCATTTTTGCATGCATTTTTTTTTTTTTTTAAATGACTAAGGCTAGGGTCACACTTTAAACCTGAATTGTGTTCACCGCATCCAGATCCGGATGCGGTGAATGCAGTTGTCTTCATACATTCAGCAATCTGGTTCCCGGGTTACTGAAGCCGCAATCCAATAACCGGATTGCTCAGGATGTGTAATCCTGAGCAATTCGGTTACCGGATAGTTTGCTCATCCCTGCTGCCGCAGGGATGAGCAAACTGTTCTGTGTTCTGTAAAACTTAAAATTTGATAAATAAATGTTTGCTCAATGTCTCTAGGGGGTGCCCAGTCCCCCTAGAGACCTTACACCCACTCCGGTGGGCATATACTGCTGTAATGTGTTATGTACACCCACAAACTGACCCCCCAGCATCTTTATACCTGTCCCTGCCTGCATCCCCTCATGTCATTTCTAGCCATCCCTTTTGCAGAACAAAACGATTGTGTAAAGTAGAGACAAGAGGTTATATTCACCTTGGCCTGTGTGAGTTCTCTGTTTCTGAAAAATGCATGCCCCCTCTCGGCTTGCTGCAGTGCTGATAGCCTGGACGAGTCATGAAAGGGGTGGGGCTAAAACTGCATCATACCGGTAGCCCCACCCCTTTCATGACGCGGCCAGGCTCTCAGCACTGCAGCAAGCTGAGAGGGGGCGTGCATAATTACAAAGCGGCGGAGCGAGCAGCAGACAGGCCCGCCTTTGGAGACTTTTTCAGAAACAGAGAACTCACACAGGACAAGGTGAATATAACCTCTTGTCTCTACTTTACACAATCGTTTTGTTCTGCAAAAGGGATGGCTAGAAATGATAAGAAGGGGTGCAGGGACAGGTATAAAGATGCGGGGGGGGGTCAGTTTGTGGGTGTACATAACACATTACAGCAGCATATGCCCACCGGAGTGGGTGTAAGGTCTTTGGGGGACTGGGCACCCCCTAGAGACATTGAATAAACATTTATTTATTTTACAAAACACAGAACACTTTGCTTATCCCGGCGGCAGCAAAGTATATGCGGGAACCGCATTGCTCAGGATTACACATCCTGAGCAATCCGGTTCCCCCATTGCAGATGCTAGAACCACTCCGAAAACTGCAGCCTGCATGATTTTTCACGCAGGCTGCAGAGCCAGAGATAGAAACCGGATTGCTTTTAAAGCAATCCGGTTTTTAGCATTGGCTCCTATGAGGAGCGTTTCTTGATCCGGTTTTGAGCTTTTTGAGAGCTCAAAACCGGATCAGGTTTAAAAAAAAAATGCAGATGTGACCCTAGCCTAAGTCCAAAAAACGCATAGGTGCACAGGAGGCTCCAAATACAGCCTAAAAATAAAGGATCAGTTTTTGAAAACAGTGAAAACAACTGATTGGCATGTGTGACTCTAGTCTTAAAATATCGGATCTGTTATTGAAACCATGGCAAAAAAATGATTGGCATGTGTGACTCAAGCCATAATTACATTGCTGATTTTTACCGACACTTGGATCAAAATCAGACACGGGTCTACAATTTTTCATGGACTTCAGTCTGTGAAAAATCATGGACATGTGAATGGAACCATAGACTCCAAGTGCTACCCGTGAAACACACATTTGAATGAGGATTCAGTATAGTTTATACTTAATAGTTCTGTTCTTTGTCACATCTGTCAGTCCTAGACAACCATTTTTAATGATGAGGTGATAACTAATAGCAGGCTTCAGACTACTTTGTTCATCTTTTTATGCATGGGGTGACACAGCCTTCAGATATGCCAAAACAATAAAACTGACTAGTTTAAATGATCTTAATATTAATATTTATTCATTTATGCAGCAATATTAATTCCATAGCACTTTACATAATTTGTAGCAATGTCCCCATTGGGGCTCACAATCTAAATACCCTATGAGCGTGCCTTTAGAGTGTGGGAGGAAACCGGAGAACCCGGAGGAAACCCACAGAAACACAGGGAGAACATAAAAACGCCTTACAGGGGGTTATCCAGGAATGTGATAAAGATGGACCTTGTCATATGTTGTCAGACTGTACCTCATCCTAGTCACGTGTCAGGACGGGTTACAGACAGAACAAACTGAGAAGTCTCAACTGTCCAGGATACATCATTAGAGATGAGCGAGTATGCTTGTCACTACTCGGTACTCGCACGAATATCTCAGTACTCGGGGTACTCGGCGAGTACCGAGTAATCTCGCGATACTCTTGCTATGCTCGGGGTCCACCTACCTGCATGTTGGCGCTCTTTTCAGAGCCAGCCCGCATGTAGGGATTGGCTGACAGACACTGTAATGCCACAGCCATGTTGGTTGTGGCATTACAGTGATTGGCTGGCCGCACAGCGTCATCAGGTCTTTATAAGACCTGACCGCGCTGTGCTCGTCACTCTGCGCCATTAGACAGTCAGTGTAGGGAGGGCTGCTGCTGATTGAGGGACAGATTTGTGGCCTTTCAGCTAGTGTAGGCACAGGGCTGCCATTCTAATTACCACAACAGTCCTTCTGAGGACTAATAGAGCAGTATACAGGCAGGCAGGGAGGCAGGGTATATACCAAACTTCGCTGTGCCAGTATACCAGCCTGCATCGCATCTGGGGCTGGTTTCCAGGCTCATCCAACCCAAAAACCGTGCTTTTAGGGATTTATTTAGCTCACTATAGGCAGGAGTAGGTTTTAGCTCAAATTAGGGTACACCAAAAGCCTTGTGCTAAAAACCAACTCTTGTCTGCACTAATTTAGCATCTAAGTGCTGCTACTGTCGGTTGCAGCGTAAATTAGGGTACACCAAAAGCCTTGTGCTAAAAACCAACTCTTGTCTGCACTAATTTTGCATCTAAGTGCTGCTACTGTCGGTTGCAGCGTAAATTAGGGTACACCAAAAGCCTCATGCTAAAAACCAACTCTTGTCTGCACTAATTTTGCATCTAGGTGCTGCTACTGTCGGTTGCAGAGTAAATTAGGGTACACCAAAAGCCTCGTGCTAAAAAAACAACTCTTGTCTGCACTAATTTTGCATCTAAGTGCTGCTACTGTCGATTGCAGCGTAAATTAGGGTACGCCAAAAGACTCGCACTAAAAACCAACTCTTGTCTGCACTAATTTAGCATCTAAGTGCTGCTACTGTCGGTTGCAGCGTAAATTAGGATACGCCAAAAGACTCGCTATTGTAGTCAGCGTTTGTGTCTGACTAGTCCACCTGCAGGGCCTTAATTTCAAAACTTAGGGTCGTGCTAAGAACCAACTCTTGTCTGCACTAATTTTGCATCTAAGTGCGGCTACTGTCGGTTGCAGCGTAAATTAGGATACACCAAAAGCCTTGTGCTAAAAACCAACTCTTGTCTGCACTAATTTAGCATCTAAGTGCTGCTACTGTCGGTTGCAGCGTAAATTAGGATACGCCAAAACACTCGCTATTGTAGTCAGCGTTTGTGTCTGACTAGTCCACCTGCAGGGCCTTAATTTCAAAACTTAGGGTCATGCTAAAAACCAACTCTTGTCTGCACTAATTTAGCATCTAAGTGCTGCTACTGTCGGTTGCAGCGTAAATTAGGGTATACCAAAAGTCTCGTGCTAAAAACCAACTCTTGTCTGCACTAATTTTGCATCTAAGTGCTGCTACTGTCGGTTGCAGAGTAAATTAGGGTACACCAAAAGCCTCGTGCTAAAAAAACAACTCTTGTCTGCACTAATTTTGCATCTAAGTGCTGCTATTGTCGATTGCAGCGTAAATTAGGGTACGCCAAAAGACTCGCACTAAAAACCAACTCTTGTCTGCACTAATTTAGCATCTAAGTGCTGCTACTGTCGGTTGCAGCGTAAATTAGGATACGCCAAAAGACTCGCTATTGTAGTCAGCGTTTGTGTCTGACTAGTCCACCTGCAGGGCCTTAATTTCAAAACTTAGGGTCGTGCTAAGAACCAACTCTTGTCTGCACAAATTTTGCATCTAAGTGCGGCTACTGTCGGTTGCAGCGTAAATTAGGATACACCAAAAGCCTCGTGCTAAAAACCAACTCTTGTCTGCACTAATTTAGCATCTAAGTGCTGCTACTGTCGGTTGCAGCGTAAATTAGGATACGCCAAAACACTCGCTATTGTAGTCAGCGTTTGTGTCTGACTAGTCCACCTGCAGGGCCTTAATTTCAAAACTTAGGGTCATGCTAAAAACCAACTCTTGTCTGCACTAATTTAGCATCTAAGTGCTGCTACTGTCGGTTGCAGCGTAAATTAGGGTATACCAAAAGTCTCGTGCTAAAAACCAACTCTTGTCTGCACTAATTTAGCATCTAAGTGCTGCTACTGTCGGTTGCAGAGTAAATTAGGGTACACCAAAAGCCTCGTGCTAAAAAAACAACTCTTGTCTGCACTAATTTTGCATCTAAGTGCTGCTACTGTCGATTGCAGCGTAAATTAGGGTACGCCAAAAGACTCGCACTAAAAACCAACTCTTGTCTGCACTAATTTAGCATCTAAGTGCTGCTACTGTCGGTTGCAGCGTAAATTAGGATACACCAAAACACTCGCTATTGTAGTCAGCGTTTGTGTCTGACTAGTCCACCTGCAGGGCCTTAATTTCAAAACTTAGGGTCGTGCTAAGAACCAACTCTTGTCTGCACTAATTTTGCATCTAAGTGCTGCTACTGTCGGTTGCAGCGTAAATTAGGATACACCAAAAGCCTCGTGCTAAAAACCAACTCTTGTCTGCACTAATTTAGCATCTAAGTGCTGCTACTGTATTTTGCAGCGTAAATTAGGATACGCCAAAACACTCGCTATTGTAGTCAGCGTTTGTGTCTGACTAGTCCACCTGCAGGGCCTTAATTTCAAAACTTAGGGTCATGCTAAAAACCAACTCTTGTCTGCACTAATTTAGCATCTAAGTGCTGCTACTGTCGGTTGCAGCGTAAATTAGGATACACCAAAACACTCGCTATTGTAGTCAGCGTTTGTGTCTGACTAGTCCACCTGCAGGGCCTTAATTTCAAAACTTATGGTCATGCTAAAAACCAACTCTTGTCTGCACCAATTTAGCATCTAAGTGCTGCTACTGTCGGTTGCAGTGTAAATTAGGGTATACCAAAAGTCTCGTGCTAAAAACCAACTCTTGTCTGCACTAATTTTGCATCTAAGTGCTGCTACTGTCGGTTGCAGAGTAAATTAGGGTACA
Organism: Allobates femoralis; assembly: GCA_033576535.1. NCBI lineage: Eukaryota > Metazoa > Chordata > Amphibia > Anura > Aromobatidae > Allobates > Allobates femoralis. The sequence continues at coordinate 397,793,576 of JARQOC010000006.1, read as the reverse complement.
CCAAAAGCCTCGTGCTAAAAAAACAACTCTTGTCTGCACTAATTTTGCATCTAAGTGCTGCTACTGTCGATTGCAGCGTAAATTAGGGTACGCCAAAAGACTCGCACTAAAAACCAACTCTTGTCTGCACTAATTTAGCATCTAAGTGCTGCTACTGTCGGTTGCAGCGTAAATTAGGATACGCCAAAAGACTCGCTATTGTAGTCAGCGTTTGTGTCTGACTAGTCCACCTGCAGGGCCTTAATTTCAAAACTTAGGGTCGTGCTAAGAACCAACTCTTGTCTGCACTAATTTTGCATCTAAGTGCTGCTACTGTCGGTTGCAGCGTAAATTAGGATACACCAAAAGCCTCGTGCTAAAAACCAACTCTTGTCTGCACTAATTTAGCATCTAAGTGCTGCTACTGTCGGTTGCAGCGTAAATTAGGATACGCCAAAACACTCGCTATTGTAGTCAGCGTTTGTGTCTGACTAGTCCACCTGCAGGGCCTTAATTTCAAAACTTAGGGTCATGCTAAAAACCAACTCTTGTCTGCACTAATTTAGCATCTAAGTGCTGCTACTGTCGTTTGCAGCATAAATTAGGTTACGCCAAAAGACTCACTATTGTAGTCAGCGGTTGTGTCTGACTAGTCCACCTGCAGGGCCTTAATTTCAAAACTTAGGGTCGTGCTAAAAACAAACTCTTGTCTGCACTGATTTTGCATCTAAGTGCTGCTACTGTCGATTGCAGCGTAAATTAGGATTCATCAAAAGCCTCGTGCTAAAAACCAACTCTTGTCTGCACTAATTTTGCATCTAAGTGCTGCTACTGTTGGTTGCAGCGTAAATTAGGATACGCCAAAAGACTCGCTATTGTAGTTAGCGTTTGTGTCTGACTACTCCACCTGCAGGGCCTTAATTTCAAAACTTAGGGTCATGTTAAAAACCAACTCTTGTCTGCACTAATTTAGCATCTAAGTGCTGCTACTGTCGGTTGCAGCGTAAATTAGGGTATACCAAAAGTCTCGTGCTAAAAACCAACTCTTGTCTGCACTAAGTTAGCTGTATACAGTCAGCACCACATTGAAAATGCGCAAGTCCGATGGCAAGGGACAAGGAACTGGACGTGATGGTGGTGCAGGCTGAGGGCGAGCCCGTGTGCAAGCTCAAATTGCGCCACGACAAACGCCCACATCATCTCGCTTGACTTTCTTGTCCCAATTTCTAGGTGAGCGCAGCAGTACTCCACTATTAAACGAAGACCAGTGTCAACAGGTTGTTAGTTGGATAGCGGATAATGCTTCCAGTCAGTTTGGCACCACCACAAATACCCTGTCTTCCACACGGTCAAGTGTCAGTAGCTGTGAGACTGGACCGCACATTCCACACCCTGATCCTCCCACCATGCCGAATGCCAGGACCCAGACATAACTGATCCCACACTTGGACACTCTGAAGAGCTGTTCACTTATCCATTCGTAGATTCTGGCCTCTCGCCAGCTCCAGTTGAAGTGGGTCATGAGGAGATCATATGTACCGATGACCAAATATTTGAGCAGCCACGGTCTCACAAAGGCAACGGTGGGAACATGTCTCAACAAGAGGTGGACGATGATGAGACACAATTGCCAGGAACACAGGAGGAGGACCAGGGTGCGGAAGTGGAAGACGACGTGGTGGATGATCCAGTAACTGACCCAATCTGGCAGGAGGACATGCAGAGCGAGGACAGCAGTGCACAGGGGGAGTTAGGCGTAGCATCATAACAGGCCGGAAGAAGCAGGGTGGTGTCCGCAGACAGAAGGCAGGTAACCGTTCTCCGGAACAACAACACGAGTGATGTTGCCAGTACAACTGCTAGGTCTTCCCGAGTCTGGCTGTTTTTTAAGGTGTCTGCAGATAATTCGAAAAAGGCCATTTGCAACACCTGCCATGCCAGCATCAGCAGGGGTAGCAAATCTAGCAGCCTGACCACCACCAGCATGATCAGGCACATGGCAGCAAAGCACCCGACTTTGTGGGATGTACAGCAGAGTACAGGAGCATTGTCTGCGGGTGACACAGCTGCGTCTTCCACTGTTGTGCGTGCAAGCCAATCCCCTGTCCATACTGCAGGCGAAGATGCCTCCTGTTCTTCACCTGTACTTGCACAAGCAGAAGTAGCACCATCATCAGCCACGTCCTTGTCCCAGTGCAGCCTTCAGTTATCCATACCCCAATCTTTGGAACGCAGGCGCAAATACGCTGCCAACGCCCCACATGCCACAGTTCTAAATGCACACATTTCGCGAGTGCTTGCGCTGGAAATGTTGCCTTTTAGGCTGGTGGAGACGGAAGCATTCCGCAACCTGATGGCGGCGGTTGTCCCACGTTACTTGGTCCCCAGCCGACACTATTTTTCCCGGTGTGCCGTCCCCGCATTACATAAGCACGTGTCACAAAACATCATACGTGCCCTTAACAACGCAGTTTCCAGCAAAGTCCACCTAACCACGGACACGTGGACAAGTGCTTGCGGGCAGGGCCGGTACATCTCACTGACGGCACACTGGGTTAATATTCTGGAAGCCGAGACCCAGTCTGACCTTGGGACGGAACACGTCCTTCCGACACCGAGGATTGCAGGCCCTAACTCAGTCAGGGTTTCACCCACAGTGTACAGCTCTGGCACGTCATGCTCCTCCTCCTCTTCCTCCACTTCACCCTCCACACCAGTCCCAAGCTGGAAGCACTGCAGCACTGCCTCGGCTAAGCGGCAACAGGCTGTGCTGACGCTAATATGCAAAGGTGACAAACCCCACAATGCTGAAGAGTTGTGGACAGCTCTGAAACAGCAGGCAGATCAATGGCTCACACCGCTGAACCTACAGCCAGGAATGGTCGTGTGTGACAATGGCCAGAACCTCGTGGCGGCTCTGAGGCGAGCTGACACATGTTCCATGCGTGGCCCATGTGCTCAACCTTGTGGTTCAGCGGTTTATTAAATCCTACCCGGAGCTATCTGATCTGCTCGTCAAGGTACGCCGCCTGTGTGCCCATTTCAGAAAGTCACCTACTGCTTCTGCCAGCCTTGCCGGCTTTCAGCGGCGTTTGCAGCTTCCGGCTCACAGACTGGTGTGTGATGTCCCCACACGTTGGAATTCCACACTGCACATGATGGTCAGGATTTGTGAGCAGAAGAGGGCAGTTGTTGAGTACCAGCATCAACTAGGCCGTCGGTATACAGTTCAAACTCCACACATAAGACCTCAGGAGTGGACATGGATGTCCGACATATGTACCTTCCTCCAAAACTTTGAGGACTCCACCAAGATGGTGAGCGGCGATAACGCCATCATTATGTGACGACCATCCCCTGTGAGGCCGAGCTGCTGGTAGGCGGCACCCGAGAAACCCCGAGACCCTTAACCCCTATACAGGGATCTGGAATTACAGCGGAGCCCAGGGGGTAGCTGCCTCTATGGGCAACAGAGCCGGGGAGGTCGCCAGGGGAAAATCAAGACCCGAAAAACGAAGTCAGAAGTCCGAGTCAAAACCGAGAGGGCAGCGAAGGTACAAAATCGTCAGGCAGTAGCAGAGTCAAAAATCCAGGCAAGGGTCAAGGGCAAAAACCAAGAGGGCAGCTGAGGTACAAAATCAATAGGCAGAGGCAGAGTCAGAAATCCAGGCAAGGTCAGACACGAAACTAAACACACACTATCACTGGGGAACCAAAACTATATCTGGCGGCCTGCAAGACAGGCTCCAATGTATTTGAAGGGCGCGGTTACCTCCCATAGGCTGGAGCTCACAGCCTGATGACCTCATCCGGACCGCCCCTAGATCCAGGCCAGATGGAGATGCACGACTGGCTCCACCCACGCCACCTCTGACAGAAGAACGAAGGAATCCGGCTCCTCCCAGCGGCCGAGGCAGGAACACCAGCCACCGAGTCCAATGGCGATGTGACACATTAGCGTTGCCATCCTGCTTCTCTGTCTTCTAAAACGCTCTCTGCTCAAAATCAAAGACGATGCATTGCAGGCGGAGCAGGATGAGTTGCAGCAAGAAATCGTACTGGGTGATTACACACAGCCCAGCCTCATCTCATCCCAATGTGCATTGGAGGACTATGACGAGGAGGAGGATGAAGAAATGGAGCTACTTTCATTCGGAATTGATGGTAATACATACACAACCGTCAGACCGTCGGTTGAGCGTGGATGGCCAGAGGACAGGGGAGAGGAGGAGGTCAGCATGGCCAGTCATGCTGTTGGTGAGGACCCAGAAGCCTTGACTGTTAACAGTCTAGCGCACATGGCTGACTTTATGTTACGCTGCCTGTGTCGTGACCTCAAGATCTTGACGGACACTCATTACTGGTTGGTGACACTTTAGACCCACGCTACAAAGAGAACTTTATTTCTCTTATTCGCGAAGTGGAGAGGTCTACAAAAATGCTGCAGTACCAGAAGGCCATAGTGGCGGAATTATTAAAAAAATTCCCTTCTGAAAACGCTAGCGGCAGAGGTCACAATTTAGTGGACAACCAAGGCGTCCGGCAGAGAGAGGCACAAGTCCAATCCAGCAGAGGTAGGGGAACACTCTCAAAGATCTGGGACACTTTTATCAGCACCTCCCGTACCACAGGCCCTGAAGTGCGGGGTAGTGTCACAAGGAATGCAAAGTTTGCAAAGATGCTGAGGGAGTACCTTGCTGATCGTACTAAAGTGCTCTTAGACTCCTCTGTGCCTTATAATTATTGGGTATCCAAGCTGGACACGTGGCAGGAATTGGCTCTCTACGCCTTGGAAGTCCTGGCCTGCCCTGCCGCTAGCGTTTTGTCAGAGCGTGTTTTTAGTGCCGCAGGTGGAATCATTACAGATAAACGCACCTGCCTGTCAACTGAAAATGCTGACAGGCTGACTTTAATCAAGATGAACAAGGGTTGGATTGGGCCTGACTTCACCACACCACCACCAAATGATACCGGAATTTAAATTTTGTGGCAGTAGATTCCCATGCACCTCCGCACACCCACACATCGGTACAGACTTCATGTGTTTGGCTACTTGCTGTACTGCTCCTCCTTCTCCTCATCTGCCACCATCATATAATCAGTGTGACCGTGGTTCATGATGCCACAAAACCATAATTTTTTTACATCATATTTATGATGATGATGCACCTAACCGTTCTAAAGTTAGGCATTAGTTTCATGTATACCCCCAGGGGTAAATGTTTTAGTCAATGCTTCCAGAATGGGCATTACAAGTACAGGAGACCCGCTCCTTTGTAATGGGAACAATTTTTAGAGGCTCTCCTCCAGGGGCATCACAATGCCTTCCAATTTTTGGCTTCCCTGCTATGGCAATCCTACAAAAGACCACTTGCTTCAAATGGGCACATTATTGAAAAGGCTCTCATACACGTCTCTATCCAGGGCATTCAAGTACTACACAATTTTTGGCTTCCCTGACTAGGAAATACTACAGCAGACACATTTGTTTACAATGGGCACATTTTTTTAAAGGCTCTCATGCACGTCTCTATCCAGGGTATTGAAGTGCTAGACAATTTTGGCTTCCTGACTATGGGAATCTACAAAGACCACTTGCTTCAAATGGCACATTATTGAAAAAGGCTCTCATGCACGTCTCTATCCAGGGGCATTGAAGTGCTACACAATTTTTGGCTTCCCTGACTAGGGAAATACTACAGCAGACACATTTGTTTACAATGGGCACATTTTTTTAAAAGGCTCTCATGCACGTCTCTATCCAGGGGCATTGAAGTGCTAGACAATTTTTGGCTTCCCTGCCTATGGCAATCCTACAAAAGACCCACTTGCTTCAAATGGGCACATTATTGAAAAAGGCTCTCATGCACGTCTCTATCCAGGGGCATTGAAGTGCTACACAATTTTTGGCTTCCCTGACTAGGGAAATACTACAGCAGACACACTTGCTTACAATGGGCACATTTTTTGAAAAAGCCTCATGCACGCCTCTATGCAGGGGCATCTTGGTGCCTCCAAACCTTTGGCTTCCCTGCCTAGGGCAATACTAAAAAGACACACTTGCTTACAATGTGCAGTTTTTGAAAGGCCCTCATGCACCCTCTATGCGGGGCATCTTGGTGCCTCAAACCTTGGCTTCCCTGCCTAGGGAAATACTACAAAAGACACACTTGCTTACAATGGGCACATTTTTTGAAAAGGCCCTCATGCACGCCTCTATGCAGGGGCATCTTGGTGCCTCCAAACCTTTGCCTTCCCTGCTTAGGGAAATACTACAGCAGACCCACTTGATTACAATGGGCACTTTTTTTTTAAAGACCCTCATGCACGCCTCTATCCAGGGGCATTGAAGTGCTACACAATTTTTGGCTTCCCTGACTAGGCAAATACTACAGCAGAACACTTGCTTCAATGGCACATTTTTTTAAAAGGCCCTCATGCACGCCTCTATCCAGGGGCATATTGGTGCCTCCCAATTTGGCTTCTCTGCCTAGCAAAATACAACAACAGACCCACTTGCTTAAAAGGGGCACATCATTAAATAAGGCCTCATGCACGCCTCTATCCAGGGGCATATTGGTGCCTCCCAATGTTTGGCTTACCTGTCTAGGGCAATACTACAAAATAAACACTGGCTTAAAATGGGCACATTTTTTGAAAAGGCCCTTATGCACTCTTCTATGCAGGGGCATCCTTGTGCCTCCAATCCTTTGGCTTCCCTGCCTAGGGAAATACTACAGCAGACTCACTTGCTTACAATGGGCACATTTTTTTTAAAAGGCCCTCATGCACGCCTCTATCCAGGGGCATATTGGTGTCTCCCAATTTTTGCCTTCGCTGCCTAGGGCAATACTAAAAAAGACACACTTGCTTACAATGGGCACTTTTGTTTGAAAAGGCCCTCATGCACGCCTCTATGCAGGGGCATCTTGGTGCCTCCAAACCTTGGGCTTCCCTGCCTAGGGCAATACTAAAAAAGACACACTTGCTTACAATGGGCACATTTTTTGAAAAAGCCCTCATGCACGCCTCCATGCAGGGGTATCTTGGTGCCTCCAAACCTTTGGCTTCCCTGCCTAGGGCAATACTAAAAAAGACACACTTGCTTACAGTGGGCACTTTTTTTTAAATGGCCCTCATGCACGCCTCTATGCAGGGGCATCTTGGTGCCTCCAAACCTTGGGCTTCCCTGCCTAGGGAAATACTACAAAAGACACACTTGCTTACAATGGGCACATTTTTTGAAACAGCCCTCATGCACACCTCTATGCAAGGGCATCTTTGTGCCTCCAAACCTTTGCCTTCCCTGCCTAGGGAAATACTACAGCAGACACACTTGCTTACAATGGGCACATTTTTTTAAAAGGCCCTCATGCACGTGACTCACCGTAGCCGGGTGTACACGTCTCGGGCTGTCGCTGCTCCCTGTCACGGTTCCACGCCCGAGGCCGTGGGGCCCGGTGGTCCAGATCAATAGGGTTGGCTGAACAGATTTGGCTGATTATTCTTGTCGTGACGCCACCTGCGGGAATTCCGGTGCTTTCACCGGTGCTGCTTGGGCCTCTGGGGGATGTACTGCAGCTGGGTCGCTCCCCACAGGATGAGCGGGAGTCCCTGGGCCTGGAGCTGCATCTGATGATGTGTGGCAGCTCAATGACTCTTAGTATGCAGAGGTTAACAGTTCGGAAGAAACACAGACGCCAATACTCTCTGTAACGGGTCTTTTACTGTAACCGGCAGGTGATACAAGGTAAACAGTCAATGGGTAACGGACTGGGGGGTCCCAGCAATGACCGGTGTGGTTTCAGAGCTCCGCAGTGTTCCTCCGTTCCTAACTTTGTCTATTTGCCGACGTCGCCTTAGTGCGCCAGTTCGGGTACAAGGAGCTACTTAAATTTCCCTGCCGGTGTGTACGTTCCGGTGTGAGGGGAGCTTGTGTCCTTTTGGTGGGTACTCCGCTGGCAAGACGACTCTTAGTCGCGGCTGCAGTGAGGTGCTCCTGAAAAGTCTTCTTTCACTTCTGGTTTGCAGAGCAGTGATAAACAACTTGCTTGCTTCTGAACCAGTGATCCGGTGTGTGATGGGCGCGGGTGTATTTTGGACCCGATTAAGTAGTCGCCCAGGTTCCGGTTGTTGGGCACCGAGTAAAGGCGCCAACCAGTAGGTGGTCTGTAGGGCTGCACGGAACTGTGCAGGGCCCTCTTCTCCTACGTTCCTCCCGACCACTTCTCCATTCTTCCTCCTTCTTCTCCCTTCTCCTACACTCTACTCCTACACTCCGCCCACCAGGACCTTATTGGCCCTCTACGCTAGTGGTGCATGTAGGGTATGGAGCTCTGAGGTTATCCATGTCATTACTGATATATCACATCTTCTGGCAGGGATGTAATACAACCTGTGACGCACTCATTACGGGGCGCCACACACGCCTCTATCCAGGGGCATATTGGTGTCTCCCAATTTTTGGCTTCCCTGCCTAGGGAAATACAACAACAGACCCACTTGCTTAAAATGTGCACATCATTTAATGAGGCCCTCATGCACGCCTCTATGCAGGGGCATCTTTTCGCCTTCAAACCTTTGGCTTCCCTGCCTAGGGCAATACTAAAAAAGACCCACTTGCTTAAAATGGGCACATTTTTGGAAAAGGCCCTCATGCACGCCTCTATCCAGGGGCATTGAAGTGCCTCCCAATTTTTGGCTTCCCTGTCTAGGGCAATGCTACAAAAGACCCACTTCCTTATAATGGGCACATTATTTAAAGAGGTCCTCATGCACGTCTCTATGCAGGGGCATCACAGTGCCACACAATTTTTGTCTTCCCTGCCTAGGGCATTAACTCAAAAAACCCACTTCCTTATAATGGGCACATTATTTAAAGAGGCCTTCATTTACGTCTCTTCCCAGGGGCATGGGAGTGCCACACAATTTTTTTTTTTGTTAAATCTTTCATATAGGCCAGGGTCACATCGGCGTTTTTTGTTTAAAATCCTGATCCGGTTTTGAGCTTTAAAAAAGCTCAAAACCGGACCAGGAAATGCTCCCCATAGGAGCCTATGCAAAACACCGGATGGCTTCACAAGCCATCTGGTGGCCGGATCCAGCACTGCTGCCTGCGTTTAAAATCATGCAGGCAGCAGTTTTCGCAGCGTTTGCCGGGACCGCACTGCGGTCACCGGATGGCTCAGGATGTGTAATCCTGAGCCATCCGGTAACTGCAGAGTTTGCGGATCCCGGCTATTGGCGGGATCCGCAACCTTAATAAAGAGTTAAATTGTTGATCTCAATGACTGTTTAAGGTCTGTAGGGGGGCTTAGACCCCCCTACAGACCGGCCGACCACTTATACAGTGTTCTTGTACAATTTCACAATGGGCACGGGCTCTTCGGAGCAAAGTGCCCCCCCCCCCCCCGTATCACTATACAGGGGTGCATACACCCCTGTATTACAATGATGCATTAATGATGTGTAGTCCAAAAAGGATTTTATCACTCGCAATGTAAGTTTATACTTACAGCATGTAAGTTGTAGGCAGAGTCCAGCGAAATCCATAGGCGGGGCTGTGTGCAGCAGCCTCCGCCCGCTTCATGTTGATGGCCGCCCCTCTGGCCGTAATCCACTGTTGTGAGGGCGGATACGTCGTTAAAGGGGCGTGGCTAACCTCGGCACATAGTTAGCCACGCCCCTTTAACGACGTATCCGCCCTCACAACAGTGGATTACGGCCAGAGGGGGCGGCCATCAACATGAAGCGGGCGGAGGCTGCTGCACACAGCCCCGCCTATGGATTTCGCTGGACTCTGCCTACAACTTACATGCTGTAAGTATAAACTTACATTGCGAGTGATAAAATCCTTTTTGGACTACACATCATTAATGCATCATTGTAATACAGGGGTGTATGCACCCCTGTATAGTGATACGGGGGGGGGGGGCACTTTGCTCCGAAGAGCCCGTGCCCATTGTGAAATTGTACAAGAACACTGTATAAGTGGTCGGCCGGTCTGTAGGGGGTCTAAGCCCCCCTACAGACCTTAAACAGTCATTGAGATCAACAATTTAACTCTTTATTAAGGTTGCGGATCCCGCCAATAGCCGGGATCCGCAAACTCTGCAGTTACCGGATGGCTCAGGATTACACATCCTGAGCCATCCGGTGACCGCAGTGCGGGATTCAGCACACATTTTTGAAAAAAATGTGTGTGCCCGCCATTGCGTTCACCGCATCCGGATCCGGATGCGGTGAATGCAATTTAGGTTTTCAATGTGACCCTACCCATAATCCTACAAAACTAACATACACCAACTCTGTCTCACAAGTGAGTATGAGCCCTTAATATTTTTTCCATGAAAATCCGTTTTGGTTTCATTTTGTAACGTTTTCTTAAAAGTGGCGTAATACTCTGACAACATTGTTGACATCAGTGAATTTGGGGTCTGAAATGCTTCCAGGGGTCTTCCCCATGCTGTTCCCATATTATTTGAGCACTGTTCCGATACTTTTGTGACATTTTTAGGGTTTTTCCATGCTGCCGGGGTCATGTCAGAAAAATACTCGGGTCTTCCATAGGATAACATTGGGCTCGGTGCTCGGGCCGAGTACACGAGTATCTTGGGGTGCTCGGCCCGAGATTCGAGCACCCGAGCATTTTAGTACTCGCTCATCACTATACATCATAATGAACAAGCATTCCTGACCTTACTAGTGACAGAGCTCATCACCTGCCTTGAACTCAATGCTGGAGTGACCCAGCCACAAGCTTTGCTGCCTTCTGTGCACTCTGAAAGAAACTGTAACACGGCTGCAAGCGCCCCACGTGAACGCAGAGATATGACCTACCCCAGGGCATTGGGGTATCTCTTGCTGATTTGGTCAATTTGGTAAATTTATCCTCTGACAAAGACATGAATAGTCTATAATTTTCAGGGAAGACTAATTTTAACACAGAGAAATAGAATATCAAATATATAATTTATACAATGTCATTTTCTAGATTGTATTAAGTTATTTGCATTTGCAGAGAGAAATAAGTATTTGATCCCTCTGGCAAACAAGATTTAATACTTGGTAGCAAAACCCTTGTTGGCAAGCACAGCAGTCAGACTTTTTTTGGAGTTGATGATAGGTTTGCGCACACGTCAGGAGTAATTTTGGTCCACTCCTCTTTGTAGATCATCTCTAAATCATTAAGATTTTGAGTCTGTCACTTGGCAACTCGGTAGATTCAGCTCCCACCATATGTCTTCTATGGGATTAAGGTCTGGAGACTGGCTAGGCCACTCCATGACCTTAATATGCTTCTTTTTGAGCTACTCCTTTAATGCTTTGTATGTTTTGGGTAACTGTCATGCTGGAAGACCAGCCATGACCCATTTTTAATGTCTTGGCGGAGGGAAGGAGGTTGTCAATCAGGATTTTACAGTACAAGGCTCCATCCATTGTCCTATTGATGTGGTGAAGTAGTCTTGTGCCCTTAGCAGGAGAAACACCCTCAAAACATAATGTTTCCAGCACAATGCTTGACTGTGGGGATGGTGTTCTTTGGGACAAAGGTTGCATTTCTCTTCCTCCAAACATGGGGAGTTGAGTTAATGCCAAAGAGCTGAATTTTAATCTCATCTGACCACAGCACCTTCTCAAATTCACACTCAGAAACACCAAGATGTTCATTGGAAAACTTCATACGGGCCTGCCAGTGTGCCTTATTAAGTAGTGGCATCAATATGGACGGATAGGTATGGTCCCGCTGCTGAATACAAATTGACAAGACGTCCAAGTTGAAGTGATCTGTGCCTTTATTCCATGCCCTATGCATTTCAAGGCTGTCCCAGCCTCTTCCTCAGGAGCAACATCATCAATAATGACCAGCAAGTCACATAGGCTAGGGTCACATTTGCGGTTTGCAATTGCAGATCCTGATCAGGTTTTGAGCATGAAATATGCTCAACACCGGATCCGTATCCGCACCCATAAGCAGCAATACAAAAACCGTATCGCCTCAACAGCGTTACATTTCCCGGATCTGCGTTTCCGATGTTCAGTAAAAATCATGCAAGCAACGTTTTTCGGACAGGTTTCTAATCCATCCCCGGATTTCAATTGGAAACCGCAAATGTGAGTGGAGCCGGATACGGTAACCAGATCGGGTACCGAACACACAAGAATGGCAGTATTGCCGCAATCTTTTCCTATGGCTCCGGTTTCCCCCAATGGAAGTGTATTGGCGTCCAGTTTTGTGCTGTCTGGGTGGATCCGGTGGATTCGGGTGAATCTGTTTTCAGTCTGTGGGACTAAAAGGATCATGGATGATTCCTGTACTCCCTTGTAAAAATCAGACTAAACCGGATTATCCTGGATTCGCCCGATCGCCGGATCCGGGACAATCCGATTTCAAACCGATTTAATTTCCGGACAACAAAAACCATGCTGGAAAGCCGGGGAACATTTGTTTACACAGTCTACTGCATCGGCAACCCATGCGGATTAGGGCCCTTTACAAAGCTACATTCTGGTGCTACAGGTAACTTACAGGTTGCAGTGAATCATGGACAAGGTTCTATTTGTTGCTGTGACAATGGATAATCTCCATGATTTCCTGACTGTAGTTACTGGTGAAAGCTACAAATGTAGCCGTGTAAGTACCTTAGGCATACTGGGGAATTAGTCTAAGGACATGAGATTACCGCATCCGGAACTGGATGCGGTAACCGCGTGTTGCCTTCTAAATGTGACCCTAGCCATAAACAGTCATAGGCTAGGGTCACATTTGCGGTAGCAAATGCAGATCCTGATCCGGTTTTGAGCTGTAAAAATGCTCAAAACCAGATCAGGATCCGCAGCCCATAGGTGGCCATTATAGAACCGGATTGCACTTTATGAAATCCGGTAACTGCATTCTGGTTTCATTGCCTGGTGAAAAAATCATGCAGGTAACGTTTTTCACAGCGGTTTCAAAACCGCAGCAGAATAGCTATAATGGGCGCCTATGGGAGCCCATCCGGCTACCGTAAGGCACATGTGAATGTCCTAGGTGTACTGCCAGGACCTTGCAGTCTGGCCAATAAGGTTGGCTGGAAGTCACAGGTCCTTGTCCGAAGATCGCAGGTCTTCTGGGAAGGTCCCGTTGCAGGCGTCGGATAGGTGAGTATGTAATTTTATTATTTTTAACAACTTTAATTCACTTTTAGGGTACTTTCGCAGTGTATCTATAGATACACTGCGAAAGTAATCGGACTACTCGCTACTCCCGAGTAATCATAAGATACTCGGAGAGTAGCAAGTACCCAAATATCGCTACTATTCGGCGAGTTCCGAATAGTAGCGAGTATACTCGCTCATCCCTAGTGCACAATCTTGATAGTCTTGGTACCACTTGAATCCATGAAGTCATTTTATCTACATATGAAACGACATGTGGAGCAATCCCTGCATGAGAAACAGCCCCAAGGAAGACCCCTACCTCCAAAGATAAATTTGCTCCTTGGTGGGACATGATGACTTTTGGTCAAGAGATCCCTGAGATTACGTGATCTCCACCATGTAACAAAAGTTTTTTGTCAAAGTAAACCCAAGATCATGGTCAGTATGAAGAATAGGCCACTGTCTTGAATGTGATTCACCAATTTCCCACCTGTGTGCCTTCTCTGCCCCCTGTGTGCACTCTCTGCCCCTATGTGTGTTCTCTATGCCCATGTGCACTCTCTCTCCCCCTTGTGTGTTCTCCCTAGCCCCTGTGCCCCCGTGCACTCTCTGTGCTCCCTGTGCACTCTCTCTGCCCCCTGTGTGCCCTCTCTAGGCCCTGTGCCCCCCTGTGCACTCTCTGTGTCCCCCTGTGCGCTCTCTCTGCTCCCCTGTGCACTCTCCTCACTTTGTGCTCTCTCTCTTTCCCTCTGGTGTACAAAGATGGTGGCAGAATAAGTGCGCATATGCACAGTGGGTCATGCCGCTGCCATCTTTGCATACCCAGGAGTCCAAAGATGGCGTTGGGCTAAATAACTGCAGATGTGTGCACCTGGTACACATATGCCCAATGACTCTTGTGTGCAACGGTGTGTTGCATGTGGCAGGGATGTCCGGTGATGGCTACCAGTGTGTAGATTGGGTCCCCTGGGTGTGCAGATATGGTTGCCACCGACACGTGATAGGTGGACAACTGGATGGAAGTCAATGATGGATGGGACAGGGAGATTATAAGGTACTGGATGGGGACCTGATGCTATCGCATCGGGAGTGTGGTGAAGTCATGATGTTGGAAGCGGGCTCTGTGGTGCTGGGGGCAGCACTGTCTCTCTCCCAATGTGCACTCTGCCCCTGTGTCTTTCCCCACTGTGCTGTCTTCTCACACCTGTGCTCTCTCCTTTGACCTGTCTCCCACCTGTGCGCTATCTCTCCCCCTGTGCACACTCTTCCCTGTGTGCTGTTTCTCCTCCCTGTGCTGTCTTCTCCCCTCATGTGCTTTCTCCTTTAAACTGTTTTCCCCCTGTGCGCTCTCTCCCCCTGCGTGCGATTTCTCTCCCCCTTGTGCTGTCTTCTCCCCTCTGTGCTTTCTCTTTTTACCTGTCTTTCCCCTTTGAGCTGTCTCTCTCCTCCCCATGTACTGTGTTCTCCCTGTGTATTATTTTCTCCCCTCATGTGCTCTCTCCTTTGAGCTGTGTCCCCCGTGTGCACGCTCTCTGTCCCTCGTGTACGTGCTCTCATTCCCCCGTGTGGGCTCTCTCTGTCCCTGTCTGCGCTCTCTCTGTCCACTGTATGTGCTCTCTCTGTCCCCCGTGTGCACTTTGTTCCCCGTGTGTGCTCTCTGTTCCTGTGTGTGCTATCTCAGTCCCCGTATGCGCCCTCTGTGTCCCCGTTGTGCGCCCCCTCTGTCCCCCGTGTGTGCCCTCTTCGCCCCCTTGTGCTTTGTCTATACTGTTTCAATAGAGAATACACAATAGAGACGGCTGCTAGCGGTATACACAATAGAGATGGCTGTGGGCCCTATACACAATGGAGACTGCTGCTGGCTATACACACAGTAAAGAATACACAATAGAGACTGCTGCTGGCCATACACAACAGAGAATACACAATAGAGACGCTGCTGCCTTTATAAACAATGGAGATGGCTGCGGCACAAATGCACAATGGAGACGGCTGCGGGACAAATGCACATTAGAGATTGATGCGGGTCAAATGCAAATTAGAGACTGTTATATTGTGTCCTGTGACTGATAAGGCAGGAGGAAGGAGAACCAACTCCAGGATTGGATGGGCCAGCTTTCTGTGTATTGACAGTAGATTGTGCCGTCATGGAAGATTTGTTGCTGCTTGACAAATGGGTAGAGGCTGTTTCTGCTATCCAAGAGATAATCTGCTCTTGCTTTTCTGGCTTCTACACACATTTACATTCCAGACTGGGAAATATTTCTATGAACATAGTGGATACATGAAGCTTCTGATCTGACAGAGACTCAGTGACTTCTCGTGCACCACTGAGAACACCACTTCCACATCCATGTCCCTGAAGCTTTACAACAGGCTTTTTTGGGCATTATGCTGACAGATTTTCAAATGTGGATGGCACAAGCTAACCTCGCTGTCACAAGCAAAATAGTGGTGGAAATAGCCTGGTGCAGGGGCGGAACTACCATGGTGCAGCTGGTGCAGCTGCACCATGGCCCCAACCGGCTAGGAGGCCCCTTCAAGCCTGCAGGGGGGCCCCCAGCTGATCCCCACAAGCTGCCGTCAGAGGAGAGGGGGGTCAGGCAAGGGAAGCAGAAAGCTTCCTGCTTCCCCTGCCTGATCCCGCCCCTCCTTTCCTCTGCCCCTCCGGCTCCCAGGAGCGCACTCGCGCAGGTAGGAGAGCCGCCGCGAACGCCAGCACCACACCGCACCCCCCTCACCCCAAACCCCACGCTGGGACCGCGCCGATGCCGTCAGCACCCCTCCCCGGACCGCGCTGACGCCCCAGCACCCCCTTCCTGCTCCTCAACATGGCTGCACCAGGGCCCGCTGGGGTAAAGGTCCGCCACTGGCCTGGTGCGTGATTTCTAGCAGGCAGTAGGAAATGTTTGGGCTACTGCTTTGCAAAGGGCACTTAATGCCTTATTAAGTATAGTAATGTGGACCATAGAAACAAGGTTCTGACCCAAAAAAAACGGGGAAGTGCTGGTGTGTGCTTGGTAGCAGGCAGTGGGAAATGTTTGGACTACTGCTTTGTGGAGGGCACTAAATACCTTTTTAAGTGTAGTAATGTAGACCGCAAAAGCCAAGTTGTGACCCAAAAATAACGGGGAAAAATGGCTGGTGCGTGCTTGGTAGAAGGCAGTAGGAAATATTTGGACTATTGCTTTGCCTAGGGCACTATCCACCTTTTTAAGTGGAATAACGTGCACCACAGAAGCCAGGCTATGACCCCAAAAACAACGAGGAAAATAGATGGTGCTCTAAAAAAATGGCAGCACAAAATGCTAGTACTCTGTGAGCTGGAAAAGTAGAGCTTTGCCTCTAAGAAGAGCTGTTTGAAGATGGACACTGGAAGAACACTTTAACCTGTCCCTACCTAATACACAATCTCTCCCTCCCTGTACTCTGACTTTGCTTTGCGTCTTCAGCTCTAAATAGAGCTATTTTTTGGTGGTATTATGGAGCTAGTGACCGACTTCTTTACACCGTCCCTTCTCAAGTATAGCCAGGGTCACAAATGGCATCCGTTTTTGGCTTGGATCCGTTTTTGGGATAATTTTTGTCTTTTTTTTTCTAACTCCAAAAATGCATATGCGTTAACGCATGTGTGTCAGCGTTTTTAAAAAACGCATGCGTTTTTGTTCAGCATCCCAAAAAATGCTGCTAGCAGCTTTTTTGGGTGCAGTAAAAAAACGCATGCTTTTTTTAACATGTGGCCCTATGGGGAACGCATGCTTTAACGCACCATGCATTAAAGTATATGCTTTTATGGTGAAAAGTCCAAAAAATGTCCAGGAGCTCAGGAGACACTATTGGCACCCTAAATTTAACGGATCCGTTTTTCTAAAGCCTCAAAAAAGCGGATTGGTATGTGTGACCCTGGCCTATCTCTCCCTCCCTACTCTACACTGACGTAGTATATACTGCAGGTAGCCCTGAAAAGGGCTTTTGTGTTATGAAGAGGTCTAAACACTCTCTCTAGCAGTTCAGCGATGTCTCCCTTTGGTTGTACAACGCAGGGTCCGGATGCAATGTGCCCAAAATGGTGACGGCAGGGCTTAACTATACACTATGACGCTGGGCGGCCAGCCAATCACAGTATTGCCACAACCAAGAAGCCTGCAGCATTACTGTGATTGGTTAAGAAGCCCAGCATGTTTAGTGGCTGTAAAGGAGGTGCTAAAACTGCAGGGCGGGATATCCGAATATAGCGAGGTGAGTAAACAAATATTCGCAAACAAGTAGCTTGAATATCGTACTATTCGTGTAACAAATAAACTTGCTCGTCGCTAATCACTATTTACCACCATAGTGGTGTCAGTGGCGGCAGCTTCAGGTGCTGGAGGTTGCGGGCGACTGTGGCACCGCTGTCAGTACTGTGCCATGTGCCAGTACCAGCAGTGGGTGCCATATTTGCAGACCCATCACTCTCTGCCCTATGTGCACTCTCTTCCCCCTTGTGAGCTCTCTGCCCCCTGCGTGCTCTCTGTGCCTCCTGTGTGCTCTTTGTGCCCCCTGTGTGCTGTGTCCCCCTGTGCACTCTGTGTCCCCCTGTGCGCTCTCTGTGCCCCCAGTGGTCTTTGTGCCTCCCTGTGTTCTCTCTGTTCCCCTTTTATGCTCTCTGTGTCCTGCTGTGTGCTCTCTGTGTCCACTATTGCACTGTCTGTGCCTCCTGTGTGGTCTTTGTGCCCCCTGTGCTCTCTAAGTGCCTTCATGTGTGCTCACTTTGTCCCCCTGTGCGCTCTGTGTCCCCTTGTGCTTTGTCTCTGTCCCCCTGTGCGCTCTCCCTGCCCCCAGTCCACTGTCTCTGCCCCTTGTGCTTTCTCTGTGTCCCCCTGTGCGCTCTGTGTTCCCATGTGCGCTCACTGTGCCCCCCTTTGTGCTCTGTGCCCCCTGTGCCCTCTCTGTGGCCCTCTATGTGTTCTGTGTGCCTCCTTGTGCTCACTCTGTGCCCTCTCTGTATCTCTTTTGTGCTCTCTGTGCCCCCCGTGTGCTCTCTGTATCCCCCTGTGCACTCGCCCCTCCCCCTGTGCAATCTCTCTCCCCCCTGTCCGCTGTCTCTGCCCTCTGCGCCGTCGCTTTCATGCTTTGTCTCTGCTCCCTTGTTATAGCTGACTGTGTGGTGCCAGTACCGCCCATGGGCACCACATTTGCACAGCCAACACTCTCTGCCCCCCTGTGCGCTCTCCGTGTGCATTCTGTATCTTCCTGTGCACTCTCTCTGTCCCCTCTGCATTGTCTCTGCCCCCCTGGTTGCTTTCTCTACTCCCCTGGGCGCTCTCTCTGCCCCCCTGTGTACTCACCCCACTGTGTTTTGTCTCCCTCTCTTTACACTCTCTTCCCTTGTGGTGTCCAAAAATGACAGCAACGTGAGTCAGTGCGCATGCACGTGCCGAGTCACCCCGCCACCATCTTTGTATATCTAGATGTACAAAGATGGTGGCCGCCTGAGTATGTCTGCATGCACACATCGGGTATCCCCGATGTGCATGCACACATCAAGGATACGCATGAGTGTGGCGCCCCTGTGACTAGGCGCCATAGGGTAGTATTACACTTAATATAAAAATGTGTTTTTCCCTGTAAGGTCATCAGTTCAGGGTTCACTTTATGGAATCTGTTTTTACACCCACCTAGGACCACACCACTTAGAATATGGGGAACCGGTAATTTAATAGGTCCCATAGGGGTGGGGGTGGAGCCTAGGAGAGAGTAGTGTGAGGAAAAGTGACAGTTAGTCAGACGGTGCTGGGAAGGCAGGCAGGAAGGTCAGGCCTGACAGCCCAGCTGACAGGAGGGAGCCCCATCTCCAAGTGGGGGCCCAGGACAGAAGGCAACGGGCCAGGACTGGTAGGAGCCGGCTGGTCACGTTGGGGAGCATCGCATTCCGGATAGCCGAAGTAGTCAGGCGTTTACCACTGGCTATAGACCGATGAGCTGCGAGCCGAATATAACCGGGTTGCCGTACGCACCACAAGGTATCTCGCCCCTCAGGACCACAATAGATCCAGAACCAGTGGGGTAATGGCCCGATTACCGACATCGGGGGAGTGTCTCTTCTCCTCTTAAATCCGGGAAAGGACAACCGTGCCTCACTGAAGGAGATCAGGGGACTGGCGGGAGAGCTCTGCAAGGGTGGATAGTAAGGAAGATAAGTTATCCCAGAAAGCCATAGAAGGAAGGACATCTAGAGACTCCATTATAGGGAATCTGGAGCTGGTGACCGACCCCCGGTAAACCGGACTGTACCGTATACCATCAACATCTGCCGTTGCCTATTAAAGTGGAGTAAACTTGCTTTGGACTCTGTCTTCCTTACTTGCGGTGCCCGGAGGGCCCAGCAACAGCAGCAGATCGGCAGAGGGGTAAGAACTGCAGCACCATCTCCATTACTGCCCTCCCTCACCATCTTCCTTCATCACTGCCCTCCCTCACCATCTTCCTTCATCGCTGCCCTGAGGTAAAGCTCCACCTGTGGGGAGCTGTTCCATACTCTGCTGCACCCACCATCACCTCAGCGGCCGGCTTGCAGCGCTGGTACCAATTTACCGGGAACTACAGGTGGCGTCATGATCCCTGTAAATAACCCCTTCTCCCATCATCAACATTCCCTCAAATGATCACCAGGGCACGGCATCGGGATCCCGTCCACCCGTGACTCCCTATTCAGCAGACCCTGTGGCAGAGTACCCCTTTAGCCCTGGCCGCATCATGAGCACTTCTCAGGCGGATGTAGTGTGAGCGGCGGCTGTGGATGCCGGTTTTGAGTGGTGTTGGTTTTGGGTGGCGGCGGTTGGGGGTAGGTGGCTGTGGCACCATTGTGCTCTTTTCCCCTGTGGATTCCAAAGATGGCAGAGGTGTGAATAAGTATGCATGTGCACATCCGATCATGCCACTTCCATCTCTGTATACCCAGGTGTCCATAGATGGCGGCCGCCAGAGTACGTGTGCATGCGTGTCGAGTATATGTATGTGCACTTACTCATGCGGTGATGTCAGCGGTGGTGACTTCGGGTGGCAGTGGTTTCGGATGGAGGTGGTTATGGGCAGCTGCACAATTTGTGAGTACTGCCAATGCCTGCCATATTTGTACACCCATCACTCTCTGCCCTCCCCCGTGCACTCTCTCTCTACCCCTGTGTGCTCCCTCTGCTCTCCTGTTTGCTCCCTGTTCACCATGTGCACTCTCTCTGCTCCTTTGTGTGCTCTCCATGCCCCCATGTGCGCTCTCTGTGCCCCACTGTGTGCTCCTCTGCATTCTCTGTGTCCCCCTGTGCGTTCACTATGCCCACCTGTTCTCTCTCTGTGCTTCCCTGTGCGTTCTCTGTGCCACCCTGTGTGCTCTCTGTGCTCCACCACCCTCTCTCTGTGCTTCCCTGTGCGTTCTCTGTGCCCCCTGTGTGCTCTCTGTGCTCCACCACCCTCTCTCTGTGCCCCCCTTGTGCACCTTCTGTGTCCCCCTGTGCTTTGTCTCAGCCCTCTGTATGCTGTCTCTGCAACCTGTGCTTTGTCTCTCTCTCCTTGTGATCTCTCCCCCTGTGATGTCCAAAGATGGCGGTGGCGTGAATAAGTGCGCTAGCATGCAACAGGGATTTTCGCATTGTGCACTTACTCAGGCGGATGTAGTGTCAGCGGCGGCTGCAGACAGTGGTTCCGGGTTGCGGCGGTTGCGGGTGGGTGGCTGTGGCACCACTGGCAGTACTGCTCAATGTGCTAGTACCGCCAATACAGAGGGATGAAAACAGCACAGGGGGGAAAAAAGATAGCACACAGGATGGAGAGAGAGAGAGCACGGACAGGGGGGAGACAAATCAAAGGCGAGAGTACAGAGGGGAAAGGACAGCAAAGGGGAGAGAAGAGAGAGCCCCCATCTAGTGTGTTATATATATATATATGTATATTTACTTAAATAATTGTGCTGTCCCGTCTGTCACGGTGTCCGGTTGTCTGTGATTCACGCACCTCCACCATATTTGCACACCCATTACTCTCCCCCCCCCCCGTCCTTCCTCTCTGCCTCCCTGTGTGCTCTCTGTCCCCCTCTGTTCTCTCTATGCCCTACTGTGCACTATTTGTGCCCCACTGTGTGTTCCCTCTGCCCTACTGTGCACTCCTTGTGCCCTCCTGTGTGCTCTCTGTGCCGCCCTGTGCGCTCTGTGCCCATCGTGCCTTGTATGTGTCCCCTGTGCATTTTCTGCGACCTCCTCTGCACTCCGTGTTCTCTCCATGTCCCCTGTGCACTGTGTCTCCCTGTGCGCTTTCTGTGCTCTCTCTGTTTTCTTCTGTGTGCTCTTTTTCCCTGTGTGCTCTGTGTCCCTCTGTGTGCTCTCTATACCCTCTGTGCACTCTGTGTACCCCCTGTGCACTCTCTGTACCCCCATGTTCTGTCTGTGCCACCCTGGCCTCTCTCTGTGCACCCTGTGCACTCTCTCTGCCACCCTGTGCTCTCTCTGTGCCCCCCTTGTACACTCTTCTTGCTCTGTGCTGTTTCTCACCTGCTGTGGTGTAAAAAGATAGCAGTGGCGTAAGTGCATGTACACACGCTGGGTCATGCCGCCACCACCTTTGCATACCCAGGTGTCCAAAGATGGCGGCAGGCCAAGTAACTGCGCCTGCGCGCACTAAGTATACATGTGGCACCCCATGGTTAATGTGTCACAGTAACACCACAAAGGGTTAACTCCACACACAACCCAGAACACTACACTAGCGCCTCCAGGCCAGAAGGGGGAGCTAAAGCTGATTCCCTACATATTCTGGTGTGGAGAGGAAGTGGCAGTTAGTTTAGTGCTGGGCAGCACTGAGGAAGAAAGACCTAGGTGTAAAAGAGCTGTGTTAGGCTCACCCCACTGTCCACTGTCCAGTTCCAGGCTTGCCAAGGTCTGAGGAATAGGAGAAGGAGCAGAGAGGAACACACCTGGGAGACCGAGTCCCCTGAGACTCGCCCCAGAGAAGCGCATAGAACGGATACCGGATCCGATGCTGTGCCTGACACAAACAGCACAGTGAACACTGGAATAGTGAAGGTCCCACATCTTCACTGTACCACAACGAAACAACACGGCGGGGTCAGGAACACGGAATAAGACTCAAGTTGCCTAGCAAGTTGGTACCCGTGAGGGGAGAAAGGGCCGGTGACTCACCGTGGCCGGGACACCGGTTTAGACAGGCGTTCGCTTCTTCCTCCTTGTCACGGGGTGCCGCGCCTGCCGGTAGTGGGGCCCGGTGGGTGCAGATCAAAAGTTGAAGACGTCTTGTGGGAACAGATTAAGGGGTTAATTTGTCGTGACACCACCTATGAGTGTTCCGGTAACTTTACCGGCGCTGCGGGGCCTCCGGGTGATGGAATGCAGCAAGATGGAACGCTCCCCACAGGCTAAGCGATGATCCCCGGAGCCTGGAGCTGCACAAGATGTTCTGAGGCAGCTGCGGTTACCTTTGCATGCGGATAAACAGTTCATAAGAAGGCACGGACACTGTAAGTCTCTGTAACTGATTCTTTACTGTAACCAGCAGGCAGTACATGGTATACAGTGACGGGTAGTGGACCGGGTGGACTCAGCAATGACCAGTGTGTTCTCAGAGATCCGCGGTGTTCCTCCATTCTGACTAAGTAAGTTGCTGTTGTCGCCCAGGAATACCAAATCGGGTACAGGGAGGCTGCTTAAATGCCCTATCCGGTGTATACGTTCCGGATGTTTTGGGGAGCCTTGGGTCCCTTGGTGGGTACACCGCTGGTTAGACGACTGGATTTGGCGGTGGTGGGGTGCTCCTGTAAAGTGGTCCCTCCACTCCTCTGATTTGCGTAGCAGAGCTGAACTGCTGCTAGCTTCGGTACCAGCAAACCGGTTGTAGATGGGTACGGATGATTTTGAGCCCGCATGATGATGCCCATGGATCGGTTGGTAATGCACCGGGAGTAATGATGCTCAACCGGGGTGATGGCAGGGAGACGGCCAGGGGAATTGGCCAGGGGGCCGCACAGACCTGTGCAACCCCCTCTCCTAGGTTGCAGAGCTGATGATCTTGCTTTATTCTCCTACACTGCCAAAGTCAGTTCTCTCCTCACACTACCACTACACTCCGCCCACCAGGACCTGAATGGCCCTCTATGCTAGGTGATGCATGTAGGGTATGGATCTGTAGCGACCGGTGGTAAGGCCGCGGGTGTGTGTTTTATGATCTTTCTCAACAGAATCCCCATACTCAGATTTAACCGGTAGTAACATTTCTTTACTGTAAAACATGTCTATAACACAGTCAACTGATCTAGCTGCACACATGTATATGATGGGGTCTCTGGATCTTCACTTCTTCCGGGTACGCAGCTAGCAAAGAAAAAAACACAACAATGGAGATATCTTTCCCTAACTTTCCCTAAAATCACGTACCAGTCTATCACAGAAGAAGGTGTCGCTCCCACGTAGCAGGCCTAGGGATCTCACGATGACGGGTCCCGGTGCAGCGCTGAAGGGGGAAACTCCTCAGTCTTCTTCTGTGGTCTCCTTCCGCAAGTAACAGAATCTTTCTTTGTTAGTCTCTCCCAGTCTCAGGGCACACCGAGCAGCAGACGGGAGCCCACAGCAGCACAGAAGTCTCTCTCAGTCTCGGGGCAAACCGATGAGCAGAAGGGAGATCACTGTAGCACAGATGGCTCCCTTATGTCAGTCACAGCCCCTGCACATGTAATCCAGTGGCAATGTCCTGAATTCCGGAGGCAATGTCCTGAATTTGAGTGGGACCCTCGGTAAGGCAAGGTCCTGCAGACCGGGGGTTGCAGCAACAATCTTCATAGGGTATTTCTTCCCAAGAATCTGGCTGCAAAAGAGCCCTATGTCTGTCCTGGCTGCGCTCTCTGGATCTGCACTGTTTTTCTGCTTTCACTTCCTGGGTAAACAACAGAGATGGTGGGGGCTTTCCACCCTCTGTGATTGTACAGTCCACTGATGCCCCCTGGTGGACAAGTGCGGACTGTGCACAGTTCATTTCAGTGTCAATTTCAATAATACAATCTGAACTGTACACCTCATTACATACCCCCCCACTTAAAGGTTGGCAGTCCCTGTCAACTACCGTCGGTTCCCAGGCGGCGATGACTGTAGTTGTCACAGGGGTCGGTTGAGAAGTGGGCCATACATACTGGTCCCTGTAAGACCGTCCGGGCGGGATCCCAGCAGTGGTGCGGTCAGTGCGTCGCAAGGGTCGGTTGTTCCCCTCCTCGTCACTGTCTTTACGCCCCACTCCAGTCAGTACTCCGGGAGAGGGACTGGTCTGTGTAGGTGGGTCACCGGTCTCAGAGTCAACGTGATCTCTATGTTGAGAAATGTCCGTGACGTCAGTCATGTCGGCAGCGTCACCCCCTCCGGTTACTGTGGGAGGGGAGTCAGGCCGGGAGCGGCAGGGGCGCAACATATTTCGGTGCACAGTGCGGGTGCTGCGGCTGTCTTCACCCCGCACTCGGTATACATGTCCATTGGGGTAAGGGCGTTCGATTACCCGGTAGACTTCAGTCTCCCACTTGGCTCGAAGTTTCCCTTGAGGCTTCTTAATACGGAGCAAGACTAGCTGTCCCAACTTTAAGGGTTTCTCTTGCACGGGGAGTGGGTCAGCATGTTTCTGGCCCCGGATTTGTTGACTCACCAGCCGGTGTACAGTCTCTATCTTCTGTCGGTGAGCATTTAGCCAGGAGGGGTAGTTATGGCAGACATCTTCTTCTGGGCGGAATAGGTTCAGGTCATGGACCCCTTTTCCTGGGCGGCCAAAGAGAAGAGTGTGTGGGGTGTAGCCAGTCACGGAGTGGACCTGGTTGTTGTAGGCCCATACTAGATCTGGAAGGAATTGGGGCCATCGATCTTTCTTATCTTCGGCCAAGGTGCGGATCAGCTGGAGTAGGGTCCGGTTAAAGCGTTCACATGCACCGTTCCCTTGTGGATGGTAAGGAGTGGTCCTCGACTTCTGGATCCCATACATCCGATGCAGCTCCTCGATGACTCTGCCTTCGAAACAAGCCCCCTGGTCGGAGTGTAACCTCTCCGGACACCCATAGACGTGGATGAACTGTCGACAGATGGCCTGTGCAGCCGATTCGGCCGTCTGGTCCTTGGTAGCAACAACGACGGCGAATTTTGTGAAGTGGTCCACCATGACTAGGCAGTATTGATAGCCACTGCTCGCCGTCCCGATCAGCAGATAGTCCACCATCAACAGCTCAAGAGGCCTGGAGGTTTTAATCGTCTGGACAGGTGCACGCTGTTCGGTGGACTTGTTTAGTTCACAGGTGCGACAGGTTCTGCAGACGTCTTCAACCAGCTTGCGGAGCCCCGGACAATAGATAGATTGTTGAATCCACCGAAACGTCTTATCTACTCCGAAGTGTCCATTCCTTTTGTGGGCTTCGGCCACCATCTCACGGGCTAACTGGGCAGGTACTACAACTTGTGTGCATTCCTCCAGCATGTGAGACAAGAGAACCTTCCGGTATAGTACTTCTTCTCTCAGAACCAGCCGGTCCCACTGGCTGAGCAGGGTCAAGGTTCCGGTAGACAGTCGTGACCGTGCTTCGGAGGAGGGCTTCTGCTGTTGCTTCACCCATTGCTTGAGTAGGGCCCATTCAGGGTTCTGGTCCTGGAGCCTGCACAACTCTTGGGGACACAGTGTGACCCCCACTGGAGTTCCAACTTCGCCCACAACGAACTGGCAGTAATCCATCATCTGTTGGGCAAGCCTTGCAAAGTCGGGCGTCTCGTCTCCTTCTAGTTCTTCATCCCGGTCTCTGGTAAGTAAGGGGTATGACACTCTAGACAGGCTTTCCGCATTTTGATTCTCAGCCCCAGCCCTATATTTGATCTTGTAGTTGAACTTAGAGAGTCGAGCCATCCAACGCTGCTCCATGATTCCGAGCTTTGCATTTTCTAAGTGGGCCAACGGGTTGTTGTCGGTCAGGACCAGTACTTCCGTCCCTGTGAGGTATCCCGCAAATTTCTCCGCCATAGCCCACGTTAGGGCCAACAGCTCCAGCCGGAACGAGCTATAATTGGTGGGGTTCTTCTCGCCCTCGTGTAGGGATCGACTGGCATAGGCTATGACACGTTCCTTGCCTTCTTGTACTTGTGAAAGTACTGCCCCTAGACCCTGTAGACTGGCATCGGTATGTAGTTGGAAAGGGAGATTGTAGTCTGCATAAGCAAGGATGGGAGGTGAAGTCAAGGCACCCTTTAGGGCTTGGAAGGATTCTTCCTGGCTGGGTCCCCAGCTGATGGGTCGTCCTCTGGGGCCGTTGGTGGTCCCTCGAAGCAGTTCGTGCAAGGGTGCAGCAAGCCGGGCGAAGTTTCTCACGAACCGGCGGTAGTAACCGGCCAACCCCAGGAAGGCCCGGACCTCTCTGACGTTCGTAGGCTGTGGCCAGTCCCGCACGGCGGCTATTTTCTCCGAAGACGGCTGTACACCTTCGGCCGAGATCCGGTGACCCAGGTAATTGATCTCGGGCTGCAGAAGACGGCACTTGCTGGGTTTCAACTTCAGGCCATGTTCTCTCAACCTACGAAACACACGGCCCAGCTGTTGCAGGTGTTCTTCAAATGTGGCCGAATAGACTACGATGTCGTCCAGGTAAATGAGGGTGAAGTCGAAGTTGAAGTCCCCCAGGCAGCGCTCCATCAGTCGCTGGAAGGTCCCCGGCGCGTTGTTCAGGCCAAAGGGCATTCGGTCGAACTCGTACAGGCCCATGGGTAGGATGAAAGCAGTCTTTTCTCTATCTTTCTCGTGCATAGGTACCTGCCAATAGCCGCTGGCCAGGTCCAATGACGAAAAATATTTAGCTTTCTTCAGGGCTGTCAGGGATTCTTCGATCCTTGGTAAAGGGTATGAGTCCCGGATGGTGCAAGCATTCAAACGGCGGTAGTCCACGCAGAACCTCAGGGACCCGTCTTTCTTCTTGACTATCACCACTGGTGCAGCCCAGGGGCTCTGGCTTTCTCGTACCACTCCAGCGTGTAACATGGAATTCAGGAGGTTTTTCACTTCTTGGTATTGTTGGGGAGGTATTTGGCGGTACCTTTCACGGATAGGAGCGGTATCACCTGTGGGGATTTCGTGCTTGATACTGGGGGTGCATCCAAAGTCGGTGTCATGCCGGGCAAAGGACGCCTGGTGCTCTTGAAGTAACTCTTCCACCTGGGACACTTCTTGGTTGGAGTATTGGGATATGTCCAACTGGCACTTTTCTCGTAGTTCTCGCCCCGCGTTGACGTCACCCGCGACAGCGGCCATGGCAGAGACCGTCACTGTCCAATCTCCCTCTGTAGACGGTGCAAACTGGAGGGGGTTCATAGGGTTCACCTCTTCGGTTAGGGCGTAAACTCGGGCGAGTTGTGTCCCAGCCTCTAGGTCGACGCTCACGTTAGCCGTGTTACCCAGCCTGACAGGAATCCTCCCCTTTCTCACAACGGCTAGCGTTCGAGCAACTAGGGGGTTCAGCTTCCCTTCCTTCAGGGTGCGCGGCTCAATCAGCACCTCCACGCCTTCGAGCTGTCTTGTGGTGCTAAGGGGTAGCGAGATAACGGTCTCCTTCTCAGCAGGTAAAGTTATCCTAGTATGGCGGGGTACGGTGATCGTGGCTAGCGGCAGTTGTTTTTCTGTCATTCGCTGGAGATTGCAGGTCCGGACCACTTGTTGGAAGGCTCGGCGGGTGGCCCTATGTGTGGTCACTTCTTGCCAGTACTTGGGCCCCCTCTTGGTAACCAACACAAGATTCAGGTCTTTCAAGATGTTCATCCCAATAATCATGGGCGTTTCTGATCCACAGCCTTCCCTGACCACGATTATCCCTCTCTTCCCGAGATCTTGCCCACACACTTCGGTGTTCATCCAGGTAACTCCCGTCACCGGAATGGGTAGATTATTGGCTGCTTTGATCTTGATAGTAGTATCAGGGTCATAGGCAACCCGCGGCTTCAGATACTCTTCGTAAAACTGCTCGGAGATGGTGGATACCTGGGACCCAGTATCCATTAATCCTTGCACGGCGGTCCCTTCCAATAATACTTCCAGGGTAGGGCTGTTTGATGCAAGTTTGTTCCGTGGCTGGCTCTGTTTTCCTACACCCCTCTCTTTGGCCTCCCCTGCCGAGTGAGCCTCTTTGGCAGGGGCGTCTAGTTTAAAGGTGGCCGCTGTTGTGGGGCATGACTTGCTGGTTCCGGTATATCGGCCCGTGGATGAACTTGAACGTTCTGGGGGCAACGGTTTGCTCTATGGCGGGGATCACCGCATGTCCAGCATCTTCCCATCGGCCGGCTGGGTTGTTGTCTCGCTTGCCTGTCCGCCTGTTGGTCCAGGGTGAGCTGCAACACCTGTTTCTGCAACTCTGCCACCATCTGCTTCAGTTCTTCCGTGTCACTGTTCGGGGTTCTGATACCAGTTATGGACCTGCAAGCCGCGGTATAAGTCTGGGCCTCCATGACAGGTCCTCTCGAACGTTCTATCGCTTCTTGCTTAACCTCAGCGAACGTAAGGGCCGGATTTATCCGGAGTAGATCTTGCAGTGAGCGGTTAAGGTACGGGTCTCTTAATCCAGTCACGAATTGATCTCTCAACACCAGGTCACGGGCGCCCGTACTAGCTATCTGTTCTTTTTTCCTGCAGGCTTGTTCAAGGAGTACTTGGAGGGCGTTGGCATATTGAGGGATGTCCTCCGACTCGAGTTGCGTACGCCGGAAGAACATATACCGTAATGTTCCCGCATAGGTGTTCTCCAGCACCCGCACCAAGTCATCCAAAGTACGCTGGCCCCTAACCGTCTCCAGCCTGACTGTCGTCCACGCTTCCCCCTCTAATGTTAGCATGGCCATTTCTGCTAAGGTCTTAGGATCAATGTTATACATCTCCCCCACTATCTTAAGTTGTTCGGTCCATTCAGTTACAGGATAGTTCCGTCCGTTAAACTTCCTCACCTGATAGACAATAGATGCCGGGGGAGCTGTCCGGTTATAAGTTACTACCGGGAGGAGATTCTGTTGATCACACATCCTGCCGACTACGCCAGATGTAGCGACCGGTGGTAAGGCCGCGGGTGTGTGTGTATGATCTTTCTCAACAGAATCCCCATACTCAGATTTAACCGGTAGTAACATTTCTTTACTGTAAAACATGTCTATAACACAGTCAACTGATCTAGCTGCACACATGATGGGGTCTCTGGATCTTCACTTCTTCCGGGTACGCAGCTAGCAAAGAAAAAAACACAACAATGGAGATATCTTTCCCTAACTTTCCCTAAAATCACGTACCAGTCTATCACAGAAGAAGGTGTCGCTCCCACGTAGCAGGCCTGGGGATCTCACGATGACGGGTCCCGGTGCAGCGCTGAAGGGGAAACTCCTCAGTCTTCTTCTGTGGTCTCCTTCCGCAAGTAACAGAATCTTTCTTTGTTAGTCTCTCCCAGTCTCAGGGCACACCGAGCAGCAGACGGGAGCCCACAGCAGCACAGAAGTCTCTCTCAGTCTCGGGGCAAACCGATGAGCAGAAGGGAGATCACTGTAGCACAGATGGCTCCCTTATGTCAGTCACAGCCCTGCACATGTAATCCAGTGGCAATGTCCTGAATTCCGGAGGCAATGTCCTGAATTTGAGTGGGACCCTCGGTAAGGCAAGGTCCTGCAGACCGGGGGTTGCAGCAACGATCTTCACAGGGTATTTCTTCCCAAGAATCTGGCTGCAAAAGAGCCCTATGTCTGTCCTGGCTGCGCTCTCTGGATCTGCACTGTTTTTCTGCTTTCACTTCCTGGGTAAACAGAGATGGTGGGGGCTTTCCACCCTCTGTGATTGTACAGTCCACTGATGCCCCCTGGTGGACAAGTGCGGACTGTGCACAGTTCATTTCAGTGTCAATTTCAATAATACAATCTGAACTGTACACCTCATTACAGATCTCTGAGTTAACTGTGTGATTGCTGGGTCAGAGAATATTGCTGCTGCATTTATGGCTGCAATACCCTCCTGTGATGCACCCGTTGCGGGGCTCCACACTGGCAGCTTAGCTAAAGCGGCAGGAGGGCTACACACACAGCGCAGAAACAGGGAAACAAAGGACACGGCCAGGGTGGGAGCAACCTGGCCCCTGTACAGACCTTAAAAACTGTTTCACCACTACTTTCCCGGGGACCTGGCTCTGCCCGTCGAGAGCCGTCACATCACAGGCTGCTATCCAGCATCCCCAGAGGTTCTGCAGCAGCGGTGGTCACTCTGACCACATACCACAGGTGGCGTCACGACTTTCTCCCTTGTAAATAACCCCCAACCTTTACTTGTGGGCTCGGGACACGGTCCGGACCAAGACCGCCGTGATAACCCTCGTGATACCCCGGTCCGGTACCGAGTACCCTGAACCAGTGGGCTCCACACACGCATGCCCAGTGACTGCTCATTCGTGTATGGCGGGGATGTCCTGTGATGGCTGCAGGTGCTTTGTGTGTGGTGATGGATCCTGGCATCAGTTTCGGGTGTCGGCATTTTCGTTTGTCGGTGTCACCATTGGTTGTACTGTGCAAGGGGCCAGTACTGCCAGCGGACACCATATTTTCAACTTATCACGTGATAGGATGACAACCGGATGGAAGTCTATTGTGGACAGGACAGGGAGATTATAAAGCACTGGATAGGAGCCCGATGCTATCTCATTGGGAGGACGGTGACGTTACGATGGGGGTGGGCTCTGAGGCACTGGGGGTGGTAGCTGTCTCTTCTCCACTGTGCGCTCTGCCCACTGTGTGCTTTCTATTTCCCGCCTGTGCTATCTTCTCTCCCTTCTGCTCTCTCCTTTGACTTGTCTCCCAACTGTATGCTGTCTCTCTCCCCCCATGTCCTGTATTCTACCCTGTGCAGTCTTCTCCTCTCATGTGTCTAACTTCCCCCTCAGCGCTCTTTCTCTTCCTCCTGTAAGTGGTCTCTCTCCTCCCGTGCTGTCTTTTCCCCTCTGTGCACTCTCCTTTGACCTGTCTTTCCCCTGTGCGCTGTCTCTCTCCGTGTGCTGTCTTCTCCCCTCTGTGCTGTCGTCTCCCTTTGTGTGGTCTCTCCTTAGCTGTCTCTCCCCTGTGAGCGCTCTCTCCACCTTGTGTGCTCGTCTGTCCTCCTTGTGCACTGTCTTCTCCTCTGTGCGCTTTCTCTTGCGCCTACGTGCTCTCTGTGCCCCCCAACTATTGTGTGTGACAATCTTCAGCAGTGCTCAGGAACAAATGGTCCTCTTCTTGTTGGACTAGAAGTCCCAGCATGTCACGATGGTGTGTGGGGGAAGAACCCCAGTGATTTATAGATCCCCCTGAGTCGGCCTTCATGAATCAGGAGGATCGGGATGAGCCCTGCACTACGCTCCACTCAGTGTGCATCCTCAAGAGCTCCCAGATTCACACTTGCTCATTCAGGGGCTGTGGGTACCAGGTTGCAGAGGGGTGTGTGTGCGGTGGGCTCCTCGTGTCAGCAGCACCGCTAGCGATGCTGCGCAATGGCCCACTACCGCTAGTGGGCGACATAATTGCACACCCATCACTTGGGTGGGCAAATATGACTACCACAGGTGTGTGATATGTGGACAACCACATGGAAGTGTATGATGGATGCGGCACGGTGAGTCTATATTAGAGGATACAAATACATATATGCAGAGACTTATATTTATAATGTAATTCCTATCCAAGTACAGAATCCTCCAGTAATGTCGCATTATCCTATCACTGCAGTGACTCCATTCTAGCCTGCTCTGTAATGAGGGACAATGGAGTCACTATGACGAGAAACCTGGAACCACATCCATTGTACACTAGAGGGCGCCTGTGAGATCCTCCCTACAGCGCCTGCTCCATTCACTCCCCTCACAGGTGAGCCGCTGTAGACTGTAGCAGGTAGGAGGGCGGTCCTTCAAAAATCAACCACGCCCCCTCTCTGTGATTGACTGATTATCATCACAGGGCATGCCTCATCTTGTCCAAGCGTCAAGCCATGCCCCCTAACAGTGATTGGCTTATACTCGCAAAAGGGCGTCGCCTCTTCTCGTCAAAGCGTCAAGCCACGCCCCCTAACAGTGATTTGCTTACAATCTGCACAGGGAGTTTCTTTTTCGTCTTCAATACTGCAGACTTCAGCAGTAACACCCGCCCCCTTAACGGTGATTGGCTGACAGTCGGCAAAGGGCGTTTCTTCATTTCAGCCCAGTAGACTGCAGCAGTAAGACCCGCCCTCTCCCCCCGCGGTGATTGGCTGACACTCGGTACAGGGAGAGGGACAGAGCTTATAAATAGCAGCTACGCTGTCGGCGCCATTTTCTTCTGAGGGAGCAGTGGTGATGCACGTAGTTGTCGGTGCTGCTGCTGCCTCTGCCTGCTCACACTCTGCTCTCACTGACCAGACATCACTGTAGATGAGGAGATTAGTGCAGTGTTATATTAGGGCTAATCCTGTATAGAGCAGTGTAGTCAGTGCTGTAGGGTCCCATCTCCATACAGCTCAGCTAGTGTAGGTGACAGAGATCCTGAGCGTTATATGATCCCACAAGATGGGAGAGGAGGGAATGTGAGCTGCTCCCTCAGTGTCTCCAGATCACAGAACATGGCGGCTGCAGCAGCCCCTGTGTATATTGTCCGTACACCTGTCCAGTCTGTGCTCCTGTATGAGGCTCAGTGTGGATTCATCCCGAGGTGACCACAGTCCTGTGAATGATTCTCACCTGTCACATCGAGCTGTGGAGCCACAAGATCACCCACCCCAGACACAGGAGGAGGACAAAGAGATTAGAGAATAAGATTCCAGGAACAAAAATCCGATAGATTCCTTACAAATAACTTGTAGGATAAAATAATTACATAAATTCTTTCACCTGGAAAATCCAGATAAAAACTAAACCAAAAACATGTTTTTTTGCTTTTATAAATCACTAAAAAAGGCTTTGTGCTGTCTAGAGGATAGGGGCAGGTGATCTGCTGCCAGAAGGCTGCACCTGCGATGTCTGGGCCATTTTTACTGCAGAAAAAAATGCGTTTTTTGTGCCACTTTATTATCCAGAGTTCAGCGCTCGAGTCTGGATGAGAGACACATTCACATACAATAAGCCTACATTACACTGTGCTGCAGACACTCAGCAGATCCACACCAACATACGCACAATACCTGACCTTTCTACATATTATTTTAGCTGTGTTTTTTCAGGCACAAAAAAGCAGCTGTTCCAATAGTGCGCACACGTTTCTGGTGCGTTTTTGCTGCATTCTTTGAGTGCTGCGTTTTCAGCTCATTAGAATGGCTATCAATTGGAAAACGCAGCCCAAATAAGCACAAGATAATTGCAGGGACATAAAAGAAAATGCTGCACCCAAAAAGGCACATGGGGGCACAGCTTTTGAAAAATGACATTGACTTTCATCTCAAAACTCCGGATGCTGCGTTTGTGGTACAGAAATGCAGAAAGAATGCCCAGTGGGCACATACCCATAAGCTCTGAAATAGAAGAAAGAAAAGGAAAATGCTGAATGCAGATTACTGACAATTAGAGGGAAAAAAAGGCCAGAAAAACATAAATCTCCATATAAATTAAGGACTGAAATAATTGTAAACACTAAACTCCACATTGGGGAAAATAAATATTTCCTTGACTTCACATACGGCAATCAGACTAGTTCCCTGGATCAAGGCTAAAATAATCTAGTATATATAACCTGTAACGTTATATTTTACAAGAAAGGCATCTAGGCCCTTCTTAAATGTTAGTAGTGAGTCACTCATTACAACAGCATGTGGCAGAGAGTTCCATAGTCTCACTGCTCTTACAGTAAAGAATCCACGTCTGTGATTATGATTAAATCTTCCTTCCTCCAGACGTAGAGGATGCCCCCTTGTTTCTGCCTCAGGCCTAAGAGTAAAAAGGTCTCTGTACTGTCCCCTCATATATTTGTAAATATTATACAATCACCCCTAAACCTTCATTTTTCCAAACTAAATAACCCCAAGTTTAATAACCTGTCTTGGTATTGCAGTCTGCTCAGTCCTCTAATAATAATAATAATAATAATAATAATCATCTTTATATAGCTATAGTTGTGAGCATTTACCTAACTGCATATTTCATAGTATAAAGGGCATCAAAAGGCTATAGCCACCTTCCTGAATGCAGCCTTAGTGCTGCAGAAGGTGGCTATTTTAGCTTTTGATGCCCGGGGGGGTTACAGGTTCGCTTTAAAATAAGATCACCCTAAGCCTTCATTTTTCCAAACTAAATAACCCCAAGTTTAATAACCTGTCTTGGTATTGCAGTCTGCTCAGTCCTCTAATCTATTATATAATTGCGAATGCTGCGAGTGCCCTTTGTCGTCATGTGGATACGAACGAAGCATTGGCCGCGCAGCGGCCATTGCGAGCCGCGAGTCGCTATGCCCGCGCAGCGGGCATGGCGAGTCGAAGCATTGGCCGCGAAGCGGCCATTGCGAGTCGCTCTAAGGCGACTCCTATGCCTGCGCAGCGGGCATGGCGAGTCGCCTTAGCAGCGCGAAGCATTGGCCGCGAAGCGGCCATTGCGAGTCAGAGACTCGCTCTGCTAGAATCCCGATGCATTGTGCATCGGGCACCCATCTAGTAATAATAATAATCATCTTTATATAGCTCCAACATATTCCGCAGCACTTTGCAATTGAGAGGTTCATATACAAACAGTCATCAGTAACAGTTATCAAAGAATACAATAATTAAAGCAATGTAATGATGACCCTGCTTATAAGAGGTTACAATCTACAATGAGGTGGGGGTCCCATAGCATAGAAGAAGGAGTAAAGGCTTAAATTATGCAAAATTATCAAATTTATTGTTACTGACAAAGAAAGGACAAAGGGAGGGAAGATCTAAGGTGCTTACGGTCCACAATGGACTCAAATAAAGTGCAGTTTACAAATTTACACACATGGTTCATATACCAACGTTACATGTAAATCTTGGTGTCTTCGCAGAGACCCACATACAGATAGGTATACACAGGAATATGTTATTGCTCTCTTTTTATATCACAGAGAGAAATGGCATGTACAAAACATATCATATTCAGCATCTTCTATAAAGCCCCATAGGGAGAGAGACATATACATCTGTGTTAACCCTAGTATCCAGGGTCAAGCCAGGCACTATAGTTAGAGTTATTCCTGATGGACATGAAGAATCTAGTGTCTTAAACAAGATCTAGGTGCACAAATTTACCAGGGCCATCGCTGGCCATAACCACGGAGTCAGGAGGGGGGGAGATCAGGGTGATCCGGACCAAGGACCCCAACGCGTTTCGTGACCTGGAGGTAGCAGTCACTTCATCAGGGGGATCACTGAATATGATATGTTTTGTACATGCCATTTCTCTCTGTGATATAAAAAGAGAGCAATAACATATTCCTGTGTATACCTATCTGTATGTGGGTCTCTGCGAAGACACCAAGATTTACATGTAACGTTGGTATATGAACCATGTGTCTATTTTGTAAACTGCACTTTATTTGAGTCTATTGTGGACCGTAAGCACGTGAGAACCTTAGATCTTCCCTCCCTTTGTCCTTTCTTTGTCAGTAACAATAAATTTGATAATTTTGCATAATTTAAGCCTTTACTCCTTCTATGCTATGGAACCTGTTTGGAGTAGCTTTTTGGAGTATGTCCCCTAATTTTAGTGTGGTCTATCTCCTATTATGGAATTCTGTTTAATAATGAGGTGGGGGTGACACAAAGTATAGGTACTTATTTACAATGATGGTCCAGCCATCTTGAGGAAATGGGGAATGTATGTGAGCTACGTGAGTGGCCACCAGCTATTCTTTATAATGCTTTTGAGTCTGACATAGTGAATAGGCTATGTCTAAATGACGGCAACTAGGGAGCATGATAGGCCGCCCTAAAAAGATGTGTTTTTGGCAACATTGGTTGCTCTTCTCTGCACCCGCTCTAGTTCAGCTATGTCTTTCTTTTACATCGGAGACCAGAAATGTACATATATTCTTAGTGTGGTCGCACTAGTGGCTTGTATTGAGGTAAAACTATGTTCACTCCCGCTCTCTCTCGTTCTCCTGTGTAATAACTTGCAA
Organism: Allobates femoralis; assembly: GCA_033576535.1. Classification (NCBI taxonomy): domain Eukaryota; kingdom Metazoa; phylum Chordata; class Amphibia; order Anura; family Aromobatidae; genus Allobates; species Allobates femoralis. The sequence continues at coordinate 397,757,343 of JARQOC010000006.1, read as the reverse complement.
ATTCCATTTGTTGTGTCTTATACTCCATAAAAACCAAATATAATACAACCTGGCCAAATTACTTTTGTTTTCCATAAAAGGTACCTGATACCTCTAAATAATTAAATGAAGAAAACTCGACAAGCAAAAACAGCGGCACTGACTGTAAATCAAAAGATGTATGGCTTATGAAATGTAAACATGAAAAAAATTAACTACCAAATTTAGGGAGTTCTCTGTTTTTTTTACCCACTGTTAGTTTAATGTAATTAAAAATAACGAACGGTCATATTCACCACTGAGTCTCCTGTCCGTTGTGCTAGCATAAGCTTTTCAGTGCAATTTCACGCTCTCACAACAGGCGTATTTGCTGGGATTTTTATATAATAGTATATACCATCTTGGTTCTCTTGTGAACAACCACAGAACAGAAAAATATAATAATTTGACTTGTCACCTTTGTACCTCATTAAAAAATTAAAGATAACCATATTTAGTCCATAAGTCTGATCTATTAAAATATAAAAATTAATTAAGCTACAGGTGCATCTCAATGAATTAGAATTTCGTCAAAAGAGTAAATTTAGTTCAGTAATGCAATACATAAAGTGAAACACGTATTAATGTTGATGATTATAGCTTACAGCCAATGAAGACCCAAAGGTCATTATCTCAGAAAATTAAGGTAGGGAGGATGAAGGGTCTGAGAGATAAAATATGACCTAAATAGGTATCAGAGGCTTCACTTTGTGTGGTTGTGGGAGTCACAATCACTATAAAAGCATATCATGGCTGTAAAGTCCCCAGTGTGGTGCATATAGAGCAGGGTGGTTGAAGGGTTAAATACCATGCTGCCATATTCCACAAAACATCACAGGGTGAATATAATATTAATTTCTTAGTCAATGCATTTCAGGGCTCCCTGGCCCCTTCCTAAGGACAAATAAATATGATATTGCCATGTTTCAGGGAGACCTGAAATGCGTTGACTAATAAATCAATATTATATTCACCCTTTTGATGTTTTGTGGAATACGGCAGCGTGGTATTTAACCCTTTATCCTCCCTACTGCATTTGCACCACGCTGGGGCCTACAGCAGCCGTGATATGCTTTTATAGTGGTTGTGACTCTCACAAATACACACGGTGAAGCCTCTGAAAGCTATTTAGGTAATATTTTATCTCTCAGATCCTTCATCCTCCCTACTTTAATTTTCTGAGATAATGACATTTGGGTTTTCATTGACTATAAACCGTAACATTTTTTGGTGTTTTTTGAGGCGTTTTTTTAGTGCAGATTTGTCACAAAACTAAATGTAAATTCCTGCGCCAGCAAAGTCCATGAAAATTCTGAAGTTTTGTACATGTTTCTTTGTTCCCTTGTAGATTTGATTGAGAAATTAATCTCCAATTTTCCATCCCAAATGTCTGAAAAACGCATGCAAAAAACGCATCAAAAGCACGTCAAAAGCATTTTTTCTGGCAGGAGATGCAGATTTGGTGCAGAATTATCTGCAGCCCTATACTCAACGCGCGTACACGCTAGGAGAATCATGTTTCACTCGTTTTTACCATACAATAAATACCCACGGCCCCTCTGGTTGGCCTCAGCTCTAGGTAGGGTGAAAGAACAGTAGAGTCAGCCTTGATCAACTTCTGTTCACATAATTTTGACCAGCTTATCTTTTCTAAAACATTGTGTGTGAAACACACGGGTTTACTACTCTAAGCTTTGGCCACATTTTAACATACTTTGCCTCTGTGTGTGTTGGGCTCTTGGAACGTTTATCACTTTCTAAATTTTGTGACGCGTTAAGGTAGCCTTATTTGGCCTTCCCACATGTTGGGATCTTGTTTAAACCTGAACATTACCCTGAATCTTTGAAAAAATGAAGCAGGGTGTTAATTGGACCACATGTGTCCATAAACAGTGTGGACCAAATATTAAACTAGCCATCTCAACAAACTGTGAGCAGCGCATTTTTGACTCCAACATTGATAAGTGTTTAGTCCCATGTTTGGTAGAAACAGAGCATTCATTTTACACTTAATGGCCACTTTACATGCGTCCACAGGAAGCTAGCAAATGGCAGGTGTTGGTGAGAATTGTACCTTTTACCTTCCAAACACCGTGCAGATACCTGAATTACACGAAGCTACTTCAAGATGTTTGGAAGGTAAAAGGTACAATTGTCTCCGACACCGGCCGTTTTCAAGATTCCTGTTGCCGCCTGTAAAGTGGCCATTACTGCTACTTGCCCTTGGGATGGATTTGAACAAATGAAAACACGTTGCACGGACAAGCTAAGATGCAGAAAAAATGACCGGACCCCTAACCATTGGCAACACATTGCAAGTTAATTCCAATTGGCAATGCTGACAATGGGCAAAATCCATTTATGTGTCAACGAATGCTATGAGTTTCCTAATGAAAACCAACCATATGTTTGGCCAATGAATCTAGTTTGAAGTTTCATGTGTTGGAGTCAACTTTACCAGCTCACGGGGACCAACTGGGAATCTGGCTTGATGTTAAAACCAGACACCACAACAATCTTGAAATTTGGCTGAAAAATTATGTGACCGCAACATCAGTCTCAATTCTAAACCCAAAACGATAGTGATGATATGGCCTTTTGGTATATGCTACAAGGCTGAGAACCAGGTTGTGCCACTAATTAAGTAAGGCACACACACCATCTGTGACCAACTTTTCACCAGATCTGTGGTTGCAGTGAAATCATGGACACATTGTTATATTTGTACACAGCCACAAAATGCCTTAATGTGTCCATGATTTCACTGCAACCAGAGATATGTTGTGAAGTTGGACACAGATCTCTGTGTGTGTTAAGTAGCCTATAATCCTCACAAGTTCCAAAAAATGGCCATTTGTAAGTTATAACGCCCATACATGCCTGGTTAAGTTGCATTGATTTTGCTATGTACTATGATACTGTTACATAAATATGTGTCGTTTATGGTTTCTCACATGTCCTGAGCCTGTCTTAACTTTGTAATTACTTTGTAATTACTTTGTAGACTCTGTCAGTGACACACGGTTTCAAAAGTGCCTTTTTGTTATAAAATTAAAAAAAAAGATTTGTAAAAAATAAACATCTAATTTTTTTAAACTAATTCACTCTGGAATGTGTTATATCTGGCTTTTGAATGGCAGGGTCTCGGCACCATTGAGGGCTGGGTCCTGCAGTATGTAACCTATGGCTTATCTGGTAATCATCTGTTTGTCTAGGGTCACATCTGCATTTGAGATTGCAGAACCTGGTCCGCTTTTGACGTGTGGCAATTCTCCAAACCGGATGCGGACACGCAGCCCATAGCACACCATTCTATAGCAGGGTTGCCCAACTTGATATCCAGATACCGCATTCCGGTTTCCATTGCTGCCTTAAAAATCATGCATGCAACGGTTTATGCTCATTTTTCACAGGCGGATTATGGTTTTGAAATGTCAAGCGCAAATGTCTGTGGACCCGGGTAGCGGCACCAGGATGTTAAAACACAGCACAAAACATTTCCAAAATCGGATTGTGCGTGATACACCCCGATCCGGAGCAATCCCGCAAACTCTAACATAGGAGTCAATGTACGCTGGATTGAGGCAGACCTGGGTGAATCCGGCTAAATGGCATTTTAGCCACATTCATTCGCCGGCTGCCAAAAAAAGCCGCCAAGCCGGGGAAGCTACGCATGCGGCCCCAAGATTCCACATTAAGGTGCAATCCGGACAACGCATGTGGATTTCAGAACACATTTTTAAGCAAAAATGTGTCTGAAGGCATTTGCGATTAGTGCATCCAGATCGGGCTGCACTAAACTTAATTGCACTTCAAAGTGTGACCCTAGCCTTTAAGCAGCAAGGCAACATAAATCAATGTGTGCTTTCAAAACATACAACAACCTTGGTGTCACAGTCAGCCGAGGAGTCACCCTTCCAAAGCCATTCAGTCCCTGCCCATCAGAGGCACAAATGGGTTTGTGTTGGCTTTTCTGGCCTAGACACAAAATGGTGGCTGGCCGTTGGTCTGGCCCAGGGCTCCAATAAGTGAGCAAACCATACTGTGTGTGGGTGCTCAGCAAGTCTTCCAGGGCTTCCTATGGGTGTGTGCTTGGCAGAATTGCTCACCCATATTGTTGGGCAATTGGCAGTTATTAATGTGGATTATTCAAGGTTTCTAAAAATAAAAGCAGACTGCAAGCTGACCTGTAGTTGTGTGTACTATTAGTTCTGTTAAACACATTGTCCAACCCAATTAGAATCACACATACCTTGGCGGCCGCAAAACAGGGGCCAGGAATAAAAGGGCTTGGTAGTGCCCATATTGTTGGTGGCCATCCGCTTGCCCTCCACCACGGGCCTGGCGATCATGCTGCCGCTTGAATTGGTCACGGCAGCTCCTCCATCGGCGGGTGACCAAATCCACTGCAGAATTTCAAAACACAATTCTTAACATAGGTAACGTGTTTGGTCCCCACAAAATACATCTACAGAGGGGAGTGTGTTCCAAACCAATTTAAGGCTTTGGAACATAACTGCCTGTAATGGTATGATCCTGTAACCAATTTGCCTATGCTGGTCACGGATGTGGTCGCTGGGCTGCTATTTTCTTTTTGTGTTGGGACATTAACAAGGCTCACACACCCATTGAACATTGAGTAATGCATTGAACACATTTTACTTGAAAATATGGCCTCTGGGGAAGCTTCCCCCTAACCTATACTAAATCTACCCACTATTTCATAGGCCTCAACTTTTCACAATTTCAAGCCTCCACCATTGTGCCCACCCAAAATCCTTGTTGATTTTGGATCCACAAAAAACAGGCAAAGTGGTCGTTTAGCCCATCCTCCCACAAAATGTTGACATGTGTGAGGGGAGTCTGAGACAAGGTGACCCCTTCCTTGTACAGATTTTACATTGACATCAATTTAATAATGGCTTAATGGCCAAAGCAACACATAGGGCTCTGACCACGTGTTTGGCAAACACGCAACCATCAAAGACAAAAACTATTCCATGGCAGCAGCTGCAGACAGATGTCTCTGCTGGCATGTAGGCTACACTACATAGGACAACCCTGTGTGCATGTTTTAGCACTGGGCACCCACAAAGCCACCATCAGCAACATTGCTGGTGTTGGGTCGTTTGGGTACAGAATGTGGGTTTATGGTCTTGTGTGAGTGAGGCCGGCTTCACACTGCGTGTGTGATCCGATCCGTGGCTGTCCACTTGAGGCAGACAGGCACGGACCAGATCTGCACACAGGACTGGGGGGCTAATATCCTGTGTGCAGCGCACGCAGCAGCAGATGCTGACATTTCTGGTCCGCTGCGGTCCTCAGCTCTCATCAGTGGGAACTGGGTGCACTGCACACAGGATCAGAGGCCATAATGTCCCCCAGTCCTGTGTGCCGAAACGGTCGACACCTGTCTGCCTACAGCGGACAGCCACGGATGGGATCACACACGCAGTGTGAAGCCAGCCAAAGACACATACCCAATGAAACATATGCTTGTGGGGTCGTGTCATGTTGATGTTAATGACATTTTGTCCAAATGAAAATGTGGACATTCGCCAAGGGAAGATCTTGTTTAAATAGTGTAGGCATGTTGCTTGTGTGTTGTGTGCAATTGTACCACACAGCTATACCCTAATCTGGCAAAAATAGCAGCACATACCTTAGGTGGAGTGTGTTCAACACACACACATGCATGCCGGCTGGTTGGTTAAACTTCACAATTGCAGTGTGCTTTAGGATGTCTTACCACTTGTGGACCCCTCCGCAGCGTCCTGCGGAGGGGATCCCCAAGGTGAACGCAGCCACCGCCAGCCCCTATCGTTATAATGTTAAAGTATGCTCATGTGCAGGTCTGATCCTGACCGTGTGCTCCCTTTCAATTCAATATGTGAGTTGTATGCAGGGGTATTGGCGTCCACAAAGCACACACTCTCGTCCACACCACGGACACAACCATGTTGCGTTGCCGTTGCGGAGGAGAGTGTTTAATTTGTCTGTGTGCGCATCCGCCTTTGGCGGCCGACAATTAGCTCAGAGTATGTAAATAGTGCGTGCGGAACATTGGAACTTTGCAACAATTACCAGGCCAGTGGTATGCATGGTCCGGCAAATGGTGGACCCAGCGTCTGCAAGCCAGGCGTGAGATGACCGTCGTGCTAAGCACTGAGCCACCATATACTCTGCTACCCACTGAGCCACCTGTACACACACAATTAATTTCAACGCACTCCCCTAACTATTATTAAATTAACTTTATGGATTGTAGACTACCGTATTCTTTAGAATGGGGCCGCCATCTAGGATACACATATGTAGTTCACTCACGTTGACTTAACAAGTTGTGTCCAACACGCTATGTCAACTACATACATATTTTACAATACCAGATGCGTTGGAATCGGACCACCATATAGTGCAATCTGAAAAAGGCAAGCCTTACCAAGGTTGTTCTGGACATCCGGACCACTGCGATCAAACGCAGGGAACAGCCGTCTGCAATGTCCCTCCAGGCCGACAGTCTTTGGGGTGCTTGCCGGTACCCCTGATGTGTTGTTTGCCACAACTGGGGCCGCTGTTCCACCAAGGCTATAAGCCGAGCAGTGTTGATGTGGCTGCTCATAATTGCACTGTGTGTGCAGAATGTAGGAAGTTGACAATAGCATCGAGTTCCTGTTTCCTGAAGATACAGGATGGCAGATGCTCCTGCAAAGCACCTCAAGGATTCCCATGCAAAAACCTCAGACAAAACTCGGATTACTGTGGTATGCTTGCGCAAGGAATCCGAGCTCAATCCGTGTGGAATCCGAGAAAGTGATGCGAGTTTGCGCTCAGAACAAGCAAAACACACGGAAAAGCAGTGCGATCCGAGTTTACCAAACAACACAAGAAGAAAAGGGAACCGGCACGGATCTTCATAGAGGCCACTTCAGACACACAGATAACTGATGGTGGGTTTACACGTCCCGCTCTCGGGGCGAGCTCGCTATAGAACGGCGCGGATTGGAGCACTTTTCCCGATATTGCATCGGCGGTTTACACGATGCGATATCGGAAACAACGTCCCTACTGGTGGGTTTACACACACCAATTTATGTGTCCAATATCTGAACAGATCTCTGGTTGCAGTGAAATCATGGACACATAGTTCCATTTTGTGGCTGTGTACAAATGGAGCAATGTGTCCCTGATTTCACTGCAACCAGAGATCTGTTCAGATTGTGGAGACCGAAATTGGTGTGTGTAAACCCACCATGAGATGTGTAGGCCCACCAACCCAGTAACGACCATTTACCGTGTTTCCCAGAATATAAGACAGTGTCTTATATTTTTTTGATCCCCAAAAGTCCAACCCTGTCTTCTATTCGGGGTATGACTTATATTAAAAAAGAAAAAAATGACAATACCATACAGTATCCCACACAGCCTCTCATGGGGTCACAGCCCCATACAGTATCCCACTGCAGCCTCCCATGGGGTCCCAGCCCCATACAGTATGCCACTGCAGCCCACTGCACAGTACCGTTCAAACCGCAATGCCCCGCACAGCCGAGCTGCGGCCGACTTGCGGCACACTTGCAGCAGGTCCCCATACAATGTACGGTACTGTATGGGACACTTGCGGCAAGGTGCGTCAAAGGTGCGGTAACCGCACCTTGCCGCAAGTGTCCCATACAGTACCGTCCATTGTATGGGGACCTGCCGCAAGTGTGCGGCAAGTGGACTGTGCGGCGTAATTGCGGTTTTAATGGGCAAGTCGGCAAGGAAACATCCTTACTTTTTAGGGGAATGGCGGCCTCGGGCTATGGATTCCTCCGCGGTGCAGGGCATTGTCCAGATGCTTCTTCATGCAGGAGCCCCTGGCCAATCAGCACTGGAGCCACTGAGCCAATCAGCGCTCGATATGCTGGGGAGCCGCTGGCCAATCAGAAGCTCCTGCCGGCAGCCGTGACGTCAGGCCGTGGCGACAGGCGCACAAGATTAACCCTATGCCCTCGGGGTTACCTGCGGCACCTGAGCGCAGAGGGGAGCCCACGGGGGAGAGCGGACCTGCGGCTGCACCTGAGGGCAGAGGGGAGCCCACGGAGGACAGCGGGGCCAGCAGGACAGCGGGGACACAGGTCAAAATGCAATGTGCTAAAATGGCACTTTAGGGGTACCCTGGCTATTTACCCCGAAAATAAGTCACCCTGTCTTATAATCGTGGTATGACTTCTATTGGAAAAGTCTGCGCCAGCCCTGCCCTGACTTATATTCGGGGGTGACTTATTTTCGGGGAAACAGGGTAACATGGGAGTTAATGGGTGACCTGTGAGTACACATCGGAGTTGGATGTTTGCACGCAACGATCCGGCTCCAACCGGCATCCGATATCGGGCGGTTGAATAGCACGCTCATTCGACCCCCGATATGGGATTACCATCGTTCCTGCATCGTAGTGTACTTTCAAACTGTACGATGCAGGAACGATATTGTGTCCAACTCGCGAACCCCGTGAATTTTTGTCGGAGTTGGAGGCCGATATTGCGGCGTGTAAACCCACCATGGGTCCAATATCTGAACAGATCTGTGGTTGCAGTGAAATCATGGATACATTGCTCCATTTTGTGGCTGTCTACAACATGGAGCAATGTATCCATGATTTCACTGCAACCAGAGATCTGTTCAGATATTGGACTCAGATATCTGGGTGTGTGAAGTGGCCTTAGGTCACATTAGCAAGCTATTTACCAGAGCGTTTGTAAAGCAGGATTCCCATGCAGAACCCAAACAGCAATGTGTGGGTCCTGACTTGCAAATCCGACCACTTTGGCCACTAAGGGCGCATTCACAGTGCGTGTGTGATCCAATACGTGGCTGTCTGCTAGACGCAGATAGCCGGGGAACGGATCAGCACTCAGGACTGGGGGGCTATTATGCCCTCCAATCCGGTGTGCAGCACACGCAGCTGCAGCCGCTGACTGGTCAGGACGTCGATGGCCGCAGTCCTCCGCTATCAGCAGTGGGAACTGCGTGCACTGCACACAGGATCGGAGCGCATAATAGCCCCCCAGTCCAGTGTGCTGATCGGGCCCGCAGCTGTATGCGTCTAGCGGACAGCCACGGATCTGATCACACACGCACTGTGAAGCCAGCCTTAGGTCTCAGATATTGTTGAAGATATCACCATACAAACACATACCTTGATGGGCCAAGGGCTTGGCATTGGTTTGGCTCGCCAAGATTCTCAAACAAAATTGTTACCCTAAAATAGGACACGTGAACAATGTCAAAGACACATGCATGACACATAATGTGATTTAATATAAGCAAACAAAGTAAAGGACGTTACTCACACACAAAAGAAGGGCAGAAACCAGATTAAATGTTAAAACTTCCAGACATTTAACGAGGCACAATCTGGTCCTGCCAAGGCACACGGCCGGCCTGTGAGGAGAAATATTGGGCAAATCTGTCTCTCATTTGGGACACTGCCACCGTTGTTCTGATGGGCTGAAGCTGAAAATCATCAAGTGGGCTGATGCCGATATCCTCCGGCTGAATGTGAGGCCGCTCGGTGTTGATGATCAGGTTGTGCAACACCACACACGCCTTCACTACCTCATCTATCGTCTCCAGCTTAAGGTTGATGGCAGTGGCCAGAACCCTCCATTTTCCAGCTAAAATACCAAAGGCACACTCCACCATCCTGCGCGCCCTAGTCAGGCGATAATTAAAAATGCGCTTCTGGGGAGTGAGGCCACGACTTGTGTAGGGCTTGATGAGGTTAGCACACACTTGAAAGCCTCATCGGCTACCAACACATACGGCATTGGTGGTTCATTGGTCCCTGGCAGTGGTCTGGCATTGGGGAAAGAAAAGTCATTCCTATAAACCCGTTGCCCCATGCCAGAATTCTGAAATGTTTGGGAATCATTCCCCCTCCCGTAAGCGCCAATATCAACGGCAACAAATTTGTATTCGGCATCCACTATAGCCATGAGGACAATACTAAATTACTTTTTATAGTTAAAAAACTCTGACCCAGTCCCGGCCGGCTTCATTATTCGGACATGCTTCCCGTCAAGGGCACCCACACAATTTGGAAAGTTGCACGTCTCCTCAAATTTAGCCGCAATTTGGAGCCACTGCTGAGTAGTGGGGTGGGGAATAAACTCCTCATGCAGCACCTCCCATATGGCGGAACACGTTTCCGAGACTATGCCAGACACTGTTGAGAGACCAAGCCTGAACTGGTAGTGCAATGATGTCAAACTTTCGCCAGTAGCCAGGTATCTGTTGAGGAAATGAGAAAACACATTAAGACACCATCCAAATTAAAAGAGCAGCTAATGTAACAGGAAGGCCAGGGACATGAAAGGTCAGGTTGGTCAAGGGCAAGGCTCTAACCTTGGTGATGTATGAACAACAACACATTACATGCCTCAGGCACATTGGCCCCAGCTTACACATGTGATAAATAAGGCCCCGTCACACACGTCAATGTGGTTAACAAGCTGATAGCTTGCGACATTCCCAGCTGATGGCTGGTGAGCTGTCACCCAGGCCGAGTGCCCAGCAAACATTTGCCCAGCTACATTGTTGACATGATTTCAAGATCATTTCCAGGATGTGTTGCGCTTGCTGGAAGGCTGGCAGGAGCAGGCTGTTAACGATGTTAAACTGCATGGATATAGGCATTGCGCAATGCCTACATCCCCAATGTATACCTTGCTTAACAGCCTTCTCCCATCCCCAGCTCCTAGACAACTTACACATCAGCTAACTCAGGTCAATACTTAGCCGCTGTGGACCTTGCATAAAAGCCGGGGAGTGGAGAAGGCAGTTAAGCAAGGTATACATCGGGTATGTAGGCAGTGCGCGCTGGCGACATAACTGTAATTTAACATCGATACCTGCTCCCAGCACTTGCTGTGAGGCGCTGGGATCGGGATCATTGCACGTCTCCCCGTGTCACACGCAGCAATGGTGCGTGTTTCCGGGGCCACCATTGCAAGGTTTGGAGTCAAGGGAATAACCTTCATAAGCCAGCACACAGCCATTATTTCCAGGTTGAGGCGCCGTGTCACACGCGTCAATCTCCCAGCAACGTCACCTGCAGCATCAATAGTCCACTCCATATTGACACGAGACACGCCCCTTTTGGTTGTGACTTTCTGCGTCAGGAGTGGGGACACTTGGCTGGCCTTTGGAACAACAAGACATGGAATGTTGAAGGCAAGCAAAGTGCACCGAACAACATACCTGAAACACAAGTGACAGCTGGGTGACATGATTGTGAAGTACAACATTCAAACCAAACAAACAGTTGGGGGGCCATGTCCTTACACCGGCGCTGTAAGTATTTATTGCGTCATGCCTCAAAAATTTATGTAGGCCCCAGAAGCTGATGTGCCTAAGCACCTCCACTTCCAGGGAACACAGCCCCTGCTTACCTGATGTGTATTGTGGTCCCCACATCACACAGCAGGCTGGCTACTGTCCGCTTAAGCCAAGCAGACAGGGAAAGACTGGTAGCAGCGTTTCCCTGTATGCTAGGGTAAAGCGGACAGTAGGCAGCCTGCTGTGTGAATTTGGCAGCACAATACACATCGGGTAAGCAAGGTCTGCGTTTCCATGAAGTGGCGGTGCTCAGGTACATCATCTTCTGGGTCCCCAAAAAACAAATTAGCTGTGACCCGCGAAATACTTACAGTGCAGGTGTGTGGACATGGCCGCTGAGTGGCATTGGTCACATGGGTAATGAGTTACTGCATTTCACAGTAGCACTTTGACCATGTAGACACCTCTGCTCATCTGTCGCCCAGCAAAGAAGGTATTTGCCACTAAAAGGAAAGGCCACCACACAGGCAAGCCCTACAGGCAAAAATGCACAGCGCTGAAACAGCCTCCCCAAAAAAGCATAGATTGCCATGAAAGCATAAACTTGCCCCATCCTACCTACATTATGGCAGAGGATGATGTTGCTGACAACATGAGTGGGTTCCACCATGTAAGACGGCTACATGCACCCAGCGTGAGTGAAGGGCCCAAACGTCAGGCAACATTTGAACCATTTTGTAAGCCATTGACATAACACTAAGGCTCTTTTCACATCTCTGGCCTCCTGCACTAGGCTGCCCTGCCTGGCCTGCGCCAGCGCTAATGCAAGCCCAGGCCCATTTAGGGCTTGGGGCAGCCTAGTGCAGGAGCGCATACGTAGTGCCCCTTTGCGCTCAGCTGCGCTCCGTGACCCCATTATCTCCTATGGCCGAGCACAGCTGAGGCGCGCGCTCTGCCAGTGAGCGGCGCAAGTGAAACGGGCAGACCGCACGCTGCATGCGCCCGCTTTGCCGCACCCGGAAACGCCCCACGTGGCGTTTCCGGGGGCGTCAATACCAGGCGCATGCGCCGTGCGCTCTACCAGCTTCACTTGCGCTGCTCACTGGCAGAGCGCGAGCTCAGCTGTGCTCGCCCATAGGAGATGATGGGGGCAGCGAGCGCAGCTGAGCGCAAAGGGGCACAAGGTATGCGTTTACAGTAACTGTAAATGCAGCCCCACAGTGTCCCCAATCACCTCTGCGCCTGCACCTGCGCCAGCGCAACCAGGCTGGTGCAGGTGATGTGGGCAGGCGCAGAGGTGTCAAACAGGCCAAATAGTCAGACACGACAGATAGACATACCTCAGTGTCAACATCACACGCTCTTCTGTGGTGATGGCTCGACGGAAACTGGTGTCCTGCCGTGTGATCACTCCACGCACTCTTGAGACCAACATGTCAAAAGTGGCCTCACTCATGCGCATATAGTTGCGGAACTTGTCAGAATCAGCTCGCAGCTGTGGATACAATTCCACAAAAACACCACTGGTGTCTCTCAGGAAGGTGATGGGATGCTGCCAAAAACGTCGAATTCTCCTCCTGCGCCGTCGACGCTCAGCAAAACATGCAAGAGCAAAAGCACGGGCATAGGCATACTCTATGTCCAGCACTTCACAAAACTCAGCATGAGACAAAGCCATCATGAACCAAGAAGGCAGAGAAGAATGGGCCAGGCCAGCTATTTATACCACACCACTTTGCATGGGTGGACCTTCCTAGGCGGATCGCATCGGATCGGATGCATACGGATTGCATCCGTACTATTTTGGCTCCGATTCCGTGACAGCCATCCGTGCCCAATACGTTCCGTGCACATCCGAGCACATCCGAGCACAAAATATCCGTGACCTTCCGAGTATATCCGCATTGACACGGATACACTCGGAACACACAAAAACGCAATGTGAAGCCAGCCTTAGTGTTAAAAAAGTTAATATTCCCGTCAGAAGGTTTTTTCTCAAATCTTCCCTATAATTGGTGTAAAAAAACTTTATAAATTCTCAATATCCTAAATGAATAATATAATATAATTAATAGTGTAATCTGAGCTGAGTTAAATGCTGGCTCGATCTCATGCTGTTGGTGTCAAAATTGATATGCCAGTCTACTAATCAGATGCATATGTTCTGCACTACGGGGATGTCAGAATTTCAATTGTCCAGATTTAGTGAAAGATCATGGAAAGGAGAAAATCTTGTGTATTATAAAAATTTTATTTATATATTGCAGATCCCTGGATCTAAATTTTTGGAGAAGAATGGATCTGTCTTCAATATGGAGAGAAAAAGAAAAAGGAATGAAGTGAAAAAGGAAAAGCAGCGGATTCATATCAATAACTTGAAAAATGTGATCATCAATTTATCAATGATTAAAAAGAGTTAAAAAGAAATATTCTGTGTTTGTAGTCCTCGTCTTCATATATGGATTTATTATTTAATGAAATATTGAGAAAGAAAAAAGTAGATTACATGGCTAAAAGTATGAATGGTAAGAATGAATTAATTTTGGCCGGAAAAATATAGAAATAAAATTACTATGATACATATTAGAATTATCACCAATTGCTCAATATTCAAATGTCCTATTTGTTAGTTTAATAAAATACTCATTTATTATTTAAAAATATTAGTTGCCTATAGAAATATAAAATAATGCTATATGTCTTGAGACTTTTAGATAAAAATCAATTTAATAACTGAAATCGACTAAGAAAGAGAGCGAGGGGGAGGTATAATCCATGAATGGTGAACCATGAAAAAACATGATTAGAACTCATGTGTCAGTGATGTGCAGAGAACTCGGGATAGGAGAGGTCCATGTATGAGGAAACATCGGTTATAAGGTATCCATAGTTTCCATCAATATCTTGTATTAAAATATGATCATATGGGAAGACAGAGCTGGGAAGACTCACTAATGCAGCAACCTGACAATAGTGGTAATACATGAATGCATAAGAAACTATGTGAATGGAGTCTCTTTCTGGTGTGAAGTGATGGAATGTTAAAGTGAAACGGAATCCCTGCATGTGAGGGTAAATGCAACTGAACCTCTCAAATTCCACACTATATTACATTAGGTGCATTCTGGCGATATTTCCAAACTTGAATTACGTCTCAGATCCCATATCACGTAAACTAGAATTACATCTCAGTTCCCCATAAAGCTGTCAAGTATATTACTGCATATCCTTCAATATGAGAGAGATCCAGACTTCTACAAAGATAGAATTACATCTCAGATCCCATACCATGCAAATATGTATAATTCTGTTATATCATAAAATCATAAACCAATAGAGGCATTAACAAATGCATTAATGAGACTTTATGGGGCCACAGTAGATCAAATTATTTCTGTTACTAAATGTAATCCTCTGGGCTTTAGAGTATGTATTTGTGGATCCAATATTTCTCCCTCTTACAGAGGGCTTCAAATCTATTGTGGGCACTCGCTGTAATATGATCAATAGCTGTGATCCTAAGCTGATTGAAGTCTCTATTATGCATTTTATGAAAGTGATGTGACACTCCATGTTGGGCAAAACCTTTCCCTATGTTGGATCTATGTTTATTAATCCTGCTATGCAATTCCTGGGTGATCCGCCCAACATATTGATATTTACAAGGACATTCTAAAAGACAGATGACAAAAGATGTAGTACAATTAATCTCATGTTTGATTATATGTGTTTCATTTCTATCTGTTGAAATGAAAGTATGGGTTTGTTGATAAGGGTCCGAACCACATATCGGATGGGGCTGAAGACGAGAGAATTAGAGGTTAAGGATGGTGGAGAAGTCAGTGCTGGGTGAGAGGTCCGGGAGAGGGTAGACGAATATCTACTCCTAAGTTCTCTCTATTTTGCCGAATGTCGTGGAGTGGGAGAAAGGTGGCCATGCTGCTGGATGGCTGCCAACTGCTGGTGGACGGGTACCGATTGCTGATGGACGTGTGCTACAACCTGGCAGGCCTTCATTACATGAAGCTGATAGTCAAGCAAAAGGTTCTCCATCTGCCAGACAATAGACATGAAAAACTGATGTGCTTGTCTATTTACATAGACTTCAAGGCAGTTAGGTGATTTGTTGAGAAAGTGCCTTAACTGCTTCCTGAAATTCCAAGCTAAGATGTAAACACTGTGGCACAATGGTTCTATTCGAGGCGCTATAGAAATCACCGAACACTGGCAGAGGGGTGGAATGGCGGAAAATCATATTGACCAGCATCCTGCTCAAGGTGGATGGCTGGGAGGAGTTGGCGGACATGTCACTGATGCTTGCTGTGTCATTTGTTTCTATACGTTCTTCCTGTTACTATACTGGAGACATTTTTGAAGTGGTTGTATGGGCAGAGACACATTTAAAAGTTCCTGTAATTGTGCGTTTACCCTATGTGCCCCCTGGTCTTGGGGGGGACGGAGAAGAGGCATAATGGTTATTTATTAGAAGATCTCTGATCGATTTCCTCCTCCTAAATGCAAAACCAGGTTTTAGGGGTGATAACATTTACAGATTTCTGGGTTTGCCTCAACATTCCGCAATATCTTTGGAATATATTCATTACCTTTTTCTTTTGATTGTCAAAAGTCCCTATCACTCGGGTCACCGATTCAGTCTTTATTAGGTTCTGGCTCATACAATTCAATTTAGTCACTTTGTTTTAAGTCCGGATCAGTCAAGTCCCCGAATCAGCCTTGTTTGGGTTATGTAACAAGTAATTCTTTTTGTTTTTTTCTTTTTTCTACAGTGCAAAGCTATGTGGGGTCATAACAACAAAAAACATTTATTTTGTCATGCAGAGCAGATTGGAATACACATACTGCATTTTAAAGTAGCATACACAGGGCATATAGGTGGTGGCGCACTCTACAAAAGAAAAACCTGACGACAGGTTTCTTAGGGCCCTTTCACATCAGCGTTTTTTTCAAATCGCGGCAGATGCGGTGAAAAAACCGCATCTGCCGCGATTACCGCATACCGGCTGCACTTGCGGCGCGGTTGCGGTTTTTGCCATGCAAAGTATAGGCGGACTTGCGGCAGGTGCGGCAAGTGCGGTTTTGTACTTGCGGCAGGCGCGGCCGCGAAAAAAACCGCGGCTGACTGCGTTTTTTTTCGCGGCCGCACCTGCCGCAAGTCCGCTATACTTTGCATGGCAAAAACCGCAACCGCGCCGCAAGTGCAGCCGGTATGCGGTAATCGCGGCAGATGCGGTTTTTTCACCGCATCTGCCGCGATTTGAAAAAAACGCTAATGTGAAAGGGCCCTTAGCTATAGTTTCAATCTTTATGGTCAATGGAGTCAGCAACACCAAAGAAGCAAGACAGCAACACTGTCATGACCTCTTTCTCTCAGCTCTCACACACTTTCAGACATGGACTTGTATTTTTCTGTTACTAACCGTTTGTTAGTATTTTAGGATTGCTTGACCTGATAGATGACAGTAGCAATTTTGTCATCTTCCTCTAGGTTTCCCTGAGCATCTTTGCATGGCCTATAAGTCTCTTTCCACTGGCTTTTAAGGCTTTGCACAAGTGGAGTTGTTACTCCTTATATACAAAAACTACTCAAAAAGGCAGCATCAGAAAAACTTACCAACCTTGCCACATCCAAAATCCAACTCTGCACTTGCAGGATGCAGTCAGACCCCACTATGTGAAGCAAGCACTAGGTGCAGGGTGATAAAAATCACCTCTACCTACAACAAAGTGTGGGAGGTAACCTGCCATGCACATAATGGGCCTGCTTAGGACACCATTCACACTCATACAAAATGATGGAGAGTGTCTGAAAGCTACCCACTGGCTCTTCCACCTGACCAATGGGCCGCCCAGTACGATGCTTCTGCACCACTAGATGAACGGCGCCCCATGGGGCCCAGCTGCACCCCGAAAATGATAAAAAAGTGGAAAAAAGTTTTTTATGTGATAAACAAAAAACCTTATAGATGAGGTATTGGTTCATGCATTGGCCAAGACACTTAAGCTCATGATCCACGTCACGGATCCTCATGCTCATGAGTCCTAACAAAAATATATACAAAGACTACTCAAAAGGGCAGCATCAGAAAAACTTACCATTCATGCCACATCCAAAAACCAACACCGCACTTGCAGGATGCAGTCAGACCCCACTATGTGAAGCAAGCACCAGGTGCAGGTTGATAAAAATCACCTCTACCTACAACAAAGTGTGGGAGGCGACTTGCCGTGCACATAATATGCCTGCTTAGGACACCATTCACACTGATAAAAAATGATGCAGAGTGTCTGCAAGTGCAGTGTTGGTTGTCACTCCTTAGGGCCGCTTCACACTGCGGCGCGATCCGGGGCTGTCCAGGATTACCCAGACAGCCGCGGACCGGATCAGCACACAGGACTAGGGGGCTATTATGCCCTCCGGTCCGGTGTGCAGCGCACGCAGTTCCCGCTGCTAAGTCAGGACGCGGCACCCGCGGTCCTGAGCTGTCAGCGGCTGCAGCTGCGTGCGCTGCACACCGGACCGGATGGCATAATAGCCCCCCAGTACTGTGTGCTGATCCGGTCCGCAGCTGTCTGGATCCTCCCGGACAGAACCGGACTGGATCAGATCATGCCGCAGTGTGAAACGGCCCTTACTCCTATTTTACTACCATTATACAGTACTTTTTGTAGTAATTTATTTGGCTGCTATTCTTCATTTCTAGAGGCCTTCCATCATCGCATTTGTGTTTTACTTGTATTGTGAACTGGTTCAATAAATACTATCAAATTAATTTACCAAGTAATTTAAGACCAACAGTAAAAGCTGTAAAAGTGAAGGCTTTCAGAATAAATGGATTCAAAATAGTAAATAAATTAGAAATTAATAAATTAATTGCATCCTAAATATCCATCTGTAGATCTGGTCACATTTCATTACATAACAAAAATAAATTCTTTAAGTCCTTAATTCGTGGCCAACTTAAAGGTCTTCTCCTCCTAGGGTTCTGTCAAAGTCCTTTGAGATAAAGATATCGAGAAATGCAATGTCATACATAAATGTGAGACCCAAATCATTTACATTAAGGTACACAACAAAGAATTGAGTAGAGGTCCTATAAAGAGACTAGATGGCTACGTTGTGATCAGTCTGAGATCTTCCCACGGTGCCGATAAAAGTTATTCACTCTAGACCCTTCAACCTCGGGGTGCATTTGAAAATCTGTAAAAGATAATAGTTTCTGCACAGTTTGAATAATTCTCCCTTTGGGATACACTTCTTGAGATGTGACTTTGCCATTTGAGGAGACTATTTGTAGCTATAGGCTTGTGGAAGATTCAGGGATCCGTCAAAAGTCTGTGGAGATAAAGATGTTGAGAAATGCAATCTCATATATAAATGTCATGTCCAAAGTTGAGGTACACAACAAGGAATGGAACAAAAGTTCTGTCTCCAGACCAGAGGAAGAGGATGTCATCAATTGCGTATGAGGGCTCCATGTAATGTCTCTGTACCAGAAGACCATCGTGTCTACCGACCACCAACACATGAGCATATTGGCATACATAGGGGGCACACAGGCTCCCCATAGCTGTGCCCCCCAGTTGGTGGTAAAATTTGCCATTGAAGATAAAATTGTTTTGTCCAAGTACAAATCTTAAAAGGTTCATAATTTGTGTGTAATCAAGTGATTGCCCCTAGTACTAAGGTGAAAATCAACAGCCTTGATAGCGTTAAGGAGCGGTATACTACTGGAAGGTGACTAAACATCAGTTATCCTCGGATTGCGTCCAAATGAATGCTCTTTACTTTGGTCCATAAATCAGTTATATCCCTAATATACAAAGGCAGTAAAGTAACTCATTCATGTATATGCTGGAATTATGATCTAAAGTATTTTGTGCCAGAGATTTCAGGGCGTCCCGTTAAAGGGTCCAAGCCTGCAATTATTTTTGTTTAAGAATATAAAGAATTTGATTATCGAATATTTAGAATACATAAAATCAAACTCTTTTAATATTAGAGTCATTTGGAGCTTTAGTCAGAATTCTGAGCAGATCCCTTGAATATTTCGGACTGTGATTTTTTATTTTTATTTCTTCATATGCAAGTTTGTCTGAAAGGATGGAATAACACATCTTATATTTTTCTGTACCATACTGACGATATTTCCACTTCATATGCAAGTTTGTCTGAAAGGATGGAATAACACATCTTATATTTTTCTGTACCATACTGACGATATTTCCACTCTTATCTGAGGGATCTGAGGGATTATTTACTATATTATGTTTATCCTAAAACCATAGTGCCGTTCTTTTTAGATATATAGGGGTTAAGTTTCCACGATGGTTATTTAGGATGGATTTTTCGAATCTTTGCCGTGACCAGTTTTGAAAAGATATCAGTACTACTAAAGTCACTTGCTGGGGGCATCCGAGTGCTTATTGATTTATTTGACAAAGGACCCTATCCCAAGATTCCACTTCCCTGATTGGCAAGTTTTGTGAGAAATCTCACATCTGACAATGTTTCCATGGGTATACCTAAATTGCTGGGATTTAGATTTGTCAATAATCAAAAAAATTCTCTCAAGTATGGATTTAATCTCATGGTTAGGGCCAACATGAGACCAAATGTTTACCTTACACTCAAACAGATTAATTATATGAGGACAAAAATTGATGAACTTTTGTCCCTCTATCTTCAATCCATCTATTATCACTTTCTTGGTTTTAAGGTAGTTGTGTTCGTAGTGGGTATGGCTCCCTGTCTCTGAAAAATAAGAAGAGGTGGGGTGAGGATATGGAGGTAGATTTAGAGAGTAAGGATGCCAACGGCATAGCAGGTGTGTGATGTTAATATTGTTTAAGTGCACTCCATCCTGGATTCACCCTCATCTTCTACCTGTGCCTCTTTTTTAAAATGTCTACTTCCTCTTGCCGCCTTATACCTCTTGGCCAATGTTTTTGTCTTTTGTTGTTTTAATTTTTTATTTTTAAACTTTTACAAAATTAAGATATCAATCACAGAACAAAGTAATGAACCACAGTGTCTACTACTAGATATCAAGTCAAGTATACAAACTTTTTTCAGGGCCCTGTTACGGTAGATCAAAAGGTGATAGAACTAAAACAATGACAAACTCTACATCTGGCTGACAGTAGGCTGAATTTCTTTTGTATATGAAGACAATAGGAACCAGAGAAACAAAATAAAAGGCAGAAACAAAGCAAATTTGGGAAGTTCCTAGTATAGAGGAAAGAACGTCAGAGGGAAGAAAAAAGCAGGGCATGAAGGGATAAGTCAAGTAAGCCCATAAGTAGCAGTGATAAGTCAAGTAAGCCCATAAAAGTAGCATAGTGTGTGAAGGGGTGTACCTCGCCCAGTCAACAAGACAAGAGATCAGGGTTTTGTATGGGAACTAATCCCAGAGAGTATAGGGGTGCATAGTCTCCCTCAAATTAGGTTTTGGTATTCCACTGACTGTTGGAAGTCTATACATTTCTCCCAAGTTATTTAAAACTGTGGACAGGAGGCGCGAATGGAGGATGTTAAGTTTTCCAAGTACATAATTTAATTAATCTTATTCAGCCAATTGGGAATTGTAGGAGGAGTGGAACTTTTCCACAGTTTAGTGATGGTGGGGCCATAATGAGAAATTTCAGCAATAATTTTTTTATAAGAGGAGAGGGGAGTCTCGCAGTGATGTAAAAGTGACAACGTGGAAGTCAAAGCATTCGCAGTGCCAGTGAAAGTCCAAATGAATTCAGAGACCGTCAGCTAAAAGGGGCGGATCACGTCACACTCTCAAATTATTTTTCCACACTTCATAAGACTCCAGTTTTGCAGGATTTACACTGCATTTATTACGTGGTAAACATACCTCACTTGCAAATATGTTAGGTTGTTCAGGCTTTAGTTCTCTTATTGCTTCTAGGGCTACGTTCTTCACCAGTTCTTCATCATTTCCTGAGTATCCTTCAGAGATCGTTGCCAACTGCCTCAATTGTTTTGGTGGCAGTTCGTTATCATGATTGCTTAATATTCTCTTTAAATGGAGAAACCTAGTCTTCTCGTTAGATAGAGGAAAATATACCGTATATACTCGTGTATAAGCCGACCCGTGTATAAGCCGACCCCCCTACTTTTGCCCCCAAAACCTGGGAAAATCTATTGACTCGTGTATAAGCCGAGGGTGGACCCTAGCACAAGTATACAGCCCCCAGCAGTGTGGTATACACCAGTCCCAGAGGTAGATACAGCAGCCCCAGTGGTAGTATACACGCAGCCCCAGTAGTATATACAGCCCCAGTGGTAGTATATACAGCCCCAGTGGTAGTATACAGGGCCCCAGAGGTATATACAGCCCCAGTGGTAGTATATACAGCCCCAGTGGTAGTATATACAGCCCCAGTGTTAGTATACAGGGCCCCAGAGGTATATAGCAGCCCCAGTGGTAGTATACAGGGCCCCAGAGGTATATAGCAGCCCCAGTGGTAGTATACAGGGCCCCAGAGGTATATACAGCCCCAGTGGTAGTATATACAGCCCCAGTGTTAGTATACAGGGCCCCAGAGGTATATAGCAGCCCCAGTGGTAGTATACAGGGCCCCAGAGGTATATAGCAGCCCCAGTGGTAGTATACAGGGCCCCAGAGGTATATACAGCCCCAGTGGTAGTATATACAGCCCCAGTGTTAGTATACAGGGCCCCAGAGGTATATAGCAGCCCCAGCGGTAGTATACAGGGCCCCAGAGGTATATAGCAGCCCCAGTGGTAGTATACAGGGCCCCAGAGGTATATACAGCCCCAGTGGTAGTATATACAGCCCCAGTGTTAGTATACAGGGCCCCAGAGGTATATAGCAGCTTCAGCGGTAGTATACAGGGCCCCAGAGGTATATAGCAGCCCCAGTGGTAGTATACAGGGCCCCAGAGGTATATACAGCCCCAGTGGTAGTATATACAGCCCCAGTGGTAGTATATACAGCCCCAGTGTTAGTATACAGGGCCCCAGAGGTATATAGCAGCCCCAGCGGTAGTATACAGGCAGCCCCAGTAATGCAGGGCCCCCCCAGCCTGACTCCGGTCACCTGTAAAGCAAACTATACTTATCAGTGTCCCGCTGTCCGCGCCCGCCGCTGCCGACATCGCGATCCTCCATCTTCATGCGACTCCTTCCTGTTTCCTGTGCGCGTCGCAGGGAATGACGTCATTGCCGGCGACGCGCACAGAAACAGGAAGGAGTCGCATGAAGATGGAGGATCGCGGACGGCAGCTGCGAGCGGGTGCGAGCGGGACACTGATAAGTATAGTTTGCTTTACAGGTGACCGGAGAGACGCTGGGGGGGCCCTGCATTACTGGGGATGCAGGGGCTGCTGTATACCGATGTATACATCGGTATGTACCGATGTATACATCGGTATACAGCACTGACTCGCGTATAAGCCGAGGGGGGTACTTTTCAGCCCAATTTTTGGGCTGAAAAACTCGGCTTATACGCGAGTATATATGGTACTCTTCTTTTAAATCTCCTGAAAATTGCCTCATCCAAAACTTGAGGCTGATTGGTTTTGCCTATGACCAGAATCCTATCATCGTGACCAGAGTGTATTCCATCAAAATTAATTAAAAAATCTGTCTTAGGCTTCTAGTAGATAATAGTCCATCCATTTCGACCATGAAATTGACAGATGACTACCACTCTTTAGTCATTACGAATAAGGCATGCACCAGAATTTTGCCTTCTCCATAATATTTTGATGTAAAGCAGGCTCATGAAATATTAAGGAAGGTAGCATCTCAATCAGCTGATGTCGCTTGTGCCAGAATTGTTTGTCTGTGCCAGCAGGTCCAAAAAGTAAAAGCCCTGGCACAGATGCACTCAGCCCAGTAAATATCTCTGGGCTGGAGTGGGCAATAGTAAAGTTTCCTTTAATGCGTTTTTTCCTTTTTGTTGCTCTTCCACATCCTCAAATGTCACAGAGATGTCACTGTCTAACATGTTTCTATTAATTGCGACTTTCAGACTGCTGTCAAGGGCCTCTGTTTTTTTTTGTGGCTTCTTTCACTGGGCCTAAATATAGTGGTAGTCTTCTATTAGTCACCTTTCCGCCAATGGCCTCCAGAGTTGCCATTTTAGAACCATAAGATGAGGGAATCCCGCCATGAATTCTAGCTGTTTTTTTAGACGTTTGCATAGCAGCTCTCATCGTAGAAGGTTGTATTGGAGGTGTCCTTGGAGTAGGTTTTGGTCTGTAGAAAAGTATGAAACTGGACTTTGAAGCTGTATATTTCGGCATGGGAGGTAGAACCATTATTTTTTTTCTGTTTTGCAGTGGCACCTTTTCCCCATCGCTGGAGGTGCTTTGTTGTGTTTCTTAAATCGGTTGCCATTTGGTTTTGCTGAGTTCGAGTAGTCTCAAATGTTTCCCCCAATTGCTGGAAACGAGTTTTTGCTCTTGTTAAATAGGTTTTCCTTTTATTTTGCAGAGGTCGAGTAGTCTAAACTTCGTCACTTGTCCAATAATGTTAATATGAATCCCTTTTTTTGGGCCCTTTAATTCCTTCTTTAAAAAAACTATTTTCCTGTTTTGTCATCTTTGTGCTCCGCAGTGTCTAAGGGCTTGTGCCCGCAAGCTGTATTCATACACAATGTGCAGATTCACTGAAGAGGTGGGAGCTATGTAGCAAGCCTTTAGTAATCGGCAGTGAGGAGGAAATGTTTTGTTGACCTCAGTCACAATTTCTCATTTCACGGCGAATCACAATGTTACCGTCCTTTGTTTTTGACTCAGTGTGTGATGCTTTAAAGTCAGGATGCCATCAGCTAGAACCCTGACTGGAATTGCTGCAGCACTTCCAGGCCCACTGGCTTTGCCGTCTCACACAGTCTTCTTTACTTCAGAAAACTGGGCTTCTTCTGGGAAGGTTACCTACAAGGACTGGAATCCACTGGATGCAGAAGACAAGGTGCCACCCTTTAAGCAAGCTTCCTGTCCTTGTGGGGTGGATCACTCTCTGGTGTGGTGCTGTTATTTGGGGAAAGGAAAAAAATCCCAAGATGTCCAAGATCCATTTTCACATGCAGTGCCTCAAATCCCATTGACTTTGTGACATGTAGACAATAAACTTTAAGCCAATTTTCGTATGAAACAAGGTTTTGACTGCTAATGTAGCATGTAAATGAAAGTATTGAAAATTATTTATCATACTGCAGAGAATAAATATGCAGTAATACTTCAAAATATTCACTGTAAGAAGTGCTTAAATCATTGTATGGTGACATCTGACAATATTATGAAGCCAAACTGTCCTGCCATACCGTTTGTACAGGAGTTCTGACGTCTGGCAGAGCTACAAACAGGCCGCTGGTCTAGTCATTTCTATTATTGCTTCATGACAGCTGACATTTAGCTAAACCATCCTGCCATATAGTATTTACAGAACTGCACAAGTTGTCAATTGTCAGCACAATATTAGAGTAAGGCGTGCTTAAGTGCAGGAAAATCATTATTTCTCATACGAAAGATAGAAGGCAAAAAGGTAATGCTCAGACAATTTCAAGTGTTGTACCTATTCACCATTAAAACAAAGACCAAATGAGAAAAGAATCTTTATCATGCTGTCTTTATTCTCTCTGCGCTCTGTGATAGTGTGATAATGTTTTTTAAAGGTGGATGAGAGTACAGAAGAAGGGGATTCAGGGGCACAAGGTGAAAGTGTGGTGAAGGTAATGTTATGGAAACATATGGGGGTGGATAGAGTGAGGCTGAAGACGGGAAAAGTAGAGGTCATTGATGGGTGAGAGGTCAGTGAGAGGGTGGACATATGGGTACTCCCAAGTTTTTTCTATTTTACCAAATGTGGTGGTGTGGGAGATTGGTGGACCTTCTTGTGGATGGGTGCCGACTGCTGGTGGAAAGGTGCCGACTGCTGGTGGAAAGGTGCCGACTAGGGTGGCCGCAAAAAAATCGATGTCGGAATTTTGTCTGTCTGGACCCCACAAAACAATTCCTCTTTCCAGATATTGAGATAGCCAAAATTTGAGCTCGATCAAATGACGTTAACCCGTGCCGCTCGTCGCTCAAAGTTTGAAAAAAAAATCCAAATTTTTGGCTAAAAAGCTGACATATGGAGCCATAACTCCAGAACGGTAAATAATAAAAACACGCTTAATATCTCAAAAGAAAGCTAATGTTGTTCTTTAAAATTTATATTTTATACATAATTGTTGTTATTTTAAGTCAAACTGAGTAACAACAGCTTTTAGCCCCAAGAACGTGACCTGGTACCACTAGCAGCATACTTCGTATATTTTGTTATTAAGTGATAATTTTAAAATTTTTTTTGGTATATTTTTGAGTTTAAAGTAGAAATATAATAAAAAGCAAGTAATACTGATAAGTCTAATGACATTTTTTATTTTAAAATATAAAAATGAGGTATATAATACATACAAAACAGACACAAAAAAGATACAGACGTAGTACCTACATGAGTTGATAATTTTACATAGTTATCTAATCTATTCTAGAGCTTTTGTTAAAGTAGTTTTTGAAACGTCAGAATGTAATGCTCGGCATTTGCTTACAACTTGCAGGACATATTGCTTTTGTTCTTCATCTTTTGTCAGAAGGTCGTTAAAGTCGGTTATTAATTTAACACCACGCTCAGCCATATCATTAACTACTTTTAATGTTTTGACTATTGACATCCTTCTTGGAAGTCATTATTTTAAGGCCAGGTGTTTGGATTTTGTCTTAGGAATTCTGTTTTTATATTAAATCGGTCAAAGAATGTAAACGTTTCTTTGGTAAGTAAATTTACCAATCCTCCATCAACTACCTCTTTAAATTTTTTCTTTCCTAACTTTTGGATTTACAACCCTAGCGTGCTCTGATGGTTCATCTGTGCTACTGAGCAATTTATTAGCCATTAACAACTTTTCATCGTCTGTAATGGTGGGATCAAAAAACGATAATCCCACCAACTCTGCATTTAAATACCACAAATGGTTCGAAAATTTGGTCAGGGCTATATCTGCAATGTCGTTGTCACATTCTTTGTAGTCTAACAGACTATGCAAAATACCTAAATCTTGCTTTGGTGCAAGATGAGCTTTTGGAGCATTGAACCAAGCTTTACAATAAATTTTAACTAGGAAAACAGAAATGGAACGCACAGAACTTTCTTCTTTAGACATCTTAAATTGACGACGAAAAATGAACATTTTTAAGCAGTAAATAGCCTTTGCCATTCACCTAGCGTGATGAATGGCTCCTGGAGTTCTAAAACCCACAACATTGCCGTCTAGTGATCCAACAAATATGAGAACCAACTGCAAACGCTCCTTGTAGTCATCTCTGGGGTGGCTCTCAGTTAATTTGGTCTCGAATTCAGCAGTAAGATTTGCAATTACTACTGGATTTAGCTGCTTTTGTATTAGATTGTCACTGATACCTGTGTCGTATTTTCCTTTGTCTATCTTGGGCCACGCAGTGAGGAATCTCTTGAAAATGTCTGGATGAGGTCCAGTAGTTGATCCCATTTTTGTGTCGAATACGCCTCTTAACGCAATTTCCAAGATATGGTGACGGCAAGCTAGGTGTAGCAATTCTCTTCCTAACATTTGCTCCAATAGGACGCATGCTCCTTTGAGTCTTCCCATGTTCGATGCTGAAGTGTCGAAGCACATCGCCTTGACGGTGTTGGGAACACCCCATTCCTGTAGGCATTCATATACGGCTATGGCTTGCTCCTCTCCAGAGCTGCTTGCTGTTACAGGAACTCCCAGCAGCTGTTCCTTTTCACCATATGAAATAGCAATAGCTATTCGTTCACATTGCTCATTTTTTAAAACACCCGTCCAAATGGACAACCACGGGCTGTTTTTCATAAATGTTTACTTTATCTAAATTTTTTTTAGTATATTCTCTGAACATTTGCTTTCTAGAATGTAATAAAGTTTTCGAGACTTGGTACTCAAGAGGGTCAAGGTTTAGTGCTTATAGAGTAGCTATTAAAATTCTCGTGGCATTTCTGTCGGATACCTTACATCGATCTAACAAAATGGATAATTTAATGTTTAAAATCTCTTTAACACCCCTTGCAAATTAAACTTTCATCCTCTTGCTCTCAGATGGTTCTGAATCTTCTGCAGCTTCTTCAGGGATGTCCATTTCCTCCAAGCTCTCAAGTTACTGGTAGACGCTGTCCTCTAAAAAAGACTATAAACTTGTCGTTTTAGCAGAATAGTAATAATACATAGGTACTAAATTACCTACTTCTTCGCCAATATCAAAAGTTTCTTCTTGGATTTGTCGGTTCATTTTTGCAAGTTCCTTTTGCGCCTTGATTTCTTGAGCTCGAGACAACTTGAGATCCACTCCAGCCATGGAACCTGGGCGGCCCTTCTGCCTCTGTTTCATGAGAAACGCCTTATCTTCTAACGATTTCATCAGAGCCAAGGCATCTTGTTGAGCAATATCAAAGAGATCATCCAACTTTTCAACAAACTGTTTAAATTTGTTTTTGGCCGTTTCCGATGTTTTCTTCTGGTCTTTTTGAAGACTTCTCCACTCGGCGTGAAGTTTTTCCAGCTTAGTAATTACATCTTGCTCATGTTTAGTCGGGATTCGAGCTTTCCCCCAAAAAATGAACACTTCTCGTATGGTCAGTTTTGCTGATACTCTTTACAGTTAGTTTGACAGTACGTAAATTATAAAATAAAGCACATAAAACTTGACGATTTGAGGGTAGTGTACAACCGGTGATCTGGTGAATAGGATAGCCCACAAAAAATATTTTGTCCTTGTTCCGGCTTTGTACACCTGATGTGAATGCCATTTCAGAGTCCAATAACAGTTAACTAGAAAAACGAAACAAAATATATTACAAACTTTAATTTCAATAAAATATTTTCAAATATCTTTTAAAATAATACTATAATAGCTATAAAAACAATAACACACACACACTTGGAAAAAAAAACAAACAAAAAAAAAACGTTAAAATATCTTCACTAGATAATTGTTCGATCTAACCAGCTCAAAGGCACTTTAGAAACTAAAATGAATAAATAAAAGGTCGGTTGTACGCTGAAGTAAAATCACCATCCCTAAAATAGAAATTACATGCACTCTCCTTTTTACCTGTCAAACGGTTCTTTCTTTGGTAAACTAGTCAGGTAATCCCCATATAATAAAATATTACATTTGAACAAAAGGCTCTATATGTTTGAAAATAGAGTTCCAAAACACTTTTTAACAAAAAAATGTACCGTATATACTCGTGTATTAGCCGAGTTTTTCAGCCCAAAATTTGGGCTGAAAAGTCTCCCCCTCGGCTTATACACGGGTCAATACGGTAGGCTGCGTGGTGGGGCTGTGGAGGCTGGAGGAGGCGGGGGGAGACTGCTGTATGAGCGGCCCCGTCACGTGGGGCCGCTCATTATATATGCACTGCTTCCCCCTGTCAATCAGCGGCAGGGGGAAGCAGTGCATATATGCCCCCAAATGCTGGCACTCTCCCCCCTTGCAAGGCCCCCCCCCCCGCTGCGTATCTTACCATCCCGGTCTTCTGCACAGCGCCGCTCCTCGGTGCTCCGTTCTTCATGCTCCCTGTTACATCCGGGATCCCGGATGCAGCGAGGACGGAGCATGGAGAACGGAGCACCGAGGAGCGGCGCTGAGCAGAAGACCGGCACTGAGTAGAAGACCGGGATGGTAAGATAAGCAGTGGGGGGGGGCTCGTGCCAGCATTTGGGGGCTGCTATATACCCTCTGGGGGCTGCTGTATACTACCACTGGAACTGTA
Source organism: Allobates femoralis (assembly GCA_033576535.1). NCBI lineage: Eukaryota > Metazoa > Chordata > Amphibia > Anura > Aromobatidae > Allobates > Allobates femoralis. The sequence goes on along the minus strand of JARQOC010000006.1, from coordinate 397,728,185 downwards.
TATACCTCTGGGGCTGCTGTATACTACCACTGGGGCTGCTGTATACTACCACTGGGGCAGTATATACCACTGGGGCTGCTGTATACTTCCACTGGGGCTGTATATACCACTGGGGCTGCTGTATACTTCCACTGGGGCTGTATATACCACTGGGGCTGTATATACCACTGGGGCTGCTGTATACTACCACTGGGGCTGTATATACCTCTGGGGCTGCTGTATACTACCACTGGGGCTGTATATACCTCTGGGGCTGCTGTATACTACCACTGGGGCTGCTGTATACTACCACTGGGGCTGCTGTATACTACCACTGGGGCTGCTGTTGTATGTACCACTGGGGCTGCTGCTGTTGTATATACCACTGGGGCTGCTGCTGTATACTACCACTGGGCTGCTGTATATACCTCTGGGGCTGCTGTATATACCTCTGGGGCTGCTGTATACTAACTACTGGGGCTGCTGCTGTATATACCACTGGGGCTGCTGCTGTATACTACCACTGGGGCTGCTGTATATACCTCTGGGGCTGCTGTATACTAACTACTGGGGCTGCTGCTGTATATACCACTGGGGCTGCTGCTGTATATACCACTGGGGCTGCTGCTGTATATACCACTGGGGCTGCTGCTGTATACTACCACTGGGGCTGCTGTATATACCTCTGTGCTGGGGTCCACCCTCGGCTTATACACGAGTCAATAGGTTTTCCCAGGTTTTGGGGGCCAAAGTAGGGGGGTCGGCTTATACACGGGTCGGCTTATACACGGGTCGGCTTATACACGGGTCGGCTTATACACGAGTATATACGGTATGTATGAAATATAAATTTTGAAGAACAACATTAGCTTTCTTTTGAGATATTAAGCGTGTTTTTATTATTTACCGTTCTGGAGTTATGGCTTCATAAGCCAGCTTTTTGGCCAAAAATTTTATTTTTTCAAACGTTGAGCGACGAGCGGCACAGGTTAACGTCGTTTGATCAAGCTCAAATTTTGGCTATCTCAATATCTGGAAAGGGGAATCGTTTTGTGGGGTCCAGACTAACAAGATTCCTACATTTACCCCCCCCCTATGAGATCCGGTCATTCTAGTGCCAACTGCTGGTGGACGGGTGCCGATTGCTGGTGGACGGGTTCCGAGGGTGTCGACTACTGATGGAATTGTGCTAGAGCAACCTGGCAGGCCTTCATTACATGAAGGTGATGGTCAGGCAAAAGGTTTTCCATCTGCAGGGCAACAGACATGAGAAAATGGTGTGCTTGGCCTATTTCCATCGGCTTCAAGGCAGTTACGGTGCGTCGGGAATATTATGGCATCCATCGGTGATTTGTTGAGAAAGTACTTTAACTATGTCCTGAAATACCAAGCTAAGGTGTAAAAACTCCAGCATAATGCTCCTATTCGAGTGTTTCTGGTGCTGCTGAGATGACCCAAAAGCAACAGCGTCAGAGGTGTGGGATAGCGGAAAGCCATACTGACGAGCAGCCTGTTTACCAGCTTGTGAGGCCTTCCAGGATGCTTCTGTGCTGGTGGATGGCTGGGAGGAGATGGCGGACGGGTAGCTGGTGGCGGCTGTGTCTTGTGGGACTGCAAAAAGAGAGGAGGCTGCAGGCTTCAAGGTGCTGTCAATGATTCGGGGGGAAAAAATGTATAACTAAGATTTTTATACACTGCAAAGGGAAAAATAAGTTCATAAACATAGACATGGATACACTTTTGTCATAAAATAGATAATTAACCTTCGGTAAGCTTAAGAAGGTGTATCACTAGTGTCACACGGGGAACGAGATCAGCAATTCCCAGCACCTGTCAATAAGCAATGGGACATGGTAAACAAGATAAACTGCATGTATGAAGGCAGTGAACGCTGCCTAGACATCCAATGTATACCTTGGTTACCAGCCTTCGCCAGCTTAACGAACAATACCAGCCGGTAAGTGTGAGAAGACTGTTAACCAAGGTATACATCAGGTAAGTAGGCAGCGTGCGGTGCCTACATACCCAATGTATATCTTGGTTAACAGCCTTCTCCCACTTACTGGCTGGTATCACTCGTTAAGCATGAAAAGGTTGTTAACCAATGTAACATGCAGGGATCTAGGCAGTGTGCGCTGGATACATACACCATGTATACCTTGGTTACCAGCCTTTTCATGCTTACCGGCTTGTATCTGACATTAAGCGGGAAAAAGATGGTGAAAAAAGAATACATCAGGTATATGGGCAACGCACGTTGGCTACATACACACATTTTACCTTGTTTAACAGCTATCAGCGCTTGCTAACAGGCGCTGTGAGTGTGAGTAAATTGTTTCCACCATGTCGCTGGTCTCATGATTACTGGTAAGTCTGCCTGTGTGACAGCTCACCAGCAATCAACCGTCAATGTCACAGCAATGTCGTTTGGTGGTTAGTTCACTGGCGACATTGACGTGTGTGACAGCACCTTTAACGCCCTGTTACACAACAGATAATTGTGCAGAGATTGTTTTCACATCTTTGGTTTGATTGAAATCATGGACACATTGTTCCATTTGTACATCGCCACAAAATGGAACAATGTGACTATGATTCCACTGCTAACCTAGATCTGCCTACAATATCAGCACAATTATGTGTGTGTGCAACAGGGCCTTTTTCAAAAAAATTAATATTGAACATTGTCATATCATAAATAAAAAACTTAAAAGTATACTGTGAAAGCTTAATACATTCATTTTGTGAACAAAGATGTTAGATAAACAAGTCGAACTGCAATTGCTCTGTACCTACAGTAGGTTTAATGTTAACACATACATGACGTACAGCACAAATCTACTATATAATTGCCCTATCGTGCATGTCAGCGTTGCTGATGCATCGTCCGGCTGCGTCGTCCCTAAGTCGCCATCGCATCACCCCTAAGTCGCCATCGCATCACCCCTAAGTCGCCATCGCATCACCCCTAAGTCATCTGCGAGGCTTGCCGCTGAGGTACGTACAACGGTTGTGTGCATGATAGAAATCACTAACCAATTAACGTACAGCAGGCCACGAAGAACCAGCGATAGGCCAAGTGCATCCGACAATTGACATGGCATTTTAATCATGCACACCACCATCACACAGACATCAGTGACGAGCATCACTGCTGTGTTAATGCAGCCAGGATATCAACGGCGCTAGCCAGACGTCTCACCGCTGCATTGACACTGTGTTGCTGCTGTGTCGCCGCTGATCCGCCGCTGTGTCGCCGCTGATCCGCCGCTGTGTCGCCGCTGATCCGCCGCTGTGTCGCCGCTGATCCGCCGCTGTGTCGCCGCTGATCCGCCGCTGTGTCGCCGCTGATCCGCCGCTGTGTCGCCGCTGATCCGCCGCTGTGTCGCCGCTGATCCGCCGCTGTGTCGCCGCTGATCCGCCGCTGTGTCGCCGCTGATCCGCCGCTGTGTCGCCGCTGATCCGCCTCTGTGTCGCCGCTGATCCGCCGCTGTGTCGCCGCCGATATGCCGCTGTGTCGCCGCCGATATGCCGCTGTGTCGCCGCCGATCCGCCGGTGTGCCGCCCCGATACGCTGCTGCTGTACCAACGCCGAGCCGCCGCCGCTGTACCGCCGCCGATCCGCCGCTGTTCCGCCGCCGATCCGCCGCTGTTCCGCCGCCGTGCCGCCGCTGATCCGCCGCTGTGCCGCCGCTGAGCTCACTGCTACGGCGCAGGATTTAAATCATACAGATAGAGGGAGACTGTACCCTGGAGGAGACAGGGCGAACAAAGGGACTGCAGAGGAGACAGGGCGAATAAAGGGACTGCAGCATACAGAAGAGGAGGAGAGCAGGGACGCTCGAGGGGGCCTGGCACATGCAGCAGAGTAGGGAAGCAGAGAGGCAGGAGAAGGACTGGAGCCTGAAAGAAAGGGGGGGAGCAGGGAGGCAGCAGAGTGACTGTAGCCTGGATGAAAGAGGGTGGTGCAGGAGCTGTGTAATACACAATCGTGGTGCAGGAGCTGTGTAATACACAATCCGTTGGAATTAGCCCACCATCTCGTTAATTAAAAAAGGGTAAAAAACATTTTTTTTTTTTTAATTAAACTGTAATGCTACCCGTTACACGTCGCAACATTGCATGCAAGTTCACTGGCAATTTGCTGGTTGCAGTGAAATCATGGACACATTGTTACATTTGTACACAGCAACAAAATAGAACAATGTGTCCATGATTTCACTGCAACCAGAAAATTGACAGTGAAAATTGCATGCAATGTTGCAATGTCTAATGGTACCCTAAGAACAAAATTTTTTAACAATAACATAAATCTTTTTTTTAATTTTTTTTAAATTATTTAAAATAATTAAAATATTTGAAAAATAAATCTGACAATTAAAATATGTTCAATTATCATGTAACAATGCCAATTTTTAAAAATAAACCATAAAAATGTATAACTATGTACAGCTATTATAACATTTAACATTACACTAATAACACTTTCTACATGTCAAAAAAAAAATTACACATTCACATTTTGTACAATAAAAATACACGGCATGAAATTATAACAAATTAAACCATTTCATCCTGCCATGACAATCTTCCATGCTCAGACATAAAATAATGGGCAAATTTGTCTCTCATTTCCGAAACAGCCAGAGTTGTTCTTACTCGACGTGTTCGGTAGTCCTGTAATGTTGTTTCTGCAATGGCATCACGGTCCAAAGGAAATTGTTCTTTGGCCAAAACATAGTTATGCAGAACCACACAGGCTTTCACAATGTCGTCCACAGACTCATTTGACTCATCAGGTTGCATTTGCAATTTTGAATGGCCTTTCCCAAAATGCGCCATTTTGCGGTTAACAGTCAAAAAGCGCATTCCACCACTCTTCTTGCCCTTGTGAGTCTGTAATTGTAGATCCGTTTTGCATGACACAATCCATGGCTGGCATAAGGCTTCAATAGGTTCTCGCACATTTGAAAAGCCTCATCTGCTACAATTGCGAAGGGCATAGGCCAGTGATGGGCAACCTTTTGAGCTTGGTGTGTCAAAATTCGCCAAAAAACCGAGCATAACTCGGCAGGTGTGTCACCTTGAGAAAAAAAAACCTAATTTTACGATATTTATAGTGTAAATAACAAATATGTATAATTCTTTAACTTACCTGCTTAGTGACTTCTTTGTTAATCTGTCAGTTGGTTTCTTTTGTTGGTCTTGCTGTTATTTCACTTGTGTGGGGTGTCATGAACTAAGTCAGATAAGTGAGGGGGAGGGGGAATTCTTCCGGTGATGGCGAACCTGTGGCAGTCCAGCAACAGCTGGACTGCCACAGGTTCGCCATCACTGATTTAGTGACTTTTTTGTTGCTGAATTTCATTGGCTAAATCTTCAATTGAAGGTTGGTATTTTGTACACTTCAAGGCCAAGCAAGCGCTACTAAGGTTATCTGTCAATCTGTTTCTTTTGTTGGTTTTGATATTATTTAATGCTGAGAATAAGGTCTCACAAAAGTACGTAGAGGGAAAAATAGTAAGTAAAGCCATTGCTATATTTTTCAGGGTGCTAAAAGTGTCTGGTAACCGATTCCAGGCACTCCAAATTTCCTGTTCATAGTGGCACTCCTCTTGATTCTCCAAGCGGCACCTTTCTAGATTCTCAAGCTTTGACCTCAAATCAACAAACACCTGACCCCAGATGCTGTCCTGAAATTCTGCAAGTTGCATCTCCAAATCATCAATTTGTATCCATTGGAAACCATTTAATTCCAAACTACTGTAGACTACTACATCAGGATACTTAATTATTTTCATGGTCTGTTCTAGGCTTCTAAATTGATTAAATCTATCACTGAACTGGTCAAGTAAGGAGTCTAAAACATGCTGGTACTTTAGATGCAAGGGCTCCATTTCATTTTGTACAGCTGCACTGGCCTTCTCAAAATACTTTGTTACTCGAGGAAAATACTTATAAGTTTTAGTTTCTACATCTCGCTTGAAAATTTTAAGTTTACTTTCAAAAGCTTTTATGTATCCAAACATAACGTCAATACTTTTGCCAAAACCTTGTAGCTTTAAGTTCAGTTCATTAATATGAACAGAGAGATCTGTAAAAAACATCAGGGTGTTGACCCACTGATAATCATAGAGCTGAGGAAAGTTTCCCAGATCCTTATCCTCAAGAAATACCTTAATTTCTTCAAAGCACTCCACAAAGCGCTCAAGAACTTTGCCTCGGCTCAGCCATCTTACATTATTGTACATCAGCAGTCCACTGTAGGTGGAATCAACCTCCAGTAAAAGTGCAGAAAATTCTCTCTTGTGAAGGGGGCGAGCAGCTATTAAATTAACTATTTTTGTAACAACTGACATTAAGTCGTTTAAGTCAGTGAATCCTGCCTTGGCACATAAAGCCTCCTGATGGATAATACAATGAAAAGGCACAATCGGGTGTCCAATAGCTTCTGTAAACAATGTAACAAATCCAACTTTTTTCCCCACCATGTTTGGTGCCCCGTCTGTCGTCACTGACACAACTTTAGAGATATCAATGCTTAGGTCACAGAATGTTTGTTTAACAACCTTACATATTTCGCTTCCTGATGTACTTGTTGGCACTGATACTAACTTTATCAACTCTTCTCTCATTGTGAGACCATCAGAATATCGACCAATAATGGCCAACTGTGCATGTGATGTGACATCAGTAGTTTCATCAAGAGAGATCGAAAAATATTTACAATTACTTATGTCTTCCTTTAATTGATGTTGTACGTTTGTGTTGAGTCTCATTATTCGGTCTTTTATGATATTTCTACTGAGTGGTAACTCAGCTATTCTCTTACTAATTGCATCTTTATTCTGCATATCGTGAAATAGAACTGGTGCACATCTTAAGAGAGTTTCTTTAATAAATTCTCCCTCACTGAGGGCTTTTCCATGCTGAGCTATGGAGTGAGCAATGCTCAGACTTGCAGATGTTAAATTTGTAGAGCTTTTTACAAATTTAAGGATGGAATTAGATTGGCTCTTATGAAGTTGTAGCTGCCTGGAAATGTATTCCTTCCTTTCATCCTCACTTTTTTTCAAGAGCTGGGAATGAGTAGTTTCAAAATGTCTATTTATATTCCACGTTCTGCTTACTACCGTTTCACTACATAGAACGCAAAATGATCTGCCATTTTTTTCTATAATGCCATACATCTCAGTCCATGTCTCTTGAAAGGGTCGGCTACTGCTACTACCACTTCCTTTACTTAACCTTGGTTTTTTTGGCTTCTCCATCAGAGGGGCAGTGACAGAAGATTTATAGATAGCCCTGCAGGCAATTAGGGGTTAACTGTCTTTTAGGAAAGGGCAGAGTTAATAAGCAGAAATAGAGATTAATAGGATGAAATGGAGTCTGTATGCTGCAAGATGGCGTTCCTTATGTAAATTAATGGCGGGAAACGGCACCCATAGCACAGGCCTCTTCCAGCCTCCCCCTCACTTATCTCAGTAATGGCCAATCACACATTCATGACACCCAGCCCAGATTCTGCCCAGAACCTTTCACTGGACTCGAGGATGGTTGCTGTAGTAATCACTGGACCTCCAGACAGCGATCACAGGGCCTCAGATATGCGTCCCCCACAGCGCTCCGCTGCTCCCTGCTGCGCCAGCCAGAAGTTCCGCTTACCGGAAGTCCCAGGACTAGACGCTCTGTGCCGGAGCTCTGCTGTCCTGGCCTACAGTCCTCCAGCACATTTTTTTTTCCTCATCTGTAGTTAGTGATGGGCGAGTCCTAACTCGGAATCGCTTGACTCTAGTCTACTCGTTGCGAGTCTAGCGAGTCCAATGTTAATGAATGGGGAATCGAGTCTAATTACTCGATTCCCCATTCATTAACATTGGACTCGCTAGACTCGCAACGAGTAGACTAGACGAGTCAAGCGTAATAGCTCGCATTGCCGTTTTGGAAACCCGACTCGCAACAGTTTTTTGCTGCTGTGTCCGTGTCTGTGGTTTTTATCCAAATAGCGAGTCTAGTTTCTCCGGCCGGCCGCGTGTCACTGAAAATGGCTACGCGTGTCAGTGCTGACACGCGTGTCATAGGTTCGCCATCACTGGCATAGGCGGTCCATCTATGTGCTTCAGATGCCTTGGTGGTTGGATGTAAAAGTTGCTGTTATAAATCCGGCGTCCCATGGGAGATTGCTTAAAAATCTGGGAGTCATTTGATCGTCCATAAGACCCAATGTCAAAGGCAACAAATCGACATTGGGAATCCGCGATCGCCATCAATACAATTGAAAAGTATTTCTTGTAATTAAAGTATTCTGAACTGCTTCCAGCAGATTTAACAATCCGGATGTGCTTGCCGTCCAGAGCTCCAACGCAGTTTGGAAAATTGGTGATTTCTTCAAACTTGGCAGCTGATGACATCCACAGGTCCATCGTCGGTTCAGGGAGAATTCCGGCTGTAACACGTCCCACAGTGGTTTGCAGGTTTCCTTCACAATTCCTGAAATCGTTGAAATTCCAAGCCGGAATTGGAAATGAAGTGAAGACATGCTTTCTCCACTTCCGAGAAACCTGAAAAAAAGAACAAAAAAAAAAACCAGTATCATACTTTGAAAGTTAAAAGACACACAACATTAAAATTTTTGAAAGATACACCATACACAATAAAAAGGTGAAACACAATAATTATCATGGGAATGGGAATATACATGATCAACACCACAGTTTACATAAAAGCAACAAAAGGAAGTACTCGGTCACACTACAGTATTTTGAAAAATAGTTAAAAAATAATAAAAAATAAATATATTGCTGTAACACATTGTGTTGTGAATGAGTACGACACATTCTCAGCACACAATAAACCACCAAGTTATAAAAAAATTAAAATTAATAATTTTATACAAATTTAGAACATTTCAATGATTTACAATTAAAAAGGCAGTACACATTTGACAAAAAAATATACAATGTTAAATGATTACTTCTAACACAATGACACAATGAAACATTTTTGAATAAGCAGGAGGCCCACCCACAGTGTGCATGACACCTGAAATTCATAAAAATGCAGAAAGTTACTTTTTACATCAGCAGCAAGATGAGGTTTTGAGGCGATCACGCCAATGCAGCGCCACATGCTGTATCACCAACATAACGGCCGAATTTTGTCTCACATGCAACAAGCCCCATGCATAGTCTATGCTGCTTGCGCTCCTTTGCAGCAAATGCGGTTCTGCCAGATGCGTCCGATGCAGCAATTGCTTACAGCAATAAAAACAAGAATACAAGTGGATTTTTATTTAAGGTTGCAAGTGACTCATCTGCTGCAACCGTCAGAACCGCCCTTACTGCAAAGAACCCCAAGCACAAGACACAAAGCATGGGTATTGCTACATCCAGCATGCAACTCGGGCGTTATGGGGCGATGCAACGCCACCTGGCGGATCTGCTGCAAACATCATCTTGAGGCAGATGTGGAAACGCCATAAAAAGAACAGCACAGCTGCAACAATACAAAAAAACACAATGCAAAATTTAAAGAAATGCACTTTGACATACAATAAAAGACCCACAGAAAAAAGTCACATTCCACAACCTGTGTGCAAAGCCCAAAATACCAACACGTTCATTCATAATACAAGGTTTTATAAACAGTTAATTGAAAAATAAATTAACTTTGAAATAAGAATAAAAAAAACATAGTAAAAAAGGGTTAAACTTTGTTCACATTTGCGTTCCCCTGCGCAACGTTTTGCGTAGGGCATCCGCAATGTGAGCGCAGGCACCCAAACCCTTATGTTTATAATGGGAGTGCACAGTGCTGCACTTGACTGCGCATGACCGTGCACTCCCCTTCACTGCCATATGTGATTTGTGTGCAGATGTATGCATGTGCAGAAATCACCCAGTCTCATCCGCACCAGGAACGCAACATGTGTGATTTGTGCGCAAGCATACATCTGCGTACAAATCACATATGGCAGTAAATGGGAGTGCACGGTCATGCTCAGTCGAGCAGCACTGTGCACTCCCATTATAAACATAGGGGATTGCAGTGGCTGTGCTCACATTGCAGAACTCTTACACAGAACACTGCGCAGCAGTACACAAGTGTGCCTTAACTGCTGACAAACATTGTACTGTGAATGAAGGGAACACAAATACATTTTAACATCAGCTGCAAGATGATGTTTTATGCAGATCCAGAAGGTGACACTGCATCAGCCAGATCATCCGCATAAAAACTGACTTGTGGGCTGGATGCAGCAAGCCCCATGCATTGTGTATGTTGCTTGCAGTCCTGTGCATCAGAGGGTGCACTTGTGGCGTAAAAAAAAAAAATGTTACAATCTGATTTTTTGTTTTTGCTCATTTGTAAATTACACCAGTGACACATCTGCCACATCTTCCAGCACAACCACGCCTGCCATAAAAGAACACAAGCAACCGACACAACACATGGCCCTTAACCTCCCTAGCGTTATTCCCGAGCCTGACTCGGGGTTAACATTCACTACCAGAATCGTTAACCCCGAGTCAGGCTCGGGCTTACCCGCGTTCGCGGCAGATGCGGTAAAAAAACCGCATCTGCCGCACTTGCCGCATAGCTGCCGCACTTGCCGCACTTGCGGCGCGGTTGCGGCGCGGTTGCGGTAATCTGCTTAGTAAAGGGAACCTAAGTGACATACACTTACATGCTGCGTTCTTCTGGGGTCTCCTGTGTGTGCTGGGACTTGTGGGCTGTGCATCATGGTGCTCTCCCCCTCCCTTATGCACGGCCCCTCTCAAGCCTGGCATGATTGTGTGGAGGCGATCGCGTCATAAGGGGCGGGGCTACCGGGATGCGCGATTGAGCCCCGCCCTTTATGACGCGTCAGCCTCACTTCACAATAGCAGGCTGAGAGGCCGTGCATAAGGGAGGGGGAGAGAGCATGATGGGCACAGCCACAAGTCCAGCAACCAGGGAGAGCCCCAGAAGACGCAGGCATGTAAAGGGATGTCACTTAGGTCCCTTTACTAAGCAGATTACCGCAAACGCGCCGGAAACCGCGCAGCAAGTGCGGCAAGTGCGGCAGCTATGGCAAGTGCGGCAGATGCGGTTTTTACGCATCTGCCGCGAGGGGTAAGCCGCTTTTTGTGATTTTTGAAGAACAGCGCAGGGAGGTTATGCATCCAGCCACGTCAGGCATTATGCAGCCAAATCAAAGATGCAGCGCACATGCGGATCAGCAGCACAATTCCCTTGATGATGATGTAAAAGCTAATTGCACGAACACTATGGGGGAGCACGAGTCCCACTCCACTATGTGCATGACACCTTAAATTATACTAATGCAGTCACTTGCATGGACGCTTGGGGGAACAGATCCACCACAGTGTGCATGAGCCTAAATTAAAGAAATGCAGTAAGGCAATTTCACATCAGCGCACACTGATGTTTTCGGCCAATAAAAGAGTGCGCTGCATCTGCTGACCACACACATAATGCAACTTACGGCTGCATTACGCAAGCCCGTACATTTTGTTAGTGCTTGCGGTCATTTGCAGCAAGTGAAATTCTGCCCGGTGCATCAGTGCAGCACTTGCCATAAAAAAAAAAAAATTTAAAAAATCAAAGGCGTTTGCATTTTGTTATAACTACAATTGTGACACAGCTGCTGCACCTGCCAGAACTACACTTGACGCAAAGGACCGCAAGCAACATACACAATGCATACAGCCTGGGATGCAAGTCAGCCATTATACAGCAAATGCAGTGCCAATTTACAGATCTCACACAAACATCATCTTTCTGCTGATGTAAAAAGCACAGAGCACAACTGCAAGGAAAAAAAAAACATCATTTCAACTTTAAAAAAATTTAATTTATAGAAAAATAACCACTGCAAACAGTCACAAAACACAACCAGTGTGCACAGCGCCAAAAACAACACGTTTATTCACAATACAATTATTTATCAACAGTTTAAAAAAAACAAACAAAAAAACAAAACAGCTCACAAATAATTATACAGTGAATGACCAATAGACAGAGCACATGGCATGTGTGAAAAAAAAAAACCATGAACATTTAAAATAATGCACTATGCAAATTAAAAAAAAAAAAAATTCAAAAACCACAAGCAGTGTGAAAAGCACCATAAAGCAAAACCTACATTCACAATACATTTATTTATTAACAGTTTATGAAAAAAAAAAATTCCAAATAGTCAAATTTATAATAATGCACTATGACAATTAAAAAAAAAATAAATAAAAATAGCAGTGTGCACAGCCCCCAAAAACAACACATTCATTCACAAGAAGATTATTTATCAACAGTTTAGAATAAAAAAATAAGAATTAAAAAAAATAAAAATAAAAAATGACTAAAAATTATACAGTCAATGACCAATACACAGACCATGTCTACAAGAATAACAGCCATGAACATTTCAAATAATGCAGTTTAAAAAAGAAAAAAAGAAAAACCAATGAAAAAAAAAATAAATAAAAAAAAAAAAAAAAATATATATATATATATATATACACACACATACTCACACAGTGTGCACAGCACCATAAAACAACACAGTTCATTGTAAATAAAATTACTTGGGAACAGTTTACAAAATATATATATATATATATATATTTTTTTTTAATTATTGAATAAAAAAAAAAAAAAGAAATCTACTCTGAATGAGAACAACAAACTTAAAACGTTTACATTTAAAAAAATGCGCTCTTTTTTTTTTTTTTTTTTTTAAAGTGAGAATACCTACAAAAACACCCCTTAATAAGCATTTTTCAAAATTAAAAAAAAAAAAATTCACAATACTTGCATTACCTTAAAGTCACCATTAGTCGCTCCTCTGCAGAAATCGCCCACCGGAATCTGTGTCTTCTTTGGTGATAATTTCTCGAATGCATCCAAGAAGTTCATCAAAACTTTCGACGCTCATCCGAAGATAGTCCCGGAATTTATCAGGGTGGTTCCGCAATTCTTCATGTAAAGTGCAGAACACACCACGAGTCATTCGCCGTGATGTTATTGGGTGCACCCAAAATCGCCGACGTCTCTTGGCGCAGTCTTTGTCTTTGCCGCTCATTGTGGTATGCAAGTCCCACAGAGCACGCAATTGCGAAAACTCTTTTAAAATTGGCATCCAATTCATGGAATGACATCGCCGTCTTGAAGTAAAATTCCAGAGAAAGATGAAAGAAAATCCAGGAGATGCAAAAATGCAGGAAAAAATGAAATGAAAAAAAAAAAAACAAAAAAAAAAAAGTTCAAATCCAGGGAATAAATGAGAATTCACAGAAATCCAAGGAAAATAGATCCACAATCCAAGCTGTATCCACTCAATAAACTGGCAAATTATGGTTGGAAAACAAACAAAAAAAAATATAATTTCTTTATATATCTGTGGGCGGGTTTTTCAAATGCGGTAAAAACCGCATTTGCCGCTTTTACCCATATAACCGCATTTGACGATTTTGGCACAAATGCGGATTTTACCGCATTTGTACCCCAACTGGCAATTGCAGTTACATGCGGAATGTACCGCAAGTGACGGTTGCGGTATGATTGCGGTATTAACAGTCAATACCGCAAATTCCGCGATTTTAAAAAAACGCTGATGTGAAAGGACCCTACGTGCTGGATTGAAACGACGGGTTCTGAGAACAGAAACAATCTTAGCTGGTAGGCAAGCCAAGCTGAGAACAGATGAGGCCAGCAGAGAGGAGTTAGAAGAATTGACCCAGAGTGGCTGGAGAATGAGCAAACTGAGGAGCCAGAGTTGAAGGAAAATAGTCAAGCAATACGTGTAAAACATAGCCGAGCTTAAATAAGGTGGAAAGCCGCAACACCAGGACAGGACAAGGTAGCAGACACAATCTTGGAAAAGGGCGAGGAGAAAACAGAAGGCTTCATGGAAAAGCTGGAGTCCTGACAGAAGGTCTCAGGAAAGGCAGCACATGGTAGTATTTGTAACGAGTCCCACTTTACCATGATCCGTTTTGAGCCTGCATCTTTTTGTTGAATTACTTCTGTAGCTCTCCTGAATCAACCGCGACTGTTTTATGACTATTTCCTCTGCAAAGAAACATATTTGCATCCATCAATGTAACACAGACATAGCAATACTTATGGCATAGTTTCTGCTCCCCATTACCGATGTTTTCCCAGCCATAAATCTATGACATACACATTTCATCCCAGAGCAGTCTGGTGTAGACAGTGTCAGCATGACGACGGTGAGTATGGTCCCACAAAGCTGGTTGATTTTTGAAGAAGGTATAAGTTGGTCCTTATCAATATACACCTCGCCCTGCTGACCGTGGCTTAAACTTTGTGGAACCTAAAAAAAAAATTAAAAAATTGCATTACACACTAAAGATGACAAATCACATCCTGAAAAAAAAAAGAAAAAAGTTATAACTGTGTTAATATGTAGTTACTTACCCCTTGCTCATCCACTTTACGCCCTTAACCCCAACGACCCTGGGAAGATTGTTGGTTATGTTGGTTAGTCCGCTGCTCCTGATCTCCCTCAGAGGAACTTTCCTGTAAAGATAGTAGATCATTTTTGTACTCATTTCTGGCATTTGCAATAAATAGATACGATTTACTTCAATGCTCTTCTGCGGGAACTGCATTTATTGCTCGCAGTCCTGGGAAGGGGTCTTGAAGAGGCAGCAGCAGGTGGCATCAGGCAGCACATGCGGCGTCAGTAGCGGTCTTGGAAGGTGGTCTGTAAAAACAAAAAATGTGAATATTAGCTTACAGAGTGAAAGAGAAAGAGGGATTATTTTTGGGCCTATTCTTACTTTGAAGAAGCAGCAGCCGGCGACACTTAGGTGGCATCAGGAGTGCTCCTGGAAAGTGGTGTGTAAAAACAAACAAAGAATTCTAGAGTTCAGAATGAGAGAGAGATTATGGGCCTGTATTTGCTTGTCAGGAGCAGTAGACGGGGCTGGATCTTCTCCAATTCTCAGAAGTACTTGTAGACACAGGCTCCATCCATTGTACATATATATATTAGGTGTTGGGAGAGGCTGAAAATGCTCTCTGGGCACGCTCAGACCGAATCCAATACCCATTGAAACCCTTTCTACTAATTGCATGGATAGGAATAGAAAGTGAGGTGTTATGGAGCGCTAGAGTGATAGGAACAGGACTGGAACAATTGAAGTTTAATATACCAACCTAATTTATTATTCAGGTAAAGGAGCAAACTCTATCACTCCACAATGCGTTTCGACAGCCAGACAGCGCGCTGTGGCGTGATGGAGAGTTTGCTCCTTTATCTGAATAATTAATTAGGTTGGTATATCAAACTTCAATTTTTCCAGTCCTGTTCCTATCCCTCTAGTGCTCCATAACACCGCACTTTCTATTCCTATCCATTTTCTCATCTCCCCTCGGGGAAGCGGAGGGAAGCTGCTCTGAGAGCGGAGCTTGCACAACTAAAAGAGGTGAGTGCAGTGAGGTGGAGGGTTTCTAACCTTATATTATGATCTGCACCTAGGCGCATTTTCTCTTTTTATTTTTACATTCTATTAAGTGCAGCAGTATGCCAGATCGGATCATTTAACGAGCTTCAAAACCGCAACATTGTCCGTCAACTCCAGAAATAAAAAAACAGATCCGGCAGATACAGTATGTAACCGCATGTGCCCGGATTACCCATTGGGAAAGTCAAAATCTGGTAGCGTCCGGCTTCTGGTGGATTCTCCCGAGGACAGAAAACTAAGGGTGGCTTTACACGCTCCGATATCTGAAACGATATCGTTTAAACATCACGCTTTTGACATCGTTCAAACAATATCGTTTTTGCATCGTTGCCTGTAAACGCAGGATATCTGAACGAAAAATCGTTCGATCGACATCTCAAAAGTGTGCTCAGGACCTCACTTTTATCGTTTGTCGTCCAATTAACACTCCAGCAAAGTGCAGCATCGTTCAGTGTGACACCAAGATGAACGATATCGTTCTGAATTTCCTATACCTGCCACTTTATCCAGTCGTTCACAAAGTTGTAATGAAGGACGCTGGCGCGTTCCCAAATTACACATTGTTAACGATATCCTTGCCATTTGACAACCCACTAACGATATCAAAACGATCGCAGTCACGTGACATTCCAAACGATATTGTTTCAGATATCTGAGCGGGTAAAGCCACCCTAAGGCTGCATCCGCACGATCAGGAGACGCAGCGTTTTGGACGCAGCTTTTTGGACGCAGCTTTTTTGCGCTGCGTCCAAAACGCTGTGTAGTACAGTACTAGCATAGTGGATGGGATTTCAAGAAATCCAATCCCCACTCTGCGTAACCTGCTCGCAGCGTGTTTGGAGCTGCGGTGCGGGTTGCCTCCTCAGTATGTTTATTTCATGCTGCGGAGTTGGAAGCGGCTCCCATCGAGTGACTGCAGGGAGAAGCCGCCCCGCACCCGCCGCACATAGTGAGTACAGGGCGGCTGCGGTCTCCCTGCGGCCACCCGCGGCTTCCCTCAGGTCCGGAGGAGCTTCGTCCAACTCGCAGCTCCTCCGGACCGTGTACACGCACCCTAAGTGTGAAACCTCATTGTCTGCTTCTTTCATGTGTAGCAATAGTATTCATGAAGCTCAATCCTTTTTTCAGCTTCAGCGCTACTGACCGCTTTTACACAAAGAATTTTCTTTCCCTTCCTGCTGAATGGAGTGTGGCAAGATTCTAGTTGCAAGACATCATTTGCCAATGTAATCACGAAAATCATTTGTTTCTTTGATGAATTTGTGCAAGTCCCTTAAATTTTGTAACTTACCTTCTCCTTTAGGCCATTGAGATAGTTTGAGCTCAGATGGTCGTGAACTTGATTCCAATAATGAGAAGAGGGACAATAAATATTTGTTGTATTTTACATTTTGTTCATGAGATGCACTGTCCATCTGGCTTGTATTAACAGTGAAAAGCAACCTACTTTTCTTATTGTCAAAGTCACTTTAACTGTTTGTGGACCGTGTTTTGTTATGATTTAACCTGGAATGAAAATGGTTTAGTGTCTCCCTGATGTTTTTGAACTACATGTCAGGCTAGAGACTTTTTGTTCACTAATCCTGACTCTTAGTTTTCTTTTTGTGTTCCTATGTATCTCATTGGGCATGTGCTTTTACAAAAATAGACAACTCCAATCGTTTTGCAGGTAACAAAAATCTTTGTTGTGATGCGTTCTTCCTGTGACTATACTGGAGAAAGTTTTTAAATGGTTGTATGGGCAGAAGTTACATGATCCGCATTTAAAAGTTCCTGTAATTTTGTGGTCACCCTATATGCCCCTTGGTCTTGAGGGGGGGCATAATCGTTATTTATTACATGATCTCAGATCAATTTCCTCCTCTTAATTATAACACTAGGTTTTAGGTGTGATAACAGTACAGATTTATGGGTTTGCTCTCAAAACATGGACTTTGTGGTTATGATCATCAAAAGTCCCTGTCAATCAAGTCACCAATTCAGTCTTGTTTGGGTTTTGTGACAAGCAATTCATTTTTCTTTCCCAGTGCAAAGCTATGCGCTGGGCCAGTCACCTCCAGTGGATATTTTAAAATCTCCGTTTTAGATTTTGTTTGGGACAGCGCCACAGGTGAGAACAACAAAAAACATTTATTTTTCCCTGCAGAGTAGATCGGGACACACATACTGCATTCTAGATTACCGTATACAAGGGCACACAGGTGGTGGCCACACTCCACGTGAGAAAAATCTGGCGACAGGTTCTCTTTAAACTAAAGTTTCATTCTTTACATGACATGGTCAATGGGGCCTGCAACATCAAAGCAGCAAGACAGCAACATTGTCATGAGCTCTTGCTCTCAGCTCTCACACACTTTCTGACATCAAATGAAATTTTCTGTTGCTAACAATTTGATAGTCTTAGGATTGCTTAACTCGATAGGTGAAAGTAGTGTTCCCATCATCTTCCACTCTGATTACTAAAGGGGCATTATACGGCCTACAAGTCTCCTTCCACTGGCTTGATTCTCTGTACTAGTGGAGTTGTTACTCTTATGTTAATACCATTAAGCTTTTTATAGTTATTTATTTGGCTATTGTTCATTTCTAGAGGCCTTTTATCATCATCGCATTTGGGTTTTACTTGTATTGTGAACTGGTTCAATAGACACTTTATATTTAACAAGTCATTTAAGACCAACACTTAAAGCAGTACAATTTAAGGATTTCAGAATAAAGTAATTAAAAAAAAGTAAATAAATTAGAAATTTACATCTTAAATATCCCTATCAATGGGACACTTGTGCTCAGAATAGTTAAGTCTTAATATAGAGGGGGAGGGGGATACAAGTGATCTCGAGATGACTAATTGTCCTCTGTGATTTCCTCAGCCACCTCAGGTGGAGGTGCACGGAACCTCCAAACCTCATGTGATGGTTTGGTAATGAGAAAAGAAGGTTCAATCTTAACTGGGTTATTGCGCTCACACTACTCACAAAGTAAAGGTACCGTTACATGGCACTAGATCGCTCACGATATCGTTGAAATGAAATCGCCAGCGTGTCGTTGCGTGTAATTGCATGATTCAACTACGATAAATTGCTGGATCGGAGTTGACAGGTTTACCAATATGTTGTAAAACCTGGCGGTGTTGTTCAAGCGATCTGGTAGCATCGCTCTGTGTGACACCGCGATAACAATGTCGTTCACGACTTTGCCCTTTCACAGCAATGAGCAGGTATTGTTCGCTGGGTTGTGCGAATGATACCTGCTCACTACATCGTTGGTGAGTTGTTCACGATATCTACACGTCTGACAGCTCACCAGCGATGTTGAAATTATGCCACAAATGACCACGCACCCACGAGATCATTGTCGACACCATTTCTATATCGTGCCGTTTAGCGGTACCTTAAAGGTATTTACAATATACATAAAATTTTCAAAAATAAACAAAATATAAGCTGTAATTATATAGTATGTTGAAATATTTATCAAGACTGAAGATAATGCTGAAGCTTCTGACATGGGAATGCTGTTCAAGGAACGAGTTGTGCCACGATTAATACTGTACTGAAAGTAAAACAAAAGAGGTATTAAGAAGCCAGAAGAGATTATGCAAATGAATGGGCATCCACTAGCTACTTCCACTGATGAATACTTGTTGTTAGAGCTTCTTACTGTATTTTTCCAAGTAACAAACACGTGGACTGAGAAATTGGTAGTTGGTAGCTAGGATGTTTGTCCTTTCAATTGTCAACAATAATTACACTCCAAATGTTACTATATACTTATGATTCAATCACTAAACTAATTAACAGTTACAAGTAAGTATCATATATCACAAATCTGAGGTATCCCCTGTTCACAAAGTTCGATTCTACCTCCAGCTTTTAGAGTTGTCAGCCTTAGTTTTAAGGAATAAACTAGTCAGTGGGTGCAGGCATGTGTTGCCTGCTTCAGAAACGGAGATGCCAGATAGCACATCAATCATCAATGCCAAGGTTTCATTACCAGTGTTTCAGTGCAAAGATGAACTCTGTGCAATTCCAAAGACAGCTACATAATGAAACTGCTTGGTGCTTCAACACAAAGCTCAACTTAATGCCATTCCACAGACAAGATAGGCATGCATTTTCAATCTTACTGTTTGATGAAATGTCACGATCTTCACTATGTCCTGTATATTGCTGGTTCTATGTGTAGGACGCTCTCTCAGAAGGGAGGCATGCTGGGAACGTGAGTTTCAGTTTACAAGACACGCTTTAGTATCCCGGAGCCTCGGCCAAAGGTGTCTTTGGATACCTGGCAGACGCATGAGCGAGGAGATAGGAGGGAATCTGGAGTGGGTGATGTCACAATCCGGAAGTGGTCACAAGGCTACGGAAACCTGTGTGTGGCCAAACTAGTTCCGATTCGTTTCAAAATCCTAGCGAGCTTTCTTCTTCAGGGAAAGCCTACGTGTCTGGCGTTTCACCTACTTAAGTTATTCAAATGTGTTTAGCACCACCAGCAGTTAATGGGTGTTTGTGTTACGATTAAGAGGCATTTCCTGACACAAAGCAGAGAATAGACCCAGTCCAGCAGGTGTCATCCCATTAAATCAGGGCCCTTATGTGATATATATTGATTCTATGTAGCGTTTGCTAAAAACAAATCAGGCTACACCTAAAAAACAACTGTGACTAGCTCACCAACACCCTGATAATATTACTATGTGAAAAAGGAAGAGGAAAAATTAATAATAAAAAAAATCATTATATATATTTCTAGATATAGATACAAAAATGCTGCAGCACACTCCGATGCTTTTGAGTGATTCAAAAGGATTTTATTCAGACATGGCACAAATGGAAATGTTTTAGGTCCAAGTAACCCTTTGTCTAGGTGCTTGGATCCAAAACTTCGCCATTTGTGCTATGTCTGAATAAAATCCTTTTAAAAAAATGGGTGTTAACCCCTTAAGGACCGAGTCACTTTGCACCTTAATGACCGGACCATTTTTTGTAATTCTGACCACTCTCCCTTTATGAGGTTATATCTCTGGAACGCTTCAACCGATCCTAGCGATTCTGAGATTGTTTTTTCGTGACATATTGGGCTTCATGTTAGTATTAAATTTAGGTCGATAATTTTTGCGTTTATTTGTGAAAAAATAAAAAATTTGGCAAAAATTTTGAAAATTTAGCAATTTTCTAATTTTTAATTTTTATTCTGCTAAACCAGAGAGTTATGTGCCACAAAATAGTTAATAAACAACATGTCCCACATGTCTACTTCACATCAGCACAATTTTGGAAGAAAAAAAAATATTTGGTAGGACGTTATAAGGGTTCAAAGTTCATCAGCAATTATTCATTTTTCCAGCAAAATTTACAAAACCAATTTTTTAGTGACCACATCACATTTGAAGTCTCTTTGAGGGGTGTACATGGCAGAAAACACCCAAAAGTGACACCATTCCAAAAACTGCACCCTCAAGCTACTCAAAATTATATTGAAGAAGATTATTAACCCTTCAGGTGCTTCACAGGAACTAAAATAAAGTTGAAGGAAAAAATGGACATTTTAATTTTTGTAACAAAAATGTTCTTTTAGCCTCAATTTTTTCATTTTCACATGGGCAACAGGATAAAATGCATCCTAAAATTTGTTGGACAATTTCTCCTGAGTACACCGATACCTCATATGTGGTCATAAACCACTGTTTGGGCGTACGGCAGGGCTCAGAAGGGAAGGAGCGCAATTTGAATTTTAGAGCCAATTTTCTGTTCAAAAAGTGAAATGGCGCTCCTTCACTTCTGAGCCCTGCCGTGCGCCCAAACAGTGGTTTATGACCACATATAAGGTATCGGTGTACTCAGGAGAAATTGCCCAACAAATTTTGGGATGTATTTTATCCCTTTGCCCATGTGAAACTGAAAAAATGTAGGCAAAAAGAATTTTTTTGTGAAAAAAAAGTGTTTTTTTAATTTTTATGAATGAATTTGTGAAGCATCTGGGGGTTCAAAGTGCTCACTATGCATCTAGATACATTCCTTAGGGGGTCTAGTTTCCAAAATGGGGTCATTTGTGGGGGAGCTCCAATGTGGAGACACACGGGGACCCTCCAAACGCGACATGGTGTCCGCTAACAATTTGAATGGAAAATTAGCTCAAATTGTTAGCGGACACCATGTCGCGTTTGGAGGGTCCCTGTGTGTCTCCACATTGGAGCTCCCCCACAAGTGACCCCATTTTGGAAACTATACCCCCGAAGGAACGTATCTAGATGCATAGTGAGCACTTTGAACCCCAATATGCTTCAGAAATTCATCCGTAAAAATGAAAAAGCACTTTTTTTTTCCACACAAATTTTCTTTTTTCATTTTTACAGATCAATTTGTGAAGCACCTGGAGGTAGTAAGTGCTCACTATGCATCTAGATATGTTCCTTTGGGGTGTAGTTTCCAAAATGGGGTCACTTGTGGGGGAGCTCCAATGTGGAGACACACGGGGACCCTCCAAATGCGACATGGTGTCCGCTAACAATTTGAATGGAAAATGAGCTCAAATTGTTAGCGGACACCATGTCGCGTTTGGAGGGTCCCTGTGTGTCTCCACATTGGAGCTCCCCCACAAGTGACCCTATTTTGGAAACTAGACCCCAGAAGGAACGTATGTAGATGCATAGTGAGCACTTTGAACCCCCATATGCTTCAGAAATTCATCCGTAAAAATGAAAAAGCACTTTTTTTTCCACTAAAAAATTATTTTTTCATTATTACGGATCAATTTGTGAAGCATCTGGGGGTTCAAAGTGCTCACTATGTACCTAGATATGTTCCTTTGGGGGTCTAGTTTCCAAAATGGGGTCACTTGTGGGGGAGCTCCAATGTGGAGACACACCGGGACCCTCCAAACGCAACATGGTGTCCGCTAACAATTTGAGCTCATTTTCCATTCAAATTGTTAGCGGACACCATGTCGCGTTTTGAGGGTCCCCGTGTGTCTCCACATTGGAGCTCCCCCACAAGTGACCCCATTTTGGAAACTACACCCCAAAGGAACGTATCTTTATGCATAGTGAGCACTTTGAACCCCCAGATGTTTCAGAAATTCATCCGTAAAAATGAAAAAGCACTTTTTTTCCCACAAATAATTTCTTTTTTCATTATTACGGATCAATTTGTGAAGCATCTGGGGGTTCAAAGTGCTCACTATGCATCTAGATATAATCCTTTGGGGGTCTAGTTTCCAAAATGGGGTCACTTGTGGGGGAGCTCCAATGTGGAGACACACAGGGGCTCTCCATACGCGACATGGTGTCCGCTAACAATTGGAATTGTTAGCGGACACCTTGTAGGATATGAAGAGCCCCTATGTGCCTAAACATTAGAGCTCCCCCACAAGTGACCCCATTTTGGAAACTAGACCACCCAAGGAACGTATCTAGATGCATAGTGAGCACTTTGAACCCCCAAGTGCTTCACAAATTGATCCGTAAAAATGAAAAAAGAAACTTTTTGTGGAAAAAAAACGTGCTTTTTCATTTTTATGGATGAATTTGTGAAGCATCTGGGAGTTCAAAGTGCTCACTATGCATCTAGATACGTTCCTTCGGGGGTCTAGTTTCCAAAATGGGGTCACTTGTGGGGGAGCTCCATTGTTCAGGCACACAGGGAGGGGCTCTCCATACCCGACATGGTTTCCGCTAACAATTGGAGCTAATTTTCTATTGAAATTGTTAGCGGACACCATGTCGCATATGGAGAACCCGTGTGCCACCAGCACAAGGGCAACTGGTAGAGTTGGGGTACAGCACCAGAAAATGCCGCCTCTAATGAATGCGCTATTTTCTTGGGTGGCTGTGGGTTGAAATTTGCAGCGTGGGGGACCCACAACATTTGAGTCTCTCCATGCTGAGGATTCCAGTCAGCCAGCTACCAAGTTGTACATGGCTGGCTACAAATACAGCGAAGGCTTTTTTTTTATTTCTAGAGCTAATTCTAGAAAGAAAAAAAATGATGTGGGGCTCCGCCATATTTTTGGTCCAGCCAGGTACAACTTGGCAGCTACAGACTGCCAGCAACCCCCAGCTGCCTCGTTGTACCTGGCTGCAACCAAAAATACAGCAAAGCCCATTTTTTTTTTATTTCTAGAACTAATTCTAGAAAAAAAAAATGACGTAGGGCTCCGCCATATTTTTGGTCCAGCCAGGTACAACTTGGCAGCTACAGACTGCCAGCAACCCCCAGCTGCCTCGTTGTACCTGGCTGCAACCAAAAATACAGCAAAGCCCATTTTTTTTTATTTCTAGAACTAATTCTAGAAAAAAAAAAATGACGTAGGGCTCCGCCATATTTTTGGTCCAGCCAGGTACAACTTGGCAGCTACAGACTGCCAGCAACCCCCAGCTGCCTCGTTGTACCTGGCTGCAACCAAAAATACAGCGAAGCCCATTTTTTTTTATTTCTAGAACTAATTCTAGAAAAAAAAATGACGTAGGGCTCCGCCATATTTTTGGCCCAGCCAGGTACAACTTGGCAGCTACAGACTGCCAGCAACCCCCAGCTGCCTCGTTGTACCTGGCTGCAACCAAAAATACAGCGAAGCCCATTTTTTTTTATTTCTAGAACTAATTCTAGAAAAAAAAATGACGTAGGGCTCCGCCATATTTTTGGCCCAGCCAGGTACAACTAGGCAGCTGGGGGCTGGAATCCTCAGCATGGAAAGGCCCAAGCGTTCTGGGCCCCCCATGCTGCGAATTGCAGCCCGCAGCCGCCCCAGAAAATGGCGCATTCATTGAAGCGCCATTTTCTGGCGCTGTACCCATGCTCTTCCAGTTGCCCTGGTGCCGGTGGCAAACTGGGTAATAAAGGGGTTAATGCCAGCTTTTTATTGGCAGCTGGCACTAAGCCACTAAGCCGAGATTCATAATATTGGGCCAATGTTAGACCCGCCATTAGGAATCTCTGGTAAGTAGTCAATAAATACACACAGAGAAAAATATTTTTATTTTGAAAAAAAACACAAACAAAATTCAGACTCCATCTTTATTATAAAAGGATCCGACGTAGTCCACAACGAAGGTCCCACGACGCTCGATCGCCTCCGACGTAGTCCACAACGAAGGTCCCACGATCGCCATGCAGGAGGATCGGACTGCAAAGTAGCGATCTGACAGCCCGGGTGCAGTGATCCACTATGTGGATCATTGCAACGGGGCTGTGAGATCGCTTTCTGCAGCTCAATCTGCATGCAGACGGATCGGACTGCATACCAGCGATCTGGCAGTTCAGGTGCAGCGCTGGGGCTGCGAGATTGCTTTCTGCAGCTTGATCCCTATGCAGGCGGATCGGACTGCAGAGCAGCGATCTGGCAGCCTGGGTGCAGCGCCAAGGCTGCAATATCGCTCTCTGCAGCTCGATCCTCATGCAGGAGCATCAGACTGCAGAGCAGCAATCTGGCAGCCCGGGTGCCGTGCAAGATTGCTTTCTGCAGCTCGATCCCGATGCAAGGGGAATCCCCTGCATGGAGAGCAAGCTGCAGAAAGCGATCTGACAGCTTGGGCGCAGTGGTCTGAACGCCCGGATCACTGTGCAGTGGGTCACTGCACAGTTTGGACCACTGCACCCAAACTGTCAGATTGCTTTCTGCAGCTCAATCCCCATGCAAGGGGATTCCCCTGCATGAAGAGCAAGCTGCAGAAAACAATTTGACAGCTTGGTTTCAGTGATCCACTGGATCACTGTGCCCGAGCTGTCAGATTGCTTTCTGCAGCTCAATCCCCATAGAGGGGAATCCCCCTTCATGGGGATCAAGATGTAGAAAGCGATCTGACAACTTGGGCACAGTGATCTACTGGATCACTGCACCTGAGCTGTCAGATCTCTTTCTGAAGTTCGATCCCCATGCAGGGGGATGGGGGATCAGGGATCCCCCTGCAGGGGGATCAGGGATCCCCCTGCTGGGGGATGGGAGATCAGGGATCCCCCTGCAGGGGGATGGGAGATCAGGGATCCCCCTGCAGGGGGATGGGGATCAGGGATCCCCATGCAGGGGGATGGGGGATCCCCATGCATGGGGATCAGGGATCCCCATGCAGGGGGATGGGGGATCAGGGATCCCTATGCAGGGGGATCAGGGATCCCCCTGCAGGGGAATGGGGGATCAGGGATCCCCCTGCAGGGGAATGGGGGATCAGGGATCCCCCTCCAGGGGAATGGGGGATCAGGGATCCCCCTCCAGGGGAATGGGGGATCAGGGATCCCCCTCCAGGGGGATGGGGGAATAGGGGTCCCCCTCCAGGGGGATCAGGGATCCCCCCTGAAGGGGGATCATGCAGGGGTCTTACCCAGGACCGCACCGTCCAAGCTGCAGGCAGGCCGGGGGAGCGGCAGTGGAGAAGGGGGCGGCGCCGACACCGCACACCGTCCTCCTGCGTGCCCGGCGCCTGCAGCTGCTGCACTGCAGGTGAAAAGCTGTGAAACGCTGCTGGAGGGCGGCGGTGCTGTGGAGCGACAGCACCCCCCCCTTCTCCAGCTGCTGGAGGGCCCCCCGCCGGTCACCGGTACTGTGGCGGGGGGCCGGAGATAGCGGGGAACAGGGGGGGAAGGCGGACACAGCAGGGTACGGGGAAGATGAGGGGGGGACAGCAGGGGGCAGGGGTAATGAGCCGGGGGGGGGGGGGACGACAGCAGGGGGCAGGGGTAATGAGCCGGGGGGGGGGGACAGCAGGGGGCAGGGGTAATGAGCGGGGGAAGGGGGGGGGCTGGATGCGGACACAGCGGGCAGACAATGGAGGAGACCGGGAGGCAGGAGAGGGGGCCAGGAGCAGTGGGCACATAGGTGGAGGAGCAGAGGACACAGCCAGGGGATGCATACAGGAGCCGGGCACAGCTGACAGCCCGGCTCCTGCAGCGATCGCTCAGGGAAGTGCTGACATTCAGCACTTTCCTGCGCCATCTTGATGTGATCGGTCGGTCAGATTGACTGACCGATCA
Organism: Allobates femoralis; assembly: GCA_033576535.1. NCBI lineage: Eukaryota > Metazoa > Chordata > Amphibia > Anura > Aromobatidae > Allobates > Allobates femoralis. The sequence goes on along the minus strand of JARQOC010000006.1, from coordinate 397,701,748 downwards.
CATCGCTCTGAGTGTGGGGACCCCTAAAAAGGGTCCCCACACCTCTGCCCCTGACCCTCAGCTGTCACTGACAGCTTTTAGATTTGAGCTGTCACTGTTCGTTTAGAAGCAGTGACAGTTCAAAGCCATGACGAGTATACTCGTCATGATGCGGGAACTGACATCTTTTCATGACGAGTATACTCGTCATTAGTCGTTAAGGGGTTAAACATAATGTTTATTTATTTATTTATTTTTTTAAAAGTGTAGACAATTACTACAGATGTACTGCATGTCTCTCATTTGTTTGAAACAGTTACAGATACTTTGAAAATGAATTTAATTTATTTTGAAAATAAAGAAATCTTAAAACTACACAGATTAGAAAAATCTAAAATGATCAAGTCTGAATTCAAGTCCCTAGTGTGTCTAAAGTAAAAATCCATTTGGATTCTGCTCTCAACAATCTTTTAAAGTAAAAAAGTGTAATTTTGTGTCAAAAAATAATTGTTTGTATAAGCAATCATTTTTAATACAAAAAAAAAAAATTGTGGCACCTTCCCTTTAAATAAACCCCCTGAACCCAAGTTCATAAGTGTTACAAATTCATCAATTATATATATCTTTATCCTTTCTGCAGCTTCATCCTTGATGTCCTTTTCCAGCTACTTGGCCTTTTGGGTGTCGCTTATCTCTTTGTGCCTTGTGTGTGAGGGCTTCTTTTAGCCTCTGGATTTCTGTGGAGCTAATCTTCTGATAGTCCTCTTCCTCCAGACTGCCAAGACCCCACCCACCAGTTCTCCCTGCCGCGCAATGAATGAGACCACACAAGGAATGTATATTTCAATTTTTTTATTGACAGCATCAACATAACACCTCTCAAATATTTGTTAAATATATTTTTATTAAACTTTTCAAGCAATACAGATCAAAACTTTTTGCAAATTAGATACATCATAATCTAGTATACGCTTCTCATATGTCACTTGTCATAAAAGGTGGTTTCATTACGCGTTTTCAATTTCTACGATACTTATCTATTTGCAGAAAACAATATATTGAAAAATAAACCATTTCTCCCTTAACCTTAGATAAACCAGGTCAAGAGAATAATCCAACCTACCATTGTCCGGTAGGGAATAACTAAACATTATTTGAGATCTCAGGTCCTCCGGGGGAAAGGGAAGCTCGAGAGGGAAGGGAGAAGGAAAGAGTGAGAGAGAGAGTTTAAAAAATAAATAAATAAATAAATAAATAAATAATATAAGTAAATAGAGAAAATAAAAAGGGATAATTAAAGAATTGACTATAAAGAATTCTGTTATGTAACTTATTAAATGTGAGTGAAAGAATCAAGGAACGCCATTAAGAAAAATATCGTCCTTCATCCAGAACTTAACTCAGGCAAGGAGATCCCCGAAGTCAGGATCGTCCCTAAAACGGATCCATTCTGACCACGTAACAGTAAACTCCTCCAGAGTTTGCCCAAGCCCAGCCGAAATCTCCTCCAAAACACATATTGACTCCATTTCTGCGTACCATTCCAGTATTGAAGGTGGATTTCGGTCTTTCCAGTGACGAGGTATTACTGATCTGGCCGCTGAAAGGCAGAATCGGAGAATGTCCTTCTTCTGGGTCCTTACCGAGCCAGGGAGCATAGACAGCAAAGCCATCTCAGGGGTGCCTTCAATGTGTCTACCTGTCACCATGTTGTAATTCCGGAACACTTTTTCCCAGAAATGTCTGATCAAGGAGCAGTCCCACCACACGTGAAGCATTGTGCCCTCCTCGGACCCACATCTCCAGCAGTTGCTCGAAGTGTCTGGAAAGTACCTATGCAGCTTGTCTGGTGTAAGGTACCACCTGTATCTCAGCTTATAGCATTTTTCCCTAGCATCACACGAGCCAGACACCTTTTGGACCATTTGGAAGCTTCTTTCCCATTCAACCACAGATATGGACCGTCTCAATTCTTTCTCCCAAGCAACTCTATATTTCTGCACCTCAATACTCACATCCCTGGAAAGAATATTATGTAGAGTGGAAATCCCTCTAAGAGGTGGGGCTTCCATTGTGAAATTTTTTTCCATGGGAGACAAACATATATTAGGGCCCCTTGGGAATGCAACTGACCGTATGAAGGACCTCAACTGTAAGTATTCCCACCATTTTAGTTTAACACCTGGTGAGACATTCTGCAAATCATGGAATGTAGGGAGATCTCCGTCCTTTAAAATTTGGCCAATACGGGTGTCATCATCAAATTTCCATAACAGAAGGGATTGGCTCGACACTCCAGGGGGAAATGCTGGATTACGAAATATGGGAGTCAATGAGCTCTCTAACCTTACCTCATCTGTCCCACCCCATGAAATTCTCCAGGCCCTAAGCGTTTCGGATGTGAGGAATGATAGGTGTCTTTGGAGATCCGTGTTGTGTATAGGGATCCATTGCAGGTATTGTAATGGTGTACTTAGATCCACTTGTTCTATTTGCACCCATTGCTTAGAAGTGGCCCTGTATTTCCAATCTAGGAGTCTCACTAATACTGCTGCCAAACAGTATTTTTGAAAGTCTGGAAGTCCTGCTCCCCCCTTACTTCGAGGCGCAGAAAGGGTCTTATATCCCACTCTCGGCTTCATGCCCTTCCAAATAAACTTAGAGATCAGGGAGCGGATTTTTCAGAAAAACGAACCATGTGGCCACACAGGAACGGTCTGGAAAATGTACAAAAATCTTGGGAGAATATCCATTGTAATAACATGGATCCTGCCAAGCCAAGACAGTTTTAAAGGTTTATATGAATTCAACATGGGTTCCACCTTGTCCAGGATGACCTGGTGATTCAGATTGAAGGCCTTGTTCAGGTCATCAGGGAGGTTCACCCCCAGATATGATATATGACCATGTTTCCACCGAAATGGAAAATCTCTGGCTAGGGCAACCACATCCCTAGGGGGTAAAGAAACGCTCATTGCTTCTGTTTTTGAATAGTTCACCTTGAAATTACTCAAGTCTCCGAATGTTTCAAATTCCTTCAACAATACGGGAAAGGTGGTGACCGGTTGAGAAACATATAATAACACATCGTCGGCAAATAGTGCCGCCTTATGATGGATATCACCAACTTGTATCCCCCGGATGTTATTATTGTCTCTAATGGCCTTGGCTAAGTGCTCCATTACGATGGTATACAGAAGAGGGGATAACGGGCACCCCTGTCTTGTCCCATTGCGAATAAGAAAGGAGCCAGACAGGGACCCGTTGATCCTCACTCTGGCCGATGGTTTTGAATATAGGGACAAGATTCTACCCAAGAATTTTTGGCCAAGTCCTATGTGTTCCAGAGCTTCCCTTAAAAAACCCCAGTGGACTCTGTCAAAGGCCTTTTCTGCGTCAATAGACAACAGACATAGAGGGGACTTCCACACCTTAGCCCTGTCGACTAGGAGCAAAGATCTAATGATGTTGTCCCGCGCCTCTCGGCCCCTAACAAAGCCCACCTGGTCCGCATGAATGATGGATGGCAACATCCCAGAGAGTCTATCAGCCAAAATCTTGGCAAAAATTTTAACGTCTACATTTATCAGGGAAATTGGTCGATAGCTTGCCGCCACCAAAGGGTCCTTTTTGGGTTTAGGGATCACACAAATATGAGCCTCTAAAGTTTGCGGGGTAAAGGATTCACCCTCTGTTATTGCGTTAAATGTCTGCAGCATTTGGGGCAACAAACCCTCGACCAATGTTTTATAAAAAATGGGCGTGAATCCGTCAGGTCCCGAACTCTTCGAGGTGGGAGTAGCCTTGATCGCCTCAGCCAGTTCCTCTTCTGTGATGTCCCCCTCCAGGTAAAGCAAATCCTCTTCAGAAAGGGCCGGAATCTGCACTTTGTCTATATAAGACCGTATTTTATCCTTCAATACTAGAGGGTCCATGTCCGAAAACTTCCCCTTAAATTATACAAATCTGTATAGAATTTATGGAAGACCTTAGATATCTCCTCAGTACTATGTACCACTCTACCGGATTCTGATTTTATGGAAGATATATAGGTGGGGCCCGCCCTAGGATGTAACATCCTTGCCAATGGTCTACCACAATTATTAGCTTTTTTATAGAAGAATCCTGCTGTCCGCTCCCTATCTCTCTGATACTGAGTATCCAGTATTTTCTTTAGTTCGAGCCTTTTAGTGGTTAGACCCGTCAACGTCTCGTGAGTTTGAACGGATTTGTGTCTCGCTTCCATACGGTCAATCTGTGAGATTAGGTCACTAATTTTTTCATTCCTTATTTTCTTTAGTCTGCTCCCATGTTTGATTAGCGTGCCTCTCATTACACACTTAAGTGCTTCCCATTTGAAGGGCTGGGGAGTTGTGTCTGACTCGTGTGACTGTTCAAAGGTTGCTATGTTTTTTTTCAGGTCTTCCAGACAGGTGGCATCTCTCAGAAGGCTGCTGTTCAATCTCCAAGACCACTCCTTCCTGGCCAGCCCAGGCACCTCCACGGAAAGAAAAATGGGACTATGGTCCGATAAAATAATGTTGCCTATTTTGGCATCAGGTTTCCATGAGAGAACCTCGTGACTGACCAGGAATAAGTCTATCCTGCTATAGGATCTGTGGGTCCCGAGAAGAAGGTGTAATCCCTACCCTTGGGGTTGAGGATCCTCCAAACGTCGGTAAGCCGGAGCCTATGGAGCAGCCTCCGAAGTGCCTTCACACGCCTCTGCGGAACCGCTCCCCGACCAGAAGAGGAATCTACAGAGGGGTCAAAAACAAAATTAAAGTCTCCTCCAATTATAGTCTGACCCTCCGCAAACTCCACCAGTTTCAATAGGAGAGATTTACAAACCCTGGTCTGCTCCCTGTTCGGAAGGTACCAGTTAACTAGTGTCAACAAAGTATCCGCCACCTTCACTTTAAGGAAGATGAAACGGCCTCCATCATCCACCATTGAGTCTAATATCGTGTGGGGTAAACTTCTATGCATGGCTATGGACACCCCCTTTGTTCTGGACTCAGGATTTGTACTATGAACCCATTCCGAAAAATATCTGCCTCCAATGATTGGTACATGGTCTTTTTTGAAATGGGTTTCCTGAAGGAATAATACTTGGATCCCTTGCTTGTGCATGTCCAATAGAACCTGGGACCTCTTTTGGGGTGTATTGAAACCCCTCACGTTTAGTGATCCTATCTTCAAGGATCCCATGACCCCGAGGAGTCTCTCCAAGTTCTCACCTGGATATATCAAAATGTACCCCCAGTTAAGTTACTCTAGGGCAGGAGTTAGGGAGGGAAGGGAAAGAGAGAAGAGGAAGAGAAATAAAAAAAAAAAAAAAAAAAAAAAAAAAAAGAAGATGGGGGGGGGGGGGGGGGGAGGAGAAAAATTCCCCCGGACGACCCAAGGAACTATATACAACAAAAGTGTGGGGTAATTTCTTTCACAGAATAACCACGCTCCGTATCAGAGAATGGTAACCCCGTTGGGGTGCTTCCTTTCCGTTTGAGGAAATAGACTACACCAGAGTATCTAGTTCGGGTAAATAACCCTGATAATATAAGATACTTACAGTTCTTAAGAGAGAAGGCTCGAAGAGCTTACACTCCCCGGCCTAAAGCCCTAATTTTAGCATTTTATATGTAATTAGACTTGCAACCTTGACTTTTAAAAGAGTGACCAAGGAAAATTATAGAATAACATATAACCAATTAACTTGAGTAAGGTATCGTCCATGGTATCACCTACATTCTTGTTGATAATCAGTCAGTTAACCATTGACCATAACACTTTACCCCGTATATGAGAAAAATATCTACTCCCAATATCTGGTCTCAATTATAGATAATTCCATACTTGGGACCCTTTACTTGCCTCTATGTAACGTAATATTCTTATGTATCCTGACCCCCCTCCTCTATAACCACAAATAGCTTTCTTGTAGTATTTTCCCCAGAACCCCTGCATATTACACATTAAATGACTCATAACAATGTGGGGACCCGAATAGGAACAGTATGGGAGGAAAACAGGACCGAAGAATAGAGGGGGGAGGCAGAAAGGCGAGAAAACCATATCATACCGAAGAAGAGAGGAGGGGGAGGGGAGAGAAGAACACAGCAGAGGCATTATTGACCCCCGGGGCGCCACGGCTGCGCCCCAGGGGCCCACAAACCATAAGTCTATGGATTAGTAGTGGGAGAGGAAGAAAAAAAAAGAAAAATGAATATGCCTGCTGGTAGGATCCGTTCCAGATAACGTACAGGAGAGTCCAAACCAGATCCTCCATATCCCAAAAGTCAGCCGTCCTCAGGGCGATCATCCCTGCTATTCCTTCGTCTCCGGGATCTCCCACCGCCTCTGCCCCTTCTGCGCTGCATCCGTTGAGCTCGTGGGGGGCCCATGTAGGGGCCTACGGCTAGCATACCTGGCCACTCTGGAAACGTAAGACCCGGGTCTGAGAGGTCTAAAGAAAACAGGAACCCCTGAAGCTCCCTGGGGTGAGTAAGGGAGATCAGCTGGTCCCCGCGTCTTACTTGTAGACGAAAGGGGTATCCCCACGAGTAGGCCATCTGGTTCTGCCGGAGGAGGTCTAAAAGTGGTCTCAATGCCCGTCTCTTTTGGAGGGTTCTCCTAGATAAATCTGCCATCAGCTGTAGTCGGCATCCCTGATAACAAATCTCCTCCTTTCTTCTGGCATTATTTAAGATCTCTTCCTTGGTCTGATATCTGTGGAGACGGCATATAATGTCTCTTGGCAGCGCACCCACAGGAGGGGGCGGCCCCAAAGATCTATGGGCCCTGTCAAATTCTATCAATGTTTCTATTGGTACATTTCTGATGGTGTTGAATAAGCCTTGAAGAGTCTCTTGTAAATTAGCGGAGGAGACCGACTCAGGGAGGCCCCGCACCCGAATATTCTGGCGCCTCTCCCGATTCTCCAGATCTTCCATTGAGTCCAAGAAGGTGTCATAATAGGATGTCTGGGATGCCAGTTTATCCTCCAATGCTTGGACCCTCTTGGTGAGCTGTTCCACATTAGAGTCAGTCTGAGAGACCTTGTGGGATATAACATGAACCTCTCCTTTAAGTGCCTCCGCTTCGTTTTTAAAAGAAGTCTCAAGTTTGCTAACAAATTCCGCCATTTCCTCCTTTGTAGGGATGTTAAGGATGCGGGCTTTAAAGGAGTCCCACACCTCACCACTCGGAGCTAAATTAACATGGGCTGTACCAGGTTGGGAAAAGCTGATGTCCCCTGCACTTGGCTGTGATACAGAGACAACCCCACCATCCTGGTTATTTAATCTTCTATGGGGGGTCATGTCATCTAGATCCTTCTCCATGACAGATTGATTTAGATTCCCCCCTGCAGGCAACCACCCCTGGGGGTACATGGTCTCATCACACTGTATTATGAGGGATCCTGGGCCACAGGAGCGCCCAGCATTGGCGGGCTCCAGGTCCCACACATCCTCATTACTATTATCCTCCACATCACCTTCACTCTCCCGTGCTGTCAACTCCCTCTCGCTCCATCCTCCCGGCTGCACCGCTCCCCCACCTCCTCTCCTCGTTGCCTGCTTGAAGCCTCTGCTCGCTTCCTCCGGGCGGCTGCCTCCTCCAGCTCTCGCGGGCTTCACCGCCGATATGTCATGCCGATGCTCCTCTTCATCCAAGGGAGCCTGGAGCATGTGTGTGCGCTGGGCATTGTGGACGCCACTCACCGCAACTACCGCTGCGCTGCTATGACTCGGGGCGGGATCCGCCATCTTAGTTTCAATGTTATCCCCCGGGGGTCTGCTCGAACTCCTCAGGAATCTTGTAATTTTTGTATTATGAGGCGCAGGGGGCCCTGAAAATGCAGCTGGGCGGCCACTCTTCCTCCTCGCCGACATGTGGCGAGATTAGGGCAGGTTGTAGTGTGGAAATAGGGCTATTTCCTGGCCGGGGAGCTGGAGCTCCAACTCTAGCGTCTTTCTCTCCTCATGGCCAGGTCACGCCCCCCTCTCAAATATTTGAAACAAGGGGTTGGATGTTATTTTGGCCGCAGCTCCAAAACCAGGCACAAATCCGCCTTAAACCTGAGGGAGTGAGCCCGATGCAACGGCCGTCCGTGGCAGGTTGACTCTCACCAAATCACTCTTCCATCGGCCACGGAATGGAGAGGACTTCCGCCCGAGCTGTGACCCCCACACAGGACCCTAATGGCCTGCTCAACCCCATCCTGTATATCCCAAATACCTCTTCCATCGGCCACGGAATGGAGAGGGCTTCTGCACAAGCTGGGACCCCCACACAGGACCCTAATGGCTTGCTCAACCACATCCTGTATATCCGACAGGAATATATCCAGCCCTATATCATAGAGGCTGAAGCCGTCCTCCAGCAGCAGCCGGCTGATGTCTGACTCTAGAAGCTCAGTACCAGAAGTACCACTATGCCCCTTCTTGATGCTACAAATTTTGACAATACGCGTATTGAAGTAACACTGTGAGTGCTCTACTGCCGCTGTATCCCTTGCTCCTCGCCCCTCTCCAGCTCGCCCTTGGTAGTATATTGGACCACACTATTACCAAACCGTTAAAGAAACATCCCAGCCTCTCTAGGTCTGCTTGCATGACAGCGAGCAATTCCTGGATCCTTACGTTCACCAGATCAATCCCCCCGCATGTATTACTAGAATTAGGGGGCCTGTAGATAAACGTGATATGGTCACTATCTCGGGCAGGATCTGCGCCTAAGGAAGACCACAAACACCTCTCCTTTTAGAAACTCAGTTTCCGAAATCCTAGATTGCTTCCATCCGGCCTCGACTCAGCCCGCTGGGCTGCCCAGAATACTTGGGAGTGACCTAGTATCCAAATGATAGTTCTGGACGGATCTAGAAGAAAAGACTGTAAGCCATTTTCAAATGACTGTGCCATTAAATCAACATTGCCTTCTTGACTAATTTATTAATTTCCCCTTTCTTTTTTTTTTTTTTTTTGAAACACTGCAAAAACATAAATGTAAGTCAAAGCACTGCACATGCAACATTATCTAAGCATAATACTGTACTCGCCAACATATACTGTAGAAATTGAAAGAATAGGGGGGGGGGGGATTTAAACTAAATCTGGCATGATGTAGCGGAAGAAGGAATCAGATTTCCACCGCCCCACCCGCTCTATTTCCTTGTTCGTGATACCGGCCCCTCACCGCTTTAGCCTTTAAGCCTATGCGAAATGAGTGGGTCTTGTAATCTCTTGTCTGGAGTCCAAGACCCGCGAGCGAAGCTTTTAGCAAGGCCGAGATCTGCATCACCATGAGAGGGGAACTGCCTGCATGCTTGAAGAAAAATATGTTAAGGCTCCGGGACTCTAAATACAGCTGCAGTACCTTGATGGGACAGAGTGGTCTGGGGACTGGAAAATAGGGAACCACATGCCTCGACTGAGCTGATCTGTGTTTGAGTGCCTGATGCAAACTTTTATGCCGCCGTTGCACACTATGATGTCATCGTGTAGCAACCCTCTGGGGCACCCCGGGGACCTGCTGACTAGTTCGCTGACCCACAAAGCACCGAAGAAAGCCAGCGGAAATGCGGCCGAAAACAGAAGAACCTCGCTTTCATCCGTGCAAATGCCGTTTTACTTGGTCTATTAAGCCAGATAGTATGGCAAACAAAATGGGCCTACTGATCTCGGTGCACCTGCGTTTCCTTTTCCAGTCTTTAAGTGCCTGCGTTAACAGGAAGGCCTTGGTGACATCCGGCCAACTGCAGAGGCGGAAGTGAAAGGCCAACCCCGCCAGATGCTGCTGCACAACTGTGCTCGACACGCCGTTGGAGTGCAATTTCACTATGTATTAAGTGACTGAGTTACATTAAAAAAAAACAAAAACGCTGAGACCTGGTCCCGCAGCACCTAAACTAGGTTATACGATTCCTTGCAAGCCTTACCGTATGAGTGCCAGGTAGATGGAGCTATGGAGGCTTCTACCAGCGGCATCAGCTGTCTTCCGGGACCATCCAGAGGGACTTCGGACACTCCTGGCCTTTGTTGTTCGCCTCTGGGTGCAATGTTCGCCTCTGGGTGCAATGTTCGAAATCTCTGAAAATCAAAGCGTGACAGAGCATCTGCAACACTGTTGTTAAAATTGAGATTTATTGACCTGAGGACTAAATAACACAGCAGCCAGATGACCGACGGGGAGGAAAATGCCAGGTGGTTGATTGCATGGACGACGCTAACATTGAGCAAATTTACTTATTGGCCAGCTGTGCTGAGGCCACTTTTACGGGAAATAGCTCCAGCAGGGTGAGATTTTTTGTTCTACCTGACAGGTGGCATGTGTCCGGCCTGCTGCTGGCGCACCAATTTGGACCAAGGAGTACTCCACAACCCATGGCCCCGGCTGCATTGGAGAATAGAGATATGTCCGAGCTAGATACCTCTGGTTCTTGGAAACGTGCGTCCATTATAGGCAGCTAGAAAGGACTTCCATATGCCTAAATCGGCCTGTAAGGCCCTAGTGATGCGTATCCTGTGGTGTGGGGCAGTTATGCCCCTAGTGGCCAAGCAGAGCCTACGGCAAAAGATTCTCCCCAATGGCATGACCCTACAAGCAAAGCCGAGCAAACATAGCAGGGACTGCATTTGTGCCAGGGTTACTTTGTGGACAGCCTAGAATCCGACACTAAGGGATGTGCTTTTTTCTATTTTTCCAGCAGTAGACTGAACGTCAACTGAGTCTATTTCAATCCCCAAGAATGAAAGTCTGGTTCCCGGGCCCACCATCTTTTCGTCTGAAAGCGGCACCCCGAATTTGTCCGCTATGAGCTGGAAAGACTGTAATGCGGTAGCACATATCGTGAAGTTGGAAGGGCGACAAACAGGAAGTCGTCTTAAGTAATGGGTGACCGATGTCACTTTTGACACGTCTTTGACCGGCCATTTAAAGAAGGAGCTGAAGAGCTCAAAGAGTGAGCACGATATGGAGCAACACATTGGAAGGCACATGTCGTAAAGGAATTGACCTTGGATGGAGTAAAAGAATTGACCTTAGGATGGAGCACCCTATTGAATGGTGACAATTGGGGTGTACCGGTAACAGGCGAAAGGCTGATTTGGCCATGAGTGCTCCCTGCCCAGCTTCCCGGAGTAGCACCACTGCTTTGTCAAAGGAAACGTAGGAGACTGCCGAATCCCCGGCGGGGATGCCGTCGTTCACTGACTTCCCAGCTGGGAAGGACAGGTGGTGGATCAGGTGGAATTTGTCCTTTTCCTTCTGACTTCTTTTTGCACTTTGCTTGCCATGACCTCGAAATAAAATCACCTTGCATCAAAAATAACTAGGAGTGTGCGATGTATTTTTCTCAGTATCATAAGAGGTCCACCCGACCTCTCGATCAGCACCTCTGATTACGAAATACTACTCGGTATGGAGACCATCTGCTTACCTATTAAGGTTGGGGGCAAAACAGGGTTGTGAGGAAATTTTGAAAAGGAGGAAGAACCCGTGGGCGAAACCATCACTGATAGTTGCAGCCTTGGCCCTATTAGGGTATATCTTTAACTACGGTACCATGTCTGACATGTTCACCGGTGGCTTTAAAACCCAATGCCGCTGTCTTGGTGTGGAATCTGGACGGTCGCATTTTGCAGATGCTTGTTTGCCACCGCACGATGAACAATTTTGTTTATATTTGCATAAACCTTGGAATTTGATGTGGCCTTCATTAAAAAGCCAGCAGCATCCTGGTCTGCGTGCGTTCACTGCTTGTGCCCAGTGTTATGAGTATAGGGATGATGACCCTGGAAAGGACTGGAAGGTCTTTTAAGCCATCATCAGTTTGAGCCAGGAATCGGTGGCCTTGACGCCCCAGTCTAGCTGGGGTTGCATTGCCAAATGACACCTGAATTCTTCGTCGTACTTCACCATGCGGAACCCCCATGGGTTTTACAGGAATTGTAGATGGTGTTGCAGTACGTGCAGAGCTCAGAGCTGTGCTCAGGGTGTTTCTGACCCATAACGCACCCCAAGATGCAGAAGGCCTGGAGCCAATTGTTGATGCTCTTAGTCACCTGGGGCTTTCTTTCTGGGAAACGGTCTGAACCCTGCTTTTCCCTGTCAATGGTGTTTTGCTCTGACGAAACTAACGACCAGATGTCTGTAGTCGTTAGCCCAAATTTTTTTTTATGGTGTCTGGGGCTAAGGGTGCGCCAAACTGCGAAATTACGCAGTATATTATAGTCCTGTGTAAGTCGGGACGCTGAACCGCGGGGCGTAAGGCCTTGGCATGGTTAACTAAAGTTTTCCTGGCAGGAGTGGTGCACCCTTCCCTGAACAAGGCTGGATGAAGGCCCCAACCCAGGCGCTTGCAAAGCCGTACTAACCGGTTAATGTTGCTTGTAGGACCGACGGTGGTGTATCGTTGTTCCGTTGATGGAGCATCAGATATCTGATGGTGTGAGGATCATCTTGTTGGAGGGTCGCTTAGTGACCGGCTTCTGCGTGAACCTGAGAATGACGCACTGGGGGACATGTGATAACTCTTGATGACCTCTTGGTGCGTTTTGAAGAGTGAGAGTGGCGGTGATGATGTTCACCTCTGGGTGAGCGACGGAATTGATGATGGCTGCCGCCGAAGGTGGATGAAGATCTCCCCGATTGGCGGGCTTTGAGGGAATCCTGACGGGATGGCGTTGTGAGAGACACGCCTGTTACCCTGTTATGTGGCAGTGCATGGGCGATGTGTTCATAGGCTGAAGGTAGAGGAAGCTGGGGGTGTCCCTGATGGGTTGTGCAGGATATGCTCTATAATGCCCCTAGTGGGCCGTGTAGTGCCCGCTCCTGCTGGCCCGATGCTACCTGCCATGTGGTAAGCAGGGAGCAAGGTGGGGTGAGGGAAGGAGGGTATCCCCTTCGTGGAGAAATGCATAACGCCAGGCCGTAAGTGACGTATTGTCATGTGGGGCGGGGTCCCCCTAAACCGGACGTCACGTCCGGTCATGTGATTGCCGGCCCATGTTCTCAGACGCGGCCGTGGATATCGAGATGCCGCGATCGCTGGAACCGGAAGTGACATGCCGTCCCGTGCTCCCTGAGCTTCGGGGGCCGGATGTGATGCGGTCCCACATTGGGGGGGGAGAGAGATGGGGCAAAGCGCGGAACCACGCAGGGGGAACCCTGGGGTGATCGAGGGCTGCCGATGAGAGCGGTCCGGCCTTGTTAGCCTGGGCCGCTCTGCGCCTGCATGTTGGGCTCAGTCTTTGCGATGGACGTGAGGGTCTGGAAGACCTGCGTCCACCGTTCGTAGGATCAGTTAGGGGGAAGCTGGTGCCCACAAGGGGGGTGAGCCATTCGGCTCCCTCCCGTCCGATCCTTTCCCTTACCGCTGCTTTCAGGGGTTCAGCAGTGTGGTAAAAGGAAGGATGGGCTTTGGGCACTGCTTATAAAGTCTGGGGGCGGCTGTAGGGCTGCTAATAGGATGTGGCTCGTAGGATGGGAAGGGGAGGCTACCAGGCATTGCATAGCGGGGAGGAGCATGGGAAGCTGCATTCTGCCCTTCTCTAACTCCAGATTCCCGCGGATCACCTCCTGCTTGGTCATAGCTTGTTGTCTCTCCTCGTAAGAACTCTCATAAGTGTAGGAAAAGTCTTTTAGAAAAAAGTCTAAATCAGGTTTTTAGTCATTTTCGCCCCATCTTCTTCCTCCGTATTGTTGGCTTGGAGGGATGGGAGGGGAGGATGCTCTCTCTGCTGAGGGGAGCTCAAATACAGTTGCTCTAGATCATGAGCCAGGTGGTTGGTGGTATTACAAGGTGACCCACTTGCTTCACTAGCCATCATGGATCTCTCACTTGCCATATTTTTTGCTGGGCAGGGATGGCTCAGGATATTAAAGTGCCATGGAATAAATGGCGCTATAATAATAAATATTAAGGGGAGTGGAAAAAAAAAAAAGAAAAATAAGAGAAATGATAAAAATTAGTCACTTCATATTAAGTAGGAAAAAAATTTCAAGACCCTTTGGGTCCATAGATGTAATAGTATGGAATTTTAAGGTTATTTTCCTAAGTGGGAAGAAGGTTCTAGATAAAGAGTGAATATTGGGAGATAAATTCCCTGAAGGGGCTATACTAGTAAATCCATTTGTAAATTAATGGGATAGATTCTAGGAAGAATTACAAGTAAAACTCAGTCAGAATGAAATAATACGAATTGCAGAGTTACAAGCTTGGCAACCGACTGGGGGAAAATGGAGCCTCTATGTGAATAGCTATGGCATTAAGAGATAATATTGAAAAAAGGCTATGTAGATAAACTGCAGCAATAAATAATCCGCTGTTTTGACAGCAGCTTCCTATTTCCTGTATGTGGAACGCAGGAATTCATCAGTAGACCGCATAGTGGTGTATACGCAGTGTGAGAAGTGACACTGCGCCGTGAGCAGAGAATCTTCCGGTCAAACAGGAATACTGGCAAAGGTTGGAGATAGTCAGCCATTGCTATTAGGTCAATTAGATCATCTGGAACAAAAAGAAGAATTGTTAGGAGTGCTGAAGAAGGGGAAACAATGTTAATTAATAGAGGCAATATTATTACTAGCTGTGTATTGGTAACAAGGATTAGTATGAAGGGATATAAAAGGACAATTCAATGTACAGGGGTTAAAAATGGTATTGCTGGAAGTGTGACATAATAGAAGGATGAAATAAGATGAAATAAGATAAAACACTGTTAAAATAACTTAAAAGCACCTTAGGGTCTACGATCATAGGGGTACACTCAATGTAGGCTGACTTTGTAGATAATTGCAGGTAATCAAGTAATAAGAAAAAACACTAGAAGGACAAATATTCAAAAATCTATCGAAAAAAAACAGCCAGTATCTGATATCCATTGCAATTAGCAGGACACAGCAGGCCCCAATGATAAAGGCAGCACAAGTGCATAATACCGATGTGTCAATCACTCTCAATCTGCCATAACATGGGGTAGGTGATCAAGTAATAAGCAAACAAAAGGTAAGCAGTTTAAGAAATGTTTACAAGGTACCATGTTGTAAAACAGAGAAGACAGACCTCTCTACGCAACATCCTAGAAAAAAATGGTCAAGTATTAGAGTGGGTATCATATTCACGATTGAGACCATTGGGTATAAGTGTCTGGAGGATGTGGATTTTCTTAAGTCTTTTGATCCTGTTTCCCCCATACTGTTACGTGGAACATGTTTGATCACCTGAAAACCTGGCTGTGCCGACAGAATGGCCATGGGAACCAAAGTGTTGGGGTATTGGTATTAGAGTCTATCCACATTCAGTGGTAGACTTGTGCTTGCTGATTCTGTCTTGGATATGTTGGGTGATTTCCCCAACATACCCAAGACCAAAAGGACACTTGATGAGGGTATAACACATAACTGGAATCACAGGAGAAGTAGTTACGCATATGATATTTTTTACCGGTGTGAGAGTGAGTGAAGGTATTACCTTTAACCATGTTGCAGCATTGGTGGCACCCTAAACATGGAAATCTGCCCTAACAAGGAGTGTCGAGGAATTTCTGTGTAGATTTTTTAATTGTTGAGCCTATGTGGGCCGTTACATGTTCGTCATTCAAATTTTGTCGATCGCTTGTGACAAGAAAGAGACAGACATCTAAACCCCAGTATATCGAGGTATGCCTGACCAAGGTGTGGAAAGTGTTTGGTAGTAATATTCCGATAGCGGGAATGAAAAGGATGATATGTAGTACACATGCTATGAAGAGGCCCTCTCGTTTTTCCCATATGCTGTCAAGTGTTTCGTGGATTAGTTAATAGATAACTTGTTTCTCTACTCAGGTTGTAATACAATTTGTGAAACCCATGTGTTCTGGGAATGTAGTAAAGAATGTTTATTACGCCGTGGCTGGCAGCTGTCGTAGTGGAGGAGGCTAATTTTCTCTGTTGGTTTGACAAAAAGATCTTGCCCCCAGTATCGACACAAATTATGGTGGCTAGAAAGTTAATTACTAAGGGTCCTGATGCATGGTAAATGAAAGGCCAGGGATAGATGAATTGAGATGATCTGAGAATGTGTGTGGTGGATGTATCTTTCTATATGACAAAAATATTGTCAATAAATCTCTTCCAAACCATGATGTGTTGTTGGGTCAATGAGTGAGAGTATTCAAGTTGTTCCTTGAAATTGATATTTGTGTAAGGTGGAACACTACGTTTGACCTCATAGCGGCCCCCCTGTGTGTAATATTTTTCTTGGAACATAAAATAACTCTACTTTACATCTATGTAGTTAGAAAGTCTAAGCAGAACCTTTTGCCTAAGTCTATAAAGTCACTCTACGTGCCCAAAAACCATTCTATGGCGGAGAGACACTGTTGATGATCTATGCTTGTATATAGACTATTAACATCAAACGTAGCAGAAGGCATTTTGGTGGTAATAGTCCTACGTCTCTAATACAAGTAAAACAAATTGGAGGTGTCTTTGAGATATGTTGGGCTTTTGGGAACTAACAAGGACTGTCTAGCCTTATGGCCTTAAGTGAGAATATTGAATCCGTAGATGCGACTATGGGTCTGCCAGGTGGTTGTTGTAAATTCTTGTGGATTTTAGTTAGCGGATAAAAAAAACGGGTGTGATGGGATGTGGCCTGTTTGGATACATAGCTATTTTGGTATCATTGATCAGAAGTGTTAGATGTACAGTGCCTTGTGAAAGTATTCGGCCCCTTTAAACTTTTCAACCTTTCGACACATTTCAGGCTTCAAACATAAAAATATCGAATCTAATTTTTTTGTAAAGAATCAACAACAAGTGGGACACAATCGTGAAGTGGAACAAAATTTATCGGATATTTTAAACTTTTTAAAAAAAAAAAATAAACTGAAAAGAAAATAGTTTCTCTCATTGATCAGTCGTCTAATGTTTGAAGATGGATCTCCAGGACAATTCCATTGGTATTATTGAGTTGACCAAAAATTTCGCTGTATAATAAGAATTGTCCAGACCCTCAATAGCTCCCGCTTTGTCAGCAGGCTTAATAACAATGTTTTTGTTGCATTATAGGCTATTAAGGGCTTGTCTCAATATGGTTCAAGTTGTGTTTCAAAATGTATATTACCCTGCTTGATTTCCTAAATGATTTTTATCACAATCGATTTTAACAAGAGCAATGTAGAGGTGCATCTCAATGAATTAGAATACCATCAAAATGTTATATTTTTTTTTCAATAATTCAATACAAAATGTGAAATATATTTTATAGAGTTGTTACTAACAGAGATTTTTTTCAAGTGTTTATTTATGTAAATGTTGATTATTATGGCTTACATCCAATAAAAACCCAAACCTTAAAAAATTAAAGTAGGGAAGATGAAGGATTGAAAACTGCGCTGCCATATTCCACGAGACATCAAAGCGTAAATATAATATTGATTTATTAGTCAGCGCTCTTCAGAGCTCCCTGAACATGGCAAAATTATATTGATTTGTCCTGAGGAAAGGGCCAGGGAGCCCAGAAATGCATTGACTGATAAATCATTATTATATTCACCCTTTAATGTCTCGTGGAATATGGCAGCACAGTTTTTAACCCTTTATCCTTCCTACTGTATTTGCACCACAGTGGGGACTGAGGCAGCCATGATATGTTTTTATAGTGGTTGTGACTCTCACAACCACACAGGGTGATCCTCTGATACCTATTTAGGTAATATTTTATGTCTCCGACCCTTTATCCTCCGTACTTTAATTTTCTGAGATAATGACCTTTCATTGGGTTTTTATTGGCTGTAAGCCATATTCATCAACATTAACATAAATAAACAGTTGAAAGAGAATTTTGTTTCTAATGTCTCTATAATTTATGTATTGAATTACTGAAATAAATAAACTTTTTGATATTGTAATTCATTAAAATGCGCCTGTATCTCTCAAAAAGGTTGATGGTTTTTAGGAGGAAGAAAGCTGCTGAGGACTCTGATCTGTAAATGTTTTAGCATAAATGAGAAGCTTGGGGAGGGAGGTGAAACCACCAAGTTGTCCTCTTGTAGCTGAAAACGGGCCTTAAGGGCCCCTTTACACACGGCTACATTCTTGGGTGGCTACAGGTAACTTACTGGTTGCAGTGAAATCATGGAGACAAGGTTCTATCTTGTTGCTGTGTACAAATGGAATAATCTCTCCATGATTTCACTGCAATCAGTAAGTTACCTGTAGCCACCCAAGAAATGTAGCCGTGTGTAAAGGGGCCCTAAGTGTTAGGGCTCTAATATAGTGATTCATCTCTTGTTATAGAGTGAGAGTTGAAGCTCAGTGTGGGGCAGAAGGTGAGGCCTCTCTGTATTACACTCATTTCATATTTGGAGATGTTATATACAAGGATCCTGTGTGGCCTTGGGTGGTCGCCTCTGCGTCCACTGCGTCCTCTTTGGTATTCTCGTCTTTTTTAGTATTCTCGTCGTTGGCCTAAAAAAGAGGCAAGGCCACCCAATCTGTGCTCAGTGCCTGAAGTGGGGGAGGATGTATAATTTCCATATGTATGGAAATATATTTCAGAAGGACTCGTTACAGCGCCATCTGTAAACTTGGCCCATTTTTATATTTTCCTTGTCCATTGCAAATGTATTCTGTTTGGAAGACTGTAGATTCTTCTTAAAGTCACCTATGGTTGAAAAGACTTTAGACTTCAGGGTATTCAGTTCTGAATGGGAGATTGTGGTTGGCAAGTTGTTCTTTGATATTCTGTATACTTTGGGCTAGGTTTACGATCACCTTCGGTTTTTTATCTGTCGTGAATGTGATGCTATCTAAGGAGCATTTGGTTAAAATACACTCAAAAAGTTTTGCAATTTTCTGTGTTGTCCGAAAAGTGTCTGACGAAAGGATATCCTAAGGCGCCTGAGTATCCTCTTTGCTTTATCGTATTCTGCCAAAATATGAAGGTGACGTTCCTGGAAATGTTTGCGTTTTAGTTCTTTCTCATAATATTTTGACAATTTCTTTGCTCGACGAATTTAGGCATTGTCCAGGTTTGTGTACCCGAGGTGTGTTGGCAGAAGATTCATTGTAGGACAAGGTGTTTCATGACATTTGTCAATTACATTTTTATTAGGTTTCAGCTAAACTACACAAGCTATAAAACAAGGCAATATTACATTGATTGTTGAAGATACTCTTAATTCATTGACATGCACTAATATTGTTTTAACTTAATAATTTCTTATTTTATGCAAATGCTTCTGTGAATCCTTGGTGTGGCCTATGTATTGGGACACGTTCGTACAGTGTTGGGCAAAAGTATTGACACCCTGCAATTCTGTCAGATAATACTCAGTTTCTTCCTGAAAATGACAATCACAAATTCTTTGGTATTATTATCTTCATTTAATTTGTCTTCAATAAAAAAACACAAAAGAGAATGAAGCAAAAAGCAAAACATTGATCATTTCACACAAAACTCCAAAAATCAACCAGACGAAAGTATTGACACCCTCAGCCTAATACTTGGTTCCACAATCTTTAGCCAAAATAACTGCGATCAACCGCTTCCGGTAACCATCAATGAGTTTCTTACAATGCTCTGCTGGAATTTTAGACCATTCTTCTTTGGCAAACTGCTCCAGGTTCCTGATATTTGAAGGGTGCCTTCTCCAAACTGCCATTTTTAGATCTCTCCACAGGTGTTCTATAAGAGTCAGGTCTGGACTCATTGCTGGCCACCTTAGAAATCTCCAGTGCTTTCTCTCAAACCATTTTCTAGTGCTTTTTGAAGTGTGTTTTGGGTCATTGTCCTGCTGGAAGACCCATGACCTCTGAGGGAGACCCAGCTTTCTCACACTGGGCCCTACATTATGCTGCAAACTTTGTTGGTAGTCTTCAGACTTCATAATGCCATGCACACGGTCAAGCAGTCCAGTGCCAGAGGCAGCAAAGCAACCCCAAAACGTCAGGGAACCTCCGCCATGTTTGACTGTAGGGACCGTGTTCTTTTCTTTAAATGCCTTTTTTTGCCTTTGCCCAAAAAGAGAGAACATTCTTCCAAAACGTTTTAGGCTTTCTCAGGTAAGTTTTGGCAAACTCCAGCCTGGCTTTTTTATGTCTCGGGGTAAGAAGTGGGGTCTTCCTGGGTCTCCTATTATACAGTCCCTTTTCATTCAGACGCCGATTGATAGTACGGGTTGACACTGTTGTACCCTCGGACTGCAGGGCAGCTTGAACTTGTTTGGATGTTAGTCGAGGTTCTTTATCCACCATCCGCACAATCTTGCATTGAAATCTCTCGTCAATTTTTCTTTTCCGTCCACATCTAGGGAGGTTAGCCACAGTGCCATGGGCTTTAAACTTCTTGATGACACTGCGCACGGTAGACACAGGAGCATTCAGGTCTTTAGAGGTTGACTTGTAGCCTTGAGATTGCTCATGCTTCCTCACAATTTGGTTTCTCAAGTACTCAGACAGTTCTTTGGTCTTCTTTCTTTTCTCCATGCTGAATGTGGTACACACAAGGACACAAGACAGAGGTTGAGTCAACTTTAATCCATGTCAACTGGCTGCAAGTGTGATTTAGTTATTGCCAACACCTGTTAGGTGCCACAGGTAAGTTACAGGTGATGTTAATTACACAAATTAGAGAAGCATCACATGATTTTTCTAAGGGTGCCAATACTTTTGTCCACCCCCTTTTTTATGTTTGGTGTGGATTTATATCCAATTTGGCTTTAGAACAATTCTTGTTGTGTTTTTTTCATTGAAGACAAATTAAATGAAGATAATAATACCAAAGAATTTGTGATTGCAATCATTTTCAGGAAGAAACTGAGTATTATCTGACAGAATTTCAGGGGTGTCAATTACTTTTGGCCAACACTATATATGCATATTACATTTTTTTTTTTTTAAGTACAATAGAAGAAGGCAAAATTAAACCAAAGAGCTCTGCAGACTACAGAAAAAGCAGAGTCCTCCTTACGAACAGGCGATCTATAATGTCAGGAGAAGTCCGGATGACTTGACATCATAGGGTTGAGAGTTTTCATGGCTATCAGTGAAACAGTTCATTCAGTGTCTAGAAGGACAGGCCACCACCTGCTCCCTCTCCAGCCATTCCATTTCCTCCATCTTTTTCATATCCTTCTCCAGTTTCCCACACCACTGGATGTTAGCCACCTAAGACCTCCTTATTCAGCTCCTTGTGCAGCTCCTCCATCTCCAGGTTCCAGGCCCCCTGGATCGTGCTGACCCCATTCAGCTGCTCCAGCTCCTTGTCCTGCTTCTCCACTTTCCAGCTACTGGATCCCCTGGTTGATGGCCCCCTGGTTAGTGCAGAGCTCCTTAAACTGCTCCAACTCCTTATTCAGCTCCTTGTGCAGCGCCTCCATCTTCATCTCTAGGGTCTTGGCCCCCTGATTGCTTGTCCCCTGTATGGCGCTGGCTCCCTTCAACTGCTACAGCTCCTTGTCCAGCTCCATCTCTAGGTTCTGGGCCCCTGGGATGGTGCTGGCCCCCTTCAGCTGCTCAGCTCCTTATCCAGCTCTTTGTCTATCTCCAGGTTCTGGGCCCCTTGGTTGCTGGCCCCCTGGTTGGTGCTGGCTCCTTTCAGCTGCTGGCTCCTTTCAGCTGCTTCAGCTCCTTATCCAGCTACTTGTCCTTCTCCAGCTCCAGGTTCTGGGCCCCCTGGATGGTGCTGGCCCCGTGGATGGTTCTGGCCCCCTTCGACTGCTTCAGCTCCTGGATTCTTGCTTTTTGGATGATGTTCTCAGTGTTGCTGGTTCAGTCTTTTATCCTCAGCCAATAATTCTCCTGTTCCAAGCAGCCCAGGTATTGCTGCAGCAACAGGTGCTCTGGATCAGTAACTTGCGGCTGTGATCAACCAATTGGGTGGCATTAATGATGTGCCAACAGCTGCCCTCTGGAAACCTTCGAGCACTGTACCTGGATTGTCCCTGAAAAATCAGTTGTAAGCACTGCACCTCATCCTCTTCCTCTTGGATGGATGCCTTCTCCTAAACGGCTCCCTGCACTCCTCATCTTGCTTAGTGGAGGGATTTCCCTGGAATTGCCCTTTCTTCTCAGGTACTGCCCTGGACCCATTGGCTTGTTGGCTGGCCAGCAAGGATCACCCACATGCCAAATTTTGAAATAAGTTTAACAAGTCATTTAAAACCAGCAGTAAAAGCTGTAGAATTGAGAGCTTTCAGAAGAAAGGGATTTCAAAAACAAAAAAATAAAATATTTTTTTAAGAATCCATCTGAAGATCTAATCACATTCCATTACATGAAAAAACATAAAAATTAATTCTACAACTTCTTAATTCGTCGCCAGCTTGAAGGCCTTTTCTTCCTGGGGTTCTATCAATGTCTTTTGAGATAAAAATGTAAAAAAATGAAATCTTATATATATACATGTCAGGCCCAAATCAATAACATAGCAACAAGGAATTGAACAGAATTCCTGTCTCTAGACTAGAGGATGAAGATGTCATCAATGTAGTAACCCCAAATTGCATATGGGGGCCCCATGTGACATCCCCGTTCTATAAGACCAAGGTGTCTTTCAACCAACCCAGGAGAATATTAGCATTCATGAGGAACACAAAGGCTCCCCATAGCTGTGCCCTTGAGTTGGTGATAAAATTTGCCATTGAAGACAAACTAGTTTTGTCCCAAGTGCAAAAAAAGGTGCATAATTTATGTCGTATCAAGTAATTGCCCCTAGTACAGAGGTAAAATTCATCTGCCTCAATACCATTAATGTGCGGGATACTATTGGAAATTGACTCATCAGTTGATGTTAGGATTGAGTCCAAATGAATGCCCTCTAATTTGGTCCATAAAACAGTTACAGTATATTACTAATGTAAAAGGGCAATGAAGTACATCATCCAAGTATATGCTGGATTTCTGATCTAAAGCATTTATACCAGAGATTTTAGGGATTCCCGTTAAAAGGTCCAAGCCCTTAACTATTTTTGGTATAGAATAAAATGATGCAATTATCAAATATTTATAATACATAAATTCAAACTCATTTTTAATATTAGTCATTGAGAGCTTTAGTCAGAATTGCCAGTAGATCCCTTGAATAGGATCTTTTTGTAACACTTCATATGTAGTTTTGTCTGAAAGGATAGAATAATGTATCTTATATTATTCTGTAGCCATTATGACGATATTTACACCCCTATTTTAGGGCTTAAATACTATATTGTTATCCTCCAGAGGCCGTAGTGCCTCCTTTTTGGTTTTACAGAAGATAAAACCTGCACATTCGCTCAGTTCCAATGCAAATAATAAGTTCTTTATTTGATTCATACCTGCGACTTTGATTTTGTGACACACTTTCTGTTTCGGCTAAACAATATAGCCTTGTTCACAAGAGGTCACTAAAAAGAGAAAAACACTAATAAATGTTATATACGTATTTACATGATTTATATACACAACAGAAATTTTTAAAGAAGGCGTATATATTTTTAAACTAGTATTCATGATATGCATAACGGTTCATATTTAAAGAAACAGAAAGAGATATATA
This sequence comes from Allobates femoralis, assembly GCA_033576535.1. Taxonomy (NCBI): domain Eukaryota; kingdom Metazoa; phylum Chordata; class Amphibia; order Anura; family Aromobatidae; genus Allobates; species Allobates femoralis. The sequence goes on along the minus strand of JARQOC010000006.1, from coordinate 397,678,245 downwards.
AATAGGACAAGAAGATAACCCATAGAAGAAAAAGCATAGGAAACATGTGGTATATGGTAAGGACAGGCTTGGGTATATCTGATTTCAAGATGTTGCAGAGTCTTGGTATAGAAAGTATATGTACAATGTTGTCCAGCTGGAAGTAAATTTTGAAATGTTAGTATCCACCTGTCTCATGTTTCCAGCTTAACATAAATTTGTCGTGATCTAGTTGTTTGATCTTATCATAACGTATACTAACTGGAGATTGATCTTTATTATAAAGAATTACAGAGTTAAATCTGGTTTTGTATATTGTATGCATAAATAGCTCCATTACTGAGTATGAATTGAGTTTCCCTCCAGGATTCATTTATTATGTTTTTATGGAAGAGAGACCAACCCTTTCTAATCCCAGAGGAACATCAATGTCACCCAATTGTTGTCTTCAGTATGTATAAAAAGTGTCTGGGTAATGATCTACCAAGTTTGTTTTCATTAATGGAGTATATTGTAGATATTGATGAAGTTCCCACAGGTTATTGGGGTATGTCATCCATCTCATTCTGCTTAGATTCAAAAGTGACATCTTGTAAATTTGACTATGATCAAGTATTTTATGTACTTATACTGAAAGGAGTGTGTAGGCTAAAGCTGAAATTTTTCGAGTAATTTTTTTTTTTTTTTTTTCCTCTGTCTTCAAAACCTTAAAATCGGTTGTGTTTAACTGTCAACAAATACTCTAACTCGTGTCCCCTGGAAAAGCCTCTTTATCGTACTCTGAGGCAGTGATTGAGGAGAAGGCTTACCGTATATACTCGCGTATAAGCCGAGTTTTTCAGCCCAAAAATTGGGCTGAAAAGTCCCCCCCTCGGCTTATACGCGAGTCACTCGTATGCTGTGGGGGGGGGGCTGCACCGGTGGCTGGAGGAGGCAGGAGGGGGCCGCGGTGACCGCAGGCGGTCATGTGGGGCCGCCTCATTAGTGCAATGAATATGCACGGCATCCCCCGTCCATCAGCGGCGGGGGGATGCCGTGCATATTGCACTACACAGGCCCCCAGCAGTAACACACAGCCCCCCCTCCTTAGTATACCCCCCCCAGGCTGCGGCACCTGTTAAAATAACAAACTTTCATACATCACCTTTCCGGCGCAGCTCCTCCGCTCCGGCTTCTTCTTCTCTCCGTGCTTGCCGGTGGTCATCGTGACAACACAGAAGCAGGAAGAAGAAGCCGGGAGCGGAGGAGCTGCGCCGGAAAGGTGATGTATGAAACGTTTTGTTATTTTAACAGGTGCCGCAGCCTGGGGGGGGACATACTAAGGAGGGGGGCTGGGTGTTACTGTTGGGGGCCAGTATACCACCACTGGGGGCCTGTATACTACTGTTGGGGGTCAGTATATCCACACTATGGGGCCTGTATACTACTATTGGGGGCCAGTTATACCACCTACTGGGGCCTGTATACTACTATTGGGGGCCAGTATACCACCACTGGGGGTCTGTATACTACTATTGGGGGCCAGTATACCACCACTGGGGGTCTGTATACTACTGTTGTGGGCCAGTATACCACCACACTGTGGGGCCAGTATACCACCACTGGGGGCCAGTATACCACCACTGGGGGCCAGTATACCACGCACATGGGGCCTGTATACCACTGCAAAGGGGCCTGTATAACACTGCACAGGGGCCTGTATACCACTGCTGAGGGGCCTGTATAATACCACTGCTGAGGGGCCTGTTATACCATTACTGAGGGGTGCTATATACCAGTGACGGGGGGCTATATAATAAGATGGGGGTCTGCTGCATTTCATACCCTAGGCTTATACGCGAGTCAATAGCTTTTACCAGCTTTTGGGGGCAAAAGTAGGGGGGTCGGCTTATACACGGGTCGGCTTATACACGAGTATATACACGAGTATATACAGTAAGAGGAACTGGTCTTTCTTTAAATTGGTTGTCAAGATCCCCAGCAGGAGGGGATGCAGGGGTCTCCTTTTCTCTTAGAAGAACGAAATAGTAATTCTCCCTGTTCTTGGCAATGTCCTTTGTACTCTGAGCTTCTAACACCTCCCTCGGAATATTATTTATTGCCCTTTCAAGATCATCTCGGCCAATCCCCATGTCGGTTAGAGTCACTTCATTGGTGGTTAACGATCGTTCTTCATCTAGACTCTTACGATGCCGAACCATTTAGCCTCTACAATATCTGTGTTGTAATTTAGGTGTATTATGTACAGCTGGTCTGGGTGCCATGACCTAAAGCAAAACTATAAAGGCTTTTCGAGTAATTTTGCACATGTTAACCCCCTAACTCCGTCAGGTGAAGGAAGTGTAAGATCTTAGATATACCCAAATTCTGCTAATGTGGAGTCTGCATAGGAGTGCCTATTCCACATCCAGTCAATGATACAGCGCATGGAGCAGGACATGTTGTAGTTTCTAGCGCTAGAAACATTTATGCCTCCATCCTCTTTAGCAGCCATGGATTTAGACAAGCTAATTCTAGGGCTTTTTTTCCTCCAGATAAATTGAGCAAAATGATTATTAATAAATTTAAACATCTAAATGCCCTTTCACATCAGCGGTGAAAAAAACGCATCTGCCGCGATTACCGCATACCGGCTGCACTTGCAGCACGGTTGCGGCGCGGTTGCGGTAAACGCCATACAAGGTATAGGCGGACTTGCGGCAAGTGCGGTTTTGGCACTTGCGGCAGGTGCGGCCGCGAAAAAAAAACCGCGGCTGACAGCATTTTTTTTCGCGGCCGCACCTGCCGCAAGTGCCAAAACCGCACTTGCCGCAAGATCCGCCTATACATTGTATGGCGTTTACCGCAACCGCGCCGCAACCGTGCCGCAAGTGCAGCCGGTATGCGGTAATGCGGCAGATGCGGTTTTTTCACCGCATCTGCAGCGATTTGAAAAAAACGCTGATGTGAAAGGGCCCTAAGTATGTGTGCAAAAGAGGTATTGTTTGAAGTGGATACATCAGCTTTCCCATGCTGATCATTTTAATAAGGTGGGCCCTTCCCATATGTATTAGCGGAAGATCCTGCACACGCTTTCAATTGATTACAAATTTTGCTCAGCAAAGGGGGGGTCGTTCAAAGTATATATAGACGATACACTCTTCCAATTTTAATTTCTATATACATAATATAAGATTAGGCAATTACAATACCTCTCAGAGGGGTTTTCTTTAGAGCAGTCCCCCCCCCACCATCAATGGGAGGAGCTGACACTTGTCTGCGTTGATTTGAATCCTGAATATGTACCATATTAGTTAAGGAGAGTTACAATGTTGGGTAAATGGGCTTTTGGGTTTGGCAATGAACAGAATAATATCATCTGCCAAAAAGGCTGTTTGTAATACTTTTTCGTTAATTTTTTCATAATTCTTCCAAAAGTCGAAGGTTTTCACAGAGTTCCGCCGCCAAGTTATACAGGACCAGGAAAAGTGGTCAGACCTGTCTTGTGCCTTACTCTAGAGGAAAGGGCCTGGAGAGAAATCCTGGGGTGTATATCTTAGCATTGGGGAGTGATTCAAAGTGCGCACATATTGAAGAGAGGGGCCCGACAATGACATTTTGGCCAAGACCTTGAATATTCACTCCCATTTGGCATTGTCGAAAGCCTTTTTCATATTGATAGTAATCAATACCTGGGCATGACCTCCCCACAGGCTGAGCCCTGTACAAGTGGACCCTGTCCAGGGCAAAAGAACCTTTCTCATATTTAGGGTCGCCGATCTTCCTTTTATGAAGCCTGCCTGAGAATGGTATATATCTGGGAGGACCAAAGCCAATCTGTCAGCCATTATTTTTTAAATTAATTTGATGTCTGTATTTATCAGGGAGATTAACCTGTAAGAACTCAGGAGCTTGGGGACATTTTCTGGTTTCAATATCAATCTGAAGTTGGCCCTATTAGCTGAGGGGAACACAGAATCTCCATTCAAGATTTTGTTGACCAGTTGTTCTGTTATAATAGAAGCCGTCTGGTCCTGGGGCCTTACAGGGTTTTGAGTTTGTGATAGTGGATATTAGCTCCTCTTTAGATTTTGGCCTGTTTAAAAATGCTTTTTGCTCATCTGAAAATGTTGGCAAAACCACCTCGTACAGTATAGTGTGTGAAGGTGTTACTAGATTATTAGGTTCATTATACTGTATAATGTCCCATAAAATGAGCCTAAGGTATTATTGATCACTTGGGGGTAGGATTGGATCTGCCCGGAGGAATCTCTAAACTAATATATTCCTTGTGGTGGCCTAATCCCTATAGCTAGATTTGTCAGCATTCATCCCGCTATATTTCCATTTCTATAGAAATATATCTCTCTCTGAGACATAAATAGTTTCTCCCGCCTATCTGCTTGGACGTTAAATTTTGCCTGTTTTTGCAGCCTACACTCTTTGTTCGCCTGTGACAGGTCCTAGAGTTCCTCTGTGAGCTCCCCATAACGTTTTACAGTGTTCTTTTTTAAGTAGAACATATGCCATAATTCTTGCCCGGAGAAATGCTTTTATTGATTCTCACAGGCGAACTTATTGTGGGTGGTGACTTCCCCTACATGCGGCTGATTTCAGCTATCTTTATTCCATTTTCAAGTTTTTCAATAATTAGCTTTTTTTTAATCTCAACTATGTTTCTGGCCTTCTTTGAAGGACTGCTGACTCTAGAAACTTTCTTTGTTCCCATTATGCAGCTAAAATAAAAGGGTTAACTTATTAGCAGTACTGTATTAGAGTACTGTACATAGTTACAGTACAGTAGAAAAGGAACCTACAGCTAATTTTTTTTTGTACTGTGCTACATACAGTATAGCCTAAGCCAGGCAACTCCTGTATACAGTATGTGCAGTATATAGTACAGTATACAGTACAATATATGCGAAAGGGCCCTAAGTTCAGTTTCTGTCACACCTGGCATAAGGTCTTCTGGATATGACTGAACCAGATTTTCAGCAGCCATACGTATTTCAGGAGTGGACAGCGTACACAGATTGGATAAGAATCCAAACTTGGAGCACACATCATTATAAGCCTCCTTGCTGCAAACCACTATATAAGTGATCAATTACACTGTTAAAAACTTCAATTTTAAACTTTTTCCTTGGTGTAAGTACAGTGTTTTCTCCTTCCATGATCATAACGTCGATTATGTGGCCGAAAACGTTTCTGAGCAGCGCTGTATTCATTATGGCCACACAACTTAATTGCTGCTTCTTCATAGTGTTCAAACTGTTCTCGTTGACTCTGTATAAAGGCTGAAAGAGTCTTCAATAGAGCAACAACAGTGTTTAAATTCAAACCGGCTTCTTGCAGTGACAAATTTGTTTTATAAAATCTTTCCAAAATGGTGTTCCAAAAAACAACAAGAATAGTAGAATCCAATTCTGACAATTTATCCAGCAAAGAGCTAGCTTCATTTTTGCATGACTGTATTCTGGGTCAGAAGACATGCATTCTAGCAGACTGCAGATAGATTCATAATTTTGCAAAGTGCTGATACAGCATCATATCTGGCAGACCATCTTGTAGCAGACAGGTGCTTGACAACTGGTAGTCCTAAAGCTTTCTGTTTTTCCACCAGCAGTCTCCATCTTTGAGATGAAGTTGAAAAAAAAAACATAAAGCAGCTCAAGATTGTTAAAAAATCTGTAAACAACTGGGTTGCCCTCAGCACTGTTTTTACCCACTAAGTTGAGAGAGTGTGCAGCACATGGAATATATGTTGCATAAGGGCACTGCTCTCTTATAATTGTTTGGACAGCAATGTACTTGCCACTCATGTTAGCTGCATTATCATAAGATTGTCCTTGACAATCTTCAATGTCAATTTTATGTTCACTCAAGAAATCTAAAATTAGTTTCGCAATGTTTCTACCACTATGACCAAGAACTGGTAGAAACTGCAAAAATCTCTCCACAGGCCCACTTGGTAAAACATATCGTACAATGAAGGTTAGTTGATCACAGTGAGTGATATCAGGTGTAGAATCTACAGATATGGAATAAAATTTAGCTTTCTTTATCTCCTGTACAATTATACACAGAACTTTTGTTCCCAAAATTTGTATGAGTTCTTCACAGACAGTAGAGGAAAGATAAGATGTGTGCCTTTACCTTTGTGCATATTGTTTGATGTGCTCATCTAGAAACTCATCTACATTTGCCATAACTTCTAAGATCCCTAAGTAATTGCCATTGTGGGGAGAACCAATAATTTCATCTTTTCCTCTCAGTGGGAGGCCTCGTTCAGCCAGGTGCTGGATAACAATGACACATCTCCTAAGTACCTTACGCCAGTACAGCGTTTCACCCTCCAATTGCAAAATTATCTGACTATCAACTCGTCCAGAGCTTTGACCTCTTGCCACTATTGACAAGACAGATTGTTTGTGAGTATCACTACTTTCATGCCGAAAAAGCCGATCCTCTGCTGTTTCCAGTCATTAAATCCAAGAGTAAAAAGGCCACGTTTACTGGCAATCAGTTTGCATGGAAAACAATATAATTTTCCAGCTTCACTGCTGCTCGGCTCTTGGTGGTGTTCCGGTTGAGTTTTCTTTTTAAAGAATGTGTCTAACTTGGTGATTTTAGAAACCTCATATCTTTGTGTTGTTCTCTTCTTTTCTGAGCACCAGATTTGTGTGTTGAGTGCATCTATTAAAAGATAGTAAAATTCTGTAGTTAAAAATGGTGATGGTTATGAAAATAAGTGTAAGAATAGTGCATTGTCTAATGTGTAAAAGAGAGAAAAGTACCTACCTTATAAAATGGAGGTTCCAATCCTGATATTTTGGAATTAGAGTCTTCAACTTAATGCACTGAATGCTTCTAATATTGCCAGTTTGTCTGTGTCCAATAGAGGGGAAAAATGGTTGAATTAATTAACCCCTTGGTGACCAAGCGTTTTTTGAGTTCTGAATTTTCGTTTTTTACTCCCTACTCCAAAAAATCATAACACCGCCATTTTTCAAGCGATACAGCTGGGTGATGGCTTATATTTTGCAGGAACAGTTGTACTTTTCAGTGGTGGTAATTATTGTACCATACAATGCACTGAAAAAGTTTTTAAGTAGAGAAAAATAGAGAAAACGTAGCTCCGCACCATCTTATACAGCCAGGCAACTCCGGGTGGGCAACGAGCGGAGCTACTACGGCTTGCGGCAAAGAGGTGGGCGGCCGCGGGCGGTCCGGCCGTCCGCTTTGCACGAGAGCCCGGTTGTTACCGTTGACATTTGCCGCTGTGGGCGCCCCGCCACACTCTGCCGCCCCGCCACACTCTGCCGCCCCGCCACACTCTGCCGCCCGGGGCCCCCCCTCTTCCTGCTGAATCTATGACGGGATCAAGATTTTTACCTGCAGTTAGTGGAGGAGGTGGTGAGCCTTCCAAGGCACAGAGACTGATGAAATTAGCTGCCTTCCTGGGAATCTTCAAGGGAATTCAGCTGGCAGGCTGCAGGTGTGCAGACAGTGTGGTGCGTGCCGTGCTGCCTGTTTCTTGTATGGAGCATGCGTGTCGATGATGATGACCAGCCGGAGCGTGCCCTGGCGCCGCCGTTCTTCCTCTGGCGACAACAGCGAGGGAGGGGGACGTGAGTGACGTCACAATGTCACTCACACACACTACTAGCAGCTGCAGTAGCTACTACTACTAGCCAGCGATGTTGGGTGCGTCTCAGCGTCTGCCGTGTGTGCCACGCATGTAGCGAGCCGGTGCCGCGCCAGCAGCGGCCGTGTGCTCTGGGACAGAAGCGGCCGTGTGCGCCGGACCACGGGAAAGTGAAGAATTAAGAAGGCGAACAGGCGGACGGACCCCTGGGACCCCCAAGAAGCCTTGGGCCGGGGCGATCGCCCCAATGTAGATCTGCCATTGGCGCAGGGGGAAGTTGACGCGCCCTCACCCAGGGCTGTGGGGTAACTCGGCTCTCCGGACTCTCTCTGTTAGTCTGGGAATTCACGGTGATCCATCCCGAAGCCATGGCCCTGGGGGTCAACTGAAAAGGTTTGCTTTGTCAGTGTTCTATTTACAATTTGTCTTGTCATAACGCCACCTGCTGAGTCTGGTGATGTTCACCAGCGCCGCTCCAGTATTCCGGTGGACGGTGGTATGGCGGCTTGGATGGAATCGACCCCGCAGGCAGGACGGGAATCACCGGGGCAGGAATTCTTCTTAAGCTTTTCGACCTCACAGTGGGCACATCTTCTTCCTTCTCATCCTCCTCTTTCTCCCCCTCAGCCAGGAGGGGTGTGTTGACTTCATTTCCACTGGTATGAGTTGATTCGCTCCCAATCTCTCTCTCTCTTTCCACCTCCTTTTGTAAGTTTGAGGGGCCGGGGAGCTGTTGGTCTTCGATGTCACTGGTGTCAAGGGGACTCTTCAGTTCGAGTGTGCATTTTCCTTTCACATACTGTCGACTGGATCCCCAGTGGAACCACTCTATGCCTTTGCGGACTCGTCCCTTTGTTCTCAACCTGATGATCTTCCGATATGGAATTCCATAAATTTCCAAATTTACATGAACATCTATAGTAATGTCCTTGCCTTTTGGCGTCACTTTGTTTAGAGCTTGCAAATGCGGAGATTGTTTATTCCACTCTTCTTTCCATAGTTCACACTTTTTGTCATGGCCTTGAAGGCCGTAACGTTCAAATTTCAGTTCTAAGAAGTCCTCTTCTTCCTCTGTAGCGATTCTTAGGCAACACTTGTTGATTGTTATGTTCTTGTCGGTTTCATGCCGTAAACCTACATAAATCTCCTTTTCCTTGCATGTCTGTAATCGGAATCCTTTGTCATCACTATATGGAGCAAACCTTTGCTCCCTCACTAACGTCTCAAACTCACTAGTCCCCCCTAGAGACCACTATCTATATCCTCCCAGGGTTCCCTCCCACTTACTACCTTAGTGTGTGGGTGTCAGCTCTAGGGCTCCATCTTGTGACCATTGTCCTAATTGCAGTGGAGTACTACACTGCTTTTCTGGGTGCAGTACCCGTAGAGGGCGCCCCCCCCCCCGATTAGGCATGCTCATCCCCAAGCATCACACTCGCCCTTCGGGAAGTGAAAAACATTTTTCCCTTTATAGTCATCAACATTAACGGGTAAACTATATACAATCAAGAATATTTAGATTTCTTTCCTGTCCGGGGAGGCGCATACCTTTACCGTTGCATATTAAACTGTACACACATTATTCACTCTGGCCCAACGGGTTCGACTTCGCATGTGGGCCCAGCGGTAACCTCTAGTCCTACACAGTCCAATGTGCATTATCACCGCTGGGCCGCTCTTCACATCATCACACATAACTGGGGTTCAGTTCAATAAAAAGTTATCAAGGGTCTCCAGGGACACATTTTTCATTCAAAAAGGATTGCAGCAAGATAAAAGGGGTATATATATAGGGAAAAACAATGTCTCTCATCGGTAGTTCATTAATCAGTTTTTGAAACTCTTATGGCCACTTTACACGCAGCTACAGGTAACACTTTTCCACAGGTAACTTACTGGCTGCAGTGAAATCATGGAGACATAGTTCCATTTGTACACAGCAACAAGATAGAACCATGTCTCCATGATTTCACTGCAGCCAGTAAGTTACCTGTGGAAAACCTGTTACCTGTAGCTGCGTGTAAAGTGGCCATTATGGCGAACCATCCAAGCGGGGCAGGATATCTCTCGTATGTAACCTGTTCGCCTCTGAATAGATCACGTCGGGGGTGTCCGTGTCTTAAAAACGATTCCACATCCCTCCAGGTAAAAAAGACATAATCTAGTAGTCCTGATTCTCTTATAAAGCCCCATCGCTCTCTGTGGTACACAGATACGACCATACCCATTTTACGCAGTTCTATGTGTAATGGGGGCTGTGCACGGGCTTTGTCTCTAAGTCTTTTAGTTGTACGCTCCCTCTGATACCACTCTTCCCTTTCTCTATGCCTGCCTACCGGGCTCCTCTTGTCTGGGATTGACCGGATACTTGGCAGGGGTTGGTATGGGGGTGGTGATGGGCTGTGTCTATGGCAGTTGGGAATGGCACACACACACAACTCCGCGGCACTTGCTATTGCTGGGGGTCCTTGGCGGTGCTGCTGCCACGTTGTTCACTAGGCTGTTTCTGGTGTGCTTGTTCCTGAGGCTCCAGCCAGCTCGTCATCATCGTTGCGCTCTTCAGGCTCTTCGTACAGCTCCTTTACATTGACATCCAGCAGGATCCGCTCCGGTGCAGACACGAATGCAGTCTCCAGCCGGTGACTACTGCTGACTTCGGGCGGTGATGGTATTATCAGGGGCTCTGTCTCCGTCCCCGCATCCCAGGTTTCTGCTGGTGGTGGAAGGGAGGTGTGGTACTGTTCCAAAGCTCTTGCCGCAATCTCTGCCTCCCGCGCCTCACGGGCTGTCCTAGTCACCGACAGCTCGTAGGTCCGTTGCGCGCACCACCGCCGGCACACCCATGCGATCGTCTGCTCCATCTCCTGCCGGAGTCGGGTGAAATCTTCCCTCCAGTAGTCTGCATCCCCCACCAGCGTGAGTAGGGACACAGCCGCTGGATCGCCTAGCTTGGCTCGGGTCTGCTCCCCCAGCTCGCGGACCACATCTCTCCATCGGGGTGCTGCCATGCTGCCGGGTATGTAGAAGTCTAATGGTGTTTGTCCTTCTCTTCCGGTTTGTACAGCGATGGGCGGGCATTCCCCTGGAACTTCCTGTGGGCCCCCCCCCTGATTGATGGCAATCGGGGCGGCCACTCTTTTTCGCGCCTTTGGCTAGGCCCTCCTTCTTCTAGGGGCTGAGGCACTCCCAGGGCCTGCACATGTTGTTTACTCCATGGCGTAAGTGCCATCTTGGTCCCCATGCGGCAATGGCGGGAATCCATCTTGGCATCGGGCAAAGCCAGAGAAAGTCAGTTAAAGTCAATTTTAAGTCCAATTCAAAGCACACAGTACCCGGTAGTACCGGTGCACGAGATCCTGTTCGTGACGCCAGAAGTTGACGCGCCCTCACCCAGGGCTGTGGGGTACTCGACTCTCGGGACTCTCTCTGTTAGTCTGGGAATTCACAGGTGGCCATCCCGAAACCTTGGCCCTGGGGGTCAACTGAAAAGGTTGGCTTTGTCAGTGTTCTATTTACAATTTGTCTTGTCGTGATGCCACCTGCTGAGTCTGGTGATGTTCACCAGCGCCGCTCCAGTCCTCCGGTGGTCGGTGGTATGGCGGCTTGGATGGAATCGTCCCCGCAAGTGGGACGGGACCACCGGGGCAGGAATACTTCTTAAGCTTTTCGACCTCACAGTGGGCGCATCTTCTTCTCATCCTCCTCTTTCTCCCCTCAGCCAGGAGGGGTGTGTTGACTTCATGTCCACTGGTATGAGTTGATTCGCTCCCAATCTGTCTCTCTTTCCACCTCCTTTTGTAAGTTTGAGGGGCCGGGGAGCTGTTGGTCTTCGATGTCACTGCTGTCAAGGGGAGTCTTCAGTTCGAGTGTGCATTTTCCTTCCACATACTCTCGACTGGACCCCCAGTGGAACCACTCTATGCCTTTGCGGACTCGTCCCTTTGTTCTCAACCTGATGATCTTCCGATATGGAATTCCATCAATTTCCAAAGTTACATGAACATCTATAGTAATGTCCTTGCCTTTCGGCGTCACTTTGTTTAGAGCTTGTAAATGCGGAGATTGTTTATTCCACTCTCCTCTCCATACTTCACACTGTTTGTCACGCCCGTGAAGGCCGTAACGTTCAAATTTCAGTTGTAAGAAGTCCTCTTCATCCTCTGTAGCGATTCTTAGGCAACATTTGTTGATTGTTAGGGTCTTGTCGGTTTCATGCCGTAAACCTACATAATTCTCCTTTTCCTTGCCTTTCTGTAATCGGAATCCTTTGTCATCACTATATGGAGCAAACCTTTGCTCCCTCACTAACGTCTCAAACTCACTAGTTCCCCCCTAGTGGCCACAATATATATCCTCCCAGGGTTCCCTCCCACTTACTACCTTAGTGTGTGGGTGTCAGCTTTAGGGCTCCATCTTGTGACCATTGTCCCAATTGCAGTGGAGTACTACACCGCTTTTCTGGGTGCAGTACCCATTCTGTGGCACCTACGTAGTGGGGCACCACACCCCCCCTGGTGAAGCATGCTCGTCCCCAAGCATCACACTCGCCCTTCGGGAAGTGAAAAACATTTTTACCTTTATAATCATCAACATCAACGGGTAAACTATATACAATCAAGAATATTTAGATTTCTTCCCCGTCCGGGGAGGCGCATACCTTTAACGTTGCATATTAAACTGTACACACATTATTCACTCTGGCCCAACGGGACCGACTTCGCATGTGGGCCCAGCGGTAACCTCTAGTCCTACACAGTCCAATGTGCATTATCACCGCTGGGCCGCTCTTCACATCATCACACATAACTGGGGTTCAGTTCAATAAAAAGTTCTCAAGGGTCTCCAGGGAGACGCAACAAATCTTGCATCTAATATTAGATTTATATCTATTTATATGGGCCCGGGCCCCCATATCCTGGAGAGTCTCCTCAACATATAGGAACCCGCACGGACACTTAACAATATACACAATGGCAGATGTTTGACGTGAAATAACCTTGACTTTTGTCAATTTTTCCCATATGAGGATGCAATACAGAGTCACCATTAATAACATTGTTGCACTGGGCGCAACTTAAACAAGGGAGTGTTCTGTTTTTTTTCCTATTAGATAAAAAAGTATTTTTGCTATGTTTCAACGTACTACTGAAATAGGCCCTCACCAACTTACAGGTGCATCTCAATGAATTAGAATATCATCAAAAAGTTAGTTTATTTCAGTAATTCAATACGTAAAGTGAAACACATATATTGTATAGAGTCATTACACACAGTGATCTATTTCAAGTTATTATGTCTGTTAATGTTGATGATTATGGCTTACAGCCAATGAAAACTCAAAGGTCATTTTCTGAGACAATTAAAGTAGGGAGGATGAAGGGTAAAAAAGCGAGCTACCATATTCCACAAGACAACAAAGGGTGAATATAATATTGATTTATTAGTAAATGCATTTCAGGGCTCCCAGAAACACCCTGAAACATGACAATTTTACATTGATTGTCCTGAGGAAGGAGCCAGGGAGCCCTGAAACGTGTTGACTAATAAATGAATATTATATTCACCCTTTGATGCTTTGTGGAATATGGCAGTGAGGTGTTTAACCCTTCATCCTCCCTACTCTATATTCACCATACTGGGGACTGCAGCAGCCGTGACTCTCACAACCACACAGTGAAGCCTCTGATGCCTATTTAGGTCCTGACAGCAGGACAAGTAGTCCTCTAATGATAACCTCCTGCTGATTAAACAGTGATTTTATCAAAACTACTCTGAGCAGCCCAGTAAGTGAAGTGACACATCACTGGAATCAACATCTCTGGCTCTACATTATCCTAATTTCAGCTTAGGTGGCAAAAAAACAGGTGACAGATTCCCTTTAATATATTTCAGTAATTCAAGATATAAACTTTTTTGATGATATTCTAAGTTATTGATAGGTCCTGTATATACTTATGACACGATTCCCTCCAGGTATAAATATGAGTCATGATCTAATTTAGCATTGTAAATAATTATTGAAGTTGATGTGTCTATATCTATAATTCAATGCATATTGTTCGACACTGTCAGTGTTATTGTTAACATTTTCAATAAAAATATATATTAAAAAAAATAGTTAATTATTCATAAAAAAATGGGTATCAATACATTTAGTTCTATAAAAATAATTCCTTGATATGGAGAATATTCCAGAGATGTTAGAACATCGGGAATACAAATAATTCAGATAAACTGCTCACACTGTCACTGGGCAGAACCTGTCTGAGAGACAACTCTGCTAAGAATGAGGGAATCTGGACAGGGAGAAGCCTTTTACAGCAACATTCTAATGACATCACAAGAGTGATGATATCACAATGTGTTGGAACATTCCATTCCAGTCTGAGTGTTTAGTTGCTAGGTTTGTATGTTGTTAATAAAGTTAGAACAAAAATAAAAAAAAAAAGCGGAAGGTCACAGGAATAGCATGTTACATTATTACGAGCAATTCATATCGTGGTGGAGACCGCTGAGCTATACACAGATATACCATCAAGCTTCCACAAATGCTAACCATATATCTCAAAAAGTAATTCCTGCATTTACACAGGTTTTTTTCTTTTTCTCTCCTCTTTTATTTTTCCTTTTTTCCAACATCTTTTGCATTGGCAGATCTAGCGCAAGGCTCAGCCGTATCCTCCACCCAGATTACCAGCGGCAGTCTGAAATATAGACAAGTCCAATATCAGGAGTCGCAATAAATATCACAATAATCATTTTTTTTTTAATACTTTTTAATTTTTTTTAAATTATTTTGCTTTAGGTACAATAATATATATAAAATGAGGTTATAAAGGTCAAAGCAGACTTTTTCTAATTTTGTAATATGCGTCCCTTTAAATAAATCTATATATTTCGTACTCACGGTTCAAGCCTTTTGGAGGTAATGTCTGGAGCTCATGGATCCAGAAGGTTTCTCGCTGTAGTTACCTATTTTTAATACTCCCCCCACCCCCCTGCCTTCTTGATGGCTCCATTTTTTTCTGTGACTTGAAACCTTAATTGAGAAATAGCGTTTTCATCTCATTGAAACAACGGGGAAGGGGAAGCAACAAATCTTGCAACTAATATTAGATTTATATCTATTTATATGGGCCCCCAGGGACGTAAGTACAATAGGTGCAGGGGTTGCGATCGCACCCGGGCCCTGGAGCCTAGGGGGGCCCCAAAAGTCTCTTTAGCCTATAGAAAAAGACTAATACTATTAAAGATTTGCAATAATTGGGGGCCCCGTTGGAGCCTTCGCATCAGGGCCTCTGGGTCTGAAGTTACGTCCCTGTGGGCCCCCATATGCTGGAGAGTCTCCCCAACATATAGGAACCCGCACGGACACTTAACAATATATACAATGGCAGATGTTTGACGTGAAATAACCTTTACTATTGTCAATTTTTCCCATATGAGGATGCAATACAGAGTCACCTTTAATAACATTGTTGCACTGGGCGCAACTTAAAGAAGGGAATGTTCTGTTTTTTTTTCTATTAGATAAAAAAGTATTTTTGGTATGTTTCAACGTACTACTGAAATAGGCCCTCACCAACTTACAGGTGCATCTCAATGAATTAGAATATCATCAAAAAGTTAGTTTATTTCAGTAATTCAATACGTAAAGTGAAACACATATATTGTATAGAGTCATTACACACAGTGATCTATTTCAAGTGATTATGTCTGTTAATGTTGATGATTATGGCTTACAGCCAATGAAAACTCAAAGGTCATTTTCTGAGACAATTAAAGTAGGGAGGATGAAGGGTAAAAAAGCGAGCTACCATATTCCACAAGACAACAAAGGGTGAATATAATATTGATTTATTAGTAAATGCATTTCAGGGCTCCCAGAAACACCCTGAAACATGACAATTTTACATTGATTTGTCCTGAGGAAGGAGCCAGGGAGCCCTGAAACGTGTTGACTAATAAATGAATATTATATTCACCCTTTGATGCTTTGTAGAATATGGCAGTGAGGTGTTTAACCCTTCATCCTCCCTACTCTATATGCACCATACTGGGGACTGCAGCAGACACAGTGAAGCCTCTGATGCCTATTTAGGTCCTGGCAGCAGGACAAATAGTCCTCTAATGATTACCTCCTACTGATTAAACAGTGATTTTATCAAAACTACTCTGAGCAGCCCAGTAAGTGAAGTGACACATCTCTGGAATCAACATCTCTGGTTCTACATTATCCTAATTTCAGCTTAGGTGGCAAAAAAACAGGTGACAGATTCCCTTTAATATATTTCAGTAATTCAAGATATAAACTTTTTTGATGATATTCTAAGTTATTGATAGGTCCTGTATATACTTATGACACGATTCCCTCCAGGTATAAATATGAGTCATGGGGGGCGTGGTCTGGAGCTCGAGGGAAATGGACGCAGCTTGAAGAGCTCCTCAGCACACAGCTACAATCCGTCTAAAATCCTGGCCCTGACAAGGCATCCAAACAAGGATCGATAACTAACATCTTCTCAGACCCTCCCTGAGTGAAATCGACCATCTTCAAACAACCTAAATCCTGGTATTGTCAAGCTGCTTTTCCCTCCACATGGCGCGGCCTTCATATCCTCCCAGAGAGGCACCTCCACTACAGTGACAATCCCGCCTGCTCTCCCACAGACCGCCGGTTGATCTGAAGAGGAACCCTGCAGACTACACACGCATATTTCCCCCTATGAGACCGGTCCCTGACCTCTGAAGTGGTGAGTCTGAATACCGTTGGACTAGGAGACCACTCGTCACCACATCTCATACACACCGCTGCCGGGAAATAACTTCACCCACCTCTCTGCGGCTTTCTTAGCCCTTTAGAGACGGCCCACATTGACCCCGCTCTCAGAGACCCTCTACTTGTTGAGGTTCCTGCCGGTCCTGGAGAGGTCCCGCTGTCTCCTTCAGACCCCGCCGCCTTTCCCGCGCTGAAGCTGCGTGCAGCGACCTCCTGCAGCCCTGTGTGACGTGGCTCCAAGACCGCCGAAGCCGGCGAGATTCTCTGCTGAGGAATCTGCCGGTCCTAGAGAAACCTTGCTGCCTCGTGCCCTGCTGTCCATCTCGTGCTGAGACTGCATGCGACAGTCTTCCCCAGCAGCTCTGTGCTGACCCGACTCGGGTCTAGCAACATCGGCGAGCCTATCTAATCTGCATAGAGGGGTCTGTTGGTTCTGGAAAAGAGGTGAGATCTAGCCCCTTCTACTTACCACCGATCTCCTTGCCCAATAGTTTCCCCACAGGAGTCAGGAGGGAATCTAGATCCCAGTATTTAACCCCTGTGATACACCCCCTCAGGAGAAACCACAAAGTGAGACTCACGAGACTACTTTCCCCACACGGTGAAGTAAGGTCCTGGACTATCCCCTGCGCTCAGTATTCTGCTCATGTCAGATATTGGAAGATGTACATCTACCTAATTCTCCTTTGCTTTTTGAGATAAAGGGGATCTTCTAAAAGTTCAGTGTTAACGCACTTGACATCATTGGATATACTTAATTTGAGGAATCTCCTCACCCTGGACACATTAATCACCTTTACTACCCACCCTGATCAAACCTCTTCGTGTTCAGAGTTCTATGGACTATTCATATTGTTTTGCATTTATACTATTCAGTAAATCTGTATAATGTGTACCAGTTATACCTGAACTTATAATAATAAGTCTATTGTGCCTTAAAGATATTACTGATTACTGTTTACTATAGACGGTGATATTCAACCTTCACCCCAAAATGCCTAACACAAAGGTAAAAAACGCAAAAGATAAATTGAACATCTCATCTCCTGAAATAGGTAAAATCTCTGAAAAAAAAACATCTACGAGAGATAGATCAAGATCCCCAAATACATTTGAAAAATCAGACCATTGGTCAGATAGCTTTGAAAATCTTATGGACGAATCCCCACTCTTTGATAACCCTCAGAGTTGTAGGAAACGGAAAGAGTTGGAGACTGAATCTTACTCTAAGTCCAGCCCCTCAGATCACAGATCAATACAAAACCATACTGATTTTAAAACCCCAACTGCTAGTCCATTGAGACAACGCGTGCGGGCATCTTCAAATCCAGAATTGAGACTAGATCTTGATAGAGAGAAACCTCCCAACAAGGATTTCTTTTTAGAGATCTTTTGGCAACTTTAGATCAGTCCTGGAAAAACAATTTGATGATCTAGAGGGAGCTATATCAGCCATGGCGATTAAAACTGAAAAAAACGAACTTGACATTAAATCTCTCAATACCTCGGTAAAACAGGTCTCCAAGGAACAGAAAGCTTCTGACGAAAAAATTTTAGCAATGAAGATGAAGCTGACTGATATTGAAGATAGAGACAGGAGACTGAATTTAAAATTCAGAGGAATATCAGAGAACATCAAAACTGAGCAGATACAACCACATATCAAAAAAATCATTAGATCAGCTTTACCCGAAGTATCTGATCTTGACTTGACAATAGTGAGAGCTCACAGATTGATTAAACCCACTCACATAAAAGCAGACGTTCCTAGAGATATAGTCAGGTTCCATTTCTACCACACTAAAGGTCCCGTCACACTAGGCGATGTGACCAGCGACGTCGGAAGCGATGAGCGGGTGCCCGCTCGCTTCCGACGTCGCTGGTCACCTGTCACACAGAATCGCTGCGGCCGGCGATGCCGCAGCGATGCGGGCGGTGACATCGCTCACTGGGCTGGGCTCAGCCCAGCGAGCGATCCGCAGCAACGCTGCGGTATAGGCCGGATCGCCGTGCGACATCGCTCTGGCGATGTCACACGGCGCGATCCAGCCTAATCACTGGTCGCAGGTTGACAGGTTTACGGTTCTTCCTGTAAACCTGACAACCTGCGACCAGCGATAATTCGCGGTCGCGTCGCGCTGTCACACAGCGCGACGTCGCTGTGACGTCACTTTTTCGGCGATGTCGCTAGCGACGTCGCCTGGTGTGAAGCCACCTTAAGGAACGATTCCTAAACTACCTAAAATCTCATAGGAACCTCCCCAAACCGTTAGAAAGAATCAAGATTCTCATAGACCTCTCAAAAGAGACCCTGAATCAAAGAAAAAACCTCGCTGAAGTCACTGAGACACTACGCAAAAATGAAATCCTGTACAGATGGGGTTTCAATCCAGCTAAGGTTTTATTCACTTACAAAAGTAAATCTTTCTCAATAGACAATGCTAAAGAGGGTATGAATACACTACGTCAACTAAATATTACCATTACTTAATCCATGTTTCATACAATATTAATGCTGTGGCTTTATTGACCGTAACTGTAGCCCACATAGGAGGTTTATAGTTCTATTTAGACCCTCCGATTTGGGACATTCTATTGTTATTCGCTATAGATATTCCTAGGATAGGTTTATATCCTATATTATTCTAAGTTTTTCTTATTCTAATTTACTGTACAAGTCTTGACATAACTGCTGTATTGTTTTAAGACTTGAGATAACTGTTTACTAGTTGTTTTATAAGACCTTTTTGAAATACTAATATGTCTGTTTCAAAACCCGATTATACCACCCAACAATATATACTGAAAAGACAACATAACAGACTCCTTACTTCCCTGAGACTTCTCCAAACTCAAAACTGGACTCAACATGTCACTTAAACTAATGTCATACAATGTCAATGGCCTCAACTCACCTAAACGCAGATACCTGTTATGGAAACAAATCAAAGAATCAAATTCTGAGATAATATGTCTGCAAGAAACAAGATTCTCCTCAACTAAACCACCTAGATTTGATAACAAAAATTTTCAACACTACTTTTATTCTTCAAACCAAAAAAAAAAGGCTGGTGTGGCCATTTTGGTAAAAAATTCTGTTACTTTTGAAGAAATCTTGACCCTTGCCGATCCCAATGGCAGATATCTAATTTTAATTTGTAAAATCAACAATGTAATTTACACAATAGTTAATTTATACCTTCCAAATAAAAGTAATATTACCTTCTTAAATAGAACCATAAAACTTGTAAATAAACACAAAAGAGGTGAGCTTATCATAGTTGGAGACTTCAATATTGTTCCAGACCTTATATTAGACTCCTCTACCAAATCTCGCTTCTTTACCCAACCTCTTAACCCATGGTTAAAACGTGCAGAACTGTTTGACGTGTTCAGATGTCTCCACGCTAACTCTATCGAGTTTACCCACTTCTCAGGTAGATACAATTCATTCGCAAGAATTGATTTAGTTCTCTCAAACCTCTTCTCCCTCCATAAATTTACAAATATCTCTATTGGCCCAAGGACATGGTCCGACCATTCTCCTCTCTTTTTTGAATTCTCTTACTCACCAACAAACTACTCTGAAAAAATCTGGAGAAATAATAGTTTCTTATACACTCACCCCCACTACAAAACGGAAATCGAAAACACCATTAAAAACTACTTTTTAGAGAACGACACTAAAGAGGTTTCCATAACTACCCTATGGTCAGCATTTAAAGCGGTTTTAAGAGGGAAATTAATTCAACTTAACTCACACCTAAATAAACAAAAACGAGAAAGGACTAAAAAATTATTAGACAAAATCCAAACAACAGAAAATTCCCAAATTAACAACCCCAGCAATGATACATTGGAAAAATTATTCAACCTTAGATCCGAACTCAGAACAGCCCTAACCTCAGACTACGATAAAATGATTCAAAGATCCAAAACCAAATATTACCAATCCGACAATAAACCTACAAAATTTTTCGCTTCTAGAATTAAAAATCTAAGGATAAAAAACAGAATTAGTGTAATCAAAGACTCAACCGGACAGAAGAAATACCACCCTAAAGATATAACAAATATATTCGCTAAGTATTACGAATCCCTATATAACCTCAAATCGGACCCAAATACACATTTGCCGTCCTCCCAAAACTATCTTGAAATTTTTAGACTCCCTGAACTTACCCAAACTTTCAAACTCAAAAATCGATGATCTAAACACACCCTACTCCTCCCTTGAAATATCCACATTACTCCTGAAGTTAAAGAACGACAAATCTCCTGGCCCGGATGGCCTACAAAATGAATTATATAAGTCTTATTCTAACCTAATATCCCCCTATCTAGTCTGATTGGCAAACCATACAGCATCACAAGGCCAACTACCCTCAGAAATGCTGGAAGCAACAATAGTCGTGATTCCAAAGAACAAGGGAGACAACACAGACACAAAAAATTATAGACCCATCTCACTTCTCAATAGTGATATAAAAATTATAGCTAAACTGATAGCTAATAGACTACAAAAACATATCAATGACCTTGTCAAAACTGATCAGGTCGGATTCATTCCAAATAGAAATTCATCCGATGCCACTAGAAGAATTATTAACTTAATGTCCTATATAGAACTCTCAAAAAACCCGACTGTCTTCTTGGCTTTGGACGCCGAGAAGGCATTTGATAGGGTTAATTGGAAATTTCTCTTCCACACTCTCAATAAATTTGGCATTTCAGGTAACATCTTTAACTCAATCTCTGCCATGTACCTTAATCCATCAGCAAAGATTTATGCCAACAATACCCTATCCCAAAAGATTACAATGTCCAATGGTACTAGACAGGGCTGTCCTCTATCTCCCCTTCTTTTTGCCCTTTCTATAGAACCCCTAGCAGAATCAATTAGACAAAATAAAGACATTAGAGGCATCAAGCTGAAATCCCAAGAACACAAAATCACACTATTTGCAGACGACATTTTATTATCCGTCACCACCCCCTTAAAATCACTTCACCACATCGTCTCCACTATTGTAGAATTTTCCAGAATATCCCACTATAAAATAAACACCAATAAATCTCAAGCTCTTAAATTCAATATAGACAAAACTTTCCTAAAATAATTGGAAAATTTATTCCCATTTTCATGGGAAAAAGATAAAATATCCTACCTAGGTATATGCCTGACAAAACGGTTCAAAGAAATGATTAAAGTTAATTTCACCAACCTACTCAACACCTTTCAAGAAGATACACATGCCTTATCCAAACTACATCTATCCTGGACAGGTAAAGTGGTGGCATTCAAAATGAAAATCTTCCCTAAATTCATTTATATGATCCGAGCCATCCCTCTACAGATCCCTAAATCTTGGTTTAACAAATTCCAAAAACAACTTAGAAAATTCCTTTGGAGTGGTGGAAGATCCAGGATATCTAGTTTCACTACCGAAAGACATAAAAAAAGAGGAGGCCTTGGAATACCAAATCTCTACTACTATTATCTAGCCTCAATCATAAAACTATCCCAGAGCTGGTTCAGAGATAACAGAGATTCCTCCATCTGGACATCCATTGAAAAAGACTTATCCAACACCACCTCTCTTCCGGCTCTAATCCTAGTACATCTTCATAAACCGATTAAAACTTCTACATTCCCACCAACTACTCGAGCCACACTCTCAGCATGGGAATACTTATACAAAAAAATCAATCCCACACCTACACGTTCATCCCCTAAAAACATTCCCATTGAAACCCTAAAGCTCAGTATTCCTGGTCTAGACATATCCTCCTGGATGGAAAGAGAAATACACTATGTTAACACCCTATTCCCTGATGGTAGTTTAATACCTTTTAGATCTCTGGAAGAACAATTTAAACTAACATGGAGAGACAGAACTGCCTGGAGATTAATAAACTCCTCCTTGACCTCCCACTTTTCCTTCCCAAAACCCTTATCTGACCTATTTGACAATCCAAACAAATCTCTAATTTGGTTAACTAACAATATTTATAGACTTTTAAACGAAGATCTTGTATTTCAGAAACTATCTTACATTACCGCATGGGAGAATGAATTAAACTCAACTATAGATCTAGATAAACTAGCTTCGACAATAGAATTCTCCTACTCTAACACTCTTTGTGCCTCTATACAAGAATCATACTTTAAACTACTAGCTAGATGGTACTGGACTCCGTCAAAATTAAATCGTATTGACCATAAAATATCCCCAAACTGCTGGAGAGAGTGCATGCAAGCAGGGACACTCTTACATATCTTCTGGAAATGTCCAAAAATTGTGAGATTTTGGGTTGAAGTCCAAGACCTTATATTTAAAACTACCAGTATGAAGTTAACACTCACTCCCCAAATGGCTCTTCTCTCACTAGGAGTTACAGACCTTCCCCACAATATTAGATTTATTACCTCCCAGATTCTTTTAACCGCTAAGGTCCTCCTAGCCGCTAGATGGAAAACTACAACCATACCTACATCCTTGGAATTAATTGATAGGATATCCTCCCATTGCACATTCGAATTTAGCTACGCTATTAGAAACAATTCCTACAACAAATATCTCCGCAATTGGGAACCATGGATATTATCCCACTCTCTTAAACATCTTAACAGGACCATTGACGACACCACCACATCATAATTTTCACATTTTAGGAACCTTTAAATGTCTCTAGGGAAAAAGAAGGAAGGATTGAAAGAAATGGAAAAATAACCTGGCTACCTCCTTACTTAATTGATTTAATCGGGTATAATAATCTATTCTAATGTACTCTTAAGTTATGTTTGTTACTTGTCGTGTTTAAGATGTAAAGTTCTTACTTGTTAAAATTCAGATTGTATAAACATACAACTCACATTGTAACCCTATGATTATCCCAATGTTTCTGTTTGTCTATGTAATGTATAATATCCCTATGTACACTAACTACCTTGTATAAACTACCCAATAAAAATATTGAGAAACTAAAAAAAAAAAATAAATAAATATGAGTCATGATCTAATTTCGCATTGTAAATAATTATTGAAGTTGATGTGTCTATATCTATAATTCAATGCATATTGATCGACACTGTCAGTGTTATTGTTAACATTTTCAATAAAAATATATATAAAAAAAATAGTTAATTATTCATAAAAAAAAATGGGTATCAATACATTTAGTTCTATAAAAATAATACCTTGATTTGAAGAATATTCCAGAGATGTTAGAACATCGGGAATACAAATAATTCAGATAAACTGCTCACACTGTCACTGGGCAGAACCTCTCTGAGAGATAACTCTGCTAAGAATGAGGGAATCTGGACAGGGAGAAGCCTTTTACAGCAACATTCTAATGACATCACAAGAGTGATGATATCACAATGTGTTGGAACATTCCATTCCAGTCTGAGTGTTTAGTTGCAAGGTATCAAGGGGACTCTTTAGTTCGAGTGTGCATTTTCCTTTCCCATACTCTCGACTGGACCCCCAGTGAAACCACTCTATGCCTTTGCGGACTCGTCCCTTTGTTCTCAACCTGATGATCTTCCGATATGGAATTCCATCAATTTCCAAAGTTACATGAACATCTATAGTAATGTCCTTGCCTTTCGGCGTCACTTTGTTTAGAGCTTGTAAATGCGGAGATTGTTTATTCCACTCTCCTTTCCATACTTCACACTGTTTGTCACGCCCGTGAAGGCCGTAACGTTCAAATTTCAGTTGTAAGAAGTCCTCTTCATCCTCTGTAGCGATTCTTAGGCAACACTTGTTGATTGTTAGGGTCTTGTCGCTTTCATGCCATAAACCTACATAATTCTCCTTTTCCTTGCCTTTCTGTAATCGGAATCCTTTGTCATCACTATATGGAGTAAACCTTTGCTCCCTCACTAACGTCTCAAACTCACTAGCTCCCCCCTAGTGGTCACTATATATATCCTCCCAGGGTTCCCTCCCACTTACTACCTTAGTGTGTGGGTGTCAGCTTTAGAGCTCCATCTTGTGACCATTGTCTCAATTGCAGTGGAGTACTTCACCGCTTTTCTGGGTGCAGTACCCATTCTGTGGCACCTACGTAGTGGTGCACCCCCCCCCCCCCCCCCCCCCCGGTGAAGCATGCTCGTCCCCGAGCATCACACTCGCCCTTCGGGAAGTGAAAAACATTTTTACCTTTATAATCATCAACATCAACGGGTAAACTATATACAATCAAGAATATTTAGATTTCTTCCCCGTCCGGGGAGGCGCATACCTTTAACGTTGCTTATTAAACTGTACACACATTATTCACTCTGGCCCAACGGGACCGACTTCGCATGTGGGCCCAGCGGTAACCTCTAGTTCTACACAATCCAATGTGCATTATCACCGCTGGGCCGCTCTTCACATCATCACACATAACTGGGGTTCAGTTCAATAAAAAGTTCTCAAGGGTCTCCAGGGAGACGCAACAAATCTTGCATCTAATATTAGATTTATATCTATTTATATGGGCCCGGGCCCCCATATGCTGGAGAGTCTCCTCAACATATAGGAACCCGCACGGACACTTAACAATATACACAATGGCAGATGTTTGACGTGAAATAACCTTTACTTTTGTCAATTTTTCCCATATGAGGATGCCATACAGAGTCACCATTAATAATATTGTTGAACTGGGCGCAACTTAAACAAGGGAATGTTCTGTTTTTTTTTTCTATTAGATAAAAAAGTCTTTTTGGTATGTTTCAACGTACTACTGAAATAGGCCCTCACCAACTTACAGGTGCATCTCAATGAATTAGAATATCATCAAAAAGTTAGTTTATTTCAGTAATTCAATACGTAAAGTGAAACACATATATTGTATAGAGTCATTACACACAGTGATCTATTTCAAGTGATTATGTCTGTTAATGTTGATGATTATGGCTTACAGCCAATGAAAACTCAAAGGTCATTTTCTGAGACAATTAAAGTAGGGAGGATGAAGGGTAAAAAAGCGAGCTACCATATTCCACAAGACAACAAAGGGTGAATATAATATTGATTTATTAGTAAATGCATTTCAGGGCTCCCAGAAACACCCTGAAACATGACAATTTTACATTGATTGTCCTGAGGAAGGAGCCAGGGAGCCCTGAAACGTGTTGACTAATAAATGAATATTATATTCACCCTTTGATGCTTTGTGGAATATGGCAGTGAGGTGTTTAACCCTTCATCCTCCCTACTCTATATGCACCATACTGGGGACTGCAGCAGCCGTGACTCTCACAACCACACAGTGAAGCCTCTGATGCCTATTTAGGTCCTGGCAGCAGGACAAGTAGTCCACTAATGATAACCTCCTGCTGATTAAACAGTGATTTTATCAATACTACTCTGAGCAGCCCAGTAAGTGAAGTGACACATCACTGGAATCAACATCTCTGGCTCTACATTATCCTAATTTCAGCTTAGGCTACTTTCACATAACGATTTTGTGCAGTCCGACGCTGTCCGATTTTAATCGGACAGCATCGGATGCAACAAATCGGAAGCCATCGGTCCGATTTTTTATCGGATCCGAGCAGCACTGTCCGATAAAAAATCGGACCGATTGCATCCGATGGTATCCGATTTGTGCATCCGATCCGATTGTAAATCGGATCCGATTTTATGTTCACTCCTCCCACTGTGTCTATATATATCTCTATACAGTGTGTTCAACACTTTTTCTTGTGGAAATGGCAGGAGCACATGAGCAGTTTTGCAGGCACATGGATCTCGCTTTTGAAGCTGCACGTCGTTTAGTGGTAGCCTGGGATGCGGAACGTAGAAGACGACGCAGTCGTCAACGCCGTCGATTATGGATGCACCCAATTAATTTTCACCGGCATTCTCATGGAGTTTTTGCTGTCTTGTACCCAGAACTGCGTCAGGATCCCCAAAAATTCCACAATTATATACGGATGTCATCTCGTAGTTTCGACGAGTTGGTGGATGGAGTACGAGGCTACATCCGTCGACGGGACAGGACTTTCCGGCGTGCAATAACGACAGAAGAGCGACTAATGTTAACCCTTAGGTATGTGTAATTTCATATTTTTCACTCTATTTTTTGACTACATTATCCTATTTTTTTGTGAGATGGCATTATCATTTACATTACAGACTTTTTTGACAACGTTTTAAAGTATTACGCTCCTTTTGCATAAGCAATTTCACGTAGATCGTAGCAGATGCAATTTAAAAATGCATCTGCTGCATCACGTCAGACCTGCGGTTCACTTGCGGCAAGCGTCATGCAATGTGTATAGAGCTTGCGGTATAAGTGTCCTTCATGTCCAATAAGAGCGTTACCGCCCCTTGCGTCATTTGTGTCTAAGAAAAATACAATACTGAGATTTTTTTTTTGTCTTCAAAAGCTGGCGCAAGTGCCATTTCAACAATTCCTGCACCTGATGTACACTTCCTGCAAGCACCATACACATTGCATGAGGCTTGACGAAAATGACCTGCACATTTACGTTAAAGCCTCTGAAAATTGTATTCAAACGCATCTGCTGCGATCAGTGGGAAACGAGTGATGTGAACGGAGCATAATCGTCATGTTGTGCCCTGTGGGCATGTAAATTGTGTTAAAGTGTTCTCCCACTTTTTCTAATAATGTATCACTACAGGCCATGCAGTGTTGGATTCCTCAAGGTACATTATTTGTAGTGGTAATCCATCGTCATGCCTATATGTATGATATTGCCGTTAAGGTAGCCCGAGCTACATATTATTAACTATTTTCGATGTAATAATGCTAATTTATTTCAAAATCATTGCTAATACTACTAATAATACATTTTTGATTTTGTGCAGGTACCTGGCAACAGGTGAAAGCCTCACGTCCTTGCATTATATCAATTCCGGATGGGAATTTCCACAATATCTGGAATCATTTCAGAAACCTGCTGGGCGCTGTGGGAATTTTTACATGTTGAATTTATCCCGCATCCCACTACCCAGCAATGGCTGCAAATATCCGCAAAATTCGAAGAGATTTGCCAATTTCCACATTGTATCGGTGCAGTTGATGGAAAACATGTTCGCATTATGAAGCCGGCTGGAATCAGCTCTGAAATTTTTAATTACAAAAAATATTTTTCGATCGTGTTGATGGCAATTGTAGATGCAGAATATAATTTTGTGGCTGTGGACATTGATGCATTTGGACGGGGAAACGACTCTCAAATCTTGAAGCAGTCAAACATGGGTCGGCGTATTTACACCAATGACTTTAACTTCCCCACACCAACACCGCTTCCTGGCACTACAGACCCTCCAATGCCCTATGTGATAGTCAGTGATGAGGCGTTCCAAATGTGCCCTAATCTAATAAAGCCATATATTAGCCAGGGTTTAACTAATACCAAAAGGATTTACAATTACAGACTGACGCGTGCACGACGAATGGTGGAGTGTGCTTTCGGGCTCCTAACTGCAAAGTGGCGAGTCCTGGGCACAACGATAAATCTTAAGACTCAGACAATTGATGAGGTAGTGAAATCATGTGTTGTACTTCATAATTTTATCTTGAAGCGAGAAAGACCAGTGTATGACCCCGAGGAGATCGTCTCTAGCCCTTTGAACAATGTTAGTCTCCCTCCATTGCGTACAACTGTCGCAGTATCCGAAATGCGTGATCGGTTTGCAAATTATTTTGTTTCTGATGATGGACGAGTTCCTTGGCAAGATCAGATGATCTAACATTAAAAACTAATTTTAACCCCTGCTTTAGTTTAATAGAGGTACCTGTATATAGATTGTTTCTATATTGATTTAACTAACAATTTATGTTTTTATTTTACACTTTAAAATAAAAAAATTTGATGACAAAATTATTTTTGAGTTTCATTTAATCTATGTTTTATATTTATATAAATGTTGTATTACATTTTTATTCATATTTTAACCTGCCTAGCGGTATTCCCGCTTCTAACTCGGGGTTAACTTTCACTGCCACAAGCGTTGACCCCGAGTCAAGCTCGGGTTTACCCGCTGCCAGTGCCACAGGTGATTGTGATTAGCTGGGGTGGGGGTTTGGGGTGCTAGCAGCAGTGCCCTCTCCCCCGCTCATCCTCCCTGTTCCCCTGCGACTTCCCCCCTTGAAGCTAATCCCCCTGTGCTCTGCCACTGACCAGCCTACACCCGACGCTTCCTCCAGCTCACCTGATCCAGCTCCCGTCGCCGCTGACTCCTTTTGTGCTCCGGTCACCGTCTTCCTCCTCCTGCAGTCCCGCCGTCAACGCCAACCTCCGGAGAGTGCTGCAGCTCATTGTGAGGAGTGGGGGAGGGGTGTTGTGATCGGCTTGCGCTGCTTGCTTGCGCTGCTGGGGGAATTTTGTCGCAAGCACCACTGCTGCGGCCGATAGATGAGGAGCCCCCCCCCCTCCTCATCCCCCTGGCTACCAGCAGTGCTGGTGCCGGGAAGGGGGGGGGGCTTGAGCTGGTCTGGTTACTGGTGGCGGTGGGTGAGGCGGGGGTGGGGGGGTGCTGACAGCACAGCTCCACCGCCTGGAGCCTTAGATGAGGTGCAGGGGGGGTGGGTATGTGTTTCAGACAGTCAGCGGCTCCGCACCCTGTGATGGCCAGGAGGGATGCGGACACATGCGGCTGAACGCTGCTGTTTCAGGACTGCGGCTAGCTACATGCTATCTGCGGTATTGAAAAATCAGCAGCTGCTGATGGAATTACAGACATCCGGATGCACACAGGACTGGAGGGCACAAGTGGCCCTCCCGTTCTGTGTGCTGATCCGTTCCGAGGCTGTCTGGGTCATCCCTGACAGCCCCGGATCGGATCACACCGTGGTGTGAAAGAAGCCTACATTATCCTGGTGATCCAGAGATGTCCCCGCTTTGATCGGCGTTGGGAGCCCCTTCGGATGACTCCATATTACTTCCTGTTTCCGTCTTTGTGAGACACAGCGGCTCATTACAGGCGGAAGTGGGCTTGAAATTAAAAAGTATAAAGTTTCTGCACTTAATAAAAAAATGTAACATTTTGGGCCATATTATAAAAATCTTAAATTTCGGCACATAAAAAATTTTTGGATTCAAATAAATAGAACCGCTTTTACAAAATTCATGACATAATCATACCGCCAGGGAGGTTAATATAGCAAAAGTGTGTTTTTGCCCTCTTGAAAATCAAGAATGCTGATATCCAAGATCAACAAAACAGTGCATGTAGCTAAAACAATCTTGACCTTCTCTAAAAGTGTTCTTGCTTGTCCATGTCTCAGAGTGTGGTGGATTACATTCACTTCAACAATTTTTCTATAGACACACTTGGGTGTTCATATTGTATGGTCATGGCTCTTCAGGTACAAGCATCTGTGACTTGATAGTAATCCGAAATACTCCAAGCAACACAAACGATGAACTACATTGTGTTCTGATCCAGATTTTACTAGTACTGTTATGAACTGTGTGTTTCATTGTTATCACTTTTGTCTTTATGCCCAAAAGGCTTGCACCGTCCATAGTGTGCTATCGACAAAAGGCCATTTTAAACCTAATAGTTGACAGTTTAGTTGTGAAAGTGTAGAATCTGTTTCAGTACACAAGTCAACCAATACACTCTCCATGTATTGTGTTCACTAATGTACAAAAACATATAAACATTTAAAATCCATGTATATACATGGTAATGTGCATATGTATGTACATGTCAACATGAATATGCATACATCGCCACATTACCATTACAATTGTGTTAATTTTACAGGACACTTACAAAATGATAAAACAAAACACATAGTTATCGGGTCCAACAAAATTTTATTAATAGCTTTAAACAAATAAATTAAGGGGGTTGGGGGTTAAACGCTACGATACGTCGTGGTGGGCGTTGAACATTTTGGAGGAGGGGGTGGGTCAGTGGAGGGTGGTTGAGTGGGGGAATCGAATGATGGAAATGAAGGGCTTATAAGATCTAGGTTAGCATTTGAGGTGGGAGTCGCAGGGTCCA
The DNA here is from genome assembly GCA_033576535.1 of Allobates femoralis. Lineage (NCBI taxonomy): Eukaryota > Metazoa > Chordata > Amphibia > Anura > Aromobatidae > Allobates > Allobates femoralis. The sequence continues at coordinate 397,647,869 of JARQOC010000006.1, read as the reverse complement.
GGAATGAAAGAGAAGGAGTGGAGGAGCAGGAGTACTGATTAGGAACAGAGGAAGTGTGGGTTACAATTGGGGATTGTTGGGAGTAATGGTAGGTTTGGGAGGGATGATGGTGGACTTGGGAGGACTGTTGTGGTTGGGAGGACTGGTGGTGGACTTGTGAGGACTGGTGGGGTTGGGAGGACAGGTGGGGTTGGGAGGACAGGTGGGTGGTTATAGGCCAGGAAGTGGATGGGTTTGATTGTAAAGAAGAAGAAAAATGAGGATGGGTAAAGGAAACAGAAGATGGGTAGGAAGGGTGGGAAACTGTTGGGATGGTGTATCTTGGCATCAATGATACACCAGGGGTAGTCCGACGGGAGTCATGTGCTGACTCAGCATGCCACTGTAATTGTCCGACTTGTCTATCAACATGTGATCGAAATGGAGCGACAGTGTCCGGAGGATCATCGATTCGATGAGGTTGGGGGGCCAGAGGTTGAAGAGATGTCCGTATGTTAGGGCCCATCTGCCTGGCCTGCTCCATCAGTTCCTGGCAGCCCCGTAATATATAGGACTATAGGACTGCTGATCAGAGGACATGTTTTCCATTTCCCTGACCACCGATCGAAAATCCAGGGTGGTATTATCTTGTAAATACCCCTTCACCTCCATCAGGTCGATGTGGAGCCGCTCAAAAGCATTTGTCATGTTTTGAGACAATTCTCTCCACATCTCCTGCTGGAGCTGACAGAGGTTTAACAATTCAGGGGCAACGTTCCTATCTACCCCCCTCAGGCGCTGTCGTGCAGGGCGATTATCAGGTGTAATCGCATCAGCGTCAGAGGGCAGAGATAGGGGAAAACGTCTCGCACTGTCTTCCGCAGTCTCTGGGGCCTCCGAGGGAAAGGATGAAGCAGAGTGTTCTGGCTCGGCAGATGGGCCAACGGACGCAGCCAAGACGTCACCGCTTGCAGATGGAGGGACAGCCCTAGGAGGCAGTTCAATAGGTCTTGCGGGCTCCAGTGTACTCCCGTGCGTTCTGTGTATAAAAGAGAAAAAAAAGAAGTTAAGCTTTAAGACAACACTGATGAAAACAAACTTGGCTCAATGAACATGTGCTTGCCGTGCGTACACATGTAAAAGCCAAGGTAATCGGGTGAATCACGATATGTTATTAAACTGAGGACATTTGTTTTTGCATGGAGCATGGGTACGTTAGCTGCACATGTGTGCGTGTTTTGTAAACACGGTGACTTATGTCAATCTTGAAAAAACAGGGAACGATGATACACTAACATTTAAAGACACAAGGATGTCAGTGCGACATTCGTGTGTATGGACCACGTAGCAAACACTAAATTCTGAGCAAAATCCAATTTAAGTCTGAAATTGATCAAGCGATGTCCAATACTCTCCGTAGGGGGCCACTCATTAGGCTCATCAATATCGAATCTACATAGAAAAATTGTGGCCCGTAAGTCAGATTTTTGACGTCGCAGAAGCAAGGTGACTATGAAAAAAAAAACTGTCTGTGTGCTATCCGTGGTGTCACGTATAGCACACGGACAGCTACCATCGTCTCACAGCTCTGTTAATGAAAACGTTTTTAGGCTCACCCACCCAGACATCAGTGTATTCACGCACGTAGTAAACATACACGTTTATAACCTGTAATAACATTTAAATAATTATAACAACAAAATGAAAAGAATAAAATTAAACTATGATACTTACTCTCTAGCAATCATGCTGGGTCGCTGGAAATCTAACGCACGGGAGTACCGATACCGGGACCTCTTTGAAGCTCCGGACCCACTGCGAACCCGCAGGTCCTCATTAAACTGCCTCCTATAGGTGTCCCTCAAATTATTCCATCTGTTTTTCACTAGGTTACCTGCAAAAGAAGAATAAAATGTAGACAACAAATGTTTAAAACATGAAAAAGAAAATATGTTCCAACACATTACATTGTCCTAATATACTCCCTTTATCATGTCAAATATTTTTTTTTGTTTTAGGAAAAAATATGTACAGTTCAACCTCCATCCAGTGTATAACATTTTATTTCTTTGATTCTTTAATATTACTAGAAAATATTACATTTTAAAAATAATGACGATACATAGTCCTACAAAGTACACCTACGTTGAGCCTACTGCCTCTTTTTTTATATACGTTGTGCGTGTGGACCAGCTGAGCAGTCACATAAGCACATGTGACTGATAGTTCAAAAAAGTGGGCAGTGCACAATACACATTAATGTACATGCTATCGGTGGTGTAGCGAGATCGACGGCAGCATATCGGCAGTGAGGTTTTCTTGTTGGAAGTGGTGGGCCACTGGATGCCACGTTATAAAAATGACAAGAACTTATATGTACGGTGGGGGGGTTACAGTATGAACAGTGTAATAGAGGAGGCCTAAATGGCGGATGAATAAAAAAAGCCGATATATATAATAAAAACCTGTTAAAAAAAACATAGAAAAATAAGGAAAACTTACGGTGACGATCTTGGCCACGCTCGTTTAGAGTCTCCCAACCTCTGAGCACCCCATTGCAGACTTGGTCCCAGAGTCGTCTGGTGGTAGCGACGTTTGCGTGGTTAGGGTCCCGATGGTCCCAGAGGGCTGTCCTTGTCTCCACCAATTGGATCAGGAGTTCGGCTTCTATGTGGAATGGTCCCTCCTGAACCGTACCCCTCTGAGAACCCTGTAAGGTAAATATGGAATCATTATTAAAATCATTAGAAAGAAAAATAAAATTTTTGGATATTACAGTAAATAATCTACTTACACGGGCCCTACCACGCCCGGCTGTACCACGACGACTCTGGGAACCCTGCGTTTCTGATCCTCCTTCTACCGTTGGTGTCTGTGTAAAAGAAGGTTGTAATTATAATTTAATTAATTAATAAGTAACCAGCATAACATAATTAAAAAACATATAATAGACAGCTTGAGGAATGGCTCCTTACATGCTCCATTTCCCCTGTCGCCATGTCAACAGTGGCCTGCTGGTCAGCATTTCCGTCTTGGCTGTCTTGTGACATTGTTGTAAACTTCAAAAACAAATAATCAGTAGATGTATATTGTAATCTGTCGAACAAAATAAACAATGCATTTCTATCAATATAATTATGAATGTGTGTAAAAAAAAAAAAAATGTTAACATTTAGAAAATGGAAACTTTTTTAAACCATCACACAGTTCAACTTTTTCACCACCAATGAAATACCACATCTATTCTCATTCACGCCTGGAACACACACACAAACCCTAAAGGCACACACACATACATACATACATACATACAGACACACACACACATATATATATATATACAGACACACACACACACTCAAACAGACACACACAAACACACACATACATACATACATACAGACACACACACACACACACACACATATATATACACACACACACATATATATACACACACACACACATATATATATACACACACACACACACACACACACTTAAACAGACACACACAAACACACACATACATACATCCAGACACAGTGCAAGTCTATTCCATCTTTGCACCCTAACAAATTTTTGGACTCACATACTCACCTCGCTAGATTTTCACTGTCAAAGGCAACTCTGGCTTTTTGGAAGTTGTCAGGATGCTGTCAATGGTTGACAAACAGGAATCTGTGGAAACGTAAAAAGAGATATACATCAAAATCAATAAACTTATTAATACTACAAGAGAACACAATAAAGTGAATCTTTGACACTATTCAACTTTTGCACGACCTACTGTCATGCATGCCTAGAACCCACACACAAAGCCTAAAGGCCCACAAACAGACACACACACACACACACACACATACATACATACAGACACACACACACACACACATATATATACAGACACACACACACTCAAACAGACACACACACACACATACATACAGACACACACACACACACATATATATATACACACACACACACTTAAACAGACACACACAAACACACACACATACATACATCCAGACACACACACATACTTATACATCCAGACACAGTGCAAGTCTATTCCATCTTTGCACCCTAACAAATTTTTGGACTCACATACTCACCTCGCTAGATTTTCACTGTCAACGGCAACTCGGGCTTTTTGGAAGTTGTCAGGATGCTGTCAATGGTTGACAAACAGGAATCTGTGGAAACGTAAAAAGAGATATACATCAAAATCAATAAACTTATTAATACTACAAGAGAACACAATAAAGTGAATCTTTGACACTATTCAACTTTTGCACGACCTACTGTCATGCATGCCTAGAACCCACACACAAAGCCTAAAGGCCCACAAACAGACACACACACACACACACATACATACATACAGACACACACACACACACACATATATATACAGACACACACACACTCAAACAGACACACACACACACACATACATACAGACACACACACACACACATATATATATACACACACACACACTTAAACAGACACACACAAACACACACACATACATACATCCAGACACACACACATACTTATACATCCAGACACAGTGCAAGTCTATTCCATCTTTGCACCCTAACAAATTTTTGGACTCACATACTCACCTCGCTAGATTTTCACTGTCAACGGCAACTCGGGCTTTTTGGAAGTTGTCAGGATGCTGTCAATGGTTGACAAACAGGAATCTGTGGAAACGTAAAAAGAGATATACATCAAAATCAATAAACTTACTAATACGACAAGAGAACACAATAAAGTGAATCTTTGACACTATTCAACTTTTGCACGACCTACTGTCATGCACGCCAAGAACCCACACACAAAGCCTAAAGGCCCACAAACAGACACACACACACACACACAAAGCCTAAAGGCCCACAAACAGACACACACACACACACACACACACACACACACACACATACATACATACACACACACACATATATATATACAGACACACACACACATATATATATACAGACACACACACACTCAAACAGACACACACACACACATACATACAGACACACACACACACACACACATATATCTACACACACACACATATATCTACACACACACTTAAACAGACACACACAAACACACACATACATACATACAGACACACACACAAACTTATACATCCAGACACAGTGCAAGTCTATTCTATCTTTGCACCCTAACAAATTTTTGGAATCACATACTGACCTTGCTAGAGTTTCACAGTCGACGTCAACTTGGGCTTTTTGTCAGTTGTCAGGAAGCTGTCAATGGTTCACAAACAGGAATCTGTGGAAACGTAATAACACTTATACATCAGAATCAATAAACTTATTAATACGACAAGCCTGGGTGCACCCCTGCCTCCTGGGTGCACCCCGGTGTCCTGGGTGCACCCCTGACTCCTTGATGCATCCCTGCAGCCTGGGTGCACCCCTGCCTCCTGGGTGCACCCCGGTGTCCTGGCTGCACCCCTGCCTCCTGGTTGCACCCCTGCCTCCTGGATGCATCCCTGCAGCCTGGTTGCACCCCTGCCTCCTGGATGCATCCCTGCAGCCTGGGTGCACCCCTGCCTCCTGGGTGCACCCCTGCCTCCTGGATGCATCCCTGCAGCCTGGGTGCACCCCTGCCTCCTGGGTGCACCCCGGTGTCCTGGCTGCACCCCTGCCTCCTGGTTGCACCCCTGCCTCCTGGTTGCACCCCTGCAGCCTGGGTGCACCCCTGCCTCCTGGATGCATCCCTGCAGCCTGGGTGTACCCCTGCCTCCTGGGTGCACCCCGGTGTCCTGGCTGCACCCCTGCCTCCTGGTTGCACCCCTGCCTCCTGGATGCATCCCTGCAGCCTGGGTGCACCCCTGCCTCCTTGATGCACCCCTGCAGCCTGGGTTCACCCCTGCCTACCGGGTGCACCCCTGCCTCCTTGGTGCACCCCGGTGTCCTGGCTGCACCCCTGCCTCCTGGTTGCACCCCTGCCTCCTGGTTGCACCCCTGCAGCCTGGGTGCACCCCTGCCTCCTGGATGCATCCCTGCAGCCTGGGTGCACCCCTGCCTCCTGGGTGCACCCCGGTGTCCTGGCTGCACCCTTGCCTCCTGGTTGCACCCCTGCCTCCTGGATGCATCCCTGCAGCCTGGGTGCACCCCGGTGTCCTGGGTGCACCCCTGCCTCCTGGATGCACCCTTGCAGCCTGGGTGCACCCCTACCTACCGGGTGCACCCCTGCAGCCTGGGTGCACCCCGGTGTCCTGGCTGCACCCCTGCCTCCTTGATGCACCCCTGCAGCCTGGGTGCACCCCTGCCTACGGGGAGCACCCTTGCATCCTTGATGCACCCCTGCAGCCTGGGTGCACCCCTGCCTCCTGGGTGCACCCCGGTGTGCTGGCTGCACCCCTGCCTCCTGGTTGCACCCCTGCCTCCTGGATGCATCCCTGCAGCCTGGGTGCACCCCTGCCTCCTTGATGCACCCCTGCAGCCTGGGTGCACCCCGGTGTCCTGGGTGCACCCCTGCCTACCGGGTGCACCCCTGCAGCCTGGGTGCACCCCTGCAGCCTGGCTGCACCCCTGCCTCCTGGGTGCACCCCTGCCTCCTTGATGCACCTTTGCAGCCTGGGTGCACCCCTGCCTACGGGGTGCACCCCTGCCTCCTTGATGCACCCCTGCAGCCTGGGTGCACCCCTGCAGCCTGGGTGTACCCCTGCCTCCTGGGTGCACCCTTGCCTCCTTGATGCACCCCTGCAGCCTGGGTGCACCCCTGCCTACGGGGTGCACACCTGCATCCTTGATGCACCCCTGCAGCCTGGGTGCACCCCTGCCTCCTGGGTGCACCCTTGCCTCCTTGATGCACCCCTGCAGCCTGGGTGCACCTCGGTGTCCTGGGTGCACCCCTGCCTCCTGGATGCACCCCTGCAGCCTGGGTGCACCCCTGCAGCTTGGGTGCACCCCTGCCTCCTGGATGCACCCCTGCACCCCTGCCTACGGGGTGCACCCCTGTCTCCTGGGTGCACCCCTGTCTCCTGGTGCACCTCTGCACCCAGTTTGAACAGTCCACTCACCTCACCCACGCTGCTCCTAAACACCAGTCAAAATGGCGCCTGTACAGAGCTGTGGGAGGGCAGGGGGAGGGCTATGAAGCAGTCTGTGAGGCTTTTGAGCATGCTCTGTGCAGAAAATCGTTTGCCGATTTTCTGTCCGAGCAGAGCACCATAGGGAACCTTTATAATAGATTCGGAACGATATCGGTCCGAATCTACCCGATTTCTGACTCGGAAGCTAAAATCGTAGCAAGCTCCGATTTTGGCTACGGAATAAAATCGGAGATAATCGGATCGGACGGAATTCGGATGGCAATTAGTGCACATCCGAATCGGTTCGATCCCCATAGGAAGTCATAGTGCAAAAATCGGCTCCGATGCTGTCCGATTTTTATTGAACAGCGTCGGATTTGCAGAAATCGTAATGTGAAACCACCCTTAGGTGGCAAAAAAACAGGTGACAGATTCCCTTTAATATATTTCAGTAATTCAAGATATAAACTTTTTTGATGATATTCTAAGTTATTGATAGGTCCTGTATATACTTATGACACGATTCCCTCCAGGTATAAATATGAGTCATGATCTAATTTAGCATTGTAAATAATTATTGAAGTTGATGTGTCTATCTATAATTCAATGCATATTGATCGACACTGTCAGTGTTATTGTTAACATTTTCAATAAAAATATATATTAAAAAAAATAGTTAATTATTCATTAAAAAAAATGGGTATCAATACATTTAGTTCTATAAAAATAATACCTTGATATGAAGAATATTCCAGAGATGTTAGAACATCGGGAATAGGAATAATTCAGATAAACTGCTCACACTGTCACTGGGCAGAACCTGTCTGAGAGACAACTCTGCTAAGAATGAGGGAATCTGGACAGGGAGAAGCCTTTTACAGCAACATTCTAATGACATCACAAGAGTGATGATATCACAATGTGTTGGAACATTCCATTCCAGTCTGAGTGTTTAGTTGCAAGGTGTCAAGGGGACTCTTCAGTTCGAGTGTGCATTTTCCTTTCACATACTCTCGACTGGACCCCCAGTGGAACCACTCTATGCCTTTGCGGACTCGTCCCTTTGTTCTCAACCTGATGATCTTCAGATATGGAATTCCATCAATTTCCAAAGTTACATGAACATCTATAGTAATGTCCTTGCCTTTCGGCGTCACTTTGTTTAGAGCTTGTAAATGCGGAGATTGTTTATTCCACTCTCCTTTCCATACTTCACACTGTTTGTCACGCCCGTGAAGGCCGTAACATTCAAATTTCAGTTGTAAGAAGTCCTCTTCATCCTCTGTAGCGATTCTTAGGCAACACTTGTTGATTGTTAGGGTCTTGTCGGTTTCATGCCATAAACCTACATAATTCTCCTTTTCTTTGCCTTTCTGTAATCGGAATCCTTTGTCATCACTATATGGAGCAAATCTTTGCTCCCTCACTAACGTCTCAAACTCACTAGTTCCCCCTAGTGGCCACTACCTATATCCTCCCAGGGTTCCCTCCCACTTACTACCTTAATGTGTGGTGTCAGCTTTAGGGCTCCATCTTGTGACCATTGTCCCAATTGCAGTGGAGTACTACACCGCTTTTCTGGGTGCAGTACCCATTCTGTGGCACCTACGTAGTGGGGCACCACACCCCCCCGGTGAAGCATGCTCGTCCCCGAGCATCACACTCGCCCTTCGGGAAGTGAAAAACATTTTTACCTTTATAATCATCAACATCAACGGATAAACTATATACAATCAAGAATATTTAGATTTCTTTCCCGTCCGGGGAGGCGCATACCTTTAACGTTGCATATTAAACTGTACACACATTATTCACTCTGGCCCAACGGGACCGACTTCGCATGGGCCGCTCTTCACATCATCACACATAACTGGGGTTCAGTTCAATAAAAAGTTCTCAAAGGTCTCCAGGGAGACGCAACAAATCTTGCATCCAATATTAGATTTAAATCTATTTACAGTATATGGGCCCCTAGAGACGTAACTACAATAGGTGCAGGGGTTGCGATCGCACCCAGGCCTTGGAGCCTAGGGGGCCCCAAAAGTCCCTTTATCCTATAGAAAAAGACTTATACTATTAAAGATTTTGCAATAATTGGGGGCCCCGTTGGAGCCATCGCATCGGGGCCCCTGGGTCTGAAGTTACGCCACTGTGTGCCCCCATATGCTGGAGAGTCTCCCCAACATATAGGAACCCGCACGGACACTCAACAATATACCGTATATACTCGCGTATAAGCCGAGTTTTTCAGCCCAAAAATTGGGCTGAAAAGTTACCCCCTCGGCTTATACGCGAGTCACTGTATACTGTATACAGTATACAGTGCCCCGATCTATATACAGGCCCCCCCCGCCGCAATCCTGTAAAGGAAGAGATTCGTATACTTATCCTTCCGCTGTCCCGCTGCCGCTGTCCCCATCTTCATCCAGCGTCTTCCGTATTCTTCCGGGTTCCTCCGATGGTCGCAGGCAATGACGTCGTTGCCGGTGCGACAGAGGAGGAAGCTGAAAGAAGACGGAAGACGCTGGATGAAGATGGGGGAGCGGCGGCGGGACAGCGGCAGCGGGACAGCGGATGGATAAGTATACTAATCTCTTCCTTTACAGGATTGCGGCGGGGGGGTGCCTGTATATAGATGGGGGGGCTGCATATACCTCCTGGGGCTGCATATACCTCCTGGGGCTGCATATACCTCCTGGGCTGCATATGAGGCTGTATATACCTCTGGGGCTGCATAAGGGGCTGCATATACGTCCTGGGGCTGCATATGGGGCTGTATATACTTCTGGGGCTGCATATACCTCCTGGGGCTGCATATGGGGCTGTATATACCTCTGGGGCTGCATATGGGGCTGCATATACCTCTGGGCTGCATATACCTCCTGGGGCTGCATATGGGGTTGTATATACCTCTGGGGCTGCATATGGGCTGCATATACCTCTGGGGCTGTATATACCTCTGGGCTGCATATGGGGCTGCATATACCTCTGGGGCTGTTTATGGGGCTGCATATACCTCCTGGGGCTGCATATGGGGCTGTATATACCTCTGGGCTGCATATGGGCTGCATATACCTCCTGGGGCTGCATATGGGGCTTTATATACCTCTGGGACTGCATATACCTCTGGGGCTGTATATACCTCTGGGGATGCATATACCTCTGGGGCTGTATATACCTCTGGGGCTGCATATGGGCTGTATATACCTCTGGGCTGCATATACCTCCTGGGGCTGCATATGGGGCTGTATATACCTCTGGGGCTGCATATATCTCCTGGGGCTGCATATGGGGCTGTATATACCTCTGGGGCTGCATATGGGGCTGCATATATCTCTGGGGCTGTATATACCTCTGGGGCTGCATATGGGGCTGCATATACCTCTGGGGCTGTATATACCTCCGGGGCTGCATATACCTATGGGGCTGCATATACCTCTGGGGCTGTATATACCTCTGGGGCTGCATATACCTCTGGGGCTGCTGTATACTACCACTGGGGCTGCTGCTGTATACTACCACTGGGGAGGCTGCTGTATACCTCACTAATGGGGGTTGTATACCTGTGATGGAGTCCACCCTCGGCTTATACGCGAGTCAATAAGTTTTCCCAGTTTTTGGGGGCAAAAGTAGGGGGTCGGCTTATACACGAGTATATACGGTACACAATGGCAGATGTTTGACGTGAAATAACCTTTACTTTTGTCAATTTTTCCCATATCAGGATGCAATACAGAGTCACCTTTAATAACATTGTTGCACTGGGCGCAACTTAAACAAGGGAATGTTCTGTTTTTTTTTCTATTAGATAAAAAAGTATTTTTGGTATGTTTCAACGTACTACTGAAATAGGCCCTCACCAACTTACAGGTGCATCTCCATGAATTAGAATATCATCAAAAAGTTAGTTTATTTCAGTAATTCAATACGTAAAGTGAAACACATATATTGTATAGAGTCATTACACACAGTGATCTATTTCAAGTGATTATGTCTGTTAATGTTGATGATTATGGCTTAAAGCCAATGAAAACTCAAAGGTCATTTTCTGAGACAATTAAAGTAGGAAGGATGAAGGGTTAAAAAGCGAGCTACCATATTCCACAAGACAACAAAGGGTGAATATAATATTGATTTATTAGTAAATGCATTTCAGGGCTCCCAGAAACACCCTGAAACATGACAATTTTACATTGATTTGTCCTGAGGAAGGAGCCAGGGAGCCCTGAAACGTGTTGACTAATAAATGAATATTATATTCACCCTATGATGTTTTGTGGAATATGGCAGTGAGGTGTTTAACCCTTCATCCTCCCTACTCTATATGCACCATACTGGGGACTGCAGCAGCCGTGACTCTCACAACCACACAGTGAAGCCTCTGATGCCTATTTAGGTCATATTTTATTTCTCAGACCCTCCCTTCTCCCTACTTAAATTTTGTATTGTACAAAAAATTCAGCAGCACACTGCTAAAGCCAACAGTTTGCAATTGAGAGTGTCAAATAGAATACAAAAAGAAAAACAAGAGGCCTTATGGGGTCCAGGAGAGGTTTATAAGCTAGTTAGGGTCCCATCAGATGTAAGGTCGCCTTGCCACGGTTGATGGGCAGGCACTTATTGGCCAATAGATGCGCTCAGAACCTTAGAATAATTGTATTTAAAAAAAAAAAAAAAATTGTTTTTATCTGAATTTTTTTGAAAAAAAATATTTTTTCTCAGACAAAAAACTTTTTGTATTCTATTTGACACTCTCAATTGCATGTGTTGGCTTTAGCAGTGTGCTGCTGTAGTCTTTGTACATTATGTTGTTCAGTGTTGCAGCTCTCCACCTGTGTTTTCATGCCCCTGGGAGGTGCTGTCTGTGTTTTTTTCCTTTTCTACTTTCATTTTCTGAGATAATGACCTTTGGGTTTTCATTGGCTGTAAGCCATAATCATCAACATTAACAGAAATAAACACTTGAAAATAGATCACTCTGTTTGTAATGACTCTATATATGATATATGTGTTTTACTTAAAGGGAATCTGTCATCAGGTTTCTGCCATCCCATCTGAGAGCAGCATATTGTAGCGATTGGGACCCTGATTCCAGTACTGTGTCACTTACTGAGTGGCTTGTTGTCATTTTGATAAATTTACTGCTGGAGATTTAGCAGTTCATGAATATGCTGGACTACCTGGCAGCAGGACAAGTAGTCCTGTAATGATAATCTCCTGCTGATTAAACAGTGATTTTATCAAAACTACTCTGAGCAGCCCAGTAAGTGAAGTGACACATCACTGGAATCAAGATCTCTGGCTCTACATTATCCTAATTTCAGCTTAGGTGGCAAAAAAACAGGTGACAGATTCCCTTTAATATATTTCAGTAATTCAAGATATAAACTTTTTTGATGATATTCTAAGTTATTGATAGGTCCTGTATATACTTATGACACGATTCCCTCCAGGTATAAATATGAGTCATGATCTAATTTAGCATTGTAAATAATTATTGAAGTTGATGTGTCTATATCTATAATTCAATGCATATTGATCGACACTATCAGTGTTATTGTTAACATTTTCAATAAAAATATATATTAAAAAAAAATAGTTAATTATTCATAAAAAAAATGGGTATCAATACATTTAGTTCTATAAAAATAATACCTTGATATGAAGAATATTCCAGAGATGTTAGAACATCGGGAATACAAATAATTCAGATAAACTGCTCACACTGTCACTGGGCAGAACCTGTCTGAGAGACAACTCTGCTAAGAATGAGGGAATCTGGACAGGGAGAAGCCTTTTACAGCAACATTCTAATGACATCACAAGAGTGATGATATCACAATGTGTTGGAACATTCCATTCCAGTCTGAGTGTTTAGTTGTTAGGTTTGTATGTTGTTAATAAAGTAAGAACAAAAATTTAAAAAAAAAGCGGAAGGTCACAGGAATAGCATGTTACATTATTACGAGCAATTCATATCGTGGTGGAGACCGCTGAGCTATACACAGATATACCATCAAGCTTCCACAAATGCTAACCATATATCTGAAAAAGTAATTCCTGCATTTACACAGGTTTTTTTCTTTTTTTCTCCTCTTTTATTTTTCCTTTTTTCCAACATCTTTTGCATTGGCAGATCTAGCGCAAGGCTCAGCCGTATCCTCCACCCAGATTACCAGCGGCAGTCTGAAATATAGACAAGTCCAATATCAGGAGTCGCAATAAATATCACAATAATCATTTTTTTTTTAATACTTTTTAATTTTTTTTTAATTATTTTGATTTAGATACAATAATATATATAAAATGAGGTTATAAAGGTCAAAGCAGACTTTTTCTAATTTTGTAATATGCGTCCCTTTAAATAAATCTATATATTTCGTTCTTACGGTTCAAGCCTTTTGGAGGTAATGTCTGGAGCTCATGGATCCAGAAGGTTTCTCGCTGTAGTAGCCTATTTTTAATACTCCCCCCACCCCCTGCCTTCTTGATGGCTCCATTTTTTTCTGTGACTTGAAACCTTAATTGAGAAATAGCGTTTTATGGTTAATCTCTTTTTATTACATTTTTAAAAGAAACAAGAAAAAAGTCATTACAACTTATACAAGAAAAGATAAGTCAGGAAGTACAGATAATGAATTCACATTAGGACATCGGTACAAAAGTAGTACGGTATTCAATGTATATTCTCCAGTTTCTATACCTTCTTCAAATATAAGGCGGTTTATTCCTATAGTCATATACTACAAACAGGGGGTTATGGGACCCCTGTCTTAGTCAAGGGGTTTACCGCAATGAAGGGGGTTAGGGAACTCTTTTATTTTCTCCAAAAATATTATAATATCAAACTCCCCTTTGCCAATTAGGTCAGGAATAAACGGGTATTTATTGGGATAATACTTCACAACTCTTCCCGACCCTGAAGAGCCAGTGAAGGCCAAGCCTCATAGGACCGAAAAAGGTCCGTTCCAGCTGGAATAGGATTATCCTCAGCAGGGTTCCCCAAGATAACAGGCTCATTGCGCCCTTCATTTCTACTGAAACCACATAAAAGGGTAAACTGCAGAGATAATTTGCAAGACTAAAACTATTGAATAACAGAGTAGATATAGAGCGAGAAGGAAGAAAAATAGACAGAGATATTAGAAAGGAAAGTAGGGACTGAACTAAATTAAACGGTAACAGGATAAGAGAATAGTAGGACCAAGGGGGAAAGAGGAATAGGGGGTAGGGGGTACCTCGACCCTGTGTCAACCACTTGCCGAATCCCCACATCAACTTCAGAAAAAGTTCTCCTAAATTCAGTCTAGTCTAGATATAGTATCCACTCAGTCCAGGTCACTGAAAATTTATCCCGAGAATCTGTAGCGTCAGCCGCCAGCTCCTCCATTCGGTATAGATCCATCATCTCTTTGAACCAGTCAAGCAGAGAGGGTACCTGGGGAGTCCTCCAGGATCTCGGAATTAGGGCCTGGGCGGCTGAGACACAGAAACAGAGGATATCCTTCTTATTAAGCCCATAGGTCCAGGAAAGATGGACAGTAGAGCTACTTCAGGACAACAATTAACCTGTTTACCTGTTATTCGTGTGTAAACGCCGAACACCCTAGACCAGAACTGCTGGATTTCTATACAGCCCCACCAAATGTGAAGCATCGTCCCTGGCTCTTTCCCACAACACCAACAACTGTCTGAAATTTCAGGGAGCACGCGTTGCATGGCCACAGGACATAGGTACCATCTGGTGAGCAGCTTATAGCTCCTTTCTTGTGCGACACGGGCACTGGCTAATTTGTGAGTAAATAAAAAGCTTTTCTGCCATTCATTAACTGTGATGTTCCTGCCTAGTTCCCTATCCCAGGCCCGCTGGAAGTGTAAGGTGTCCTGATCTCGAAGGGATCCTAAGGACAGGTATAGGGCTGAAATTTTACGTTCGGGGGTGAATCCTGTTGGAACATTCTCTCCAATATATTTGGTGTCAATCTCACCCTGCACTCACGGCCAGCTGGAAATAAAAATGATTTATATTGGAGGAACTCGAACCATCTAAGAGGCATAGTAGGGTCAATAGATTGGATCTCCCTCAAAGAAGGTAAATCCCCGTTGGATAGGGTCTGTCCCATTCGGGTGTCGTTCACACTCTGCCAGCACAAAAATCTTTGCCTTCCAAACCCAGGTGAGAAAGCTGGACTAGAAAAGAGAGGGGTGAGTGGACTGAGTTTGTCATCTGTAAAGAGTGTTTTCGTCACTGAATGCCACACTTGTAGAGTGGACCTGGTCATGTCAGAGAGATGAAGGAGTTCTTTTATGATCCCAGGACAAATCCAGGGTAAATGTCTCAGCCGGATCCACAGGCCGTCCTACTCCCCCTCCACCCACCTTTTTGAGGTCGCGCAATAGTGCCAGTCCAGGGCTCTTGTGAGATAAGAAGCTAAAAAAAATCTATGAATGTTAGGTAGGTAACCCAAACCCCCCTCTAGATCTAGGCAAGGAAAGGATATTAATCCCAAATCTAGATCTCTTCCCGCCCCAGGTAAATTTAATGATAAGGGATTGTAGTTTATTAAAAAACATTCTGTCTGGTGAGATAGGAACTGTTTGAAAGACATACAGGAGTCGGGGTAGGACATCCATTTTAATAACATTCATTCTCCCGAACCAGGAGAGCTTTAATTGCCGATATGCTGAAAAAGCTTCCTCTACGCCAGATAATAGGGGTGGTAGTTTAACGTAAACAATTGCCTAAGATCTTTTGGAATAATAACTCCCAGGTATTTATTAGCCTCCGCCCTCCATTTGAAAGGGAACTGCCTAGTTAAGTGAGCTACTAAATCTCCAGGTAAAGAAATATTCAGCGCTTCCGTCTTGGAGCAATTAACCTTGAAGTTACTTAACCGACCGAACTGTTCAAATTCTTTCAAAATTGAAGGGATCGAAATGAGGGGCTGTGAGACATAGAGGAGAAGATCATCGGCAAATAGTGCTGTCTTGTGGTGATTATGACCCAGCTCGATCCCATGGATATCAGTGTTGGCTCTGATTGCTGTGGCTAAATGCTCCATTACTATAACACAGAGGTCCCCAATGTCAGTCCTCGAGGGCCGAACCAGTGCAGGTTTTCAGGATCTCTTTAGTATTGCACAGCAGGCAATGATTCCAATCCCTGTGCAATAGTAAGGAAATCTGAAATCTGCACTGGTTCGGCCCTCGAGGACTGACATTGGGACCTCTGCTATAACATATAGCAGGGGTGACAATGGACATCCCTGCCGGTCCCGTTTGCAATTTTGAACGGGGAAGATAGAGCGCCCCCAATCCTCACCTTGGCAGACGGTGAGGAATAGAGAGCCATAATTCCGTGTAAAAGCGAGGGCCCAGGCCAAGTTGAATCAGCGCCTCCTTCATAAACCCCCAGTGGACTCTGTCAAAGGCCTTTTCAGCGTCCACAGAAATCACACCAAGCGGAGCTGAAGAGCTTTTGTCCTTAGCTATAAGGAGGAGGGTTCTAATTGTGTTGTCCCTAGCCTCCCAGCCTCTGACAAAGCCCACCTGGTCCGAGTCAATCACGGAAGGTAAGAGCGGAGCTAAACGGTCAGCTAATATTTTAGAAAATAGTTTGACATCCACATTCAGTAACGAAATCGTCCTGTAGTTTGATACTGAAGATGGGTCTTTCCCAGGTTTGGGGATGACGCTGATATGGGCTTCCAAAGACTGAGGCACGAAATCAGAGCCCCTTAAAACAGCATTAAAGGCCTTCAGGATTGCGGGAGTCAGCTGGGTCCTATGCATTTTATAAAAGTTGGGTAAAAATCCATCTGGACCAGGACATTTTCCTGATGGGGTAGATTGAATAGCCCGCAACAGTTACTCTCCTGAGATCTCCTCGTCTAGCATTGTAACAGCCTCTTTAGCCAATGTTGGGATCGCTGTTTTATCTATATAACTCTTAATCCTTTCTGACAGTTCCGAGGACGGTGCATCAGTAATTGTCCCTTGATATTGTAGAGATCGAGATAGTACTGTCTAAATTCCTCCATAATTTTGTCTGGCAAGGATGTACAATCACCCCTTTTAGTAGAGATGCATGGGGCAAACGTCGGGTTTAACCGAGGATGGAGCAGTCTGGCCAAGAGACGTCCACACTTATCTGAATTAGAGTAAAAATAACTCCTAGACTTCTCAGAATACCTACGACATTTTTGATCTAGTAAATCTTTAAGTTCTTTTT
Source organism: Allobates femoralis (assembly GCA_033576535.1). Lineage (NCBI taxonomy): Eukaryota > Metazoa > Chordata > Amphibia > Anura > Aromobatidae > Allobates > Allobates femoralis. The sequence continues at coordinate 397,630,566 of JARQOC010000006.1, read as the reverse complement.
TTCTTTAAGGTCAGGTCAGTGAGGGTCAATCTAGATAAGGTCTGTTTATGTGTAGTTTCCAATACATGAATTTGAGAGAGAAGGTCCTCCACCAATTTTGTGTTATTCTTCTTCAGACGAGTGCCATGTTTTATAAACACCCCTCTCAGAACACATTTCAGGGTTTCCCACTTTGTGGGAGAAGGGGTAGGGTCAGTGGCATGATCTTGGTCAAAGGACTGTATTGTCTCCTTAACCTCAGTCATACACACCTCGTCTTTCAATAGATGTTTATTAATTCTCCAGGTCCATGGTCTCTTACTCGTGTCAGGCAAATTGAGAGTCAAGTAGGTGGGGGCATGGTCTGATAGTTTATTATCTTGGAACCCCGAGGCTACCATAGGAGATATTCTACTATGACTAACGAAAAATAGATCTATCCTACTATATGAGTTATGCAATGGAGAAAAATATGTGAAATCCCTCCCTTGTGGATTCAGGGTCCTCCAGATGTCTATAAGCCTCAGAGTGTGAAAGACCTTTTTTATGGAGACAAGCCTTTTTTTTGGGATGGAACTCTTACCAGAGGATGAGTCAGCCGCCGGGTCCAGGGTGAAATTGAGATCCCCACCGATAATGGTTGATCCTTCCGCAAAGGTTGTCAACCGAAGTAGGTACGATCTGCATGTCTTCGTTTGAAACCTATTAGGCAAGTACCAATTAACGACAGTTAGCAAAGATCCAGCAATCCTCATCTTAAGAAAAATGTATCGACCTTGTGGGTCTATACAGGTATCAAGAATCTCGTGTGTCAGCGACCTGTGGCCCGCAATGGACACCCCCTTCATTCTTGCTTCTGGGTTCGTACTATGGTGCCATTCTGAGAAGTATCTATTACGGAGACTCGGAACATGTCCTGATTTAAAGTGAGTCTCCTGTAGCATCAGGATCTGACACTTCTGCTTATGAGCAGAGTATAAGATCTGAGACCTCTTCTGGGGAGTAGTAAATCGCTTCACATTGAGCGAACAAATTTTTAAAGTTGACATGATCAACACTGGGGCCGGAGGTAAGGTAATAGAGAGGAAGAGCTGGGAGGAGGGGAAAGGGGAGAAGGACAAAAAAAAAAAAAGGGGGGGGGGGGGGGAAAGAGAGAGAAAAGGAAACTAAAAAAAGTAAGAAAAATAGAAAAGAATAGAGAAGAATAGAAACATTTCCCAGAATAATCTGGGATTGCGGCTAGGGGCGGCCTATCCGACCAGTCTTCCTTATAACAGGTGACTATATCCCGGTGAGGTGTAGCCTGTCCACTTAGGGGTTGTCCCCCTCACCCCGGGCCATAGTTGTAAATATAGAAATTGTAACATGTATAAATAACATTACCAAACATTAACAATTAAACCTGAGGAAATTTTTTATAACTATAATCAGATGCAGAAAAAGTATCTGAGTCGGTGTATATTCTACGGACCCCACTACGTAGTAGTAATATGACTCAGTAAAGCATGAGTGTAACAGAATATAAATGTTGATGAGTACCCTTGGTATACATTTGCCTTTAGGTGGTGAGATAAATCGTCATATAAACCATCTCTACTATCCCCCCTATTAGAAATACCATCGGAATGCAGAAGGTCAGATAATATTACTTCAAAACGAGAGGAATGGTCCTCAACCATTATTAAACGATCCCCGTCTCCAACTTCCATTCCTCCTCTTCCGTGAAGCCCCCCCTCCCCTCTTTCTACTTCCTCTAAATGGTTCCGGGGCCATCGGCACCTATTCTAGGCTCTCATAGTGTCCCGGCCATTCCTCTAGTGAAATGGTGACCGGGGGAGTCCCAACACCTCTGTGAACTCCGGTACTCCCCTAGGGTGGGTGACATAGTGAAGCACTCCATCTCTCCGCATCTGGAGGCGGAATGGAAAGCCCCAGGTGTATTGTATGTCCTGTTGTTTTAAGATCATCAGTAGACAGCGAAACGCCCTCCGTTTCTGCAAGGTGCGCATCGATAAGTCTGCCAGTAATTGAAGGGAATGGTCCTTGTATTTAATCTGTCCTTTTGATCGAGCTTTGGTAAAAATCGCCTCTTTGATTGTATACTTGTGGATCCTGCACACCACGTCTCGAGGTCTATCCCCTTCCATGGGCGGGGGTCCCAGGGATCTATGTGCTCTGTCAAATTCCAGAATTGAGTCTGCCGACACTTCCTTATCGAGTTGAATATGGTTTTAAGGGTAGAATCTAACTCCTTAGGGCCGATGCTCTCGGGGAGGCCCCTGATCCTGATATTATTCCTCCTCTCCCGATTTTCCATGTCTTCCATGGAGTCTAACATTCTTTCAAGCTGAGAGGCTTGTGAAGAGACCCTGTTTTCTAGTATCTGCAGCCTCTCTTCAACATTCTGGGAGGAGATGACTCAGTAGATGTTATTCTCAGATTGAGCTTATGGACTTCACACCGGAGCTCGGTGGCCTCGGCCTTAAAGGACGCCTCCATCCGGGTATAAAACCCTCCATTTCCTCCCTGGTAGGGATAGTCTGTATACGTGTTCTGAGATCATCCCATATCTCCTGTCCCCCTGATGGGCTAGTCATCAGTACCTGGCCCGGATGTAAGGGGGATCTGGCATAGGTAGGATTCTGCAGTGGTATGTTTGCTAGATTACAGGGGGGTCCCTCCAGGTGTTTCACTGGGAGTCCCCTTGTCAAGGGATTTTGAGTGTTCATCTCTCCCATTACTCCTCTTTGTGGAGACTGAGTATAAGTCTGCCTCATATCCATCGACAAACTAGTAAGTCCTTGTTGACTATGTTCCCTCACAACCATATCAGCGTCCACGCCAGCTTGATGCTGGTCCTGAGCCCCAGGAGTGTCCCCTTTATTAGTTAGGGTTACAACTCCGCCATCTTGGGGCACTGATTGTGTGATATGAACCAGGGCCTCATGGATGACCGCTGTTCCACAGCCCTGGTTAGGTGACATGATCATCTCTGGGGCACACATCTGGGAGGGGGGAGAGAGACAGACATTACCGGATGTTGCTGATAATCCCGGTCAGGAGACTGTGCTTCCTCGGTCTGTGAGAGGGCCTCCGCCATAACACTGCCGCCCTCTGCAGCTCGGCGCGGCTTTTGATCCGCGTCATGCGCTTTCACCGCCGCCATCTTCCCCTCAGCTGCCTCACACTCCAGGGCAGCGCTACGGAGGTAATGCGATATCCTCCTTGTGGGGGGGCACAGACGGCTCCCGGGCTCGCTGAATCCGGCTACTCCTTTTCTTGGGCGGCATATGAGGTCGCCAGTGGGGTCTAACACCGGCTGTTCCGGCCCGGAGGTGAAGGGAGGACAGGAGCTCCGGCGATCAGCGTCTGCTTCCTCCTCCATGTCCAGGCCACGCCCCCCAGAAATAGCGTTTTCATCTCATTGAAACAACTGGGAAGGGGAAGCAACAAATCTTGCATCTAATATAAGATTTATATCTATTTATATGGGCCCCCAGGGACGTAACTACAATAGGTGCAGGGGTTGCGATCGCACCCGGGCCCTGGAGCCTAGGGGGGCCCCAAAAGTCCCTTTAGCCTATAGAAAAAGACTAAAACTATTAAAGATTTCCAATAATTGGGGGCCCCGTTGGAGCCATCGCATCGGGGCCCCTGGGTCTGAAGTTACGTCACTGTGGGCCCCCATAAGCTGGAGAGTCTCCCCAACATATAGGAACCCGCACGGACACTTAACAATATACACAATGGCAGATGTTTGACGTGAAATAACCTTTACTTTTGTCAATTTTTCCCATATGAGGATGCAATACAGTCACCATTTAATAACATTGTTGCACTGGGCGCAACTTAAACAAGGGAATGTTCTGTTTTTTTTTTATATTAGATAAAAAAGTATTTTTGGTATGTTTCAACGTACTACTGAAATAGGCCCTCACCAACTTACAGGTGCATCTCAATGAATTAGAATATAATCAAAAAGTTAGTTTATTTCAGTAATTCAATACGTAAAGTGAAACACATATATTGTATAGAGTCATTACACACAGTGATCTATTTCAAGTGATTATGTCTGTTAATGTTGATGATTATGGCTTACAGCCAATGAAAACCCAAAGGTCATTTTCTGAGACAATTAAAGTAAGGAGGATGAAGGGTTAAAAAGCGAGCTACCATATTCCACAAGACAACAAAGGGTGAATATAATATTGATTTATTAGTAAATGCATTTCAGGGCTCCCAGAAACACCCTGAAACATGACAATTTTACATTGATTTGTCCTGAGGAAGGAGCCAGGGAGCCCTGAAACGTGTTGACTAATAAATGAATGTTATATTCACCCTTTGATGTTTTGTGGAATATGGCAGTGAGGTGTTTAACCCTTCATCCTCCCTGCTCTATATGCACCATACTGGGGACTGCAGCAGCCGTGACTCTCACAACCACACAGTGAAGCCTCTGATGCCTATTTAGATCATATTTTATTTCTCAGACCCTCCCTTCTCCCTACTTAAATTTTGTATTGTACAAAAAAAACAGCAGCACACTGCTAAAGCCAACAGTTGCAATTGAGAGTGTCAAATAGAATACAAAAAGAAAAACAAGAGGCCTTATGGGGTCCAGGAGAGGTTTATAAGCTAGTTAGGGTCCCATCAGATGTAAGGTCACCTTGCCGCGGTTGATGGGCAGGCACTTATTGGCCAATAGATGCACTCAGAACCTTAGAATAATTGTATTTAAAAAAAAAAAATTGTTTTAAGGGCCTTTTCACATCTGCGTTTATTTGAAATCGCGGCAGATGCGGTGAAAAAAACGCATCTGCCGCGATTACCGCATAACCGCTACACTTGCGGCGCGGTTGCGGTAATCCCCATAGAAAGTATAGGGGGACTTGCGGCAGGTGCGGCGGTTATGCGGCAATCGCGGCAGATGCGGTTTTTTCACCGCATCTGCCGCGATTTCAAATAAACGCAGATGTGAAAGGGCCCTTATCTGAATTTTTTTGAAAAAAATTATTTTTTCTCAGACAAAAAACTCTTTGTATTCTATTTGACACTCTCAATTGCATGTGTTGGCTTTAGCAGTGTGCTGCTGTAGTCTTTGTACATTATGTTGTTCAGTGTTGCAGCTCTGCACCTGTGTTTTCATCCCCCTGGGAGGTGCTGTCTGTGTTTTTTTTCCTTTTCTACTTTCATTTTCTGAGATAATGACCTTTGGGTTTTCATTGGCTGTAAGCCATAATCATCAACATTAACAGAAATAAACACTTGAAAATAGATCACTCTGTTTGTAATGACTCTATATATGATATATGTGTTTTACTTAAAGGGAATCTGTCATCAGGTTTCTGCCATCCCATCTGAGAGCAGCATATTGTAGCGATTGGGACCCTGATTCCAGTGCTGTGTCACTTACTGAGTGGCTTGTTGTCATTTTGATAAATTTACTGCTGGAGATTTAGCAGTTCATGAATATGCTGGACTACCTGGCAGCAGGACAAGTAGTCCTGTAATGATAATCTCCTGCTGATTAAACAGTGATTTTATCAAAACTACTCTGAGCAGCCCAGTAAGTGAAGTGACACATCGCTGGAATCAAGATCTCTGGCTCTACATTATTCTAATTTCAGCTTAGGTGACAAAAAACAGGTTACAGATTCCTTTTAATATATTTCAGTAATTCAAGATATAAACTATTTTGATGATATTCTAAGTTATTGATAGGTCCTGTATATACTTATGACACGATTCCCTCCAAGTATAAATATGAGTCATGATCTAATTTAGCATTGTAAATAATTATTGAAGTTGATGTGCCTATATCTATAATTCAATGCATATTGATCGACACTGTCAGTGTTATTGTTAACATTTTCAATAAAAATATATATTAAAAAAAAAAGTTAATTATTCATAAAAAAATGGGTATCAATACATTTAGTTCTATAAAAATAATACCTTGATATGAAGAATATTCCAGAGATGTTAGAACATCGGGAATACAAATAATTCAGATAAACTGCTCACACTGTCACTGGGCAGAACCTGTCTGAGAGACAACTCAGCTAAGAATGAGGGAATCTGGACAGGGAGAAGCCTTTTACAGCAACATTCTAATGACATCACAAGAGTGATGATATCACAATGTGTTGGAACATTCCATTCCAGTCTGAGTGTTTAGTTGCAAGGTTTGTATGTTGTTAATAAAGTTAGAACAAAAATTAAAAAAAAAAGCGGAAGGTCACAGAAATAGCATGTTACATTATTACAAGCAATTCATATCGTGGTGGAGACCGCTGAGCTATACACAGATATACCATCAAGCTTCCACAAATGCTAACCATATATCTCAAAAAGTAATTCCTGCATTTACACAGGTTTTTTTCTTTTTCTCTCCTCTTTTATTTTTCCTTTTTTCCAACATCTTTTGCATTGGCAGATCTAGCGCAAGGCTCAGCCATATCCTCCACCCAGATTACCAGCGGCAGTCTGAAATATAGACAAGTCCAATATCAGGAGTTGCAATAAATATCACAATAATCATTTTTTTTTTAATACTTTTTAATTTTTTTTAATTATTTTGCTTTAGGTACAATAATATATATAAAATGAGGTTATAAAGGTCAAAGCAGACTTATTCTAATTTTGTAATATGCGTCCCTTTAAATAAATCTATATATTTCGTTCTTACGGTTCAAGCCTTTTGGAGGTAATGTCTGGAGCTCATGGATCCAGAAGGTTTCTCGCTGTAGTAACCTATTTTTAATACTCCCCCCACCCCCCTGCCTTCTTGATGGCTCCATTTTTTTCTGTGACTTGAAACCTTAATTGAGAAATAGCGTTTTCATCTCATTGAAACAACTGGGAAGGGGAAGCAACAAATCTTGCATCTAATATTAGATTTATATCTATTTATATGGGCCCCCAGGGACCTAACTACAATAGGTGCAGGGGTTGCGATCGCACCCGGGCCCTGGAGCCTAGGGGGGCCCCAAAAGTCCCTTTAGCCTATAGAAAAAGACATACCATTAAAGATTTGCAATAATTGGGGGCCCCGTTGGAGCCTTCGCATCGGGGCCCCTGGGTCTGAAGTTACGCCACTGTGGGCCCCCATATGCTGGAGAGTCTCCCCAACATATAGGAACCCGCACGGACACTTAACAATATACACAATGGCAGATGTTTGACGTGAAATTACCTTTACTTTTGTCAATTTTTCCCATATGAGGATGCAATACAGAGTCACCTTTAATAACATTGTTGCACTGGGCGCAACTTAAACAAGGGAATGTTCTGTTTTTTTTTCTATTAGATAAAAAAGTATTTTTGGTATGTTTCAACGTACTACTGAAATAGGCCCTCACCAACTTACAGGTGCATCTCAATGAATTAGAATATCATCAAAAAGTTAGTTTAGTTCAGTAATTCAATACGTAAAGTGAAACACATATATTGTATAGAGTCATTACACACAGTGATCTATTTCAAGTGATTATGTCTGTTAATGTTGATGATTATGGTTTACAGCCAATGAAAACCCAAAGGTCATTTTCTGAGACAATTAAAGTAGGGAGGATGAAGGGTTAAAAAGCGAGCTACCATATTCCACAAGACAACAAAGGGTGAATATAATATTGATTTATTAGTAAATGCATTTCAGGGCTCCCAGAAACACCCTGAAACATGACAATTTTACATTGATTTGTCCTGAGGAAGGAGCCAGGGAGCCCTGAAACGTGTTGACTAATACATGAATGTTATATTCACCCTTTGATGCTTTGTGGAATATGGCAGTGAGGTGTTTAACCCTTCATCCTCCCTACTCTATATGCACCATACTGGGGACTGCAGCAGCCGTGACTCTCACAACCACACAGTGAAGCCTCTGATGCCTATTTAGGTCATATTTTATTTCTCAGACCCTCCCTTCTCCCTACTTAAATTTTGTATTGTAGAAAAAATACAGCAGCACACTGCTAAAGCCAACAGTTGCAATTGAGAGTGTCAAATAGAATACAAAAAGAAAAACAAGAGGCCTTATGGGGTCCAGGAGAGGTTTATAAGCTAGTTAGGGTCCCATCAGAGGTAAGGTCACCTTGCCGCAGTTGATGGGCAGGCACTTATTAGCCAATAGATGCTCTCAGAACCTTAGAATAATTGTATTTAAAAAAAAAAAAAAAAAAAAAATTGTTTTTATCTGAATTTTTTTGAAAAAAATTATTTTTTCTCAGACAAAAAACTTTTTGTATTCTATTTGACACTCTCAATTGCATGTGTTGGCTTTAGGGTGCTTTCACACTTCGATTTCTTCATTTCTGATGCTGTCCGTTAAAAATCGGACATAATCGGATGCAAAACATCGGACACAATCCGATACATCGGTCCGATTTATTATCGGATAGGAAAATCGGACCCGATGGAAAATCGGACCGATTGCATCAGATTGCGTCCGATTGCGTCCGATTTTATGCATCCGATCCGATTTTCAGTCGGAACCGAAAACTGGACTCCCCCCCACTCCTCCTCCTATAGATATATATCTACTGTCTTCTTCTTTCACTTTGTCTTGTGAAAGTGGCTTCATCACATGAGGAGCTTTGCCTGGACATGGATTTAGCTTTTGACGCTGCCCGTGCTTTAGTGGTAGCCTGGGATGCCGAACGAAGAAGACGCAGTCAGCAGCGCCGACGGTTCTGGCAGCACCCAATTACTTTTCAGAAGCCCACTTACGGAGCTTTTGCTGTATTATACCCTCAACTGCGTCAGGATCCGCAAAAATTCCACAATTATATGCGGATGTCAGCTACAAGTTTTGACTGTTTGGTGGAAGGATTACGAAGATACATCTCGAGACTGGACATGTCTTTCCGGCGGGCAATAACTACCGAGGAGCGTCTGATGGTAACCCTTCGGTAAGTGTATACTGTATTTTTTGATTCAATACATATATTTTAGAGGGGCCATTTTAATGTACGTTTTCTTTACTATTGCCTGTCCGTCACTTGCCTATTTTTAGTTTTTATTAAAAAACCTAATTTTTGGACGATGGATGGTTCAAACACGTCACCAAACTGTAATTGACGCACCTGATGCCAAATTACAGAAAGCTGCATACACATTGCATGGTGCTTGCCACAAGTGAACCACAGGTTGCTGGTTACGCAGCTGATATGTGGTTTTCTCCGCAAGGTCCTGGCTTGGGTCAAGGGTCCAGTGGTGCGTTGATGGTAGAGGGGTGCAGAGCAGGGCTGTGGAGTCAGAGTCGGAGCTTATTTTGGTGGACTGTGAGTCGGTATAAAATGGACCGACTAATATACTGTATTTATTTGCTTATAAGCCGAGTTTATCAGGCCAAAAATTGGGCTGAAAAGTCCCCCCCCTCAGCTTATACGCGGGTCGTATACGTGGGGGCTGTGTCCGGGTGTTGGGGAAGCTGGAGGAGGCGGTGGGAGGCTGCTGAATGTGGGGCCGCTCATTAGATATGCACGGCTCCCTACGCAGGGGAGCTGTGCATATTTGTATACAGCCCCCCCCAGTGGTATACAGGTCCCCCCCAGTGGTATAGAGGCCCCCTTGCTGCAGTGAACTTACCTCCCAGGGTCTTCTATCACCGTGATCGGGTCTTCTATCACCGTGATCGGGTCCTCGGTCATCGTGATCGGGTCCTCGGTCATCGCTCCTTCCTCGCTCTCGGTCTTCCGGGTCATGTGACCCGGCCGGCGCAATGAAGTCATGCGCTGTGTAGGCTGGGTTACGAGATCCGGAAGACCCAGAGAAAGGAAGGAGCAAAGACCGAGGACCCAATCACGGTGCTAGAAAACCCCGGGGAGGCTACGTTCACTGCAGCGGGGGGGCCTGTATACCACTCGGGGCTGCTGTATACCACTGGGGGCTGCCTGTATACCATACTGCTGGGACCTGTATACCACTGGGGGCTGCTGTATACCACTGGGGGGGCCTGTATACCACACTGCTGAAGGCTGTATAACTGTGCTGGGGGCTGTATACCATACTGATGGGACCTGTATTTCTCTGTTGGGACCTGTATTCCACTGCTGGGACCTGTATTCCACTTGAGAGGGCCTGTATACCACACTGGTCTGCTGAATTTCCCTTCCTCGGCTTATACGCGAGTCAAAAAGTTTTACCAGGTTTTGAGGCCAAAGCAGGGGGGTCGGCTTATACACAAGTTAATACGGTATAATAAATTAGGTCCAGGAGTTCAATGCAGACTGTGCTGTTTTATTTTTTACTAGATGGTGGCCCGATTCTAAAGAATCGGGAGTCTAGAATGCGTATGTAGTTTAGGGGGGGGTGAGGGAAGGAGGACAGAGGCAGTGGGGGTGTGAGCGCAGGAGGAGAGAGGCTGGGGGGGGGAGCGCAGGAGGAGAGAAGCAGGGGGGTTAGCGCGGTAGGACAGATCCCCCAGTCGTCTCCTTTGCTTCCCTGATCCTCTCCTCTGCTCCCCTGGTCCTGTTCTCTGTTTCCCCGCTATGTTTCTCAGCTTCTCTGGTTCTCTCGTCTGCTCCCCCGGTCCTCTCCTGTTGTCCCCCGGCCCGTCTTTTGCTGCGCCGGTCCTCCGCTCTGCTCTCCTTGTCCTCTGCTTTGCTCCCCCCGTCTACTGCTCTGCTCCCCCGGTGTCTCAGTGGGTAGCTCTGTATATGGTGGCTGAGTGGTTAGGACAGTAGGGAGGCAGAGGGTGGTAAGCGCAGGAGGGAGGCACAGGGCAGTCAGCGGTGGAGGAAGCGCAGGACGGAGGCACAGGGCGGTCAGCGCAGGAGGGAGGCAGAGGGTGGTCAGCGCTGGAGAGAGGCACAGGGCGGTGAGTGTAGGAGGAAGGCAGAGGGTGGTCAGTGGTGGAGGGAGGGCTGTAGCTGTAGTCATGGCCTCAGTTTCATGCAGTGTGACTGGGATCAAATGTGCTTTCCCTTAGCAGCATTCTGCCGAGGGCAACAGCTGTCTGGTTGCAGGCACTGCAAGTGGATATACTTATAATGGTAGCGAACTGTGCTGGGGAGAATTGCGCATGACAGTGCACACCCATTCACTCCCATATGTTGTACGCGCGCGCATGCAGGCGTCCAAATCACACACTGGCGTCTGCAACAGGGACGCAACATGTTGCATTTTTGTTGCGGACAGAGTGTGGGAAATAATATGCAGTCATGCACGCATACAAATCCTACATGGGAGTGAATTGATGCACCCGGTTATCTGCAGTCCTCCGCAGCACAGTCCACTCCCATTATAAGTATAGGCAATTGCGTTGCCTGCGCTCATACAGCTCTTCTCCTTTGTGCAGAACGCTGCACAGGGGAACGCAAATGTGAACCCACTCCTCACCAACTATTCAATCATGCCTACTGAATGGATTGTTCAGTATATTAATACTCCTTTTTTTTGGCAGATACTTGGCAACCGGTGAAAGCCTTACATCCCTGCAATACCATTTCCGCATAGGCATATCTACCATTTCAGGAATAATTGCACAAACCTGCTGGGCGTTGTGGGAATTATTACATGCCGAATACATCCCGCTTCCCACAACCCAGCAATGGCTGGAGATATCGGCTAAATTTGAAGAGGTGTGCCAATTTCCCCATTGCATCGGAGCGGTTGATGGCAAACATATAAGGATTATGAAGCCTGATGGATCTGCCCCTCAATTTTTCAATTACAAGAAATATTGCTCTATTGTCCTAATGGCCGTCGACGCCGAATATAATTTCGTAGTTGTGGACATTGGTTCTTTCGGACGGGGAAACGATGCTCAAATATTGAAGGACTCCAACATGGGGGAGCGTATCTACAATAACAACTTTAACTTCCCCACAGCAACACCGCTTCCTGGCACTACTGACCCTCCTATGCCATTTGTGATAGTGGGGGACGAGGCATTCCAAATGTGCCCCAATTTAATAAAGCCCTATATTAGCAGGGGTTTAACTTATAACAAAAAATTTTTTAACTATCGTCTCACTCGTGCAAGGCGAATGGTCGAGTGTGCTTTTGGGCTCCTAGCTTCAAAGTGGCGAGTTCTGGGCACAACCATACATCTCAAGACAGAGACTATAGATGAAGTTGTAAAATCCTGTGTGGTCCTTCATAATTTTATATTGAAAAGAGAAAGGCCAGTTATTGACCAACAGGGCATCGTGGTCAACTCTTTGGACAATATAAATCTACCTGGTCTGCGTTCGACTGTTGAAGTGGCACATATGCGGGATCGCTTCGCTAATTATTTTGTGTCAGATGTTGGACGAGTCCCTTGGCAAGATCAGATGATCTAGAATGACTTTTATAGATGTACATTTATGATCTTGTATATACATATGTATTATATTCCTACTGCATTTGTCAGATTTTTTGAGAGTTGTTCAAGTAAAAACAAAAAAAAGCCAAAAATTGTGTGGATTTTTTGTCAGTAGATTATTTAGGCTCAACCTTTACTGTCACGTCACGTGGCGCGGAAGAGGCATTATGCCTATCCCCGCCTCCTTCCTTCTAATGCCTCCGTCCACCTGCATTCTCCTGCCGGCCCCCTGCTCACCCCTCTCTCCTCCTGCAGCTTCGGTAGTCTGCTGCTCTCCCCCTCTCTAGTCTCTCTCCCTGTTCCGGTATCCTGCTCCCCTCCTCCTCCTCTCTGGTCTGCTTCTCTCCCCCCCCCCCCTCTCGCTCCCCGTTCCTGTCTCCTGCTCCCCTCATCCTCCGGTCTGCTGCTCGCCCCCTCTCTCCACCTTGTGCTCGGTTTCCCGCCATGTCCCTCCTCCTCCTCCCGTTTGTTCCGGTCTCCCGCTGCCCCTGTGTCTCTCCTCTTCCTCCTGCCCCCCCGTGTCACCACCCTCCCCCGGTGCTGCCTCGGGCCCCCGCACCTCCGCAAGTTTATTGTGAACTTAAATTATAAAAGAAATTTAAAGACATCCAAACCAAAAAAAAAAATTTTTTGCAAAGAGCAAAAGTTACAATATACCATGCCTTATCGTGCACATTTGAATTTTTATGTAATAAACATGTTGAATTAGCCATTGGCGCAAATATAAGGGTCACAGAGGTTGCAAGTGCAACGGGGCGCAGGGCGCACTTCAGAGAAGCAGCCACTTCTGTCAGTGCTGAGCTCCGATGCTCCTGACTTCCTGAACTTTGACATGCCAGAAGCTGGGAAGTGCTTGGTTCTGGGCCCCTACAGTTTCTGTGAAACTACTATGTGTCGTTCAAAGTCTTATCACTGGCTACGTGTGAGGTCAGGTGATCCAGCCCGCCCTGCAGCACAGACATCAACGGTGAGCATCAGAGTGACTGCACTGTGTCATAGCAAGTATGAAGTAGAAGAACGCAGCCCGCTCCTTACAGCAGCACAGACAGTGGGACATCAGAATGTTTATCTGCCTCCCCTCTCCCCCAGTCAGTGACCAACATTATCTGCAGGTACGGATCAGTATATTGCATGATGGAGGACATATACTACATATAGAAGGATGGGTGACCATATATCTAGTAGGATGGAGAACATAGACAATATATTGCTGGATGGATGACCATATATATATTAGCAGGATGGGATAACATTATTACAGCAGGATTCAGGGGTTTAACAAGAGAGGTGATGACGGGGCCTGGAGGTACAGGGCCCATGTCTGTCTGATGCTGTCCACAACACCTTCTTCATATGGATGTATGTATACTTAATATATGGATAATACTTCATATATGTATACTACTGCAATCACTGTGTCTATACTTTACATGCTGTGATATTTAGCCGAGGTGCTTAAAGTAGTAGTGTAAGGTGTTCTCTGTATAATGCTTTCTATGGAAGTAGTTGGAAGAGGTGGCTGATAGGTTGCAAAAGAATGGCTCGGTCCTTCAAGGTTGGAATGGGATAGACTAACTACTCGGGGGGGGTGGAAGTGATTAGAAATTTACAGAGGAGTGGATGAGCGGGAGTATTGATTTTCAACAGAGGCGGAGGTAACAGTAGAAGTTTGTGGTGTGGAAATGTTTGTTTGTGAAGAAAGTTGAAATTGTGGCGAAGTTGGGTTGTGCGAGAAAAGGAGGGGTGACTATGAAAGGTGAGTTTGAGAGTCAAGCTGGGGAAAAGTGGTGTTGAGAAGAAAGCTGGGTTTCAGAGGACAGCTGGGGTTGTGATGAAAGATGAGGTTGAGAGTTAAGCTGGTTTTGAGAGGAAAGATGTGGTTGGGAGGGAACCTGGGTTTGAGAGGAAAGCTGGGTTTGAGAGGAAAGCTGGGGTTGAGAGGAAAGCTGGGGTTGAGATGGAATCTGTTGTTCAGATGAAAGCTGGTGTTGTGACAAATGATCGTGTTGAGAGGAAAGATATGGTTGCAACAAGTGATGCGGTTGAGAGGAAAGATGATGTTGAGAGGAAAGATGATGTTGAGAGGAAAGATGATGTTGAGAGGAAAGATGAGGGTGAGAGGAAAGATGAGGTTGAGAGGAATGATGTTGTTGAGAGGAGAAAGATGTTGTTGAGAGGAATGATGTTGTTGGAATGAATACTGTGTGCTTGGCCAGGATGGGGATGAGTGTGTTTGGATTGTGGAAACATTCGATGGGAGGAAGCTGTGGATGCGTATAAAGTTCTGCAAGGTTGTGTGTAAGATAATGCGTTATCACATGTATTTGAGTATGGAACAGATGACTGCGCAACAGATGAATGAAATGTCCTATGGCCGTTTCCTTCTCATGGTGTGTTTACATCTTGAGAAAAGGAACCATGTCCAGTGTCCGGAGATCATCAGGAGGATGTAGAAGGGCCCAAGGTTGGAGAGACGTTGGTATGTTAGGGCCCATCTGCCTGGCGCGCTCAAACAGTTCCTAGCAGCCACCTTATGATGTATGACTGCTGACCAGGGGACATTTTTTCCATTTCCCTGACCAACGATCGAAAATACAACGTGGTGTTGTCATGTAAAAATCCCTTCACCTCCATCAGGTCGAGGTGGAGACGCTCAAAACCATTTGTCATCTTTTGAGACAATTGTCTCCACAACTCCTGTTGGAGGTGAGAGAGATTTAACATCTCAGGGACATTGCTCCTATCTACCACCCTATGGCGCTGTCTACCACCTCTAATCACTGGTGTAATTGCAGCAGCAGCAGTGTCAGAGGGCATAGATAGGGGAAAAAACTGTCACTCTATCTTCTGCAGTCTGTGGGGCGTCCGAGGGAACCGTCGAAGCACAGCCTTCGGGTTGGACAGATGGGCCAGGGGACGCATCCAACACGTCACCGGATTCATCAGTAGGGACACCTGTAGGAGGCAGTTCAGACCTCACGGGCTCCTCAGTACACCAGTGGGTGCTGTGAACAAAAACAAATAGGAAAAAAAAATTTATGCTCCCTCCAACAGCAATTATTCTGGCACATGTGCGTTGCATGTGCACACATGCCAGTGACAGGGACATACGTGGAAACATAATCTACTATATCCCTCTCCAAATATGTGTTTATGCAAGGTCCATGTGTGCGTGTGGACTACATGGGTGTCTGTGACCAACTACTACATGTTTGGTTTGGATGTAGTCAGGGAACGCTTTTACAATATAAAAAAAAAAAAAACGCATGTCATGAGTGTGACATCCGTGTGTATGGACCACTCCTTGCTGAAGTGCTGTGTGCTACTCTCTTTCGGTGATGCTCTTTATGCTATACACTAACGAATATACTGAGTACAAGAGCAGACAAAGTGAGTGTGCCATCGCGCAGGAGTACGGAGAGTATGAACTAACAGGATGTTGGTGTGATATCTGTGGATAAATACACAGATAGCACACAGACGTCTGACAATGATATGTGTGTTTGGCCTGGCCACACATTTTTGTCCATTGACGCATGTGTGAGTGTGTGTGTGAGTTGGGCAATATACTTTTTTAACCTGAAATTTAAAAATAATTAATTAAAAGTATTAAAAATTGAAACAATATACTTACTCTCTAGTTTGCATGGATTTGCGCAAAAAATCCAACGCATCAGCATAGCGATAGCGTTTTCTTCTAGAGGCACCGGAGCCACTCTGTACACGCATGTCCAGGTTGAATTGCCTCCTATAGGTGTCCCTCAAGTTTTGCCATTTCTTTTTGACTAAATCCCCTGCAAAAGAAAAATGAATGAAACAAAACATAAAAACCTAAAAATTAAAACTTTGGATAAAATATATAGAACATTTATTTTTTAAAAAACAATATCCCTTCACAAAATATGAATGTTTCTAAATTGCCTTTGTTGTGTTACACCAAGTACATTGATGTTTTTAGGATGAAGATTTTAGTCAAAGACATCCGACCCAATTAAGAAGATTATAAATAATAATAATATAATACAAGGTTCAAGATCTTGGGAAGATTACCGTCCCCTCTGCGGTTGCAAGGACTAACAAGGAAAACAAGGTTTAAATTCTCAATTCTACGTTATTCAACGATATTGTAAGAAGACGTTTCGACACCTATTGTGGCACCATCATCAGGTTTTCCGGGAGGATGGTGCCAGGATATGTTCCCAAACTCGTTGGTGGAATCCGGTTGCATAAAGGACATTTGTGACTTTGGAGACTTGGCTTGCATGAGAGTCCTTGGAGCAGCAGCGCGGACTGTGACACATCATCTTCCCAACATCTTAAGGCCGCTGCTCAATGGATGTGGAGCGAGATTGCGGACAGCGTATTGTCGGGGAGGTTTCCTGTAGAGCAGGGGTCTGGAACCTCAGGCCCCAGGGCCGCATGCGGCCCTCGGGCACATTCCTGAGACTGCAGTGCTCTGATTGGCAGACACATTTTGCAAACTTCATAACCCCTGAAATCCAGCTCTACAGTGATCTCTATGGCCAAACCTCGGCCTCCCCAGTGAGGTATATGCCCCCGGCCTCTCCTGTGATGTCTAGGGCTCTAGCAAACCTGAAAAAGCAGTTGAGAAGCAACATGACCAATATCAACCACACCAAAGAGAAGGCGCTCCAGCCACCACAGCAGGAGTGAGTTGATTGTTTAACCAAATATAGTGTGTAATTTTCAAGTTGCTAATTTTGTACGGCCCCAAAGGATGGTTGAAATTTCCAAATGGCCCTCGGCAGGAAAATGTTTCCCTGCCCCTGCTACAGAGGATGAGGCCTAATGAGCAGATAGGTACTAGACACCTAAAATAATTACAAAAGTAAATACAATGTGAAAACAAAAAAAAATCTTACGGTGACGGTCTTGTCCGTGGATGTTCAGAGTCTCCCAACTTCTTAGCACCCCCGAACACACTTCGTCCCAGAGTCGTCTTGTAGTAGTCAGGTCACAATGCTTTGCGTGCGTATGGTCCCACAGTGCTTCCCTGGGCTCCACAAACGTAATCAGTAGGTCAACACTGATGGTGAAGTCATCATCTACAGGTCCAGCCCTCCGGGAAGCCTGAAATGTTAAAGAAGAATAATTATGTTACTAATTCTAAAGAAAAATTTTAAAGCAATAATTTTTGCCCTTGAAAAAAATATTTTACTTACACTGCCCCTTCCACGACCCCCTGGAGCAGCACGACTCTGGGACCCCTGTCCTGACGATCCTCCGGCACCTTGTTGATGCTGAAAGATCAGTTTCAAATTGTAATCAAAACGTTGCAACAAAAGGGAATTAAAACACTTGCAGAATGGATACTTACATCGTCCAAATCCCCAGTCCCATGTCCCCTGCAGCCTGCTGCTCGTGATTCCTGTTGGGGCTGGTCATCTCAATAATTAATCTATACAACCCAATAAAAAAACAATTATAACCAAGGGGATTAGGGTGTCACAATGAAGGTATCATCAGCACCACAGTAATAAAGAGGTACAAAAATCAAAGCAAAGTACTGTGCATAGTAACTGAGATCAGAGCGTGAGTCAATTAAATGTAAAAAGTTCCGGTCACGGGACCACAACTCCGATACGTCACTTCTGGTACCGCCCTATGCTCTTCGGTCCTGAGTACACAGGTGCCATTCATCTAACACTACCAGTGCCTATTTAACTCCATCTAGACAGTGCCATAGTGCGCTCCTGCCCCTTGATGAAGCCGCCCATGTGACGGCGACACGCGTAGGGTTCTGGGCAATTCCTTCCACAGCGATGTTTATGACAGGTGGTTACTAGCTGCATAGCTGCACAGCACTTTTTCCAGACTGGTTTTGGTTGCCTCTTCTCACAGGTCATATACATGGTTTTCTTTGTATCTTTACTGGCTCAGGCAATCTGGCAATCATATGGATCCCATTTATTTGATCATTACATTTAATCCTTGATGCATTGCATTTTCGGGCTTTTATGGCTCCTATGGGTCCACTTATGCATTTATTTGCCTGGCTTTGATACTTTTCACTAACATGTGACCTGTTGTTTACCTGTTACAACCTGTGGCTTCACGGCTGTAGCAAACATGTATCGCAGGGACTGGACACTAGAACAGTTAAGGGGTTTAAATACCATGCCCATCCAGGAGAGGTCAGGACCTGATACATAAACACACTAGCAGTCACACTGACTCCAGTCTCCCCAGGGAGCCATGATGGGAAAGCAGAGGGTGACAAAAATCACACATATAGAAAGCTTCAAAGGAAAGGTCATAGAAGACAGAGAGACCATCTCAGATAGTTAGCTTCAAACAGACCCACAGAATTGGAGGGAAGTTAGAAGACAAAGACATTTTTTAAAACATAATCTATGCATGGCTAAATGAGTGAGTGCCCAATCAGAGGCCCAGAATTAGAATTTTAAACTAGAAGGCCGGTATAGGATCTGACCCCCCCGGCTGGGTCTATATCTGGGCTCACACAGCTACCTCGCCGTGTCACAGTAATGGGTCAGTGAAAGCTGCTGTGAACATCATTCAATCTATTCCTGCTCTCCCCATCGGGCAACACAGAAGCAAAGTTTAGGTTTCTGTAAGTTTCTCCTTTTTATTTCATTGTTTGCATATGTGTATGTCATTGTATTATTTCTATTTTTATATCTTTTTCTGTAAGCACTGTACCTTTTATATTAAAGCTTAAAACTTTAATAAGCTGAAACCTTGTATGTTCTAAAAGGATTCATAGCCCTAAGAAGTGTGTGATCCTGTGATTGGCTGACAGTATTATTTCAGGGACTTACCCCCTGTATGTTGGTAAGTGGTGGCAGCGTGTGTGAAGCGGGGTGCACAGAGTGAGTCGGGGTGTGATTGATGCTCCCTTTCAGCATAGGACAGAGGTCGAGTGCTGGATTGAGTGAGAGGAGATAGATTAACCCTTGGAGGTGCAACCCCAAGTCACGTGCTGAGAAGTGGGTATGTGACAAAGCATGTTCATTTCTTTGCAAATTTGCACAATCAGTCCAGTCTTGGAGTGTTTCAGATCCCCGATGAGGACTGAGTTATTTATCAATATTTGAAATTTGCTCATATGAGTATTCTTTTGGGACCAGAGGAATGTGTTTGGCTTTTCTATTATGGGAAATGTTTTTATTATGATTCCTTAATGATGATTTTCCTCTGTTACCTTTCATATGACTAGAGATTTCCACTTGTCAGACATATTCTCGGCTGAGAACCTATTTAATATCGCATTTGCTGTGGTTTGCTCACAATTGTTTTTACTTGTTTTTAATATAATATGCACTGATTTGTTGTTTGAAAATGTAATAAAAAAAACAATTACCGTATATACTTGAGTAAAAGCTGAGTTTTTCAGGCCAAAAATTGGGCTGAAAAGTCCCCCCGTCGGCTTATACTCAAGTCAATACGTGGGGGCTGTGGTGGGATCTGTGTCCGGGGTGCTGGGGAGGCTGTAGGAGGCGGGGGAAGGCTGCTGAATGAGCAGCCCGTCAGGTGGTGCCGCTCATTAGATAGGCACGGCTTCCCCCGCCCATTAGATAGGCACGGCTTCCCCCGCCCATCTCAGCGGCAGCGGTAGCCGTGCATACAGCCCCCCCAGTGATACTATACAGGCTGCCCCCCTCCTGCTGGCACTCGCCCCCACACTGCAGAGCCCCCCCCGCTGCACTAGCTTACCCTCCAGCGTCTTCATCGGGTCCTGCAGTCCCGCTCGCTCGCTGTGTTCCGGTCTCACGTGACCCGGCGCGATGACGTCATGCCGCTGCGACCGCTGGGTCACGTGAGACCGGAACACAGCGAGCGTGACTGCAGGACCCGAGGTGATGAAGACACTGGAAGGTAAGATAATGCAGCGGGGGGCTCTGCAGTGTTGGCTTATACTCGAGTGTATACGGTAATATCAATACTAACATTTTTGAACAGTGAAAAAAATTCTCACAAGTAAAAATTTTTGTCAAAAATAAAAGCACACTTGTGAACGTTTCCACATACATTCGCATGCGACAGCTATGGTCATGCAAGGCGGGAACCCACATGAACACTTGCACATACATACAGAAACAAACACACATTCACACACACACACACACACACACCATTAACTCCGTGCCACACGTGCTAAAGCGCAAAAGTTATAGCCAAATACTTACATGACAGTATGATGTGGTGTTCACACGTCTTTAGCTCCCCAACAGCACTTTTCACCAGTCGACGCACGTCAAGAATCTGTAGAACCCAACTCACAAGTCAAAATTTTTGAGTAAAATAAATGCACACTTGTGAACGTTTCCACATACATTCACATGCGACAGCTATGGTCATGCAAGGCGGGAACCCACATGAACACTTGCACATACATACAGAAACAAACACATTCACACACACACACTGGACGGACCCCTGGACGGACCCCTGGACCCTGGACGGACACCAGGACCCTGGACGGACACCAGGACAGACCCCTGGACGGAAACCAGGACCCTGGACGAACACCAGGACCCTGGACAGACCCCTGGACTTTGGACGGACCCCTGGACCCTGGACAGACCCCTGGACTTTGGACGGACACAAGGACCCTGGACCCTGGATGGACCCCTGGACGGACCCCTGGACCCTGGACGGACCCCTGGACGGACCCCAGGACCCTGGACAGACCCCTGGACCCTGGACAGACCCCTGGACCCTGGACGGACCCCAGGACCCTGGATAAACCCCAGACGGACCCCAGGACCCTGGACGGACCCCTGGACCCTGGACGGACCCCTGGACCCTGGACGGACCCCTGGACTTTGGACGGACCCCTGGACCCTGGACGGACCCCTGGACTTTGGACGGACCCCTGGACCCCAGACGGACCCCAGGATCCCGGTCGGACCCCTGAACGGACCCCAGGACCCTGGACGGACCCCTGGACCCTACACGGACCCCTGGACCCTACACGGACCCCTGGACCCTGGACAGACCCCAGACGGACCCCAGGACCCTGGACGGACCCCAGAACGGACCCCAGACGGACCCCGGTCGGACCCCTGGACGGACCCCAGGACCCTGGACGGACCCCTGGACCCTGGACGGACCCCTGGACCCTGGACGGACTCCTGGACCCTAGACGGACCCCTGGACCCTGGACGGACCCCTGGACCCTAGACGGACCCCAGGACCCTGGACGGACCCCAGGACGGACCCCATGACCCTGGACGGACCCCTGGACCCTGGAGGGACACAAGGACCCTGGATGGACCCCTGGACAGACCCCTGGACGGACCCCTAGATGGACCCCTGGACGGACCCCTGCGCCATGTACAGAGTAGGCACCCCGGTTTCCTTCACCCAGTACTGGACCCTGCTTGAACATGTTTGTGCCTGAGCACTGAAGTCACCTCCTGTGGCCAGCAGCTTCTTCTCCTGCACGCTCCCTGGACAAAACAGCGGGAAAAGAGCTGTGGGAGGGCTGGGGGTGTGCTTTGGGAGTGGTCAGGGAATGTGGGAGCAAATTTCGGGGCCGATTTCGGCCCGATTTGCTCTCACTTTCCGATCACCATTGACAGTCATTGTATTTTTTACGTCCCGATTTCGGGCCGATTCTACCCGATTTTGTAATCGGATGAAAAAATCGTTGCAGGCAACAATTTTTCCACCCGAAAAAAATCGGCAAAAATCGGGCAGAACCGGGTCGGACACAAATCGGCTGGCATTTAGTGCACAGCCGATTCGGTCCGATCCCCATAGGGATGCATGGGGTCCGAAAATCGGTCCGATGCTGTCCGATTTTTATCGGACAGCATCGGAAATGAAGAAATCGTAGTGTGAAAGCACCCTTAGCAGAGTGCTGCTGTAGTCTTTGTACATTATGTTGTTCAGTGTTGCAGCTCTCCACCTGTGTTTTCATCCCCCTGGGAGGTGCTGTCTGTGTTTTTTTTCCTTTTCTATTTTCATTTTCTGAGATAATGACCTTTGGGTTTTCATTGGCTGTAAGCCATAATCATCAACATTAACAGAAATAAACACTTGGAAATAGATCACTCTGTTTGTAATGACTCTATATATGATATATGTGTTTTACTTAAAGGGAATCTGTCATCAGGTTTCTGCCATCCCATCTGAGAGCAGCATAATGTAGCGATTGGGACCCTGATTCCAGTGCTGTGTCACTTACTGAGTGGCTTGTTGTCATTTTGATAAATTTACTGCTGGAGATTTAGCAGTTCATGAATATGCTGGACTACCTAGCAGCAGGACAAGTAGTCCTCTAATGATAATCTCCTGCTGATTAAACAGTGATTTTATCAAAACTACTCTGAGCAGCCCAGTAAGTGAAGTGACACATCACTGGAATCAAGATCTCTGGCTCTACATTATCCTAATTTCAGCTTAGGTGGCAAAAAAACATGTGACAGATTCCCTTTAATATATTTCAGTAATTCAAGATATAAACTTTTTTGATGATATTCTAAGTTATTGATAGGTCCTGTATATACTTATGACACGATTCCCTCCAGGTATAAATATGAGTCATGATCTAATTTAGCATTGTAAATAATTATTGAAGTTGATGTGTCTATATCTATAATTCAATGCATATTGATCGACACTGTCAGTGTTATTGTTAACATTTTCAATAAAAATATATATTAAAAAAAAATAGTCAATTATTCATAAAAAAAGGGTATCAATACATTTAGTTCTATAAAAATAATACCTTGATATGAAGAATATTCCAGAGATGTTAGAACATCGGGAATACAAATAATTCAGATAAACTGCTCACACTGTCACTGGGCAGAACCTGTCTGAGAGACAACTCTGCTAAGAATGAGGGAATCTGGACAGGGAGAAGCCTTTTACAGCAACATTCTAATGACATCACAAGAGTGATGATATCACAATGTGTTGGAACATTCCATTCCAGTCTGAGTGTTTAGTTGCTAGGTTTGTATGTTGTTAATAAAGTTAGAACAAAAATTTAAAAAAAAAAGCGGAAGGTCACAGGAATAGCATGTTACATTATTACGAGCAATTCATATCGTGGTGGGAGACCGCTGAGCTATACACAGATATACCATCAAGCTTCCACAAATGCTAACCACATATCTCAAAACGCAATTCCTGCATTTACACAGGTTTTTTTATTTTTTTCTCCTCTTTTATTTTTCCTTTTTTCAACATCTTTTGCATTGGCAGATCTAGCGCAAGGCTCAGCCGTATTCTCCACCCAGATTACCAGCGGCAGTCTGAAATATAGACAAGTCCAATATCAGGAGTTGCAATAAATATCACAATAATCTTTTTTTTTTAAATACTTTTTAATTTTTTTTAAATTATTTTGCTTTAGGTACAATAATATATATAAAATGAGGTTATAAAGGTCAAAGCAGACTTTTTCTAATTTTGTAATATGCGTCCCTTTAAATAAATCTATATATTTCGTTCTTACGGTTCAAGCCTTTTGGAGGTACTGTCTGGAGCTCATGGATCCAGAAGGTTTCTCGTTGTAGTAACCTATTTTTAATACTCCCCCCACCCCCTGCCTTCTTGATGGCTCCATTTTTTTCTGTGACTTGAAACCTTAATTGAGAAATAGCGTTTTCATCTCATTGAAACAACTGGGAAGGGGAAGCAACAAATCTTGCATCTAATATTAGATTTATATCTATTTATATGGGCCCGGCCCCCATATGCTGGAGAGTCTCCCCAACATATAGGAACCCGCACGGACAGATCACTGTGTGTAATGACTCTATACAATATATGTGTTTCACTTTATGTATTGAATTACTGAAATAAACTAACTTTTTGATGATATTCTATTTCAAGTGATTGTCTGTTAATGTTGATGATTATGGATTTAAGCCAATGAAATCCCAAAGGTCATTATCTCAGAATATTAAAGTAGGGAGGATGAGAGATAAAATATGACCTAAATAGGTATCAGAGGCTTCACCTTGTGTGGTTGTGAGAGTCACAACCACTATAAAAGGATATCATAGCTGCTTCAGTCCCCAGCATGGTGCATATAGAGTAAGAAATATGAAGGGTTAAAAACTGCACTGCCATATTCCACAAGACATCAAAGGGTGAATATAATATTGATTTATTAGTAAATGCATTTCAGGGCTCCCTGGCCCATTTCTCAGGACAAATCAATATAATATTGCCATGTTTCAGGGCATTTCTGGGAACCCTGAAATGCGTCACCCTTTGATGTCTTGTGGAATATGCAGGGCGGTTTTTAACCATTCATCTTCCCTACTTTAAGTTTCTGAGGTAACGACCTTTGGGTTTTCATTGGCTGCAAGCCATCGTCATCAACATTTACTGAAATAAACGTGAAATTGATCACTCTTCTTATTATGACTCTATATAAGATATGCATTAGCTTTTTGTATTGAATTACTGAACATAAATAACTGTTTGATGATATTCTAATTCATTGAGATGCACCTGTATCTCTCAAAGTTGGCTTATTACATAAAAGTGGAAGTTCCGAAAAGAGGAATGTATCTGGATATGAATCCTGCAAGATCCACCAGTGATTTCTAATAATGGTATCTATTTTATTATTAATACAGCTATAATCTCATACAAATGCGATCCGATCCACTTCTTTATTATTATCCACATTGATATTACCTGCAGATTCCCTTGCTTCTTTCAACACATATTCAGGGTAACCTCTGTCTAGAACATTTTGTTGCATCTCATTAAGTCTAGTTTCACATCTGGATGGATCAGACTTGATCCTTTTCATCCGTGTGAACTGGAATTGCCTTTTTAACAGAAAACGGGCGAGCACTCGAAAAATAAAGAACACTATTCAATCGGTTGGTTTTCTATAGATGTTGGTGGTCACAGTGCCATCAGAAACCTTCTTCACCATCGTATCTAAAAAATTAGTTTCCTGTAAATCACTAAAAACTATGAATTTTAATTCATCCCATATGTTATTAGTCAAGGTGGGAGATGATGAGGGCATGTACAAGAATTTTAGTTGATTGAGGGCTGAGGAAAGGACGGATTCTGGAAATATTCTTGAGCTGGAGGCGACAGGAGGTGGTGAGAGTTTGGATGTGTGGTTTGAAGGACAGGGCAGAGTCTAGAGTTAATCCAAGACAGCGAATTTGAGGTGTGGGAGAGAGCATGATGCCATTTACCATAATAGTAATAGATAGATCAGGTGGTGAAGATGAAAGATGGGATGGAGGAAAGATGATGAGTTCGGTTTTGTCTACGTTGAGTTTTAGGTAGCGAGAGGAGAAGGAGGATATTGCTGTCAGACACTCCGGGATTCTGGACAGCAGAGTTGACATCTGGGCCAGAGAGGTAGATCTGAGTGTCGTCAGCATACTGGTGGTACTGGAAACCATGGGACTGTATGAGTTGTCCTAGGCCAAGGGTATAGATGGAGAAAAGTAGGGGCCCCAGGACAGAGCCTTGTGGGACTCCAACAGAGAGAGGGCGGGATGAGGAGGAAGTGTGGGAGTGGGAAACGCTAAATGTGCGGTTGGCAAGGTATGAGGCAACCCAGGACAGGGCAAGGTCTTTGATGCCAAGGGAAGAAAGAATCTGAATTAGGAGGGAGTGGTCGACTGTCAAAGTCAGAGGACAGGTCGAGAAGGAGGAGGATGGAGAATTGTCTGTTAGCTTTGGCTGTGAGTAAGCCATTGATAATTTTGGTTAGGGCAGTTTCGGTGGAGTTGGTGGGGACGAAAACCAGATTGTAGATTGTCAAAGAGAGACTTAGATGAGAGGTGGGAGCAGGGCCGCACTGTCCATTGGACAATGTGAGCCTTTGGCTCAGGTGGCAAGGAGGCAGGGTGGGCTGCAGAGCTGAAGGGGTCACTCCCCCGCTCCTCAGCTATTCACCGCCGATAGCACCCCCCCATCTCAGGCGACGGGGAGGGTTGATTCACCCCTAGGTGGGAGGAAAGTTGAGCATGGACGTATTGCTCAAGTCATTCACCCGGATTGATCTCCTTTTAACTCATACATATATTACATTGTATTAAATCTATTATAATCCACCCTAGATCATGTTCGGACCACTCACCGCTCACCTTTGAAGTTTCCTGTGGTCCCATGCACGCTGATGAAAAAATCTGGCGCGCTAACTCCTACCTATTCCACCACCCACAATATAGAGAAATAATCCAAAATCACATTAATCTCTATTTTCAAGAGATCGACCTAGAAAACATCAAAATCTCAACCCTTTGGACCGCTCATAAAGCAGTAATAAGAGGTCATCTAATTCAACTTAACTCTAGACTAAAACGCTTCAACATGAAAAATAACGAATGTATTATAAAAAAAAACTAAGAACCTAGAGATACAACTTGAAAAATTCCCAAATGATAAAATCCACACAGAAATTCTCCAACTGCGAATCCAATTAAAAAACCTATTAGCATCTGAATACGACAAATACATTCGCACCATCAAAAGCAACTTCCACAACTGCATGGACAAGCTCTCTAAACTCTTTGCCAATAAATTAAAAATTCAAAGACGCAAAACTAGAATCCTCCAAATTAAAGATGATAACAACTTATTACACAAAAACCCACAGGATATTTCCAATATATTTGCCGGCTTTTATAGAAAACTCTATCATTTAAAGGATGACCCAGCAGTACCTATTCCCTCAAAATCGGACATAAACAAATTTCTTTTACTCCATTGTACTCCCTTCTCTTTCTAAGGCGGGCGTCACACGCTACGATATATGTAAAGATCTCGCTGGAAAGAGCCTGATTAGGCATCGCTCCTACGACATCGTTGCGTGTGACAGGTCGATCTGACTAGCGATAAGTGATCAGATCGTTATATCCAGATATGAGAACCGGACCTCATATCAGACGATGTCGATCATCCCATCTGCTGCATTGTTCTGTGTGACACCGCCATAACCGATCTCCTGACCGATTTCTCCTATTCACATCATTGACAAGCATCGGTCGCTAGTTGTGTGAACGATCCCTGCACGTAACATCGCTGCTGCGTCCTGACCGTTATCTATACATGTGACACCTCACTAAGATGTTGAGCACGAGCGCGAACCCCTGACATCGTTGATTGAGTTCCCACACAAAATCGTAGCGTGTGACGCCCGCCTAAAGAAGACTTGAACTTCCTCAATTCCCTTTCACTGAAACAAAAATCCTAGCAACAATCAACTCTTTAGCCAAATGCAAATCTCCCGGCCCTGACGGCCTACAAAATGAATACTGCATAAACTTCAAAAATTCCCTTGCCCCATTCCTTACAAAACTCATCAACTCTTCTACCATATCCCGAGACGCCTTTCCAGCAGAAATGCAGGAGGCAATTATTACGGTGATCTCCAAAAATAAAAGGAGGAGTCACCGAAAACGTCAGCAACTACCGCCCTATCTCACTCCTAAACTCTGACCTAAAAATCATCGCTAAAACTATTACTTCAAGACTACAAAAAATCTCTCTCAGACTTCTCCACAAAGATCAAGTGGGATTTGTTCCGAGTAGAGGAACCTCTGATGCCACCTGACGTGCCATTAGTCTGCTACCCTGCATAGAAAAAACTAAAACTCCCGCCGTGATGGGCGCTGTTGACGCTGAAAAAGCGTTTGACAGAGTCCACTGGGGCTTCCTTTTTCAAACCTTAAAAAAAATTGGTTTTGAGGGTAATATCTTAAACTCCATCGCATCTCTATACTCTACTCCAGGGGCGGACTGTAACCCCTGGGGGCCCTGGTGCAGGGGAGGGGAGGGGTGCTGCTGGCCGCCGGTGCAGCCCGGGGGGGGGGGGGGGGGGGACTGGGGGTGTGCTGCTGGGAGCCGCATGCGCGGTGCTCTCCTACCTGGTGAGCCGCGCCGGATGCTTGTGGCTGTCCTAGGAGCCAGAGGGGCAGAGGAGAGGAGGGGCGGGTTCAGGCAAGGGAAGCAGGAAGCTCTCTGCTTCCCTTGCCTGACCCTCCTCTCCTCTGACGGCGGCTTGAAGGGGCCCCCCTCCAGGCTTGAAGGGGCCCCCCTCCAGGCTTGAAGGGGCCCCCTAGCCGGTCAGGGCCCTGGTGCAGCTGCACCACGGTAGTTCCGCCCCTGCTCTACTCCCTCAGCAAAAATCCTGAACAACAATGTTCTCTCAGATAAATTTGTACTTATGAGCGGCACAAGGCAAGGCTGTCCCCTTTCTCCCACCCTTTTTGACTTCTACATAGAAACTCTAGCCGAGAAAATTCGATCTAAACCCCTAATTCGTGGTATCCCAATACACCAAACACACTACAAAATATCCCTATTTGCAGATAACATCCTTATAACACTTTCTAACCCACTTAAATCAATTAGGAATTTATTGTACACAATTCAGTTCTTCTCTAATTACAAAATTAATTTAACTAAAAGCCAAGTTCTCCATTTAAACCTTAATCCACAAACTCTAGGTACTCTTAAATCAGAGTTTAAACTGGCCTGGGAAAATAACCTCATCAACTATCTAGGAGTTAAACTTACTAAACCCCTAACACCAATTGTAGACACCAATTTAAATGTCATTTCCTAAACCATGGAGACTGACAGCCTGCATCTGGCAAAGACAGACATTTCCTGGCTTGGCAGAATCAGTGCTTACAAGATGAGTCGAACAAGACTCAAGACTCAAGAAAAATACGTGGAGTTTAAGATGCTTCAAAAAACTTCTTTTTTATTTTTATAGAACAAATATGCTGGATAGACAAAGTGAGACACAATTGTGCAGGATAAAAAGTAACATAGAAACTTGCAGTTGTTATACAAAAAACCGGGCAAGTATACAATTAATGAATGCACTCATAGGTCACAGATACAATGCATACAGTCATCAATTTATATGTCTGCTGGTTATGACATGATTACAATTATTTCTGTGGAACATATATGAAAAAGTTTCTTTTCAGTACAGATTACCGTATATACTCGTGTATAAGCCGAGTTTTTCAGCACATAAAATGTGCTGAAAAGTCCTCCCTCGGCTTATACACGGGTATATACGGTAATAGCTTTACAGCGCCCCCCCCCCCCCCCCGTGGTATCCCGCCCCCCCCCGTATATACAGCCCCCCCGTGGTATCCCGCCCCCCCCGTATATACAGCCCCCCCCGTGGTATCCCGCCCCCTCCCGTATATACAGCCCCCCTGTGGTATCCCGCCCCCCTGTATATACAGCCCCCCGTGGTATCCAGGGCCCCCTTTTGCTGCACCTGTAAAGGAAGATATCAGTATACTTATCGCTGCCGCCGCCGCTCCGCTTCTCGGTCACCGCGCTGCTCCGGCCGGGTCTTCATGTTTCCTGTTCCTTCTCCGGCGCTCAGGAAATGACGTCATTGTTCGAGCGTCGGAGAAGGAACAGGAAACATGAAGACCCGGAGCATCGCGGTGACCGAGAAGCGGAGCGGCAGCGATAAGTATACTGACATCTTCCCTTACAGGTGCAGCAAGGGGGGCCCTGGATACCACGGGGGGGCTGTATACAGCTGGGGCTGCTGTATACAGCTGGGGCCCCTGTATACTAATGGGGGTTGGGTCTGTATACCCCTGGGGCTGCTGCTGTATATACCCCCTGGGGCTGCTGCTGTATATACCCCCTGGGGCTGCTGCTGTATATACCTCCCCTGGGGCTGCTGCTGTATATACCCCCTGGGGCTGCTGCTGTATATACCCCCTGGGGCTGCTGCTGTATATACCCCCTGGGGCTGCTGCTGTATACTGCCACTGGGGCTGCTGCTGTATATACCCCCTGGGGCTGCTGCTGTATATACCCCCTGGGGCTGCTGCTTTATATACCCCCTGGGGCTGCTGCTGTATATACCCTTTGGGGCTGCTGCTGTATATACCCCCTGGGGCTGCTGCTGTATACTACCACTGGGGCTGCTGCTGTATACTACTACTGGGGCTGCTGTATACTACTACTGGGGCTTCTGTATACTACCACTGGGGCTGCTGCTGTATATACCCCCTGGGGCTGCTGCTGTATATACCCCCTGGGGCTGCTGCTGTATACTACCACTGGGGCTGCTGCTGTATACTACTACTGGGGCTGCTGTATACTACTACTGGGGCTTCTGTATACTACTACTGGGGCTGCTGCTGTATATACCACTGAGACTGCTGTATACTACTACTGGGGCTTCTGTATACTACCTCTGGGGCTTCTGTATACTACCACTGGGGCTGCTGTATATACCTCTGGGGCTGCTGTATACTACCACTGGGGCTGCTGTATATATCTCTGGGGCTGCTGTATACTACCACTGGGGCTGCTGCTGTATATACCACTGGGGAGGCTGCTGTATATACCTCTGGGGCTGCTGTATACTACCACTGGGGCTGCTGTATATATCTCTGGGGCTGCTGTATACTACCACTGGGGCTGCTGCTGTATATACCACTGGGGAGGCTGCTGTATACCACACTTCTGGGGGCTGTATACTACCACTGGGGAGGCCTGTATACCACTGCGGGGGCCTGTATACCACACTGCTGGGGGCTGTATACCTGTGCTGGGGTCCACCCTCGGCTTATACACGAGTCAATAGGTTTTCCCAGATTTTGGGGGCAAAAGTAGGGGGGTCGGCTTATACACGGGTCGGCTTATACACGAGCATATACGGTATATATCATATACCAGTCAATGATGCACATTCAATGATCATGAGCGATCTAAAGCATTATTCTGCATAGGGCAGCAAAGGTCCGAAGCAATAACTGCACATTATCAATATAGAGCATAATTGCTATGGTATAAGGCCATTCTGATATCGGCACCCCGCTGACCCCCGCATACGTTACTAGGTGATCAGAGCAAGTTTAAGCATGGGGAGGTAATCCCTGGAGGACCCCTACGTACGTTTCGCGTGTTACAGGTAATATAAAGTGCAGTGCTTCATCATTGGGATACCGTCGTCCCCTCAGTGTGGGCCTAAAATAATGACTAAGTCCGGTCACGTGATTAGATTCAACTAATCACAGCGCCATAATCTGCGCATGCGCACTCACCACGGCCGTCTGGTCACGCCCCCACAGCGTCACCGCCATCAGACCAGGAGGCCCAGCGGTAACTAGGCAACCGAGTCAGACGTCGGCCTGTATGACGCTGCAGGAGGGGGGCGGAGGGCCAGGAGTGAACACATGCGCGCTGGCACAGTGAATGCAGAATCATAAAGCTGATCATACAGAGAGGGTTATATTACGTGATTTAATCATATAATGGGCACAAAACAGAGTAATTAATACAACAATTCATATATCAAATAATCAAGTTGCATGAATGTTGATTTTTCCTCGTATTGTCCGTTAGTTTCCAAGGGTATTCATAAAATGATCTCTGTAAATCAATTCAAGGTCCTGGGGAAGTAAGATGGATAACCATGAGAATAAAATTAAAAATACATACATACAAATAAAATGTAAATATGTATGATGACCAGGAAGACCAGGCCCATAGCATATATACTCAATGAGGAAAAGGGAAAACCACAATGACAATTAAAAAGGTGAGTCTCATAGTTATATTTAATGACTCATAATGCATTTAAATGAGAACACAAAGCACAAGGAACATGTGCTCATTTAAAGAAAAGGAACGAAGCTCATAGATTCATTCAACCCTTAAGGCGACATTGTGTCCAAGGTGATTATCCACCTCAGCTCACGCTGTGCCAGGATGTTTCGCAGATTAGCACCCCTGATACCACCATGTATCACATCAATGCCACAGACCCTCAGGGATCTTGGATTACAGTTATGATATTTTTTATAATGTCTTGGAATGGTTTTTAATAATGTTTCATCCTCAACGGCTACAGCGCCTAAAATATCCTTCACGTGTTCACGTATCCGAACTTTCAGTTCTCTTGATGTTAATCCTATGTATATCTTCCTACAGCCACAAGTGGCATGATAAACCACATGTGTGGTATTGCAGGTGATGTAATCTTTAATATCATAGCGCTTAGTCCCATCACTTGATGGGAAATCACGAGCACGATACAAATTTGGACATGTCACGCATCTGCCGCAGGGATAGAAACCATTTAATCTCTTACTGTGTCCAAAGATTCCGACAGGTCTGGTGGTATAGTGGCTATGGACCAACAAATCTTTAAGATTTGGTGATCTCCGTGATGTCATCAGGGGGTATTCAGACAGATGTCCATGCAAGCTTGGCTCTGACTGGAGAATAGGCCAATGTTTTTTCATTATCTCTCTCATAGTACCCCATCCATGATTAAATGTGGAGATAAATCGCGTGGGACAATGACTATCGCCACACTTATTTTTTGGGGGAAGGAGGAGGCCCTATCGTACCCTCTTTTTATGAGCCTACAGCCGTAACCCCTTTGTTTAAACCTCTCCCTAAGGTCCAATGCTTGTTTCTTAAAGTTGGCTTCGGTGGAGCAGATCCGCATAATCCTGAGAAACTGACCAATCGGGATGGCACGAATAGTGGATTTATCATGGGCAGACGAGGCATGGAGCAAAGAATTTACGGACGTGCTCTTACGATACACATCCGTCTGTAACATTCCCTGTCTGTCCGTCTCAATACGTATATCAAGGAAGTCTATGCTGCTGCTGTCATACTTGAAAGTTAATTTAATATTAAGATCATTATCATTCAGCAGCAGCATAAACTCCTCGAGCTGCCCCACTGAGCCCTGCGATACAATCAATAGATCGTCTATATAGCGCATCCAGCACTGCACATGGTCCACGGCCTGCCCGCCTCCGCCAGCAAAAATCCCCCGTTCCTTCTTACCTATGTGACAAAACTAAGAAACTCCCGGAAGAAATCGCTGTCAAATCTGCAATTCTCTCTTGGAGAACATTACTGAAACTCTCTCACAAGTCTCACCCCATGGTTTCCCCAACATGGATAGATATAGATACAGTTAGGGCCAGAAATATTTGGACAGTGACACAAGTTTTGTTATTTTAGCTGTTTACAAAAACATGTTCAGAAATACAATCATATATATAATATGGGCTGAAAGTGCACACTCCCAGCTGCAATATGAGAGTTTCCACATCCAAATCAGAGAAAGGGTTTAGGAATCATAGCTCTGTAATGCATAGCCTCCTCTTTTTCAAGGGACCAAAAGTAATTGGATAATGGACTCTAAGGGCTGCAATTAACTCTGAAGGCGTCTCCCTCGTTAACCTGTAATCAATGAAGTAGTTAAAAGGTCAGGGGTTGATTCCAGGTGTGTGGTTTTGCATTTGGAAGCTGTTGCTGTGACCAGACAACATGCGGTCAAAGGAACTCTCAATTGAGGTGAAGCAGAACATCCTGAGGCTGAAAAAAAAGAAAAAATCCATCAGAGAGATAACAGACAGGCTTGGAGTAGCAAAATCAACAGTTGGGTACATTCCGAGAAAAAAGGAATTGACTGGTGAGCTTGGGAACTCTAAAAGGCCTGGCGTCCACGGATGACAACAGTGGTGGATGATCGCCGCATACTTTATTTGGTGAAGAAGAACCCGTTCACAACATCAACTGAAGTCCAGAACACTCTCAGTGAAGTAGGTGTATCTGTCTCTAAATCAACAGTAAAGAGAAGACTCCATGACAGTAAATACAAAGGGTTCACATCTAGATGCAAACCATTCATCAATTCCAAAAATAGACAGGCACAGAGTTAAATTTGCTGAAAAACACCTCAAGAAGCCAGCTCAGTTCTGGAAAAGTATTCTATGGACAGATGAGACAAAGATCAACCTGTACCAGAATGATGGGAAGAAAAAAGTTTGGAGAAGAAAGGGAACGGCACATGATCCAAGGCACACCACATCCTCTGTAAAACATGGTGGAGGCAACGTGATGGCATGGGCATGCATGGCTTTCAATGGCACTGGGTCACTTGTGTTTATTGATGACATAACAGCAGACAAGAGTAGCCGGATGAATTCTGAAGTGTACCGGGATATACTTTCAGCCCAGATTCAGCCAAATGCTGCAAAGTTGATTGGACGGCGCTTCATAGTACATATGGACAATGACCCCAAGCATACAGCCAAAGCTACCCAGGAGTTCATGAGTGCAAAAAAGTGGAACATTCTGCAATGGCCAAGTCAATCACCAGATCTTAACCCAATTGAGCATGCATTTCACTTGCTGAAATCCAGACTTAAGACGGAAAGACCCACAAACAAGCAAGACCTGAAGGCTGCGGCTGTAAAGGCCTGGCAAAGCATTAAGAAGGAGGAAACCCAGCGTTTGGTGATGTCCATGGGTTCCAGTGATTGCCTCCAAAGGATTCGCAACAAAATATTGAAAATAAAAATATTTTGTTTGGGTTATGTTTATTTGTCCAATTACTTTTGACCTCCTAAAATGTGGAGTGTTTGTGAAGAAATGTGTACAATTCCTACATTTTCTATCAGATATTTTTGTTCAAGCCTTCAAATTAAACGTTACAATCTGCACTTGAATTCTGTTGTAGAGGTTTCATTTCAAATCCAATGTGGTGGCATGCAGAGCCCAACTCGCGAAAATTGTGTCACTGTCCAAATATTTCTGGCCCTAACTGTAGGTTTAACCCTTTTTTGAGAAGTTTATTGTTATGCCATTAAAGTACAAAGACCTGGGGGCGTGGCCTAGCGATGGCATTGGAAAGAAGCAGCTTTTAGATCTCCTGAGCGCCTTGGCCTTCCTGGCCCGAGTTGGGGCTGTTATTTGCTTGACAAAATATAAGAACTAACTGACTAAGCCCTTATCTATACCACCGACATACTGCCTTTCATGATGACCACTGGATGAACCCAGACAGAGGCACTACGCCGTGAAGAGGAAGAGGGTCATGAAGGTTGCAGTGTAGTGAGACCGCGTAAAGAAGAGGGACCTATCATCCACCAGCATCCTCCCCAGAGATTATCCTCTCCACCGCCACCGGCGATCTGCCATCTACCTCCTGTACTGGGGACTCTGTCGCACAGGGTATTGCATCGTCCAGTAGCCAGCACAGGAATACTCAGGTGGGTCTGGTCCGTGCTCCCTCTGTGGGCGCTGGAGCGTGCTTCTCCCCCTTCATCCTGGGATCAGTCCGCTCCTCCATCTGACACTGTCCAGCCGCTATAAAGATCTAACCACTCGGTCGCCCCCTGAGGAGAACAAGCCGTTCACTACAGCACATGTGTCTGGGAGGTGATCGCGTGAGACAGATGCACCCACGATCCCGCCGTCATTACTGTACCACTCAGCGTTGTACTGGTGTGATCTCCTCATGAACACTAGTACTCCTGTAATACACAACACACCAGAGGATCGCTTGAAGTAATAGTTACAGGACAGGAGATGTACGAAACAGACCCCTGTGGAGAAACTGCTGATATCTTTATTCCCATATATTGATACAGGAGAATGCAGCCTTAAAAACACTAAATACCCATCTCCACCCTTGTGTGCCAGCAATCACCCTTTGGAGATTTTGATATCTTCTTGAAGACCCAACCCAATTAACCCGTGCAGAGCCAGAGGGATATTCAGAAAGGAGGACACATATCTCTTATAAATATACACAGACTTTTGAAAAGACCTGGACCTAACGCCACCTGGTGGTTATATGCATACATCGCCCTGATATTGCTGGGTTGACTGATTTCTTGAACTCTCTACGCCCCATAGGTTAATTTCCCGAGACACTGCCTCCACAGAACATCTATTTGCCCGCATATTTCTCTATCTTCATTTAGGACACAGTGCTGAGGCGATATGAGCCCGAAAAAAGCACCGGTGCCTCCTCAAGGCACTTTCAGCACCTCTAAATTTAAAAGCAGAGAGGGTGGAATTCACAGTTTGTTGAGGGAGCCAGCATCTCCTGCCGCGGTTACGCTGACACCAGTATTCCTGGGAGGCCCGCTGGAGTCAGAACTTCTCTACTCCTTGCTGCACACGCTGTAATCCTGGTGCCTGCCTTCTGTAAGCAGCACAACGTCACTTCCAGTTCCAATATCAAGTAGGAGCCGCACACAAAATTATTTTTGCAGCCTTTATTTATTTTTTTTTCTTGTGCGGTCTTACAAAGTGGAGGGCGCAGGAGGGAGGACGGGGGAGTAGCCTATACCACGGCCGTTTCGCACCATCAGTCGTGCTTCTATGGGTACAATCTCCAATCTCTATTTCTGAGTTGACTGATTTCTGGAACTCTCTACGCCCCATAGGTTAATTTCCCGAGCCTCTGCCTCCACAGAAGGTCTATTTGCCCGCATATTTCTCTATCTTCATTTAGGACACAGTGCTGAGGCGATATGGGCCCGAAAAAAACACCGGTGCGTCCTAAAGGCACTGTCAGCACCTCTAAATCTAACAGCAGAGAGGGTGGCATACCAAAATACTTCACTGACTCACAGGGCGCAGGGCAGTGGTGGATTAAGTGGATCATGGGCCCGGGGCAGTTCATAAAACCTGGCACCAAACAAAAATATTTTCTGCAAAAATGTTGTAGCTCTTCTCAGAAAAACAGTGCACATGATGATTTTTAGGCATCCAAAATTAAAATATTTATTAGAACATGAAAACGAAGATAAATTACTTTTTTTTCACAAAAAAGTGCATATGGTCAAACAATATAAATATTTCTCAAAACCAACAGTCAAAATATATAATGTGGTATATACTGACCTGTATTTCTTCATACAGCGTAAATATAAAGCTACATCCATAGTACCACATGTAAGTGCAAATAAGAACATGTAAACATAATATTAAACAATAATTTAACATACCTGTTGTAGGGCTGGTTCTGTTTATTGGTTATTGTTGTCAGTTATGACTAAAATCACCGATATCCAGAATCTTCCCTTCCTTACCACTTTCTGTTCCTATGCTGATTAACTATATATATATATAAGTATATACCGACTACTTAATGAAAACAAGTCTGTTCTAATAAATGAATATATATTAAACACACCCAAAAAGTCTACAACAATAATATATAGATTTCTAGATAGCACGATAACTAAGACACAATCAATTACTGTTACAATGATGTAAAACACCCATAGTTACTAATACCCACGTTACCTAAATATACATGCACACTATATTAATGATCTAACTATCCCTATAGAAGATAGAAAGCAATTCAAGGGTTGATCATAAGAGAGAGATATAGAGAGAGATATACAGAGAGATATAGAGGGAGATATAGAGGGAGATATAGAGAGAGCTATAGACAGAGATATTGGATGATACTTATGCCAGATGTCAATGTCCTATATCATCGTGCGTCCAGGTAGAAAAGAGAGAGAGGGTCTTGAATTCACCTCCTTTTATAGTCACATTCACACCCACATGCAACCCACAACTCCGCCCTTCTCAGGTATGTTCTGTGGCAACTATTTCCAATCACCTCCTGTAATATGCAGTAATAATCCCCTGCCTGCGGATGGCGTCCTTGTATCAGGGAAGAATGTCTTGTGTCAAATAAGTTTTAACACTCTTTGATTGGTTCCAGGATGTCTTAAAATGGTTTATCAGTCAAACATCACCAGTATTGTCTTAGCAATATACATCTCCATTGGTCGGAGACGGAATGTCTGCCTGAGTACTCCAAACCCACAAAGGTTGTATACATATGTAAATGACATTGGATTTAGCAAACAGCTTCTGCATTCAAGTTAGGAGCCTGCAGGCCAATATCCATTTAGCATGTAGGGCAACCTTTACTCCTAAAACCAAAAAGACATCACACAGAAGAACAATGCTGTACATGGTTGAAATATTCAGCTCTCATTAAATCCAATATGGAGTTCAGTGATTCATAATAATTATACCATCACTTCCCCCTCAACATTCCCCCTTTTGTCGGAAAATACGACAATAAAATGAGTGGGAAGTGTGGAATATATTTGCCTACTCAATCCTATCACCAATAACCGTTCAGGATGAAATGAAGTAAAATTTTGCACTTAGGTATCTAGACATCACCCATCGCCATCAACTCTCCCCTGCCGTTCGCCGTAATCCAGTGTCTTCGTCCATAGATTACACCATAGTCATCTTTGTGGATCTTCTTGGTCTCTTTGGTTCAGGAATAAAGTTCTCTATTTGTCAGTACACTTCTGATCTTGTCATTGCCAATCTCGAGAAACACGTCTATCCCCAAGTAGTCTTCTTCCAAGCTTGACTGCTTAGACTCTGGAGTTGCTGCACCTTCGTCTCTTGATCGGCCCACAGAGTTTTCCTGTGTTCGCCCCTCTCCCTACCAGATTTTTTTTTTTTTTTTTTTTTTTTTCCAAGTCTGGTGTGTAGGTGGGGGGATCACACTCTGTAGCTGGGCCTCACTAGGTGGTTTCTTGGAGCACCTCCTTCTTGGGATTAGATCAATTGTTAAATTATTAAAGGGGATCTGGTTATTCTTCTTGGCTGAGGCACGACTTTCAACAGAGACTTCTCCTGTAAACTTGATTGAAGCATCTATCGTTAATGTGGTTCTTCCATGGATAGATAGTTGAATCTCTACTAGGCAGGTCAGAGTTTATTGGGTAGGGGATGATATCAGCATACCTAAGTTGACTGTGAGAAGAACACAGTCCAACCGACCTTCAATCCATCCCTTATGAACGTTACCGACTCAAGGGTTGAAGTAGCAAATACCTTAGACAATGATGGGGCCTGTCCCTACAGAACCCTACTCTTTCCTCATTCATACAAAAAAAACAAACAAACCTATATCCCAATGTAAAAATTAAACAGTATATAACAATACTATATTTCCCTCCCCCATTCCTTAACCATAAATCAAAGTAAAAGTCAAACAAGATATACAATGAATGTCAAATATCATCTCAAGGTTTCAGGACTTTTAGTGCTAAGTCCTGGACCTTCTTCGGTGGTTAAATTCGTGAAGTTCTGCCTGGTTCTCTTGTATCTGGTGGGCAAGTCTCTTTACTCTCCGGTAAACTAGGCACAGTCCAATGTACATAACAAGAACAAGAACCAGAAGAACAATCACAGGGTGGATAATGAAATTAAAGAATGATGTAGCTGTCGGACTATAGCCAAATAAACTTTCCCACCAGGACACCTTAGAGTCTGTATCTAAGGCATTGGTAATCCTCGTTATCTTGGTTTTGTCATGCTCAAGCTGAATTGTGGCTTGATTCTCAGCCTCATGAAGATTTCGGAGTATGTCGTCTTCTTCGCTGAAATCTAACAAGAGACGCTTGAGCTCACGACCAAAACCAAGAGGAATCTTTTGCAGTCTCACAGGAGTGTCAGGGCGAATGTCGAGTCTCTTCTCCGGTGTTATCGGGGTCCTCCCCTGCTGATCTGCGACATCTAAACCTAAAACGGGACTAAGGGTACAATATGCTCCTGGGAGGAGTATGCCTCTTTCGGTGCAATTAGTGCCATATAAAGAATACGTTACATTTTTCCCTTGGTACCAACACCAATACCCTTGACCCAAATATTTCAGACGAGAGGAGGGTATTGTGTTAGTCTTCATCTCACATGACCCCTCAGAGTCCCAACACTGGTGCCTAAGCACCCTATCTTGACTCCCTTGACAGAGGATAGCATCCTCTTTCCTCCAACATCCCTCTGTATCAAACAGATAAGGATGGCCTCGCTCATAGGTTAGGATGTCTGAGGTGAGCTGTGGATGAAGCACCGTCTGATTGCTAACAACAATTCCTATATTCATGGCACTGTACCCCTTCTTGATATTACCAGATACAGGTGCCAAAGAAGATGCCGTGCAGGTGAGATTATGACACCCATGCCATTGAACCAGCCACCAGTTTGTATGGTTGGCTGCAAACGGGGAGATTAGGGAACTTACTCTTTGTCTGAGGTTGAAAGGGAAGGGGCCCTTGTATAGAGAGGACACTATATGCTTTAGGTTGTCAGAGAGTTCACTCTGGACCTGCGTACATGCTAGGGCAAACTGAACTCTGTCTTGCACTTCTACAAGACCTGCAACTAACCTTCTAAACTTCTCTCGTAGAGCCGAAGATAGAGAGGTAGTGGCATCAATGTGCGAATGTTGCAAACCCTCTAAGACATGGTTTACATCAAGCTGAGTTCTGAACCCTTCCCCAGCATGTTGCGCAATGTCCCCGAGCTTGCCTCTCAGGACTTCCATATCCATCGTGTTCAGGGCACCTACTCCCAATGCACCTCCACTAATTCCCATCTCTATCAAGTCTCTCCTACCTCTGAATTTCCTGTGTCGGGGATCATCTTTTCTCACTTCTTGCCCCGCCTCTACCCATCCTCTCATCATGTCAATTTGGTTCCTCATAAACTCCTCACATCTGTGATTCCAGTGATCTACTCTGAAGTCATCTACAGAAATTCGCCATGTATATAGGACGAATTTAGTTCCTGTGATGATCTTCCATGGGGATGCCAGTTGAGGAGCTATGGGATCTGCCAATTGGTGGGTAGAAACATTGCAAGAATCCAGGTGCGGTTTGACTGGTTGGAGACCTTCAGCCTCATATGGGACCCTTACTACTGTCACACATACTTGTCCTCTACCACTTAACTGGTACCACTGATCGCTATTTCCTGCCGGTAAATGTTGCGGGACTACTGGTAGAGGAAGTTGTTGGGTACCAGTATCAGGACACAGAATCCCCTGACATATTGTCCAGGAATGATGTGGAGCTGCGATATGTGTCAGTAGAACGGGATCTTTTGCCTGTTCCTCTTCAAATGACACAGGGCCATCTTTTAGTTTGGTTTGCCTCACTGCAATCTGGAAAGCAGGGATCTGCTCAGTTTCTGGTTCCTGAAGGACACCAGACACTGCTGCAAACTTGGCCAGTTCGTCGGCCTTGTTATTGCCTATGGTCAAAGGCTGTTCTCCTCTTTGATGCGCTGGGACTTTGATAATGGCTATATGAAGTAATGGATCCGGCACCGGACACTTCTCCAATATTCAAAATTTATTCAGTAATTCATAAGATCATAAAATCAGCGACCTAGGGAGCGCAGTCCCGCTGGACGCGTTTCGTACACAGTACTTCATCAGCAGCTTAAGCTGATGAAGTACTGTGTACGAAACGCGTCCAGCGGGACTGCGCTCCCTAGGTCGCTGATTTTATGATCTTATGAATTACTGAATAAATTTTGAATATTGGAGAAGTGTCCGGTGCCGGATCCATTACTTCATATAATCTTCTTGGACGTACGGGACGTCTCCTTCTGGCACCATCCGGTCCGTTGGAATTTGGTGAGCACGAACAAACCCCCTACCCTTTCCTCCCTCTTTGATAATGGCTGCCTCTGCTTGATCTGCCATGCCCCAATCCCACAATTCCTTTAGGACCATAATGTGGGCAAGAGGTTTATTCTGGCTGTCCACAAACCCTCGTTTTTTCCATGTGTTCAGGTGCAGGGTGAGAGATCGAACTACATATGAACTGTCACTATATATAGTTCGATTCCCTGGAGGTTGAAGGAGGAGATCCTCCTTGACAGCCTCCAGTTCAGCCCATTGTGCTGACATGTGACCTGGCAACCTGACGAGACTCTGGGTGCCCGTGGTCTCATCCAGCACTGCAAATCCGGACACATACGTGCCGTCCAGACAGAAACGAGAGCCGTCAACCAAGATGACCCTGTCTTCTGGATGTCTGTCGGTCCTGAATATTTGTGATGTACTGAAGGGTGATGGTTGACCACAGTCATGTTCGGTCCCTGTCATGTTTAACAACTGGGACAGAACATACTTTGCCTTGTGGTCCACTATCAGATTCCGGCCACTGAGGTCCATGATCCATTTCCCAAATCTCTGTTGGGAGACTCCAGGGAGTGTATCTCTGAGTGAGGCTGGGGTTACACATAGAAATCCGTTTTTGGAAGTCCTTTTCATCACCAATCCGTTTTTTATAGGGTGCTTTTTGTGTCTCCTGCACTCCTGTACGTTTTTGGACTTAGTCATTTTTTTCAGAAAAAACGCATGTGCGCAAACGCATGCGCAAACGCAAGTGGCTATATATGCCATGCGTTTGCGCATGCGTTTCCCATAGGGCCCCATGTTAAAAAAAAACGCATGAAAACGCATGCGTTTTTTAACTGATGCCAAAAACGCTGTTTACTGCGTTTTTGGCTCAAAAACGGACAGGGCAATGTTTTGAGCTCCAGAGAAAAACGCACAGGGTGTTTATTACACCCAATGCGTTTTTCTGTCAGTTTTTGGACTTAGAAAAAAAAAAAGACAAAACTAAAGCCAAAAACTGACTGAGGGCTTATGTGTAACCCCAGCCTAAGAGAACCAAAGGAGAATGTGGTGTCTGTACAGTCAGAGATCTGAAACCTACAATATGCTCAATGGTTTTAACGGCATAGTGTATGGCAGCCAGTTGTTTGGCACATTCGTCGAACCCTCGTTCGACCAGCGAGAGGAGTTGGGAAAAGTATCCCAGTGGTCTACTGTCATGTCCTATCTGCTGTAGAAGGACAACAGAGATAGACTCAGTCTCAGCATGTGCCTGGATGGCCATTTCTCCATCTGGGTTGGGGGTGGCTAACACAGGTGCAGAGGAGAGGTCTCTTTTCAGAGTTGAAAAGGCCTCATCCTGTGCTTCTGACCAGCCCTGGAGTGAGGGTTCTTCTCCTCTGAGGAGTTCATAAAGGGGTTTTGCTTTGGCAGCAAAATCCTTTATGAATTCCCTCATGAAGCTGGCCACTCCCAGGAACTTCCGTAAGTCCTGTAGAGTGCCAGGCTGAGGTAACTTGACCATAGCTTCCACTTGGGCCGCCACAATTCCTTTGGCTCCAAAAGAGACCTGCACCCCAAGGAAAGTCACCTCTGTTCTGGACAAATTTGCCTTGGGAGGACTCAGCTTGAGTCCAGACTGTTTGT
Organism: Allobates femoralis; assembly: GCA_033576535.1. NCBI lineage: Eukaryota > Metazoa > Chordata > Amphibia > Anura > Aromobatidae > Allobates > Allobates femoralis. The sequence goes on along the minus strand of JARQOC010000006.1, from coordinate 397,587,421 downwards.
TCCCCACTGTGAAAGCAAATTTATACCTACAGTTTTCTGTGAGTTCAATAGAGAAGAACCCATTGGCGACATCAATGGTCGAGAATATGCGGCTTTTGCCACTTATCCTCGCCATTATGTCGGGAGTTTGTGCAACTACGGGGGCAGACATCGGAGTGTACTTATTAAGGACACGTAGGTCTATGGTGAGACGCCACGCATCAGTGTCCTTTCTCTTCACAGGCCATAGAGGGTTGTTGCACTTTGAATTCCCCTCTATGACCACAGCCTTGGTCTCCAATTCCAGGACAGTGTTGACTATTGACTGTGTCGCTTCCGGTGGAAAGCGATATTGACGTTGAGGGGGTGGGTCTGGCCCCTGTATGTCCACCTGGACACCAATCAATCTGCCACAGTCATTTTTACCCTGGGCCCACAGATCAGGATGTTCGTACACAATGGGTTCAAGGTCTATATTATGAGAGACCTCTGGCCATTTGTGTTCGAGCATATCAGCAGAATTCTCCATTGCTGGCAAAGGTGGTCCCAGACACTGGCGTTGTATGACACACACCTTGGATTGCCTGGGTCCCTTCCAGACAATGCAGTTTGCCAAATCCAGGATCCATCCATTTTGGATCATTACATCAGTTCCAATGATGTTGTCAGAACCAGGGTAATACCACATTGGGATTTTGAGGGTTAAGTGTTTGTCAATGTGGACAATCACTTCCTCAATTCTGTGGGCCTTCACCCCCCCTTGTTGGTGATCAAATGCGATCACCACACACTGAGGGCTGTTTGGATGCAAATCATGTTTGATATTGGTAATGGAGATTTCCGCACCAGTATCAAGCATAATTTGTGTGTCCTGATCTTTAATTCTGGCTTTTATGTGGGGCCTCCCTGAAGAATCCAGTATGACAGGACATACTGGAGCCAGCTCTTTAGGGATCCCTAATTGTCAATCGATGTTGACAAGATTTCCAGTAGGTACCTGAGAGGTACATACTGCAATTTGGAGATCCTCAACCATAGTTCTAGTTGTGGAATCAGTAGATTCCACAACCCCTGTACTATCAACTGGGGCATTTACAGTGGCAACACATTTTGGTGTCTGCTCTTGTAAATATCCCCGAGACCCATCAGCCTGTTCCCTCACTGTTCTGGCATAATTAGGTTTCATCTTGAAACCATTATTATTGCCAGATTTTTCAGGGCTGTTTCGGCTCCGTACCCACTGAGGACAATTTTTCTTCATGTGCCCAAATTGCAAACATAGAAAGCATTGAATGCTCCCTGTCCTCTGAAATGGTGGGGCCGAGGGGCGAACAGCTGACTTCTTTCTAGCATGGCGCACACGTTCATCTTGTGATCTAATGTGTACAGGCACATGCTCCCTAACCTTAACCGACTTTTTATTGTGCAGTAGATCTTGTCTACACTGCTCAATAATCATGGCCGCATCAGTGAGCGATGGTTCTCTCGCTGCACTCAACCTAATTGCAGTATCAAGGTATGGGAATTTTTCCACAAACATGCAGATCATGCCTTGTGGAATACCGATACCTTGATCCATAGTGACCTTCCTGTACATAGCTTCAAACCGACTACACAGCGATAAAGGTTCATCGTGTATAGTTGGTCTGAATTTCATCAGGATTTCTGGAGTCACGTCCCCGTGGCCCGTTGCCAGTGTCATTAGTAAGGAAAGGCGTTCTTCCTTATCATGAAACTGTCCATTACTGGGTTCCGTGCTCCCCATTGCCTCATACCTCTGATTGAGGTGTGTAGGCAACCACAACTTGAATAGCTCCATTCGAAGTTCTGGAGCCACAGAATATTTATTGCAGTGACCTTCAAAGATATCACATGCAGTAAACGCATCTAGACTGGGATCATATTTTGGGATCTCCTTGCAGATCCGTAACAGAAATTTTATCCTTTCCATACTGTTACGGTTAGGATAAAATTCATCTGACCTTACTGAACGATTTGGCGGATTGGAAGTGGTGTGATCCCTTTCCCACCTACCTCCATATCCCCAACTCTCGTCCTGACCCTGGAAGCGGTCGCTACGTGTATACTCCCTTGGTGTTTGAGTGAAATGTAGCGACCGTTCCACCTGTCCCCTGGACTCTATAGCTCCGGATCTCTGATCCATGGGAGACGTGGACCATGTTGCCGTGGTCTCCCCATCCTGTGCAGTACCCGAAACACAAACCTGTTTCGTGGGCAAAGGCACCATGCTATTTGTACCAGGCCGTGACAGATTAGAGATCACCTGTTGCAAATTCGCAATCGTTTGCGACTTTGCAGCCAGATCCTCTCTAAGTGTGCTTACTGGTGCATCCATGGATGCAACTCTGCTCTTGAACTGATTTATCTCAGTGTACAGACTGAGGAGCTCTCTATCCATGTAAGAATAATAGGTTTCTTTCTCTGATATCCTAGATTCTAACACACAGATTTCCCGGCCCCTGTCGGCTGTACACTGGGCCCTTTCTTCTAGCTCAGTTTCTAAAGTGTGTATACGTTTAATGCTCTCCACACAACAATGGCAGTGTAGGTTATCCGATATGGAAACTTTGTCTGCCTTTCTTGTGCTAGCAAGTGTTTCCACATGCTCCGGCCTGCAAATGCTGTCCTCAAAAGTATATACTAAATTTGCCAGCATTTGGAGACGTTTCTTAGTTTTGTGGAAAACACTTTTACTAATACAAACTCTATCATGTGCGTATGCCTGGTCCAGTAAAGTTGACCAGAGCATCTCTGAGGACTTATATGTGGTTGGCAGTATTGGGTTAAATGTGCTATTTCTACACAGGTGTTTGAGGGTGGAGAAGTTCATACTCACCTGTTCAGAGGCCATGTTGCTTGGTGCAGTCTGTTCCTTCGTCCCTCTTGTGCTGCTTGGAAGAAGGTCCTTTACTCCGGAACGCCTTCTTTCCCGACCAGCTGGACTCCTCAGATGAACCAAACGTTGATCGTGTGAATCGTGTAAAGGAATCAGAAAAATCGTTAAAATCAGAAAAAGGTTCTCTGATGAGGACTGTGTCCTGTGTCTTACTAAAACTGAAAACGGTGTCACCTGTCTGAGCTATCAGGGCACTGAACGCACAGACTAACGTAACACTTCACCGTGCCTCCTGTTATCTGCGTCCATGTTCCCCTGGCCTGATCCGCTCCAGACGATGACCACAGGTTTTCAGTACAAAAGACACTGGAACAACACCTCAAACAGTGGGCCTAGGCTCGCCAATTTGTTGTAGGGCTGGTTCTGTTTATCGGTTATTGTTGCCGGTTATGACTACAATCACCGATATCCAGAATCTTCCCTTCCTACCGCTTTCTGTTCCTAATGCTGATTAACTATATATATATGTAAATACCGATGACTTAATGGAAACAAGTCTGTTCTAATAAATGAATATTTATTAAACACACCCAAAAGTCTACAACAATAATATATATATTCTAGATAGCACAAAACTAATACACAATCAATTACTGTTACAATGATGTAAAACACCCACAGTTACTAATACCCACGTTACCTAAATATACATGCACACTATATTAATTAATTACATTCATTCACCTGCCCCTAATTATCCTTGATTATTAGAGAGAGAGATAGATATAGAGATAGATATAGGGAGAGAGAGAGATAGATATAGAGATAGGGAGAGATATAGAGAGAGATATAGATATAGAGATAGATATAGGGAGAGATATAGAGAGAGATATAGAGAGAGATCTAGAATGATACTTAGACCAGATGAGGATGTCCTATTGCATGGTGGTTCCAAGTAGAAAAGAGAGCGAGCTATTGTGTCTGAGTGCCTTTTAACCTGTCCCTCAGCTGTGCACGTGACGGACACACCTCCTCATCCGTGCACTTCTGACAGGGTTGTAAGGGTGCACGCTCACCATGCACTATATTGAAATGAGGTGTCTCCTGCCACTATTGATAGGTAGGCATGACTATTCCCATTGTTTGCCAATCACCTAGACATCTTGGCTGCTGTAGTTAGTTAGCAGAAAGAGGTGAGAATAACCCTTTGTGCCAGCAGCCTGTAGATCTTTGATATTTAAATTAAGGGTCTTATCTGCTGGCTTCTCACATTAAAATGCAAGAATGGACATCTTCTGATATGGTAATTAACCATGTCAGTAGAACAGATTTCCATCAGATACAACTGAATTGGTCAATGTTATAACTAAAATATGAAGGGACATTTATTATGGCCTATTACACCAATGTGAGCATAAATATAGATATATACACATACATGCCCACAAAGAGATATATATTTATGTGTCTTATTAATTGTTAATTATGCCATCACTTCCCCCTCAACAGGAGTGCAGGGTGAGGGGGCAAGACTGTATGTATGGAGCATGACCCACAGCAGCACAGAGTGTGTCAGCCCTGCTGGAGTGCAGGGTGAGGGGTCAGGACTGGATGTATGGAGCATGACCCACAGTAGCACACAGAGTGTGTCAGCCCTGCTGGAGTGCAGGCTGAGGGGGCAAGACTGTATGTATGGAGCATTACCCACAGCAGCACAGAGTGTTTCAGCCCTGATGTAGTGCAGGGTGAGGGGGCAGGACTGTATGTATGGAGCATGACCCACAGCAGCACAGAGTGTGTCAGCCCTGCTGGAGTGCAGGGTGAGGGGGCAGGACTGTATGTATGGAGCATTACCCACAGCAGCACAGAGTGTTTCAGCCCTGATGGAGTGCAGGGTGAGGGGGCAGGACTGTATGGCTGGAGCAGGGTCACAGCAGCAACTTTGTACAATCCTGCATAGCTGTGTTTAGTTTTAAATTACTTTAATTTGTCCCTTTGTCTATTGTAGATCGAAGCACACCCAGAAATCTGGGATACCGCATGTTCAGGTTACAGAGACAAATGAAATCTCAAGCCTGGACATCCATCTGTCGTCAATTATATGTGGAATTTGACGAGGCAGATCGTGACCTAAAAATTTAATAGGTATGTTATTGTCAGGTTTTCAAAAACACATACAGTATATTTTGGTTTGTGATGCCAATTGACAAGCTGTCTTCTTTCCTTACTAGAAGAGGATATCAAAAAACGATGGAAGTCCGTGCGAGACACGTTCACAAAATTTCTCTCGAAGGCAGAAAAAAGTGGCTCATCACCACCGAAGAAAAAATGTCCATTTTACAATGAACTACTCTTCACCCTCACCAGTCGCACTCTGCGCCCGTAAGTACTTTAATTTCAACAGGAGTAGAAATAGTCCACAGGCAATAGCAGCAGGAGAGGTGTGAGCCAATGAGTGGTGTTTGTGCCGGAGTACAAAACACGCTTTTGTCATTTCTCGGTGTTGACAGTGCCGAGAACATAGCGAGCGGGATTTTAATCAGCCGCCTACAGCGCTGACTGGTAGCTGACGTCAACCACTTTTTTAAGAGACTGAAGAACAACATGTCTTGTCTTTAAAAAGGGTTCATGTACTGCCAATTAAATAAGTGTTCTCGTGCTCCATCCCGTGTCTCTGCACCTGCCCTGTGTCTCTTTCCTGCGCATAGGGCCTTGTTCTGTGATGCTGTCCTCTGTCTAGCGGGCCGGTACTGCTGCAATGGGCTGAGGACGTCCTCCACTCATAGGCCCGGTTCTCCCCTTGCATGGTGTTCATTCCATTGCAGTCTTCAGGCTAAACCATGCTCGCACACAGAGCTAGAGTGTTAGTTGGCGGGTCACGGATCCGGCCAGGCTTATGTGACGTCAATCAGCACTCTCACACGAGCCGCCTTGACAAAAATCTGTCTGTGTGGCAGCAGCCTGTAATGGTAATTACACCAGGTATGGTGAGAAGAGAGCAGCCAGGAGCAGCAAGGGGGGAGGACAGAGCAGCGGAGGAGGAGGATAATGTGGGTGAGCGTGCGTAGTGGTATGGCCTTCCCCGGGCGCTGCTGTGGCGTCTGTAAGTCCAAATATGACGGAGGCACACTACCTGTGCAACGCAGATTTTTAAAGGAATGTAGACATAAGCCGCGAAGTCAGTGAGACAAATAATGTGATCTTGGTTTTTTTGTTTTTTTACATATCCCACATGTTAAGCACATGTCATAGCATTCCAATACTAATCAAAGGTTGATTATTGCTGTTAAGCACTGTATCTCATCCGCCCTTAAGACTGAAAGTGTGATATTGATAGCTATGTTACATGTCATCATTTTAAATCGAGCTCTGAAGATTTAATCACTCACTCAAGAATTTTCTTTATTTTTGCAGAACGGAGGGAAATATAACTAGGCCTAGCAATGTTGGAGAAGGTTCCGTCACGCAAACAGAAGATGAACAACCTGTGGGTAATTTGGGTGTCTCTCAGTCAAATACATCTCCCAGTCTTTCTATTGAACAGGATGGGGGCATTCAAAGTTCATCTTCCGTTTCTCGAAACTCGGGTGCAACATCTGCTCGTGAAGCCTCAATGAACATGTGATCACCGACCCCAACCCAGCCAGCATACACGCGTAGGGGCCAAAAACCACAACAAGGTAGACAGATCTCGTCCCATCTTGCTCAGGAGGCCATGAGTATGTTGAGATGAGCAGAGGAAGAAGATCGCTTTGATCATGTGGGGGCACATGTTGCTGCTTGTATCCGGGAAATGGCGACAGAGCGTGAGGCATCCTTTTTGGCTGTTTTGTACGCCTTGATAGATGAATACTGCTCAAACCAGCCGATTCCAAGGGTGTCCAATATCATACATGGGATCTACCAAGTTTTTCACCCTGAAAGGGATAGTAGTAGAGGGAACACTCCTGGCCCGTCTAATGTAGTTCACCCACAAGTGTCCTTGATGCATCAGGATACACATGGATTTCGGCCCCGGCAGCAGGTTCGAGCAGACAACTTCACTTCTTATACGGCCCAATTAAGCTCGGACGACAGCTCTGCAAGTCTCGAAATGTCCGGACACTCCATGTTTGGAGGTGATTTTGGAACTCGTCATTTTACCCCCTTGAATTGACTGTCATTTTGTTTAGGGGATTTGTCATGTGCCATATTTTGACGTGGTTTGACATTCCTTCCAGTTACAAACCTCAGGTTTCACAGAGGCATTACTATGCAAAATACGGTTTGCTGTGTCTTATTATGTATAATGCATGATCTTGGCCTGTTTTGATTTAGTTTAAATTTTGTTATTTTTTAATGTCAGAAATGTGTGTTAGTCACCAGGCTCATTCTATTGTAAAGAAATAAAAGAAGATGTGTAGCGTTTGGTCCACTCACGGGTCAATATTTGGATCCGAGCTAGCTATTTTTTTATTTTTTTATTTTTTATTCTACTTTTCAAAAACAATGGACGGGTCAATCTTTAGCTACGATGTATCCCTTTTTGGAAGTGCTTTCCTTTTTTTTGTAGTAATCTTACAAATAGTACATTTTGAGCCACTGTGGCTAATAGGACCACTGCTGCTTTGCTACTGCTCAGAAGGACAGCAGATAGTGTTTTGTCTTCTATAAATGTAAGGTCTTTCTATAATACGCTCCAGATACATACCAAGGCCAATATTAAAAAGTCACATGGTGAGCCAAAAGGTCGTTTTTTTTTGTATTTTTAGTAAAGAATAATTTAACAAAATTGTGAGTGACTAGACAGCACAGCTTTTTTTTTTCTATTTGTGTAAGGTTTTTTTGTCCGTCTGAGCAGTCACAGCGCATGATGTCTTAAGACCAACCTGGTTACTTGATCTGGGCGAAAAGAACATCAGGAACAACCGAGGAACCGGTGGTAGAAGACGCTGTAGGTTAATAGCCCAAGACACTTGAGTAAAAGATACCAATACACTATGACCTTCACAAACTGTTTTAATGTGAAAAGCTGTGGCACTAATAATAATTAGCCCAATGCTTTGTAACCAGATTGATAATGCACAACAATAATGATATCCAGACAGGGAAAAAGATAAAACAAGAAACTGTTCTAGAATTACAAAAAGGCCATTGCCTAAATATGTGGTAGTTAGTTTCCAAAAATAGAGGAGGGTTCCCGGATAAATCACTTAAAATAAAAAATGGGCATAGTTTTGGCGCAGCAGAATACAGAAGTAAGGGCAAACATCGCACCCAGAACGCCTTTAGTCTGTGGCAACGTGATGACATTGCAGATCCATACGTACATTTAGGGTAGGTGTTGCACATGGCTAGAGGTGTACTGCCAGGACACGGCACCTTCAGGTGTCATGAAGTAGTCAGCAAAGGTGTCTCTCACAGCCAAGGCAGAATTATGCGGACGACCCGAACCCCAATTGACAGCTGTGTTGAATAAAGGTAGCTGCAAACCTTCCATGTGATCCGTTGCATAGCCGCGGGCAAAATTATGAAGGACGCAGCATGCCTTTATTACAGCATCAATTGTGGTTTGGGATAGCTGAATGGCTGAATGAAAGACCCTCCATTGACTAGTCATGATACCTAAGGTGCATTCCACGGTTCTGCGTGCCCGGCTTAGCCGATAGTTGAAGACCCTACGCCGGTCATCCAGTCCCCTACGTGTGTATGGGCGCAGCAGGTTCGGCATCAAAGGAAAAGCCTCATCCGATACCATCACATAGGGGACTGGATGCGTGGAACCGGACAAAGGGCTATCGGCAGGAAAGGTGTTGTGATCTTGGAGCACTTGCATACCAATTTGTGAGTTTCTCAACACACAAGAATCCCCTGTACTACCATACGCACCAACATCGATGGCAATAAACCGGTAATAAGCATCAGCCACCGCCATCAGGACCACTGAAAAATACTTCTTGTAATTATAGAAGCGGGATCCAGATCGAGGAGGCTGTCGCACACGGACATGTTTCCCATCGACTGCACCTATGCAGTTAGGGAAGTTGGCCACAAACTGAAAGCCTGCCGCTACCTGCAACCAAGTCTCCTCGTTTGGAGAAGGCATCACTAATGGTACCTTTACACGCGGCAACATTTCTAGGGTGTCAACAGGTAACTTACTGGAGATATGATTCCATTTGTACACAGCAACAAGATAGAACCATGTCTCCATGATTTCACTGCAGCCAGTGAGTTACCTGTTGACACCCTAGAAATGTTGCCGCGTGTAAAGGTACCATAAGGGCTGCAACTGCTCCCAGATGACAGTACACGTCACGTTTACAATATTCGATATTGTGCTTTTTCCCACCCTAAACTGTAGATGGAGCGAACCATAGCTCTCGCCAGTAGCCAGGAATCTGAAAAAAAAATAAAAAATAAAAAACCATTAGAAAGCAAGCAAACATTGAGGGGTCATATTACATATTTAATCCAGCAGCCATATGATTATTGTACATACGATACATGATTTTAAGGCGTGAAAGCCGATTAAGTAGGCATAAGAATTGGGTTGCATAATTACCCCATTATATATCACGCCTATTATACACCCACTTACTGTGTCTTCTAATAGGGTGATCCACTTCACCTCTTTTTGTGCAAGTATTTTCTTCAAATTGCCCCCTCTGACACCCAGATGTACTTTATCTATCCCCTAAATTTCAAGAGTCGCCAGTTACAGTTGTGAGCCTCCTTGAAATGCCGCGGAATATTTTTCAAGGCCGCTATTTCCTCATCAGTGGTAGCCTCCGCTGCCTTTCTGATGTCCCTAAGATGTTCCAGAACTCTTACCCGCAATTCGCGGGTCGTCATCCCCACGTATATCAGCTCACAGGGGCACTTTGCCCAATAGACTACCCCACTCGTGCGGCAATTGATTGTATGTACAATTTTGTAGCTTTTACTCCCATTATAGTTGTGGAACTCAAAAGCACGCTCCACTTGGGTACAAGCTCCGCAGTCTCCACATGTAAAGGTTCCCCATCTCACTTTTCTAGCATTTCCCAGGAAAGTGGATGGTGGCGGCACATACAGACTACGTACCACCATATCCTTAAGATTTTTTGATCTACGGGGCGTAATAGATGGGTATTTGGACAGAGCCCTCGTAAGGTCTTTATCTGTATGTAGGATCGGCCAGTATCTTCTTATTACCTCAACCATCTCCCTCCACTCTGAATGGTATGGGGTGATAAATCTCACCTGATCATCAGTTTTTCTGCTCACAGGTTTCAAGAGATGGTCACGTGGTGTCTTCTTCGCCCGCTCATACCCACTTTCAATAGGACCCATTCTGTAATGGCGAGAAATAAACCGGTTTTTAAGTATCGTGGCTTCTTCCTCAAACAGCCTGTCTGAGGAGCATATTCTTCTAGCCCTTAAAAACTGACCTGTGGGGATTGATCTTATCACCTGTACTGGATGTGAGGATCTTGCACTAAGAACCGAGTTCACCGCAGTGTTTTTCCGAAAAATATTCGTGGAGACCGACCCATCACCTTCTTTTCTTATTCTGACATCGAGGAACTCAATGGAATCAGTGCTGTAGACATAAGTAAGTTTTATATTACGTCTGTTGTTATTCAGTGACATCATGAAAGCCCTCAGGTTTTCCAGACCTCCCTGCCACACCAGAAAGATATCATCGATGAATCTGACCCACATAGGTACAGTGCATGTGCTATTATCAGGAAATTCAATGGACCGCTCCCAGAGCCCCAGGAAAAGGCACGCATACGAGGGCGCGCAAGACGCCCCCATAGCTGTGCCCCTCTCCTGGAGATAGAAGCGGTCCTTGAATACAAAATAATTGTGAGTCAAGATGTATCTGACTAGTGTGACAAGGAGGTCCCTGAACTCCCTCTCCAGATTGGTTGTCCTCAGGAAAAACTCCACTGCTTCTATGCCGTCCTCGTGTCCTATGGACGTGTAAAGCGACTCTACGTCCGCCGTTACCATCACCACATCATCCCCCAACCGAAGATCCTGTATTTTTACAAGAAAATCAGTTGAGTCCCTGATGTAGGACGGCAGCGTGCGGACGAGAGGCTTAAGATAGTAGTCAAGGAATCGGCATACAGGTTCACACAAGCTGTTGTTACCCGACACTATCGGTCTCCCTGGCGGGTTGTTAATGTCCTTATGGACCTTGGGCATAAAATATATCGTGGGGATCGTTGGGCAGTCATTCGTCAAGCCTTCTAGTATGGATTTCGGGATAATCCCGCTCTCAAATGCCTGTACTAACAGTCTGTCCAACTCGGTTTTGAATTTACTAGTGGGGTTGCTATCAAGTTTTTTATAGCACCTGGGGTCCCGAAGCTGCTTGAATGCCTCAGCTTCATATTTTGATTTAGGCCATATAACCACATTGCCCCCCTTGTCAGCCTGTTTAATAACCACGTCTCGCATCGAGCTCAATTCCTTAATAGCCACCCTCTGTCTCCAACTTAAGTTGTCATGAGATCTACCCTCTGAGATCTTACGGAGATCTTTGGTTACCAGGGTGGTAAAGAGCTCAATTGCGGGACAAGCTGACAAGGGGGGAAACTTGGTTGATCTTTTCTTAATAAATGCTGGAAATTTTGGTTCGCTGTTCGGGCCTTCCTCCTCTGCTAAGGCTTCCAAATCCTCCATGGCCTCTAGTTCACTGATAGTTCCCAACCCCTCATTACCCCTATCTCTCCCTGAGAAATATTTCTTTAACATTAGTTTACGTCCAAACAACTGTACATCTTTTATGGCTGTGAAGCTATCGAATTTGGCCACCGGTGAGAATGAGAGCCCCAGTGCTAATACCTCTATCTGATCCCTAGTTAGTATCCTGTCAGAAAGGTTAATTACCTTTAGGGTGTCTTTATCAGCACCTTCACTTCCATTTGCTCCCGTTGTCTTTTTCTTATTCTTAGATCTCGTCTCCACACCCCTGGTGCACATTTGTCTGGATCGCTGTTTCCACCCTTTCGTCCATTATTTCCCTGTGGACTCCTTTGTCCCCACCTGCTGGTGTCGGGGGTCGCCTCGGTCTCGATCTAGATCTTGATCTCCCTCGACCGGTCTGGTACCACCTGAAAACTTTGTTTGTATCATGATCCGCCACATCCCTCTTGAACTTCTTGGTCTTAAATTGTTTGATATCTTTCTCCCATTGGTTCAGATCATTGGATAGTTCCTTTTCAAATAAAATCAGGCCCTCCTTTGAGAGTTTTTGCCTAATTTCATTATCAACTAGTTCGATTTCTTTCTCAAGGTCTTCCAATCTTTTCTTAACAAGACCTATCAGAAGTTCGATCATAGTACGGGAACAGATCTTACATGCTTCCTCCCATCTCTCCTTAAATACCTCATCATTGATAACGAAGGACGGAAAGACCTGGATCCGCAACCCTCTGGGAGTTATACCCTGACTCAAATATTGTTCAAGTGATGCCTTATTCCACCACGTCCTCATTCTTTTATGCAGCAGATCTTTCAATTTGTCCTGCAATTCACGACACTGTGTACCTGAGGGCATCCCTCCTGTCGCACCGCCACTACCGAACACCTCATTGATTTGTGTGACCCAGTCCACATCTCTCCTTCTGTAGTCCATATTGGGACCTAGATTCAAATCACAAAGGATACAATAAATTACCAACAAAAATCTAGAGTCCATAATAATATATCTATTTCTAGCCGCATAATCTCACTATTTGATTCATATAATCAGATAAAGAATAACGGCAGTTCCTACACAGTGTTTGTATATAAATGCAATCATTTTATTTTTTATTTACTTGGAAACACATCACACATGATAAAAGACCTTCCCCATAAAAACAACTCCAGACAGTATGCGTGCAAGTATATATATAGTTCAGAATTACAGGTTATATACCATTACAGCATCATCACCACTTGGTCTGCACAGAAGGGGATACATTGTAATCATCATCGTGTCTGCTGACAACTGACCTGTCCAAAGACCAGGGTGCCCCAGACATATATAATACAGGTTGATACCCCTCACACTATGCATAGATATCCAATGTGAAAATGCCCATACCGCACCACACTGCCCAGCACCTCAACGTTTCGCTCTCCGCTTTGTCAGGAGGTGCTGGGGCAGTGTGGTGGTCACCTTAAGTAGTCATGTCCATCATCTCGTCCTGTTTCCAGCTGATTTGCGGCGCACGATGCCCGCGAGTGACCGCATCCGCCCGCGCCCCGGCGTCCCGGAAGTACCGCCTGCGCATGCGCAGTTACGGTAGTAACCATTGGACGCCAGGGACACGTGAGGAGGCGGAGACATCGCCCACACCGCGCGCACATCAGCTGCGGGCTCACCACCATTACAAGTATGGGCAGCATGCCCATACAACATACACCACTATTATTTCACTGAGCATTTCACCACCATATAGTGCATCCTTGTTGGAAGGGGAAAACAATCGCTCTATTTACCTGCATACTGTTGTTAATACATTATTTGTATACAAACATAATCACAATTATATACATTTGCATATATGAGCATTAATTATATCGAATCCTCCTGAACAAAAACGGCAGCGTGGTGCTGGGCAGTGTTGGATAATGATCTCCATCTGTGATGTAGCATGGTACTTGATTCCCACAAGGTTGACATAACAGGACAGATATATGGACTGCTACAACATAAACATAAAAATATATACAGTTAAAAACAGTGACCACCAAAGTGAACCACAATGCTATGTTCGGTGTGGCCAGCGTCGGTAGCCCTAAATCCATTAGCAATTATACTTAAAAGTATATGTATGAATTTTTTGGATTGTGTGACAGGAAATGATGCGAGAATGTAGGTTTTTTTTTTTGTGTTTACATCAACTTTATGTCCAAACTCAGAGCTTACAAGTGCACAAAAAACATTCTTAAAAACGCCCGAAAAAAACGCCGGAAAACCGCAGAGAAAAACGCTGTATAAACGCTAATAAAACGCACACAAAATGTTAAAAAAAAAGCTAAGAAAAACGATGGACACTGCAGAGGTCAGGAATTTCAGCTCCTGAAATTCTACACCGATTTTCTGACGGTCTGCAATTATGCAGAACCGGCCAATGTGCACATACCCTAACTCTTCCATGGTTCAGGGATGCAGGCTATTGCGACCATAATGAGAAATTTCAATAACGATTTTTTTTTTCAAGAGGAGAGGGGAGCAGTGTTGTAGAAGCGCCAACGCGGGAGTCAAAGTCTCTGAAGTGCCAGGGACAACCCCAGTGATTCCTTCAGCCAAAAGGGCAGATCCCGTCAGTCATAAGGGGCAGATCACGTCACTCCCAAAAAATTCTTATTCCACACTTCATAAGACTCCAGTTTTGCACGATTTACACTGCATTTAGTACGTGGTAAACATTTTTCTAAATCGAAAAATAAAATTTTAAGTATTTGATTAGTTATTCAGGCTTTAGTTCTCTTATTGGTTCTAGGGCAGCGTTCTTCACCGGGGAGGTTAAAGGCGGTGTCACACGCATCAATATCGTGAGCGACATCGCCGAAAAGTGACGCATCAGCGATGTCGCTCACGATATCGCAGTTACGTCGTGCTGTGTAACAGTCTTCATTGTTATCAATGCTTTTAGCTCATGTTGTAGACTAAGTACGTTTGCCAAATTCAATAGACAAAAGCAGCCGCACTCACCGGAGATGTATCTTTCCTTTTCTTTATTCACTTACAGCATGTTGCAGCGGATTGCAGGGAGGGGGTGTGAGGGAGGCGGACGACGGTTCACCGTTTCGCGGTCGTGCACCGCTTCTACGTTTGCTCTGAAACCTGGGAAACTATGAAATAAAGCATTGATAAAAATGAAGACTTGAGTCCATGTGCCGGATTCTCTACAATTTTCATTTTTGGACTTCAGACATCCCCCGGGTACAACAGCTTCAGGTGATTCCAGTGGAGCACTTTCCCCTTCCCCCACCCAGGATTTTTTTTGTAGGAAGCACCGGACAGAACCTGACAGCCCTGGACTCAACAGAATCGGAGGGCCTGTTTTCTGCCGGAATCGGCAGATTGCAGCTGCAGGAGCTGTCCCCTGCTGAAATTTCAGGATCACGGCTAGCGGGGAGCTGCTTGTGGTTCTCAAATCTCAGCGGGGAGCTCTCCACAGTGCTGAAGTTCAGCGCCAGCCAGTGCTGAGTTTCAGCACCTGGCGTCCGGGAGCCAGATCGGTTTCCTGACGGATTTGGCGCCCATAGACTCCCATGTTATGGGGCGCTAGATCGCATCGGATCCAGAAGGATGCAGTTTTGCTTAACTTTTCACACCGGACATCCCTGGATCCCTAAAGACCGTGGAGTGAAGCCAGCCTGAGGCTGGTTTCACACTGCAGTTTTTTCCCTGATCAGGTTCCATCCAGTTTGGGTGTCAAAACAGGAGTGTCTCCAAAACTTAGAACAAGTGTCAATCTTTCAATTATAGTTTTTCTTTGCAAGTTCCTCTCCTGGTTTTATCTAATAGCAAAAGTCCTGGCACACCATAATACAAGAGTCAATGAAAAAAGATTGTTGTGAGAGTACTGTATTCTTTATTGAGAAGGTTTTTTTCAGAATCTCTTTTGATCACAGAGGTTGAAAAATGCAAAATATTTTCAGCCACATACGGCTTTCTTCAGTGCAAACAACTATAACAGAGTAGTAAACACATAATTAGTGTTACAATATACATGAAACAATATCTCAAACACAGTAAGCTGTGATCTTTGATCTTTTCAAAACAATCAGGAGGAATTAAGGTAAGAATACAGTGTATGCAAGTGATTAACTGATACAATAATGAGAAAAACAATGAAAAAAAAAGGGGGGCAATCATAAGAACAGAATTGTCTTCTGATAATACCTTTTGATCAAACAAAGGTGAAGAGATTCACAATAATCAGAATCAGCGGTAAATACTGCCACCTGCTGTCTAAAACAAACAAGATAAGGAAAACACCTCAACAACAAGATATCTGACAGGTTAATGGTAGTATCAATCAACGACCTCTACATGAAATGAGGAAAAATGCAAATACCTGGAATACCTGGAAAACAGTGGAGGAGCCTGAATCCATACACTGTAAAGTATTATGGCAATATGACAATACCCTCATATGAGACAGGATACTTGATAATGAACTAGTATCAATGAAAAAAACACAGAAATAAGTGAGACCTGCATGTCTCTCTGATATATGAGCAAAAAACTGTCATGATAATAGACAAAAGGAAAAAAGATGAATTACCTTAATGTAGTATACCACTATTTCATGGGGCTCACAGTGGGAAATGGGCCTTTAGAAAAATGAAAAGTGTGCATCAGTAAATGAAATTCCCTAATAATAGAAGAGTAGCCCATACCAGAAAAACAGTGAACTCCCCATAGCCCCCATGTCTGCAATATGCTGCATAAAATCACTAAAGACCGGATGGCCAGTGAAAAAGAATTTTTTATGCTAAAGTCATATTCTTAAGTTATCCCAAGCAGGAGACCGTCCTCCAGATGCTGGCAACCAAAACCGCCATGTATAAGTACTTACTATGTACACCATGTGTGTCCAGGAAGGCTGTGAGCAATGAATGACACTGAAAACCGGCTTTTTATAGTAACAGGAAGTCACGGGACTGCTGACTTCCTGTATTTGGAACGCATGTAATCCTGCAAGCAGTGAGCATGTGCAGGAGTAATGAGCGACCAAAATGTAATAAAAAGGATACTGCGCACCCCGGTGGACGGAGGAATGAATTACAGGCATTCATTGCATATGCTGTAAAAACAAAGAAGCAAAGAAAAGCAGCTTCAGGGGCGTGGCATGCAGCTCTATGTAAGAAGCAGCACTTTACAGAGCTCCGGTGCTGTGCACTAAGCGACGGGGAATTTGTCTTTATTAAGACACATCTCCCCAATTAACATCGACCAGAACACTTCAAAAAACATCAGGCTTCATCCCGGTCGTCTGACTGCCTCTCCCGGTGAGCCACCCGTCTGATACAAGCTGAGGCCCAGCTTCAGGTTTGCCTCAGCCCAGCCGGCCGCCATTTTACTTGGCGCCCTCTAACTGCTCCTGCACAACTGCTAAGCAGGGACCAAGACCTCATCTACAGGTCTGAACTAGTGAACCGGAGCTGTCGGCCCCTCACCAGCTGCTAGTGAGAGAATGCCCAAATTCCTCCGGTATCTTCCGCCGCGCAGAATCAGCCTGGACGTGGGGAGTTAAAGTTACCCTGCGACAAGACCTGGATCGCTCGCCCCGACGTCCTGAGGCGGCAGCTTCATTTGGAGGCTCGGACCGCCACTGAGGAGGAGGACATCGGCGGGAGCTGTGGGGCACTACTTTGTCTCCGTCGCCCCCTCTACTGCAGCGTGACTTGGCTGCGGAGGAATACTAATTTTCAAGAAGTTCCAGCCGGCGTATTCAGGCGCCACCTGCTGGTGGGAATACAGCCTTATCTAATACAGACTACTTCTCTAAGTGGGCGGATCTGGCAGAAGCCAGCAACGCACACAAGCAACGCAGATCAGTGGAAGACCGTCTGGCTGAATAAAGAAGCAAGAAGAAAGAAGACTTCCCCCCTTTCCCTTACTGCGATTACCTTGGACACCTTCCTACTGACTACTCTGAAAGAAGGACTTCATCACAGCATCATTCTCACCCTCTACTCATTTTGGTGAGATATTTCTTCTGTGCAATATCTTATATCCCAGGACAGACTCTACATCTCTACATTCCATATTTTGCTTTGATGTTTACAAATCCATTCCAAGATCCCTCTCTTCCCTCATAGATGAGAGATAACCCATAAGTGGACTGATATAATCCACATAATTCATATGTACTCCACATTCTGATCGCTGTGTTGTGCTTTTAACCATTTCTCTACATACTAGCAATCGATTTATTTGTTGTCTCAGATCAATGTTTCACACAGCAATACTATTCTATAGTGAGGCAAATATAGGACAGTAGCATAGGTTTAAGTTGAGACAGGATAATAGTGTCCTCTACTGACACCTAGAGGGACTAGATTGCTAAATACTGTATTTGTGTTTTCTACTAAGCTCTTTCTATGAAAAATATATAATTCTGTCAGTACTCTTACTTAACTATAGTTGATCGTTCTCAGCCAAAATCTAACCTCTGGTCACATAAAACTGACCTTTACACTGCGACAATTTTCTCTGTCTATACACCGTTTTAGCCTTTAAGGTTGTTATCTCCTTCTCTGTCTCCTATTACCCTTTACGTCCCCCCAATTTCTACTATAACCTACCTATAAACAACGGTGGTTAATCGATCCTATATTACCATTTAAACTCCTTGACTTTTTCATAAATAAACCTAAATTTTACTCATTAGGTGACAATATGCCTTCTAAGTCCAATACTATCCCCAACAATACAGACCTGATAAATAATCCCCTCAAGAACTCACCCAAAAGCAAAATTCCCACCCCCATTTCGACTAACTCATATCAAACCAGGGAAGGACAAAATAAACCCCGACCATAACCTAGAAGACTGGAACTCTTCCATGGAAGACCTTCCATCTCATAATACACCCCCTGCAAGTGCAAATAGGAAAGAGATGGGGACTCCTTCCAAATCTATCTCCAGCATTCCTTCCTCACAATCCCCAGAACTAGAACGGGAATCACACTTGAAGAGCCCAGTAAGACAGAAGTTCAAGAAAGACCAACCAGACTTAGGCGGCCGTCAGACGCTTCAATATCTTGAACGATATTGTTTAAGCGATC
The DNA here is from genome assembly GCA_033576535.1 of Allobates femoralis. NCBI lineage: Eukaryota > Metazoa > Chordata > Amphibia > Anura > Aromobatidae > Allobates > Allobates femoralis. Next base: position 397,568,811 of record JARQOC010000006.1, on the reverse strand, counting down.
TGCTTTTTGATCGCTTAAGCGATATCGTTTGTGCATCGCTACGTGCGATCAAGCGATTTTACAATGTAAAATCGCTTGATCGTGGCATTGCAGATATGAGAGCAGGAGCTCATATCTAGCGATGAACGATTTAACAATCAGCTTCATCGTGGTGTATGACACCACGATGAACGATCTCCCAGCGGCAGAGCCTATGCTGGGAGATGGTAACTATGGTACACGTCGGGTTACTAAGCGCCGCGCGGCGCCTAGTAACCCGATGTGTACCATAGTTACCAGCGATCTCGGTGCCCAACATCGCTGGTGAGTCTGTCTGTGTGATAGCTCACCAGCGATGTGAACGATATTGTAAGCGATCGCGCGTGCACGTGATCGCTTACAATATCGTTCAAGATATTGAAGCGTCTGATGGCCGCCTTAGAACCACTTTTCAACTTTGATGTAGGACAACCTCTAGATAAAGACTTTTTTCTGAAACTATTTACTGCATTTAACCACTCATTGTAGAAGGAAATGATGGAGCAATTTGACGAAGTCAAATCTTCTATGACCTCAATAGTCTCAAGGGTGGAAGAAAATGAAAAACTGATAACTGACCTTAAACTAGACAACAAAACAACTAAGAGTGGGGGGGCGTGTCCTGCTGCTAATGGCGCCGGGCGCAGACTAGAGGAGCTCCGGTGGACGACCCTGTAAACGGCACTAAACAGGCCCTCCTGCCGCGATTAAAGTACCCCAGCCGATCGGTAAACAACCCGGGATTGTGCTGGGATGCCGCGGACGGCTCCAAAGAGGCGCCAAACGGAGAATCGCCTCACAGACTACTACGACTCAGAACCGCGGCGCTCTGTCTCACCACCCAAAATGGCGCCGGCAGCCACACAGCGAGCCCGCTCACCGAGGAGCCCGCACAACCCTGGGAGTCAGTCACACGCCGCTGCACACAGACCGGAGGAGGATGCATCGGTCACGCACGGTATGTTAAAATCTTGCCTGAGCACCTTGAGAGACACTCTGATGGCAGATATAACAACGCTACTCAGCACACTTAAAGAGGAAGTGGGGGCATTGACTGATAAAACCACACACCTGGAAGGGAAACTTGGAGATTTTGCACAAGCACACAACAGTCTGGCCGACAGCCATGATGCTTTAGACAGGGAAATGGGGATAATGAATAACAAAATGTGCCATCTGGAAGATGCCCTCAGGCGTAACAACTTTAAAATAAGGGGTATGGCTGAATCAAACGACTCTGAAAATCCCTATGAGCTAGCTACGAACTTCCTTGCCACGGCCCTCCCTGATTCCCCTTCCAGGGACCTAGAAATTGAAAAAGTGTACCGAATCCCAAAACCACGGAATATGAGGGAAGAAGTGCCCAGAGACATTCTGGTCCACATGGTCCGCTCTGGGGTGGCAGAGCGACTGCTGAGACGTATGCGTAAAGGCCCGGCACTACCCGACCCGTACAGTCATATCTCTATATACCAGGATCTATCCCCAGGCACGCTTGCTCGACGTAGAGAATTTGCCTCATCGTGCAAGATCCTCCGAGATAGAGGTATCTCATACATTTGGGGTTCACCAACGGCTCTGCTATTCAGATACGAAGGGAAAAGACATTCCTTTGCTTCCCCCACTCTCCTAAGGAAGGCACTACGCACGTGGCGTCTCGCCTCTTCCCTATCTCCGACCCCCCGAAACGACAGGCTGGACGACTCCACTGAGAATAAGACAACTGAGTGACGTCTCATCCGGATTCGGAACCGTCCTCACTACTGATGACTACTGGATATTTGGGTCTACCTTCTGTGACTCTTTTCTGCTCCTGCGACATGACAGGGGGGCCGCTCATTGCGGGCCACGCTCCACAGCCGGGGTCACTTGAAATGGAGCCCTAAATCCGTGAGTTACCCTCTGTTTATTTTTCGTGCCAAGTTTGTCGGCACACTTTTCCCTCTCGCTGCGGATCGCGCGAGTGGGATTCCAGGCCGGATTTTGAAGTTACCCCCCCAAGTGACTAGATTCCTTTTAAATACTTTTGGAATCCTCCATATGTTTACATTATTGTTCGTTTATGTTTAACTTTGTGTGTTTCTAATCCTTCTTTCCATCCCACTACACGGAATATCTTTTTTTTTTTTTTTTTTTTTTTTCTCTTTTCTTTTTCTCTACTTCACTCCCTCTATTGATTCCTCTACCCTCTACTCCTTGCCTCATTTTCTATCCTGTACGCCATTCACCCCAGGGTTCAAAAATGTCACTGAAGGTCCTTTCCCTGAATGTTAATGGCCTCAATTCTCCAGCGAAACGGTCTTTCCTCTGGAGGGAGGCCAAATCGTCGGGAGCTGACATCTTGTGCCTCCAAGAGACGCACCACCTACAGCCTGACAACATACGTTTACATCATAAAGACTACCCTCACAGCTACTTCGCCAATGCCTCAAAAAAAAAAAACGGGGGTTTGCATTTTTGTCGGTCATAAGGTGCAATTTTCCCTTCTCTCCTCCTTTGTGGACGGAGCGGGCAGGTATGTTGGTATTTGCTGCGAAATAAGTGGCATTCAGTACACGATCGTGAGTGTGTATAGCCCCAATGTTGGCCAACAGAGATTTCTCAGAGACCTGTTCACTCGTTTGCAGAAGGAGACTAAGGGAAGGCTTTTAGTTTGCGGAGATTTTAACTCAGTCATGGAGCCCCGCATGGACACCTCCACAGGTAATCGCAGGGGGGGTGGAGCAATGGGAGACCTGTGTAGGGAGTTCCACCTCCATGATGTCTGGAGATATCAACACGCAGAGGAGAGGGATTACACCTTTTTCTCTCCGGTGCATAAGTCCTATTCCAGAATTGATCTCTTCCTTGTAAATGATGAGGCACTGGAAAGGTGCCACTCATCGGGCTTGGGAGTGATCACTTGGTCTGATCACTCCCCGGTCACGCTGGAGTTAGGACTAGACATGGGTGGTGGAGCTCCCAGGAGATGGAGACTACATGCGGGACTCCTGACTGACTTACAGATAAGTGAAGAAGTGGGAGAGGCGGTGACGGAGTACTTTGCTCTCAATGACCAAGAGGACATGAAGGATGATACCCTGTGGTATGCACACAAGGCAGTGGTCCGAGGTCTCCTTATACAAAAGGCGGCGATAGCAAAACGTCGCAGGGAACAATTACTTCGCGACTGGACGACAGAAATACAACATTTAGAGACGACAAACAAAAAATCGCCTCAGAGACAATTCTAACTCAGATCCGTCTCACCCGTAACAAACTTCGTTCGCTCCTTCTTAGACAGCACGAAATCGGCATCAGGAAATTACGAACAAAATATTACGAAGCTGGAGATAGAGCGGGAAAAATCTTAGCCCGTAGACTAAAAAAGGTTGCAGTACGACAAATGGTTACGGCCCTTAGGAATAAGGGGGGAGTTATGGTCAGACACCCTTCCGAAATAGTTGAGACTTTTGCGGCGTACTATGAAGACCTATATAATCTCAAAAACGACCAGCATACTCCACAACCCACAAATGAAGCTATTGTGAACTTTCTGGAAAAATTGGACATCCCCACCATACCGACGCATATCCTTGAGACATTAAATTCTCCCTTCACATGTTCAGAAATTGATAAAGCTCTGAAGGAGCTCAAAAGCAATAAATCCCCGGGTCCGGATGGCCTGATTAATGAATATTATAAGCTCTTCGGGTCTATCCTAGCCCCGTACCTACTACGGTTATTTAACAGGTGGCAAGAAACTGGATCCATCCCAGCTGAGTCCCTCGAAGCTACGATATCCACTATTCCGAAATCGGGAAAGGTGCTGGATCATCCGGAGAGCTTTAGACCAATCTCACTACTTAACACCGACGTTAAGCTATACGCGAAGTTATTGGCCACACGCCTTAACGATGTGATTCCTCTCCTAGTGCATCAGGATCAAGTGGGTTCGTGCGGGGCAGACAAGCGAATGATGGGACTAGACGGATGCTAGACCTGATAGAGGTGGCGGAGAGGAGAGGTGTACCAAGCGTCTTCCTGTCGCTGGACGCAGAGAAGGCGTTTGACAGGGTCCATTGGGGCTACCTCCGGGAGGTCCTCTCCGCCTTCGGATTTTCCGGCCCTATCGCCTCAGCGATCCTTAGTCTATACTCCCATCCGTGTGCCAGAGTTCTTTCCTCTGGCTACACGTCCAGGCTTTTCCGAGTCTCTAATGGCACCCGCCAAGGTTGCCCCTTATCGCCTTTGGTTTTTGCACTTGTTATGGAACCACTGGCGATCTCTCTGAGGGCAGATCCAAAAATTCCAGGGATCTTGGTCGGAAAAACCAAACACGTGGTTGGTCTATATGCGGATGATGTCATTATTGTCACGGAAAACCCAGAATCTTCCCTCCGGAGCATTATGGATCAGCTTGACTGCTTTGCACGGATCTCCTACTACAAACTCAACGTGAGTAAATCAAGGCTGTTGCCCATTGGTGTCTCGAATGATACTGCTGCGACTCTTGCCGACTCTTTTCCCTTCAGATGGACACCGGGGGGAATCCCTTATTTGGGAATCATCCTCTGCCCTACTGCGGGCGTAGCATTAAAAAATATGAACAGTCTCCTGCAGGATCTTGAGGGTTCCTTGGGGGGACTGCCTTTGGGGTCAATGTCCTGGATGGCGAGGATACAGTCGGTAAGAATGTTGTGGCTCCCCAAAATTTTGTATCTATTCCGATGCGTCCCGATACACTTCCCCAAAAAACTTATATTGAAACTGCAGACTATGATCTCTAAGTGCATTTGGGGTGGTGCACCGGCTAGAATAAGGGGATCTTTACTATACAGACACTTAACTAAGGGAGGCATGGGAGTCCCTAATGTCGAACACTATCGCAAGGCAACAATTCTGGAGGTGGCTGGGAAATGGTGGAGGGATGGGGTTGGTCAGGGATGGAAGCAGATAGAGGGGGATACTCTTCCGGGAAGTTCACTGCGATCTCTCCTTGCTGCTAACTCAATGGGGAAGATCGTTAACTCCGACCTTTTGAGCTCAGTGAATGAGCTCCTGAAGGTTTGGAGATCGGTCTCCAGTGAATGGACCAAACTTCCCATTGAGGCTATTCCTCTGGATGCTTTCTGCTGGCTGATCCCCAATATGTCATTGTCCCACTGGAGACATCACGGACCAAAAACTTTAGCAGACATTACCCGTAACCAAACTGTGATCTCTCTGGAGGACTTCTTGACCAACTTCCCGACCCTCAGACCAACCTTCCTTTATTTTCACCAGATCTCAATCTTCATACGCTCTCCCGCCTTCTCTCACGACTTACGTCCCTCACGTACCCCATCGGCTTTGAGACGTTTGTTGTTGGCTGAACCTCGACCAAAAAAGTCACTTTCTCAAATTTACTCCGATGTTCTAGACCAAGATGCACCCTCCCAATTGTCATACGCCATTAAGTGGCAAGAGGAATTGGGTTTCCAGGCCTCAGAGAGTGACTGGGAGGATGCGGTCTACTGCGTAAAAGAAGCATCTAGATGTCTTAACCACATAGAAATGCTCAAAAAAATACATCTCCGGTGGTATGCTACCCCCGCCAAATTGGCAAAATTCGGTAAGGGATCCTCATCTCAGTGCTGGAGGCAATGCGGTCTAAAGGGCGACTTACCACACATGTGGTGGGGGTGCCCCAAAGTTGCGCAATTCTGGCAGCTGGTCTCAGGTCTTATTGACTCTGTAACTGGGTCCTCGATGCCGCTGGAACCACAGATGGCGGTGCTCCATGTGGGAGTCGTTGTTTTCCCACCGGGTGTACGACATCTATTAACGTATATTTTGACGGCTGCAAGGATATGTGTAGCCGCAAAATGGAAACAAACAGCCCCTCCGAAGATGAGTGATCTTACGGATAGAATCAACTCTATTTTCTGCCATGAGTACTACCTGGCTCAAGATCACGGTGCCAGACGCTATGTAGCAGACGCCTGGAACCTTTGGAAGGTCCATCCGCTGGCTATGAACATTCCCATGTGAGGAAGGAGCTCAATTTCTGGTTCTCGCGTATGGACGTTGGTGCTCCATTTGACCCCTGGGGTGAATATTCCTACCCCCCATTCATACGACCCTTTCTTTTCCCCTTACATACTCTCTTCTCTCTCTTTTCCCTTTTCTCCCTCACTTTTACCTTACCGACTCCCTAAGTTTGTGATCCGTTATACCAATAATATCGCTCATTCGGTGTAATGCGCGATTATATCACGGGCTATTGTTTTGGAGATATACTGTTGCCGCCTGTGAATTGTCTGTGGTTATGATTGTGCAACTATCACGCGAAGAACTATCATCGTCTGCGGAGATGGAAAATTCAGCATATATATAAACAACATATAACACCACAGAGACTGTTTACGACACAGATGACCGGAGTCGAAATACAAGCTTAAATACTTCTACTCACTTGTTATATGGAAATTCAACAGTTTATTCAACAGTTTACCGAACATCTCTGTATTTTCGTCTTTGATATGTAATAACATGTCTCTGATTTTGTTTGTTTGATGATAACCAATAAAAATTAATTATGACAAAAAAAAAAAAAAACAACTAAGAGTGAACTAACCAAGATGAAAGAAGAAATTAGGGCTTTGAAAGATAAACTTATTGACAGAGAGGACAGAGATAGAAGTCTCAACCTCAAATTTAGAGGCATACCAGAGAGCGTTAAAAACAATGACTTAATTGACTATGTCAAAAACCTAACTAGAAAGACTTTACCGTCGAAACCCGAAATTGAATACTCAATTGAAAGAACCCACAGACTTCCAAAACCATCGCATCTGGCAGATGACATTCCTAGGGACGTAATTTCCAAATACTCCTTTTTTCAGACAAAAGATCAGATCAATGACGTCTTGAGGAAAAATAGGTCCCTTCCTGCGCCCTTTGACAGGATAAAAGTTTTTTCAGACGTATCAAAGGAAACAATGACTAGGCGGAAAAATCTTAAACCAATCACTGAGGCCCTCAGATCCAGACAGATTCCATACAGGTGGGGCCGCCCTACTCCAAGTGTAATCTTTTCTTTTAACCAAAAATCCTTTAACATTGTTGACGCCAACCTTGGTCTCAAGATCCTTAAAGACCTACACCTTGACGGAACGGGATGATTAGCTACATTAACTTTAACTAAATCGATCAGAGTTTGGCACACTAGGCCATAACATTAGCCCAAAGGAAGTCAAATATCGGTTCCCTTGAACCCTTCCTCATTATAGGTTTATCAGTTATTACAAGTTAAATTTAATCTTTTTTATTGGATTTAAACTAACCTACTAGTCTAAATAAATTAGTTTGTTCTTTATCCCTTCTTTAATCCTTACTGTCCAATAAATCTCAACTTTCTTGTTCTCCCAATATTTCCAGCTACAAAACCAGAACATGACTCTCAAATTTATGTCAATTAATGCGAACGGCCTCAACTCTCCCTAAAAACGATTCTTTGTTTGGAAGGATCTGAAGAAAAACCACATAGATGTTGCTGGTTTACAGGAAACTAAATTTTCTTCAGAGAATTCTCCCAGATTCACTAACGCCAGGTTTCCCCATATTTATCTTTCGTCTAAGAAAAAGAAAAAATCAGGTGTAGCCATCCTCATAAGAGATTCAATTAAATTTGAAGAGTTGGAGGTTATAGCAGACGAAGAAGGAAGATTCATTATCCTTGTATGCAAGTTAAATGAGGTTACCCATACACTAGTAAACCTCTACGCACCTAACAATGGCCAGATATCGTTTCTAAAAAAACTCTTAAAAACTGTGAGAGAGACTCATAAAGGTACCCTTTATCTCTTCGGAGACTTTAATGCTGTTCCCAACACCAATTTGGACTCATCTAATAAACACAGAAATATAAACACCCAACTCGATCCCCTCCTCAATAGGGAGGAATTGTATGATGCCTTTAGATGCATTAATACCTCCTCAGTTGAGTTCACTCACTACTCTAATGTCCATAAAACCTTTGCACGTATTGACCTAATTCTCACCAACATAAATTCACTTCGTAATATCAAATCGGTAATAATCCTCCCTAGAACATGGTCAGATCATTCCCCAGTAATATTTGAAACTTTGGGCGGGATCCCCACTAACAGCCAGGGAATATGGAGGGCCAACTCATTTCTTTTTAACCACCCACAATATAACAGAGATTAAAAACGCGTTGAAACTCTACTTTAAAGAAAATGATTTAGAAGAGACACCTATTACAGCTATTTGGATGGCTCACAAGGCAGTAATTAGAGGCCTTCTTATCCAGTTAAATTCAAAATTCAAGAAATCCCTCTTAAAAGACACGGAAATATTAATCAAAAAAAATTAAAGAACTTGAGGTAACTGTTACAAACTCCCCTAACAAATCAATTTTAAAAGAAATTCTCGCACTTAGGATAGAGCTTAAATCTTTGTTAATTTCAGACTTCGATAAACTCTCGCGAATGAATAAATCTAACTATTATACCTGCACAAACAAACCCACAAAACTCTTTGCGAGGATGATAAAAATTCGTAGCATATTATATAGGGGATGGTGGGAGCAGCTCTGGAGTGTGCTCGGGGGTCCAGTGTGCTGGCTGGGGGCTGCAGGAGGGAGCGGGAGATCTCCTGCTCCCGCTCATTTAATATGCACTGCCGCTGTCCATCACCGCGGTGCTGAAATCGCACCACGGTGATGGGACTGAGGGTGCAGTGCATATTACATTGCCTGCGCCCCAGCAGTGATTACACATGCCTCCCCCTTGCTGCATATGACTTCCCCAAGCTGCTGCCCATAATAAAATAACAAACGTTTTCCTCACTATTTCCAGTGATGAGCTGCCTGTCCCTCTGCTTTCTCCCTCCGTGCAAGCTGCGTCCGAACTTCCTGCTTCTCTGCTTGTCATGTGAGCTGCTCAACAGAGAGTCACATGACAAGCAGAGAAGCAGGAAGTTCGGACGCAGCTTGCACGGAGGGAGAAAGCAGAGGGACAGGCAGCTCATCACTGGAAATAGTGAGGAAAACGTTTGTTATTTTATTATGGGCAGCAGCTTGGGGGGGTCATATGCAGCAAGGGGGAGGCATGTGTAATCATAGTGGGCCATATGCAGCATGGGGGGAGGCATGTGTAATCATAGTGGGCCATATGCAGCATGGGGGGAGGCATGTGTAATCATAGTGGGCCATATGCAGCATGGGGGGAGGCATGTGTAATCATAGTGGGCCATATGCAGCATGGGGGGAGGCATGTGTAATCATAGGGGGCCATATCCAGCACTGGGGGACGTGTGCCAGCACTGGGGGATGTGTGCCTTCAATGGGGGACGTGTGCCAGCACTGGGGGACGTGTGCCAGCACTGGGGGACGTGTGCCAGCAGTGGGGGACGTGTGCCATCACTGGCGGACGTGGGCCAGCACTGGAGGACGTGTGCCAGCATCTGGGGATGTGTGCCAGCACTGGGGGACGTGTGCCATCAATGGGGGACGTTTGCCAGCAGTGGGGGACGTGTGCCAGCAGTGGGGGACGTGTGCCATCACTGGCGGACTTGTGCCTTCACTGGCGGACTTGTGCCATCACTGGCGGACTTGGGCCAGCACTGGGGGACGTGTGCCATCAATGGGGGATATGTGCCAGCAGTTGGGGACGTGTGCCATCAATAGGGGACGTGTGTCAGCACTGGGGGACGTGTGCCAACACTGGGGGACATGTGCCAGCCATAAACCGATTAAGGGGGCCATATCTAGGATGAGGGGGCTATATCCCAGGATGAGGGACCATGTACCAGGAAGTGGGGGCTATGAGAGACATATACCCTATATGATTTTTAAGACGGACACTGGCATTATAAGACGGACCCCATTTAACATTAAAAATTATTTTTTTCTCTTTTCCTTTATTAAATTTGGGGGTGCGTCTTATAATCAGGTGCGTCTTATAAAGCGAAAAATACGGTAAATCCAACATTACACAGGTTAGGAATAATCACAACATCCTTCAGAAACTACCTGAAACAATTTCAAACACATTTGACGAATTTTACAAAGCTCTTTACAATCTAAAGGATACACCTATGTAGCCCTCCCCAACCCTACCCAATATCTCAGTGTTCCTCGACTCAGTTGAACTCCCTTCTTTAGGAATTCAATGTCTTGTTTGGATAAACTCCCCATTCACCGAACTAGAGGTCTCGGACACAATCCTTTCTTTCAAGAAATGCAATCTCCTGGCCCGGATGGACTCCAGAACGAGTACTTCTCTGCCTTCCAAGAGACTTTGTCGCCTTACATTACTAAACTACTAAATTTTACAGCATCTAATAACGCACTTTTTCCCAAAGAAATGTTACAAGCAACCATAACTGTCATACCTAAAAATAAGGGAGATACAGAGAACGTCTCTAATTACAGACCCATCTCACTCTTAAATTCGGACCTCAAAATTATTACTAAAACCATCAATACAAGAATTCAGAAAGTTATCCCCAAACTAATACATAGCGATCAGTTGGGATTTATTCAGAGCAGAAGTTCAACAGACGCCACTCGAAGAATATTAAACATAATGTCCCATACAGAAAAAAAACACCACTCCAACAATTATGGTCTCTGTCGATGCTGAAAAAGCATTTGACAGAGTCCATTGGGGCTACCTTTTTGAAACCCTAAAAAAATTTGGTTTTAGAGGTAGTATACTCAACATAATTCAAGCACTTTACTCCTCCCCTACAGCAAGAGTCTTAACTAACAACGTCCTTTCCGAGGTATTCCCTCTTTTTTTTTTTTAAATCAGATAAGTTTTTATTAATATATCGTACATATATTACATTTTAAATCAGAATTATTGCATATCTTAAGTTATCAAAAGAAAATATCCCAACTCCCCCCTCCCTCCAATCCCTTCTTCAGACAGTCCATCCATCATATAATATCCCCAGTATTTCTAGACGGGTCTCAACACATATCATGTAGTATAGATAGAATCCACAAGTTACATTTCCCATAGATCACTATGTTCCTTAACTGTTCCTTATTCACAATTCAGCCATGGTGTCCATATCTTTTCATACGTTTTATGCGAACCTCTCTTTTCATAAACCTTCCTTTCCAGTTGTATGATATAGTTGGCCTGACGACAAAATTCAGTTCTCGACGGCGGCTCCTCACTAGTCCACTTCCTCGCTATTAGTTTCCTTGCAATATATAGTAGTCTAGCTATAGCGATTTTAAACGTGTTGTTTACCGCTACCTCCTCCACATATCCCAATAGACACACTACCGGATCACGGGGAATGATACAGTCATACACCCTCTCAATCCTAGAAAGTGTCTCATTCCAGAATGCCCCCAATCCGGAGCAGTCCCACAGCATATGGAAGATGCCAACACCAGCAGTCCTACATCTCGGACACTCAGAGTCTGCCCTGAGGCCAATCCTGTGTAACAGCTCCGGAGAACGGTACAATCTATGGATTACGTATAGATGAGACATCCTAGCCGGTTCGCTGAGCGACAGTCTCGGTACATACTCCAAAATGCATTCCCACACGTCCCCTTCAATATGACCAATCTCTTCCTCCCATTTAGCTTTAGATTTCATTGGGTAGTTCAGCAGAAACGTGTGTAGCAAGTCTTTATAGGTTCCCGAAATTATCCCTCTAGTGAGGCCTTCTCCACAAACATACTCCAATACTAGATCTTGGTCCACCGTCAAGCTCCCCTTAGTACTTTGTACCCTAATAGCATGTTTCAACTGTAGGTAGTGGAGCCATTCAGATCCAGGTAGAGAAAATTCAGACTGTAATGTAGCAAAAGGTTTCAATGTCCCACCATCCAAGATCCGATACATTAGAGTTATACCCTTTTGTTCCCATTCCTTTATGGTACCTATTTTTTGAATCTCCTCCAATTTACCATTAGCCCAGATGGGTGTAAATCTAGTTAGACCATGAAGTCCTCTATTCTTTTTCAATGCACCCCACACTTTATCCACAAGATCCAGCGTAGGGAGCTTTCTACCCAGTTGTCCAATCAGTCCTCCTTCCAATCCCTGCAGTATTGGAGTCCCTGCCATACAATGTTCTATTATACTTCTAGCTGGTCCTTGTGTCTCAGGTCTAGACCAGCCTCTAAAGTGTTGACTCTGAGCTGCAAGGTAATATATCTCCGGGTTCGGTAATGCTAGCCCCCCTCCATCTTTCGGCCTCTGCAATGTCTCCAATCTCATTCTGGGTTGTTTCTTACCCCACACCAGTCTCCTAAACAGGGAATTTATTTCTTTGAATCTAGTTTTGGGTATCCATACTGGAGCATTATGCAAAATATATAGGAGTTTAGGCATCACTATCATTTTCAATAAGTTAATGCGGCCCACCACTGATAAATGTAGTTTAGACCACGCATCAACCTTTACTTTCAGTGTTTCAAGTAGTGGTTGCAAATTAAGGCGCAGATAGTCCGTAACTGGCAACGATACCTCCACTCCCAGATATTTGAAACCATCCCGTTGCTGCAATTCAGTCTCTATACTACCATCTACATCCTCCTCTCCTCCGTTTACTTTAAATAATACGGATTTAGCCCAATTAATTCTAAGCCCCGATATATTACCAAACGTATCAATTAATTGCATGGCATGGCTCAATGATTCCGATGGGTTGTCCAAAAACAACAGCACGTCATCCGCGTATAAGGCAATTTTTTCTTCCATCTCCCCATATTTGAATCCTCGAACATCTTTTGATTTTCTAATGGCAGATGCCAAAGGTTCAATTGCAATCGCAAAGAGAAGCGGCGACAGTGGGCACCCTTGTCTAGTTCCCCTATAGAGCTGGAATGTCGAGGAAACCGCCCCATTAACTCTGAGTCTCGCTGTTGGTTGGGAATAGAGCAGTTGTATCCAGGAGATGAATTGTGGCCCAAATCCCATCCTCTCCAGCACTTTCCATAGATATCCCCACTCTATACTGTCGAACGCCTTATGGGCGTCCAATGAGGCAATCATTCTATCGTGGGTGTTGTCAAAGGGCATTTGTAAATTAAGAAATAGTCTTCTGATGTTAGTTGCCGTCGATCTATTAGGCATAAAGCCTGACTGGTCTGAATGTATCAGTCTAGATATGACACTGGACAGTCTATTAGATAATACTTTGGCTAGGATCTTAACGTCTGCGGTTAGTAAGGAGATAGGTCTGTATGAGCCAGGATTTCTAGTATCCTTACCCTCTTTTGGGATTACAACTATCACCGCCTCCCTCATAGACGCAGGTAGGAGAGATTGTCGTTTGGCCTCTTCGAACACTCTTAACAACTCAGGGAGCAAAAATTCCTCCAGGTGTTTGTAAATCTCCACCGGAATACCGTCCGAACCAGGGGCCTTATCATTAGCCATGCCATGCAATGCCATCTCTAGCTCCTCAATCACAATGGGCTTCTCCAAGTCTGCTCTTTCCTCCATAGTCAGCTTCCCAAGATCCCCCAATTCCAAAAACCAAGCAATGTCCTCCTCTATTGGTGGTCCCTGCGAGGAGTATAAATGTTTATAAAAGTCTGTAAAGACTTCCAGGATTTCCTCTATGGCTGTTACTGCGACCCCCCGACTATTTATCATTTCGCGTACATAAGTGTTCCCCCTCTGAGCTGCAGCAATCACAGAAAGTAGATGGCCCACTTTCTCTCCTTCAGCATAAAACTCAACTTTCTGAAAAGCCTGTCTCCTCATCATCTTCTCTAGCATTATTTTGTTAAGGGTATTTTGAGCCTTCAGGAGTTCCTTCCGATTATCTGGTGTACCATTCACAGTAACTTCCTCTTCCGCCCTTCGTACTGCTTCCATGCCCACCACTTCCTTCTGTTTCGATGCGGTCTTCTGTCTACATACGTCTCTAAATAATATCCCTCTAAGGAATGCCTTCATAGCGTCCCACATATTTAGCAGGTCAGTGCTCCCTTTATTCAGAGTGAAAAATTCTTTGACGTGTTTTGCAGGTCAATGTGTTGCAACCATACCGGGTGTAGCTTCCAACCCTCCCTTCTCACCCCTGACTGATTTCCACATCTGATGGACACAAGGATAGGGCTATGATCTGATAGCACTCTCGGAAGATAATCCACTTCATCTACCATTGAATCCATCAAATCGGAAGCCAGCGCTATATCAATACGTGACGATGTACCATGTGTGGCAGAATAACAAGAATAACATCTTTCCCTTCATTTCTTACTCTCCATATATCCACCAAACCAATTTCCCGCACCAAGGTGCCAAATGAGGTAGTATTGTCCTCCCTTCTCACGTTCGGCTGTTTATTTCTGTCCCAGAACCCGTCTATCACATTATTAAAATCCCCAATCATCAGCAGCGGTACATTTCCCCCTCGCACCGTAAATTCTCGCATTATTCTAATCTTGGAACAAGAGTATGGGGGGGGAATATACATTGCAGCTATACACATGGGATGACCATAGAAAAGTCCACGTATCGCCACTCCCTGCCCATCCGGATCTATGCAAACCTCCTCTTCCTCAAAATGAATAGAGTTATGTATCAGTATGGACACTCCTCTTGCATAATTGGAGAAAGTAGAGTGATATGCCTTTTGAATCCATTTTCTATCAAGTACATGGGAGGTATCTTTCATTAGATGCGTCTCCAGCAGACACATTACCATGGGACCTCGTTCCTGCATATGCTTGAGGACTGCCGCCCTTTTGGTTCTGTCCGCCAAACCCCTCACATTCCAACTGATCACTTTAAGTCTACTCCCCATATTGTGGATGGTATAAACAATGCTGATCTCCGTCTAATGTCCCTCCGCTGACTGTCTGAAGTGCACCAATCCTCCTATCCCCCCCCCCCTTACCCCTCCCTTTCCCTTCATAACCTTAAAACTCTTAACATGAGTCGAGGACTCCCAACCTAGGCCCTCACTCTCAAAGCGCATCTGAGAACGCGCAGTCTCCTCCACTCTCGGTGTCAACCGTACTTACACCTCTGCTTGCAGTCTCCCTCCCCCTCCCCCGCCAAGGCTATCCTTGTATCCCACCTTCAACCCAAACAAAACTAGAAAGAATTAACAGATATATTATCATATCAACATGGGTTAAAGTATTAGGCACTATGTAACTATGTCACCGCTTCTGTGACGTTAGTACAAAAGATAACAAAAAAACCTTTTGTATGATTGTTCCACCCGCATTTAAAACAAAAAAAAGATTAACAAGTTACACATATGCAGTTTGGGTGTCTCTGTAGTCGTTTAAGCCGACCTGTTAGCAATAAATGAAAAATGATGAAAAAAGATGAAAAAAGAACAGTGTCCAGAATATCACCATCCTCAAGTTTTGTCCTGTAGATTCTTCATATTGATCTCAATCCACTGCATGGCATCTACAGGGTCTAGGAAAAAATGCACTTTGTCTGCCGTAGCTACTCGTAACTTGCAGGGAACAGCATCGCATACTTCACTCTCAGCTCTCTCAAGCGCTTTTTCACTCCAATAAATTGCATGCGCTGCCTCTGGACCGTAACTGAATAGTCAGGGTATATGCCAATCCTGTGGCCATTAATAGTTAACTCTTCACTTTCTCTCGCTTTTTGCAAGATGATGTCTCTGTCTTTGTAGTGCAGAAGTTTTGCAAGCATCATACGGGGTCCTTTCCCAGGTGGCTGTGGTTGCGTCGGGACCCTATGAGCTCTCTCCACCGCAAAGAACTTTGTCCGAACCTCATTCCCAAATTGCTCTCCAAGCCACTTTTCCATAAATGCAGTTGGGTCTCTTCCCTCTGTCTTCTCTGGCATTCCAACAATTCTGACATTGTTCCTGCGAGAACGATTTTCCAAATCGTCGTTTTTTGCCTCAATAGCTGACAACCGCTGCATGAATTTCTTTTCAGATCTTTGCAGCCCAAGTATCTGATCCTCTGCTGTTCCCACTCTCACTTCCACCTCTCCAATTCTGGCATCAGCTTTGGATATGTCCTTTTTAATATTAGTTACTTCAGACTGGACACCCAGGACTTGTTGGGTTAACGTAGTGAGAGCTTGTTTGCAGAAAGATACCACTGTATAAACATCCTTCAGTGTGGGCTCCTCATTACACTCTATTGCAGCAGCTATCTCACTTCTTTCTCCAGTCACACCACTGCCTCCACTCTGAGCCTGCATCTGCCCTTCCCGGGTTTCTGAGGTTTCCACTTCTCCCTCCTCATCATCCACCTCCTCACCTCCATCTGATTTGTGAGCCGGGTCTTCTCCTGTTTGCCTGGCAAAGCATGCCAGCTTAGCAGCCGCTTCCATGCGTCGCTGACATTCAGCGTTGGCTTTATCCGCCTCCTCTCTCCTGTCGGCGCCATCTTGGGAGGAGAGGCCGTCTCCCCCTCCCAGGTCTTTCTGGCGTTTGCGGGGCATCTGCGTTTTAATGAAGCACACTGCTGCACTCCGGCTCCTTCTGCTCTCACTCCCTCACCGTCTGGTCGGCTGAAACCGGCGGTAATGTCAGCGGGTGAGCAGGATTAACCTGGGCCTCGGCGGGAGAGCTCAGAAACGCGGCCGCTCACATCTCCTGCTAGGCTCCGCCCCGAGGTATTCCCTCTAACAAATGGAACGAGGCAAGGCTGTCCACTCTCGCCATCCCTGTTTGACCTCTTCATTGAACCACTGGCCGAAAGGATCCGTATGAACCAACTGAATTAAAGGAATACATACAAAATACAAAGAATACAAAATCAGTCTCTTTGCTGACGACATAATCCTTTCCCTTTCTGACCCTCACAATTCATTACGTAATCTTATAGCAACAATTGAGGAGTTTTCTAAGATATCTCAATACAAGATCAACCTCATAAAAACCCAAGTTCTCCACATGAACCTAGATTCAGAATTACTAAAATCCCTTAAACTGGAATTTGACTTTGACTGGGACAGAGAAGACATGGACTACCTGGGCATTAAAATTACTAAACAAATTTCTAATATGGCAAATATCAACCTCTCTGAAATTTTTAAAGTTATCCAAGCGGACCTCTAACATATTTCCAAAACTGACATTTCCTGGATCGGTAAAGTTGAAGCATATAAAATGTTTATACTCCCTAAATTACTATACGTTTTTCGCTCCATTCCTTTACCCCCTAAACAGTCATGGTTTAAAAAACTACAAACCCAATTAATGAATTTCATCTGGGGACACAAAAAACCTAGAGTAGCAAGAACCATTCTTGAGAAAAGTAAATCAAATGGTGGTCTGGCAATACCTAACTTGTCGGCCTACTATTATGCTTCTGTAATTAAGCTTAGCCAGCTATGGTGGAATCAAGACACTAGACCCAGTTGGCTCTCCCTGGAAGAAACCAAATACTCCAGAACTGGAATAACTCTTCTGTTGCTCTCATACCTATGCGACTCATCCAAGCGACTCCTTAAAGAGCATACAGTCAAAGCAGCGATTCAATCCTGGAGACGCCTTATGGCAAAAATTCTTGACACTCACCCAACCACTATACCCAACTGGATTCCCATAGAAATCTTAGAATTCCTTTCCCCTAAAAATAGATTCCTGGAAAATAGCTGGAATAAAGTTTATATCGGACATAATAAATAACGAGAAAAAACTAATCCCTTTTAATGATCTGAGTACATCATTTAACCTGAAGGAACTAGAGATTACAATATGGGACAAAATTAATAACCTTACTTCCGAACACAAAATCAACTTTTTTTTACCCATAAATATTAGCCAAATGTTCAAATACCCCAAAAATCCTACCTTTTGGAAGACTAATAATATCTACAAGGTAATGAATTCGGACACAACACTAACTAATTCCACTAATTTAGCAGCATGGGAAAGGGAACTAAAATCCCCTATCCCCACAGAATCTCTGAGCAAAACTCTTGCAAACCTACACTCTCACATCCCCTGCTCTTCACTCATTGAATCGCATTACAAGATTCTTCTTCGCTGGTACTACACACCTGTTAGACTTCATCACATTAAAGAAGACAACTCTCCTCTGTGTTGGCGGGACTGTCTCAAAGAAGGAAACATCTCACATATTTTTTGGGACTGCGAACACTTAAGAACATACTGAGGTGAAATTCAAATGCTAATTAATGAAATCACAAATAGTGACATTACTCCAGAAATGGTACTTCTCTTACTTGGCATAAACTCTATCCCAAAAGATCTCAGACCCCTCATTACTCACATTTTACTAGCTGCCAAAAATCTTATAGCAACTAAATGGAGAGACCCTCAGCCGCCAAGGTTTAATGTACAGTTAGGGCCAGAAATATTTGGACAGTGACACAAGTTTTGTTATTTTAGCTGTTTACAAAAACATGTTCAGAAATACAATTATATATATAATATGGGCTGAAAGTGCACACTCCCAGCTGCAATATGAGAGTTTCCACATCCAAATCGGAGAAAGGGTTTAGGAATCATAGCTCTGTAATGCATAGCCTCCTCTTTTTCAAGGGACCAAAAGTAATTGGACAATGGACTCTAAGGGCTGCAATTAACTCTGAAGGCTTCACTCTCGTTAACCTTTAATCAATGAAGTAGTTAAAAGGTCAGGGGTGGATTCCAGGTGTGTGGCTTTGCATTTGGAAGCTGTTGCTGTGACCAGACAACATGCGGTCAAAGGAACTCTCAATTGAGGTGAAGCAGAACATCCTGAGGCTGAAAAAAAGAAAAAAATCCATCAGAGAGATAGCAGACATGCTTGGAGTAGCAAAATCAACAGTTGGGTACATTCTGAGAGAAAAAAGGAATTGACTGGTGAGCTTGGGTACTGTAAAAGGCCTGGGCGTCCACGGATGACAACAGTGGTGGATGATCGCCGCATACTTTATTTGGTGAAGAAGAACCCGTTCACAACATCAACTGAAGTCCAGAACACTCTCAGTGAAGTAGGTGTATCTGTCTCTAAGTCAACAGTAAAGAGAAGACTCCATGACAGTAAATACAAAGGGTTCACATCTAGATGCAAACCATTCATCAATTCCAAAAATAGACAGGCCAGAGTTAAATTTGCTGAAAAACACCTCAAGAAGCCAGCTCAGTTCTGGAAAAGTATTCTATGGACAGATGAGACAAAGATCAACCTGTACCAGAATGATGGGAAGAAAAAAGTTTGGAAAAGAAAGGGAACGGCACATGATCCAAGGCACACCACATCCTCTGTAAAACATGGTGGAGGCAACGTGATGGCATGGGCATGCATGGCTTTCAATGGCACTGGGTCACTTGTGTTTATTGATGACATAACAGCAGACAAGAGTAGCCGGATGAATTCTGAAGTGTACCAGGATATACTTTCAGCCCAGATTCAGCCAAATGCTGCAAAGTTGATTGGACGGCGCTTCATAGTACAGATGGACAATGACCCCAAGCATACAGCCAAAGCTACCCAGGAGTTCATGAGTGCAAAAAAGTGGAACATTCTGCAATGGCCAAGTCAATCACCAGATCTTAACCCAATTGAGCATGCTTTTCACTTGCTCAAACCCAGACTTAAGACGGAAAGACCCACAAACAAGCAAGACCTGAAGGCTGCGGCTGTAAAGGCCTGGCAAAGCATTAAGAAGGAGGAAACCCAGCGTTTGGTGAAGTCCATGGGTTCCAGACTTAAGGCAGTGATTGCCTCCAAAGGATTCGCAACAAAATATTGAAAATAAAAATATTTTGTTTGGGTTATGTTTATTTGTCCAATTACTTTTGACCTCCTAAAATGTGGAGTGTTTGTAAAGAAATGTGTACAATTCCTACATTTTCTATCAGATATGTTTGTTCAACCCTTCAAATTAAACGTTACAATCTGCACTTGAATTCTGTTGTAGAGGTTTCATTTCAAATCCAATGTGGTGGCATGCAGAGCCCAACTCGCGAAAATTGTGTCACTGTCCAAATATTTCTGGCCCTAACTGTATTACTTGAAAAAATCGCCACCCATAACTCCTATGAACTTTCGTTTGCCATGAGAAACAGACTCTATGGGAGATACGAAAAGAAATGGCGGTGTTGGAATAAGTTCTTTCCCTCCAAATACTTACGGTAAGGCTGGCTTCACACTTGCAGATGGATCTGCAGCGTTTTGCAGATGCATCTGCAAGTGTGAGCATGCTGACCGCGGCCCCTATGTTTATAATAGGGCGCACGCGGTCTGAAAGCTCTCATTCACTCCTATATGTGTACTGTCAGCAGGCGTATGCCTGCTGACAGATCACACACTCCCGCCCGCACTGTGGACGCGAGATGTAGCGTCCATGCTGCGGGCGGGAGAGTGTGATCTGTAAGCAGGCATACGCCTGCTGACAGTACACATATAGGAGTGAATGAGAGCTTTCAGACCGCGTGCGCCCTATTATAAACATAGGGGCCGCGGTCAGCATGCTCACACTTGCAGATGCATCTGCAAAACGCTGCAGATCCATCTGCAAGTGTGAAGGCAGCCTTACTCATTCGTTTATTGTTAATGTTTCTGGCTTAACGCAATCTTAATGCTAAGAGAACTATACCATACCTTCCTCCCTGTTGTACTTATCCCTCACCCCCTCCCTTTTTTCCTTCTAAGCTCAGCGTCAAAACTAAAACTATTTCCATTATTCTTATCTGTTACAACTATATAATTAATTTTATATATGATTTGTATTATATTTACATAAATCCTACCTGTTCAGGATTTACACTCAGTTAACAATTAAGTTAAATACAATGTTTTGTTTTTTTTTGCTTTTACATACTGTACGCTAAAAGATATATTACTGTTCTTACAAGAATAATGTACATGTTATGTCATTAAAATCCAATAAAATTCTTTGAACAAGAAAAGCAGCTTCAATTAAATGTTAAGTATATCAAATTAGACCAAGAGACCCGGGGATTAGATTAAGGCAGTAAATATGTATATCAGGCAAACGTAAAACAAAAATTGCTAAAACAATGTAAATGTACATGAATGGAGGCTCCAACCAGAATACATTCATCTTATAACAAGACCTCATACTCTCTATTCAGACCCTTTGGTGGAAGGGTCTGAAGGGTAAAAATCCAAAACCTCTCCTGGTTTTGGCACACAAATTAGATGGAACCTGATCAGGGAAAAAACTGCAGTGTGAAACCAGCCTAAATAAAGGTATTTAGAAAAAAAAAAAAGTATTTCATAACAAGTCTCAAAGAACCCCCTTAATATCAATTTAATTTTTTAGTAATTTAGACTCTATTTGAACAGGTCAAAAATGCAAAAATTGAGGCAAAAATGTCGAGAAACCCCAAGCAGTGAAAAGGTTTAACTGAAAACTCCAGACCAGTTTTTATTTATGAACATTATTTGACAGATATGACATTTTAAACTTGTAAATTGTGACCAACTAACAAAAGAGGTTTCTGCCCCATGTACTAGGACTACATCCGCTCCCTGATTAGGGGCTGCACATGCTTTATTCCTTACATACACTAATGGCCTCTCACACTCATAATCTAGTGTATTTAATGATAGAGTGTGATTCTTGTATTGTTTATCACAACATCACCTCATGAGAACTCTTTGTTTTAGGGAGAAAAAAAAGCATTAAAATTGCTCTTGACTGAAACTAAGTTACCCAGGCCCCCCTCCTAGCATTCAGCAAGCTTAACTTGGACACATATGCATTAATTGGAAAATGGATGTAAGTCAGTGGGGAACTCGCACATTTATCTGGAAGATTTCCCCAAAAAACGTTCAAGGTCTCCACTGAATTGTATTAGGTTAATTATTCGTGACGAATACTGGAATAGTTTATGGTATTTGGTACGAATAATGCGAACATTTTACTATTTGCTCAATACTAATTGTATCTAAAACAAACTAGACCGCTTTGAGAATTAGAGCAACAGGAGTTCAGTGCATTAACGGTAGCATGGGAGGGATTCCCTACTTCACGCCAAGCTCTTGGCATGGTATACTGTAGATTTCAAAGACACTGCGGATTCCCTTACCAGGCACTCTAACCAGGCTCATTTCCATACAAGAAGTGTCTGGCACACTTACCAGGCCCATTTCCATACAAGAGGTGTCAAGAAATAAAAGTTTTTTTCAACATTTAAAAAAAAAAGTAAAACAGAAGAAGGCAAAATTAAACCAAGAAGCTCTGCAGACTACAGAAAAGGTAGCGTCCGCCTTACGATCAGGCAATCTATAATGTCAGAAGTCCGAATGACATAACATCATAGGGTCGAGTCTTTATGGCTATCAGGAAAACAGTCAATTCAGTGTCCGGATGCATCCGCCACCACATGCTCCCTCTCCAGCTGTTCGATTTCCTTCATCTTATTCATATCCATCTCCAGGTTCCAGGCCTCCTGGTTGCTGGCCCCATTGGATGGTGCTGGCCCCCTTCTGCTGCTCTAGCTCCTTGTCCAGCTCCATCTCCAGGTACTGGGCCACCTGGTTGCTGGTCCCCTGGTTAGTGCAGAGCTCCTTAAACTGCTCCAGCTCCTTGTGAAGCTCCTCCATCTCCAGGTTCAGGGCCACCTGATTGCTGGCCCCCCTAGATGGTGCTGGCTCCCTTCAGCTTCTCCAGCTCCTTGTCCAGCTCCTTGTCCAGCTCCATCTCCAGGTTCTTGGCACCCTGGATGGTGCTGGACCCTTCAACTGACCCAGCTCCTGGATTTTGGCATTTTGGATTATGTTCACTGCGATGCTGGTCCTCTCCTTTATCCTCAGCGAATCGTTCTCCTGTTCCAAGTGGCTCAGGTATTGCTGCAGCAACAGGTGTTCTTGTATCAGTTCCTCGTGGTTGTGATCATCCAATTGGGTGGTATTAGGAGGTGCCAACTGCTGCCCTATGCCAAACCTTCGAGCGCTGTACCTGTATTGCCCCTGTGTCTGCTCAGTAACCTGTCTGGCATCTTGTATATCACTTTAGAATTCTTTACTATGAGGTCACAACTACCTGGTTACCATGCAGCTGTAAACCCTTTACTACCCAGTTTAATCACCTGGGTGGAGCTTATTGCTCTGTGCCTCAGGCGATCATTCTCTTTCTCCTGGATTCGGGTGGAGCTGAACTCCTTTTGGTGCTTGTTGTCTTTTACCAGCTCCTTCTGGGTGGAGCTCATTTCTTTTTGCCTCATGTCTGAGAGCTTCTTTCAGCCTGTGGATACGAGTGGAGCAGATCTTCTCATAGTTCTTTTCTTCCAATCGGCATTTCTCCAATTCGAGATTCTCACCTTTTCCGCAGCAGAAAAGAAATAGCATAGGCAGAACACTCCAGAATTCCTATAGATTTTGCCGGATTACGGATTTTACACAAACCTACACCTTTTCCACAGCTAAGTCTAAGTCTCATTTAGGTCTCCTTTATCCTTAGCCAATCGTTCTACTGTTCCAAGATGTTCACTGTATTGCTGGTGCTCGAGAGTCTTTATGGCTATCAAGGAAACAGTCAAGCTTTCGGAGGGCAGGGTTGGCTCCTGACCTCGGCCTATATTCAGAAGAAGCTTCATGCGTAGCGATGATTAATTCCTCTACTCTTTCATTGGATGGCGGTGCTTACATCTTTCTATTTCTTGGACGTTTTCGTGAACTTTTGCTGACGGAGCAATGGACCCAACCTGTAAAACAATGATAAATTAGGAATTTTTAAATATTACATTTTATTCAAGCAAAAAATATATTGTCAATTTACCATGCAAAACCATGCTTCTTTTGCGCTCCTCTCTCATTTTGGTAACCTGCTCACGTAAAGTCAAATTCATCTCCAAATGAATGGTTACCTCTTGTAATCCAGTGTTTTCTCCTTTAATATTGGTAATTTTGGCATGAATTTGCCTTCATTTCTTGGTGAGGAGATTTGCGTTCATGTTCTCCGTTGTGTGTGCTCAGCATCCTGTCTGGCATCTTGTCTGCCTCTTGTCTATACAATGAATATATGTTCTTGGAATGTACAGTAGTACATCACTTTGGAATTCTGTACTATGAGGTCACAACTACCTGGTTACCATGCAGCTGTAAACCCTTTACTACCCAGTTCAATTACCTGGTTGAAGCTTATCTCCATTTGCCTCAGGAGATCGTTCTCTTTCTCCAGCACCAGTTTTTATTTATGAACATTATTTGACAGATATGACATTTTAAACTTGTAAATTGTGACCAACTTACAAAAGAGGTTTCTGCCCCACGTACTAGAATTACATCTGCTCCCTGATTAGGGGCTGCACATGCTTTATTCCTTAAATACACTAATAGCCTCTCACACTCATAATCTAGTGTATCTAAAGATAGAGTGTGATTCTTGTATTGTTTATCACAACATCACCTCATGAGAACTCTTTGTTTTAGAGGGAAAAAAAGCATTAAAATTGCTCTTGACTGAAACTAAGTTACCCAGGCCCCCCTCCTAGCATTCAGTAAGCTTAACTTCAACACATATTCATTAATTGGAAAATGGATGTACCGTATATACTCGTGTATAAGCCGACCCGTGTATAAGCCGACCCCCCTACTTTTGCCCCCAAAAACTGGGAAAATTTATTGACTCGCGTATAAGCCGAGGGTGGACTCCAGCACAGGGTATACAGGCCCCCAGGCCCCCAGGCACAGGGTGCACAGGCCCCCAGGCACAGGGTGCACAGGCCCCCAGGCTCAGGGGGCACAGGGTGCACAGGCCCCCAGGCTCAGGGGGCACAGGGTGCACAGGCCCCCAGGCTCAGGGTGCACAGGCCCCCAGGCTCAGGGGGCACAGGGTGCACAGGCCCCCAGGCTCAGGGGGCACAGGGTGCACAGGCCCCCAGGCTCAGGGGGCACAGGGTGCACAGGCCCCCAGGCTCAGGGGGCACAGGGTGCACAGGCCCCCAGGCTCAGGGGGCACAGGGTGCACAGGCCCCCAGGCTCAGGGGGCACAGGGTGCACAGGCCCCCAGGCTCAGGGGGCACAGGGTGCACAGGCCCCCAGACTCTCAGGGGGCCCCCAGGCTCAGGGGGCACAGGGTGCACAGGTCCCCAGGCTCAGGGGGCACAGGGTGCACAGGCCCCCAGGCTCAGGGGGCACAGGCTCCCAGGCTCAGGGGGCACAGGCCCCCAGGCTCAGGGGGGGCACAGGCCCCCAGGCTCAGGGGGGGCACAGGCCCCCAGGCTCAGGGGGGGCACAGGTCCCCAGGCTCAGGTGGGCACAGGCCCCCAGGCTCAGGGGGGGCACAGGTCCCCAGGCTCAGGGGGGGCACAGGCCCCCAGGCTCAGGGGGGCACAGGTCCCCAGGCTCAGGGGGGGCACAGGTCCCCAGGCTCAGGGGGGGCACAGGCCCCCAGGCTCAGGGGGCACAGGGTGCACAGGCCCCCAGGCTCAGGGGGCACAGGGTGCACAGGCCCCCAGACTCTCAGGGGGCACAGGGTGCACAGGCCCCCAGGCTCAGGGGGCACAGGGTGCACAGGCCCCCAGGCTCAGGGGGCACAGGGTGCACAGGCCCCCAGGCTCAGGGGGCACAGGGTGCACAGGCCCCCAGCCTCAAGGGGCACAGGCTCAGGGGGCACAGGCCCCCAGGCTCAGGGGGCACCGGCCCCCAGGCTCAAGGGGGGCACAGGCCCCCAGGCTCAGGGGGCACAGGGTGCACAGGCCCCCAGGCTCAGGGGGCACAGGGTGCACAGGGTGCACAGGCCCCCAGGCTCAGGGGGGGCACAGGTCCCCAGGCTCAGGGGGGGCACAGGTCCCCAGGCTCAGGGGGGGCACAGGCCCCCAGGCTCAGGGTATGGCAGCCCCCCCCCCTCCCTCCATGCTGCCGCTGCTGTACACTAAATACAGTGTTATTATCTCACCGGCCGGTCTCAGTGAATCCTCCCTCCTCCCTGCGAGGCTGCGTGTCATGTGACCGGCCGGTGACGTCATCGGCGTGAGCCCCGGTCACATGACACGCAGGGAGGAGGGAGGATTCACTGAGACCGGCCGGTGAGATAATACCACTGTATTTAGTGTACAGCAGCGGCAGCATGGAGGGGGGGGGGGCCGCCATACTGTGAGGGAATGGGGGGGGGGGCTGTATACCCCGTGCTGGGGGGCTGTAATGGGATATGCACTGCTCCCCCCGCGGATGAGCGGGGGATGCAGTGCATATCATGAATAAGTTATGAGCGGCTCCACGTCACGAGCCGCTCATATTGCAGCCTTCCCCCCACCTCCTCCTTGCCTCCTCCTGCTCCCGGACACAGCCCCCACCTCCCACAAAAGTATATACTCGTGTATAAGCCGAGGGGGGACTTTTCAGCCCAATTTTTGGGCTGAAAAAGTCGGCTTATACACGAGTATATACGGTAAATCAGTGGGGAACTCGCACATTTATCTGGAAGATTTCCCCAAAAAACGGTCAAGTTCTCCACTGAATTGTATTAGGTTAATTATTCGTGACGAATACTGGAATAGTTTATGGTATTCGGTACGAATAATCCGAAAATGTTACTATTTGCTCAATACTAATTGTATCTAAAACAAACTAGACCGCTTTGAGAATTAGAGCAAGAGGAGTTCAGCACATTAACGGTAGCATGGGAGGGATTCCCTACTTTACGCCAAGCTCTTGGCATGGTATACTGTAGATTTCAAAGACACTGCGGATTCCCTTACCAGGCACTCTAACCAGGCTCATTTCCATACAAGAAGTGTCTGGCATACTTACCAGCCCCATTTCCATACAAGAAGTGTCAAAAAATAAAAGTTTTACATATTTTATGCATAAAACTAATAAACTAAATTTCAACATTTAAAAAAAAAAAGTAAAACAGAAGAAGGCAAAATTAAACCAAGAAGCTCTGCAGACTACAGAAAAGGTAGAGTCCGCCTTTCAATCAGGCAATCTATAATGTCAGGAGAAGTCCGAATGACATAACATCATAGGGTCGAAAGTCTTTATGGCTATCAGGAAAACAGTCAATTCAGTGTCCGGATGCACTGGCCACCACATGCTCCCTCTCCAGCCGTTCGATTTCCTTCATCTTATTCATATCCTCCAGTTTCCAAAACCTCTGGATGTTGGACAGATTTTTTTCCAGCTCCTTGTGCAGCTCCTCCATCTCCAGGTTCCAGGCCCCCTGGTTGCTGGCCCCATTGGATGGTGCTGGCCCCCTTCTGCTGCTCCAGCTCCTTGTCCAGCTCCATCTCCAGGTACTGGGACCCCTGGTTGCTGGACCCCTGGTTAGTGCAGAGCTCCTTAAACTGCTCCAGCTCCTTGTGAAGCTACTCCAGCTCCTTGTGAAGCTACTCCAGCTTCATCTCCAGGTTCAGAGCCCCCTGATTGCTTGGCCCCCTAGATGGTGCTGGCTCCCTTCAGCCGATCCAGCGCCTTATCCAGCTCCATCTCCAGGTTCTTGGCACCCTGGATGGTGCTGGACCCTTCAACTGATCCAGCTCCTGAATTTTGGCATTTTGGATTATGTTGACTGGGATGCTGGTTCTCTCCTTTATCTTCAGCGAATCGTTCTCCTGTTCCAAGTGGCTCAGGTATTGCTGCAGCAACAGGTGCTCTTGTATCAGTTCCTCGTGGCTGTGATCATCCAATTGGGTGGTATTAGGAGGTACCAACGGCTGCCCTATGCCAAACCTTCGAGCGCTGTACCTGGATCGCCCCTGTATCTGCTCAGTAACCTGTCTGGCATCTTGTACATCACTTTGGAATTCTTTACTATGAGGTCACAACTACCTGGTTACCATGCAGCTGTAAACCCTTTACTACCCAGTTTAATCACCTGGGTGGAGCTTATTGCTCTGTGCCTCAGGCGATCATTCTCTTTCTCCTGGATTCGGGTGGAGCTGAACTCCTTTTGGTGCTTGTTGTCTTTTACCAGCTCCTTCTGGGTGGAGCTCATTTCTTTTTGCCTCATGTCTGAGGGCTTCTTTCAGCCTGTGGATACGAGTGGAGCAGATCTTCTCATAGTTCTTTTCTTCCAATCGGCATTTCTCCAATTCGAGATTCTCACCTTTTCCGCAGCAAAAAAGAAATGGCATAGGCAGAACACTCCAGAATTCCTATAGATTTTGCCGGATTATGGATTTTACACAAACCTACACCTTTTCCACAGCTAAGTCTAAGTCACATTTAGGTGTCCTTTATCCTTAGCCAATCGTTCTCCTGTTCCAAGATGTTCACTGTATTGCTGGTGCTTGAGAGTCTTTATGGCTATCAAGGAAACAGTCAAGCTTTCGGAGGGCAGGGTTGGCTCCTGATCTTGGCCTATATTCAGAAGAAGCTTCATGCGTAGCGATGATTAATTCCTCTACTTCTTCATTGGATGGTGGTGATTACATCTTTCCATTTCTTGGACGTTTTCGTGGACTTTTGCTGACGGAGCAATGGAGCCAACCTGTAAAACAATGATAAATTAGGAATTTTTAAATATTACATTTTATTCAAACAAAAAATATATTGTCAATTTACCATGCGAAACCATGCTTCTTTTGCACTCCTCTTTCATTTTGGTAACCTGCTCACGTAAAGTCAAAATCATCTCCAAATGAATGGTTACCTCTTGTAATCCAGTGTTTTTTCCTTTAATATTGGTAATTTTGGCATGAATTGCCTTCATTTCTTGGTGAGGAGATATGTGTTCATGTTCCCATGTGCTCAGCAACCTGTCTGGCGTCTTGTCTGCCTCTTGTCTATACAATGAATGGATGTTTTTGGAATGTACAGTAGTACATCACTTTGGAATTCTGTACTATGAGGTCACAACTACCTGGTTACCATGCAGCTGTAAACCCTTTACTACCCAGATCAATCACCTGGTTGGAGCTTATCTCCATTTGCCTCAGGAGATCGTTCTCTTTCTCCAGCACCTGGATCCGGATGGAGCTGAACTCTTTTTGGTGCTTGTCTTTTTCCAGCTCCCGGGCCTTCTGGGTGGTGCTCATTTCTTTTGGCCTCATGTGTGAGGGCTTTTTTCAGCCTCTGGATACGAGTGGAGCAGCTCTTCCCATAGTTCTTTTCTTACATTTGGCATTTCTCCAATTCGAGATTCTCACCTTTTCCGCAGCCGAAAAAAAACACCGCATAGGCAAAATACTTAGAATGCCCATAGATTTTGCTGGTTTACAGATTTTACACAAACCTGCACCTTTTCCGCTGCAAAATCCGCAGCGTGTACACAAAGCCTAACAAGCCTCATTATATGACCAAAGATAGAAGCCAAATCATTTCAATTTTGCAGACACGGTGCTTCAGGGTGTTTGCTCTTTGTCAGTGCAAAGTATGAGATTTGGCTAGGTGAGAGGCTAAGACTGGATATTTGCCTTTTGGATGATGTTCACTGTATTACAGGCGTTCTCCTTTATCCTCAGCCAATTGTTCTCCTGTTCCAAGATGTTTACTGTATTGCTGGTGTTCAAGAGTCTTTACGGCTATGAGGGAAACAGTCAATTCAGTGTCTGGAGGGACCTTCCACCACATGCTTCCTCTCCAGCCGTTCGATTTCCTCCATCTCATTCATATCATTCTCCAGTTTCCGAAACCCCGGGATGTTTGCCAGCTCCTTATCCAGCTCCTTGTGCAGCTACTCCAGCTCCATCTCCGGGTTCCAGGACCACTGGTTGCTGGCTCCATTGAATGGTGCTTGCCACCTCAAGCTCCGTGTCCAGCTCTATTTCCAGGTTCTGAGCCCCCTGGTTGCTGGCCCCATTGGATGGTGCTGGTTACCTTCAGCTGTTCCAGCTCCTTATCCAGCTCCCTGTCCAGCTCCATCTCCAGGTTCTGGGCCCCCTGGTTGCTAGTCACCTAGATGGTGATGGCTCCCCTCAGCTGCTCCTGCTCCTTGTCCAGCTCCATCTCCAGGTTCTGGGCCCCCTGGTTTTCTGGCCCCTGGATGGTGCAGGCTCCCTTCAGCAGCTCCAGCTTCTATCGAGCTCCTTTTCCAGCTCCATCTACAGGTTCTAGGCTCCCTGGATGGTGCTGGCCCCCTTCAACTGTTCCAGCTTCTGGATTCTGGCCTTTTGGATGATGTTCACGGTGTTGCTGGTTCTCTCCTCTATCCTCAGCCATTCTTTCTTCTGTTCCAAGGTGCCAATGGTTGCCCTCTGCAAAACCTTTGAGCGCTGTACCTGCATCACCCCATAGACTCCCACTTCTTCATGATCAGTCTGTTGGAAGCACTGCACCTTATCCTCTTTCTCTTCAATGGGCGCCTTCTGCCCGACTCCTTCCGCTCCTTGTCTTGCTGGGTGTAGTGATAATCCTGGATTTGCTCTCACTCCTCGGGTACTGCTTCCTCCTCAGGTACTGGTTAGGACCCGCTGGCTTGTTGATCCCTCACATGCCAAACTTTCAGAGGGCAGGGTTTGCTCCTGGACTCGGTCTATATTCTGAAGAATCTTCATGTGTAGCGATGATTAATTCCTCTACCTCTTCATAAGATGGCAGTGATTACATTTTTCTACTTCTTGGTAGTTTCTGTGGCCCCTTGCTGATGAAGCGATGAACACAACCTGTAAAACAATGATAAATTAGGAATTTTTAAATATTACATTTTACTCAAACAAAAAATGTGTTGTCAATTTACCTTGGGAAACCATGCTTCTTTTGTGCTCCTCTGTCAGTTAAGTAACCTGTTCACATAAAGTCAAATTCTTCTCCAAATTAACGGCTACCTCTTGTAAGCCAGTGTTTTCTCTCTTACTATTAGTCATTTTGGCATGAATTTGCGTTTATTCCTTGGTGAGGAGATTTGCGTCCATGTTCCCCGCCTTGTCTGCTCAATAACCTGTCTGGCGTCTACATTCAAACCGTTATTAAATATAATCCCATATGAAATTTTGCATTTGGTACAGTTTTGTGCACTGTTTTTCATCAAGTCAGTGGCTTGAAGGGCTGAAAAATCCACTGTAAGAATTTACATACTGCACGCTTTCCACAGCAATATCCGTACCTTTACTGCAGCAGAAAAAGATGCAGCATGGACACAACACTTCAGAATTCCCATAGATTTTGCTGGTTTCCGGATTTTACACAAATCTGCACCTTTTCCGCGCTAAGTCTGCAGTAAATATGTTGCAAAATCCGCAGCGTGGACAACATGCCTCATTATATGACCAAGGATAGAAGCAGAATCATTCTCAATTTGCAGACACGGTGTATTGGGGTGTTTGCTCCTCGTAAGTGCAAAGTATGAGATTTGGCTAGTTGAGAGGATAAGACTGGGGATTTGCCTTTTGGATGATATTCACTGTATTGCTGGAGCTCTCCTTTATCCTCAGTCAATCATTCTCCTGTTCCAAAATATTCACTGTATTGCTGGTGCTCAAGGTCTTTATGGCTATCAGGGAAAACTGAATTAGTCCTTACCTGTAATTCCTTTTCTTGGAGCCTTCCAAGACAGCATTGGAGGATGTCGTCCACGCCCTATTGGGGGACAGGAACACAGAGAGGTTAAAAGCCTCTCCCCCTCCTCCATACTCCAGTGTATTACCAAGATCACCTGAAGACATGGATTACCGGATACAACCGAATCCAAATCCCGACAACAAGGGGGGGAACTGATGCTGTCGTGGAAGGCTCCAAGAAAAGGAAATAACGGTAAGGACTAATTCCGTTTTCTCCCATCGCCTTCCACGACAGCATTGGAGGAATACCACCGATACTCCTCAGGGTGGGTCAATTGCCTGTAGGACTTTCCTACCAAAGGACAGATCCCGACTAGAGGACAGATCTAACCGATAGTGGCGTGAAAAGGTGTGGAGGGACGACCACGTAGCCGCTCTGCATATCTGCTCAGATGAAGCTCCAGCTCGCTCCGCCCAGGATGTAGCAGCAGCCCGAGTGGAATGAGCCTTTAACCCCACCGGAGGAGCAAGGTTTTGAGCGACGTAGGCCGAACAGATCGCCTTCTTGATCCAGGAAGCTATGGTAGTCTTGGAAGCTTTCTTCCCTTTGTTTATACCCAAAATGCTGAACAAACAGGTTCTGATCCAACCTCCAGGAAGCGGTCACTTGGAGATAGTGGAGGACAGATCGACGCACATCCAAGGTGTGAAACACGGCCTCAGCAGCATTAGCGGGAGAATGACAAAAGGACGGGAGCACCACTTCCTGGGACCGATGGAAATCCGACACAACTTTAGGAAGAAAGGATGGATCCAACCGAAGCGTAATGCGATCATCAGAAACCACAAGGTAAGGCGCCTGAACCGAGAGCGCCTGCAGCTCCCCAACTCGCCTGGCCGAAGTAATGGCCACCAAAAACGCCGTCTTGTGAGAGAGAGATGGAAGGGAAGCAGCAGACAAGGGCTCAAAGGGCTCCTGAGAAAGCCCCTGAAGAACAATGTTCAAATCCCAAGTAGGGACAGAAGCCCGAAGCCTGGGACGCAGTCTACAAGCAGAGGTAAAAAATCGCTTGATCCATCGATGGGCAGCCAGATCCTGATCAAACATGGCACTGAGAGCTGAAACCTGGACCTTAAGAGTGCTCGGCTGAAGGCCCAAATCCAAGCCTTGCTGCAAGAAATCCAAAATGAGAGCCACATTAGGATGATGAACATCCGGAACGGAAGGAGCACACCAGGACAGAAAGCGTTTCCAAACCTTCCCATAAATAGCGTTCGTCACGGGCTTCCTGCTCTGCTGAAGCGTGTGGATCACTGCTTGGGAGAGACCCTTGGCCGTCAGGATCTCGCCTCAACAGCCAGGCCGCCAGATTGAGCCACTGAGGGTCCGGGTGAAACAGAGGACCCTGGGACAGCAGGTCGAGGTTGTGGGGCAACCGAATTTGGACCCTCCAGGCACAGGTCGTGGATAGCGCCGTGACCATGCCACCAGGATAGCCGTCACCCGCTCCGCCCGAATCTTCTGCAATGTCTTGGGGAGCAGCGGGATCGGAGGAAATGCATACACCAACCGGAAGTCCCAGTGATGGGCGAAGGCGTCCAGCCCCAGAGGATGATCTGACCGACTCAGGGAAAAAAATGTTGGCACCTTGGCATTTGATCCCGACGCAAACAGGTCGTTTGACGGGACTCCCCACCTGTCCGTAAGAGAGCGAAACACGTCTGGATGGAGGCTCCATTCGCTAGGGTGGACCTTCGTGCGGCTCAAAAAATCCGCCTGTACATTGTCCGTTCCCCTTAGATGAACAGCTGACAAGGAGAGAAGATGGCGTTCCGCCCAGGAAAATATTCGTCTTGAGAGCACCTGCAAGTGGATGCCCCGAGTACCACCTTGGTGGCGCAAGAAGGCAACCGTAG
Source organism: Allobates femoralis (assembly GCA_033576535.1). NCBI lineage: Eukaryota > Metazoa > Chordata > Amphibia > Anura > Aromobatidae > Allobates > Allobates femoralis. The sequence goes on along the minus strand of JARQOC010000006.1, from coordinate 397,535,592 downwards.
TTACATTGTCCGACAGAACCTTGACGTGACACCCGTGTAGGACGTGAACTGCAACATGAAGCATCTCCTCCACCGCTAGAAGTTCCCGGAAGTTCGAAGATTGACGACTGATCGATCGACTCCAAACCCCCTGGAACGGCACGTGATCCACCATCGCTCCCCAACCGGACCCGCTGGCATCTGTAGTTATGGTGGTCACTGGAGCCTGCAGCCAGGCCACCCCCATCCGGAGGTTCCCGGGATTCATCCACCAGGAAAGGGAGGCCACCACCCGCCCCGAGGTCTGGACCCGAGAGTTCAGGGAATCCTGGCCCCTGTCCCAGGAGCACAGAATGTGTTCCTGAAGCAGACGGGAATGAGCCTGAGCCCAAGCCACTGACGGAATGCAGGCCGTCATGGATCCCAACAGGGACATCGCCTCCCGCAAGGTGGGGGACTCCCGAGCCCGGAAGCGGGTCAGTTTGTCGCGGAGCAGAAGCCGGTGTGCGACAGGAAGGAACGAGGTCTGTTTTGAGGAGTCCAGCAAGACTCCCAAAAATTAACGGCGGGTCGCCGGAACCAGTTCCGACTTCCGTAGATTGGGCACCCACCCCAGACCCTGAAGAATCTCTAAAGTTCTGGGACATGGGTGCACAGGACCTTTGCCGAAGGAGCCACAACAAGCATGTCGTCTAGCTGGGAATCACGCATAAGCCCTGGGACTGGAGGAATGTCATCACCTCCCCCATGAGCTTGGTAAAAACCCTGGGGGCTGATGAAATCCCGAACGGCAGTACATTGAACTGATAATGGCCCGTCCCACCTGCCCCGGAGATCGCGAAGTGCAGAAAGCGTTTGTGAGACGGGTGAATGGGGACGTGATAGTACGCGTCCTGGAGGTCGATGGTGGCCATCATGTAATCCTGCCCGATCAGGGGAATCGCCGAGCGGACGGATTCCATCTTGAATCGCCTGTAGAGCACATGACGATTGAGAAGTTTTAGATTGAAAATGATACGGGGCGCCCCGGAGGGCTTTCTCACCACAAACAACCTGGAGTAGTGCCCCTGGCCCACTTCTCCCGGAGGGACCGGAGACACCACGCCGGGACGTAACAGGTCTTGCAGACCCGACAAAAACAGTGTGCGAGAGTCCCCTAGAGGAAGAGGAGTGATCCGCAGACATGGAGGAGGCTGACTCTCGAATTCCAACTGCAGACCCTCCCGAGTGGTCGAGAGGATCCACGGGCATGAGGAGATTGCTTCCCACTGGGGAAGAAACCTCAAGAGCCGCCCAGCAATGGGCCCGGCGTCATTGCTTAGAGCCCGGCTGGGCCCCCGCCCCCTGACTTTGGTGCTGGGGGAGCAAGATATTACGGGTTTTGTCACCTTTCTGGTAGGCCCAGCGACCGGACTTACCCTTCCCCTTATACTGGGAGGGCTGGCTACGCTCGGGCCGAAAGGACTGCTTCCAAAAGGGCTTCTGTTCAGGGAGACACTTTTTCCGGTCTGACACCTTATCCAAGATGTCATCCAATGCCGGACCAAACACATAAGACCCCTGAAAAGAGATGCCACACAGCTTAAGTTTAGACGTGACATCCCCATTCCACATCTTAAGCCACACCGCTCTGTGAGCCGTGTTGGACAACACTGCACACCTGGCGCCAATGCGGACCGACTCCACCGAGGCATCAGCCAGGAAGCTGTAGCACGCCTCAGGAGTGGAACGGAATCCAAAAGCTCCTCCCTGGAAGTACCCTGCAGGATGTGATCTTCCAGCTGGGTGATCCACTTAAAAGAGATCTGGCCACACATGTCGATGAAATGTTCACCTTCAAAGACATAGAGGCCGCCTCCCAGGATTTTTTGAGAACACTCTCCATCTTACGATCAAGGGGGTCCTTCAACTGGGAGGAATCTTCAAACGGTAAGGCGGTCTTTTTCGCCACCCTGGCCACCTGGATGTCCACGTTCGGAACATCCCCGATAAAGTCAGCACCCTCCAAGGGAAACCGCCGTTTTAACTCGGAAGGGGTGATCAGCCTATTTTCTGGCAACTCCCACTCCCGCTGGACGAGCTCCCGGATGACCTCATGGACAGGGAAGCCCAACTGCCGCTTAGCCCTCAAGCCTCTGAACATGTCGTCCTGCACTGAACAAGGGGGTTCCACCTCCTCAACTCCCATGGTGCTATGGACAGCGTCCAGCAATTCCCCCTTGGACTCAGAGGAAAAATAGTATTGTCCAGAATCTCGTGCCTGTGCAGAGGCAACAGAGGCAACATCCTCGCCGTCCTCAGACGCAGAGCTCTGGACAGCCTCCATGAAAGCCATCGAATCACAGTCCTGGAGCTTCCTATTTTTTGGAGGGGAAGGCCTGGATGCTGCAGCAAAAACCGGCAAGGCTAAGATAGAAGCCTGCACCTCCTGTCTAACTGTTTGAACTTTGTGTCTAACCATGGACCGGAGTTCCTCAAGCAGGGACGGGGATTCTTCCCTGACCACACCGTCAGTACACGGCTAACACAACTTCTTTTGCAGGAAGAAGGAAGTTTCATGCCGCAGATGCCACATTTTCTGGATGGGTTTTGCTGCTTTTAACAGGGGGCCCTTGTCTCCCTATAGAAAAAAGGGAAAGAAGGGGACCCAGAGTGAGTGAAGGGATCTAATGCCCCCTACCGCAGTGACCACCCCCAAGACACTTACAGGACCTGGGGGAATGCTGGGCTCTGCAGAGACAGAGGAGGAAGATCTACCACCCTCCATCTTTAGGGATCTCCTTACCTGGGTGTAGTCTTCCGGCGGGTACTTATCCCTAAGCACCATGCCCCCATCGTGGAACAGCTGTTCCCTCCCTCCTCCCGGTCACTGGCCGCAGGCAGACGCGTGCGATAGGCCTGCCGGGTCCCTGGAGCCGCGCCCAAGCCACCGCCGCATAGGAGCCGCCACCCGAAAACCGGAATGATGTCACCCAGAAACCGGAAGTGACGTTTTTGTGCTCTCTTGTTGCAAATCAAGGGAGGACTCTTCAATTCAGTAATATTGGGGTATGCTTTTTCAAGTATGGGCCAATGCTCAAGGATCCTCTTTTATGAGAAGACAGAATGGGTGATATATATTGACAAATTTTATCCTGTTGTTAACAGAGCGAATTCTGGATTCCCCTGGGTATGTTGGTTTACTGCAAGAGTCAGGGTAGCCCCCATTGGCAAATTTTTTCTGTCATCGGCTCATGTCTTAGTGCTTCTACTACATTGTCGCTGACAATGCTTTCAACTCTATGGTGGTGTGATTTAGGGAGGGTCTGCTTGACATGTCGTGGATGGCAGCTTGTCCAATGTAGGAGACTGTTATGATCAATGGGTTTAGAATAGAGGTCAAAATTTAAAAAGGAAGCCGGACACTGACCTGAAGCAGTTTACAGCACTTGTCCGAGGTTAGTGGTATTTGAGTCCGGTGTTGCTCAGCTGTAGAATGAGATTGATGAATATATGATCCAGAGAAAAAGCGGCACTCACCCGGGTTTAGATGCAGAAGACAGGCTTTTGATAAATGGGGTTACATTGCAGGGAAGGGGATGACAGGACGACGGTCACCGTTTCACGCTGTGTTGCGCTTCTATGGGTCCTGAGTACAAGTGTTAGACGTCAGTTCTGGATTCTAAATAGCGGAACCCATGACGTCACACACATAAAGAGATTTTTTCTTTACAAACATAGTGAATATAAAACAAAAATAAATAATAAAATATAATAGACAAAGGTGACATGACTCACATTATTAAATCAACCAAACAGTTACCAGGTGTGTTTACTCTCGGTAACCTGGTTACTAAGAGCGAAGAGAGGAAGCTCCATGTACAGATCAAACAACCCCATGGATCATTATAGAGAAACTGAACTAGCTGATAACCGAACTTAATCTTTTTACTGATCACAGACCAGGCTAATAGAAAGCCTATCTGAGATTGACCGCACTGATCATACGGATATTTTTTCTCCCTATATATTTATCTCTGTTTTAAGAAACAAATGAGGAAGGAGTTAAGGAAACCTTACCTTAAGTAAGGATCTTATTCGTTTTTTCATTTATTATATAAAGAAGCATATATCATTTGATTTTAAACATGATAAAAGCAACAACCCTATAGATTTAATAACTGGCAGGTCTGGGATGTACTAACAGTACTTTGATAGAGGATTCAGAAAAAGAGCCATGTCAAGTTTATTATTAAGAGGCCAAAATCCATCTTGCTTCCATTTAGAGGTGTTTATGGAAATTACCCCCTCGGATTAAAGGGTCTGGTTTTTCTATCCCCGCATAAAACAGCACATCAGGGTTACCTGAATGGCAATCCCTGACATGCTGAATCAACCGTGGGCACTCTTTTCCAGAGTTAATGGAGTTATAGTGCTCTCTAAATCTATGAAAGAGGGGGCGAATAGTCTTGCCAATGTAAAACCTTTTACATGGACAGTATACAGCATATACTAGGCAACTGGTTTCTACAATTGCTGAATGATTTTACTGAATACACTTTCCCATTCAGTTGAAAGTAGGACCTGTTAGGTCGTATTTACACCATGGGCAGTTATTGCATTTAAGATTACCATTCAAAGATGTATCTGTTAATCATGTATTTTCTTTGGCATCTCCAATCTTCTTTTTACCAAAATGTCCTCTACGTTCTTACTACGTCTGTAGGTTACTACGGTTGTGATGAATTTAATACACCCTGATCAGATTCAATGACGTGCCAATGTCTTCTGACTGCAGACGCGACAGAGCTGTAATAGGACCAAACTTAAAGTTGAAAAATAATTTTTTTTTTTTCTTTTTCTACTTTTTATAACTTCACACTTTGTATTTTGATTGTTGCTGGTCCAAGTGTGCTCTTTCTCGAGCTGTCCTCAAGACAATTGGTGGGTAACCCGTTTGAAGTAATGCTGCTTCCAACTCATCTGCTTGTGTTATGAAACCGGATTGGGTGTTTCACACGTAAAAACTGTGTTATAGGGCAAGCCTGTCTTTGTGTGCATGGGATGAGCACTTTGGTAATGAAGGAGTGAATTTGTGGCCGCTTTTTTCTTAATGACTGATCTCTTGATTTGATCCTCTACCACCTCCAGTTTAACATCAAGAAATTCCAACTCCTGATCACTGAATACACAAGTGAAAAACATGTTGTAAGTGTTTTGTGTGTTCAAGTAATCGATAAACAAGCTAAAATCCTTCTCATCACCTCCCAAACGATAAATATGTCATCTACATATCTAACGTAATGCTTTATATGTTTAATGAAGTAATTTTTTTTCTGAATAGACAAATTCGTCTTCAAACCTTCTAAATACAGGTTTGTCAAGATACATGCAACAGGCGTCCTCATAGGGTACCAACCTGCTGGAAGTACCGTTTTTTCAGAAACATAAAGGCATAATGTTCCAAAATAAAGCTGAGGGACTCAGAGTTGAAATCCATCACCAGAGTATCAACTTCAGTTGCAGCAAGAATATTTCTAATTGCCTCTACTGCTGATCTTTGCAGGATTGTCGTGTAGAGACTCTCAATATCTATAGATGTTAGCTTGAAACCCTTTTGCCATACTATGTGGTCAATGTTTTCTATGAAGTGATTGGTGACGCGAATGCATGAAGGAATATTCCCTAAGTAGGGATGCAAGAACTAGTCAATGTATCTGGAAAGAGGCTCAGTCAAACACCCTATTCCAGACACAATTGGTCTGGTTTCCCTGGGGATCCACTTCACTTTTGTGGACCTTAGGTAGGTGATACTAATGTGGCTTAACCAGGAATTCCAGAAAAAGCCTCTCTACTTCAGATTTTGAAATGACCTATTGCTCTACAAATTTTCTCAATAGGGAGCGTAATTTTGACTGGTAGTTGCAAATGGGGTCTGCAGATAGTACTCCATAAGTGGTTGTGTTGTTAAGCTGTCTCAGGGCTTCTTTTACATGTCCCTCTGGAATGCAATACCACACTTCTACCTTTATCTTCTCTCCTAAACACAACATTTTCCCATTGGCTCATAGCCTATAAAGCCTTCATCTCACATACTGTTAGATTTTTAGTAGGCTGTGGGTAAAATACAGCTTTTACATCTCTGTCTACTAACTCAGCAAATAAATCAATACTGTTACCAGGAGTTATTGGTGGCATAAAGTTTGATCTCACACCCCTAACAAACGGGGGTCTGGTTATAGTCTTGACAGCTGAGCCAGAAGTCAAAGGGTCATTAATACTGAGAAGCATTTTAATATCTGATTGCATCTTCCCAACTCAACATTCAGAAGCGAAAAAAGCCAGAGGGACAATGACTGAAGGACTGTCACAGAACTTTTGATATAGAGGTCACTTGTTAGAATCCCTTGATCGCTTTTGGATATTACTGTGTCAAGGAAATAGATTTTTTGTTAATCATAGTGTAGAGTGAAAGTCAGGATATGTACTCTGGTATTGATTTCTTCGACAAAGTTACTGAGTGAACTGGTATCCCCTGCCCATACACAAAAGACATCGTCGATGTAGCAAAGGCATGTCTTAGCGTTCTGAGAAAAGATATTATTACTGTACACATGATCAGTTTCGAATTTGGCCATAAATATGTTGGCGTATGGGGGTGCCATGTTGGCTCCCATAGTGCCGCATTTTTTTTTTTTAGGAAGAATCGATCCTCAAACATGAAAAAATAGTTTTTAAGGACCAATTTGAGTGCATCAATGCAAAGGTCACTTTTGGATTCGCCAAATGATTCTTGTTGGTTGAGGAACCAGTGTACAGCCTCTATACCCAGGTTATGATCGATACTTGTGTAGAGGCTGTTTATGTCAAGGGTGACCAAAATACAGGTGGTTGGTATATTGTTGATACTGCGTATGTGGCTCAGAAAAATCTGAGGTGTCCTTAAAGAACGCCTGGATCTTAGGTATCAGTGGTGTAAATATTTTTTCAAGTGTTATTGACAAGGGTATTAGAATGGAGTCTGTGGAAGCAACAATGAGCCTTCCTGGTGGGTTCTCAAGGTTTTTGTGTATTTTAGAAAGTGTATATAGTACCAGTGTAATTGGGTTTTGTTGATGGAGATAACCTGCTAATTTTTTGTCAATTGTACCTTTTGTCAAATGATGATTTACTAGAACTTCCGTTTTCCTCTTCATGTTTGTTGTGGGGTCGGTGTGAATAGGTGTACACGTTTGAGTATCAGAAAGTTGTTGATGAATTTCACACAAGCAATATGACTTATCAAGGACAACAATGGCACCGTCTTTGTTTGCTGGTTTTAGTATTATATTTTTGTTGTTTTTGAGGCTGTTAAGTGCCATTGATTCCTCCTTGGTAAGGTTATGTTTTAGATGGTAGTTGCCTTTCCCTGTGTCTTTCACATACTTGTTAACTGTATTGGATACAAGTGATACATACGTTTCTACCAGATGTGAGGATCTAGGAGGCTGAAAAGTGCTTACAGTCCTGAGCCCAAGATCCTTTAATGTAAGGTAGTCCTGTGTTGTGTCCTCTGTTGTGGAGATAGTCTGAGCCGTCTGTTCTACTCTTGTGTCAAAATGTACTTTAAGTCTGGCGGAGCGGTGAAGCCGATTCAGTTCTTCGTGGACCAGGAAGAAGTCAAAGGCCGGGGTTGAACAAAAGGAGAGTCCTCTCTGGAGAACCCGGACCTCAGCAGGTGAAAGGTAGTACAAGGAAATGTTGAAGACGAGGTTCGTCTTACCTGCGAGTGAGTCTGGATACGGTTGTCCATGTATGGGTCTTCGTCCATCCCTCCTCCTTTTTCCTCGTCTGGTGGGTCTCGTGATGTGGCTGCGGGGTGTTTTGGTGGGGCTGGTCTTGGGTCTAAAAAACATTGTCGTGGTCTGCCTCGTCCCCCGTGGCCTCATCCACATCCTCCTTCTGAACCAGCAGAGCCATAGCGATTTCTGTGGGGTGCTCCTTTGGGTAAGGTGGTGTGGAGCCATCTGTACACCTGATTTTTGGTGTAATCGTCTTGATTTCGTAGAAACTTTGTTCTTTTTCTTGCCTTCAGGTCGTTAGAAAAATCCTGGATCATCTTTTGTGCATTTGCTTTAAGACCAGTAAAATCTGTCGGAGATAGGGTGTTAGTAAGTTGGTTCTCTATTGCTTGGACTTGCTCTTAGACCTTAGTTATCTCATCTTGAAGGAATTTGATGGTCAATACCATCAGATCTAGGGAACATTTATTCAGAATGTTTTCGAATAGTTGCCAATATTCCTCGTTATCGTACAAGAGTGTGGGATGCAGTGACAGTCGTATTCCACGTGGGATCCTTTTCGTCTTTGTATATTGTGCAAGCGTCTAAGCATGTAGCTACTTTTCTCCATCTATTCCCTTGGCCTAGGACAACTCATACAGTCCCATGGCTTCCAATACCACCTGTACGCTGATGACACTCAGATCTGCCTCTCTGGCTCAGATGTCAACTCTCTGCTGTCCAGAATCCCGGAGTGTCTGTCAGCCATATCCTCCTCCTCCTCTCGCTACCTAAAACTCAACGTAGTGTAGGGATTTGCTGTGGTAGACAGCGGCAGGGACGCAGTAATGAGGCAGCACATGGGCTTAAAGTCCAAACTTCAGTGTTTTATTCACACTTTAAAACCACATGTCTCAGACTCACCCTTGCACAGGACAGGCTTAACTAAGTGGTCACCTGGCCACCACTAGCAACGTGGTTAGTTGCAGTCCATAGGCGACAGTCAGGTGCCTTTCCCAGGGTTGCTTGAGTCTTGTCACAGACCCTTACAGCTGTTTAACCAAACAATGCTGCACATCCATATAAAAGGTAATTGGTCACAGCACCTCGGGTTGCATGCTAGGCCTTCCGTATCTCCAACCAGCACCTGGACGCACGTCCAAACCGGATCCCAGCGATATATCCAAAGAACAAAGAAAAAAAGGACAGCGCCACAGAACTTTGATGGTGCAAAAAAATTTTTTGTGTTTATTCCATGGTCATAATGAAGCAACGTTTCGACCACTCCTGTGGTCTTTATCAAGCTTAGAATGTTATACTAATGACCTCTTTATATAGTGCTCTACCCCACCCTTAACCTCCCTAACGGTTTTCCCGAGTCTCTCTCGGGTTGAAAATGTTGTACCCAAAGCGATTACCCCGAGGGAGACTCGGGGTAAGTGCCTATTGTGACATCTGAGCCCCTCTTACCCCATCCTGGTGGTCTAGCGGTGTCCCCTTGTCATCTCCGTGTCCTTCCCGATGGAGGCTGCCATGTTGCTTCCGGGATCCGTCTCTCTGAGCCGCAGAGGCTCATGGGAGGCCGGCCTTAAAGTGACACACACATAAAGAAAGTTAAAAAAAAAAAAAAGTGAAATTCAGTGAGAATTCCTGTCAGACTCGGATATATCATTGTATACACTGAGATCTGACTTTTTCTCATCTTCACTGCGTATTTTGCTATCATGGCAGCAAAGCGTCGCAGCTCCAAAGCGGCTGTGAATGCGATGGATGACAGCGGCAGCGACATCGAGCCATTTGCGGACGTAAGCGACAGCGATTCTTGGCAGGAATCGTCTGACAGCGACAGCGACGATGGTCCACCTGACCTCCGTGATGCCCGCACTTGGTGCCATATTGACTGCAGCGTGGATGAGGTACCGCCGCCAAGATTCCCCTTTACCGGATCACCAGGTATGAAGGTGGACATTGACCCCAGTGACCCCTTGGCGTACCTCAAGTTATTCCTGACGGACGACGTCATTGCCAAAATTGTCGCCGAGACAAATCGGTATCAGCAGCAGTCCGCTACTGCGCACACCCGGTTTTCCCGTAACAGGAAATGGGAACCGGTGACCAAAGAGAACATTTGGCAGTTCCTGGGACTAATTATTCTTCAGGGGGTGGTGGGGAAACCCCTGCAGAAATGGTATTGGACCACCAATAAATTGCTGGAGACCCCATTTTTTGGCACTGTCATGTCGGAGTGCCGATTTTCTCTGATCATGAAATACCTCCATTTCACCAACAATGAGGATTTTGACGCAGCCTCACATCCGGCGCCAAAGCTCAAAAAAATCTGGGAGGTGTACCAGCTGATCCGCAGTAATTTCCAGCAGGCCTATGTGCCAGACAGAGACGTCGGTGTGGATGAAAGTCTGATGGCTTACAAGGGTCGCCTCAGCTGGATCCAGTATATTGCGTCCAAGAGAGCCCGGTTTGGCGTAAAATCGTATATGCTCTGTGAGTCGGCCACCGGCTACATCTGGAATTCGGTCATCTACACCGGAAAGGGCACAAAATTCAACCCCAGGTACAGCAGCTATGGGATGGCAACGTCATCAGTCCTCACCCTGCTTGAGCCGTTGCTGAATCAGGGGTATTGTGTCACAACGGACAATTTTTACACCTCACCTCAGCTGTACGAGTGCTTGATCAAGCACAAGACGGATGGCTATGGAACTGTTAGGGCCAACCGGCGTGACCTGCCATCCATGTTTGGCAAACAAAAACTAAAGACCGGAGAAATGGTGGCCTGGCAGAAAGGCAAGATGATGGCGATGCGCTGGCGGGACAAGAAAGACGTGTGCCTCATGAGTACAGTCCATAACACCTCCACTGCCATGGTCCACACAAGAGGTGGGAAAGACATCATGAAGCCACAACTGGTCATCGACTACAATTCCACCATGGGAGGAGTCGACAGAGCTGACCAGGCAATGACATTCTATCCGGCGATGCGGAAGCAGCAAAAAAAATATTATAAAAAAATATTCCGCCATCTCTTGGAACAATGCCTGTGGAATGCCTTTGTACTCCACAAAAAAATGAGTGACGGGCCTCTTGTTCATGCAGACTTTGTGTGGAAGGTGGCGCAACGGATTTTCGAAACAAACCCGCCATCCGTTTCTGGGAACAGATCTGGGCGTCGTGCCAGTGTAAACCCTGGACGCCTAACTGGTCGCCACTTTGTGGACTTCGTTCCACCAACGGAAAAAAAGGCAGCACCTACGAGGATGTGCGTGGTGTGCTGCTCAAAGCACGACGGCAAGGGCAAGAAAGTCCGCAAGGAGACCCGATATCATTGCCCGGACTGTGACGTGGGTCTGTGTGTCGTCCCGTGCTTCAAAATCTACCACACACAGGATGTGTACTAATTTTTGCGTTGTTTGACAGGTTTCATGTATTATTTTATTTTATTACATTTTATTACATTTTATTATTTATTTTATTTTATTACATTTTATTATTTATTATTCAATAAGAGTAGTCATTATTGAATAAATTTATTTTTTTTAATGATAATTCATGATTTTATGTGTCATACTTTATCACATCTCAGAGGTCTACTAGAGTCTTCTTTGATCAGGTAATTACTAAGAATTGCAGCCCTACTGTACATAACACAAAATTTCCATAAAAAAAAAATGTAACGCTTTTAGCATAAAATTCCAGAATTATTCGTAACGCCAGGGAGGTTAATTAAGTATTCACCAATCACAAACAAAATACAACAATGAATATAAAAAACATCAAAATACTTCATAAATTACCTTATAAAAACATACAAAATGATACATTTGATTACCCCATCAAAATACATAAGTTATGCATCATATACAGACATCAAATCCTTATCTACAGCTTATATATCCAATGAAGAGGTACACAAATGGTTAATCTGAGAGACCAATCAGGTACAAACTGATCCGGTTGTCATATCAACCACTATAAACATAAACATCACATCCAGAGAGGTGATCAGAACCTGATGTGATCAATAATCTCCCTTATCTCATCATAGATCTAAACTCTATACTATCCTAGGAACTAACCACCATAAGTATCCATCTATAGTAAATGTGGAAAGACACCATATATCATCCTGGTGGCTACCCCATATATAATACCAAGGTTCCCATCCATTAACCAAGATCAATAGATAACCTCAGTTCACAGCATGTCATCACTCACACAGTATGTCCATTACAGTCTATGATATCGCTCCTAACCACTCGACCATTGTAAACCATAGGGGCATGTCTTTACTCACATAGTGCGTCCAGACTCACTAGATGCATGCCCAGCATGTTTAGCAGCCAATCACGCTGCTCACGACAATGTGCCTTATCACATGACAGGGGCTTGTTGTGCAAAGCCATAATCACGATCGTGATAGGCTGACACGGCACACGCTCAGTCTTACCATATCCAGGAGCCAATCACGTTCCTTATCCCCTTCGTTACCCCACCTCTATTTTTGACACCGCGCCACCGGATGTGACGTTGCGCCAACCACGGACTTCACTTACCACTTCCTTGGTTGGCGCCGCGTCACCGGAAGTGACGCGATGGCCTCCCCGGCCCGCACATTTTTCGTATTTGGCATCATGTCACCGGAAATGGCGCGACGGCGGTCCCGGCCTCCCTGTAACCTCTTTTCACTCCCTGAATGTTACGTCCAATCACGCAACCACGAATGGGAGTGCTGGATTGTTAGGGGATTATTATCCCCTAACAAACTTCACCTGGCGTTACTATACAAAAGAGCCTCACTCTGATCCCTTCACTAGCTCCTGACGAAGCCATCCCGGCGATACGCGTGGGGCCTGGCCGCCACCCCTCCTCTGTAGGCACTACATCCAGGCATCAGTGGTAACCTTTGCTATGCAGCTATTGTTTATTGGACTCTTATGCTATATGTCTGTGGGGACCCATACTCCAGGGAGTCTACCTTTCACAGTTTGTGCTGTATTGTATTAATGTCAATATCACATTGGCTCTGAAGTACTGGTATCCCCATCTATACTGATGTCTATACATGGTTGTTGTGTCTGTATCACAACTGATCTTATGATCTATAAATCTGCACGTATCTATTGATTGTATTAACTGTATAAACTGTTTTATGACAGAACCACACTGTATAATTTGTGCATGTTCTATCTTGTATTTTTTGACCTGTTTGTAACTATGTGCTTTATACAGAGGGAGGGCTGGTCCGGACCAGTATTGTTTTAAATGTTTTTAAAATCTCTGTTGGCTCTTTTTTGCCTATCACTTTTGATTATTAAATAAAATCACATTTTTGCATATTTAACATGGGTCGTGCTTAGCTCTACAGGGGTACACTTCTCCTTTTTTTTGTCTCCCTTACAATTACCCCTTGCTGATGCACCCAACTTATTTTGGCCAAACAGCTGCAACCCTGACCCCCCCTTTTTCAGTCAAAGCCATAATCACGATCGTGATAGGCTAACACGGCACACGCTCAGTCTTACCATATCCAGGAGCCAATCACGTTCCTTATCCCCCTTGTTTATGTCACAAGATCGCACATATACTTATCAATCACAAGCTGGGTGCCCGATGCACATGCATCGGGATTCTAGAAGAGCGAGTCTCTGACTCGCAATGGCCGCTTCGCGGCCAATGCTTCGCGCTGCTAAGGCGACTCGCCATGCCCGCTGCGCGGGCATAGCGATTCGCCTTAGAACTGCTCGCAATGGCCGCTGCGCGGCCAATGCTTCGGGCGTATCCACATGACCACGCTGACTCGCAGCGCGAGTGGACTCAGAAGGGGCAAAAAACCCATTCGCAATTATATAATAGATTGGCCGCCCTAACTTCCACCAATCTCCATGGGGCAAAATCGTGCACAGCATTGTGGGTATTAATCCAACCCCCATGTAAAAAGCATTATGGGAAATCGTCCTATCCTATCAGCCCAGGATACATCCCATCACTATCTACTGTATAGTAACACCCCCTCTAATAGGTCACCATCCATAACATTATAACCTGGATTATTAAATCAATCTATGTGTATATATACAAAGAACTGCAGTTTTAATGTGCAATCCACAGGTAACTATACAGATACACATCAGCTTCTATTGTCACTCCACATCACCTCTGCAGTTATAGTGTGCAATCCACAGGTAACTATACAGATACACATCAGCTTCTATTGTCACTCCACATCACCTCTGCAGTTATAGTGTGCAATCCACAGGTAACTATACAAATACACACCAGCTTCTATTGTCACTCCACATCGCCTCTGCAGTTATAGTGTGCAATCCACAGTTAGCTATACAAATACACACCAGCTTCTATTGTCACTCCACATCACCTCTGCAGTTATAGTGTGCAATCCACAGGTATCTATACAGATACACACCAGCTTCTATTATCACTCCACATCGCCTCTGCAGTTATAGTGTGCAATCCACAGTTAGCTATACAAATACACACCAGCTTCTATTGTCACTCCACATCACCTCTGCAGTTATAGTGTGCAATCCACAGGTATCTATACAGATACACACCAGCTTCTATTATCACTCCACATCGCCTCTGCAGTTATAGTGTGCAATCCACAGTTAGCTATACAAATACACACCAGCTTCTATTATCACTCCACATCACCTCTGCAGTTATAGTGTGCAATCCACAGGTATCTATACAGATACACACCAGCTTCTATTATCACTCCACATCGCCTCTGCAGTTATAGTGTGCAATCCACAGTTAGCTATACAAATACACACCAGCTTCTATTGTCACTCCACATCACCTCTCTTATATATATCTCCCAACATATATCCTGATGGTTTCCCAGTGAAAACCAAGTTTGTTACCCTCATCATACACATTACACAAAAGGGAAAAAAATAGAAAAATCCTCAAACAGTGGCACAATGTCTCTCTTTCTGGAAAAAGGATTATTAAACATAGGTGGTGATATAATCATCACCCAAAGTTCATGAATTGATAGTCCATAGTATAGAATGTCCACGATTGAATATCATCATTATTTTTTCATATCATTTTTCTTTATAGTATAACAAAGTAATGAAACATTTAAGCATAACAAATCTTATGGGGAACCCAACCACCTTGTCATTCATAGTCAAGTACAGCTAAAAGAGAAAAATTAAAAACAAAACAGAGTTATCAGCAGAAAGTCATCACAGCCCACAATCATCTTAATAGGCAGCTCCTCTGATTATATTCAATATTAAGTCCTTTAGGGTATAGTGTGTCCAATTCAAAAATCCACTTTCTTTCTTTTTCCATAAGTAGGGCCAATCTGTCTCCCCCTCTGCGTGGCATTGGGACATCATCAATCACCCTGAGTCTCAGCTGATTGACAGAATGTCCATAGTCAATGAAGTGTTTTGGTACCGGCAACTCAATTTTTTTAGTCCTGATCGTACTTTTATGCTTTGAGATTCTCTCCTTAATCCCCATAGTGGTCTCTCCCACATAAAGGAGACCACACGGACAAGAAATTAGATATACTACAAAATCACTATTGCAAGTATATCTCTTGTTTATCATATATTTTTTGCCGGAACGTGGATGGAAAAACACACTCCCTTTCAGCATATTACCACATTGAGCACACCCCTGACATGGGAAATTTCCCAAGCTGGGGCTGCTCAATGTTTTTTGCAGATCTCTTTTAGAACTCCCTATATCAGTTTTCACAATTCTATCTCTGATATTACGATTTCTCCTATATGAAAATAGTGGTCAGTTTAAAAATTGTTCAATCTCTCGACCCCTACCTAACATGGGCCAATGCCTATGTATGATCCCACTTACTTTACCACTAAGATGAGTGTAGTTGGTAACTAATGGGATCCTGCCATTATCCTTAATCTTGACTTTAGGTGTTAACAATGTCTCTCTATTGACTTTCAAGACTCTCTCTTTATATTGCATCACTGAGTCTCTGGGATACCCTCTACTTAAAAATCTTTTGCACATAGTATCAAGTCTTTCATCAATCCTCTCATCCTCTGACACGATCCTTCTCACCCTCAACAGCTGACTCCAAGGTAACTATTGGACCATTTTTTTGGGGTGTGCACTTGTGTATAGAAGGGTACTGTTCCTATCCGTTTTTTTTGACGAAAAGGTCTGTCTGCAGTTTATTACATTTCTTGTATACTAGGGCGTCCAAAAATTGTATGCTCTCACGGGAGAACTCCATAGTGAATTTTAATTCTGGAAAGATGTTATTTAAGGAATCAAAGAAAGTGTTCAGACTCTCCCTATCTCCCCTCCATACAAAAAAGATGTCGTCGATGTAACATCGCCAACCCCTGACATGCCCCCAATATGGGGAGGTGTACACATGTCTGCCCTCCAGGACAGCCATGTAGATGTTAGCATATGTGGGGGCCACATTGGACCCCATGGCTGTCCTGCGGCGCTGCAAGAAGTAGTCATCCCCGAAAAGAAAATAATTTCTCCCAAGGATGAACCCAAGCAGCGCCAGGACAAACCGTGCACACCTCGGAGGAATGTCAGAGGCAGCGAGTCAGAGAGCATATAGTATAGCTCGACCACCGTTTAGGTGCACAAGGGAAAAATAAGCCACAAAGTCTTTAAATATATCCCCGGCACACAATAAAAAAGAGAGGATGATTATCCTTTTTGTGTTTTTTATTTTTGAAGGTGAAAAACAGGTTGTATCACACAACCTTTCGGCTCCAGTTGAGCCTTTCTCAAGTGAGTCTTCTGTATATATAGAAAGGGGGTTTGTGGTTCAGTTCCCACATGAGCAACTGCTCAGGCCAGTACCTGCCTGTTTGAGGTACTCAGCATATGACTCTGTCCTTTGTGTCAGTGCAGCAGCATGGTGGCTGGTCTGGGTGGATGGACAGGAGCCTGTCCATCCACCCAGACCAGCCACCATGCTGCTGCACTGACACAAAGGACGGAGTCATATGCTGAGTACCTCAAACAGGCAGGTACTGGCCTGAGCAGTTGCTCATGTGGGAACTGAACCACAAACCCCCTATCTATATATACAGAAGACTCACTTGAAAGAGGCAGCGAGTGTCACATCGATGGCATCTAGTCACCTCTCATGTTTAATAGAGGTATATAACGATAGCACATCGAATGATACCAAGCACGTGTCCTCGTCTACTTCAATGTTATCCAAAGACTTGATGAAATCACTAGTGTCCCGTGTGAAGGATGGTGATTTTATTGCATATTCCCTCAGGAGACGGTCCAGAAAAATAGCCACTCTGCTAAACAATGATCCTCTACTGGAGACAATCGGTCTCCCGTGGGGTTCATTGAGATCCTTATGAATCTTCGGGAGTGTATATAGCATTGGTATTGTGGGGTAATCCAGGATCAAATACTCAGGTTATGATCTATAACTCCATCAGTCAGGGCCTCTTCTACCATTCTTCTCAACTCAACTCAACTCCTATTGCGAGAATCCTCCCATCTCAGCTTAGCTACATCATCTTTTACAAATTTAATAAAGCTATCGATTGCTGGATCCCTAACAGGAGGTTCAAAATCACTCTTCTGATAGAGATCCAGCTTCCCCAAACATAACATGTCAGCAGGAAAATCACGATCAAGCTTCTCCTTATCGGAAAAGTAAACAGTTAATTTGAGACGTCTAAAAAATCTATACAAATCATTATCAAGTTCATACCAATCAACTTTACCAGAGGGACAAAAAGACAACCCCTTAGCTAAAACTCTGGTTTGTACATCATCCAAACACATCCAGGTCTGATTGCTCCACCTCATCCTGACCCACTCTGACTTGGACAACCTGGAGCTTTAGGGAAAATCCAGACCAGGTTGTACCATGCTGGGAGCAATATACCTACCATCCAGCACTAGACCCTTCACTGCAGCACATACCTCCCCCCTTTGTACAACCCTATGGGGGTGGACACAGGACATACAATGGACTCGGGACAGGGCTTCCGCGTTCCCTTGAAGTTTGCCAGGCCGATGCTCGACCGAAAAATTGAAATTCTGTAGGGAGAGAAACCACCTGGTGACTCGCGCATTCCTCTCCTTGGCCTGACTCAACTAAGTAAGAGGGGAGTGGTCGGTCCCCAAACGAAAGGTTCTCCCAAACAAATAATAGCGGAGAGACTCAAGCGCCCACTTAATGACCAGGCACTCCCTCTCCACTATGCTGTACCTGGTTTCGGCTGGGGTGAGTTTCCAGCTCAGGAAACAAACGGGATGCTCTTCCCTGTTAACTTCTTGAGACAGCACGGCACCAAGACCCACCTCCGAGGCATCGGTCTGCACAATGAACTCCCTTTTGAAATCGAGTGTGACCAGAACCGGTGTATCACACAGCACCGACTTCAATTAGACAAATGCCTCTTCCGTCTGACCATTCCAGCGGACCATCACTCACTTCCTCCCTTTCAATCAGTCCGTTAAAGGAGCGGACAAGGTGGCGAAGTTGGGAACAAATCGTCTATAATATCCCACTAAACCCAGAAAGACTCTCACCTGCTTCGTTGTGAGGGGACGTGGCCAGTTCTGAATAGCTTCCACTTTATTTATTTGGGGTTTGAGGACTCCCCTCCCAATGACATAATCACAAGTATCGGGCTTCCTCCAAACCTATGGAACATTTTTTTGGTTGGCGGGTAGCCCTGCTTGTCGGAGGGAGTCTTATCACCCCCTGTACTTTTGGTATGTGACTTTCCCAGTCTGCACTGTACACAACAATATCGTCTAAATGGGGGCGGAGAACAATATCCATTAGCCGCTGGAACGTCGCCGGCGCACCATGCAAACCAAAAGGTAAGACTTCATACTGAAATAAGCCTTCGGGTGTTACAAAGGCTGTTTTCTCCTTAGCTGCCTCTGTTTGGGGCACCTGCCAATACACTTTCGTGAGATCGAGGGTTGAAAAGTTCTGTGTCTGCCCCTCTATCAACTCAGGCGTCAAATTTTGAAACTTCGTTAAGCTTTCGGAAGTCATTGCAGAACGGTAGAGTCCCGTCTGGCTATGTAATTATGACTAGTGGGCTAGCCCACTCACTTTGGAATTCTTAAATGACACCTAGCTGTAGCATAGTGTTCACTTCTTCTGACATGGCTTGTCGCCGAGCCTCAGGCACCCGATTCGGCTTTAGTCGGATTTTAGCCTGAGACTCCGTGACAATGTCATGGTGGATTAAGGTGGTTCGTCCGGGGAGCTCCGAGAACACATCTGTGTTTCGACTAACAAACTCACAGGCCTCCTGAACCTGTTTAGGGGACAAAGTATCTGCCAACCTTAGTGCGGGAAAGGCTCCATTCGTCATCCCTGGAGAAGAAGGAGCCCTCACCGCAGGGAAAGCAGGCACCGGACTGTCCCCCCCAAGGTGGTCTCTATCTTTCCAAGGTTTAAGTAAATTAACATGGAAGACCTGCTCTGGCTTCCTCTGTCCTGGTTGGAGTACTTTGTAGGTCACTGGCCCTACCTTCTCTATTATCGCTTAGGGCCCCTGCCACCTTGCAGGGAACTTGCTATCTATGGTAGGCACAAGTACCAACACCCGATCTCCTGGCCTAAATGTTCTTACCTGCGCCCCCACTCTGAGACTGTTGGGCTGCCTCCATATGTTCCCGAACCAGTGGTAGTACTGTCTTCATTCTTTCCTGCATTTTTGCAACATGCTCTAACACGCTTTTGTGCGGGGTTGGTTGATTCTCCCAAGCCTCTTTGGCGATATCGAGTAACCCCCGGGGGTTTTGCCATACAAAAGTTCGAAAGGTGAGAACCCTGTAGATGCCTGAGGCACCTCACGCACAGTGAACATTAAGTATAGCAGTTAGAGATCCCAGTCTTTCCCATCTTTGGAAACCGCTTTTTTTAGCATGCTCTTTAACATCTTATTAAATCTTTCTACTAGACCATCTGTTTGAGGATGATAGACCGATGTGCACAACTGCTTAACGTTTAACAGGCGGCAGAGTTCCTTCATGATCTTTGACATGAAGGGGGTTCCCTGGTCTGTTAGAATCTCTTTAGGAATCCCCACCCATGAGTTCTATTGCTATGAGTTTAGCTGACTGTGTGGCGCCGAGGAACGGCCTCAGGATACCGGGTGGCATAATCTAGAACCACCAGGATGTGTTGGTGACCCCTTGTTAACTTATTGACGGGGCCTACCAGATCCATTGCCACCCTCTCGAACGGCACCTCTATAATTGGTAGAGGTACCAAGGGATTTCGAAAGTGTGGCTGGGGACTGGTTACCTGGCAAACCAGACAGGAACTACAAAACTGTTTGACCGCTTCATGGATGCCTAGCCAATAAAGCCGCTAAAGTATTGGGTCTAGGATTTTCTTTTGGCCTAAATGCCCACCCATCACATGCACATGCGCTAGGTCCATTACCAGCCTCCGATATGTCTGAGGAACCAGCAACTGCTCTTCCATTTCCCCTCGTACCTTCTCGACTCGATACAAAAGGTCGGTGTGTCATCTCAAAGCGTGGCAACACTGTGGCTGCCCCCGGTTGTTGGGGTTCTCCATTAATGAACAGCACATTTTCCCTGGCTCGAGCCAAAGTAGGGTCTCAGAGTTGCGCCGTACCAAAATTGTCACCAGAGACATTTAAGTCTGACAATTCAGGTACCGGTGGCAAGTCATCTCCATCTCTGTCCTATAGAACTGTAGGTCGGTTTTTCCCCTCCGCCACTGAAGGGGAGGTTACTCCAACCACCAGCACCTCTTCCTCGGGGTCATCAGGTTCATACCCCACTGCAGGAGAATGTAACCTTGTTGCCACCGGTGCTGGCAGTTGTCCACTGGGTGGGAACACTGTTGGCCATAGTACAGAAAATAAAGGAAAGTCTCTTCCCACTATAGGTTCATAATGTAGACCACGTACAACCCCCACTTCGTGGCACGACTCCCTGCTGGTGTATCCATGTATACACAACACCCCAATACTTCGTCCCGTATACTCACTGGGTTGTACCAGATTGGCTTGTACAAAAGTCACGAGACTCCCCGAGACTTGTAGGGCCACGGCCGGGGAACCCTCTACAGCAACCTTACACAGATGTCCATTACTGGGACCCTCCGGGGTGCCAGTTGCACAAATCAGATCGGCAAAATGGGATACGTGGTACCCAAAGTTTGTGTCCATGGCCTCAGCTAAGCGGGGACAGTCAGCTCTCGTATGGCCTGGCTCCTGGCACTGCCAACAGACTATGGGGGTCCTTTCTCCCCCATACACGTCATGAGCGGGCTTTGTGGTCTCTGCTCGCCGGGTCAAGGGTGAGGATTTAGGGAACTTTCCTGCCACCTTCTGCTGAGCCCCTACCTGAAGCTCTTTGGTAGCCTCATATCGTGCTATAAGGTCCATCATCAGTAGGGGATGCTTGATGTTCTATAAGGTCCATCATCAGTAGGGGACGCCTGACCAACCCATGATTGGAGGGACTGCGGTAAAGCCCTCCAAAACTTATCGGACACTATGCGGTCTAGCATGGCTGCGGGAGTCAGTACCTCAGGCTGCAACCATTTTTTCAGTAAGTGCAGCAAGTCATAATACTGGGACCAGGCTGGCTTGGTGGGGTTAAACACCCACTGGTGTACCCGCTGTGCCCGGACTAACACATTTACCCCAAGACATGTCAGTATCTCACCCTTCACGATGGTGTAGTCTGCCATCTGCTCTGGGGAGAGGTCTTGATAAGCTTTCATAGGTCCTGGGGCCAGAAACAGAGCGATGACTTCTGCCCATTGGTCCCGGGGTAGCCTCTCCCTCTCAGCCACTGTTTCGAACATCTCCAGGTATGTTTCAGCGTCATCCGATTTCTCCATTTTGGGAATCGCTGCACGAACCGCTTTCCGGACATCGTGAATACCCCTCGGTGGCCCAGTTTTCTGCGAGGTCGTGATGTGCTGTATCAGCAGTCAATTGGTTTCCTGCTGCTGTTTATTTACTAACAGCTGCTGCTGCATAGTCTCCTGCTGCTGTTGCTGCTGCTGTCACATAGCTTCCTGTTGCTGCTGCTGCTGCTGACACCGGGCCTCCTGTTGCTGCTGTGTAGCCATCTGCTGTTATCGCACGGCCTCCATAAACCCTTTTAACGCGGACTCCATTTTGGCAAAGTTCTCCGACTGGATCTGCGCCATGCTTTTAACCCAGGACATAAACTGAAGTCCAGAGTAAAACAAAAAAAACTGCACCGGCCTCACTGCAATGCCCGCATTCTCCACCAATTGTAGGGATTTGCTGTGGTAGGCAGTGGCAGGGACGCAGTAATGAGGCAGCACATGGGCTTAGAGTCCAAACTTCAGTGTTTTTATTCACCTTAAACAGCCCACGGCAGAAGGAAAAGCAAACAACACACATGTACTCCAACCTGGAGAACCACAGGTCTCAGACTCACCCTTGCACAGTACAGGTTAAATAAGCGGCCGCCTGGTCACCACTAGCGACGTGGTTAGTTGCAGTCCATAGGTAACCGCCAGGTGTCTTTCCCAGTGTTGCTTGAGTCTTGTCACAGACCCTTACAGCTGTATAACCAGACAATGATGACATCCAGGCTTACACCAGCTTAGCTCCTCTCTGATGTTTTCCACTAACTCCCTTATCCAGGTCTGATTGCTCCACCTGATCCTTACCCACCCTGACTTGGAAAACCTGGAGCTTTAGGGAAAATCCAGGCCAGGTTGTACCATGCTGGGAGCAATATACCTACCATCCAGCACTAGACCCTTCACTGCACCACAGTAGACAAAACCCAACTCATAATCTTTCCTCCATCTCATCTTTCACTTCACCACCTGATCTATCTATTATGGTAAATGGCATCATGCTCTCTCCCACACCTCAAATTCAGTGCCTTGGAGTAGCTTTCGACTCTGCCCTGTCCTTCAAACCACACATCCAAACTCTCGCCACCTCCTGTCGCCTCCAGCTCAAGAATATTTCCAGAATCCGCCCTTTCCTCAGCCCTCAATCTAATAAAATTCTTGTACACCCCCTCATCATCTCCCGCCTTGACTACTGCAACATTCTCCTCTGCGGCCTCCTGCTAACACTCTTGCCCCTCTCCAGTCTGTCCTCAACTCTGCTGCCCGACTAATCCACCTCTCTCCTCGCTTCTCCCCTGTATCTCCACTTTGCAAATCCCTACACTGCCTCCCAGTTCCCCAACGAATCCAGTTCAAGCTACTGACCTTCAAAGCCATCCATAAACTGTCTCCTCCCTATATCTCTGAACTAATCTCCCACTATCTCCTCACGTAATCTTCGATCCTCCCAAGACCTCCTCCTCTCCTCCATACTGATCCGTTTCTCCCAGAACCGCCTCCAAGATTTCTCCAATATCCCCAT
The DNA here is from genome assembly GCA_033576535.1 of Allobates femoralis. NCBI lineage: Eukaryota > Metazoa > Chordata > Amphibia > Anura > Aromobatidae > Allobates > Allobates femoralis. Next base: position 397,512,470 of record JARQOC010000006.1, on the reverse strand, counting down.
CCTTAGGAATTCTACACCCCAACGCGTTAGATTATCCACCACGCTTGGATCCTTCATTTGGGAATCTGAAAACCCATCTCTTCAGGAAAGCTTACAGCCTACATTGACCGAGCCGCCGCATACGGAGCTGCCTCCTCACCACCACTGGTGCTGCTGCCTCTCCACCACCAGATCTGCTGCACCCCTAACTACTGTTTCCTCTTCATTGCCCTGTAGAATGTATGCCCGCAAGGGCAGGGTCCTCTCCCCTCTGTACCAGTCTGTCATTGTTAATTTGTTTACTGTAAACCATATATATATTTTGTATGTAACCCCTTCTCATGTACAGCACCATGGAATTAATGGTGCTATATAAATAAGTAATAATAATAATAAAAGAATAATAATGTAGTTCAAAAGATGAAAGTTTCTTGAGTTCTTTTTCCTAGTCTCAAGATTTGATATTTGTATTAGATATGTTGAGAAAGTTGCCTGTTTCTCTTAGGGCCCCTTTACACACGGCTACATTTCTTGGGTGGCTACAGGTAACTTACTGGTTGCAGTGAAATCATGGAGACAAGTTTCTATCTTGTTGCTGTGTACAAATGGAATAATCTCTCCATGATTTCACTGCAACCAGTAAGTTACCTGTAGCCACCCAAGAAATTGTAGACCGTGCGTAAAGGTGCCCCTTAAGGTACCTTTACACGCGGCAACTTTTCTAGGAATTTCACTGGCAACTTACTGGTTGCAGGGAAATCATGGAGACATTGTTCCATTTGTACACAGCAACAAGATAGAACAATGTGTCCATGATTTCACTGCAACCAGTAAGTTGCCAATGAAATTTCTAGAAAAGTTGACGCATGTAAGGTACCCGTACAGAGGTTCCTCATTATATGAAAAAATGCTGAAGGAGGCCATGAATGAAAGTGCTGATATTGTGGGAGCTTGACAAAAATAATGTCATCAAAAAATGTTATGGTCTGGCTCGACCACTCGTAGGTGCTCAGGATATTTTTCGGCCTTCTCACACTTGAAGTGATGCCAGCAGACTATGACAGAGGCTTACACAGCAACAGACTGATGATGATGCTGCTGCTTAACTGACACTGGCGAAGCGTCCACGCTTCTTTAACATCGTTGGTTCAAAACTATTAGACCAAATTTGGGCTAAAACCAACCAAAGCTTACCCAAAAGGTCAAATGATGCTGGCCTTCTATCGTCCCGTTTAAAAAATGCTTTTTTTATATCCTTTAAAAATTGCTTTCCAGGAAATAGCGAAGTTAGTGGTTGTTCACTGACAGTTTTAAAAAGAATGATATCCCTGCTAACATTCTGGTCACAGAGGAGTACAACAAGCCCTCATGCGCTAGCAATTCCAAGAAAGGAATTGGTTGGGACCCACTTGCTTTTTTTACTGGCCAGCAAGGATCTCTCACCTGCCACATTTTTGCTGGGCAGGGATGTCTCAAAATATTTTTCGGCCATCTAACACTTGAAGTGATGCCAGCAGACTATGACAGAGGCTTTTACACCAACGGACAGATGATGATGCTGCTTTTGCTACTGCTGCTGCCTAATTTCAATGATGAAGAGTGAACGTTTGTTTCAGTACCACTCTCACAAGAACTCTGACGTCACTCACTAAGGCCTGTTCCCTCATGATAACCCCCTCATATGTAATGGGATTATTACATGATGTGACAATGCCCATAACTTAACCTTTTTTTACATAAATATATAACTAAATCATAATAACTCAGGACATTGCAGAGCATTTTGGGCTAAAATTAATTATGGTCAGATACTTCATTTAGACTTTTGATACAGTTTTATTTAAACCAGTTCAATATAAATATCATAAATAAATAATTATTGAATCATTTAATTGAATGCATAAAATTGTAAACTGATCCACCCAAGGAATCTGGGTGACCATCCCAAGAGGCCACAGCTAAAAGAGCTAAGGCCCCCCACAAAGCCACCCAACTGAATTTCAATAATGCTCTGCAGTCCAAGATTAAAAATACCATAACCAATATCTGAGAGGTGTACGTAGACACCCCTATATAAACCCACTGTGAAGCCTTCCAGGTTGCTGTGTCTGTAAGAGAAACCATTCACAAAGGACATACATTTTTCAAGATCTCTATTAACCTTTTTCTTTATCTTTTCTAAAAACACAACCCATTGGACTTCCAACAGAGTCTTAAAATTATTTCTGAAAACACTACTGTGGTATCTGGAAACTGTTGAGATAACCGTACTAAATCATGATTAAGTTGCCACAGCAAATCAAGTGATCAGAAGTTACCCAAATCACTTCCATGGAGATGCAAAATATTAAATCTGGTTGTGTAACAAAGGCGCAAGTCCATTAAAACCTTCTTCAAACTAAACCAACGTACCCCCTGTAACCATGACAGAATATTTGCACTTCATTGACATTGAACGAATGTTGACAAAATAGCTTCGCTTGGAGGCTCGTTGTAGGGCCCGTATACAAAATAATGCCCCACTATCCAAATGGTTTAAAGTCCTGGAAAAAGTTCAACAAACAAAAGTTAAATCAAGTCGCACATACATTTTATAGCGGTCAGACTTCCATCGACCAATATTCTTAAGTGCTGCATTAATTCCCGACTGGCAGCTTGTGACGCGAAAATTCTGAATGAATGAGACGATAATCGTAAGTTACTCAAGTTTAATTCCTTCTGGTGGATAGAGTCTCTGACAAATTCAGGCAAATGGTTAACCAAGTAGCCATATTCACTACTGGACACAGGTAGAGTCCGGAATGTTGTATAAAACAATAGTCGTTTCCTTACCAATTTGATTGGTTTTCGACTCAGCAAAAAAATGAATAAGTGACTCGCAGAAACTTCGACATCTGAAGAACTTAGGCGGGTGGCTTGTGTTTTATTTATTGACAATAATTTGCTAATCTGGAGTGTGGCAATAAACAAAATGACAAAAACAGTTCTAAATAACCTCCCAAAACTATCAAAGCAAATTTTGGCTAAAACCAACCAAAGCTTACCCAAAAGGTCAAATGATACTGGCCTTCTATTGTCCGTTTAAAAAAAATACTTTTTTATATCCTTTTAAAAATTTACAGGAAATAACAAAATGAGTGGTTGTTCACACATGTTTAAAATAACGATATCTCTGCTAAAAATTTGTCACAGAGGAATATGATAAGCCCTCATGTGCTAACAATTTCAAAAAAAGAACTGACTGTCGTAGCCTTATTGTACACAAAGTTCCTGGATATCACGGTGTAGTGAGAATTCTGGTGAGGGAATGGCAGTTACAGGCAGGGTGACCAGGGAAGACTATTCTGACCCTAGACTAGGAACCCTGAATGGCCCTGACCCCAAAGGTATATCTGAAGTTGAGAAGGTTCGAGTCTCCAGCCTCTCCCTAAACTCCTCCACCAGCCCTGCTCTATTCCCCCTTCATCTCCCTCCACAGAAACGGGATACAGCAACTCCAATGGAAATGACTTCAGCAACACAAAAACACAGGTCTGTACAGCACAGCTTACATGCAGAGAGTGAAACTATATCAGCAGCACCACCTGGTGGAAGGAGAGGCTACTTAAATCCTAGGAGGAGGGGATGTCAGGTAGTCACACCCAAACCTCACATCCGTGCCTCATGCAGCTCCTGAAAAAATGCAAACATAACCATACAGCAGCATCCAGCAAAGTCAGTACAGCCTAAGCATGACAGTACCCCCTCTTTTAAGAGAGGCCTCAGACTCGACAACAGACGCATCCAAACTAAGTCCACATCTCCTGAGTGATGAGACATGAAAGATGTCATGGGTCGCCAAAACTGGGGGTAGTTTAAGTCGGTACAGCACAGGATTACAAATGGCCAATATCCAAACAGTCCTATAACCCCAGAACTAGGGGCCCCAGCAGCACGCCTCCACCTTACATATTTGGACAAGACCCACACATACTGATTCACACTCAGGTCTGTACCTGTAGGTTTATATCCACACATGCGGGCACAGATCCAGGATGGCAAACTGCAGCAGGGCGCCAGGCTCCACCCTGAGTGCACAGCAGAACCTGTCCGTCCCTGGCCCCTCCTCCTGGAATGATGCCTAGACCCACCATTAAACTGAGGCATAGTCTGGACTCCACCCCCTTTTCCAGGCTCTCTCCCATTCACTTCTGTTAGTGAGGTAGGAGTCGGTGCAACCAGTATGGTAGAAATAGTTGTAGCCAGGTAATTACACAGAAAGCCCCCCAAGTTACAACCTTTCTGGCCTGCCAGTAAACCACTGGGTTGTGTTTCTCCAGCCAGGGAAGGCCCAGTACAATGGGAGTGGGCAGGTTCTCCAAGAGGTGACAGGACGGAACCTCCTGGTGGAGAGTTCCTATGGTCAAGTTTACATTACGCACCACTTGGGATAGGACCTTCTGGCTGAGTGGAACTGAGTTGATTGAGGCGATGGGAATGGGTCTTACCAAAGCACTGCTTGTACAAACCATGAGCCTGAGCAAAGCGAGCATCCATCAAATTGACCCCCGCTCTGCTATCGACCAGTATCGGCACACTCTCGGTTTTACCATCCACCACCCCCCTAGCAGATAGTGTGAATGGACACTTGATGAGGAAGGAAATATAAACCCTATGGTCGTCTTCTTCTGAACGACCCAAGGTAGGCTGCTTCTGAGACGGTGAGGTTGTCTTGGAGCAAAGTGGATGAACCTTAATAAAATGGTCAGATTTTCCACAGAAAAAACATGCTCCTCCCACTTGATTAATACTAGCCACAGGAGGTTTAACACGAGAACCTACTGCCCCAATTGCATGGGTTTATCGGGTATAGTGTCCTCAGCAGAGATAGATATAGGAGACAAAGTAGGTCTCGATCTCTCCCTCAGGCGTTTGTCAACCCGTATGGCTAGGGACATCGCAGCCTCCAGTGACTCAGGGGCAGCTTACTGAACCAGGGTGTCTTGCAGTCTAGCTGACAAACCCAAGCAGAACTCACTCCTGAGGGCAGGGTCGTTCCACTGGGTGTCAGTCGCCCATCTCCGAACCTTGAGCAGTACTCCTCCACTGCTCATTTGGACTGTTTGAGTTTACGGAGTTTAGACTCAGCAATGGTCACCCTATCTGGTTCACTATACATATGAGCCAGAGCAGCAAAAAACGCGTCCACTGACCGTAGCGATGGTGAGTCGGCTGGGAGAGAGAAGGCCTAGGTTCGGGGGTCCCCTTCAAAAAGGGAGACTATAATCCCCACCTGTTGTTTCTCACTTCCAGATGAACGTGGCCAGAGCCTGAAATAAAGCTTACAGGCTTCACGGAACACAAAAAATGTGTCTCTTTCCCCAGAAAACCTATCTGGAAGAGAAACCTTGTGTTCTGGCACGATCTGAGCATGAGCCGACGGCAGGTAACCCACGACTTGCTGCAGCTGTTGCACTACCTGAGTTTGCAGACCTGTTACCTCCTCGGAGATGGTCTGCATCAGCTGAGCCAGTCTGAGACATAATCTTAGAAGTATAATCTGGGCACACCAAGAAAGAGAAATGCGTATTCCACGTATGTTTTAGTGCAAAAAACGTGTTATTTTATTTTTGCCACACAGTACATCAACCAACGTTTCGGCTCACAGGCCTTCCTCAGGATACTAGTACAGATAAAACAGTACATAAAAATAAAATTAGTACATAATAAAAATACAAATGCAATTAAAGTTGTGGTTGTGTCCATGGTATCACCTTGTGAAATCGCCGTGTTGTGACAAAGAAAGAAAGAAAAATAACACTAAGTGTACATTCTAATACGTACAAGTGTCTGGGCTTAACTTAGAGTGAGGTCACCAAAATGATCACTTGTGGTGCTCAGTGACAATGATCTAAATCAATACTCAGGGGATCAAAAAAATAAAGGAATAAAGGATGTGCAAGCCAGGCAGAAAAAGAGGATACAAGGGAAGCTAAGTTACGGGCAAAAGGAGAATTGATTACCAGAAAGGTACTGGTGGTCGGGATCTATTGAAATTGAAGAGTCAAAAAGTAATGCTCCAGAGTAAATCCTATGCTTGGAGGGTAAAACTGAGAAAGTTAAGAATCTCAAGTGGAATAGGAGCTTTAAAGGTGATAGCCCTAATTGGTGCAGAGGGCAAAGAAGGTGATCAATGCATAGATACGTGTCTAATTAGATCGTCATACCATAGTCATAGGTCTGGAGTTAAAGGAGGGGGGGGTAAGGGGGAGAGTAGGAGTACTACAGGTGTCAATCACTGTCATAAATTGTGAAAAAGGTCCTATCACACAAAGGGTGAATTCATGAATAGATTATCGCCAAAGGTACTCTTGTGTCATAAATATAGTGTGTTTACTAGTGAAGAGTAGGAACCAGAATGGGCTAAAAGACAGCGAGAAGATACCTTAATGGATTAGTGAACGGACATCAGGTAGAACACAAAGGGTTATATATGAAACCAGTGCTCTTTCACAACTGGCATAAATACCAGTCGCTTGTGGTCTCTGTATGGAGATTTAATAAGCATATGTCAATCCAAAAGAGAAGATAGAAAAGAAGACCCATATGTACTGTTTTATCTGTACTAGTACCCTGAGGAAGGCCTGTGAGCCGAAATGTTGGTTGATGTACTGTGTGGCAAAAATAAAATAACACTTTTTTTGCACTAAAACATACGTGGAATACGCATTTCTGTTACTTGGTGTGTCCAGATTACACTTCTTAGACTTGGACTCTTTTTTTATGGAGCACCCACTATAATATGTGAGCCTTCCATATTCTTGCCAATCAGTCTGAGACATAATAACTCAAGGTACAAGGTATGGGATGCTGATGAGCAAATGGCAGTTACGGGCAGGGTGACCAGGGAAGACTAGTCTGACCTTAGACTAGGAACCCTGAATGGCCTTGACCCCGAAGGTATCTCTGAAGGTGAGAAGGTTCAGGTTTCCAGCCTTTCCCTAAACTTCCCCACCAGACCTGCACTATTCCCACCTCAGCTTCCTCCACTTAATTGGGATACAGCAACTCCAAAGGAAAGGAGTTCAGCAACACAAACACACAGGTCTGTAGCACGGCTTTCTGTTGGAATATGTTTAGTGCAACAGCTCCAGTCCTGTATGTGTAAGTGCTGTATTGCTAGGTTTGTGCATTGTCAGTAAAGTTAGTTTAAAAAAAAGAAAGGAGAACACTCCCGGAGGCTCACGCACAGGAACTACCATGTGACTGTAACCAGTTTCCTGTGTCTGTGCATGTGAGGAGAAACACAGCAGCTTGTTGATGCTGCAAAGGGACATTTAAGATGTATATTTTTGTTTCCACAAAGTCCTTCATATCTGTACCTGTTTTTTGCTAATTAAAGCTAAGTTCTTTTGTCAACACGCTTTCAGTGAATCCTGAATGATCCACTGCCAACAGGTTATGGGGCCAGCGTGACACAGAACTACAGAGTGACACAGAGCACAGAGTCAGACAGAAGATTAATACAGCAACAGAAGCAAAAGCAGCACAGAGCAACAGAGAAGATGTCCACAAGCAAGGATCACTACAAGTTCTCAGTACAAAGTCTCACCAATCAGAATTAACAATCCTGGAAATTCAAGGTTAAGATACTGCTCATAAGAGAAGGTATGGGGAAATATACGTAGGAACAAGTGCCTCGTCCATTACCAGATGATTGGCTACAGAAGGATCAGAAGGCACAAAGCACTATCTCCCTCAGTGTAGATGATGATCAGATTGTGCATATATGCAAGTGCGCAACTGCAAAGGAGATGTGGGATCAATTACAGAAAATGCATGAAAGATCAAAGCTCAGCAATAAGCTTTATCTCATGAGAAAGCTGTACTAGGCTAAGCTAAGTGATGGCCATAATATTCAGGTCTATATAAGAACACCCTAGATATTGTGGAGCGTCTCAGGGGTATTGGAGAAGAAATCAAAGACTTTCATGTTGCTGCACTACTATTAAGTGGTCTTCCAGAAAGTTATGACACACTTGTCACTGCACTAGATGCACGGCCAGATGATGAGCTCACTCTAGAATATGTCAAAGGCAAGCTTGTAGGTGACTTCAAGCGAAAAACGCACAATGGTAAGCAGCAGTAGTGAATCTAGAGCAGAAACAGCATTAAAGACACAGGACTTTCCTAAAAGTAAGAGCAATCTAAGGGAAACTCGTGAATGTTTTGTCTGTAAAAGGCCCAGCCACCTTAAAACAGACAGCAGAATTTGGAAACCAAGAATCAGCTTAAAAAGCAGAACAGTGATCAAAAGATAAAAACAGCTGTAAATAAAAAGTCACCATGTGTTAAAGCTGCATTTAATACCAGTACAGGCTCATCTGCATAGCATATATGGTGTATAGACTCTGGTGCTAGCAGCCATATGACGAATAACAAGAATTTATTTACTGACCTTGATGAAAGCAAGTCAGAAAAGGTAATCTTAGCTAATGGTCAATATATGACTTCATAAGGCGTAGGAGACGGCTACCTCCACTGTCCAGTTTCCGCAGCACAAAGCAGAAAGATCCCCGTAAAGGATGTTGTTTATGTTCTCAGTCTTGAAAGCAATCTTCTCTCAATAAAGAACCTTACCCAAAAGGGGAATGTAGTTACTTTTAAAAACTGCTGCATCATATCAAAGAAGGGTCACACTCTTGCAGAAGGAAAAATCTAAAATTAACTTTATCAGCTAAAATGCAAAGAAAGAGTGTACAGTGCTAGACAAGATCTGCATAAGAACTGTATCCGTGCATGGCACAGACGTCTTGGGCACAGAGACCCAAAAGCACTAAGGAAGCTAGGTCAACTTGCAAATGGTGTTGAAATCAAGCAATGTAGTCAAATGATGAAGTGCACTAGCTGTCTTAAAGGGAAAATGTCAAGAAAATCCTTTAAAAAAGTAAGCACCACGAGATCTATACAGGCACTGGGTTGACACACACAGATGTTTGCGGTCCAATGAGTGTTTAAACTCCAAGCAAAAAGAGATATTTCCACACATTTATTGATTACTTCTCCAGCTATACAGTCGCTTTCCTGCTTCACAGTAAGTATGAAGTTCCACAGAGAAAGATCTCTCTGTGAAAGTTGAAGAAGTATGATGTTTGATGCGAATCTACCTACAACGTATTGAGGAGAAGCCATCATGATAGCTTGCTATCTTCAAAACAGACTGCCAGATAAAGCCACAAATGAAACTCTATATAAGCTATGGAACTGCAATAAGTCTAACCTGAAACTCCTCAGGATATTTGGAAGCAATATGTTTGGGTATGTTCCTAAAGAAAAACGTTCAAAGTGGGAATCACATGCAAAGCAAGGAGTCCTGGAGGGCTATAGCGAATCTCAAAAGGGATACAGAATCCTGCACTCAGAGACCAACACCGTGTAATCAGCAGAGATGTAGTGATTGATGAGAACTTTGTTTCACTCAAATTCCATCAAGTTACACCTCTACACTTCCCAATACAATCACCAAACACCAGACACTGAAAAAGAAAACACTGAAGTCTGGATAAGTTCTGAAGCCCGCAAGGAAGAAACAGAAGAAACAAGTCAACCTCCAGTCAGGAGATCAGAAACAAACAAAGGTATCCCAGCTATAGTCTCCTTTCTTATATGGTCAGAAAACTTCCTGAACCAGAACCACAGTCAAGGCAAGAGATGCAAAAACTACCTGTCCATAAGAAGCAGAAGTGGATAAATGCCGCTAATGAATAGATGGAGTCCCTTCAGCAACTCCAGACATGAGAGCTTACCGAGCTAGCACAAAGAAAAAGAGCTATCGGATGTAAGTGGGTCTTTAAAAACAAATATGACTCAGAAGGTAAAGTTCACCGGTTCATGGCAATATTGGTCGCAAAAGGGTACTCACAAGAGTATGGTGAAGTCTATGATCCTACATTTTCTCCAGTTGCGAAGCAAACCACATTCAAAACTTAAATATCCATGGCTGCATTTCAACAAATGACAGTGAGACATTTTGACATCAAAACAGCCTTCCTACATGGTGATATTGAAGAAGAGTTATACATGAGCCAACCCGAGGGATATATTATAAAGGGTAAAGAGCAACTTGCTTGCAGAAAGCAAAAATCTCTCTATGGACTTATCCTGTCACCTCCAGAACGCCTCCTAAGCTTGCAAAACACATCCCTGCAGCATCCCATCACTAATCTCACACTTCTTTTGTCTCCTAAAAGCATCCTGTGAAAGTGAATAAAATCGTATTTTATACTCACTCATTAGTGATTATAATTAGCAGTGGCTATATTCTTTAGTCACCAGGGCGGTCTGTTTTGCAGCTCCAGGATCCACCTTCTCTCCATTTGCTTGCGCTCTGCTTGTGCAGGCTTTTTCCTCCCCCCCCTCTATCACTCACAGAATGCAAATCATTAGTCCTGCCTTCAGTTTCACACCAGCACAGACTGAGAGAGGGTGGATCCTCGAGGCTGCAAAACAGCCCGCCCTGGTGACTAAAGAATATAGCCACTGCTAATTATAATCACTAATGAGTATTAAAACGTTTTTATGCACTTTCACAGGATGATTTTAGGAGACAAAAGAAGTGTGAGATTAGTGATAGGATACTGCAGGGACATGTTTTGCTAGCTTAGGAGGCATTTTGGAGGTGACAGGATCCCTTTAAGCAGTCAGCAAGAGCATGGAACTCAAAACTGAACAATGTTTTGATGGATAAAGGATTTAAAAAGTCTTAAGCTGATCCATGTTTGTATACGAAAATTGTAGCAAAGGAGTGGATGTATGTTCTCCTATATGTAGATGATGTAATCATGTCTCATTGAGATGAAAAGGAAATTACAAAGCTAGGTGAAATTCTCAACCAGCACTTTGAGACTAAAGATCTTGAAATGTGACATATTATCTGGGAATACAAATCCCGAGAGGAAGATGGGAGTTTTCTTCTCAATCAAAGTTCTAAAATTTCTGCAATCCCAAACAAGTTTGGAATGTTAGAAGCAGTAATATTGCGGTAGTAGGTCGCTGCCAGAATATACAGCATTGAGAACAACATGACTGGCGCTGCTGCTGGTGCCGCGGCTGTGACTACGACTGGGGCTGCGGCATCAGCTTGGGCTGCAGCGGCGTCTGGGGCTACTACCGAGACCACCGCAGGTTGCTCTCCCTCTGGATCGGACACTTTTTTCCCCCCTAGTGAACCTCTGCCAGGCTCTCAATCTCTGCCGGCTTATTAGTCTACCACTCTGCCGGTGGGGGGTCAATCGTACTGCGGATTTCCGGGTCAGGACTTCTTGCGTATCACTGGCAGATGTCGGGGCATGGGGCATGGTTTCTCTTTGCACCCTTTCTATTGTTCCACCCACGACGGCACACCCTTCAGGTACCCGAGCGCCGTGTGATAATGGTGGCGATCACACAGTTCAAAAAAGTCTGTGGCACACAGTACCCGTCAACACTGGGCATGAAATCCTGTTTGTGACGCCAGGTTTATATGCCCCCAGAGCTGTGGGATACTCGGAATTGGGCAATGATACTTAGGGGGAATAACGGATCGAGACCCGGCTCCGTCACCCTGGCGGTATCAATAAAAGTTCAGGGAATAAGGTTTTGGGGATGGTGGTTGTGACGCCACCTGGTATTTTCAGCTATTAATGGCTGATACTGCGCTGCGGGACTTCTGGGGATAATGGATGAACAGCTCCTCATTGCAACCTGTACAGTCTATGGCGGTAGTAGGCCGTTAGGGTGCAGAACTGAGGGCGCAGAATAACTGACAGACAGACTGTATGTAGTTTCCTTTATCTTTACTAGGAGTTGTAGGTTCAGACTAAGACACTGTCCACAGGTGATGTTGTGAATCCGGGTGGCCTGGAAGCAAATTCAAGATCTCCTCACCTGGTGAGTTCTGAGGATACCCTGTTGCGTTTCTTTTAGCTGGTCCTGGCTGCCTGTGGCTAAGCTGTGACCCTCTCTTCCTGCTTATAAGTCTGTCACCCGTATAGCAGGCAGCTTGAGCCTTTCACGGGCACCACCCCTCTGACAACTGTCCCTAAGCTCTCGGATATTTCTGTTCCCCAGGTGCTTTGGTGTGGCCGGGAGACGTGGAATTGGCTGCTGGGACAGTAGTACCCTCACAACCTTGGACACCGGTGTTCATTTCTGGCGCTCAGTACTGGGATGAGCCGTCAAGTGGCTCCGCTCCCCAGGCCCTCTTCTTCCTCAGACCCTCTCCTACGGGTCCCTCACGCTTGCTGTCTTTCTCCTGGGACAAGTTTAGCACTGCTCCAGTCTGCATGCTGTCTTCACAGTCCTCCTAGGAACTAAACTAACTAACCCAGCCCCATGGCCAGAATTTATTGGGGATCTCCCCTGAACCTGGGTGCAGAGCTTCCCCTTCTGGCCTGGAGTCAGGAAAAGTGTTGCATGCTGTGGGCTTACCTGGTGTGGATACCCCTTTTTGCTGCCAAGCATGACATCACCCCCTCAGGGAGGCAATGCCATTGTGGCAACCGGACTCTGGGGTGCCACATATGCAAGTCAAAAAACCTGATTTGCATTTGCCCCTTTAATCTATGACAGAAATCTGCCGTGGGTTTAGAATTTCTAAGAAGAATTTGCCTGAATATCATGACACGTCACTTATTGAAGTGGTCTTGTAAACTGAGCTGTGAAAAATCACATAAGTGCTATTTTCTGTTTGAAAACAATGTGGTAAATTTTCTAAGAAATTTACATACAGATTTTAAGGCTGAAAAGAGCGGGAAGGCTAGGGTCAGATTAACATTAAAGTAGCGTTGCGTTAAAAAGGTTTTGGCAACCTTAAAGCAGTGCTACCGCCATGGTAGCGACTCGTAAACGCTGCCAATGCTACCATGGCAGTAGCACTGCGTTAAGGCTGCCAAAACCTATGTTTTTAACGCAAAACGCATTTAATGTTAATCTGACCCTAGCCTTACCTTGCCGAAATCAATAATAGGCTCCATATGAACAAATCATAAGAGGGGTTATGTAATCATAGAGGAGTCACACAACCAGACTGGTGACAATTACTTCATATACAGTGCCTACAAGTAGTATTCAACCCCCTGCAGATTTAGCTGGTTTGATAAGATGCCAATAAGTTAGAGCCTTCAAACTGCAAACGAGAGTAGGATTTATTAACAGAAGCATAAATCTTACAAACCAAAAAGTTATGTTGCTCAGTTGAATTTTTATCAATTTTAAACATAAAAGTGTGGGTCAATTATTATTCAACCCCTAGGTTTAATATTTTGTGGAATAACCCTTGTTTGCAATTACAGCTAATAATCGTCTTTTATAAGACCTGATCAGGCCGGCACAGGTCTCTGGAGTTATCTTGGCCCACTCCTCCATGCAGATCTTCTCCAAGTTATCTAGGTTTTTGGGTGTCTCATGTGGACTTTAATCTTGAGCTCCTTCCACAAGTTTTCAATTGGGTTAAGGTCAGGAGACTGACTAGGCCACTCCATCACCTTGATTTTTTCCCTCTTGAACCAGGCCTTGGTTTTCTTGGCTGTGTCCTTTGGGTCGTTGTCTTGTTGGAAGATGAAATTACGACCCATCTTAAGATCCTTGATGGAGGAGCGGAGGTTCTTGGCCAAAATCTCCATGTAGGCCGTGCTATCCATCTTCCCATGGATGCAGACCAGATGGCCAGGCCCCTTGGCTGAGAAACAGCCCCACAGCATGATGCTGCCACCACCATACTTGACTGTAGGGATGGTATTCTTGGGGTCGTATGCAGTGCCATCCAGTCTCCAAACGTCACGTGTGGTTGGCACCAAAGATCTCGATCTTGGTCTCATCAGACCATAGAACCTTGAACCAGTCTGTCTCAGAGTCCTCCAAGTGATCATGAGCAAACTGTAGACGAGCCTTGACATGACTCTTTGAAAGTAAAGGAACCTTACGGGCTCCTCTGGAACGGAGACCATTGCGGTGGAGTATGTTACTTATGGTATTGACTGAAACCAATGTCCCTACTGCCATGAGATCTTCCCGGAGCTCCTTCCTTGTTGTCCTTGGGTTAGCCTTGACTCTTCGGACAAGCCTGGCCTCGGCACGGGAGGAAACTTTCAAAGGCTGTCCAGGCCGTGGAAGGCTAACAGTAGTTTCATAAGCCTTCCACTTCTGGATGATGCTCCCAACAGTGGAGACAGGTAGGGCCAACTCCTTGGAAAGGGTTTTGTACCCCTTGCCAGCCTTGTGACCCCCCACGATCTTGTCTCTGATGGCCTTGGAATGCTCCTTTGTCTTTCCCATGTTGACCATGTATGAGTGCTGTTCACAAGTTTGGGGAGGGTCTTAAATAGTCAGAAAAGGCTGGCAAAAGAGATAATTAATCCACACATGTGAAGCTCATTGTTCTTTGTGCCTGAACTACTTCTTAATACTTTAGGGGAACCAAACAGAATGCTGGTGGTTTGAGGGGTTGAATAATAAATGACCCTCTGAATTAACTTTTAACGCTTTAAAAAAAAAAAAAAAAAAAAAAAAAAAAATTTTTTTGTGGCACTGCATTTCCCACTTCCAGGCTGATCTACAGTCCAAATGTCACAATGCCAAGCTAATTCCGCATGTGTCAACCAGCTAAATCTGCAGGGGTTGAATACTACTTGTAGGCACTGTAAGCACTTCTATCTAAACAGACCCATGGTGCTTCTGTACTATGACTGCTTCTGATCAATCTGCAGCTGTAAAGAAGAGGCCTTTGGGAATTGCACTCTCTTTCTAGATCACAAATCATTAATGTTCATGTAAAGACCTCTTAGAATATTCCTCTCGCTTATACTAACATTACATTATATCCAGCATTACATTGCCTGGAGACACACTAAGATCAACTATTCAGCATAAAACATGAAAGACATAACAGCAATCCACTCATTCCCAATGGGTCTCTTGGGTCCCATTATTGATGTCTCCCGTAAGTGTCCTACTTTCCTTTTGTCATTAAATGGAAGTCACGTAAAACTTGTATTCTATTGACCACGGTTACCTGAAATCTGGATTTTTCTTAAAAAGCATTGAATTATAATTAACAACATGTTCATTTTATTACTACAAGTACCATAAAAATATGAATCCAAGTTAAACACCTTCAACTTCAGAGTTTTGTGGCAGATCCGGCTGTTTTGCCGCATCTGCAGCCTTGCCGGGACACTTGTGGCAAGCCCCATTTATTCCCCATGGGATTGCGGTCATGTGCGTTAAGTGCGGTTTTGGCGAATCAAAAAAACGCTGCTAGCTAGCAAAAACAGCTGCTGCAACCACACTTGCCGCACTTAACCGCAAGTCCCATAGGGAAAGAATGAGGCTTGCCGCAAGTGAGCAGTTACGCGGCATATGTCGCAACTGGCAGAAAAGTGGTGGTGTGGCCTTGAGCAAAAAAAACATATATACAAATAGGTCCAAATTTATCAAAATGGTCTAGTAATAAGAAGTAATAAGAAGGTCTCTCTTGTCCATGGCAAGCTAATTTCTTAAAATCCTAAGGGTATGTGCACACGTTGGCGGGTTATGGTCGGCGGCGGCTGGGCGGACCCGCCAGGAAGCTCTGCAGCCGTCCACCGGCTTCCTGGCGGGTATGTGCGGCGGGTGTCGGGCGGGTGCACAGCGGGTTAGCGGCGTCGGTTATGCAGTGGCTGGAAGCAGTACATGATTCTGCTTGCAGCCGCTGCATAACCGGCCGGTTTATTGAACATGCACATGCTGGGTTCCCAGCGGGTTAGCAACAGATGAGCATGTGTAAACCGCCGGTGTGTGCACAGCGGGTGTCGGTTTCCATAGGTTTTAATGTTAATCCAAACGCCGGTTTGGATTAACATAAATTTACATAAAACTTATGTAAACCGACCGGCGGTTTACACAGCTAAACCGACCCTAACCCGGCATGTGTGCACATACCCTAAGGCTCTGATTAAACTTGGAAATTGACATGTTCAGCTGTTCCCATGGGAAAGACATGAATGTTTGGAGGAATCAGGAGAGATAGCTGTTGATGGAAAGAACATTCAGCCACCAGACATCTTACTAAACAGAAATTCCCAATCATATCGAGGACAGGATCTACAATGTAGTCCTCCCTCAGGAAGCAACTCTGCTAAGTTAGGCCGGCTTGACATTGCGGGTCTTATCCGATCCATGGCTGTCCCGGACTGGATTTTGGCCCCTTAGTGTCCTATGGGGCCGGATGGAGCAGGATGGTAGCTCTCTGCCATCCGATTTCCTTCTCTCCGGGACAATCCGGGAGAATTCAGAATTCTCTCACAGACACAAAAACGTTGCTTGCATCGTTTTTGTGTCCGAGAGGAGAATATCTTCTCTAATTCACTTCTCCTGGATTCATTCGCCCAGATCCTCCTGGATCTATGGCAATCCGGCCCCATAGGCTCCCATGTTAGGCAACCGGACACCTGCGGCTGCATGCCGCTGTTGTTTCAGGAGCGCAGCTAGCTCCTCGCGAGCCGTGGTCCTGAATTGGCAGCTGCAGCAGGCTGCACACCGGATCGGAGGGCATATTAGCCCTCTGGTTCTGTGTGCTGATTCAATCCGGGGCTGTCAGGTTCACCCTGACAGCCACGGATCAGATGAGACCAGCAATGTGAAGCCGGCCTTACATAAAGAGGAGAAAAAGAGAATAAGCTTCAATTTTACAATTGGGTTTATTATTCCCTGTCAAAAAGGCACATAACAGAGGGCAGTAAAGTGCACACGTGCATGAGGTACAAGAACAGCCCAAGTAAAGGTATAATTAAATCATACAATGTGTTTACATTTCATCTTTAGCATTACATTGTTTATACCAAGATTGTTTCCCTTAACATAAAGTATATACAGCAATCAGGATTGGTATTTTTCTGTACATAATGTGCTACAGCAGGAGATACAATCATAAAAAGGTTAAGTCATATAGCGTTAGATAACACTGGGGAACACAATTTTTTAGGAGTTGGTTCAGACAACTGTTCTTAATTAATTTTTGGATGCTGAATCCAGAAATGATCTCAGTTTTTCTCTATCATGTCAAGTCTTTGAACTATAGGATTTTTGTCTTCTCAAAAATATGTAAACTACTGTACCTAAAAAGTGTTTTTTGTTTTTTTTTAATAGTACAAATATGAACAAAAAATGAAATATATAAGAAATAGGCATGTCTCAGTTGTGACTACTTTTACAAGTTGCCACGCAGCTCTATATGAGTTGAATTGTAATCAGATAACAAGTCTTATTACAGATGTCAGTGCAATTGTGCTTCTCTGGCAGGTAAGCTGTGGAGGACAAACTTGACGTGCTAGAAAAAAACTGACTACATTTTTGGAATCAGCATGCCAATTTTAGTATAAATCCGCTCAAAATCTTACTCAACAGAAATTTTTTTTCAAATTGTTCCCCAGTGTAATCAGTAAAACACCTAGGTTATTTGTTTCAATTATTACCCATTGGATCTGAGGCTATACCACAAGCACCAGGACACTGGAGGAGGAGTAGTCCCAGTCACCACCTCAGCCTAAGATCCAATGGGTAATTGAAACCCATTACTTATCATCTAATGTTATATGACTTAACCTGTTTGATTGTATCTCCTGTTGTAGCACTTTAGTATAGGAAAATACCAATCCTGATTGCTGTATACACTTTATATTAAGGGGGAAACAATCTTGGTATAAACAATGTAATGCTAAAAATGAAATGTAAACACATTGTATGATTTAATGGTACCTTTACTTGGGCTGACCTTGTACCTCATGCACGTGTGCACTTTACTGCCCTCTATTATTCCCTCTCAAAAAGGCACATAACAAACCTTTTAATTGCAAAAGTGAAGCTTATTCTCTTTTTCTCATCTTCATGTACCAGCCATCTTAGGTGTATGGGTACCTTTGTTCTCAAACCAGGGCCGTAACTTCAATAGGTGCAGGGGTTGTGATCGCACCCAGGCCTCAAAAGTCCCTTGCTATTAAAGATTTGCAGTAATTGGGGGCTCCATTGGAGCTTTTGCATCAGGGCCCATGACCTCCAAGTTACGCCACTGTCTCAAACTATTATTTTCCTAACATCTGCACCTCATTTGTGTGCCTAGTTCACTCTCCCTCTTTTCTTTCTACTGCTCATGACACCCACTGCACCCTTCTGCCCAATGTCTTTGCCTCGGCTGCAGATTTTTGGGCCTCTCTTCTTTGGGTATAATAGTTGTTTACCTGAATCTTCAAGGCAGGAACTGCAGCACATCACTGATATCAAGATCTTGTCATGAAAGTCACACCTCAGAAGTGAACCGCTTCTTTAGAATGGAACATTGATCTAGTATGAGTTTTCTGGATGAACTACAAAAAAAGGGCGTGACTAAGTGTCTATCAGGTCTTCACCAGAGCCCCTGATGGTGAGGATGTCCTGAGCTACAGGTAGACACCAGCTACCACTCAATGACAGTCCTCGATACTGCAGCAGCTGACCAGATCACCAGGGATGCAGTTATTAGATGGCAGGATGTGTCGGAGCAGCAAGCAGGAGTTGGTACTGGAGGATGGCAGGATGGAGTCAGAGCAACCATACTCGCCAACAAAAATTGGTTTATGTAACCCTAAATCAACACACAAATCTAAAAAAAGGGTGTACTTCTAAAATGTAACTTTTTAACCCCTTAAGGACCGAGTCACTTTGCAGCTTAATGACCAGACTGTTTTTTGTAATTCTGACCACTGTCCCTTTATGAGGTAATATCTCTGGAACGCTTTAACGGATCCTAGCGATTCTGAGATTATTTTTTCGTGACATGTTGGGCTTCATGTTAGTGGTAAGTTTAGGTCGATAATTTTTGTGTTTATTTGTGAAAAATCAAAAATTTTATGAAAATTTTGAAAATTTCACAATTTTCAAATTTTGAATTTTTATTCTGTTAAACCAGAAAGTTATGTGACATAAAATAGTTAATAAATAACATTTCCCACATGTCTACTTTACACCAGCACAGTTTTGGAAAAAAAACAAAACATTTTTTTGGCTAGGAAGTTATAAGGGTTCAAAGTTCATCAGCAATTTCTCATTTTGCCAGCAAAATTTTAGAAAACTTTTTTTTTTTTAGTGACCACATCACATTTGAAGTCCCTTTGAAGGGTGTACATGACAGAAAACACCCAAAAGTGACACCATTACAAAAACTGCACCCCTCAAGCTACTCAAATCTACATTCAAAAAGATATAAAATCAGTATAAAATACTCTGTAACTAAGTGCAAAATCTTTATGGCAATCAATGTAGGCTTGTTGCTACACAGGGGCACACAGAGGCTCTCCATACGCGACATGGTGTCCGCTAACAATCTGAGCGGAAAATTAGCTCAAATTGTTAGTGGACACCATGTTGCGTATGTAGAGCCCCTCTGTGTCTAAACATTGGAGCTCCCCCACAAGTGACCCTATTTTGGAAACTAGACCCCCCAAGAAACTTGTCTAGATGCAGAGTGAGCATTTTGAACCCCAGGTGCTTCACAAATTGATCCTTAAAAATGAAAAAGTACTTTTTTTTCCACAAACATTTTATTTTTTCATGTTTACAGATTAATTTGTGAAGCACCTGATGGTTCAAAGTGCTCACTATGCATCTAGATAAGTTTTTTGGGGTCTAGTTTCCAAAATGGGGAACCCTTCTGGGGAGCTCCAATACTTAGGTACACAGGGGCTCTCCATACGCGACATGGTGTCCGCTAACAATTCCAATTGTTAGTGGACACCATGTTGCGTATGGACAGCCCCTTATCTAGATGCATAGTGAGCACTTTGAACCTCCAGGGCTTCACAAATTGATCCGCAAAAATGAAAAAGTCCTTTTTTTCACAAAAATGTTTTTTTAGCCTCATTTTTTCATTTTCACATGGGCAACAGGATAAAAGGGATCCTAAAATTTATTGGGCAATTTCTCCTGAGTAAACTGATGCCTCATATGTTGTGGAAAACCACTGTTTGGGTGCACGGCAGAGCTCGGAAGGGAAGGAGCGCTATTTGACACTCCAAGCGGAAAATTAGCTGACATCGTTAGTGAACACCATGTCGCATTTGGATATTCTCTGATGTGCCTAAACAATGGAGCTCCCCCACAAGTGAGATTTTGCAGTGATGATTTGGGGCTCCGCTGTATTTTTGGTCACCAGCACAGGTACAGGCTGCCAACCACCCCCAGTTTGCCTAGTTTTACCTGGCTGGTAATCAAAATACAGCCGAGTCCTTTTTTTTATATTCAATTTTTCTTTATTGAAAAGGGGAAAGAACAGGGAATGGGAAAAGATAGGGGTAAGACATGTACATTATGCACTGTATACAATCATATATAATAGAATGAATAAACACAATAGTTAACATATTAGGCATCGATAGGCTAATCCTGTGTATCGTGAGAGGATCTCAAGTCTGCTGAGCATTCCATCGAGCTAAAATATAGTTATATCTCTCTTATATTTGGTACCTTTCTTCAAGGGAAGCCAACAATTCACAGGATAATAAGCATTAGAAGATCAAGTCTGTGAAAAAAGAAGCAATACCTTTCTCACCATAGAGTCTGAGAAGGATGTCATTCTTTGCGGCAAGCTGTTTAAGACATTCTCTATCGACGGGATAATAACATAAGCTAGTAAATATCAGTTTTAACGTAAACATAAAGCTCGCACCCTACAAGGTGCCAAGTTCAGTTCAAGATAGTATTAAAAACATTTTAATAAAAAGAAAGGAGGGGATCAGAGAAGAGAAACGAGTGAAATATATCCACATAAGGCCCACGCCAACCTCCCACCTCCGAGAACCTGCAAGGCAGGAAGTTCCAAACCTTGGGAGGGTCGTCTCTAGCCAGAGAACGTATTGCGGAAGGCCAGGGAGTCTAGAAAAAGAACCCATGATCTCCATGTCATACGATATCGGTCCCTGGCATTGGTTACCTCAGCCGTCAATTCTTCCCATACGATGGAGTATTGTCATCTCCTCAAGCCACTCAACCAAGTCAGGGCACGCGGGGATCTCCAATGCCTAGGTATCACTGTTCGTGCCGCCGTTAGAAAGAATCGAAAGGGAAGTCCGATTTTTGTACTCCAATGGATCCAGGCAGCATTGAGAGCAGAGCTAGGGCCGGATCAGGGGATACATTCTTACCACTGACTACTCTGTAACAATCAAAAACCGCTGACCAAAAGGACGAATTGCACTACAGTCCCACCATATGTGGGTCATTGTCCCACGTGCCAACCCACATCTCCAACACTTGTCAGGAGTCGATGGAAAGGCAGCATGTAACGAAGTAGGGCACTGATACCATCTAGATAAAATTTTGAAATTCGCTCCTGGGCCAGGCATGCCATAGACATTTTATGGGTATAAAGGAAGGCCTTCTCCCATTGTTCTCCCGAAAACCCCAAACCAAGCTCTCTTTCCCATTTTGCGCAGAATCCGGCCTGTTGTCCACGGGTCTATCGTTTAGGACTGAATAGAGTACTGAGACAAGATGTGAGGGAGATTCTCCTGTTCGTACAGCAGCTTGAACCTGTTTAATGCATCAGAGAAATTGCTCTCGGGGCCAGTCTTACAAAGGAAGGATTGTAGTTGGGCATACTCCAACCACGAGCCACCTTGGGAGGGACCCAACAGCTCGTTAGGAGGCAAAAGCCTTCCTCTGGAGAGCGCGTGTTTCATTTTAGGCTCATCCGTAGATCTCCATTTCAAAAAGGAAGGTGTCTGTAACGCCGGGGGGAATTAGGGATTCCCAAAAATAGGTGTCAAGGGTCCCCATCTCCTGGCCATAACTCCCCGCCTAGTCTCCAAATCCCATACCCTAAGTGCCGGGGTCACCAGTCAGCCTCTAGGCCCAAACTGGGTCTGTCGGGCGGGTTAATCCAGGAGAGAGATCCTAAGAGGGATATCAGTGCTCTCCTGTTCTAGTTTAATCCACTGTTTTTAGTCATGATGAAACTTCCAGTCAAACAAGCGCTCCATCACTGCGGCCTTATGGTATAATTTAAAATTGGGAGGCCAGCGCCGCCCTGTTGACTTGTGTCGACAAAGATTATTATAGCCAACTCTAGGTCTCCTACAACCCCACACAAACCTGGTAAGTAAGGTTTTCAAACGGTCAAAGAAACTCGAGGGACCTCAATTTGAGAGTCTGGAATAAGAACAGGTACCTGGGCAAAATATCCATCTTGATTGCATGTATGCGACCAAACCAGGAGATCTGCCTGGCGTTGTATTTACGCAAGTCTGCTGAGGTTCTCAAGAGGAGGGGAAGGTAATTCTTTTCAAACCAACTGGAGTTATCTCTAGGGACGTGAATGCCCAGATATTTCAGGCTGTCATCTCTCCATTTAAAGTGGAAGTGTTCCTTTAATTGTGTCTTATCAGTCCCCAAGCGGGATACATCCATGGCCTCAGTCTTTGAAACATTAACCTTGAAGTTGCTCACCACCCCAAACTCGTCAAACAGTTTAAGTAAATTGGGGAACGAAATTAGAGGTTGGGTAATGAACAACAACAAGTCATCAGCGAACAACGCCGCTTTGTATTGATGGCTACCACAGGTCATGCCCCGCACATCAGAATTGTGTCTCAGGGCACTAGCCAAATGCTCCATTATTCTCACGTACAGCAAAGGAGAGAGGGGGCAACCTTGGCGGGTTCCATTACTGATAGTAAATGATGAGGGTAAACCCCCGTTGGCCCTAACTTTCGCCGAGGGACCGGTTTACAGACACAACACTCCATTCAGGAACTTAGTCCCCAGTCCCACCTGTTCTAAAGAGGCCTTCAAAAATTGCCAGTTGACCCGGTTGAAGGCCTTCCTCCCATGGACGAAGCCCACCTGATCATTGTGAATGATCGCAGGGAGCAAGGGGGCCAGACAATTTGCTAATAATTTAGAGAACAACTTAATATCGATGTTAATCAATGAGATTGGTCTGAAGTTCGTCACCTCCAGGTGATCTTTTCCAGGCTTCGGCAACACACTTATGTGTGCCTCAAGGGACTGCGGAACCCAAGGGCATCCCGAGGAGACCAAATTAAACACCCCTGTCAAGAAGGGCATGACCCGCTGGTTGAATTGTTTGTAAAATTTGGATGAGTATCCATCCGGGCCTGGACTCTTCCCTCCCGGGGACTCCATTATTACCTTCCTAACCTCCTCCTCCGAGAAGTCAGCTTCCAATGCCTCGGTATCCGCTCGAGATAAGGTCGGCAGTGCTGTTCTGTTGACATATTCCAGAATTTTGTTGTCTAAGTGTGTCCGAGCTCTCCCTCCAGCCCCCTCTTTTAAATTGTAGAGACTACTGTAGTAGTCCTTAAAAATCTGTAGGATATCGCTAGGGTGTTGAGTGACAACCCCGTCTTGTCTTTTAAGTTGGGGAACCCGTCCGGGTATGTCCCTCGGATGAAGAAGCCTTGCAAGAGGTCGGCCACACTTATCTCTGTATTCGTAGATGAATCTACGTAAGCTTTCCCTCCCTCGCAGGTAGCGCTGGTCTACTAATCTCCTCAGGTCATCCCTTGCCACCACCAAGTCGGCTAAAGTCGACCTATCTAACGTCTGTTTGTGAGAGCACTCCAGGACTGCAATTCGCCTCACCAACTCTTCAATTTTTTCCTGTTTCTCCCTCTTGAGTCTGGAGCCGTGCTTCAAGAGAATGCCCCGAAACACACACTTCAGAGCCTCCCACTTAGTGGGGGCAGGGGTAAGGTCATCAATGTGGGTCTCCAAGAATTCCCCAATCGCTTCCCCTACTTCTACGGAGCATTTATCGTTGTTTAGAAGGTTGTTATTAAGGCGCCAAGTCCATTGTTTGTTGTAGTTGCCAGGTATTTGTACACTACAAAAGATGGGAGCGTGATCTGATAAACAAATCTGGCCTATGATGGCTTTCGCTTTCCAAGTCAAAATGCGTTGGCTAACAAAGGAAAAAGTCGAGTCTGCTGTACGAATCATGGCGAAAGGAATAAAAGGTATAGTCCCTGACCTCGGGGTTAAGAGCGCGCCACAGATCAACAAGGCCAAGACCCTGCGCAACCCTTCTAAATGCATTAAGCTTTGCTCTCGTTAAACCCCGGCTCCCCGAGGAACTGTCTATGGCTGGATCATGAGCGAAATTGAAGTCCCCCCCACAATAATAATGCCTTCTGTAAACTCTCTCAATCCTTCCATAAGTGCTATACATTTCACTATTGGGTTCGAGTTCGGGAGGTACCAGTTGGCGATTGTGATGATGGTGGAGTTTACCCTAATTTTTATGAAAATATATCTACCTTCAGGATCAATAACCGAATCTAGGACAGTGTGGAGAAAGGATTTGTGTACCGCAATGGAGACCCCGCGGTACCTCGCCTCCGGATTGGGGCTGTGAAACCATTGACTCTACCGCCAATGCCAGGGACATGGCCACTCTTGAAGTGGGTCTCCTGTAAGAGCAAAATCATTACGTTCTGTTTATGCATCTCCTCCAGGATCTGATTTCTCTTCTGAGGAGTGTTGAACCCCTTAATTATAAGAACAAATGTTGACCTAAGCCATCATGGATACAATTAAGATATGAACAAAGAGAAGATTGAAGAAAGGTAGTGGTGTAGATCTAGAAAGAATTTGAGATGGTAGGAATAGAGAGTAGAAGAAAGATAAGATAAATAGGCGCAACTAGGTTGACCAAAGAAAGCTGGGTCGACCCAGCTGCGTCTCTACAATAAATGCTTAACAAAAACTGCAGCAATTAAAATGAATATGTGGGTAAGTAGATTCTGGCGCACCTGTGCAACCAGAATACCCAAACAGGAAGATAACCTAGTCAGAGGATTACTCCCCACCAGGCCTTGAGTTATAGTAATTCTGAAAATAAACATCAACCGCATAACAGTAACTTAAAATGCTGAAAGAGAACTCCGCAGAGGAAATCCCTGGCATGGAACCCTCACCCATATAACAGCACGTATAAGTCTCACATTGAGGCCTCACCTCCTAATCCATCTAATTGTATGAACAAATCCACAAATGCATAGGGAGGGAATAAAAAGGGAAAAGAGGTCAAAGAAGTATTTTAAAGAGATCTACGTGAGAAATAGGAAAGCTAGGGGGGGGATGATATAGGTGGAAAAAACAGGAGAGGGACAGGGAGAGAAGGAGCAGGGCAATATATATTAAAGGAATTGGAGGAATTGACATGGAAAGCTTCAGGAGGGAGTAAGGAGAGGGAGGGGGACATCACTCTAGCGTTTCCAAAATGGCTTATCATAGAATAGCAAAATGGGTTCAAAACTTAATATAGGGCTCAAATAATGAAACTTCCTGAGAGTCAAGAGGGGTCCTAAAGGATTCCAACTAGATAATATCGACATCATCGCGTGAAAGCAAAAGTCTCAATGAGGGGGAAGCTGACCACCACGGTGTGGGGGTGCTCCTGCCCATCGGTTTCCTTCGCCTATCCCTAGCAGGAAATCCGGCCATCCCTGGATAATCACCTCTAGAGCTGATGTGAAAGCTTGAATGTCAGCTGGGGAGTGTAAAAAAAAATCTGACCATCTCTCTTAACCTGGAGCTTGAAGGGGAACCCCCAACTGTAGGTATATCCATTTTCCTTAAGAGAATTTAGAAGAGGACGTAATGCTCGTCTTTTCAAAAGTGTTAATCTGGACAAGTCTGGAAGGACAAGCAGGGGTCTATCCTCAAATCGGCAGGGTGCTCCATTACGAATTTTCGCCATGATGGCTTCTTTGATGATGTATCGGTGGACCCGGCATATGACATCGCGGGGCCACTCGGGGTCAGGTGATCTAGGACCAAGTGCTCTGTGGGCACGATCTAGCTCTATGGAATTGGATTGTGGGTCCCCCAATATGTCGTTGAATATGGACTGGAGAACTCTGGGGAGATCCCTCGATTCCACGGACTCAGGAAGACCCCGTACACGAATGTTATTGCATTTTCGCCATCGTCCAGCGCATCGACCAGATGAGTAATTTGATTGGATTGTGTTTGTAGTATAGCTTGTTGGGACCTGCACTTTTCTTCCAAGGCTGCAATCCTCACAGCATGGTGCTGCCCCTGTGCATCCACTCTGGTGACCTCACCCCTCAAACAGGACAACTCTCCTCTATATGCCTGCTCAAGTCTCTCCATGTAGGATTCCATATCTTCCCTAGCGGGAATAACAGCCATGCGAGCCCTCAGATCAGCTAGTTTTCCGAGCACACTTGCAGGCTGAAGCTGATAATCCAGGACTAACTGAGGAGTTGCAGATGAAGTAGCCTCATCTCTGCCCACATTCCATGTGCTTCCAGGAGGTGCACAAGGGTTAATGCAGTCTCTTGTGAGTAACTGAGACTGGCCCTGAGCAGTGACTACCCCGGTGACTACCCCTGGGGCTCCAGCCATGAATCCACCGGCTGTTTGATTTATGGAGTGTCTGGGGAGGGGTGGGGGGACCCAGTTCATAAGCCCCTTCATCTGTATTAAACTCCTCACCTCCATCAGCTCTGTCCGCTCCAGACGCTCTCTGCAAGGAAGCTGCGTTCAACACTGCATCATCCCCCGCTTGTGGTCCTGACCTGGATAGTAAGTGTCTGTTGTGAGAGCCCCTGGTCTGCACTCCCACCTCTCCGCTCCTCTCGAGTCCTTTTTTTTTAAATTATTCCTTAAAATATATATTTTTTTTAAATTACATGGCCTTCGCCATATTTTTAGCTTCCAGCCAGGTACAACTAGGCAGCCACCCCGGGAAATAGCGCATTCATTAGAAGCGCTATTTCCTGCCGCTGTACCCAGACTCTTCCAGTTGCGCTGGTGCCAGTGGCAAACTGGGTAATAACGGAGTTAATGCCAGCTTTGTATTGGCAGCTGACACTAAGCCCGAGGTTCATAATGTCGGGCCAATGTTAGACCCGGCAATTAGGAACCTCTAAGTCAATGATAAATAAGACACAACACACCGTGAAAAAAATAATTTTATTATAACAAAAACACAAACACATATTTCGACTCCATCTTTATTACCCCCATGCCCTCCGATGTAGTCCACAACGATGGTCCCATGGCGGTCAGTCACCTCCAGAGACTGCAGCAAAGGATCAAGGGTCTTTTAGCTGCAGTCTCTGGGGGGTCACACTGATGCTGCACTGTAGGGCAATGATCTGCCATACAGTACAGCTGTCAGGTTACCAGATGTCGCCATGGCAACCTTAGGATTCTATGACAACCTCAGTTTGCCATGTCGACATCTGATAACCTGACCCAAGTCCCAGAAATCACATGATCTCTGAGGCTTGGGTCAAGTTACCAGATGTCGCCATGACAACCTCTGGTTACCATGATGATCGGCCTATCACAATTACATTATGATGGGCCGATCACCATGGGGAGAGGGGAGTAACCCTGCACTCTCTCTCCCCAGATCCTAAATAGCACGTAGAGGGTGAGACAGGGACAGCGACCTCATAATGATCGCTGCCCCTCAGCCTCATCTCCTCCATGCAGGGATGAGGCTGAGTGGAGCTGGGCCAGAGCCGGTGAGCGGCCAGGCAGCACAGTATGGAGGAGGGGAGCGGACAGAGGAGGAGAACGGGGAGCCGACAGAGGAGGTGAGCGTGGTACAAGTCGGAGGAGACTGGGAAGCGGAGAAAGAAGAGAGGGGAGGAGAAAGCGGGGAGAGGAGGGAGGAGAGCGAAGAGAGGACGGAGGAGACCAGGAGCAGAGGCAGGAGAGAGGGGAGGAGGAAGCGGAGAGAGGAGTGAATGGAGCGGAGGCAGGAGACCGGAGAGCAGGGATTGGATGTAGGACAGTGGGCACAGCAGTGGACGGGCAGTGGGGATGATTGCAGGAGGTGGGCACAGCTGACAGCCTGGCTCCTGCAGAGATCATGCAGGGAAGTGCTGCCATTTAGTATTTCCCTGCGTGATCATGATGTGATCAGTCAGTCAGATTGGCTGACCGATCACATCGCTCTGAGTGTGGGGACCAATAAAAAGGGTTCCCACACCTCTGCCGCTGACCATTAGCTGTCACTGACAGCTGTTAGATTTGAACTGTCACTGTTTGTTTACAAGCAGTGACAGTTCAAAGCCATGACGAGTTTAGACGTCATGATGCAGGAACTGACATCTTTTCATGACGGCTAAACTCGTCATTGGTCATAATGGGGTTAATATCTTTATTCAAAAACTGCACCGATATGTCCTTTCTTATGAACACATCAACAATTTTGAAAGGGAAGAGGGGTGTAGCAATACCCCTGTTCTCTTTCTATTACCAACCTGCCTGACAATGGAGTTTTCAACGCCTAAAAATGTCTATGGTGTCCCTGTACCAGGGCGGCTGGCCCTAGATGCCCTAATTTAATCTCTATGGGCCAGTCAAAGACAAACACACATCCGTCTTCTGGTCTAGTAAAGAAAAAAGCTGTGGTTCTTCACATAGACTTTAATAGAGTACTGGTCTATCCCTTAAACTCGATCAAATGTTAATGTGGTTAGAAAAAACTGCAGCTATAGTTTCTATTACCTCACAGTTTAGCTGGCATGGTTATCTTTAGATATGTATCAATCAGTGTACCTGTGTAACATTCAATCAGGGTTACAGGTGCTATGTCAATAATACTCCCAAGACCAGGACTAATGCCAAAGAGACAGTCCCAACATAGTTGTAGCTATAATTTATGATAGCTTAAATGGCACCGATCCGTCAATGCGCCTGTCAGAAAACTCAAACTGAGTTACAGATGCAACAGCAACCCTAGTACCCAGATCTGGTGCTCTAAAGATGTCAGTACTTATGTACAAAGATTGTATATCATCTCTATGTCCCGCTGTACAACACCACAATGCATATATAATGGTATCAACCTGTTTTTTAGAAAGAGATTCCTATGTAAACATTTAATTACATTACTCATGCAGACCTAGAACAGAGGAAAGCAGTATGTCAATACTGATACATTACAAGCATAAAAGCTTATCTGGTTCCTGATTCCTTCCAATCGATGCGTTTCCCTGGATCAATAGCAGGAGTCTGTACTGGAGACAGACAGTTGATTGTTCAAACTAGAGGGAACTAGACATACTATGAAAGTATTTGCTCAGGCATCCCTCTAATGGGAAAAGTGCCTTCAATATAGGCTGGGGACACTTTAGGGAGCATGTACTGTCCTTTTAAGAGGTGGAGTGCACAAATATGCCATAAGAATCTTACCAGGAGACCTGCACAACTTGCACAGGTCTTGGAACCTGGAAAGCTCCCCAAACTAAGCAGGTGGGAGATGCAAGGACGACACTGTTGGTGTCCCAGTGAGGCATTGCAGGGATGCCAGCATTACTGGACCCCCTTTCTTATGGCTCCTTTTCTCCATGCCCAATAAGAACTTTTTTAGCAGTTGAGATGCACGAATGTTCTCTTTGACTTCCCACAAAGTCCTTTGAGGGCCAAATCATTTCCCGTCAACCAGTTATAGGGTTTTTCCTTTGGCTTTCTTCATAGCCAAGATATTTTCAACTTTAAAGACATCTTCAGAGCAGAGAGGCATGGGTGTGGAGCAAGGATCCTTGAAGAAGTGACTCATGATGACTGGCTGAAATAACATGGAAGGAACTGGGCACCAGTAAAGAAGTAGTGAACTTTAACTTGTAGGACATGGCGTTGATTTGCCTGATGACTTCAATGGGACCAATGAAGTGTAGGCCCTACTTACAAGATGAAACCTTGGGTCTCCCTGTCACGGCCACCCCGACTGTACCTGCTGTGGGGCAGCGCCTGGATTGCAAGTCAGGAAACACGTGGAGCCCGGTAGTGGTTCAAACAGGACCCGGTGTTTATTGCTGGTACACACAGCGATGGCACAGTCTGCCGGAATCCGGGTCACAGCCGGGTACACAAGACACAGTTCATATAACGTACCCCGGGTCCTTCAGGCCAAAGGCCTCGGTTATGGGCCACCCGAGTTCCCCAGCCCTCCTGGGCTAGGCCGTGTTAGTCTAGCACACGGCCTCCTCGAACTCTAGACCTCTCCTTTCTGTATATCTGCTGCTGCTGCAGCCAAGGCACAAATCTGTGTACAGGGAACCCCGCCCTGCCTCCTGACCAGGCTTTTAACTCCGTGTCTACTTCCGGGACCTTGCAAGACCCGGAGCGGAGGGAGCGGACCGTCCCTTTCTCTCACACCCTATACCGGGCTCAATACGTGACAGTGCGCATTCTGGGGGAGACATAGCGCCCCTCGCATATGATCCCCCGCACTGTCTCACACACCCCCCCCCTCGGTTCAAACTTGTGGGGTTGAACCCCAGCCATCAAACAGGGTGCCCGGGACAGGGCATCCGCATTACCCTGCAACTTGCCAGCCCGATGCTCCACCGTAAAATTGAAGTTTTGGAGGGACAGGAACCACCGGGTGACCCGAGCGTTCCGTTCCTTGGCATTTCGCATCCAGACCAAGGGAGCGTGATCCGTAACTAACCGGAACTGTCGCCCGAGCAAATAATAACGTAGGGACTCCAAGGCCCATTTAACGGCCAAGCACTCCTTCTCCACTACGCTATAATTCTTTTCCGCCGGGGACAATTTCCGGCTCAAGTAAGTGACGGATGCTCGATTCCGTCCACTTCCTGCGACAGCACAGCCCCCAGCCCCACCTCCGAGGCGTCTGTTTGTACAACGAAGGCGCGTTTGAAGTCAGGACTGATGAGGACGGGCTGTCCGCACAAGGCCAACTTCATGGACTGAAAGGCTGCCTCTGCTTGGGGATTCCACCGCACCAACGCAGTTTTCTTCCCTTTCAACAGGTCGGATAGGGCCGCCGTTCGTCCAGCAAAGTTGGGTATGAAACGTCGGTAATACCCAACAATGCCGAGAAACGCCCTCACCTGTTTGGTAGACACTGGTCGGGGCCAATTTTGAATGGCCTCGATTTTGTTTATTTGGGGTTTGATAACCCCTCGCCCAATCACATACCCCAGGTACCGGGCCTCCTCGAGCCCCATGGCACATTTTTTTGGATTCGCCGTCAGGCCGGCGGCCCTGAGCGAATCTACCACGGCCTGTACCTGGGATAAGTGGGTATGCCAATCAGGACTAAAGATGATGATCTCATCCAGGTAAGCGGACGCGTACTTCCGATGGGGTTCTAACACTATGTCCATGAGCCGCTGGAATGTGGCCGGGGCTCCATGCAACCCAAAAGGCAACACAACATAGTGATAGAGGCCTTCCGGAGTAACAAAGGCGGTTTTTTCCTTAGCCGATTTTGTCAGCGGCACTTGCCAGTAGCCTTTTGTCAGATCGAGCGTCGTGAAGTACTGGGCTTGCCCCAGTCTTTCGATCAGCTCGTCCACCCGGGGCATGGGATATAAATCAAACTTAGATACTTCATTCAGCTTCCGGAAATCGTTGCAAAACCGCAGCGATCCGTCCGGTTTTGGAATGAGCACGATGGGACTAGCCCACTCGCTCCGGGATTCTTCTATCACCCCTAACTTAAGCATGTGTTTCACTTCGGCCGCGATGGCTTGCCGTCGGGCCTCGGGTACCCGGTACGGTTTCACCCGCACTTTTACCCGGGGCTCAGTGACAATGTCATGTTGAATGACCGAAGTCCGCCCGGGCAGGTCAGAAAACACATCGGGATTCTGCTGTACCAATTTGTGAGCTTCCCGTCGTTGGGCCTTAGTGAGGGTGTCACTTATTCGTACGCCTTCGGTATCCCTGGGGGCCGAAGGGGAAGGGACCCCGGGTGCATCGGATGCCTCCATGATCATGCACTCCCGGTCTTTCCACGCCTTGAGCAGGTTAACGTGGTATAGCTGCACGGGTTTCCTTTTCCCGGGCTGGTATACCTTGTAATTCACCTCCCCTACTTTTTCCCGGATTTCATATGGCCCTTGCCATTTGGCCAATAACTTGCTTTCCATAGTGGGCACTAAGACCAATACCCGGTCTCCCACCTCAAAGGTCCTAACGGTGGCCCGTGTATTATACGTGCGGCTTTGAGCTCCTTGAGCATCCATCAGGTGCTCTGTCACAATAGGCCGGACCGCCGTGATCCGGTCCTGCATTTTCGCCACGTGGTCTATGACGCTCCTATAGGGAGTGGGTTCCTGTTCCCACGTCTCCTTGGCGACATCCAAGAACCCTCTAGGATGTCGGCCGTACAACAGTTCAAAGGGGGAAAACCCCGTAGACGACTGTGGTACCTCCCGGATGGCGAACATTAGATATGGTAATAGCATATCCCAATCCTTTCCATCCTTGGCCACCACCTTTTTCAGCATGGACTTCAGGGTTTTGTTAAACCGCTCGACTAACCCGTCGGTCTGGGGATGGTACACCGAGGTGCGCAGCTGTTTGATGTTGAGCAATTTACACAGTTCCCGGGTCACTTTGGACATAAAAGGAGTCCCCTGATCTGTGAGGATTTCCTTAGGTAGTCCTAGGCGACAGAACATGGCAAACAGCTCCCGGGCAATTATTTTCGCCGTGGGGTGGCGTAACGGGATCGCCTCCGGGTACCGGGTGGCGTAGTCGACAACCACGAGTATGTGTTGGTGGCCTCGTGCTGATTTCACTATAGGCCCCACCAAATCCATTGCGATCCGTTCAAAAGGTTCCTCTATAACTGGTAGAGGTACCAATGGACTACGGAAGGTGGCAATGGGTGTGGTCAGCTGACATTCCGGGCAGGAGTCACAGTACCTCTGGACATCCGCATACACGCCCGGCCAAAAGAACCTTCGCAAGATGCGTTCTTGCGTTTTTTTAGCCCCAAGGTGGCCCCCTAGCAGGTGGGAGTGGGCCATCTCTAGGACCGCCCGGCGGTGTGGCTGCGGTACTACCAGTTGGTCCACAACCTCATCCCGGATTTTGTCCACCCTATAGAGTAACTCTTGGTTAAGCACCATGCGTGGAAATACGTTCTCTGCCCCCGGATGCTGAGCTACCCCGTTTATTTCAGTTACCCTTTCTCGGGCCCGGGTCAGTGTGGGATCCTGTAGCTGGGCTGTCCCAAACGCTCCCCGGGATACTTCCAACTCTGGAAGCGGTGGGGTCTCCTCGACCTCCCCTGCCAAGACGTCTAGCGGGAACCTATCGGGGTGACACTCTAGCCCTATGTTGGCGACCCCTACGGCAGGTGTCCGGTCTCAGGGTCGTCGGGCTCAGCACCCGGGTTCCCTGGCTTCAGGACAGGGCTACTCCTCCTTTCCCATAAGGACCAAAACAACGGTAAGTCTCTTCCCAGCACCGTCCCGTAGGGTAGAGCCTTTACCACTCCGACCACGTGAGTCACCTCTCCACAGGGAGTGGATAGAGTCACTTCCGTGGTCGGATACTCGCGTAGGTCCCCGTGAATACACCGGACCCCGACCAATCCCCCAGTGAGTTGCAACCCGGGGATTAAGGACGCACGAACCAGCGTCACCCAACTGCCAGAGTCCAAGAGAGCTTCTGCTCTGTGTCCATTGACGAGCACCGGACACAGAGGTGGTGCCGTTAGGGGAACCACTACATCTGCGGTGAACACGGGGCTGGCATACATCGAGAGCCGGCGTGTGAACCCACAGTCCATGGGGTCCGCTGTTAGTGGGCAATAGGTAGCCACATGTCCCGGCCCTTTGCACCGCCAGCACCACGTAGCGGTGCCAGCGCCGGGTCGGAAGCTCCTTCTTGGGGAGCCTGGTTTCTTGCCAGCCCCGTTCTGGGGTATCCTCTCAGCGGGTACGTTTTTAGGAGAGTCCCCTGTAGATGAACGCATACCTCTACCCGGCTCCGGAGGCCGGCGTAACTGCCGCAGTGGGGCAGAGTCCCGTATGAACTCCTCGGTGGCTGTATATCGCTCTATCAAGCTAACCACCTGGTCCAAGGTACCCGGGTCCCCTTGCCCCACCCAACGCTGTATCGCAACCGGCAGAGTCCGAACCAGCCGGTCGACCACCACCCTTTCCACCATCTGTCCCGGAGTTAAGCTCTCAGGCTGGAGCCACCGTTTCACCAACTGCAATAAGTCATACGCCTGGGAGCGAGCCGGCTTGGACTCCACATAGGACCAGGAAAACACCCGTTGGGCTCGGACATAAGTATTGACCCCCAGTCTAGCAAGGATCTCACCTTTGAGTCTGGCGTAGTCCTGTGCTTCCTCCCAACTGAGGTCCGTGTAGGCCTTTTGGGCATCGCCCATCAGGAATGGCGCCACCACTTCAGCCCACTGAGCGGAAGGGAGGCATTCTCGTTCTGCGGTGCGCTCGTAGACGGTGAGGAAGGCTTCTACGTCGTCCTCTGGACTCAGCTTCCGCAGGGCCGATCGGACCCGGTCCCGGGCCTCACGCCGCTCCGGGGGAGGCGCTGTTGGCGGGTCTCGTAAGGCCGCAATTTGCTGCAGGAGCAGTTCATTCATTTTCTGCTGTTGTAGAAACTGCTCCTGTTGTAACAACTGCTGCTGCTCCTGCTGTCGCTGGTGCTGCTCCTGCTGTCGCTGGTGCTGCTCCTGCTGTCGCTGCTGCTGCTCCTGCTGTTGTCGTAACTGCTCCTGTTGTAGCAACTGCTGCTGCTCCTGCTGTCGGAGCTGCTGCTCTTCATGTCGCTGCTGCTGTTCCTGCTGCCGCTGCTGGGTAAGTACCAGCTGCCTTAGGATTTCCTCCATATCAGCGGCAGGCCTGAACTGTAGCGTGGCCGGCTTAAGTATGGACATACAGTGCCGGGCACCCCGCAAGACTGTCGGCTATTCTGACTGCTGCTCCTCTCACTTTAGTCGCCGCTCATTGGCCTCATGAAACAGTCACTTTCACCGGGCTGGCCTGCTTGCCTGCATTCTCCACCATATGTGGGGCAGCGCCTGGATTGCAAGTCAGGAAACACGTGGAGCCCGGTAGTGGTTCAAACAGGACCCGGTGTTTATTGCTGGTACACACAGCGATGGCACAGTCTGCCGGAATCCGGGTCGCAGCCGGGTACACAAGACACAGTTCATATAACGTACCCCGGGTCCTTCAGGCCAAAGGCCTCGGTTATGGGCCACCCCGAGTTCCCCAGCCCTCCTGGGCTAGGCCGTGTTAGTCTAGCACACGGCCTCCTCGAACTCTAGACCTCTCCTTTCTGTATATCTGCTGCTGCTGCAGCCAAGGCACAAATCTGTGTACAGGGAACCCCGCCCTGCCTCCTGACCAGGCTTTTAACTCCGTGTCTACTTCCGGGACCTTGCAAGACCCGGAGCGGAGGGAGCGGACCGTCCCTTTCTCTCACACCCTATACCGGGCTCAATACGTGACAGTGCGCATTCTGGGGGAGACATAGCGCCCCTCGCATATGATCCCCCGCACTGTCTCACACTGCCAATACCTTCCCATACCCGAGACAGTGCCTGGGTCCTTCATCTGTGCTCCAGTGGATCCACTTACCCATGCTCACCTCCTGTGAGTATAACAATAATGAATTGGCAGTGCATTGTACTGACTTTGAATGCAGATTTTTAACAGCAACCTGCTTCTGTTGCTTTGGAGAAATGTCGATATTGTCAGGAACAATCACGGTTGCACTATTTTGGCTTAGTACGTAGTCTCTTGTGTGCTTTCTTTTGCATCAATTTCACTTAAACTGATGCTGTCTCTTTGACTCCCATTGCTAGCTTGTTCCAGGATCTTTAAAGTGGAAATGTCATTTCAATGAAAGAAAAACGGAAACAAACAATAATGCACTGGTTGTTAATGATGGGTCACATAGCAGCTAAGATACATTTTTTTGTGCCATATGACTTATTTTTTCACATTTTTCTGTGTTCTTTTAAAAACTGCATTTTATATCTGTGTTGGAGTCACCAAAATCTGCTAGCACTGTGTGTGTATTTTCACAGCTTCTCAGAGCAGGCAGATAGTGACCTATGTGGGGAGCCAGCAGACAAGGGTTAACAGAGATTGGGACTGAGCTATGTGGAGCCAGATGACAGATCTTTCTTTGGCACAAACGTCTGAGTAGTTTACAGTGATCCTGACTTTCTGACATTGCTTAGCAACTGTGCTGTAATCTGATACATTGTTTCCTCATGAACTGCAGTCTGCAGTGTAGGCCACACCCCCTTTCCCTTAAATGCTTACATGCCTGTATTCACTGTGAAGACGGATCTCGCTTATAATGAACATGTGTCTGCTTCACACAGTGCAGTGGGGACACCTTGTGGAAGATTTATGAATGGTATTCAACCAGTATATTAGGCCGGGTGCACATTTGCGTTTGACATGCAGCAGATGCAGCCAAACGCATGCGCACTGCATTCCTATGTTTAACATGGGAACGCATTGTGTCTGTGTTTGGCTGCGTTCGTATGCATTGCGTTCGTATGTGTTTTTTCAAAGCGCCCTCCGAACGCAAAATTTTGCATTTTTTGTGCATTCGCGGGTGCTTGTTTTATCAGCAAGCGTCCGCAAGGGCACAAAGAATGCATGGAGCTCAAAGGATCCGCAATGTCATACACATGACAGCGCAGGCAGAGACTGCGGATCCATTGAAATCTCTGGTCTTGGTGGCAGCTGGGAGATCAGCAGCGGGCGCCACTGATGTCTCCCAAATCCGAAACGCCTGTACCATTGCTACCTAGAATAAATACGTCCCTTTGAAAGCAACGTCAGGTGTGCCAAGTTTATCTCTACTGTATTCATAGTTTAAGAACCCTACTTGAGCACCTACTTCTGTGGTGTACCTTACTATTATATACATACATGATACTTCACAAAGAGAGAGGGATTTTTAAATAGTTATGCTGGGTTTACATTAGAGATACATCATCTGAAGTTATATGACTAACTTGATTGTTGACTAATTTGCTGATTGCTATGAGATGGAAAAATCAGTAATATGACATGTACATTACTTACAGTAAGTCAGCTTTTACTGACAGTCCCAATAGATAATAAATAAGAAATGTTCAATAAGCAATACTCATAACACAAACGTCTTCTTCACTCAAAAATGTTTTCTTGTCATTTTTTTAAAAGCTTCATAAACACAGAAACCGCAGCCTACTCTATGCTCAGAGCAACATCTTCACGTGTGATATGGACCCAACAAGCCACCCAGGGTATATTCTCATGAAGCCGTTGATTTACAGTAGTATTTTAGTTACATAATTGTGAATGAGCCTTTGGAATAAATAATTTTCAGCCAGTTCTGGATTACCAATAATGAGGCTGCATTTTAGCAATACCTGGGCCTCTTGTAGTTCAAATAAACCATACTTGGACCAACACAATGATCTATGGTGATCTACGTTCTGCTCACTGCAAATGTTGGTGGTCCAGGTATTTTGGCCTTAATATGGCAACTAAAACCTGATTTAAATGAAACTTATAACAACAACCCATTGTTCAAATCAGATTTTTTACTTACAAATATGTATTTGTTTTGTGTTGTTTGTTACATGACAAACTTTTATAAAGAAGCAAAAGTAGTAATCTTGAACGTTTCATACTGGCCACAAGGGCTGTTCTGGACTCATAATTCCTGTCCTTTTAGGATGAGTTTACAGCAGTTATCTTCATCAATAGAGGCAGGATTAGATGGGCAGTTAAAGTGAACCTGTCACCAGTTTTCTTTTATATATAAACTGCGGTCACCACTAGTAAGTCCTTATATAC
Source organism: Allobates femoralis (assembly GCA_033576535.1). Lineage (NCBI taxonomy): Eukaryota > Metazoa > Chordata > Amphibia > Anura > Aromobatidae > Allobates > Allobates femoralis. The sequence continues at coordinate 397,474,848 of JARQOC010000006.1, read as the reverse complement.
TACATTCTGGAATGCTGTATATTAATCCCATGGCCGATCTGTAAATGTGGCTCCCCTTCAGTCTGGTCACCAGAGTGGTAGTTACCTGCATCGGCCCTAATACCACATCTGAGGAGAATTCAGGTATCCTATGATGGTCTTCCTATAAATGCACACACTACCCAAACTCTGATCAGTGGGCTGGGCACAAATAGCCTGTTGAGAGTTGTAACAGGCACTAACTGCCTTTATTACTTTACTTTCAACAAATGTTTATTTATCCATATCCTTTACTTCAATGTCTTTTGTTCTATGTGCTTTTGCCATTCACCTTTCACCTTTACTGTCCCATCCCCCTCCCCTCACCCTTCATCCACATAAGCCTCTCTCTCCTTCCCTCTACTTTATTTATTAAGCTCCCATACTATCTTTAACGTGCTGAATAATCTCAGACCACCATATTCTAGGTTGTGGCATTAAAAACAAAATCATAATTACAAAAGGTATTTGCCTTTTTTCTTTTTAGGTTGCCTTCACACTGCGGCGTGATCCTGTCCGGGGCTGTCAGCGGCTGCAGCTGCATGCGCTGCACACTGGACTGGAGGGCATATTAGCCCTCCAGTCCTGTGTGCTGATCCAGTCCGCGGCTGTCAGGGTCATCCCGGACAGCCCCAGACCAGATCACGCCGCAGTGTAAAGGCAGCCTTACTGCTTCTTCTGTCAGGTGATATCTCTCTAAATCCTGTTCCACCCTCCACCAACTTCAACACCTCTCCCACCACACATAGAAACCATGCTAACCTTATCAAAATTACTTGCACACCTTCATTTCCCTCTTGCTCTCTCTGGAATCCACGGTCTGTATGTGACAAGCTTCCCTTCATCCACAACTACTTTCTCACTAACTCTCTTAACCTCCTGGTCCTCACAGAAACCTAGATCCAGGATTCAGACACAGTGTCCCCTGCTGTTTTTTCGTATGGTGGCTTACATTTCTCCCATTCCCCGAGACCTGGAAACAAACATGGTGGTGGAGTTGGCTTACTCCTGTCCCCACAATGTACTTTCCATGTCATCCCCCCAGCCCCATCACTCTCATTCCCCTCTTTTGAGGTCCACACAATTAGGCTCTTTTGTCCCCTCCTCCTCAGAGTAGCGATGGTATAACGCCCCCCCAGGGTCACCCACCCAGTTCCTCGACCATTTCTCTGTGTGGGCTGCCGCATTTCTTGTCCTCAGAATTACCAGGCCTTATTCTGAGAGACTTCATCCCCATACATCCCCATAAACAGTCCCACCTTCCCATCTGCATCCCAGCTCCTATCTCTAACTACATCTTTTGGCCCTCTCAGCTCCCAACCTCTGAGACACACAAGGATGGTAACATCCTTGACCTGATCTTTGTCCGGCTCTGCTCAACCTCCTCCTTAGATAATTCACCTCTTCCTCTCTCTGACCACAACATTCTCTCCTTCACGCTTACAAACTCTCCCCCACCCCAACACAGTCCAACCTATCACACAATCAGAAATCTACAGACCATTGACCCTCATACATTAACAGACTCTCTACACTCATCACTGTCCCCAATCTCCTCATTCTCCTGTCCCGATCTGGCAGTAAATCGCTTAAATTACTCTCTCAGAAGCTCCCTGGACCAACTAGCGCCCCTCACCCTCAGAACTTTCAAACACAGAGTGAAACAGCCCTCGCTCACATCACAAATGCAATTCCTCCAGCAATGCTCTAGGAGTGCAGAATGTCTATGGAGGAAAATCCGCACTCCAGAAAACTTCATCTACTATAAATGTATGCTGAGAACTTACAACTCTGCCCTTCACCTTGCCAAACAAACCTACTTCACCACCCTGATCTCACTATCCAACAACCAAAAAACCTCTTTGACACCTTTCACTCTCTCCAGGCCCCTATCACTGACCTCTGTGCTGATGATCTGGCTTCTTACTTCACAGAAATAATAGAAAACATCCATCAGGAAATCAACTCCCAATCTTAAATCACTGTTACCCGTACCTCTCCCCACATTTCCTCCACTCTCCAGTTTTGATTAGTCACAGAAGAAGAAGTCTCCAGGCTCCTCTCTTCTACCACCACATGCACTGCTGACCCCATCTCCTCACACCTACTCCAGTCTCTCTCTCCAGTGATCACCACTCACCTAACCAAAATCTTCAATCTCTCCTCTTATGGCATATTCCCCTCCTCCTTCAAACATTCTATCATTACCCCATTATTAAAGAAAAATTCTCTCAACTTATCCTGCACAAACAACTACAGACCAGTCTCCAATCTCCCCTTCATCTTTAAACTCCTGGAGCGCCTGGTCTACTCCCGCATCACTCATTACCTCTCCCCTCACTATCTTCTAAACCCATTGCAGTCTGGTTTCCGACCCCTATATTCTACAGAAACTGCTGTCACCAAAATGACCAACGACCTTCTGACAGCAAAACATAATGGTTACCGCGCTCTGCTTTTCTTCTTGACCTCTCTGCAGCCTTTGACACTGCTGACCACCATCTCCTAATCTCTATGTTGCACTCCATTGGCATCAAGGACATAGATCTCTACTGGTTCTCTTCCTATCTTTCTGATCGCTCTTTCAGTGTATCATTTGCTGGCTCCACTTCCTCCTTTCTTCCTCTCACTATTGGGGTCCTTCAGGGTCCAGTCATTGGACCTCCTCTCTTCTCTACACGGCCCTGATTTGACTGACCATCAGCAGATTTGGCTTCCAGTACCATCTTTATGTTGATGGCACAACTCTACACTTCTTCCCCTGACTGTACTTCCGCTCTAATAAAGAACACCAATGACTGTCTAACCGCAGTTTCCAATATCATGTCTGCTCTCTACCTGAAACTCTTTCAAAACTGAACTTCTTCTGCTCCCGCCCTCCACTAACCTCCCTAAAAATGACATCTCTCTTTCTCAATGTGCGGCACCACAATAAGCCTAGTCAGCAGGCTCGCTGTCTCGGTGTTATGTTTGACTCTGATCTTTCCTTCACCCTATATATACAATCTCTCGCCCGCTCTTGCCGCTTGCTCCTAAAGAACATCTCTAGAATTCGCCCCTTTCTCACCTTAGAAACCACAAAAACCCTCACTGTGGCTCTGATTCACTCCACCTTGACTATCTTAATTCTCTTTTAATTGGCCTTCCCCGCACTAGAATCTCTCCTCTCCAGTCCATCCTTAATGCAGCAGCCAGAATCACCTATCTAACTAACCGTTACTCTGATGCTTTTGCTCTATGCCAGTCATTGCACTGGCTGCCTATACACTATAAGATCCAATTCAAACTTCTTGTTCTCACCCACAAAGCTTCACAGTGCAGCACTTCCCTACATCTCCTCCCTCATCTCTGTCTATCACCTGTTCTCTTCGCTCTGGAAGTGACTTTATACTCACTTCTTCATTAATCCGAACCTCCCACTCCCGGCTACAAGACTTTTCCCGAGCTGCACCAATTCTCTGGAATGCTCTACCCCAAGAAATTAGGTGTATCCACAACTTACATAGTTTCAGGCAATCCCTAAAAACACATCTTTTTAGGGCAGCCTATCAAGATCCCTAGTCAAAGTCATCTAGATATAGCCTACCCGCTCCACTAGTCTCAATTGGATCACAAATAATGGTTGGATGCCACTTATACTTCTTGTATCTGTTCCCCATCTCCTCAAGTTGACTATACCATCATTGTAAATAAGCATGGAAGGAGAAAAAAATTTCCGAGTCTCCAGCACCCTATACTCACTAGACTCCCAGGCAATCGGAAAGTGGTTGGTGTCCACAAGGTCAAATGGAAGTGAAAAAAGGTATCCGATGCCACATGCAGTTGATTCTTTTATTAGAGATTAAAAAATTACATAACCTCAGAGAGGAACCTGGACACGGTTCATGGATATATACTAATACCTGCTGGTTATTTACTTAAAAGTAATTTAAGCTTGCAAATTGTTTCATGAGTACTTATACGCTCTGTATAATATTTTTCTGTTGGAAAAATCGCATTTGTGGTGAGAAAAGGAAATGAAAAATTAAGCTATCATGTCTTGTATCATTTCTTTCTAACAGTTGTACTCTTCATAATTATATGTATCTACATATAACTTCTGTAATCATGAATATTTATTAGGTTACTGCTATATGAACCTTTTTCCTAGTTGGACATGTAACTGAGACAGATAGGGGTTAAAGATTCTAATGAGTGGAATGAATTTAAATTGCACACCTTGGGGGATGGGTCTTAATATGTTACTTAATTTTAGGGCCCGCGCTCCCTTACATCTTTTTTTCTTTTTTAGATATACTAAAAAATACTAAAGATACATTTTCATTAAACACTCATTTATTAAATTCTATTAAAAATCTGGTTAAGGACAATCATATTGTATTTTTAAAAAATAAATTAAATTACAATGTGTTTATTTCATAAAAAATTTTTTGAATAATATAAAACCATAAAATTCATTAATAATCAAATTCCTACTCAAATATGGAGATGTAATCACATTTCACCATTATTCTATATTCTAATAATTCTATATGGTAATTTGATCTGATGAGCAGTTTGGGTCCAATGTGGACTTGTTCTCCTATATTACAATGGTTCTTTAGGACCTTTTTGATTTGCAGGTAACTCCCTCCTATAAAAAAACAAGGGATTACTGTTACTATAGTGTTTTGATACTTATTTAGCGTTTTGTTGTGGCAATAATGATTTAATGACAAGTTCTCACCTTTAGTGTTCCGTGTTTTTCAGTTATCCTATCTCTCAGTGTCTGTTTTTTTCTTTTTTCTTTTCTAAAATTTTCAATAAGAGGTATGTGTGAGCACAAAAGCTTATTTATCTATATAGCTGCTTTATATAGTATAGTGTCCGCCTCACCTTAACATTCAAAGTAAGTATTGCAGTCAATTTCTTCCTCTGAATTTTTTCTTTTTTCTATAATTGACAATAATTTCAATAATTTGTTGTGTTATATAACTCTTTCTAATTCAATACCTCTACATGTGTCTCTCAATGTAACTCACGTTTGTTGTGTCCCTTCATATATTGATCTTTGCTGTGATCTTTTGCAGTGATGACGTGAATAGACCACCTGCGGAGATGCTGATTACTTCCTCCTGTTGATAGACTACAGTGTATTAGAACTTGTAGTTGATAGAAAACTTGTGTGCTAATGCACTAAACTGCAAAGGACTCCTTGCCCTTACTACATACAATACTCTTTCTTCTCACTAGGCATCAAAGTGCTTTCTCTCTTTATCTTACACTTTGTGTCTGTGCTCGCTAGTACCTGTCCTTTCCAGGTCCAGCCACTGTACTCTTATCCACCGTACATTTCTCTATTATCACATTACTAACAATGTTACTCACGATCCTTACTGGTCTTTATGAAAACAGCAGAAAGAGAAATGACATATTATAAAGTATGGGAGCACACCCGAGATACTACAAAATATATACAAAATTTTTTTGGAACAGTGTACAGACAAAAGGAAGTTAAAACCATTTAAAATTGGTAATGAAACCAGACAAGGGCACCATTATATATGACAAATGTCAGATCAAACAAGTTAATTGCAGCAATTTAAATATCAGCATAGACAGTCAAAAATAAATAAATAAATCAGAACCCAGCGGGGCTCAGAATTTAATGTATAGGAAACATAGGAGGTCACTCCTAGGTCAGGGGATCAATCAATCTGGAATTGAGAGTGTGTCACTCCAGTTAGGAGTATAGTCTCTCTGCTTTACAATGAATATACCACTATCTATGAGGGTTCACAAGACCTCTTACATAAATCTACCACTATATAGCCAGAGAAACAAAACTCAAGGTTAAAACACCATGTTAAATAATCACGTGTATATATATATATATAGTGGGAGTACACCCTGTTGTGGACCCCTCAGTAGGGTAACTATTAACAAGTAAACAATATTACCAGAGGTTCATGGTGATACCGGGGTCTACAGTGTATACGCCTGTTAATGAGTGACCAACAAGTCCCTAATACAATCAGTATGAACTGTCAAATAAATCTGTGAGGCTGCAATTAGCAACTGGCATCACTAGTATCTATCACTTCAATATCCCCACACACAGCATATTATCATTGCAAAAGCCCTGATCATAGTATTACACAATGCATATTATTGCACATCAATCTATCAGGGCTATGCTTCCCTGCTACACATGAATGCCATAACAAGAGCTTTGCATTCAGTAAGCATGTGCTGTGCACTGACTAAGTTGGTCAGAAGGATAGGGGGAGAAGAGAATGAGAAGGAGGAAGATTACCAGTCTGTGATACAGGTGCCCGAGTGGGAAAGGACCCTTGTGTGCTAATGCACTAAACTGCAAAGGACTCCTTGCCCTTACTACATACATTACTCTTTCTTCTCACTATGCATCAAAGTGCTTTCTCTCTTTATCTTACACTTTGTGTCTGAGCTCGCTAGTACCTGTCCTTTCCAGGTCCAGCCACTGTACTCTTATCCACCGTACATTTCTCTTATCACATTACTAACAATGTTACTCACGGTCCTTACTGGTCTTTATATCATCCCCCTGTAGCGGTCTGCTATATGGAGCGGTGTGCAGGCACCGTGGCCGGCGGTGCCGCTCCCGCACTCCCATTCTCTGACTTCCCCCTACGTCACCGTCACATCAGAGTCAGGTGACTATTGGGCGGGGTTTGGTCAGAATGGCTAGTGCTAGCGTGATTGGTTAGTGGGGCTGTCAGTCTGTCGACGCGTTTCGTGAGAGGGCGTCTCACTTCCTCAGGATTGACACCCCCTGCCTCCGCCCTGTTTTTTATAGGGCTATGGCTAGTAATCACATGGTCCGAGGTGGCCTATCAGAACAATGCTCCTTAACTACGAGCCAAACAACAACATAGCACTGACTGCAGCGTCTGTGCTGTTGTGAACTACCTGCTTTCATTACAGATTTCTACTTATTTCAGTCTGTTTGCCATATAACATATTCTAGCCCTATTTAAATATTGAAGTATGTCATGCTTTCGAGCATTTATCGTTTTTCTCCCTTAGTCCAGCTCTTTATATGTCATAGTTTAATGATGCTTCATTAAACCACATAAATCCTATCTATTGTGTACTCTTATCAAATCCTACATTAAGGAAAGGAGGATTTTTTGTATATACTTATACTTGGCTTTGTTATCTTCATATTTCTGACACGACTAAATGCAATATCATCCTAATTGTGTCTGCTGTTCATTGTTGTTTTCTTATATTCATTAAGATAGGATTCTGCCTATATTTCTTTATAATATTCTTTATTTTTGACTGAACTATTTTTACTCACTCTTTCACCTAATCCTTATACCCTATCTTGGACCATCCTATTTATTGTTCCCATATTTATTCACTCTGAGTGGTAAACTTTCGGATATTGTAATCTCTTTCCATAAATAGATTAATCTTTTACTATATGTCCTGAGGGTTCATCTAGAGTGTTTTAGATATCTCCCATGATGTGGGTGTATAGTTTCAGACTATGTTGCTGGGCATATTTTTATTAACAATTATACCCAAATATTTCCACGTCTTGGTGCCATTGACTGTAATTCATAGATCCACTTTGCTTCACATCTGGACATCTTAGCTGCATGATTGCCTCCTCTGCAGTTCTTATATACTTTCTTGATAGCTAGAAATTTGGTAGTCTTTGTACTACTATTATGTTTTTCCTTAAAATGTCTGCTGAGAGGATGTCCAAGAAAGCTTTTCTTAATATTCCTTATATGTTCTTTCATCCTTTCCACCAATGTTCTAGAGGTTCTTCCCATGTAAATTTTGCATGACAAATTCTCTTTGATTTTGAAAGATCTTGTTTTTCCTGTGTTATAGAATTGGGATATACATTTTCCCGATGTATCTGTTGCAAGGCAAGCTTGGCAGTGTTTGCAGTATCTAAACCCAGATATTTCCTCCCTATTCGTCCTCATTACTTTTTGTGGCTTTATAGAAGGGGCTACCAATAGGTTTAAGGAGGCAGTTCTTTTAAAGATTATTTTCGGTCTTACAGATATATAGCCCCCTATTTGTTTATCTGGTAAATGGCAGCTGGTTAAAGGAATAAAACTATTGGCATCCACTTGTTTCCTGAACGTTTTTGTGCAAATTTCATCACTGATTCTTTACTCATAGTGGCAGTGAATTCTAAACCATACTCATTCTGATTGATCTTTTTCAAAAATCCTTTTAGGGACGATTCTTGTCCTTCCCAAATGAAAATGACGTCGTCTATGTATCTACGGCATAAAATAAAATTTTCTCTCACTTGGTCTCCTTGGTATATGTTGGACTCCTCCCATTCCGCCACATAAAGATTGGCATTGGATGGGGCAAAAGAAGACCCCATTGTGGTGCCCCAATCCTGCCGATAATACTTGTCTTTATACTTGAAAAAATTATGCGTCAATATGAAATGAGTCCCTTCAATGATAAAGTCAATCTGTTCTTCCGTGAAGCGGTTTGCTTTTCTCAAGAAGTGTTCTGTGGCTTTGCACCCTTTTTTGTGATCAATGATCGTATACAGCGATTTTACATCTAGGGTCCCTAGAATGTAGCTCTTTTTCCACTTGGTTTGTCTCAGTATTTGCAACAAGTGCGCGGTGTCCTTCGGTACGCTGGTATACTTTTTACACAACCTTGTATAAATTTGTCAATGTATTTTGACATTTGCAGGCAGAATTGATTCCTGAAATGATTGGTCTTCCAGGTGGTTCTGTAAGAAGGAGAGGAGGGCTATCAAAAACCTACAGGATAATAATGAGATCATCATCAGACCAGCAGATAAGGGGGGATCAATTGTCATTATGGATGAGGAAGATTACAACAGTGAAGTATTGAATCTTCTAAGAGATAGAAAAACTTACACAATCTTACACAAGACCCCACGTCTTTTTATTCTAAACAATTGTTCTACCTGGCAAGCAAGGGCAAGATGGCGGGAATTTTAACCACAAAAGAATTTGTTCATGCACCCCTAGACCCCCATATATACATGCTGAACCTCCCCCTAGAGGATTAGAAAAATCAAAGGCTAAATTGCTACTGCACCTACTGACGGCTGCTAAATGTCTGATCCCGTTATTCTGGCAGAAATCCAACGTTCCCACTGTGTCTGATCTTTCCACTAAAATAAACGACATCCATCTCATGGAAAAAATGACAGCAAACCTACGGAACACTAAAGATAGATTTGACAAAATTTGGGACTTATGGGACTTGTTTAAAGAACACTTCCACCTATAACCCCTTCTTATATAGACTTTCATTGCTATGGCTCCCCACTAATTGTTATCATTGACAGACGTTGTCCTATCCATGAGAGACACATTCCTTTACCTGTGGGACTTTATTTAATCCTCAAGTTTCATTCCAGACTCAATTAGATAACTCTAGAGATATGTATCTATTCTCTTTATTGTTAATAGTTAATGGCCCTTTTGTCAGCTGCCTTTGGCCTGGACTTTTTTCGGTGCTCTTCACCTTGGCGAATAAGTTTCCTCGTCTAAGAACAATCCGGAAGATCTTTGGAGTGATGATGTTCCTTTTTACACTGCAGGCCTGTGTATTCACATTCGGAAATGAAAAACTGACCCTATGGTTATCGGTTCATGAGTTCTCCTATATGCCATACAAGGTCCGGTATGCCCGGTCACTTTGGTCCGTACCTATCTTTCCTTTTGTCTGTTGTTTTGTTTTTCTGTCATGAGGTTGGTTTTCCGTTCACGCGTTTTCAGTTTTTCTCTCTTTTTCACAGATGCTTAGCTTTCCTGGGTCTTACACCCAGTGAATTCGGTTCCCTTTTAGAATTGGGGCCGCTACAGAGGCGGCTCAAGCGAGTCTCTCTAATGAAGATATGCAGAGAATTGGGAGGTGGTGTTCTTCTTGCTTTGTCAGGTATATCAGGTCTGATTTGTTGCTTGACTAATATCTCTTTCTTTTAGGAACAACGCCGAGAGTGTGCATCCCCGCCTACATCGCCGGTGAGCTGTCACACGTAGCAACTCACCGGTGAACTCACCAGCAAGTGGTGGCGGCGGCGGCGACCGCTTGCTGGGTTGCCCAGCAACCCACCGACCTGTAACCCGCAATGTTAAACAGGGCAATCAGACAAGATCGCCCTGTTCAGATTGCCGGGTTTCACAACACTGCTGTGAAACCTGGCGATCATTCCAAGGTGATTTTTTGCCATAGAATCGCCCTGTTACATTGGGCGACTCGCCGGCGATGGTGCCGCGATTAGGCCACGCCCCTGCATCACCGGCACTATCGCCGGCGAGGTGGCACCGTGTAACGGTACCCAAAGGGGTAAAGTTTTCATGACAAGTTGCAGCTGAACATTTTGACCATGTGCTCTGGGTATCCATGAAGGTAATTAAGTAATGAATTAAGGGTCTTTCAGACAGCTTAATGCGAAGATTCATTATTTTTAAAGATCTATGTAATGTACCAAAATTTACAGTTGGCTTTTTCCAGACTTTTTTTTGAACAGGGGCATAATTTATGTTCAGCAATAGTTACACCTATCCACACTTTGGCATGTTCACTAATTACATTCGTATAGCATTTTCCAGTAATGATACTGTAGGCATTTAATATTGTGTGAACCCCACAATCATAGCTATTTCTTTGTTGCACAGCATCCTCGCACAGTAAGGCCCTCCACTCAGTCATGTTACAGTTTACATTGCCCAACTGGTAGCATGCTGCAGCAATTGAAACAAGATTTGAAATGTTTGTTTGGGCTCTCTCAAAGCTTTTGCATGAATCAAGAATGATAATCTCCTTGGTTTTAAAGATAATCACTCCTAAACACCAGTGTTCACCAGTTCCATATACATCTGTATTAAATGGAACCAGCAAAATGTCCTTATTAAGGGCGTAGTTGTTTGCAAGGAAACTGTAGAATATACGACTGCACCCTCTCACAGGACTCTGATAAATGTAAACTGGGCACAGCAAGATTTTTTCTGTATAACTCAATTGACAAATAAAGTGCACAATGGCTTCCTCTATAGCTTCTCCACAGAGCCATGCAAATGGTTGAAGTGTTTACTTTAGACCATCCTTTAGATTATCAAATAGAATACAGTCATCTTTGTTGGGGTCCACAATCCATGGTTCACAAATGAAGTCATCAGTTATTTCCTTTTTTATTGGGTGCTGAATGTTTTGGGAATAAATTATTCCCCCGAAAATCGTTAGAAAATGCATCATTATTGTGCTCATTTGTATAATCTTCCTCAAATGTTTTGGGAGAAACCAATGTACGATAAGAGTCTGGAGCAGGTAAAATATCATAATCATCAAGTTTTGGCTTCTTTCTTTCAGATTCCTTGCTTCTGCCTCGTCTGCTTTTTAGAAGCAAACTCAATGAGTAGGTATGTCTGTTATTCCCATTATTTAGACCAACTGACATTTCAGCTGCAATAATATGGTAGCATTTCTCAGTACTGGGACAAGAACAGGTTGGTTCTGGCGCAAGTTTTACTGCTTGAACCTTGGAACCCCTGAAGTCTCTAAAAGCCCCGTCACACGGGGCGACATCGCCGCTAATTACATAGGTGACGTAGGGGCGTGGCCTATCGGCGGCGACATCACCCCTACGTCGCCTCATGTAAAGGGGCGATGTCGGCGCCGCCGGGAGGTTGCCTGGTTTCAGAGCAGTGCACAAATCGCCCCATGTAACCGGCCACCAGCGACCTGTCAGGCGAAGGGAGCCGTAGGCTCCCATTGTCCTGCATCGCTGCTGGGGTTTTCAGACACCCCGGCGGCGATGCTGCCTGTCAGCTCGCCGGCGCGGCACTGGAGATGTCGCCCGATTTAAATGGGGGACGGCGACGCTGGCGGAGCGCCAAAAATGTGCGCACACCCACCAGTCGCCGCCGACATCTCCAGCCCTATCGCCAGGTGTGACGGGGCCTTAACTGTGAAAGTAGATGACTGTGCACAAAGTGACACATGTCCAGAGTTAACAATCATTCTAGACATTGACGTCTGTGTCAGTCTTAAATTTTTTCCTTTTTCCACAGTAAAAACCGACGCTAGAACTTCTCCTTTTATGGTCTCAACTATTTTTTCTAGTTCCAAAAATGTGGGAAAATCTACTTCACTACAGTGCTTAAGCAAATGTTAAAATTGCTCTTTCACATGGTATTTTCCCATGTTACAATATGCTTGCTGGAATTCCAAGATATAAAAACACTGCATGTGGAACACTGCAAGCACTAGTGCATCCACAGGTAATTCTTTCCAGTCAGTTTGCCCGTTCACCATTTTGTTGAAGCTCTCACTGACATTGTTTGTTGCTGTACAGTCTTTTCTAAATACAGCAAACTGTTTTGTAAAGAAATCTGTTGAGTGTTCTGGCAAAGCCGTCTTGAATTGGTGGTCAAAGTATATTTTAAATGCACTGCTCCACGTTTCACTGTAATGTTCATATTTTTGGTTGTAGTCTACAATAGAATTGCTGTTGATTAGCTGAATCATATGATGCCTCAAGACCTTTATATCATCTTTTTTGCCTCCATGATTCCGAATCCATAGACCAACATCTCTTAGTATATGGTTTACACAGTGCACATTCTTTATTTGAGGAAAGTTCTTCTTCAGAGCTCTTATAATTCCAGGTTCTCTATCAGTGACCAAGGGCACCGATGTCAGATTTGTGCAGTTTAGTTGGTGGAGAATTTCATTTAAAAAATATTCATGATCTCTCATCAATTTTTTGACATGAAGTAGGAATGCCACAGGGAATATTGGATCACTTACTAGTGCTACATTTCTCATAACCAAAGGAGACAGATAGAAATCTCCAATGTTGAAAGTTGTATCATATGATATCAATTGTGGCAAACTAGGGTCTTGACAGGATAGCTGGATAAGAGTACATGCTTCTTTGATTATGTCTGGATGACCAAATGATACAGTTAGTTCTGGAAATCTTTGAATTCTAAAAAAAAATGACTCCAATTGATTACATAGCTCAAACAAACAGAAGATCTCATCATTACTATTTTTTTCTTTAATTAATTTGTGGGCCACATTTTGAACCTGTTTTAAATCACGTGGTAAAACCACAGGCATGTGCTGCTTTTTAGACTGTGACATATTGGCCAACAAACTGGTGTAGGCTTTCTTACAGTTCTTTGACTTGATAATATCATTTCTAGCATCAGTAAACACTTTTTTCATTGAAGGAATAAAAGGTCACCGAGGTAATGAATGACCTACATTTGGTTCATGTCTGATGATTCCCTGATATAATATACATGTTTCTTGAAGCCAGACACTGTTTGTTTTCTCAGACCATTTGGATCTTTAAGGTAGTAGTATTGTTTTATAGCTACCAGCAAATGTTTCATCTGTGAAGTCACATTAGAACCTTTGCAAATCCACCTGTACTGATCATACTTGAAATCCATTTGATGGCCTCTTTCCGGTGATTGTGAGCAGTACACATATACATCTCCTCCTTTAGATCATGTAAGGGGCATTGAAATAACTTTTGCTTCGTTTAGTTCGATCTTGCTAAGAAGTTTGAAAACTTCAACAAATGGTAATTTCTCATGTACCCCGATCATATATGAGGTGATTGTAGGTGACATTTTTTTTAGATTTTTTTGAACGATCTACCTCAGCCAGCAACAGTGAGTCGTTCCATGATCATCTCACTACAATCATAAATCCTAAAATGAAAGGGAATCTGTCACCATTTTGACCTTTGTAAAGTATTCATATGGGCATAATGGTTATAGACTACTGAAAAGAATCATACCTGTCTACCTCTTCTCAGATGCCTTGTTTCTGAGAAATCATCTTTTATCAGTTCACATAGATTAGCTGTTTCCAACCATGGCTTGATGTTGCCTGGAAGATAACTCTGGCTGGCGCCAGAGCTTGTTTTAAATGAGGAGCGAGTTACCGGCTTGAGACAAGTAACTGACACAGAACAAGAGAACTTACATTTAACTTCTTGCAAACACCAAGCCCGGGTTAGCCCCCCTTATAGAGAATTTGGGTATAAAATATGTCCATTTGTTAGATCTTTGTTAGATCCGGTTTGATCAACCAAAACTAACGTTAGATCTCCTCTACAAAATAAGATATTAAGGATCTTTTTCTTGGCGGGCTAACCCGTAGCTAGCCTCCCTCTTTTGAAATTGCCAGTTTTTTCGATTGATTCTGATAGATATTTGTTAGATTCGGTTTGATCAGCAAAAATTAATGTTAGATCTCCTTTCGTTCCCGAGATATTGGGGGTGTCAGGTGGGGGGGTTAGCTACGGGTTAGCCCCCCCTCTTTTGAAATTGCCCGTTTTTTCGATGGATTCTGATAGATATTTGTTAGATCCGGTTTGAGCAACGGTCCTGAGGTGTAGATGGAGAAGAGTAGGGGTCCAAGGACAGAGCATTGGGGGACACCAACAGAGAGAGTAAAGTGAGGAGGTGGCGAGTGAGTGGGACAATCTAAAAGTTCGGTCAGTGAGTCATTCTCGTCCCCGTGATGCCTACAGGCCCTCCTCTTCACAATCATCGCAGCACACTGCCCCCCTTCCCCCGACGCGACACATCGCCAATGAAGTCCTGATGCTGCCCTCAATTCGCCCACGCCGAAGTCGCCGCTGCTCAAATGGATCTAGCAAATATCTGAATCCTTAAAAAAAAGGCACATTTCAAAGTAGGGGGGGGGGGGGCTTGTTTTTTGCATAGCAAGTTGTATTTTTCCTTTGCACCACTTTGGGTGCATATAATGTTTTGTATAACTTTTATTTATTTTTAGGAGAGGGAAAATTTAAAAAAAATTAATTACGCTAATGTTTTCTGAGTTTTATTATTTGTTAATTTCCCGTGCGGTAAAAGTAACAGAATACCTTTCTTCTCCGGGTCAGGTCGGACACCGATACAAAATTTATGACTTTTTTTTTTTTTACTACTCTTAAAAAGTAAAACGTTTTTTTTTTTTTTATTTAAATAATGAGACGATTTTGAGTTGCCGCATGCGCAGCCCTGTAGCGCTTTTATTTTTCTAACTACGGAGCAGTGGGATGCCTCATTTTTTGCGGGAAGAGTTGTAGTTTTTTATTCAGACCATTTTGGGGCATATTCGATTTTTTGATAGCGTTTTATGACTTCTTTTTGTGACTCAAACAGTGAAAAAAATAGAAATTCTGGCTTTTTTAAAAATATTTTTATGGCGTTTTACCCTGTGGAATAAATATTAAACTATTTAGTTTTTGGAGGTTAAATTCCCAGCTGATGGTAGGACAGCTGGGATCTCACGATTGCTGACGGGGCTAGCCGAGGCTGCCATTCCCCCGCCCGACGTGAAAACTATGGCAGAGGAATAAGGCCCGGCTAACGCCGTCGTCAAAAGTCAATGATCGGTTTTCAAGGGGTTAAAAATTCGTGTACATAGACTCTCATGTATAGGTCTCATTTTTAATCAATTTAATTATCAAAACAATAAATCTTACTTATTAGTACAGTGAAAAACACAAGTAACAGTAATACCTTCCAGAAATAGAGATTTAACAATGGAAACCTGAACATTTAGGACGCAAAATCCCTGGAATAGAAATAGGACACGTACATTGTAACATCTAGACGGAGTTCCTGAGTTATCGGTGTTTGACTTATACAAAAAACGAAGAAAATTACTAATATGACTAGATATAAATGTATTCAAATGTTTAATATCATAGAATACCAATAATAATTTACAATAAACATTCACGAAAGATGAAGGCTGTATCTAAAAAATAGGAGGACTGAAAACTCCCATGAGTGCAAAGTAACTCAAACAAAAGAAAAAAGAAGAACAGTAACACCCCAACACCGATCAGTAACACCCCAACACCGATCAGCAACACCCCAACACCGGTGTAACACCCAACCGTAAAACCCAACACTGGGGTGTTACTGTTCTTCTTCTTTCCTTTGTTTGAGTTACTTTGCACTCATGGGAATTTTCAGTCTTTCTATTCTTTAGATACAGCCTTCATCTTTCATGAATATTTATTGAAAATTATTATTTGTATTCTATGATATTAAACATATTTCAATAAATTTATCTCCATTTCCCTTATAGTTTTTCTCCACTCATACAAAAACCCTACTTCTGAATGGAGGAACTGTCTTTGGATAGAAAGAATTACGTGGCGGTCAGAGCGCTCAGAGGCTGGCTTAGCTGCTAGTAGATGCTGTACCTGTGCTCAGCCTGTGAGGAGCTTGGCAAACGCTGCTGTGTGTCACTGCCTTCTAAGCGTCCTGACTCACACTGCAGATGTCGGATATGTTCAGACAGCAGCAGTCCTCCTGTAGGTGAGCGGAATGATGAGCTCCTGCTGCCATGTGAGTCATATTGCTGTGCAGCAGGTGGTGAGCAGTGGGACTCAAGACACACAGGAGAGCAAAACGAATGCAACATTACTGACTTTGGGTGCATTATTGCTTAAGTTGGGGGTATGTGTGTTATTATTTGTATTACATCTATTGTCATTTCGAAATCCATGCAAATTTAATTTTTTTTTTGTTTCTTCTTGGTTGGTATAGTGTGGCAGTGAAAGCCACTGAGATTTGCATACTAACCTGTACTGTATTTATATGCAGAGTCTATAGACTATTGTAAGTGCCTTAAATTGCCCCTACAATTGCCACAGCTGTCCACTAGATTTCCTTTTCTTCCATGATCCGCGTGATATCACGGGCATGGCTAGCACTGCGGCCAAACTCCTGATAGAGCTAGCAGCCAGCCAAACAGCAACCAGCCAATTAGGAGCACGGTCACATTGCTCTCCCCTTTTCTCCCTAATGCCAGTGAGCCAGATTAAGCGGAAGAAATAATAATCCAGTGGATGATTGTCGGGGTAACTTGGGGGCACTTCAGAGGCGTAGCTAGGGGTTCAACACAAGGGGGGCGAAACATCATGAGTGGGCCCCCAGCCAGGTGACCAGCAATAGTCACCAGCAATAGTCACACGTACAACCTAAAGCATGAACATTTCTTTTAGTCAAATAGAAAACTGAATAACATTAACACTCAAGTTTGTTTAAATTCAAAAATAATAATGTAAATCATATTTTTAAAGAATGAACAAGCAACTAATTCAAAAATGTGGTGAACTATATTCCAGTGAAAACCACTTCTTACAGCGCCATTTTCCTCTCCTTAACTTTGGCAAATCTGTTGACCACCTTGTGTTTGTCAATTTCAATGTCTCTCTCAATACTGAGTAAGGTTAAATTGGACAGTCTGGCCTCATGCATGTATGCTCGTAGGTGTGTTTTAATGAGTTTCAGACGACTAAAACTTCTCTCTGCTTTTGCACTACTAACAGCAATAGTCAAGTAAATCTTATAAAGTGTAGTTAAATTTGGAAATGCTCGATGCATGTCGTTGGCAATAAGAAATGGCAATATTTTGTCGGTGGTGACTAGCTCTTTTTCAATTGACAGTTCCTTGTACATAGTACAGAAAGTTAGAAACTCTTCTAACACCACCTCGGGTTCTGTGCACCCGTCCCCTGAGTAGAAACGTGCAAGTACAATTACTTTACTCTCTACATCTGGGTCTTCAAAGTGTTTATTGTTAAGTGGGCTAAACAATTTAGCCAATTCTCGAAAATCAGAAAAACGGTGCTCAAACTGACCCACAAAAACATCTAGGATATAATAATATACTTCAGTTCTGAAACATATTCTACTATCCTCAATTGGCTCATCTTCAGCTCTTTCATCGCTAAATTTTTTCTTCTTCCGAACCTTTACTTCTTGGTAGAAGGTAGTGTCCTTGCACTTAGTAGCTAAATCTTTGGCTGTGTTTTCTATAGTTACAAATGCCTCATCTGATCGCAGCTCTCTGATTTGTATTATGCATGCATCAACTAGATGTACAGCTGCATTGATGTCCAGTGACTCTTTTTGTAGATAATTTGAAAGCACATATGTTTTCTTTAAGAGTGTATTCCAGAAAACTAGCATTAGCTTGAATTCATAAGTGCTAAGTTTTGTCAACAGACCATCCGCTTCAGCAGCAGTTTTTGAGGTAGTGCCATTATGCATCTTTATGCGCCGTAATGCATCAAGGATTGCGGGCAGACTTTGGATTACTGCTTCAGTTGCCTGTTTTCTGGAAGCCCATCGTGTATCTGACAGCCTCTTTAGTTTGAGTACTGTTCCCTCCAGGATTTTATTCTGCTCTTCCTCAAGAATTTTATATCTAGGTAGACTTGATGTTAAAAATGAGTATAGAGTTTCAAGCGTACCAAAAAAAATTTTGGCGCTGCATAATGCACATGCAGCGTCTAGTACAACCAAATTGAGGTTGTGAGCACAACAATGTACATAAAAGGCTTTTTCAGAGCAGTTTTGTTTCACTCTGGCTTGCAGCCCCATTAAATTACCTGACATTGTCCTTGCTCCATCATAAGCTTGTCCTCTCATTAAGCTGACATTAAGACCAAGTTCTTTGGTGAGTGCATTAATTAATACCTCATAGAATGACTCTGCGCTGCCACTTGGAAGGTCTTCAAATTTAATAAAGCGTTCAATGCTGTCACCGGTTTTTGTAACATATCTTAATGATAACGAGAACTGGTCTATTCTTGTGATATCAATTGTTGAATCCACAATTACTGAGAAGAACTTTGCTGCTTTCACATCCTCTATGATAGTGCTCATAGTTTCACCTGCAAGTGCAGAAATCAATTAGTTTTGCGATTCTGAACTCAGATAAGTAACACGCCCTACTGGATTCTTCAAATGTTGTTCAAGAACACTATCATACTGTTCTAGCAATTTAAGCAGCTCCAGAAAATTGCCTTCATTGACATCTGGGTTACCAAAGCCGGCATATTCTCTGTGACCCCGAAATGCAAGGCCCTGTCTCGCTAAAAAAAGAGTAACGTCTATCATCCTGTGAAGGATTTTTCTGTTTCTCTCTATCTGCTCCCTTTCTCCTTTCATGAGTCCTGCTATTACGGTGCTATCCTGACTAATGCGATATTTAGTCATAAGAAATGTCTACTCTGCTTAGTGAGTATTAGACCTCTCATGTTGTTCTATTTTTTCAACGCCTTTCCTAAAGTTAAAGAAGCCTATGCATGGGTCTGCCCAGACTTGACTCATTTCATTTTGCTTACCAAATAACCAGCAGCAGAAACAATAGAGTCGATTGGTTTTGGGGGAATAAATTAACCACTGTCGTTCAACTGTGCAACAGTTCCCCACTTTGCGTTTGTACCAAGTTGGACTAAATCGTCTTCTTTCAGTGTCATAAGGAAAACTATCATAGTGATCATTCAATCCCGGCTGGCATGGGCCATATTCCAATAGAGCTCTAATTATTTCAGTACTAAGACTTTTCTTTTTGAACAGAAATGTATCTGTGGGATATGGCTCTTCAGTATTTAATTTGAATATGCTGTCAGGGTCAGTGGCAATGCTGCAAGATCCTAGATTGGCATCAAGCTCGTCAATGTGACTAGTGTGACTGCTAGGTGAACTTAGGCTAGAAATACCAATTGCATCACTTGTTTTAGATATGTCCTCTTCGATAGTCCAGCTAACATGTTCTTGTTGGTCCACCGATTAATTCTCCTGGAAAAGGGCATTAGTGAGACAATTCCCATGTATTATGCGGCTAGACGTGTCTTCCAGGTTAGCCACTGCCAGACTACAGCTGGGCCTGGGTGGATTTTGACAATCATCTTTTTCAGAGGGGCACAAGATGAAACTATCTTTTTCTTTTGTTCCGTTTCTTTGCGTTTCAGTAAACCCGATTTGTATTTTTTAAACATTTTCAAATAGTTTCCTCAAGGTTTTTGTATTCTAGGAAAAAAAAGTTCAGGACCTCTGTTATTGGTTGTATATGCCATAAGATTCCCCCATCATCTTCAGTGTATCATGTCCCCCATTATCTTTAGCATCACGTCCGGTCCCCATCATCTTTAGCATATCCCCAATCATCTTCAGTGCATCATGTCCCCCATCAACTTCAATACATCAGCTCCCCATCATCTCGGTATCATCTGAGTACCATGTTAACTGCTGACCTTACCCCAATACCTGGACCAGCAAAATATTTCGGTCCACTCCACAGAATTAGCGACGTCACCGCAGACGGATTGCCAGTGTTATTACTCACCCTCCACATGGTCGGTGAGTATGTTCATACACCGCAGCGCTGCAGCAATCCAATTCAGTGCGGGTGTACCAAGATGGACGATGCTGATGCCTGTAGGAAAGTCTCCTCAGCTAGGAAATCCAGCTGCCTTTAAAAAAAATGTAAAAAAAATTTGCGTTTCTTACACCGCTGGGCCGGTATGGCCCAAGACTAGTGATTAATGCAGCGGCAATGTTCCAAATAAGCCATGGGAGCTGCTGAGCAGAGTTGTAAGGGAGCTCAGCAATGTTCTGGCAACAGTGGGCAATGTGGCGGTGTTGAAGGCGACAGGGGCATGACGGTGGTGCTGGAGGCGACTGGAACACGGTAGCAGTGATGGAGGCAACGGGGGGCACGGTGTGGTGGTGCTGCTGGGGGCATGGCTGGTGTGGTGGTGCTGCTGGGGGCATGGCTGCGGTGGTGGTGCTGCTGGGGGCATGGCTGCGGTGGTGGTGCTGGAAGTGACGGGGACATGGCTGCGGTGCTGCTGCTGGAGGTGACGAGGTCACAGGGGAGGGTGGTGGTGCTGCACAACAGGGGCAGACATGGATGCGAGTGCTGGCTGCAATGCAGTGCAGAGTCAAACTCCTGGAGAAGATGACTCGTGCTTGCCAGGAGGGAGAGACACATGCTAATTACACTAGTCTCTGTCTCTCTCTTACTCCCTCCTATGCTGCTGGGCTGATGCGTGTCTGCCATGCTCCTATGCCTACCTTTCTATTTTACATTTTATGACGGGTGCTGAAACATTTTGCTGCTCTCAATAACCCCGTTAGGGAGCGCACACACGTGGCGGATCCGCATGTGGAATTGTATGCGGATCCACACGTGGATGCCCGTCCTGGACCCGCTATGACAGGCCGACACTCGCAGTTCAGTCCGTTTGACCCGCGGTCATGCCGGGATGAGATCGATGTGGTCCAGAGCTCCGGTGAGCTCCAAAGTTCATAGCAGGTGGTCCGGGATGGGCATCCACGTGCAGATCTGCATGCAATTCCGCATGCAGATCCGCTATGTGTGTGCGCTCTATTAAAGACATTTATCATTCTAACGTTACAAATTAAGAATAAAATGAATATGCAGTCAAATGATTGAGTACTTTTCCTCAGACGATGCCTGCTCTTCAGTCTTCTTCCCACCGTCCCATGTATTCTTTCACTCAGGCTTGTAACTGTGGCTGTAGTGCTGCTGCTGCTGCTACAATCGGCAGTGCACGGCGGCGGGACCAATAGGAGCAGCCGTACCGCTGCTCCAATGAGCACAGCAGGCTTGAGTAGCTCCAGTGTCTTCTCGGACACTCAGGCTTGTATCTTTGGCTGTAAGTGCTGCCGCCGCTGCTCCGATTAAGAGTGCACGGCCGCGGGACCAATCAGAGCAGCCGTTCCGCTGCTCCAATGAGCACAGCAGGCTTGAGTAGCTGCGGTCTGCTCGGAGCATCGGACGGGTCACGGCTGAATTGTGAAAAGAGCGCGACTTGTGGGGTCCACGGCGTCGCGGCCGCTCAGTGGTCCACGTGACTTCTCAGCCCCAATGGGCCCCTCATGCCGGGGGGCACGGGGCGCTCGCCCCCCCCGCCAGCGCAGCTACTGGGGCACTTACAGAATCTGTAGACCCTGCATCTATATACAAGTAAATATATATGCCCCCACCCTGGCCACTTATGAAATAGAAAAGTTAAGTTACTCTTTGAGAATTAACTGATAGTCCTCTTTTTTTGCCTTTTTTCACCCTTTTTTTTTACTTATTGCTTTTGACATAGAACTAATTTTGAAATCTAGTTTGATTTCAGTTGCAGTATATGAAAATGGTCTGTAAATGCACTTAGTATAGGTTGAGTTCACAAGGGCATCGTATAGTTATATTAAGCTTCTCTGTCCAAAGGAGAGGCTGGATAGAACCAAATATAATAGTTTGCTTCCCTGTTTGCTTGAACGGGGACAGTAACTTACTGAACTGCTAGTGCTCAAAATATTAGCAAGTTTTTTTTCATACCTGCAGGCCTTTTTTCCCCCCTGTTTTAAAGCAGCCTTAACATTTATAGTACGAGCAGTTCAGAAGGCTTGTATCCTTATTCAAGTTATTGGGGAAGCAAAAGTCTTTGTTTTGTTGTATTCAGCCTCTTATTTTTGACAGAGGAGCTGAATGAAACCCCCTGACCCCCAGCCTTAGCTTTATAAGAAGTGCTTTAAAGAATAGCTAAACTTTCAAACCAGTTTAACTCTATTGGTTTCCCCACCCTCATTATAACTTACCTGAGTCCTGCCAGTTGTGTGCTCCTGGACTGTGGTATCACCCATGGTTCTTGCCATTCACACCCACTCTGTCTCCCTGACATCCACCCAACATTTTCTCTGGCAAGTGTTTAAATGTGTACTTACCCAAGATGGCATCAGCCCCATCGGAGACTTCCTTTCCTCTGAAATCTGATTAGCAATAAGGAAAGGAAGGCTCTTCTGGTGCAATCTTGAGTGACTACATACAGTATGTAGTCACCAGCAAGAGGAAATATCTGGTGGACATTGGGGAGACAGAGTGCGATGCAGCAGCCAGGAGCGCTTTACTGCTGCAGGACTAAGTAAAGTTATAACAACAATAACAACAAGGCCCAAGGAGACAATAGAGATAAACTTGCTTAAAAGTTTAGCTACTCTTTACAGAGCGAGTGTCTTTACTCATTTGTTATACCTGTAAACAGGAAAAACTACATTTTAACATATATTACAACTTCAGAATTCCCACATAGTTTGTTTGGGTCTACCATTTTTACAGAGTAGCTCATGTCGTCATAAACTTCCTAACAACTGTCCTTTCTTCTACAATATGAAATGTAATAGTTTCCTTGAACATGTATTATAATGGCTCCTAATGTGTAACGTATATCTGATATGATCACTTGTGTGGGGAATTCAGAGATCCGTCGCTTTATCGGTAAACCAACATGTGGCTCTATTATAAGATGTGGTCCTGGTTTGTAGATAATTATAGTACGTTCGCTGCAGTTGGGTGTACATGGTTTATTAATGACCTTAGATGAAATTTGCATAGCACACTCAAAACCATGTTTTACATCATTAGTGTTGATTGGCCAAAAGATATTGCATCGTTCTTTGTTGTTTTTACATGTCACATTTTGACATGTAGATATTTCTGTTAAACTGGGGATGTCTTTTAAAAACACTTCTACTGTATGGCCAATGTAATCTTCTGCATCCAAACTCGTAATTCCACCTAGAAGTGTGTAGCTTGTGTAATTTTCCAGTATCAACTGAGCTCTCTTTCTGTACATGTTTTGATTTGCCCCAAATTCCACAAAATACTTAACAGCACCCAAAAATGGGTTTTCTGAGTTAGTTATGTAGTTTCTGTATGAGTCATAATCAACAAACATGGTTGACAAACTATGCAGCAGTGAGTCAAATGGGCAAGTATTATTGACCTTATACACATTATTATTTATATTAATGGTGTTCAAGAGATTCCCATTGCGCAGGATACCTAAAGGTTTTCATGTACAAGGATCATCAGTTATTTGACATATATTTGGATACAGCGTTAAATATGTTGGTCTCTTCTTGAAAGGTATGTTCAGAGGGGATAGTAAATCATTGGACTTCAACGACTTGTTATCACCTTCATTTTGTGCTATGGGAGTATGTACAATTTTCAGTTGAGAGTTGGTTTTACCCCGCCAACATTCTTTTCCCTAAGCTCTACCACACTCTGTTCTGTGTTCCTACTTTCAAAAACACTTGTTTCTTTCATAGATTGTTGAAGGGGCAGGAGAGTGTCTGTCAGCTTCTTTATGTGTTCACTAACCACTTCTTTTTCATGACTTTTTTCCTGCTGCCCATGTTTGTCTTTGGCAGATTCATCGATGACCTCTTCCTTTTCCAATGTTACTAAAGTGTTACTTTCTGTGACATGTACAGCAGCTGCTATTTTTGAGCGCCTACACAGAGCACTTAAATGCAATGCAACAAATTTGTCAACTCGCATTGGAGTTTGAATATGCTGAAGAATGGAGTTCTTCAAAAGGCCAAAATCTCCCTCAACTGATGCAGAAGAGGCTGTTTTATTTGGTGATTGAAAAACTGGTTGCATCACAGATGTCCAAATAGGAAAATACTTCAGAAGGTGAAGTAGTTTATGAGAAAAATCTGGACAGAAGTAAGGGTTTGGTTGTTCCCCCTGTTCTAGACTTGCAGTTTCTGCTTCTTGCACAATGTCATTTAGCCAACCTGACAGTGGCTCACTATAGCTCTTTTCATTTTCATCACTCAGCATTTCAGTCTCCTGACAATTCCCAATATACTCATCAATAATTCTCAAATTCCCAGTCTCTATGCAATGGCAAAGGTATGCCTTTGATGATCTATATTTTGATGTTTCACGATCACTGACGTTACCTGTTGTCTCAGATGCACAAAGAATAAAGGTACTGAGAACAAGCTGTTTAAGAATGTCAAATGATTCACACTTCACCAGAAGTCCAACACATCGTATATAGAACTTCCTCACAAGTTTTGCATTTTCTTGGAAAGCACTTCTACCGACATACAGTTTTAATCAGGTAGGCAACTTCTCCTCGTATATAGCATTTTGGTTTTTCACTTTTATTGCCAAGTAGGAGGAACAAGCGAGCCCTCAAGTATGTGTTAAGGCTACAGTCATTTAGAGCTCGTGACAATGCACCAAGTAATGCATGGTAAAAGTCGCAGACACATTCTTTAGGCAATGTCTGTACATCCTTTATCCATTTTTCCAGCCAAAAAGTTATAGTTGGAGTATCTTGAGTTTCACTCAACATTTGAGATACTCATTTGTGTATTTTCAAAGTTAATAACAATCTCATGTAAAAAAATATGAGCAGACAATTTATTTTCTCGTTTTATTTTGAATACCAAACTCCCTGTGGCATCTCCTTGAACACGAGGGAAGCAATGCTTTGAACAATACTTCTTAAAAATATATATTTGTTCCTTTGACCAATAATTAACAAAAAAACCATCATATGAGATAGTATGAATATCTCCTGCATACTTATGAGTACTCTTCATCTGAGACAGTGATAAAACTGGATCTTTCAACTTTGGTGCACCAAACATCCTATCCATAGCTTCTTGCCTAGCATCTTGACAAATTCTTAGTGATGGTATGGTTGGTGGTTCCTTTTCTCCAAATGCTATTTCGGAATCAATTGTTTCTCGTCTCCAATCGTAGGGTAAAGTTTTTAACATTTCTTCTCCAAGTTTCCTTCTCTTCTCACCTCTCAACTGATTTTTTTTGGAATGTGGTATGGGTCTTGTGTCAGGTGCTCGAACATGAAGAATTAAAGTGTTTCCCAGATCAGGTTCCTCTTCTGCATAAATATGCACTGCTGCTTTGCACTCTGTGCAATGCCCATCTGCACTTAAGAACTTTCTTGCTTTGTTTTCACCCACACAAACTTTGTTCCTCCTAAAGGAGAAGGCACATGGGAGTCCATGCTGTTTTAAAAGAACCTCTGTGATAATAGAAGTCCATGCATGTTTTTTGAGCACCATGTGCCTCTTTTTGCTGTCACCTTCATTATAGAACACAGTTTTGGGCTTGATCTCTAAGTATTGGTTATAAGGGATTAATACATGCCATAGAAATGTTGGTTCTTGTCCCTGTGTGCGCACAAAGCCTCCCTCTGAAGAGTGTTCCTCTAGAGAGTTTGTCAGGCCACAACTCCTTAATTTCTGTATCTTTTGATTGAGGCAAGATGTTAAGTTCCATACGTAAGTACATCTGCAAATCATATCTATTTTGAAATACATAGTCATGTATCTGTTTGGGTTTAAATATAGCCTGGGAAGTTTCTGATTCTTCCATTAAGGAGCTATATTTCTGCAAGGCGGGGTGAGAACATACTTCCCTCCAGATAGGATCAGAGGCTGATTTTAACTGTCCATTAGCATTGAAAATGCCAGGATAAGATTTTAATGTTTTTTTTAAAGTCTGACTATCAATAGAGGGTTTTCGTGGCATCTAAAATCAAAAATAGGTAAACATTAGAATGGATAAGCTAGTATGTTTTTTTCTTGTCACTAATAAGATATTACAAGCTATATGTCTAGTTTCAATAAACATTACTGCATGTAACATGGAAAGTGATCCTCGCCAATACACCATGGATATCTCAGTGTTTTGGTTGGAATTTCATTGTAATTTGAACTGTCATCAAAAAATAGATTTTGTTTAACAGGTTCCGCAACCTTTTTTTTAATTAATTTATGTTGTTTAAATTCTGTCATGCTGTGGCTGCTGGCCACAGCATGACAGTAACGTATGTGTGGCAGTGCGGTGTGACATCTGTTCCCCAATGCCACTTGGCACATTTTCCTATTGTGCACTTATTTGCTTAAGGGCTACAACACACAAACGAGTTTTGATGGGCGAATTCGTCCGTTAAAATTCGTTCTAAATTCGCCTGCAATGCTCCCCTATGGAGCAGCACACACGGACGAATTTAAGCGGGCGTCACACACGGCGATATCGTGTTCAATATTGCTGCTATTAGGTCGTAGCGGCGATATTGCACGGCATTCGCCGCATGTGACATCCTGACGCCGGCCGTCGCAAGGTTTTGGAAGTTCAAAAACCTTCCGACTGCGAGCGGGGCAAATCGCCGCGTGTGACACGGCGATGCGACGGCAGCAGAGACTCCTCTGAGCTATTCCTATGGAGCGGAAGCTCCGAGGACTCTCCACCCCCATCGCGTGACGTCACACACGACCGGCCTGCCTCCATCTCCTCACCGTCGGCTTGCAAGGTGTCAGTGTGTGACAACTCGCAGCCGTCGGCGGGCCTGCGATGCTGCGGTCGCGTCGCTATGTGTGACGTCCGCTTTAATTCTCGTCGGCGCCCGACGAGGCGCCGACGAGAATTAAATCAGTTGCATGCAGCTGATTTCTGAGTTCGCCCAGTGCTGTGAATGAAAGTGCTGGAAGGTTCAGAAACGGCGCCGGCAAAACGCCCGGCATGAGCGTCTGTGTTCGTCCAGCGTACTCGCCGGGTGAGTACGCTGGAAGAACACATAAACTCGTGTGTTCGAGCCCTTAGGTGGGATTTAATTTCCTAACACACAGCTCTCTACATCCATTCTCCTGCTGCCATCCATATCTGCATACATTGATCAGCAGATCCATACACACACTCATGCACAGATAAAGTTAGGACAATTACACACAGTAGATCAGTCCTTCCTGCATAGAAATATGCCATACATAGGAAATCAATACCTACCTTCACATTTAGTTAGTGAACACACTTGTACCAGGATGTGTTTCTCTGCCTGCTCTTATGACTGAAGTGAAAATGAACATCCAAAGAAAAGGTCACACACAGGGTCAAACAGAGGGTGGGATCAAAATCACTCAAAAGTTGATACATTGTGTTGATAAAAACTACATGCACATGTCAAAGGAGCTAAGTGGGTTTTCAAGCCTTTGCCCCACCTGTTTTTTCCACATGTGGTTTTCAATGGCATCATGCAGTGCTTAGGCCATGTTCACACATGTCGGATTTGATCCGGATTGCTCCGTTGGATTTTTCAGTCAAATTGTACCATCACTGCTTTTAAACCCAAGATTAACCCATAGGCAGCAATGTTAAAGCAATGTTAAATTGTAAAATCCCTGTGCACACTTGCAAGCGGAATTTTCCGTCCGGATTTGGCCGCTTGGACGGATTTTTCATTCCGCTGCATGGATTTTTCATTCCGCTGCATGGATTTTTCATTCCGCTGCATGATCTTGATTTTTTCATATCCGTCGCGGAACTCCATTGGGGTTAATGTTATGTCAAACTGCCACTCTCAAATTCCGCTGGTAAATCCGATGCCAAAAGCATTGCATCGGATTTACCAGCAGAATTTTGCAGAGAATCCGAGCGAACAAATCCGTCTCTATTCCGCCCAGAGTGAACATGGCCTTAGGGAGCTGATGAGCATGTGATAGGCTCCATCATGTTGTGCTCCTCTGTTCTGCCGCTATCCCTCCTGTTGCTTTTCCTGCCCTGTATTTAACTTTCAGGTAACTTTTGATATGACATAGAGGCATATCAAAGTTTATCTGTTGACTTAGGCTAAGTTCACACTGCTTAAATATGACACCTGTTTTGTCGGAACCGGAATTAAACTCTGAATGTGGTACTGCAGGGGTTCCTTGGTGTCTCCTACTGGCGGGGTCTCCCCTCCAGTGTCCTATGCCGGGGAAATGCCAGGGAACCACAGACAAACCCTGCAGTACAAGACCCACAGGTAGCCGACAGCAAGGGAGGCCATGAGTACCCGTGCTGCGGCTGCAGCGAAGCGGAAGGACGATGTGCAGGGGAGCACTGCTCACCGGCATCCCTCTGTTGTGGTGCTATAAGGATTCCCTGAGCTTTCCTGCTGGCAGGGTGACATCACCCCACCAGCGTTCTGCAGCCTGGGGAAATCCCAGGGAAACCCCTTCAGCACCATACATCACATGCTCACATTGGATTACAGAACAGGTACTACCAGGGGTCAAGTTCTGGGAAAAAAATGTGGGAACTCACCCAAGATTTCCTACTTGCCCCCACTCTGATCAGAGTTACACTAACATCGTAATGAGATAATACTGCCACACTGTGACTGAATAAACACCATGCAAGGACCAATATTACCCCTAAACAATGACCATAGATAAGCAGAAACTAGCTACACAGCACTCTGCAGACCGCAATAGTGATTATGTTACCTTTAGTCCTCTTTCACATGATCATATGTGTATTGCGCGCATTAAAAATGCAGCGATGTCACTGCGTATTTACCGTCGCATTTCACGCAGCCTTAGTGATTTGTATTAATGGGCTACAAAATAGAACATGCCGTATTTGTTTTTCACGCATTTGACGCATATGAGAATAAACCCATCTATGGGTACATTTCATCGTGAAATACACATGCGTGAAAAACACAGCTCATTACACGACAAAAATAAGATCATGTGAAAGAGGCCTTATATCCATCCAATGGTCACATGCAATGTTTGCTGTTACTGGGGTCACTTGCTCTTCATATTTCTAGTCAAGACCGCCACAATGATTTTTCCCAGCCTCTACTTGTCTCTGTAGTATTTTGCATTCAGACAGCTACGGGTTAGACCCCCCAGAAAAAGAGCGTAAATATCTCGGGAACGAAAGGAGATCTAACGTTAATTTTTGCTAATCAAACCGGATCTAACGAATATCTATCAGAATCCATCCAAAAAACAGGCAATTTCAAAAGAGGGGGGCTAACCCGTAGCTAACCCCTCACCTGACACCCCCAATATCTCGGGAACGAAAGGAGATCTGACGTTAATTTTTGCTGATCAAACCGGATCTAACGAATATCTATCAGAATCCATCCAAAAAACAGGCAATATCAAAAGAGGGGGGCTAGCTACGGGTTAGCCCCCCCAGAAAAAGATCGTAAATATCTTATTTTGTAGAGGAGATCTAACGTTAGTTTTGGTTGATCAAACCGGATCTAACAAAGATCTACCGTATATACTCGCGTATAAGCCGAGTTTTTCAGCCCAAAATTTGGGCTGAAAAGTCCCCCCTCGGCTTATATGCGAGTATATAAAAAAAAATAAAAAAATACCGCAGCAGCCCCGGAGGTATACAGGCCCCCCATCAAGTTCCAGGGCCCCCCCACCTTGCGCGCAGCCTGTAAAGGAAAATCATACTTGCCAGAGTCCAGTCGCGCCGTCCGCAGCTGCCGACATGACGATCCCGGGCTCCATTCAGCGTCTTCCGCATTTCCTGTAGTCGCGGGCAATGACGTCATTGCCCGCGCGCACAGGAAGTCGGAAGCCGGAAGACGCTGAATGGAGCCCGGGATCGTCATGTCGGCAGCTGCGGACGGCGCGACTGGACTCTGGCAAGTATGATTTTCCTTTACAGGCTGCGCGCAAGGTGGGGGGGCCCTGGAACTTGATGGGGGGGCCTGTATACCTCCGGGGCTGCGGCTGTATACAGCCCTGGGGCTGGGGCTGCGGCTGTATACAGCCCTGGGGCTGCTGCTGTATACAGCCCTGGGGCTGCGGCTGTATACAGCCCTGGGGCTGCTGCTGCTGTATATACCTCTGGGGCTGCATCTGGGGCTGCATATGGGGCTGTACATGGGGCTGTATATGGGGTTGCATATACCTCTGGGGCTGTATATACCTCTGGGGCTGTATATGGGGCTGTATATGGGGCTGCATATACCTCTGGGGCTGCATATACCTCTGGGGCTGCATATACCTCTGGGGCTGCATATGGGGCTGCATATACCTCTGGGGCTGCATATACCTCTGGGGCTGCTGTATACTACCACTGGGGCTGCATATACCTCTGGGGCTGCTGTATACTACCACTGGGGCTGTTGATGTATATACCACTGGGGCTGCTGCTGCTGTATATACCTCTGGGGCTGCATCTGGGGCTGCATATACCTCTGGGGCTGCATATACCTCTGGGGCTGCATATACCTCTGGGGCTGCATATACCTCTGGGGCTGCATATACCTCTGGGGCTGCATATACCTCTGGGGCTGCATATGGGGCTGCATATACCTCTGGGGCTGCATATACCTCTGGGGCTGCTGTATACTACCACTGGGGCTGCTGATGTATATACCACTGGGGCTGCTGCTGCTGTATATACCTCTGGGGCTGCATCTGGGGCTGCATCTGGGGCTGCATATACCTCTGGGGCTGCATATACCTCTGGGGCTGCATATACCTCTGGGGCTGCATATACCTCTGGGGCTGCATATGGGGCTGCATATACCTCTGGGGCTGCATATACCTCTGGGGCTGCATATGGGGCTGCATATACCTCTGGAGCTGCATATACCTCTGGGGCTGTATATACCTCTGGGGCTGCTGTATACTACCACTGGGGCTGCTGCTGTATACTACCACTGGGGAGGCTGCTGTATACCTCACTGCTGGGGGTTGTATACCTGTGCTGGAGTCCACCCTCGGCTTATACGCGAGTCAATAAGTTTTCCCAGTTTTTGGGGGCAAAAGTAGGGGGGTCGGCTTATACACGGGTCGGCTTATACACGAGTATATACGGTAACAAATGGAATCCTTTTTTGACCAAGTGCTCTATAAGGGGGAGCTAACCCGGGGTTGGTGAGATAATATACAAGACACTGTTTGTTTTCTCACACCATTTGGATCTTTAAGGTAGTAGTATTGTTTTATAGCTACCAGCAAATGTTTCATCTGTGAAGTCACATTAGAACCTTTGCAAATCCACCTGTACTGATCATACTTGAAATCCATTTGATTTTCTCTTTCCAGTGATTGTGAGCAGTACACATATACTTCTCCTCCTTTAGGCAATGCAACTGGCATTGAAGTAACTTTTGCTTCATTTAGTTCGATCTTGCTAAGAAGTTTGAAAACTTCATCAAATGGTAATTGCTCATGTACCCCGATCATATATGGGGTGATTGTAGGTGACATTTTTCAGATTTTTCTGAACGATCTACCTCAGCCAGCAACAGTGAGTCGTTCTATGATCATCTCACTACAATCATAAATCCTAAAATGGAAGGCAATCTGTCACCATTTTGACCTTTGTAAAGTAGACAGGTATGATTCTTTTCAGTAGTCTATAACCAGTATTCCCATATGAATACCTCTTCTCAGATGCCTTGTTTTTGAGAAATCATCTTTTATCAGTTCACATAGATTAGCTGTTTCCAACCATGGGTTGATGTTGCCTGGAAGATAACTCTGGCTGCCGCCAGAGCTTGTTTTAAATGAGGAGGGAGTTACCAGCGTGAGACAAGTAACTGACACAGAACAAGAGAACTTACATTTAACTTCTTGCAAACACATTTTTTGCAGCTCACTGAGCTCTGCTATATTGAAACAATGTTGCACCCTGGCTGCCTGTGAGATGGAAGCTGAAAGGTAACCTATAAGGTAGTTTACAGGGGCGTAACTAGAACTGGCAGGGCCCCATAGCAAACTTTTGAACGGGGCCCCCTCCAAGACACGCCCCCAATGACACGCCCCCTTCAAGACACACCCCCTTACTGATAATGCATACATGAGTCACATTAAGTGCCAAAATTAGAAATAATGTAACAAAATTGTTCCTAATCCTGAATCTCAGTCAAGACAATCAAATCAGTTAAGCACTCATAATTGTAGATTTTATGTTGCTTACTTATGGAAATACAAAGACATAATAGATCTTTAAACACTTACCTGAAACTTGAAGTCCTACCAAGGAGATGATAAGCGTCTAAACTTTCGTGCTTGATTACATGTTCTAACTTCTAAAATGTATAAATTCAACCTAAAACCAAAAAGAGTCAATTATTAAACCATCATAAAGTACCTCAAAGTAAACTAAAATAGCAGTATAACATTCAGTTAAAATGTACTACTTATTTTTAAGCTTAAATGCGACGCGAACCAACAAAACTCACTTGAAACTTTAGCAGAAACAACTTGTTTTCATCTCTTGAAAAGACATGCCATTTTAAAACATATTCCAACTTATAACATTTCTAAGTGCCAAAACGAGGGAACCTAAAGGGCAAAGAAAAAGTTTAAAGTAATCTATATGTACCGTTTTGTTTTATACATTTATAGAGCTAGCAATTTCGGTTACAATTCTACTTTTAAAACTTAAATTCCTTACTTACATTTGCAAAACTTGAACTCCAACAGAGTTATAAAAGGTTGAATCAACCTAAAAGAATAGTAACAATAACACAAGACACTGTAAAGACCACTAAATGGTCAATAATTTAGGCACCTAATAATCAGAATAGAGAGACCAAACTAAGGGGAAAAACCTTGTTTGCTTTACCTAGTAGCGACATTGGCAGATGAGCTTGCCTACTCCAACAATACCGCTATGCTAGATATCAGCAAAGTGTTGGTTTACTCATGATTTCAGCTTCCCCTATATTGCCACATTTGAAAGCAACAGGCTTTCTCAATGGCTACTGTCACCCTTTTAACAATGTTAAGAGTTACATATACAGTGAAAACTCTCCAGACCATCAGTTTGAAAAAATATACCTCTTGCACAGACCAGATTTCTTGTGACAGACTACAAATTCCATAACATATCATGCATGCTAGCCACTTTCTAAGGGTATGTGCACATATGCCGGGTTTGTGCCGGTGGGCGGCTGGGCCGACCCGCCAGGAAGCTCTGCAGCCGTCCACCGGCTTCCTGGCGGGTATGTGCGGCGGGTGATGGGCGGGTGCGCAGCGGGTTAGTGGCGGCGGTTATGCAGCGGCTGGAAGCAGCACATGATTCTGCTTGCAGCCGCTGCAGAACCGGCCGGTTTATAGAACATGCACATTCGTTGCTAACCCGCTAGGAACCCAGCGGTTTAGCAACAGATGAGCATGTGTAAACCGCCGGTGTGTGCACACCGGGTGTCGGTTTCCATAGGTTTAATGTTAACCCAAAAGCCGCTTTTGGATTAACATAAATTTACATAAAACTCATGGAAACCGACCGGCGGTTTCCGCTGCTAAACCTGCACTAAACCTACCAGTGTGCACATACCCTTAAAATTACTACTTTTTAATTCAACTTTGCGATGGTCATCTCATAGTTGTTTCGCTGTATCTTGTCAACCCCTGACATTGTACAAAGTGCCACTCCCTTCAAGAGTGTAACTTAAAACCAAACATGCAATAGAACTTTAACTTGAAACTTTGGTAGTAAAACTTTGTTAGTTCAACAAAAAACTGAAACTGTTCAACTGTTAGTAGTCAAAAACCTTCCCAACTCCCAAAGAACTTTACACTAACCCACACCATTGTTTCTTACAGCACACGCCTGCGTGCCTTGACTTCAGCAAAAGTGTCCACAATGCTGTCTACATCTAGTTTCCTTGCCCTCTCATTTTCAATGCTTAGAATCGCAGGGCCAGAAAGTCTTTGCTCCGACATGGTACTCCGCAAGTAGTTTTTTATTAATTTTAGTTTAGAAAAAGATCTTTCAGCACTGGCTACTGTAACAGGTAGTGTTAAGAATAGCAGAAAGGCTACACACATCTGGCAGTGTGGATGAAAGGGCATTGTTGTCTACCAAAAGAAGGTGGACAAGGTCACTAACAGAGGAGGACTTTTGGATCTCTTCCCTTAATGCAGAGCGAAAACTAAGCAGTTGACAAGCGCTAAATCTTGTTTGTACATTTCCTGCAGATTTGCTGCAGTTTTGAAAAGATCATCATCAGATGCAGACAAAAGCATTTCAGGATGAATTATGCCAAAACGATTTAGAATCTGATCAAGTCCCCTAAATCTGTTTTGAAGCTGAGATGTAATAATGTCTAAACATGGAAAAAAAACTGTAACTTTAAAATGTTTTTCGGCATCACTTAAGCTCTCATCAATTGCCAACTCATCAAAATGACGTTTGATTTTTGGGATTCGTTTCTTTCCAAATTGTGATGCTATGCCCCACTGCTGGGCGAGTATTCCTGCAGTCTGTTTTGCTTCCTCAAACTGATTTCTGTATTCATTTAAATTGTCTGTAACATTTTTAATTAATTTGAATGCCTTTGACAAATCAATGTTTTTCGTTTGCAAAACTTTCGAAACTGCATCAATATTTTCCAAAATCTTTGTTTGAACAGCAACTAAAAATATGAACTCAAATGATTCTATTTTTTTTTTTTAACGACGATGCCTCTTCTCTTTCTTTTGTTTTCGTAGAGGTTATGATGATCTTTGACAGTGCTTGCAATACATCCATAAATCAGAAACGTAAGGCTAGGAGGGAGTCATGGCGTGACGACCAACGAGTGGGGCACAACTTCTTTAATGTCAAGCTCGATTTAGTTGAAAAAGAGGAAAGAATTTCCCACCGCCTTATACTGTCACCAAAAAATGTGTACAAATTCTGCCCAATGTCAAAAAAATTTCCTATTTCTTTCATATTTGCCATTGAATTTTGCAGTACCAGATTAAGATTATGTGCTGCACAGTGCACATAAAAAGCATTCTGCTCTTTTTCAGAAATTCTGGCCTGCACTCCCGAGTATATGCCACTCATTGTGGCAGCTCCATCATATCCCTGGCCACGACACTTTTTTAAAGATAAGCCTTTGCTCTCTATACAGCCAATGATGTCATTTTCTATGCCCGCAGCACTCTGATCTTTCACAGCATGAAAACCCAGAAACAATTAATTTTCACATTAGTTGCTCTTCTGTTCTCATCTCTGGCTACAGAAACATAGCGGAAAACGTGGCTTAGCTGATCAACTTTTGAAATGTCCTGTGTAGTATCCATGATGACAGAGTAAAATTGTGCCTGTTTAATATCGGAGACTACCGTATATACTCGTGTATAAGCCGACCCCCCTACTTTTGCCCCCAAAACCTGGGAAAACCTATTGACTCGTGTATAAGCCGAGGGTGGACCCCAGCACTGGTATACAGCCCCCAGCAGTGTGGTATACAGGCCCCCCCAGTGGTATACAGGCCTCCCCAGTGATAGTATACAGGCCCCAGCAGTATATACAGCAGCCCCAGTGGTATATACAGGCCCCAGCATTATATACAGCAGCCCCAGTGGTATGAAGCAGCCTCCCCAGTGGTATATACAGGCCCCAGCAGTATTACAGCAGCCCCAGTGGTATAAAGCAGCCTCCCCAGTGGTATATACAGGCCCCAGAAGTATTACAGCAGCCCCAGTGGTATACAGCCCCCCCCATCAGTGGTATACAGGGCCCCAGCTGTATACAGCAGCCCCAGCTGTATACAGTAGCCCCAGCGGTATACAGCCGCCCCTATCAGTGGTATACAGGGCCCCAGCTGTATTGTATACAGCAGCCCCAGCTGTATACAATAGCCCCAGCGGTATACAGCCCCCCCTCCCGTGGTATCCAGGGCCCCCCTTTGCTGCCGCACACCTGTAAAGTAAGCCATCATTATACTTATCGCTCTCGCTGCTGCTGCTCGGTCACCGCGCTCCTCCGGGTCTTCATGCTTCCTCCTCCAGCGCACAGACAATGACGTCATTTCCTGTGCGCCGGAGGTGGAAGCATGAAGACCTGGAGGAGCGCGGTGACCGAGCAGCGGCGGCAGCGAAAGCGATAAGTATAATGATGTCTTACTTTACAGGCTTGCGGCAGCGGGGGGAGCGCCTGTATACCACATACCACGGGGGGGGGGGTGCTGTATACTGCTGGGGCTACTGTATGACTCGTGTATAAGCCGAGGGGGGGGACTTTTCAGCACATTTTTTATGCTGAAAAACTCGGCTCATACACGAGTATATACGGTATTTCCTTCTGTACTTGTTGGGAAAGGATTTCAATGATCTCATTTTGGAGTTGTGGGCTCAGATATTTTATTGACCTCTGGGGCATTTGAACAAGTTCTTTTAGAACCGGATCATACTCTGCAAGAAGCTGAATTATGGAGAGAAAATTCCCATTATTAATTTCACCTAAATGCTCTCGATGGCCACGAAATGGTAAATTGGCCATTGACATAGTGAATGTCACATTTATAATTCTTTGGAGAACTTGCCTCCAAAAATTATTTTCTCGCCTGATTAGCTTCTCATTTTCCTCATCTATAGTACCCTGTTTCCTCCACTGGTCATACACCATACAAGCTTCAATGTGGGCATTTGAGCTCTCATGGGTATGAATTTTTTATTTTAAATTCTTCAATTTATTAATTCCTTTTGCCCAGGCTGGTTCGAAACCTTGCTTTTTCCGATCCCCAAACAACTAGCATGGTTCACAATACACAGCATTGAGTTTGGGGGAATAACACAGCCACATGACAGGAATTTTAAGTCCTGTTTGTGTGATTCTTTAATAATATTTTTCACAAAAACATCTTTTGTCTGTATCATGATCTCTGGGAAAAGGACTAGAAGGCCTACATAGACCCTGGGAGATAATGAATGTTTTTATAGTGGGATCCAAAATGGTAACAGGATAATTAGCCCGATCAGTTACATACTTCTCAGTAACAGCAGCATCTAAAATGTTGCAGGTAGAGGTGCTTGCAGTTTCACTGCTATGCATTGGCTCATCTGAGGTGGGGTTGATGGCTTGTAATAGGCTCACATCACTCTTGCATACACTACTACTAACTTCATCTACTAAGTTAGGATCATCCACAGCAGATTGGCTAGTGCTGGCAAACTCCTCCACCTGGGTTTCCACATTAACAATAGGATCACAACTTTCTAAACTTGCATCTTCCACAACAGATGCCATAGGGGTATTAGAGCTTTCACCCACAGCTTTAGGGGCTGAAAAGAAACTACTAATTTAATTATTTTTTGACTTTTCAGATCCTCTTCCTTCTTCTTTTTACGGTTCTGAGCGCCACTCTGATGGTGATATGTTGACATAGTGATTAATCGTGTGCGACCTTTGCACTTTGTCTGCAAGAATAAAGCACCGCATATAAACAACAGATCCATAATATGACTAGGTGTTAGCAGTCTGACGCCACCAGTTTATATTAAACTACTAAAAACAGATATTTCGGCAAAATAACAGCTAGTGCTACACAAGCCCTTACTTACCTTTGTAATAAACACTGAAAGAGGTATTCCTATCTCAGCGCTCCAGGGGTGGGCCGCCTTGGACCAGAGGCGGAGCCAGGCCACTATGGTGTGATACAACCCCATTAACCACCGTCCACCAGCAAAGTTAGAACTAACTAATGAAATGCAAGGTGAGGGCCGACATTGCATGGAAGTGCGGGGCTGCAGCCTGAAGCATTTTAGACCACCTAGTCACACTGCATAATTGAGAATGGAGGATGCAGGTGCAGGAGTAGACCAAGATGCGTTCTTGAATCTTTTATCCACTCCAACGTGCTGCCTGTGCTGTGGGGCAGTGCAGCCCAAGCTGATGATGAGCCACCCGTGAACCAGTTCAGGACTTCACTTGTCTTCTCTCTCTTCTCTTCTCTCTCTCCCTCTCCCTCTTTCTTCTTCTCTTCTCTTCTCCTCTCTCCTCTCCTCAGTCTCCTCTCCTTCCTCGTGACTGGGGTCCGGGCCCCCCACAAGCGCCGGGCCCCAAAGCGACCCTACGTCTGCTATGCCGGTAGTTACGCCCCTGATAGTTTAGATCACCTAAAGCTGGTTTCACATCACAATTTTTTCCTGTCTGTGGAGATGCTATTTTTTGCAGAATCCCACTGCCAGGAAATGATACCATTGGATATGACCTCTGAATGCCATTTCTGTGTCCGGGTCTGTGATTTTCACGTATTCGGACACAGAAAGCCTGAGCCTGCAAAGGCAAGCAAGCAGGGCACTTTCACTCCTGCAATGTATATACATATATCGAGCCCTAGGCCCTGGAGTACTTGGGTATCAGGCTCAGTGGGTGTTTTCATCAAGATGTCATGGGTGGCAGCGCCTCAGCCCGTGGCCTGTTGACACTTCAATATGGGGTGTATGTACAGGCGATAAGAGTTTGTCATGTGACACCACCTGTAGTACCTTGTGATGGGTCACCAGCGCGCCACAGTCCTCCGGAGGTAGATAGTAATACGGCTAGGGTGGTAAAGCTCCCTACAGAAGGAGCTGGGCCTCCGGGGCAGCGTAGTGTGAAAGGAGCAGCTTGGAGTGGAGCTTGAGGTCAGGGTAGGGAGTGGTGGAGCAGTCTATATGGGCACCAGGAACGGAGAGGAATGACGCACACACACTGTAGTAAGTCTCTTTTACCTTTTTACTGGTGGTATTAGCAGGTAAAGGCATCCAGGGCACTGTCGGGTTACCAGGTGCCAGGAGCTTCCACAGCAAGTGGGTATAAGGCCTCCTCAGCTTCGCTGCAGTTACCGAAGCCCTGTCTGCGTGCAGCCAGACTAGCCTCCTCCCTTCCTCTGGTCCTCTCTCCCTCCACCTGCGCGGTCCACGGGTTACCCTCTCTGACTACTTCTTTGTGATGCCTCACTGCGGTGTCTGGCTCCCTCTTTCTGGGTATGCAGGGGGACCGGGTGACTGACGTCTCCACGGTACGACGGGTTTTTCTGCAATCTTGGAGTAATCCTGCAGGTGCAGACCCCTGAAGTCCGGTACGTCTTGGGTGAATCTCCACCGGTTCCTCACTCTTTTGGCTCTGCTCCTTGCCTTCTGTCCCCACTCATAGGCTTGGCTCCATGTAGAAGGGCCACTCCGGGTCACTGGTTCGGGCCTAACCACTGCACCGATCACCAGGACGTCTTCGCAGCTCTCCTAGCGTCTGCCAACACTCTAACTAAACTCCTCCCCCAGCAGCAGTATTTATAGGGGACTTCACCTAAAGTCTAGCTCCCCCTACTGTGCGGGGTGGAAGGTGTTGCATGTAGTAGGTACCTGCTGTGGAAACCCACCTGTGCTGTACGGAAAGCTGTGGCTACCTGTTGAGCAGGGCGCCACACATACACTATATACATACAGTAGATACATACATTGCAGGAGTAAAGCAAGGGTTAAAAAAAAAAAAAAAAAAAAAAATCCTCACCTCTCCAGTGTTTGTCCTGCAATGCTCGCCATCTATTATGAGCTTAAGGACTGTGCAGGGCGGGGCTACATGATCAGCTGATCGGTCACATGACCACATCAGTTGAGCATCTAAATCTCCCACCCGCCTAAACCGATCGGCAGTGGGAGATTTAAACCGATCAGCTGATCGGGTAGCCCCGCCCCAACAGGCCTTAAGCTCGGAATAGATGGCGCGCATCATGGGACAAATGCCGGAGAGGTGAGGATTTCTTTTTTTAATGTTTAACACTTGCTTTAGTTCATTTTACTTCCGCAATGCATGTATATACATTGGAGAAGTGACATTAAACAGGAACAGAACAGTTTTAGTGTACTGAGCATGCTCAGTACTCTAAAATCGGGTCCGATAAACAATCCTGTGTTTTCTTGGACCTGTGCTCCATAGGCCCCCATGTTAATGGCTTGGATTGTGTCGGATCCGATTGTTTCCGATTTGGTCCGCTGTGCCCAAAATCGGAGTAGTCTCCTGAAATTGGGTACAGCAAAAAATGGGATAGAGTCGGATTTGTCACAGATTGGATGCCATTAAGGACAAATCCATGCAGATCCGTTGCCCATAGGGATACATGGGGGCTAAATCTGATCCGTTCCTGTCCGTTTTACAACAGACAGCCACGGATCCCCAAGAATCGCAATGTGAAACCTGCCTAATCTATCGCTACCTGTCCCTGTAGCTTCCTACTACATTTGTAATCATCCCTGTCTGAGCTAAATGTATTGTGTAATGCTTTAATAAATTCTTTTAATACCTTGTGTGGCACCATGCCATCCTCCTTGTCTGGTACTCGCGCCCCAGTGGGTGTATTAACATTGGCTCCAAGTGCACTCACAGCATCAGAAAGCTGTGTGCTTGTTCCAGCGATGATGCCGCTAGTGTGATTTTCGGTCCTGCGCATTGTGCTGCTATGATAGGTGCACTGTTGCAGTCTTCTGGGCATGTGCACTGCACACCATGAAGCCTCATAAGGGCTCCGCCATATTTTGATCCCCAGCCATGGTAACACTAGGCAGCTGGGGGCTGGAATTCTCAGTGTGGTAAGGCTCAAGTGTTCTAGGCCCCAGTGCCAACCACAGCCACCCCTGAAAATGGCACATTCATTGTAGCGCCATTTTCAGGTACTTTACCCGGCTCTTCTAGTGGCCCTGGTAGCGGTGGCAACCTGGGTAATAATAGGGTTAATACCAGCTTTGAATTATCAGCTGGCACTAAGGCCAAATTTCTTGATGTCAGGCCAAATTAGACCCAGCCACCATTACTTTCTAGAAAACCTTAAAAAAACACAATACAGAGATTTTTTTTTTTTACTATAAATGAGACACAAAACACATTAAGTGACTCCATCTTTATTAATAAAAAACAAAAAAACTTGCTTCGACGTAATCCACATGTCTTCTATGTCCAGCTCTGGACCAGAAGTGACACCACCGCACGTCATACCCAGAAAAGATGGATGCATTATAAATGCAGGCAGCGTGAAACAGGTTAACATTATTACACAAAATGAGCGATACGGTCATGGCCCAAAGTTTTGAGAATGATACAAATATTAATTTTAACAAAGTCTACTGCTTCAGTTTTTCTAATGGCAATTTGCATATACTCCAGAATGTCATAAAGAGGGATTAGCTTAACATCAATTACTTGCTAAGTCAATATTTGCCTAGAAAATGAACTTTAACCCCCAAAACACATTTCAACATCATTGCAGTCCTGCCTTAAAAGGAGCAGCTAACATCGTTTTAGTGATTGTTCGCCAGCCCTGTCCTCATCAACACCCACACCTGTGTTAATGGAACAATCAGTCATGATTAAGTAAGAATGACACCACTGGACACTTTAAAAGGAGGCTGGTGCTTGGTATCATTGTTTCTCTTCAGTTAACCATGGTTATCTCTAAAGAAACATGTGCAGCCATCATTGCACTGCACAAAAATGGCCTAACAGGGAAGAGTATCGCAGCTAGAAAGATTGCACCTCAGTCAACAATCTATGGCATCATCAAGAACTTCAAGGAGAGAGCTTCCATTGTTGTCAAAAAGGCTCCAGGGCGCCCAAGAAAGACCAGCAATCGCCAGGACCGTATCTTAAAACTGTTTCAGCTGCGGGATCGGACTACCAGCAGTGCCGAGCTTGCTCAGAAATGGCAGCAGGCTGGTATGAGTGCTTCTGCACGCACTGTGAGGCGGAGACTCTTTGAGCAAGGCCTGGTTTCAAGGAGGGCAGCAAAGAAGCCACTTCTCTCCAGAAAAAACATCAGGGACTGACTGATATTCTGCAAAAGGTACAGGGAGTGGACTGCTGAGGACTTGGGTAAAGTCATTTTCTCTGATGAATCCCCTTTTAGATTGTTTGGGACATCTGGAAAACAGCTTATTCGGAGAAGAAGAGGTGAGCGCTACCACCAGTCTTGTCTCATGCCAACTGTACTATCCCTGATATATTTTATAATAAATAATATATCGAGACATGTGGTTGACATTCATACCACAGAGCCTAGAATAATTATTTAAAGGACCTATATGAGTCCCTAATTCACAGACACATGTCTGATGCAGAAGATGGATACTATATACTATTAAATAATGGAGACGGAGACAAGGAACAACCAACAAGGGAACCAAAAACGAGGCGCGGAGAAGATGGTCAAATATCCTATTTGTAAACTGAAAATATTCTTTGTCAATTAATTTGCACAGCACTGTAACATAATATCATTCCCTCAACTCATACAAGTCCCAGCAATAAGCAAGGCATAAATAGCACACAGCCTCCCTCCACAGCTTCCATCTACCTCTGAGATACAATACAGCATGGTAGCTACTACTAGTTACTACTAATGCTATTACTATTTGCAACAGAAAGAGATTCTGCAGTAGCAAATGTCCCATGCGCAACAAACACATGAAAAAGTGTGTATTTCCTTGGGGGTTGGCACTGATGAAGATTCGGATGCTTTTCCCAGTCGGCACAATATGTGAAATCATAGTAGAGAGGTTCCCAGAGAAAGCAGCTCTCTTGATGGCAGGGGGACAGTGCTCTACTGCTGGCTTCAGACTGCCACATGGCAACTTTTACCGACTGGCACACACGTGTCTTACCGTGTAGCACACAAATCTTGATGAGAAGAGGTGTCATCAACAGCAGCTCCAGCCTGGAGTGCAGACATCGAAGTGTACCAGTGAGAACAGGGAATCAGAGCATCCACTTTAAGGTACCTATCACCAAAACATGGCAATCTCCGAATGTGGCGATCTCACTACCACATCGTCTGTGCGTTGCAGCGTGTGACAGGGCAATTTTAAGGCGAGAAATGGTGATGTGTCGCCTGATCGCCCTGCTCTGCTGAGAAATCAGGTGACTTTCCACCAGGCGATTTCAGCACATCATGACGTGTGAATGGGTGATAGCAATGTAGAAAGCGAGCTCAGACAATCTGGAAGAAATTCCAGAGGCGTGCCTGAGCGTTCTGTTTGGCGCTCCCCGTCTGCCTGCATTGATGGCAGCTCATGCGTTCCCATTGGCTGCCATGGCAAAGGCGCCATATTTGATGATCTTTGTGTTCTTCACCAGACTCATTTTCTTCATCTTCTTCTTCACAAGTGTATGCAAAGGCAAAGCACGAGCATCAGGGAGTAGCGCATCAGAGTAATACTGTGTGTATGATGCTTGTATGTCCTCAATAAATTCGTAATAGGCCAAAACATTGGTGTATGCAAACATACACAGAAAAATATGTTTAATAATACAAGTGTCAGTGTTTTTTGCCGAAATGTGACAACCAACAATGTTCACCAAACACAAATGTAAAAGCCATATGTCACCCCCAAATAAAATAGTCACGCATGTACGTTCTCCAGTTGTCACGCACGCACATCACCCTGCAGTTCGTTCTTGGTATGTTGAGGTGACGTGACGGCATCCCTGAAAGTCACACTACTCTGTAGCGCCAAAAGTTGTGCAGTCCCTCAAGTGTCCTCTGCGTAACGAGCCTGCGCAATGATGTATGTCGTTGTGTCACGTTGGGCCCTGCCTTCCAGGTACTTTCCCTTCCCCTGCAGAGGTAGCCATGGCATCAGGACAGAGAGCTGCAGCATGGGGCTAGCCAGAGCTGCTCATTCTGATAGACATCCTGGACAGCTGGGATTATTGGTGCCACCAGCACCCACGTCTCCGCAAGCAGGCCATCCTGCGTAAAGTAAAGAGGGCCCTGCTGAGGAGACTGGGAGTGGAATGCGTCACCCAGCAGATCCAGAAGAAGGTGGCAGACCTCAAATACAAGTGTCCAGCCCGCATTGACACCATCCGGGCACGGATCAGGAGGCTGCGTGGTGAGTATTTGTGACATTTTCAACACATGGAAGTGTAGCCTGTCAGATAGGTACCCTGATCACCTGATGTTGTGCCTTATCCCTCTGCATCTGCTGGTTAGTCAAAAAGCAACAGGAAAGTGCACACTACAACTATGTGTTGCCATTTCTGATGTGAACATACTCATCATATCACTATATCAACACACATAGCTGGATAGTAAGGCTGAAGTTAACATGTACATCATGTCTTCAGCACCATGACACACACAGTCAATATTACCATGCTGTGTCACATAGCCTGTCACACAATGTTGTTGGGAATGCCAATATATCCATTACCAAGTTTTAATTTTAATAATGCCACATGAGCAGTAAACCACCTTAGCCCTGTGTGGTCATGTGCATCTGTACATTACTCTGCATGGATATGGATGTGTCAGTATAGTTGTTATCATTAGTCACAACGATTTGTGCAGCCCAATATTCCATCATGTAGGCCCATCATCAACAGCATAGCTCTGCACACACAACATTAATGACCCAATTGTCCTGTCAAAGGCCCTGTTCATATGGTTTTATTGAAAATTTTGAATTATCCTGGATTTCAGTTATTAGAGAGCAATTTCGGTTGGGAGCTTAGATTGGGATATGGAGGTGGTAATAAAAAGTGCTCACTTTTCCATTTTTCAACAATCAGACTCCACCTCCTTCAAAAATAGCCAATAATTAGTAAAAACAAACTTACTTCACTACAATGGGAACACTATACGATAAAAATTGAACATCACTGAATCACTGTTTTTTGATACATAGAATGTAAAATCTATTTTCATAATTAACATTTCTCACCTTCTCTAACTCCAATTCTGTTTCCAACATCACTCACACCTAGATCTCACTCCGGATCAACAATCCCTGGTCAGACA
The DNA here is from genome assembly GCA_033576535.1 of Allobates femoralis. NCBI lineage: Eukaryota > Metazoa > Chordata > Amphibia > Anura > Aromobatidae > Allobates > Allobates femoralis. The sequence goes on along the minus strand of JARQOC010000006.1, from coordinate 397,429,856 downwards.
AGCTGTAGATGTCTGCAGAGAGCAAGTACATCCCAAGCAGACACAACCTAAAGTTTACTTGTTAATGAAGTAGACAATATATAATTCTTAACAATATGATATTTTATCATCCCTTAATACATTGCTGGTCTCGATCTGCTCCCAAAACGTTTTGTTATGAAAATAATGATGATGTAATAACTTCTCTATTGTAATGTCATAACTGGATATGACATCTTTACATCATATCCATCACAAACAGTAACCAGAAAACATGTTGGTTTATTACTTTGTAGGAACAAAAGTATTCAGTATTGTGCAGGCTGTATCACTATTCATCCATATCTTCTCTATACATGAGCCACAGGCATAGCCCAAGACCAGTCTATATCTCACTGTCTCCTAATCAATATAATATTATCTATTTACATTAAATGTCCTCCTCGCAAAGAAAAGCCATCATTTCAATGCGTGCGTCCTTAATGTATAGGCTAGTCTTCATATTTTTCTCCTGACATCTGGAGATGTAGCTCACATTATTATAATGCAGTGTCATCATATCCATCCTGCCGTTGGCTTACGTTAAACATTACACACACTTATATATTGTGCAATAAAATGGCCTCATTACTCCACCTGTCATCTCCGATGATGAGAAAGACTTGAGTTTCTTTTCCATTTTAAAATTTGCTGTATCTGGTAGCTTGTCAATTATATCTAGACATCCCATTGCTGATCATCGGCAATTTCTTCTCTGCTGATTACATTTGTCCAGGGTCTGTTATTACAGCGATACAGACATCTGGAGCCAGCAAAGAATGTTCACTTAAAGCATTTTCCAATGCATTATATCAAAATATTAAATCCTGTGCCCACTAGTATGTTCCACTAGATAACTCACTGTGACTGTTCCCAATAAATAAAATGGACTAAGAATTACCAGTAAGTTCTCTTGCAGACCGTCAACATAAAATGAGAACGAGCTGTCTGGTCTCGGACGCTCTTCCCAGCACATAATTGTTTGTTTCTCTTGGGGTTGCCAGTAATGAAATTGATAATTAAACATTCTAGGTGTCCACAGCTTAGTCAATTCTGGTAAGGATGTGGTTGCTGACTATTGTATGGAACTTAAGGCCCCGTTACACCTGCCGACACCGCCGGAGATGGCGGCGACTGGCGGGTGTGGGCACAATTTTGGCGCCCCGCCAGCGTTGCCTCCCCCGTTTACATGGGGAGACATCTCCGGCGATGGGCTGGCAAGCTCAGAGGCTGCATCGACGCCGGGTATTTCTCAAAACCCCAGCGGCGATGCAGGACAATGGGAGCCTATGGCTCCCATCCCCTGTCAGCTCGCCGGCGGCTGGTTACATGGGATGATGTGTACACATCGCCCCAGATCGGCCGCCTGGTTTCACATCACTGATGTGAAACCAGTCGAGCTGTCACAGCCGCCGACATCGCCCCTTTACATTAGGGGCGATGTCGCCGCTGATAGGCCACGCCCCTACGTCACCTATGTAATCGGCGGCGATGTGGACTAGTATGACGGGGCCTTTAGATGATGTCAGTTTTAAAAAAAAAATTATTGGACAAAATTTTTTTTTTTTTTTGAATGCCATGTCTATTTATCTAAGCTATTGAAAAATCAAGGAATTTATCTTGCATGATTAAAGGTAAATTAGAAAAAAAAATAAAGACTTGTCAAAGTTTGTGTACCCCTAAATTGTATAAATTAAAATTAACGTAAAAAAAAATATAGAAACAAGCTTTCTTACATGCCACAACTGTACATGGTGACCTCACACACGCCACAACTGTACATAATGACCTCACACACGCCACAACTGTACATGGTGACCTCACACACGCTACAACTGTACATGGTGACCTCACACACGGCACAACTGTACATGGTGACCTCACACATGCCACAACTATACATGGTGACCTCACACATGCCACAACTGTACATGGTGACCTCACACATGCCACAACTGTACATGGTGACCTCACACATGCCACAACTGTACATGGTGACCGGAAAAATGTAAACAAAAAATGCCAAAATTCCTTAATGTTAAAGTTAAAGAGTTTTTTTTTTATCTTAAGTGCAGCACTGTAGTGATGATTTAAATGTCCCCTCTCCCTTGTGTTATACTCATCCTCCGCCACCTTCATCCTTTTCCAACAGCGCTTCAGTAGGTCTGCAGTAAAAAGTGACTAGCCGGCAGCTTCGGTGCTTCATGGAGTACCCCGGAGGTCACTCTTCAATGAGTCTGTATGATAGCCTCATTCTGGCTCTTATAGAGTTACTCTCATACAGAGACGCATGCACTGACACCTGCACCATTTTATTGAAGAATTCAACCGCAACGTGGACATAGCGCTGCACACACGCTGTCCATCCTGGCTTTGAACAAAAGGACGCATTCAGCATTATATTATAGATTATTAGTTATGCATGATGAGGGTCTAGTTGTCCATAGCAACCAATCAGAGCTCAGCTTTCATTTTATCTCAGCAGCTTCAATGCTGAAAGTTGCTATAAGCGATATTATACCTAATAATGCATTAGATGTATAAAATGTATAGATATAACAATGCTGTTTAACAGAGGTGTGTGAATGGGGATGAAGAGTGGACATGTATTTTAAAGCGACCTAATAGGAGATTAATGCTGCCAGAACTGCAAAGTAATGGAGCTAGAATGAAACCAAATTGGAGAGTCCTCAGTCACTATCTGAAGTGTAATGTCTAGTTTAAGAACAATCTTGTTCTCAAATGTTCCTCTAAGAAATGTTAACATCTGCCCTATAACTAATTGTGTAAATGGATTTTGGAAAATCGAAACTTTGATGTTGCTAATATTTATAAGCAAATCAGGTTGTGCGCCAAGCAGTAAAATTAAAACTGTTCTTCTGCACCTCAATGAATGTTTTATTATTTAAATGTTATTTAAAAGCATCTTAGCCCTGGCAGATTACAGAGTCCCTCCTCTCCGCTGTGTGAGGAAAGTGTACTGACTAGTATACCTTCCATTGTCTACACAGCCCAGGCGAAGCACAGATAACGGCATGCTAAATTGACATCATCCTCTTTGCGCATCTTGGTTTGCCCATAACCCAGGTAATGGGTAACGTTCCTTCCATTATGGTTTTGTGACTCTTTAAAAATGAACTATATATATATTTGTGTATGCCACATATATTGGCTGTTACTCCCTTGTTGTATTGTGTTATTTAATTAGAAATGGGGTGGGAAAGGTTCAATTGTTGGCTTATGTCTAATGTGCAGCTAATACATAGTAACATAGTAACATAGTAACATAGTTTTTAAGGTTGAAGGAAGACTTTAAGTCCATCTAGTTCAACCCATAGCCTAACATGTTGATCCAGAGGAAGGCAAAAAAAAACCCATGTGACAACACTAATCTCCACATTGGGGGAAAAAATTCCTTCCTGACTCCAGATACGGCAATCAGACTAATTCCCTGGATCAACGCCCTATCAAAGAATCTAGTATATATAACTGGTAATGTTATAGTTTTCAAGAAAGGCATCCAGGCCCTTCTTAAATGTTAGTAGTGACTCACTCATTACAACATCATGTGGCAGAGAGTTCCATAGTCTCACTGCTCTTACAGTAAAGAATCCGCGTCTGTGATTATGATTAAACCTTCTTCCCTCCAGACGTAGAGGATGCCCCCTTGTCCCAGTCTCAGGCCTAAGAGTAAAGAGATCATTAGAAAGGTCCCTGTACTGCCCCCTCATATATTTATACATTATTATAAGATCACCCCTAAGCCTTCGTTTTTCCAAGCTAAATAACCCCAAGTTTAATAACCTGTCTTGGTATTGCAGACCCCTTAGTCCTCTAATAACTTTTGTCGCTCTTCTCTGGACCTGCTCTAGTTCAGCTATGTCTTTCTTATACACCGGAGACCAGAATTGTACACAGTATTCTAAGTGTGGTCGCACTAGTGACTTGTATAGAGGTAAAATTATGTTCTCCTCATGAGCATCTATGCCTCTTTTAATACATCCCATTATTTTATTTGCCTTTGCAGCAGCTGCCTGACACTGGCCACTAAATGTGAGTTTGTCATCTACCCATACACCCAGGTCTTTTTCAGTGACAGTTTTGCCCAGTGTTTTACAATTAAGCTCATAATTATACCTTTTGTTTCCTCTGCCCAAGTGCATGACTTTACATTTATCCCCATTAAAGCGCATTTGCCATTTAGCAGCCCAAGCTTCTAGTTTACATAAATCCTCCTGTAATATAAAATTGTCCTCCTCTGTATTGATTACCCTGCAGAGTTTAGTGTCATCTGCAAATATTGAGATTCTACTCTGTATGCCCCCTACAAGGTCATTAATAAATATATTAAATAGAAGTGGGCCCAACACTGACCCCTGTGGTACCCCACTGTTAACTGTGACCCATTCTGAGTGTGTTCCATTAATATATTAATAATATTAATAATGTGGGGGCACTGCAGATTTCTTTGCTGCTGCCCCCTGACTGCTGTGCCCCTCCCCGGTCATTAAATGGTTAACCTCCCGCAAAGTGATGCTGGGACTATTCCCCTCCTATTCCCGTATTTACGGGCATATACACCCTGATTCTCCCGCCCTCCGGTCTGTCCCCCATCAGGGCTTAGAGTGAATTACACTCCCTCCCTCTCTATTGTTATATTGTAGATGTGTGAAGTCGCAGCAGTGTAAAGGGTGGTTTTGGTTCGAAGTAAAACATGCGTCGGAAGACGGTGGCATATTTCTTCATCACCCATTGTGTTGGGATATTTTTTGGGCTTTAGTCCGAGCTGCGACCAAATAATTTGCCAACTAAAAGATCAGAGTTGTTTACTTTTATTATCTCTCCTAGTAAAGAAGTAGAGTAAACAAAATATGCCTCCGTGTCTTGTGTGGGAGAATGAGGTTGTTTGGTCTCAGCCGTCTATGTATATTTATTAGAGTTGGTGCGAATCAATTCACAGGACTCAGTCCATTGGTCGCGTTTAATCTGTGGCCAATCAAAGGGAGCCCTGAGAATCACTGTTCTTTTGATTAGCTGCTTTTGCGAAATGTTAAATGTGTATCAGACCGCAAATGATCACACCAGATAATCACACCTACACATATTAGAGCGGCCTTTTAGCATGGCAAGCCTGTTGTATGTAGGTTTTCATGTCATTTTCAAACATAAATTGACTACGATTAAAAATAGTCTCTTAATCCATTGGATTATTATTATGGAAGTTCAAAAAAGAGAATAAAGAAAGGCGGCACTCACCGTATAGGCTGGTGGAAGGGTGTTTTAATCCAGGAAAATCAATCCATTAAAACATTGCTAGTGCGGTGGGGAGAGGGAGTGAGAGGCCGTCGGAACGACGGTACCGTTTGATTGATTTTCCTGGATTAAAACACCCTTCCACCAGCCTATACGGTGAGTGCCGCCTTTCTTTATTCTCTTTTTTGAATCTCTGATTATTCATTTAAGGCTGTGCAACACCAGACATCGGGGATAGCCGACAGGCTTTTAGCAGAGCTCCACATGTGTAGTGCCCGGTCATTGGACTCTTTTTCTGCATTATTATGGAAGTATTCTCTTTGTGAAGCATTGCTTTTTAGAGAAGAATAGCTCATAATATGGTGCCGTGACGACGCAGAAATCTACCAAATTTACTAAAAGCACATAAAATAAAGTCTGTCTCTTTGACTATAACAACATATCAAAGCTTTTCTTTTTTTTGACAGCTGCAGTTAAATAAAGGCTGAACTGTGATTGGGTGCATAAAGCAATTTAGCGCTATAGAATAGTGTTTATATAAAACAGGTTTGCTAAATGAGGCCCAGTGAGTATGGAGATATAATGATCCTGTGAGCAGTGGTACAGACTCTGTGCAAATGACACCTCCATATACGTGGAAAGTATATGGGTTCTTCAATTGACATAATTGGTCCGATACGCCGCCCACTTCCGGATGCATCACAATCACATGATCGCCGTGGTGTGCGCATGCGCTCAGGCATCCAAAACAATGAGAGAGCATTGTTACCAATGCTTCGGTTACTAGGCAACATAAAAAGGCTGGTTTAACCCCTCTTGTGCCGAACTAAAGGCCTCGTAACACTGGGCGACATCGCCGCCAATTACATCCGACGTAGGGGCGTGGCCTATCAGCGGCGACATGGCCCCTACGTCGCCTCATGTAAAGGGGCGATGTCGGCGCCGCCGGGAGGACGTATGGTTTCAGGGCACTGCTCTGAGACCAGGCGACCGATCTGGGATGATGTGCACACATCGCCCCATGTAACCGGCCGCCAGCGACTTGTCAGGCGATGGGAGCCATAGGCTCCCATTGTCCTGCATTGCCGCTGAGGTTTTCAGACACCCCGACGGTGATGCCACCTGTCAGCTTGCCAGCGCGGGGCTGGAGATGTCGCCCCATGTAAATGGGGGATGGCGACGCTGGCTTGGCGCCAAAAACGTGCCCGCACCCGCCAGTCTCTGCCGACATCTTCAGCCCCGTCGCCAGGTGTGACGGGGCCTTAAGGATAACTCTTATGCACAATTTCAAAGTTATAACGAATGGACTGACAACCGTGCCAAAAGAGGGGGTATGAATACAGGATAACGTCAAGTCCTGAAATAGTAACCAATGGGTTAATCATTATTACTATTATTATTATTAAGTCCGGATTTCTTGTAGACGGATATGTGCTTCTACTTCAGGTTATATTTTCATATCCTCATTAAAAATATGATTCAGTCCATAAGGTCCACAATTTAAGGCAATTCCAATAAAGTGAAATGTGACTAAAAGGATTAGTAAATATAGTAAAAAGTTGTTGTTTTTTTTGTTTTGTTTTACTTAGCCCCATATCTTGAAAAATGGAAAATCATAATGCTACCTTATTTTTACCATATAGTGAACAATAAAAAAAAATTGTGGGATTGCACTTTTTTTTTTATTTTACTGCACTTGGAATTTTTTCCCCATTTTCCTGTATACTGTATGGGAAAATGAATGGCATCATTCAAAAGTACAACTCGTCCCACAAAAAACAAGTCCACATATGACTTTATTAATGGAAAAATAAAAATATTATAGCTCTTGGAAGTAGGGGATAGACAATCAAAAGTGGAAAAGTGGAAAATCGCACGGTTGTGAAGGGGTTAAAAAATCATTATTCAGCGAAATATACTGGGACAGATTTGCTCCCTTTTCTGATAACTATATAAACTTAAAGGGGTTTTCCCGCAAAGTTAATTTTAATCAATAGATCTTGGAATCCCAATAGATTCCACAATTAGAATTTATTATTATTCCAAGATCTATTAATTAAAATCACATTTGTTCATGGGAAAACCCCTTTAAGTTTTGGGTTGTGTTGAAAAAAAATGCTCCTGTGCTGAGATAATCTTATATACAGTGGAGGAAATAAATATTTGATCCTTTGTTGATTTTGTAAGTTTGCCCACTGACTAAGGGCCACTTTACACACACCAACTTATCTGTCCAATTTCTGAACAACTTACTGGTTGCAGTGAAATCATGGACACATTGCTCCATTTTGTGGCTGTGTACAAATGGAACAATGTGTCCATGATTTCACTGCAACCAGTAAGTTGTTCAGAGGTTGGACAGATAAGTTGGTGTGTGTAAAGTGGCCATAAGAGATGAACAGTCTATAATTTTAAGGGCAGGTTAATTTGAACAGTGATAGATAGAATATCAAAACTAAAATCCAGAAAATCACATTGTCTAATTTATATAAATATATTTTCATTTTGCAGAGGGAAATAAGTATTTCATCCCCTACCAACTATTAGGAGTTCTGGCTCTTTCAGACCAGTTAGTCCAGCTTCACACCACGATTTTTCGGGTCCGGGTCTTGGATCAGATTTTGTCCCCCATGTATCCCTAGGGTGCCGGATGGCTGTTATTTGCCATCCGGTTTTGTGCTATTCCAGGAGGATCCGGTTGTCTTAGTTTTTTGCAAAGGACACAAAATCGGACCTTGCAGCATGCTTTGTGTCAGGTGGCAAAAACAAACAAAACCGGATTTTCCCGGATCCGGGGAGATCCAGTGTCCCTAACATGGGAGGAATTTATGGGCGCTGGATCGCCCCAGATCCAACGAAAAATTGGACCGGTTCCTGGACACCTGGAGCTGAAAGAGCGGCCGCTCTGAAATGCAGCCCTGCTCGTCCAGCACCATGAACAGCGCACCAATTCAGAGCTGTCGCTGAAGTTCAGCACCTGGAGAGCTCCACGGCTGAAATTTTAGCACTGCGGCCAGCTCCCCTGCAAACACGCTGCTGAACAGCGACAGAGACGCATACAAATGAATCCTGCAAAAAGCAGGACTAGAGGGCCTATTTGGCCTCAGTTTGTGCGCGGACAGGGCCGTCAGGTTGTGTCCGATGCATCCTGCAAAACACCGGACACAACCTGACAGCTCCAACCGTGGTGTGAAGCCAGCCTTAGACGCTTCTAATCCACTCATTACCTTCATTAAAGACAGCTGTCTTAAATTGTCACCTGTATTAAAGACTCCTATCAAAACACTGAATTAATCAGTCAGACTCTAACCTCTACAACAAGGATGTCTTGGTCGCCGTGCCGGGGTACTTGACCATTCAGGGTCAGACAGTTCAGTAATCACAGTAAAATATAAAAGGGTGGGGGACAAGAGGCGCAATAGTGCCCTATCACTAGTGACTTTAATGGTAATGGGGTGGTGCTGAGAAGCCACTCACCTGATCCAGTTGTGATCCCCACAACTAGTTTGAAGGCGTTTAGGAAATATTATTCCAAGCTGCTACAGGACCTCCACCGACCACTGAACAGTGGTTATAATCCAGAAAGATGATGGGAGTAGGTGTGTCACGGTCTGCGCTGCTCCAGGGCTTAAAAAACTCACCAAAGGTCAGTCAGATTTCCATCCTTTATTCTCCTTCTCCTACACATTTCGGCCCCCACCTGGCACCTTACTCAGGGATACTTGACCATTCAGGGTCAACAGTTCAGTAATCACAGTGGCGGTACCAGAGGTTATGGCCCATACTGGACATGTTAAGGGGATTTTAAAAGGGGAAAGTTTTTGTGATCCCATCAGAGGTTCTAGTAATGGATGCCAGCACTGCATGTGTTTGTGTTGCGCCCCAAGGCCGTGGTGCACTCGGAACTGGGCTTTTGCTGCTTCTGAGAGAGACAAAGGGGTCGAGACCTTGCTCCGTGACCTTGGTATTTGGCTATGGATGCTGCCGTGTGGCACCTCTGGGGATGATGGGATTGCAGCTAAGATGGTATCGCTCCCCACGGGTGGAGCGGTTCCCCAGGGCAACCGGTAAATTCTATGGCGATGGTAGGCCATTGGGGTAAAGGACGGAGGGCGCGCAATGACCGACAGACACACAGTTTGTAGTTTACTTTACCTTAACTGGCAAGTGCGGGTTCAGACCAAGACACTGTCCACCATTGATCTTAGGAATCAAAACATACAGCCAAGGCAGCAATGGAGTGTCTCAAAAAGAAGCACATTAAAGTCATGGAGTGGCCTAGCCAGTCTCCAGACCTTAATCCTATAGAAAACTTATGGAGGGAGCTGAAGCTCTGTGTTGCCAAGCGACAGCCTCAAAATCTTAATGATTTAGAGATGATCTGCAAAGATGAGTGGGCCAAAATTCGTCTTGACATCTGCATAAATATCATCATCAACACAAGAAATGTCTGACTGCTGTGCTTACCAACAAGGGTTTTGCCACCAAGTATTAAGTCTTGTTTGCCAGAGGGATCAAATACTTATGATACTTCATTCTGCAAAATGCAAATACATTTCTATAATTTAGACAATGTGATTGTCTGAATTTAATTTTTGATATTCCAGCTCACACTGTTACATATTAACCTACCCATAAAAAGATAGACTATTCATGTCTTTATCAGTGGGCAAACTTACAAAATCAGCAAGGGACCAAATACTTATTTCCCCCACTGTATATGTCCCTGCTATGCACTGTGTAATGGCCGTGTCTGACCGTACAGGGACATGGTCTAATCCGACCTCATCTACTGTGCTGAGATAATCTTATATATGTGTCCCTGCTATGTACTGTGTAATGGATGTTGTTTGACCACACAGGCAAATTGCCTAGTCAAAAAAGAAGTACACGTGCATCTCAATGAATTAGAATATCATGAAAAAGTTAATTTATTTCATTAATTCAATGCATAAAGTGAAACACATATATTATATAAAGTCATAACAAACAGAGTGATCTATTTCAAGTGTTTACTTCTGTTAATGTTGATGATGATGGCTTACAGCCAATGAAAACCCAAACCCAAAACTACACAAGCAGAGCACACAGACAGAGAGAGGGTGGATCCTGGAGCCTGCAAAACAACACGCCCTGGTGACTAAAGAATATAGCCCCTACTAATTATAATCACTAATGAGTAAGTATTAAAACGTTTTTATGCACTTTCACAGGATGCTTTTAGTGAGATTAGTGATAGGATGGTGCATGGACATGTTTTGCTAGCTTAGGAGGCGTTTTGGAGGTGACAGGATCCCTTTAAGAGGAGTAGTGTATGAGTGTGTCCACACCTGTTAGATGTTGGGATTTAAGCAACAAAACAAGCCTGCAGACAGGTGAGCCCAAGGTGTTAAGTGCAAAGGCAAGTGCTGTGCCTGTGGGTGGCATAGTAGTGAGGAGCACAGGATATAAGTCAACGGACCCTCTGGGTCACCCAAGGTTCATGAGCACAAGAATTGGGACCTCAGTCTAGGACGCGTTGAAGTGGGACTGTCCACTGTATTGGCACTCGATCTCTGCTTGGTGTGGGTCACCTGGGAAGCTAATGTTCCCTACGGTACCTCTCCGACTAGACCTACAAAGCAATTCAGATTTTTGAGAAAGCGCAATGTATTTAAATATTTCAAATCTCAAAGGAAGTGTGATAGTTATATAAACTGTTATACTATTTCTATATAGAAAGAGACAAATCTAAACCAATGTCAGGATATTGTTATTCTGAATTAATAATCATTACCAATGGGAATGCAGTTCTTTACTATAGAACAAGCATTTTTCCTCTCTCTGTGGAGTCAGATTTGAGTTTCCCTGACCTAAGCTTTGTCTGCATTTCCACTGTGAACAGCTTGTTTGTGTACAGCAGAGAGGAGAAGGTGAGGAGTGAGATTTAATAGCAGTGTGAATTGTCCAGAGAGCAGTGGGATATGAGGGCATCTGGATCAATATGTTCCTTCCCTTTGCTCTCAGGCACCTCCCTCACCACAGGGAACACCTCTCACTCCGGGCTGCACTCTTGACCAGTGTGGACACTCAGGTGGGTCTGTACTCTTCATTGACACTACTATATCTTTGAATCCATCAGTCAACTCCGGGGCACAAAATGTAAATGCCAATATACTACTTTCCTAGGCATGAAAAGATGTCTATCCTATTATGACCAGACTGCTCTGTCCTTCCTAATCTGCCTGTTCTGATTGGGATAGAGAATGGCAAATGACTATTATGCGGGCTAGTCTTCCGTTTCCTCCTCCCTGGCTGCCTACTGGCAGGTAGGTATCACAATCCACTATGCCGCTGTAGTCTCAGACAAATCGTTCTCAAAGGACGTCATTGTTTTTATCATGTTTTATAGAATTCTTACTTTTTAAGTGGCTCTTTGAAATTATCTTTGCATGATACTTGTGTATTATTATCAGAATTGATGCTATAATGTGATATCCAGACACTATTCATAAACTAAACATGTAGGAAAAATATATAGTTTAATTTTTTATAATACTTAGAAAATATAAAACATCTTTATCACTTTCTTTCTATCCTGAAGCCATTTGCATCCGTTTCAATGGATTCTCCGTCATCTATTTTGTTTACTTGATGCTGATCCCTCTTCTATCAAAACCGACATACACTACAATGAAAGGTAGATATCTTTAGGGGAATTCTTGAAACTTTGTATATAATCCCTAATTTCTAGCTTGTTCCATTAGTTATTTGTGAAATCTCAGACCCTAAAATACTAATTTTGCTCATTGGAGATACCGTTATTTTCTTTAAATAAAGTAATTGTGACTTGATGTCTGCCTTTTTTTTATGTAAATATATATTAACAAGAAGGTTTTTCTTCTCCAGTGAGCAGTCCAATAGTGTAGTAAAATTTACCTTTTATTGTTCCTTATAAAATTTCCATGTTCTTTCACAAACAATATCATGGACTATATGTTTCAACACTGCATGTGCCTTCCTCAACAGCATTGAAACGCGTAGTACAGGGAGACTATCTATATGTGACATTGCTTGTGGAGGAATATGGAAATTTTATAGGAACAATAAAAGTAAAATTTTACTCTACTATTGGACTGTTTGCTCGAGAAGAAAAACCCTATTATCAATCACATTGTCATGTGGATGTATCCTGATCCATTCTCTGGGCAAATTGTAACCATATGCTGAAGTCATCCTATGTTTCTTCAAAGCAGCTGAGCTGGCGATGCCAAAAAAATTCTTGAATTTTATATATATATATATATATATATATATATGTATATATATATATATATATATATATATATATTTATATACAGGATATAAGTCCTCTCATGTTTTTAGCTATCATGCATCCTAGATGCCCTCTTGAGTACTTATCTACTGGGAATATTTCTTATTTTTCCGTTATCGTTTGCAGCTACATTGCCCATAGTTTACATTGTACATACTGAAAAACTGGGAACAAGATCATAAGAGATTTAAAGCTATAAAACCATTTATGGAAAAGAAAAAAAATCAAGAATAAGAAAATATCAGATATTCATGGCAGATTTACCGCACTGCCGCGTAATGGCTGACTTGCGGCAAGCCCCAATTTATTCTCTATAAGACCTGTGGCAGGTTCGACAAGTGCGTTTTTTGTGCAATCCGCCAAATCAGGCACTTGCGGCAAGTAAAAAAACGCGGTTAGCTGCAGTTTTTGACTTGGATTAGGCAAAAAACCGCACTTGCCGCACCTGCCACAAGCCCCACAGAGAATGAATGGGGGCTTTGCCGCAAGTCGGCTGTTATGCGGTAAATCTGCCGATCTTCGCGAATCAGGAAAAAACGCTGATGTGAATGGTTCCTTTGTCAAAATATTTGTCACTTTTGTAAAAATTATGAAACAGTAAAAATACTATCTGCTACCATTAGTGTAATTTCTGCGCCATAAATAGGTGATATAATATTACAACTTGTGGCCTTTTGGATACTGAAGTTAACATTTTAATGATTAGTCTATTTCCTTTCTTACTTATCATTTTTTCCTTCCTTAAGGACACACTGGAAAATTCTTAAAGTCTATTACTACACAAGCTTCTTGCTACTCGTCACACAGTCATCGTTCCAAATTGCATTCAGTTATGTTCCTCCTGAAGGTAGGATTGATGAGCTATATAAAGAGGCAGAATTTTTAGCATATATATGAAAAGAGAAAAAATGACGGCACTCACCCATCCCATTCAGGTTCTTCACAGTGCAGTTTTTATTCCATCCAGGAATGGGGTTACAGTTGTGTGGGGAGGGAGGAGAGGTGGGGGGAAAACTACAGGGCGCTCTATTTCGAGTATGTTACTCTTCGACGGGTCCACTATTTTCTGCATATATACAGACTCAGGCTGGTTTCACACATCATTTTGGTATGTGTGCTTTGTATTATTTTGTGGCAAGATCTTGGACTTATTACTACGGCTGTGGAGTCGAAGTCATGGAGTCGAAGTAAGAGTCCATTTTTGTGGAGTCGGAGATAGTATAAGATGGACCGACTCCTAAAATATATAATACATTTTCTACAGTAGTTTAATGCAGAATATGCTGAATATTATTATGAATCTATCTAAATATCTTGATTCTTGTATCATAATAATGATTAGAGCCTTATGTTCACATTGTACTACAATAAGGACCAATGGTCCATGTAAAGGAAAACATAATGATAAAAGAGCAAAACAACAAATTGAGACATATCCTATTTTTATGTACGTTGCATCTCATACTCAGGTTGACAGCTTCTTAAGAAAAAATGGCTAGGATAGCACAATATATTGGTTGCATTTCACTGTTTAATGATTAGAAGATCTGAAAATTAGGGTTTTTTTTATACGAGAAAATAAGTGCAATAAGGTTTGTAAAACTAAGATTTCATAAGGAGGAGTAAAGAGGCACTCACCGGATTAAATGCTCGGTCACTTGCTATATCGGTCCATAATACAACAGGTGCAGGGAGGGGGAGTTGCAGCAGTAGACGACAGCTTGCCATTTCTCACCTACCAAGCTCTTCAACAGGTCCAAGTAAGTGGAAAGCTCCTGCTCCCCCTCCCTTCAGCTGTTGAATTATGGACCAAAAATAAAGTGACCGAGCATTTAAGATGGTGAGTGCCGCTCTATTCCTCCTGATGAAATCTTGATTTGTCAAATTCTTTAGCTGCTGCGTTCAACTCCGGAGCAACGGTTGTCCCGGCTTGGCAGAGGGTGGATGATACTGGACCGTATTGTGGGCAGTATTGTAGGTAGTGGTGCCCAGCAAATCTCCTTTTTGCTAAATATTGTAAAAATTGCCACACAGACTAAAAAGGGATCCAGTACATACAGTCAAAAAAAGTGGACTATTTTCAGGCATGAGAGAAAAATTTTGTTTTGGTACTGTGAATTTGTGGCAAAATGTTGCAGGTGTGTGACTGTAGTAATATACAGTTAGATGATCTTACATCCTGAGACTGCATGCCCATGTTGTGTATTTGGTGAGGTTTTTAGCTCGGATTTGTAGCCAACCAGCAGTGGGTGATAAATACATAAGTGGTGTCGTTTTTCTATTAAACTTTTCCTCTGATTGTTCCTCTCCTGGTTTTGTATTATAAATTCTGAGGTAAAAACCTAACAAAATACTTAAAGAGGGAACATAGCCTAAGGCTGAGTGCCCACAATCAGCTTTTGGTGAGTTTTTTACCTCAGTATTTGTAGCCAAAACCAAGAGGGGAACAATCAGAGAAAAAGTATAATAGAAACATGTCACCACTTCTGGATTTATCACCCACTTCTGGTTTTATCTTACAAATACTGAGGTAAAAAACTTTCCAAAAGCTGATTGTGGGCACTCAGTTTTGGGCTATGTTCTCTCTATAAGTATTTGGTGAGGTTTTTACCTCTGAATTTATAAGACAAAACCAGGAGAGGAACAATCAGAGGAAAGTATAATAGAAACCCGTCACCACTTCTGTATTTATCACCAACTCCAGGGTTTGTCTACAAATACTGAGGTAAAAAACTCATCAAATACTCAATGTGTGCACTTAGTTGAATATACAGTATACAGCAGTCACAATCTGAACTACCACTATACTCAACCTTCCTCACTGTGGAAATAAAGGTGAACTTAAATCCTCTGTACTGGTGATTTTGGGGTGGTATGGGTGGTACATAAAATGTATTATATAAAGCAGTGGTAATTCTTGTTATTAAAGGGACGCTGCAAGATAAGAGTTGATCACAATGCGAATAATGAATATGTATATGGGCAATGCACTAACTCGGTCCCTAGCTCATTAGGGCTTGAGTGGATAACCGTATTTTCAGTCTGAGTGGTATCTGACAAAAAAATCAGATCACACATGAGGCACCGCATATTTACAATTTTCTTCCTAGAAGTGAGGATTGGATGGCACTCCGCCATTCCAGTCTTTAGGTCCATGGGAACAATTGGACCATATAAGGTATATTTCTTTCTGGATAATGATTGTGATTTCTTACCATCTATTCAGATTACCTCTGGGAAGAAATCCTGAAACACTTTGGAATTATGAGGTAAGAAGGATACTGTTATAAATGATCTATCTGATTTTTATACTTTATGAGCATGTATTGTGTGAACGACACATTTTGGAATAACTGAACACATACTAGTAAATTTCAATTAAAATATCATCAAAAAGCAATACCATATTGCCATGCTTCAGGGTGTTTCTGGAAGACCTGAAACACGTTGACTAATAAATCAATATTAAATCACCCTTTGATGTGTCGTGGAATTCGTCAGCACGGTTTTTAAGCCTTCATCCTCCCTACTTAATTTTTTTTAATAATGACCTTTGGGTTTTCATTGCCTGTAATGGCCACTTTACACGTCCCGATATCGGCGTCCAACTCCAATAAAAAGTCACGTGGTTCATGCGTTGGCCCCGATATCGTTCGTGCGTTGTATGGTGTAAATGTCCAATTCGATGCAGGAACGATGAAAAAAAACGATATCGGGGAAGAAATGAGCCTGCTCTCCAACTGCCCGATATTGGATGGACGATCTGGCAGGATCGTGCTGTGTGACAGCCCAACAACGATTTGGAGTACAACTTCCCCTATTCTCTCCCATGTTAAATGGTCGTTCCTGGGTCGCCCGTACAAGGGGGCGTACACATAGCAGTTGCGTTGCCTGCCGATATCGCGCTGTGTAACATCTCCTATGCGATTTGAATTAGTGCCAAAAACGTGCGCGCTCCCGCGCCGTTGTAAACAATGTCGGAACGATGTTGGGACGTGTAAAGTGACCATAAGTCAAAATCATCAACCATTTACAGAAATAAACACTTAAAAATAGATCACTCTGTTTGTAATGACTCTATATAATATATGCATTTCACTTTTTGTATTGAATTACTGAAATAAATTAACTTTTTGATAATATTCTAATTCATTGAGATGCACTTGTACTTTTACCTCCTCATATGCTCTATTACCCTTTAAAGAAAAAAATATAGATACATACCGCCCACAAATGCGTCCTTCCAGTGATGTAGGTGCCTGGTCTGCCGAGATTTATGTGGTCATGTGACCGTTATTTTGTCCAAGGGAAGCTGCTATTAGCAGCTAATGGTCCACAGCGTTCTTATGGCATAACAATGTCACACCAGAGCCGACATTACTAGAAAGATACCGATGCAGGATGTATCTGTTTTTAATTTTTGAAAAGGAAAATAGAGCTTTTGAGACTGGACTGTCCAAGTATTGGGCAACCGCTTATAAGCTGACCATACATTGTATTAGTTAACATCTGATAGGCAGTAGATTGGACATTTATACTTCAGGGTCCTATCCTTTGGTGCCAAGAGGACATAAAACACTTTTAGAGCTGTCTGGCAGCCACTAATTACCCTCTCCTCATTTAGAAAGCATGGACACTTGTGTACATGTGCATGGGTGGTCGGGAGAGGGAGCTGTTGGCAAACATGTATCCAAAGGGTATGGTCATCTTCATTCTTCCACTCATTTCTCTGAAGAACCCTGTGTGAATTTAGGGAGCTCATACACATTAGCTGACAGTTGAACTTGATGGCCAATTTCAACCGTAACTAACGATCATCACCTGGTTTGATAACATGAACTTGAGAAACCGTTACATTTGGGTTCCATTGATGTCATCCTCTTGTTTGTACCATAAAGAATTGTTCAGTTTTTCTTTCTTTTTGAAGATTCCGGGATGTAGATGCTTGGAACATTGTCCGCTTGTTAGCCTCGGATATTGGCATGTTATTTTCTGGATACTTCATTCGAAGGGCGTGCAAAAAACTAGTAAGATCTGGAGCTCCCAAAATCAGTGTTCGTATAAGCAGTGAGGAGGAAGAAGAAGATGAGGTGAGTCAGAAGTGTCAGACATGAGTGTTTCTATGAGGAGGATTTTTATCCACCACATACATTCTCTGTAATGGGATTTGCCCCTTCTTTATAAAATTCAGTTCTTGTGAGAGTTATCTGTACATGACACCAAATCGGTTGACGTTCTGGCAATGAAAATTAGACAATATAAGGTTTTGTTCACAGTGGTATCATGGCTTCCATGTTTAGGGAGCCATGACTGACCAGGAGTATTCAAAGAGACCCTAATGCTTATTTCTGACAGATTCCATTGATGGATAGTCTGCTATTCTGCAACTAAATCCTGATGGAAAAGAAATGACACTAGTGTAAGAATAATCTTATTTTTGATTCTGTGCAGTGAAGGAAGCAACGGCTTGGAGGAATTTATTCATATAAAAAGTGCTGTTAAAGGGAACCTGTCAGCTCATTTTAGACCCCTATTCTACCACTACCTGTCCTGCACCTTGCTAGTTCATCCCTAAACATCACTCTCTGACCTAAAACTGCACTATAAAACTTAGAACGGATGTAAGTTATTAAATCATTTTTCCTATGCCATAGACTGGAATGGGCGGTCTTCGGGGCTCCATTCTCCCCTCCTTGCAGGCTCTTATGGTACTTTTACACGCCGCTACTGGATGGTGGCAACAACCGGGTACATGAGAGAAATGTATCTTGCACCGCCAATTCAACCCGTGGTAGCGGCGTGTGAAGACGGTTGTAGCCACCCGCCAGTAGCGGCACCTGTTTCCGAGCACTGCCCTAAAACAGGTGGCTACCCAGGCGATTGTAGCGACCTGTATCGGCGTGTAAAGAAGGAACAGAAGGGTTGTTTCTACACCATGCTATGTACCTGGTATGTAGCTGGGGCGTGACACAGCCTCCGGGTTACCGCGCCCCATCAGCGATCATTGGTGGAAGCTCCTGCGTTACGATTGGTTGTTGCTGCATAGGGCGGCATATTTAAGGAGCTGACCAGTCACACTACACAATTGCTCGAGCATCATATATTAATCACCCTCCTGCGCTGCCTGGCCAATCATGATGTTATTGCTTTGTCCTATCAGCATACGGACGTCTCGTAATCCACAATTGTGGCACGCCTATGTGTTGTCCCTGCTGCACCAGGTCCGCCCATATTAGCTTGTTGTAGCGGTGTGTAAATGAGGTAAGGTGCTCGGCAGAAGGTAACTTGAGACACCCGGCGGTGTATCTAGAGATAGATGTAACCTACTGTAGCGCACCTTGTTGCGGCGTGTAAAGGTGGTGCGATTACCGTTTGCAACCGTTTGTGCGTGCTCGTGCACGTGAAGTACCCGGTTGTTGCCACCATCCAGTAGCGGCGTGTAAAGGTACCATTAGCATGCCTTGCTGAGTGTCATCAGTCTGTTTCCTGTGTTGAAATTCTCGCCTCATCCATACAGTATGACGTGCATCTGGATGGTCTGTTGCAGTGTGGGGGTGTATGGGTTGTACTGTATGGCTCCAGCGCATGCGCAGTGTGCATGTTGAAGCCGGCCCATACACCTAATAAGCTCCCACTATGCACCGAACCAGAACTGACGTCCGGGTGCACGTCATATTGTATGCAGGAAGCGAGCATTTCTTAATAAGAACAATGTCACAAAGCTGAGTGCTGTGCTTGGCACTGACTGGAGCATCAGCTAAGCCTGGGCACTATTGCTTCATTCTAAGGCCACATTTATACACTGAGTATTTGGTGAGTTTTATCCCAAACAAGTAGTGGGTGATAAATACAGAAGTGGTGATGTGTTTCTATTACACTTTTCCTCTGATTGTTCCACTCCTGGTTTTTTCTACAGATACTGAGGTAAAAAACTCACCCAATACTGAACGTATGCATGAGGCCTTACAAGGATAAAAGTGCACCATTCTGCCAACTGGTACATATCCCATGTGTCAGACCCCTAAGGTTCAGCAAGTCATCACATATCCTTGTTTTCTCCAGACAACTCCTTTAAGGATCTTGTGTAGTAATTTGCTGTGCTATCTCTTATCGTTACGTCTCCACAAGATGTCAGTATTATGCCGCCTCAGCTGAGCTGCCATTCTTTAATAGTTTCTCGCTTTCACAAATTGTGCTGTTTCAGCCAAATTAACTTTCTTCTAGATTATCCCATTCAGGAGTTTATAAGAAGTAGGTGACGACTCATGTAAGGGGCTACAATGGCTGCCTTTTCTTTCTCTCAGGATTACTGCTAACTGTGCATTTAACTTACATCAATTTCTTGTACACAGCTTTTTATTTAGATGATTATACTTGTGATCACCATTAAAATTCATTTTATGCTCTATGGCAGAGGTCCCCAACTCCAGGCCTCAAGGCCCGCCAACAGTGCAGGTTTTCAGGATTTCCTTAGTATTGCACAGGTGCTAATGTGATCATCTGTACAGGTAATGATTCCAACCCCTGTGCAATACTAAGGAGATCCTGAAAACCTGCACTGTTGGTGGGCCTTGAGGCCTGGAGTTGGGGACCTCTGCTCTATGGCATGCTTGCCCAATCTTCCTTGCAGTGGCGTTTCAGACCTGTCAAATTGCGTGGACATCTCCTGTGTTCCGCGCCCTCTTCAGATCAACAACAGAATTTTATTTGGATTCAGGTGTTGGCTCTAGCTGGGACGTTCCAAAACGTTGATTATTTTCTGGTTCTGGCAAAGTCTTTCTTTTATTTGGAGTTATGCATAGTGTCAGGCCGAAAGGTGAAATTCATGTTCATCTTCAGCTTTTGAGCAGAAAATTGACAGTTTTTAATGCCAAATTTACTGGTATTTGGAACTGTTAATAATTTCCTTTACCTTGACTTAAACCCCACATCCAGCTGCCAAAGAACAACTCCAAAGAACAATGCTGCCTCCACCATCCTTCACTGTGGGTATGGTGTACTTTTGCTGATGCACATTGTTGGCTTTGCGCCAAACATACCTGTTGAAATTATAATCAAAAAGTTCAACCTCCGTCTCATCAGATCATGACACGTTTTTCCACATGCTTTTGGCAGTGTTGATGGGTCATTCCATGTCAAGTGAACCAATGATTTTTACCTCTATATTTTTAATTCTTTTGAGAATTTCTTATTAGATAATAGCATGTCAGACAAATACCGTATATACTCGCGTATAAGCTAAGTTTTTCAGCCCAAAAATTGGGCTGAAAAGTCCCCCCCTCGGCTTATACGCGAGTCACTGTATACTGTATACACTGTATGCAGTGTATACAGTATACAGGCCCGCCCCCATCAGTATACAGGCTCCCCCATCAGTATACAGGCTCCCCCTTGCTGCACAAACCTGTAAAGGATGAGATTAGTATACTTATCACTGTCCCGCTGCCGCCGTCATCGCGCTCCTCCGTCTTCTTCCGGCTTCCTCCGGTCGGCCGGCGCAGGCAATGACATCATCGTCTGCGCGCCAGAGGAAGCCGGAAGACGCTGGATGAAGACGGAGGAGCGCGATGACGGCGGCGGGACAGCTGCAGCGGGACAATGATAAGTATACTAATCTCTTCCTTTACAGGATTGTGCACCAAGGGGGGGCCCTGTATACTGATGGGGGGGCTGTATACACCTCTGGGGCTGCTGTATACTACCTCTGGGGCTGCTGTATACACCACTGGGGCTGCTGTATACACCACTGGGGCTGCTATATACTACCACTGGGGCTGCTGTATATACCTCTGGGGCTATATATACCTCTGGGGCTGCTGTATACTACCACTGGGGCTGCTGTATACTACAATTGGGGCTGCTGTATACTACCACTGGGGCTGCTGTATACTACCTCTGGGGCTGTATATACCTCTGGGGCTGCTGTATACTACCTCTGGGGCTGCTGTATACTACCACTGGGGCTGTATATATCTCTGGGGCTGCTGTATACTACCTCTGGGGCTGTATATACCTCTGGGGCTGCTGTATACTACCTCTGGGGCTGCTGTATACTACCACTGGGGCTGCTGTATACTACCACTGGGGCTGCTGTATATACCTCTAGGGCTGCTGTATACTAACCACTGGGGCTGCTGCTGTATATACCACTGGGGCTGCTGCTGTATATACCACTGGGGCTGCTGCTGTATACTACCACTGGGGCTGCTGTATACCACACTGCTGGGGGCTGTATACCTGTGCTGGGGTCCACCCTCGGCTTATACACGAGTCAAAATGTTTTCCCAGGTTTTGGGGGCAAAAGTAGGGGGGTCGGCTTATACACGGGTCAGCTTATACACGAGTATATACGGTAATGAAAAATGTGAAGATAAAAAAATTCTAAACTATTTTATTTTATTTTTAATTGATTTTCAAAATTTGGAAAGGGTGTGAATTTCAGTGTTCCCAGCCTTTACATTTCTCCTCATAACTCAGGCTAGAAATAAGATAGAGAAACAAAATAAACACCATTCTACTCAGAACTGTACAGTATTTCACCAGATACGTGAATTTTTGGATATTTTTAAATTATATGTTTCTTTTCGGAAATGCGTTTTAAAATTTTGCATTTGCATTCGCATGGGTAAAATATTAACAAAGATCCTCTTGTGACATGTCTGCTATGCTCCCAGCCACATCTGTACCAAAATTCATGTTGCCAAAGGGTTAACAGAAAGTGCTGGATTTCATAGATTCACCGTGCTGACCTCCAGTGAAGACAAACAGAGTGATAGATAAAACTCTGTTTAATGGGTAATTTGCCTACCGGTTTCGTGATCTCAGTTATCACTTCATCAGGGCATCAAGAGCAGCAGTATTAACAAGATATATATACACACAACAACATTATATGACCCCACCCCTCAATTGTGATAGTGTTTCCTGTGGGAACGCCCCCTTCACACATGCAGGGTGGATAACATCTATTAAAAGACACATCAATAACAATAATTCATTAGAACACCACATCTATTACAAAAACACTCTCCAATTCACAAATTAAATAAAAATGCACCAAGATCCACATGGGTTCAATCCGGCACCTCCAAAACTATAAGTTCATGGTGCCAACATTAGACCACTAAGCCATTCATATAGATAGAAAAACTCAGTAAGTTTATGTAGGGAGAACATACCCACTGCGGATTTAAAAAAGATATATCCATTATATGACCCCACCCATTCAGGTATGAAGGTAGCTCCACTAGGAACGCCACCCTCAAACCCGCCGGGTGGACAACATCCATTAAAAGGCATATCAATACAAAATAATATAATCT
The DNA here is from genome assembly GCA_033576535.1 of Allobates femoralis. Taxonomy (NCBI): domain Eukaryota; kingdom Metazoa; phylum Chordata; class Amphibia; order Anura; family Aromobatidae; genus Allobates; species Allobates femoralis. Next base: position 397,406,948 of record JARQOC010000006.1, on the reverse strand, counting down.
ATATAACATTGGCGTTACCTAAATCTATCACTCTGTTTGTCTTCACTGGAGGTCAGCGCAGTGAATCTATGAAATCCAGCACTTTCTGTTAACCCTTTGGATCCTTACTCTTGCTGGACACCTGCTGCGACCATAAGAGAGAGCGGAGTTAGTTGGTTGTGACTTGCAGTCCTTCCACTAAAGGGGGGCACTAAGTTATTGGTACAAAAGGAAATTACTCTATGTGCGCTCCATTTCCCTTTTTATTGTAAAATTTAAGTTGGGATCGCAATTGGACAATTGGATAATATTTTAAAATATTTAGCTATCATAGCATTAATGGGTCATTCCATATCAAGTGATCTAAATATGAATTTTTTTTTTACCTTTTTTTCTATATGAAGTACAACTTTAGTTAATTGCAAATTAAAAGTTTTGAATTTTTTTCTTCATCAGTTAATTTCTAGAATTAACATAGAGGTGGGAGAGCAGTGCTTTTTTTGTGGCGGTACATGCCGCTACGGCGTACCGGAAAATCTGAAGAGTGCTGAGGGCCACCGCCGGCGGTAATCATGGGGCAGGCAGGGGTGCAGGGCGGATCACGCCCCCCAGTGTCAGCCGTGCTGACTGCCGACCTTGCAGATCAGCTCGGCGGGGTCTCAAGCGATGACAGCATCACTGAGCGCCTCGTCGCTGTGCTGACACTGCTGCTCAGGCGGCGCTATATACAGGGGGGCGGCAATGCGGCCGGAGCGATATAGGGACTGCCGTTTGCCGACGCCCACTGCATGCTGTCCGCCGCTGTCTGGTGCCTCAACAGGTAAATCGTGCACAGGACCTCCCGGCCGTCCGACAGCACCGACTCCCCCGCTCCTCAATCTCGGGCATCGGCTGACAGCACCCGACCCCCTCCCCTCCCCAGTCCTCGTCTCGGCAAATATTTTTTTACAAAAAAGTCCTCGTCTCGGCAAATATTTTTTTTTTTTACAAAAAACGCACTGCGGGAGAGACATAATTTTTCTCAGAATGGTACGGGCTTTCATTTTATATGTCACAAGACTATGTTTCTTAATATTTTGTTATATTTATTAATAATCTGCATATTCATAAAGGCTGGCTCATCAACATAATGAGTTGGTCTATGACTCACTGAATGTCTTTCACATACACAATATGACAAGATAATAGGAATCTATAGAACCGTTACTAATGCTCCACAGCTCAGACCACTTTGTGCTGCAAAGTACTGTATACATATTATTAACAAAATATAAAGAAGCACAGTCTTGTGACATATCAAATGAAAGCCCGTACCGTTCTGAGAAAAATGATGCCTCTCCCATCTCATTATCTTAATTCTCTTCGATGTTAGAAAGTGATTTATTCAAATACTCTATTGTTAAATCAGAATTTATAAAATCCTCTGTGTTGGAAGTTACAGGTTCTTCACAATGTTCTGTCTGCAGTGTATTTTTCTCTTTTGCAAGTTGCTTCATACAACTGTCACAAATGTTCATGCCTGCATTGAATGATTGATTTATATCAAACATCCAATCTTGGACGGCCTAAGATTTTTTTTCTTCTTGCGTGTCCAGTTTTTTAAAGGGATTGCAACAGTATATATTATAAAATGCTTTTCCTTGAGAAGCAGCAGCCATTACTGTGTGAGAAAAATAGTTAATATTAACTAAGGAAGATGGGTAATAAAAATAAAGATTTACAGTACGCTTGAGATATAACTGTGTTACTATAAAGTGAGTATTAGAGCTAGTGCACACACAACCTTTTCTGTCTGCGGATAAACACTGCGGTTTTGGCAGCTTTTTTCTACTGAGTTTTCACTATATCTGCATTAGTTTTTTAACACCTTAGTGACGGCCCACTGTATATATACGGCGGCAAAACAGGGTCCTTATTCTGTTCTGACGTGAAAATAAGTCAGAACAGAAAAGGCCCTGTAGTGCTCCCCAGTGGCCGAAAATTTCCGGGGTTTCAGCTACCGGGGGTAGCTGAGACCCTGCAGATTATAAATCAGGCCGGTTTTTACCGATACCGGCTTTGTGATCACAGTTATACTCTGTCTACCGGTGTATAACTGTGATCACATAAATATATATAGAATCGCCGGCAAAAAACAATGATTTCTCTGTCATGCCATAGGATTACACCTGTGGCATGACAAAGAAATGCCTGCCCTGTCTCCCGCTACCGGTACACAGCCTGCACTTCCCTCCCCCCCTCCTCCTAAAATGGTGCCGCAGCGCACAGGAAGCAGCCTCCTGCAGCCCCCTCCTGCGGATTCCTCTCCGATATGACATGTGTGAAATGTTACATCGGAGAGGGACCTAGTGCCCTGCTCCCCTTTCCCCCCTTCCCCCCGCTCACCCGTTATCCTCCTCCCTCTAAAATAGCGCCGCAGCACTCAGGAAGCTCCCCCTGCTGAATCCTCTCCGATGTGACATCGGGACCTATTGCACCCTGCACCTTGCCCCCCCCCCCATCGTCCCCCGATCTCCCTACCTCATCCCCTGCTGCGGCTGCTTCTGGTCCCTGCCCTGTCTGCTGGCTGCATGTGCAGACAGAGCAGAGAACGCTCTGTCTACTAATAGACAGCTCATGACCTCAGTGAGGTCATGGCAGATCAGGATCCTTTGTTCACAAAGGGTCAATTGTGATCCCATGATGGGATGACAATTGACCCTTTGTGAACCAAGGATCCTGACCTGCCATGACATCACTGAGGTCATGAATGGTCAGTCTATGCACAGACTGCTCTGTCTGCTAACAGAATGACAGGTCGTGACCTCAGTGAGGTCATGGCTGGTCAGGATCCTTGGTTCACAAAGGGTCAATTGTCTAAAGACGTCAGGGAAAAAAAAATATTCATATTTGGATCACTTGATATGGAATTACCCTGATGTACGTTTTTGAAAATCATAACCAGAGGAATGCAGTAGATTTTTGTCCCATGCAGTACACAACCAGTTATTGTTAGAAATTCCTGCAGCTCCTTTAATGTTGCTTCAGGCATCTTGGTACCTTCTTGGATTGATTTTCAGCTAATGTTACTGTTCTGTCAAATTTAAGCCAATTCTTGGTGAATGTTTTCAGTGTTCCATTGTTTATCTAAAGCTTTGGAAACATTTTTGTACCTGATAACTGATAACTTTCAACAATGAGATCCATTTGCTGTGTTGTAAGCTGTTTAGAGACCGTGGCTATTGCTGTAAAATGCAATTGAGAAATTGTCAGGAAAATCCTACTATGACATCTAAACTTTAAATGAATCAGTGTGAAAGATGGCAGTTGTGTACTGAAAACTGTGTAATATTAGTTTAAATGTAATTGGCTAAAACTAAACATAACCACATCCCCAATTTTAAGAGGGTGTTCACACTTTATGCAACCACATTATTTTAGTTTCTCCTTCAAATTGATTTGCTTGTTTTTCATTGGATATGTACAGATTACACTGAGGAACATAAGCTTTGTTGAATTCAATTTTTCTGCTGAATCAGACTAAAGGTACCGTCACACCTTTCAACATCGTTTCCGACGTCGTTCAAAAGTGACGTCAGGAACGATGTTCAAACAACATCGTTGTTGCGTCGTTGCGTGTAAATGCACGATAGTTGCACAATAGTTGTTCAAGTCGGAGTCGACAGGCAGGAAAACCTGTCAAACTTCAACTTAAACAACCGGCGGGATCGTTTGGTGTGACACCGCAATAGCGATGTCGCGGCCGATCCCGCCTATTCGCTGCATTGCAGCGGATCGCTCTCTGGGATGATCCCAGCCCAGCGAGCGATCGCGCCTCCAACATCTCAGCACCATCACCGGCAACATCTTGCCGTGTGACAGCTAGGCTGCGATGTCGGAAGTGAACACACACCCACGGCATCGCATACGACATCGCAGCCGAAGTTGGATGGTGTGATGGGGCCTTAAAATAGACCTGCTGATTTCAACTCTGTGGTTAGTTTTCATCTATCATGGCAGGATTTTTTCTTTGCAGCTTAATATGATTACTCCACGGCTGGATTGAGGGTAGCACTAGTGGCCGAGATCGAACTGCGCTCAAGTGGGGGGACATTAAAATTAATCTGTCACCCTTGTTTTGGGGTTTTCAACGAAAAGCACCACCTTCAGCCTCCCCTTTGCTGCCTTCTAAGAAGGTGGCTATTATGCCATGACTGCCCCTGTACGCCGGATAAATTAAAAATATCCCTCCTGTGTCCAGTCCGATGAACTTGATTGCTGAGCTGTTCGCCCCACATCTCCGCGCCGTCCTACATCCTCTTCTTCTGCTGATTGATCTGGACAAACGCCTCCTGCTTTATCCACATTGCGATTTTCTTTGGCTCATGCAGGCGCTCTGTGCCCTACTGCGGGCAGAATCTAAAACTCCTCTGCGCATGCGCGAACTGTTAAGGTCTCTTGCAAGACTTTTTATATCCATTTTATGAAAATGTGGTTTCGATGTATTTCTTAATAAGAAAAAAATCTGTATCTACACTTTTCTGTCATGAATATTTTCTGTATGAGAACGAAAATAATTTCAAATGACAATAATTTCAGCAAGAAGGATTTTGTTTGACACATCATAAATGTAAACGGTAAGAAAACAAGCAAGAACGTTTTTATCAATATAATAATAATCTTTATTTATATAGCACCAACATATTCCGCAGCACTGTACAATGTGTTTTTTTTTTACTGCAGGAATCTGAGACTGAAAGTGAGACAGAAGAAAGTGAGAACGAGACTGACTTTTCCACCGAAGAAGACACCCTGGATAAGGACGTCAACGATACGCGAGCAAAACTCATTGAGAAGATGACGGCTTTCATCTCTGGAATGAAGATTATATTTGAGGCTCTTTTTACCACAGCAGGAAAAGTGGTGGTCACTCTTCTTCTTGGCCTGTCAGGTAGTTTCAGTACAAAATACCATGAATATTTCTTTTTGTGTTTATGCGCCGTCATCCCCCTAAGATTGTAGTGAATTATCATTATCTACAGCTATTCCCTCATTTACTCTATGTCTATTATTGGAATTACTCCTATTCCTGCCTGATAAATCTGAAAACTGTTCCACTAAATCTGCCTGTAAATGTTCCATTTTAGGTTGCACTTCATAAATAATACCGCCTTTCCCCTGATAAGCTATGCAGACATCATTAAACATTTATAGAACATTTTATGAAAAATTATAAGTGTAAGGAATCATTTTTCCTACACTCATATTTCCCATGACTCCTGGATATGGAATGGACCTTCATTCATTTGAACATGACCCAAACTACAGTAAGTGTAAGTCCAAAAATAAAGTAATATACACAACATGGTATTTAGGCGTTAAGCGGCCACTGCTTCAATGCAATATCACATGACTATAAAGCTATGATCACACACAGATTTTTCATTGAGTTTATTTTAACAGCCAAAATTTGCTCTTTCTGCAGTAAAAATGCTGTGTTTAAAAAGCCTGTTTTTCTGCTTTTTTGCATTTCGATTTTTTTGTGGCATTTTTTGCAGATTTTTTTGGGGGCGGATTACATGTCTGCTTTGTGTACAATATATGTTTAATAATGTTAGTTTTATTCACCATAAAAAGTGTTTTTTAATTTTTTGATTGCTTTCTGAGTGAAAATAAAACGACTGCTGAAACGCTGCAAAAAAACACTGAAAGAAATGACATTCTTCAGATTTCACAAATGCTGCACAGCTTGATTTTATTCAGGAAAAAACAAGCAAGTATGTGTGTAAGGGGGTCTGGGAGTACGTTGCCTCTTCCTATTTACTGTAAAAAGTGCTCTGTACTCATGAGGCTGTAACTGTGGTGTAATCAGGGGCGTATCTAGGGGGGTGCAGCCGGACTTTTTGCATCGGGCCCCGCTCAGTGGGGGGCGCCGGTGCCATCATCAGGTGACCAGGCATCCGGGGCTGGCACTGCAGCGCCGCTGCCAGAACTAATCTCCTCCTCGCCGCATATTAGCACGGGCGGCCGTGGAGAAGTGCGTGCACACACAAGCCCTGCTGCTGGTCCGCCCCCTGGCAGTTACCACCCCCCCCCGGCTGACGTCACCCGGCACCGCACAGTGGGACAGAGAGGACTGGAGAAGAAGAAGAGCCTAAACAGGCGAGAGGGGAGGGGGGGTGGTGGCTGACCCGGCTGGGAGTTATGAGGTGTATATATGTATACATCAGGCCAGGCACACACTATGAGGTATAATATTATACCTCATAGTGTGCCTGCCTGGTGATGTATACATATATACACCTCATAGTGTGTGCCTAATATATATACAGTATAATATACACCCCATAGTGTGTGCCTGATGTATACATATTAAACTCAGTATATATATGTTATACATCAGGCACACACTATGGGTGTATATATACTGTATTATATTAGGCACACACTATGAGTGTATTACTGTATTATGACACATTATATATATGATTTATATATATTATATATAGAGCTGACTGCACACAGAGCACAGCTGTATATAGAGACAGGCTGCAACACAGCACAGCTGTATATAGATGACATCATCTATATACAGCTGTGCTCTGTGTGTGCACCTGTCCTCTATATACAGTTGTGTCTGTGTATTATGTGTTTCACTGCTTAGTGTCACCCCTTCTCCAGGGCCAGCAGGCTCGGAAATAGTCTGATGGTCACCACCTGCAGAACCGTTACTTTGATGGGGCCGTTACACGGGAACGAACATCGCCGATTTATCACGGGGGGGGGGGGCGCCCAAAATAAATCTTGCCCCGGGTGCCAGAAAACTAGTTAACCTCTGGGTGTAATTATGCATTTTACATCTGGAACTGTGTTTTTGTGACCCCTAGGGGCCAGGGTGACGTCTGCTCCCTATTAGTCAGGAGCTAGTAATGAGGGTTACTGGTGCTCTTGGTGGGCAGGGCTTGGTCTATAAAATGGCGCTGACATGGTAATTAGTGATGAGAGTCCCTCGTAGGAGAGAAAGGATTCACAGGAGCTAAGGACAATGCATTTATTCGGCCTTCACCACTTATCATTGTGGTTGAAGTACATGAACGTTGATGTGGACTTGTGGAACGGGTCAATATGATACTGACAGCAGGGGAACGGTGCAAACAGGCCCCTAGGGGAAGCACGGAGTTAGAGCTAGTGAGGACTTAATGAGTGCACAGCAAGAGACCAGAATGCCGGACATAGCAGGCATAAACCTGGAGGTACTGAAATATGGGGAGCAGTCTGTAAATAATCCCAAGACTGTAACATTTGAAAATTGTGCCCGTATTTCACAAGACCATTGAGTAAAGAACTCTTGTTTGATATGATAGACTCTTTCTGTACTTTGACCCTAATCAAGGGCAACAACAATTGGATCTTTTCAATCGAGGGCCCGTCCGGGGAGCACAATGCTTTGGGCCTGACTGAGCTGCTCCGCAGCCTTGGTCTCGGCTTGGGCTCGACTAACAGCTCCCTCACGCATGCATGAGATTATTGAAATCTCATAGGTTTTGCTGGTACTGTAAAAAGCAGCTTTTCATTTGCAAAAAAAATTATTCTCAGCAAAAGAATGCTGCACAAACGCGGGTATGTGAACATAGCCTAACAATCACAGTAAGACTTTGATCAAATTAGTGACACGCCGCGTGGGGGCCGTGGGGTACTTGGAGTCAGGCCCTGTCGGGGAATTGGGGGATGCCACGGTGGCGTGACCCATCTGTGGCCTCGGAGCGGTCAATAAAAAGGGGGGGGGGGGAAATGGGATTTAGGGATTGGTTGTCATGACACCACCCATGGTATGCGGGCTATTAGTGGCCACTGCTGCGGTGCGGGACCTCTGGGGATGATGGGCATGCAGCTTTGGTGGTTTCACTCCCCACGGGTGGAGTGGATCCCTAGGGTGGCCGGTGTAGAAAGGGTTGTTTATGGAGGGCCAGCAGAGCTGACTTGGCTGCAGGCAGGGATCAGAGCGGCTCACATGCAGGACCCTGCGGCCTTCGCGGATTATCAGTCTACCGCTCCTCAGTTGGGGGAAATGAACAGTCTCACGCACAGTGCTGAGTTCCAAAACCGGTTTACTTAGCTTTTACTCTGCTAGCACAACAGGGCACAGTCCTGGTTCAGTTGGAGTCCACATAGTCCTCAGCAATCGGGATAACTTGTCCAAGACACCCTCTTTAGTTCCTTCCTTCTGGGTTGTTCTCTTCCTCAGCACTGCCTGTTTGCCTAACTCCTGCTCGTGCCTCCGCACACAGTGCCCCAATCCAGCTGCCACGGGTCCTATCGGGCAACCAGTGCAAGTCCCCTGACCCTAGCACGGCTACCTTCTCGGCAGATGTGTCGGGAGTCAGCCACAGCTCCTCTAGATTTTGTGATCTCCCTTCGTGGTTGAGCATACAGTCTCCTTGCCACTTTCAGGGTCAGTCCCTGATTTTCAACCTGCCCTTCCACTTCACTTCAGATTCGGGCGCATGGGTGGATTGCTCACTGTCCATGCCCTAGGGCTCCCTCTGCATCTCTGCAGACTCATGTTGCACTGGGACCCAGGACGAGCCTCATCTCGCTCAAGTCCCCCTGGTCCTTCCTTTCATTACTCCACTCCCACATTTTGCTTCTCAATTCGACTGACTCTTACTTCCTGTTGTTTTCCCTTTTTGCCTCTTCTCCTACTTCCTGATTGGTCTTCTAACTTCGCACCCTCCACATTTCTCTCCAACATCACGCTGACTACCTGGGCCCTCCCCCTGCAGAGTCCGCCAAGCGTCCCTGGGACCGGGTGTGTTAGGTGCGTTTGTGGGTGTCCGGACTTACCATCCCGTTTACTGAGAGCAAAAATACTATAAAAACATATAATAGGGACCTAGAACCTTCCAATATACGAGCTAAGGAACATGTGTTCAAGAGAGAGGCTCACAGCAGATCACCAACAAAAAAGCACAATTAAAGTAGAATACCAGTCTGTAGCTTACCCACCACTCTCAGCATCACCAGGTATCACTTCGAAGCCCCAATGCGCATTTCGCTTCAATTATTATTTTTTAAATTATTTATATAAAAAGTAAAAAAAAATGTGGGGGCTCTGCTCCTTTTTTGATTGCAAACCAAGGTAAAACCAGGCAGCTAAGGGCTGGTATTCTCTAGTGTGGTGAGGCCCATAGTTATTGATCCTACAGAATACCTGCCCGCAGCTGCCTGAGAGATTGGCGCATTCGCTAGAAGCACTAATTCCTGGTGCTTTACCCACTCCTCCTGATGCCCTGGTGCAGTGGCAATCGGGGTAATGGAAGAGGTTAATGACAGCTATCATCAAGCCCTAGATTGGTAATGTTCAGTCTTCTATAAGACTTGCACATTACCAATTCTATAAGTAAATAGTTAAAAAACACCCACACATGCAAACACAGAAAAATGATTTATTTTAAATAAAACACAATGACAACCCTCTTCTACCCATTTATTAACCCCAAACATACTTTCAGATGGTAATCCACAACACAATGTCCAGCAAAGGTCTTTGGCTCTTCTAAATTGCGGTAAGCGGACAAATTAGAGTATACTCTCTGCAAGTAGTGCTCTAAGATTGAACAATAATAATAGAGGGAGCCCCGAACTACTCCTAAAGACCGCTGAGTTTTCACCTTATTCCCACAAGAGGAGACCACCCAGTGGAGGTGCAATCCGCAGTGCAATAACACAGTCCATCGATTATACAGAATAAAAGGATGCACTCACTGCAGGTGGACTTGAAATCTTTATTTTTGGTTACATACTCGTACAGGTGACATGCAGGTGGCCTGCAGAGTGCAGGCTGTGTTCACTGGGGCAACGCACATTTCGCTCGATTGAGCTTCTATGGGTCCACTAGTTGTCATGATGTAGTTCCACATCCTTATGCCGAGCAGATCACCACGTCATGCCATTAAAAACAATCAGCAGATGAGTAAAACAGTGGTGTTTAAAAACAACTATAAACAAGGAGAGACATAAGAGTATATATCATTTTAAGTTAGAAACCGGGACATATCTGACTTATCATTCCACCCTATTTGGGATTGTGCCTGATATTTCATTATTAATTTACCTTCTGTTTGTAGCAGCAAGTCATGCAAATTACCCCCTCTCCCAGGCATTTTAACTCTTTCAAACCTGCGAATGAAAGAACACTAGCATCCCCATTGTGTTCAGATCTTATGTGGTTTATCAGTCTCGGGGATCCATGACAAGATGTTATTGATTCAATGTGCTTCTTAAAACATTTATACATAGGGCGAATACGGTAGTTTTCTCTATGTAAAACTTTCCACTGGCGCAGAAGATAGCATACACCAATTTGTTTTTTTTCTGCATGTAATAAATTTGTGAACCTGGTGCACATATGGACCGATCTGCAAAGGGTTAATGCACTTATGTTTTTTGCAAAATTGGCAACTACCACATTTATAATTGCCGACTGGCTGGAATTTGTTTAACCAGTTAGGGACTTTGTCTAAATGATTATGAACAAGCATGTCCCTTAAATTACTACTCTACCTATATGACACCACTGGTTTAGAGTTTGTCATTTGCAAATATTTTTTTGAGCAATTTTGAAAAACATTTGTAAATGCTGGTGCCAATCCCTTGTTGAAATACATAAAATATTTTTGGCGCTATGTGGACGACACATTTGTGGTTTGGGATGAATCAGAGGAGATGTTAGCGCCGCTTCACACTGCGGTGTGATCCGGTCCGGTTCTGTCCGGGAGGACCCAGACAGCCGCGGACCGGATCTGCACACAGGACTGGGGGGCTATTATGCCCTTCGGTCCGGTGTGCAGCGCACGCAGCTGCAGCCGATGACAGGTCAGGACCGTGGCGCCCGCGGTCCTGACTTATCAGCAGCGGGAACTGCGTGCGCTGCACACCGGACCGAAGGGCATAATAGCCCCCAGTCCTGTGTGCAGATCCGGTCTGCGGCTGTCTGGGTCCTCCCGGACAGAACCGGACCGACACACGCCGCAGTGTGAAGCGACCCTTAAACAACTTTGACTGTTACCTGAACCAAAACCCCATGAATATGTCATTCACATGCATGTTTGGAGGACTTAATCTGGAATTTTTTAATGTAAAAAATCGAAGTAAAAGAGGGGAATTTGGTCACACTGTGTATTGAAAAAGCACCACTACTAATACTGTCTAATATTATAGGAGTGCCCATCCAGCCCATACAAAACCCAATTTACCCCATAGCCAATTTGTATGACTTCGACGGATTAATAACATGGAAGAGCTGTATTCACAGCAAAAAAAAAATAGCTTAAACAGCTTAAAAGCTGTAGATATCATGAAAAATTAATAATGGATTCTATGACCAGAGCTGACAACCTGAACAGAGGTACAGTGTTAAAAAAATAAAACTAAAAGCAAAAAGATTGAGACAGATCCCAGAAAATTCTTTTTCAGTTTTAAATTCAGTCTCATGGATGCCTAGATCAGATCTGCCATGTATAAGCCCTGGCACATTTTGCAGAATGATGACTCATTGAAAGATCTGACAAACTCTAAAGCAGTGGTGTCATATAGGTGGTAATTTAAGGGACATGCTTGTCCATAATAGTTTGGAAAATGTCCCTAACTAGTTAAACAAACTTCTGCCAGTTGGTAATAATAAATGTGGTAGTTGCCAGTTTTGCAAAAAAACTTACGGTAAGTGCATTAACCCTTTAAAGATCGGTCCGTATGTACCCCAGGTTCTTGAGTTTATTACATGTAGAACAAAAAATGTGGTGTATGCTATCTTCTGCCCCTGGAAAGTTTTACATGAGGAAAACTATTCGCCCTATGTATAAACGTTTCAAGGAGCACGTTAAATAATAACATCTGGTCATGGATCCCCGAGACTAATAGACCACATAAGAACTGAACACAATGGGGATGCTAGTGTTCTTTCATTTGCAGTTTTGAAAAGACTTAAAATGCCTGGGAGAGGGGGTAATTTGCATAGCTTGCACACTACAAACAGAAAGTAAACTAATAATGAAATAGCATAAGGATGTGGAACTACGTCATGACAACTAGTGGACTCATAGAAGCTTAATCGAGCGAAACCTGTGTTGACCCTGCACCATGTCCGCATGTCATCTGTGTGTATCCAAGAATAAAGATTTCAAGTCCACCTGCAGTGAGTGTATCCTTTTATTCTGTATACATTAAGCGCTCTAAGATTGACAGGCAGTTGTGTGAGTGGTGATGTCAGAGAGTTCATCTGAGGTTACAGCCGAGCCACATCAGCTGTGTCCTCAGATGAACTCGACTCTGACGTTACCGCTTACACAACCAGCTGTCAGTCTGAGAGCGCTACTCGCAGTGAGCGGCCATTAATTTCTCTGCTCCCCACAATGTAGCAAAGTAAGAGAGCTTCGCTAGACATCGTGCTGTGGATTACCATTAGAGAATATATTTGGGATTAATAAACAGGTAGAAGAAAGTTGTCTTTGTGTTTTATTTCAAATTAAAGATTTTTCTCCGGGTGTTTTATTTTAAATGTTGTATTTTTCTCTGTGTGTGTTTTGTTAACTATTTCCTCATAGGATTGGTAATGTGCAGGTCTCATAGAAGCCTGAACATTATGAATGAAACTTGTTGACAGCTGTCAATACTCAGCTGTCATTAACCCGTTCCCTTACCACGAATGCCACTGCACCTGTGCATTGGGAAGAGCCGGGTAAAGTGCCAAGAATCAGTGCTTCCAATGAATGTGCCAATTTCTGGAGTGCCCAGCAACTATGGGCTCAACCACACTGAAAATACAAGCCTGTAGCTGCCTGGTTTTACCTTGGCTGGCCATGAAAAATAGGGGCGGAGCTCACACATTCTTTTTAATCATTTGTTTAAATAATGAAAAAAAAGGAAAAATTATAATGTACTCCCCTGTATTATTGATTGCAAGCCAAACTAAAACCAGGCAGCTGGAGGTGGCAGCCCATAGCTGGCTGCTTTATCTGTGCTGAAAATCAAAAATATGGGGGACTCCTTTGCATTTTTTTTTTTTCAATTATATATTTTTGCACACATATGACAGCACGTTTGTTGCCAAGACACTAATGTATACGGTGACCAATCACAGACGCTGCAGCCCACAATGGGTGTGGGTGCAATAGCCAATCACAAAGACTGTCAAGGCCACTTCACACAGACAGATATCTGAGTCCAATATCTGAACAGATCTCTGGTTGCAGTGAAATCATGGATACATTGTTCCATTTTGTGGCTGTTTACAACATGGAGCAATGTATCCATGATTTCAATGCAACCAGAGATCTGTTCAGATATTGGACTCAGATATCTGTGTGTGTGAAGTGGCCTTCACAGAGTGGGTGTCTTTATTCACTGCACTGACTCCAATAGCCAATCAAACAGGCAGTCAATGACTGGACCTGGAAGCAAGTGTGACCCCAGCTCTGGAGACTGTTAAGTATAACGCTCCTGCCTTAATCCCCATTTTGCTTCCTTTTGCAGCCCCCCTCCTTTACTGCCAACATTTTTATAAGGCCACGGTCACACGATCAGTATTTGGTCAGTATTTCACATCAGTATTTGTAAGCCAAAATCAGGAGTGGAACGGTCAGAGGAAACATATAATAGAAACGTGCTCCACTTCTGCATTTTTCACAAATTTTTACAAATACTGATGTGAAATACTGACCAAATACTGATCGTGTGACCATGGCCTAACTGTAATGTTCGGGTCCCCTTAGACTGAGGGCCACGTCACACACGCAGATATCTGTGCAGATATTGTTCGCAGATCTCGGGTTGCAGTGAAATCATGGACACATTGTTCTATTTTGTGTCCGTGTACAAATGTAACAATGTGTCCATGATTTCACTGCAACCAGAGATCTGTGAACAATATCTGCACAGATATCTTTGTGTGTGACATAGCCCTTATATGGGGTTCAGGGTCAAGTTTGGGTCACGTCTGATCCCAAATCCAGACTTGGAAAAAAAAGGCCGTCCGGACCTATTAAACCTGTACATCTGCAGGTTCACTCATCTCTAATGGTACCTTTACATGCCGCGACGGCAGGCTGGATACATCCCGCTACTTCACGTGCACGAGCACGCTCAAACGGTTACAAACGGTCAACGCACCCTCTTTACACGCCGCCACAAGGTGCGCTACGCCACGCTACATCTATAGCTAGCTACATCGCCGGGTGTCTCAAGTAGCCAGCTGTAGCTCATTTACACACCGCTATAACCAGCTACTATGGACGGACCTGGTGCAGCAGGGACAGCACATAGGCGTGCCACAATTGTGGATTACGAGACGTCCGTACGCTGATAGGACGAAGCAATAACATCCTGATTGGGCAGGCAACGCAGGAGGCTGAGTAATACAGCACGCTCGAGCAATTGTGTAGTGTGACTCGTCAGCTCCTTAAATATGCCTCCCTATGCAGGGACTACCAATCGTCATGCAGCAGCTTCCTCCAATGATCGCTGAAGGGGGGCGGAAACCCGGAGCCAGGGTCACGCCTTAGCTACATTGCAGCAACATCGCAGGCTGTCCCGAGTTCCCTTCCGTTGCCTCTTTACACGCCGATACAGCTCGCTACCATCGGCGTTGTAGCCATCAGTTTTCGAGCAGAGCTAGGAAACAGATGTATCTGTTGCCGGCTGTAGCGTCACGTCTTCAGACGCCGCTACGACAGGCTACATTGGCGCTACAAGCTACATTTGTAGCCTGTAGCGGGATGTATCCAGCCTGCCGTCGCGGCGTGTAAAGGGCCCTTTATGGAGGCTCAAAGTTCTTTTTCAAGGTTTCTTTTAGTTCAACTTATATACTTTTACAAGTGTGGTAGTGTGTACATACCTTCAGCACGACATCCTCATTGTACATCTTCAGACAGATAACAATAAAGTTCTTTACATTTCATTTCCTACCCTTCAGACTACCTTCACTTCATTTTTTTTTTGGAGGATCTACAAGGGTTTCTGAAATATGGTGGAGAATGAGCTGTATGCTCGCCGACTGTCTATGAGGACAGCCTTTCGTCTCCGGAAGAGACAAGGGCTGTAGAGAATGGCAAAATTCTAGCAAAGAGCCTAATGGCCACTTTACATGTCCCGATATCGGCGTCCAACTCCGACCAAAAGTCACGTGGTTCGTGAGTTGGCCCCGATATCGTTCGTGCATTGTATGGTTTAAACGTCCAATACGATGCACGAACGATGCCAAAACGATATCGGTAATCAAATGAGCCTGCTCTCCAACGGGCCGATATTGGTTGGACGTTGTGGCCGGATCGGGCTGTGTAAAAGCCCAACAACGATGTGAAGTACAATGTCCCCTATTCTCTCCCATGTTAAATGGTCGTTCCTGGGTCGGCCGTACAAGGGGGCGTACATATCGCTGTTGCGTTGCCTGCCGATATCGCGCTGTGTAACATCTCCTATGCGATCTTGGAATTCTGCCCAGAAAAAGCGTGCTCCCGCGGCGATGGATCCAACATCGGACCGATGTTGGGACGTGTAAAGTGGCCATAACACTGAAAATTCCGGACACAAAGGTGGATCTCTGCCGCATCAGAGTTGGTGCTTACTCCTGCTAGGAGTGTTCATCAGCCCAGCTGGCAGTTAGTCCACACGCACTGTCTCTAGATTCTTGGTAATTTTGGCCAAAAAATAATGGGGAATTATTATTTTTTCACCATTTCACTCCACTTGGAATTTTTTTCCCATTTTTCAGAACATTATATGGTAAAACTATTTGTATCATTCAAAACTAAGTAATCTCTCAAAAAACAAATCCTATATTGCTATATCAACACAAAAATAAAAAATTGTCTCTTGGTAAAAGGAGAGGTGAAAGTTAGCCATGTCTTGAGAGTGTTAATATGGTATTAATTGATGTCATGTATTTTGTAGTAATTGTTCCTATTGTATTTTGCAGGTATAATTTTACCATCTGTGACCTCGGCCCTGTATTTTGTCATCTTCCTGTTTTTGTGTACCTGGTGGGCCTGTAACCGGAGTGTGAGCCTCGTTGTTTTCAGCAGTCTCTGTGTCATGGCTGCAATCTTTAGTGCAGGTCACTTGACAGCTGTCTATTTGTATCAGCTCCCTTACTTTCAAGAAGTAATTCCACCCCAAGATTTATACGCAAGGTAAGGCTTCACATGATTGATGCTCACTTATCAGGTTTTGAGCATAGGTGAGAAAACTTCTGTTCAGTAAAAATTGTAACTACACACAAAAAGGTAAAAATTCCCTAGAAAAAGTAATGAATAAAATATAACTGCCTAGTTCCTCGTTTTTTGACCATCTTGCTTATGTTCCACTGTGGAACACACCCATACCTTGTGTCCCTCTTGCTAATACTCCCTTCTTTTCCATATTTTATTATGACTGTGGAAGGCACTCTAACCATCTACCTCTCTTATATGTTTCCTCATGTTTCTGGTTACATTTTGGCAAATATCATTTGGCTTTGGATTAATAAGGTCTCCTATCTACTTGTACATACAGTTATGCTCAAAAGTTTACATACCCTGGCAGATTTTTTGCTTTCTTTGCCTTTTTTCAGAGAATATGAATGATAACACAAAAACATTTTTCCACTCATAGTTAGTGGTTGGGTGAAGCCATTTATTGTCATACTACTGTGTTTTCTCTTTTTAAATCATAATGACAACCAAAAACATCCAAATGACCCTGATAAAAAGTTCACATAGCGTGGTGCGTTTGGCCTGATGGCATGCACAGAAGTTGACACACATAGGTTTGAATGGCTAATAATCGTAACATCCTCACCTGTGACCTGTTTGCTTGTAATCAGTGTGTGTGCATAAAAGCTGAGTATGTTTCTGGGATCCAGACAGACTCTTGCATCTTTCATCCAGCCACTGACATTTCTGGATTGTGAGTCATAGGGAAAGCAAAAGAATTGTCAACGGAGCTATGGGAAAAGATAGTTGAACTGTAAAAAATAGGAAAGGGATACAAAATATATCGATGGAATTGCTGATGCCAGTAAGCAGAGTTCAAACTGTGATTACCAAATGGAAAATCAGGGGCTCTGTAAAAAACAAACCACGATCAGGTAGACCAACAAAAATTTGGCCACAACTGCCAGGAAAATTGTTTGGGATGCAAAGAAAAACCCACAAATAACATCAGCTGAAATACAGAACTTACAGAAAACTAGCGGTGTGGCTGTGTCAAGATGCACAATAAGGGGGCACTCAAAGAAAAATGGGCCGCATGCTCGAGTTGCCAGAAGAAAGCTATTACTGCTCAAGTGCCACAAAGTATCTCACCTACAATATACAAACAGCATAGAGACAAGCCTCCAAACTGTTGGAACAAGGTAATTTGGGGTGATGTGGCCAAAATCGAACTTTTGGCCACAACCATAAACGTTACATTTGGAGAGGTGTCAACAAGGCTTATGATGAAAGGAACACAAAGCATGGAGGTGGATCACTGATGATGTGGGAATGTGTGAGCTACAAAGGCACAGGAAACCTAGTTAAAGTTGAAGGAAAGATGAATGCAGCACTTTATGAGCAAACACTGGAGGCAAATTTGCACTCATCAGTCTGGAAGCTGTGAATGGGACGTACTTGCACATTCCAACATGACAAAGATCCAAAACACAAGGCTAAGTCGACTTGTCATTAGCTCCAGCAGAACAAAGTAAAGGTTCTGGAGTGGCCATCTCAGTCTCCTGACCGCAAGATCATTGAGTACCTCTGGGGAGAACTCAGTCGCGCAGTTCATGCAAAAAAGCACATAAATTTACAGGAACTGCAGGCTTTTTGCTAAGGCTACTTTCACACTACGATTTTGGAGGGAGCCGATGCTGTCCGATAAAATTGGACAGCATCGGCTCCTTCTGATGCCTGGAATAGGATGCCAAATAGGCATCCCATTCCGAGAGAAAATAGGATGCCCGCCTCCCATCAGATCGCTCCCTGAGCTGTCACAGCTGTCTCTCCTCTGCTCCCCCTCTTCTCCCCTGGTCCTCTCCTCTGCTTCCCCGGTCCTCTCCTCTCTCCCTGTCACGCTGGGAGCGGGAGAGACACTCAGCGTAGGACAACGACGGGGGGGGGGAATAAGGAGTCCCTAAAGCTATGGGCACAAGAAGGAGAGGGTGACCCCTAGTCTTACTGGGGCTGACCCTGTCTGCCCTGACGTCCCTATACAGTTTCCTCAACTGTCGCCGACCACGAACCTCGTCCCTCTCTGATCCTAGCACTACCTTATCTAAGGATCAGATGGAGAGGTTCACTAGACCCCTCCACTAACAACTAAAGACAAACACAAGGAAAAACAGACAATGGGGAAAGAAAACACTTATCTTGCAGCAGAGCACAGCAACCTCCACTACCTCAGCTTCTGCTGGAGCAAGGATAATGAGTGCACAAGGAAATATCACCTGCACCGAGGGAGGGCAATGAAACTCCTTATAAAGGTGGGAAGAACCTGCTGGGTCCTAGTGACCCAGAATACTGGTGTAGAAACCAGACCGAGCACAAGACCTTCCCAGCCGTCTCCCCATGATAGGGAGATCTTATCATACCTTCTCTCTATCTACACAGAAGGTAAATGCCCCTGAAAGACGGACCGTCCTCAAACATTATGGCTGATTGGCCAAACGCTGGGACCGTCTGCGCGTGGCCTCTACCCTGTCATCCGTGCCACCCGTGACACTCCCCCGGTCCTCTCCTCTCTCCCCCGGTCCTCTCCTCTTCCTCCCCGGTCCTCCCCGCTTCTCCCCCGATCCTCCCCGCTTCTCCCCCGGTCCTCTCCTTTGCCCCCCGGTCCTCCCCTCTGCTCCCCCTCTCCTCCGGGCTGATAAAAAAAATAAACAATGTATTCTCACCTGTCCCCGATGCCCCCGCCGTCTCCCGCACGGTCCCGCAGGCTCCCATTGTCCTCGCGGTGTCTCCTGTGTCTGTAGAGGTCTTCTTCTTCTTAACAGGACCTGCCGTGATGTCACAATCACTTGACCGCTTGTTAGCATGGTGTAACCGGCGGTCACGTGACTGTCGTCACGGCAGGTCCTGTTCAGAAGAAGAAGACCTCTGCAGACACGGGAGACACCGGGAGCCTGCGGGACTGTGCGGGAGATGACGGGGGCCTCGGGGACAGGTGAGCATACATAATTATTTTTTTTAACCCCTGCTTTCCTAGTTAGGAGCAGTTTTACTGTACTGAGCTTGCTCAGTACAGTAAAATCGGGTCTGAGGACACATCAGATGTTTCCTCGGACCCTTTGCACCAATAAAAAAATCGGACAAAATCGGACAGAATCGGATCAGACCAAATAGGATGCCATTAAGTGCACATCCGATTCGGTTCGATGCCCATAGGGCTGAATGGGGGCCAAAATCGGTCCAATGCTGTCCGATTTTTATCGGACAGCATCGGAAAAGAGAAAATCGTAGTGTGAAACCAGCCTAAGAAGAATGGGTAGCTTTACCATCTGAGGAAATAAAGAGCCTCATCCACAACCACCACAAAAGACTTCAAGCTGTCATTGATGTTAGAGGGGGCAATACACTGTATTAAGACCTGGGGTATGTGAACTTTTGATCAGGGCCATTTGGATGTTTTTGGTTGTCATAATGATTTAAAAAGAAAAAACAGTAGTTTGACAATAAATGGCTTCACCCAACCACTAACCATGAGTGGAAAAAAAAGTTTTTGTGTTATCATTTATATTCTCTGAAAAAAGGCCAAGAATGCAAACAATCTGTCGGGGTATATAAACTTTTGAGCACAACTGTATGTCTTTATTCTTTGTATGTTTCATATTTTCCTTATATTTGGTTTTTGTTTCATGTGAATCCTGTGTATCTATGATTGCTGTGTATGCATTTGTGGAGACACACTTAATGGGAACCTGTCAGGTTGTTCTACCCCGCTAGTCTACCACTACCTGTCCCTGCACCTTGCTAGTTGATCCCTAACCATACCTGTCTCACTTAAAAGTGCCCTATAAACATTGAGAAAAACGAGTTATAAACTTACATAGAGTCTGAATCTGGAGACTGGAAAGGCGGGCTTTGGGGCTCCATTCTCCAATCCTTGCATTCAGCAGGCCCCAGAGCCTGCCTTTCCAGTCTCCAGATTCAGACTCTATGTAAGATTATATATAACTAATTTTTCTCAATCTTTATAGGGCCATTTTAGGTGACACAGGGATGGTTAGGGATCAGCTAGCAAGGTGCAGGGACAGGTAGTGGTAGACTAGGGGGGTAAAACGACCTGACAGGTTCCCTTTAAATACATTGCTTCTGTGCTATTCATTTACTCCTTGATAAAGCTTGATCCAAAACGTACATTGAGGACCCCTTGTTCTTCGTGGTCTATTCTTATTATAGGTGTTATTTATGTACTGGTCAAAGTCAATGTTCTTATATCAGTTTTTTTATTTATTTCTACTGTGTGATTGAGATATTACTTATTTATGTTTTATTATTGTCATTTAATTGTTACGCTATGTATTTAGCATATTGTGATTATATATATTATATTTGTCACGGGTGGAAGTAACCGACAAAGGGGTTCGGTAGCAGGATGGCAGTAACAGGCAAAAGGCGATCGGGAACTAGTCTGACCCTTAGACTGGGGGCCCCTAGCTGAAGCTGACCTTATGCACAGAAGTACCTCTAAAGGTTAGGATGTCTGGGCTGCCACTCTTGCCCTGATCCTGACCAGCCCTAGACTATAACCCCTCACCTCCACCTAAGGACTGGTGTAAGCACAGCAACTCCTACACTGGATAGCAATCTCCATGAAGCTACACAGCAAGAATGCTTCAGCAGAACTGCACTCAACACAGCTCACGGTCTTTGCAGAGAACGAACTCAATCAGGGTATCAGCGACACCAACTGATTAGTCATGGGACTACTTTAAGGGTACCGTCAGACCTGTCGACGGCGCCGGAGGTGTCGGCGGCGACTGGCGGAGTGCGCACGTTTTTGGCGCCCTGCCAGTGTCGCCGTTTCCCTTTTATATGGGCGACACCTACAGCGATGCGCCTGCGATCTGACAGGCTGCATCGCCGCCGGGGTGTCTCAAAACCCCAGCGGCAATGCAGGCTCCCATCGCCTGTCAGATCGCCGTCGGCCGTTTACATGGGGCGATGTGTACACATCACCCCAGATCGGCCGCCTGGTTTCACATCACTGATGTGAAACTAGACAAGCACTAAGAGGTGTGGACATCGCCCCTTTACATTATATGATGCAGAGGCAATATCGGTGCTGATAGGCCATGCCCCTACGTTGCCTAAGAAATCGGCGGTGCTCTCGCCAGGTGTGACGGCACCCTAAGACTGGAGAGTGGTCAACTGCATCACCTGATGCACACAGCAACAGCAACTGGTACTGCAGGAAATTAACTTCATTTAACTACCGCAGAGCAATTCACAGAGACTGCAAAGGAGTCTACACGTGACATGTTAGTTGCACTTTCTAGACCTTAAGGTACCGTTACACTTCACAACATCGCTGCGATGTTGCAAGCGATTTCACGTGGGCGCACGTTTTTGGCACTTTTCCCAGATCACTTTGGAGATGTCACACGGAGAGATATCATTGGCAACGCAACTACGATGTTGCAAGCAGCTTTCGCTTGCTGGGTTATGCACGACCCAGCGAACGATACTTATCAATGTAGTGAATAAGGGAAGTTGCTTTCAACATCGTTATTGAGATGTCATACAGAGTGATGCTAGGAGATCGCCTCAGCAACATCGCCAGGTTTAAGAACATACACAAAAACCTGGCAATGTTGCTCAAGCGATTTATTGCAATCACATTGCCCTGTTACACGACACGATGCACTAGCGATATCAACTGCAACTGCGATCACCACGTGACTTTTGGGAGATGTTGCGGGCGATACGAATGTATCCTTTTTCCCCTACCCATTCACCCCCCCCACCCTTTTTTTTACACAGTGCATTTATTGGGTATTAATAAGGATTTATACTTTATTCATTACTTTTCCGGTGAATTTTCACCTTTTTGTAGTTTTGGGATTTACATAATCTTTTTACTTTTGAGTGTAAAAATTGTATACTGAATTTAATTTAGTTGACATGTATAACTGATTATTGCAAACATATTTCTTATGTATTCTAAATGTCTAGGCTTTTTGGATGACAGCAATTATCAGGACCAATCAGACAGAAATATGGAAGATTCATCTTCATCGTGATCTGCACTGGCCAGTTTTCACAAACCCATTTATGCTTCTGGTGCTCTATTATACATTGGTCATGTTAGTGCAGCAGTGGGCTATACTTCCAATGGTATGTCCCAAAATCTCTGTCTTATTAAGCCATTGCTGTGGCTTTGAAGAAATTAATAATTCTGTAAGTATCTATTAAAGGAGGAAAGTATGACTAGAAAAGAAAATGGCCCCAAAGATGATCACCATCTGGATGGACTGCTATGGACCTCAAATGCTGAACTCATACAAGTGAGTGTTTTCATTGGATTTTCTCCCAAATTTGAACAGGGCAGAAAAAAAAAAGTTTTTATGACCAACTGGTAGACCCAATTCACACATCAGTTTTTTCTTACACGAGTGCTATCCATTTTTCACAGTTTGGGGTCGTACCTATTATAGTGAATGGGTTTGTTAATGTTTCCATGATTTTTTGTGGATTGATGCAAAATCACGGAGGCATGTCAAATCTTTGTCCAATATTGCATCAAAATCAGCAATGGAAATATATGGGTTCGTGGAAAAATTGAACAGCACTTGTATAACATCTGAGTGTGGTCTGATTTTCACTGACAGATAGGAAAAAATGAGAAACTTTTTTTCTTTTTTTATTTCACGTATGAAAAAACTGATAAAACTTGGTCCATAGCCTGAAAATCTGATGAAACTGTCATAAAACTCAGATGAAAATCACTGATGAATCTTGGTCCATTTTTCTTTTACGTGAAAAAAACTGATGTGTGGATAAAGCCTTACTAGGGCATTAGGTACTTTGTTACGGTTTTTCTTCAATCTTACATCTATTTAATGTGTGCTATGCTTTCTTCATTTCTTAGGGGCAATCTTCAAGGCCATTGCCCATATTACGCTTTACTCTTGTATTGTAGCCTCACGTTAGAGACTTCCAGAACCACCCACTGTAGCTGACCTTGTGCAAAGGGTCTTGACCCACAGTGTATTCGAATACAACTAGGCCCTACGGAACAATACTCTCCTAAAATACGCTGAACGATGAGGACCTTGGCTTAAAACATATCCTACGAACCTAATAATTTAGTCAGTTAAAAAACAACTAATTACACTCTTTAATATTCCCCAGGATTACCCGATATTGTGAATATAGCCTACATTTAACTATGCATGTTCACTTTTCTCTTAGGACATTCATATTTTATTGTCTATGACTAAAGGCCCCGTCACACGGGGCAACATCGCCGCCAATTACATAAACGACGTAGGGGCGTCGCCTATGTAAATGTAAAGGGACGATGTCGGCACCGCCGGGAGGTCGCCTGGTTTCAGAGCAGTGCTCTGAAACCAGGCGACCGATCTGGAGCGATGTGCATACATCGCCCTATGTAACCGGCTGCCGGCGACCTGTCAGGTGATCGCCGCTGGGGTGTTCAGACTCCCCGGCGGCAGTGCCGCCTGTCAGATTGCCGGCGCGGCGATGGAGATGTTGCCCAATGTAAATGGGGGATGGCGACGCTGGCGGGGCGCCAAAAATGTGCGCGCACCCGCCAGTCGCCGCCGACATCTCCAGCCCCATCGCCCGGTGTGACGGGGCCTTTATGGTCCTTGGCTTGTAGACTATATCCTATATTTTGCATTAACTGCTTGCTGGTATTCAGAATAGAATTCTATCGCACTCCTCAGCTTTCAATTACAGGTTGTAACCAGTTATACAACCTGACTGTATATAGTTTACCTCCCCATGTCATTAGTAAATATGTTTCTAATCCTATATTTACAAACTAGTTATAACATACCTAGTTTATATCTATGTGTAATCATCCCCTTCTTCCTTACCTTGCCTACTCCTAGATAAATCCGTATTATTTCCCGAAGTTCTCAATTTTATATCTAGACGTAGAACTCAATATACTAACAGTAATGTTGTGTATGAATTTGTCTTGTCTTTCATAAACTATATCTCTTGTTCTTATACAACAAAATTTCAATTATTCATTGCTGCTTTCCCTCCTTCCCCTTTTTCCTTCTATATCCCTGGTTTATAAAATTTCAATAAAAACATTTTGAAATGTAGAGGAGGTAGGCCTCTTTAACACTAGAAGTCCCAGAAATTTCAAGCTTCCCCCTGAAGTCCTGAAAGAGGGTCAAATGACCCTTATGGCCACTTTACACGTCCTGATATCGGCGTCCAACTCCGATAAAAAGTCACGTGGTTCGTGCGTTGGCCCCGATATCGTTCGTGCGTTGTATGGTGTAAATGTCCAATGCGATGCAAAACGCTATCGGGGAAAAATGAGCATGCTCTCCAACGGCCCGATTTTGGATGGACGATGTGGCAGGATCGTGCTGTGTGAAAGCCCAACAACGATTTGGAGCACAACTTCCCGTATTCTCTCCAATGTTAAATGGTCGTTCCTGGATCGCCCGTACAAAGGGGCGTACACATCGCAGTGGCGTTGCCTGCCAATATCGCGCTATGTAACATCTCCTATGCGATCTTGGAATTCTGCCCAAAAAATGCGCGCTCCTGCACTGTTGTATCCAACATCGGACCGATGTTGGGACGTGTAAAGTGTCCATTAGTCCAAACTGACACCTCTGATGGCTCCAATTAGCATCCTTTCATTTGTAAATGTGGCCTAAAATCCTTCAGGTCATTCGACCCGTCTCTGGGTTCCAAAGGTAGAAATATTAAATGATACCTCTCTGGGACTTCTAGTGTTAAAGTTCACCTTTCTCCAAAGTGCCAAAAATAAGATAGACCAGTCATTTGAATTAAATTGTCCAAAATAGCCTTTATTGCAACAAACATATCAAATAAATAAATTGAGGTAAAAATGTTTGTGGAGCTCCACAAATGTGAGTTTTGTGACATTGGCATTACCCTAGGCTTGGAGGTACCTGTGTCGCCGGAAACCCTTCACCATACTACCAACTCCGAGGTACTAAACCCTGAAGAGTTCAAAAAGTCTGCCAGGCCAGTTGAATATTCCAAACACAACTGGAAGATACCATTTAAGTTACCGTTACACGGCATGACATTGAAACGATTGTGGCACCAATTTCGCTGGAGCGCGTTTTTTTTAACATCGTTTCAACATCGCTGCTGAGATGTCACACGTACACATATCGTGGCCGAATAACAACGAACCAGCGATTCCGACATCGCCTGAACAACACAGCAAGCGATCCTTGTCAAAGGTGTGAATAGGCGAAATTGTCAAGGAGATTGTTATTGTGGTGTCACACTGAACGATGCAAGCAGATTACATGAACGACATCGTCAGGTTTTACAACATGTTGATAAACCTGTCAATTCCGATCCAGCGATTTACCGTTGTTGTATCG
The DNA here is from genome assembly GCA_033576535.1 of Allobates femoralis. Taxonomy (NCBI): domain Eukaryota; kingdom Metazoa; phylum Chordata; class Amphibia; order Anura; family Aromobatidae; genus Allobates; species Allobates femoralis. Next base: position 397,381,405 of record JARQOC010000006.1, on the reverse strand, counting down.
TGCTGTTACACACAGCGACACACGATGTCGTTTCAACGTCGCTCAACCCGTAACATTACAGCGATATCACCCACGATATCGTGCCGTGTGACGGTACCTTTACTCAACAGAAACCCCACCATCACAATTTTGCTACCAACTCCAAGAACCCTCTTCTCACTGCCAAAACTGAAATTACCTTGATGAAAAACAATATATCCCCTAAGCATTGTAAGGGTATGTGCACACTGGCCGGGTTAGGGTCGGTTTAGCTGTGTAAACCGCCGGTCGGTTTACATAAGTTTTATGTAAATTTATGTTAATCCAAAAGTGGCTTGTGGATTAACATTAAAACCTATGTAAACCGACACCCGCTGTGCACACAGCGGCGGTTTACACATGCTCATCTGTTGCTAACCCGCTGGGTTCCCAGCGGGTTAGCAACGAATGTGCATGTTCTATAAACCGGCCGGTTCTGCAGCGGCTGCAAGCAGAATCATGTACTGCTTCCAGCCGCTGCAGAACCGCCGCCGCTAACCCGCTGTGCACCCGCCGCAAACCCGAGGCACAGCCACGGCACATACCCGCCAGGATGCCGGTGGACGGCTCCAGAGCTTCCTGGCGGGTCCGCCCAGCCGCCGCCGACACAAACCCCCACCAGTGTGCACATACCCTAAGATTATAAAACTTCCATATTAATAGGGCGTACAGGCAGGACCTTTTCCTCTGCACGGTTTGAAGCCTCAACCACCTCCCCTATACCTATAGGCACCCACTTTTGCTAAATGTACACATTTAACTTTTAACCCTAACAAATCTCCCACCCCTTTAGACATAATTAACTCATTAGCTGCCCTACAAAGCTTAGTAGTGGTTTTCTACATGCATGGCTCTGTTGGGGTTCCATTTTTCCTTTCTCTTTGCAACAGGAGAGGGATACAGTACAGAGCAAGGAGAAAGGCTTGTTGTGTTATTATTAAACCGCATCCTTCTACATTCTACATAATAAGACGGAGTACAGATACAATTAAAAGTAACAGAACTAATATTTGCATGAAGACTCAATGCAGCTCCCCTATATATCTCTAAACTGGTCTGTGCTTGAAGGGACACTGTCACCAAGTTTTTGCCATCTCATCTGACAGCAGCATAATGTAGAGACAGAGACCGTGATTCCAGCGATATATCACTTACGTGGCTGCTCAATGCAGTTTTCATAAAATCACTGTTTAATCATCTGGAGATTAACATTATAGGACTAATCAAGTAGTCCAACATATTCATTTACTGCTAAATCTAAAGCAGAGAAATCAATAATTTTATCAAAATGACAGCAAGCAGCTCAGTAAGGCTAGGGTCACACATGCGATATGGAAAGCTAAAGCTAGTGTTTTTCACAAGTACAATTTTTGAAAAACGCTATCGTTAACGCATCCATAGGCTTCAATGCAAAAAATGCATTGAAAATGTGCAATGCATTTGACGCTATGCATTTTTGCTAAAGCACCCAGAAAACACGGTAAGCAATGTTTTTGGGGGCGTTTGCAAAAACGCATGCGTTTTTTAACATGGGAACTTATGGGAAACGCATGTGTTAAAGCATGGTACATATATGTTCCATGCATTAATGCATGTATTAACGCTAGCGCTAAAAAATCCATGAAAATGGCAATGGCAAAAAACTGCTGCCTTAAACGCTGCCTTTGCATCCTTGCAAAAGACGCACCCTCCGAATGTGACCTTAACCTATGTGACACATTGCTGGAATCAGGGTCTCTATCTCTACACTATGCTGCTGTCAGATGGGATGGCAAAAACCTTGTGACTGGTTCCCTTTAACTCATGTAACTTAATGTGCAGTGGCTGCATTTCCCCAGTGATTCTGCTGTTTGCAGCTTCACTGACTGCATCAAAGGAAAGGAGAAAAGAGGGACAGACAAGCCTTGCCATAGTGACAGGGGGATAGTAGGAAATCTGAAAGGCACAGTTAACATCTGTGCTCTTGTGCGTTTGGCAGCACTGCACTGGCACAGTGCAAATGCAGCCAAGCGCATCGGAGCGCAGATGCCGTGCATTGCGCTACCGCCGCCATTACTTTCTATGAGTGACCGCAGGCAGACGGATGCGCTAGTCCAGACTCACCGGAAACGTGTCATTCGACATTTCCGTTGCATGTGGACTAGCGCATGCGCTTCAGGGATCCGTCTGCCTGCGTTTGCTAATAGAAGGTAATAGCGGTGTTAGCGCAATGCATGGCATCAGCGCGCCGATGCCCTTGCCTATATTTACACTGTGCTACCATCTGCACTAGCGCTGTGCTGCTAAATGCCCAGGAGTGCACATGTGAACTGGGCCAAAGTAATGCACTCAGAGGCGCCGACATCGCCCCTTTATATTAGGCGACGCAGGGGCAATATTGGCGCCGATAGGCCACGCCCCTACGTCGCCTAATACATCGGCGGTGACGGCACCCTTAGAATTTTTAGTCTCACCAGAGGTGTAGCTAGAGGTTCAATTCGGGGGGGGGGTCCAAATATCCATGTTGGCACCTAACCACCATGTAACCTAGGTTAACATCATCAGAGGTGCACCCTAATACCCTAATTGTGGGTATAGGGAAACCTCAGTGGAACTGTTACTGAGAACAATTCTCTATTCAAAGACCAACACTGATATTATGGCCTTACTGTGACCATATAGTGCTAAACACAGGACGCAGTAACTTTTTAGAAGATTTATTCTTTTCAAAATACTCTTATTGCCTGAAAATACAGTATGTGAGTTATCTACTGCTGCTAGTAAATAAATTAAATTAAATTTAAGCTTTTTTGTTGACAGCATACGAAAGTACATTTCGTTTTGTTATACATTAATTGGCTTATTTTTAGCCGGAGTATCTGAATCATAATGGATGGCAAGAATTGCCACTGCTGAAGTGTGAAGTACAGCAAGCACAGACTGATTTCTCAGTGCCAATATACCTTGAGGATGAGGAAAAAACTATGGAGTCAGGTCAGTTTTTCGGCTATAAACCTATGTCGTTCTGCACAATAAAATCACATTTTACCTTTTGACTGAATGCAGAAACTTTGCAGCACGAGATTGTCACTTATCTATTCAATTATGTATAGATTATTCCGTGTATACAGGATTTCCTTCACAGATATATCTCGTGTTTTCTTAACAATATTTTTAGAGATTACATTTTGTGTTTCCTGTCACTCAGAGAAGGAGGAAGAAGAAGAGGCCGCAACAGCAGAGTCAAAGCCCAGTGGGACTGCTGTCCTTGGCCAGTTTATCATGAGGCAGAGTTATGTCAGTGCCTTAATTGTCATGATGGTAAGATGGTGTATCATATCTGAAGATTATATCTGCATATTTGCATCATGAGCCAATGTGAATCATTTCAGTACTGCAGCCACTTTCTGCCCTTGATGGAAGTGTCTAGGATTAGTAAAAATAAATGTCGTCTTTACTTAAAAATAGTGCCTCTCTGCTTCATGGGATGCATTTCTGCCTCTAGTACGAGATGTGACCTATGGACAGTATTAGTGATATTGCCAGATCAAATCAGAGCCCTAGTTCCTATCCCAGACAACTTTTTTTTTAAAGGAGATCTTCCTAAAGATACCCTTTATGAATACATTAAAATTGTTATACTATGCTGGTGTAGGTTTGGTTTGGTGGTGAAGCTTTATTCCCAGGGTGGGCAGTAAGCAGTCTAATTACTTTCTTTGATAATCAGGACTACACACATTACACCCACACTCTACAATGTCATATTGCCCAGAATACCTCAACCAAGTTGGATATCTAGGAGAACTACAAATTACCAGGTCATATATATCATCTAGGCTATGTGCCCACTAGACGTTTGTGCTGCGTTTTTGGTGATCAGTTTCTGCAGCAACAATAGAACCACAGCATTTACATTCAAGCCAATGCAATTTTAAAAATACTGTGCCCATGTGTGTTTTTAGGTGGTCCATTTTTGCTGCAGAAATCATATGCACTCAAAAATGAGCATGTCAATTAACATGCCCGTTTTTGGGCTGAGTTTTTCCCATTGACTCCATTCTAACACCCCCCAAAAAAGCATCACAAAGGGATTGGTATTCAGACAGTAAGTTTGTGAGGCTTTTTTACAGTGATTTCCACAGCAAAAACACTCCAATACTCACCCTCCCACAGTGAACTTGGATGAATTCTTCCTTCTGTGCACTGTCAGGAGCTGCGCGAGGTGACTTCCAAGACCTGCACCTCATGTGACTCATGCTGTCACATGGGTAGGTCCTGGAAGTACCATACCTGACTACCCACAGGTCCTGCTGGTGCACGGGAGTAAAGGCCTGGTTACACGCTTCAATGTCCCAGCGATCCGACCAACGATCCGACCTGGCCGAGATCACTGGAACATCGTTTAGTGGTCGCTGGTGAAATGTCACACGTTCAGTTATCTTGAACGACGCAGCAACGACTCCGCAATAAACGAACGATATTAGCAGTCATTTGAATGCCTATGTTCCTCAGTTCTGAATAGGTGAAGTCGTAAACAAGATCGTTATCAAGGTGTCACACACACCGATGCTGCAGGTTGAACGGACGACCAACAACTGATTTATGCACCTGTCCATAAATCTGCGATCAACGATCAAACGACTTATCGTTGGTTGAAACTACATGTCACACGCAACAATGTCATAACGACGTTGTTGCTACGTCACAAAACCCGTGACGTTTCAATGATATAGTTAACAATATCATAGCGTGTAATGGGCCCTTTAGAAATCACCAGAGCTCACCATGAGATCTCTGGGGAGGGTGAGAAAGTGTTTGTGTATGTCTGTCTCTGTGTGTGTCTGTCTGTCTATGTGTGTTCCCTCTGTGTTTGTAATGTGCACAAACGCAGCTGCTTTTATTTTTTACACAGCTGCTTTTTGTGCACCTGGCAAACGCAGTATAAATGCAGCACAAAAAAAGCGGCACATAGCCGTAAAGTGACCCATACATTAGTACAGTAAAATCTTAATTGAGACATTTTTTTTTACCTATTTTCATCATTATGCTACTGATCCATTTTTGGTCCCTAAATATGTTTTTACCATCATCTTGAAATCTTGAAATCCATTTCTCTTTGTCTCTAAAACAAATTTCAAGCAGCTCCTACACATTACCCAGACAGATAAACAGACAGCACTCGGGTAACACATGAACCACATCCAAGTGCTATGTGTTTTTCCTTCAGTGATCAATTCACTTGATTTGTCATTTTTATCTTCAAATCGGATCAAAATTAGGTTTGTCCATTTTTCTTTCCGGATAATTGGCCCAGAAAAATAAGCAAGCCCAAGACTAAAATTGGCACATTGAGAAAAATATAAGGACACATTGGGACATCATAAAAGTAAAGTGGGAAAGTTACTAAGGAATGATGTGAAAACCAAAAGAAAAAGTGCACTACTGCCCAATAGTAATCCCACCACGACAAGTCCACACCAAGTGTTCATAATGCAAAAGTGAGTTCATTTTAACTTATTACATTGTGGACAAAAGAGTTTATCTTGGTGTAAATCAATACATGATATACAGTGGGAATGGAAAGTATGCAGACCCTTTTAAACTTGTCACTCTTTGTTTCATTACAGCCATTTGGTAAATTCAAAAAAATTCATTTTTTTCTCATTAATGTACACTCTGCACCCCATCTTGACTGAAAAAAAGCCAGAAATGTAGAATTTTTTTTAAAATTATTAAAAAAGAAAAACTGAAATATTACATGGTCATAAGTATTCAGACCCTTTACTCAGTATTGAGTATTTGCACCTTTTGAGCTAGTACAGCCATGAGTCTTCTTGGTAATGATGCAACAAGTTTTTCACACCTGAATTTAGGGATCCTCAGCCATTCTTCCATGCAGATCCTCTCCAGTTCCGTCAGGTTGGATGGTGAATGTTGGTGGACAGCCTTTTTCAGGTCTCTACAGAGATGCTCAATTGGGTTTAGGTCAGGGCTCTGGCTGGGCCAGACAAGAATGGTCACAGAGTTGTTCTGAAGCCACTCCTTTGTTATTTTAGCAGTGTGATAAGGCTGCTTTCACACTTGCGGTTCCTTCCGCAGCGTCCTGTGATTGACATGTCGCGTTCCTGGTGCGGACGAGAATGTATGATTTGTGCGCAGGCATCCACATGCATACAAATCATACATTGCAGTAAATGGGTGCACATAGGGTTCGCACGCCAATCTGCACCCGAGCGCAGGCACCCGCATCCCCATGTTAAACATAGGGACTTGCGGTGCCTGCGCTCAGCTTGCAGTTCCCCTCCGCAGGACACTGCGGAGGGAACCGCAAGTGTGAAGGCAGCCTTAGGGTCATTGTCTTGTTGGAAGATGAACCTTCGGTCCAGAGCACTCTGGGAGAGGTTTTCACCCAGGATATTTCTGTACTTTGCCACATTCATGTTTCCTTCAATTGCAACCAGACAACCTGTCCCTGCAGCTGAAAAACGCCTCATAGCATGATGCTGCCACCACCATGTTTCACTTTTGGGATTGTATTGGTTAGGTAATGAGCAGTGCCTGGTTTTCTCCACACATACCACTTAGAATTATTACCAAAAAGTTCTACCTTCGTCTCTTCAGAATATAGAATCCTATTTCTCATAGTCTGGGAGTCCTTCATGTGTTTTTTTTTTTTTTAGCAAACTCTATACCGGCTTTAATATGCCTTGCACTGAGGAGAGGCTTCCTTTGGGCCACTCTGCCATAAAGGCCTGACTATTGGAGGGCTGCAGTGATAGGAGAAAGTCCCTCAAAGTCAACTATCTCCCTACTGCATCTCTGGAGCTCAGCCACAGTGATCTCGGGGTTCTTCTTTACCTCTCTCACTAAGACTCTTCTCCCACGATTGCTCAGTTTGGCTGAATGGCCAGGTCTAGTAAGACTTATGGTGGTCCCAAACTCCTGCCATTTAAGGATTACGGAGGCCACTGTGCTCTTAGGAGCCTTGAGTACTGTAGAAATTATTTTGTAACTTTGGCCAAATCTGTGTCATTCCACAATTCTGTCTATGAGATCTTTGGGCAGTTCCTTTGACTTCATGATTCTCATTTGGTCTGACATGCACTGTGAGCTGTGAGATCTTATATAGACAGGTGTGTGCTTTTTCAAATCAAGTCCTATCAGTTTAATTAAATACAGTGGACTCCAATGAAGGAGTAGAACCATCTCTAGGAAGATCACAAGGCAATGGACAGCATGTGACTTAAATATGAGTGTCTAGCAAAGGTTCTAAATACTTATGACCATGGGATATTTCAGTTTTTTTTTTTTGCAAAAATTTCTACATTTCTGTTTTTTTCAAGTCAAGATGGGGTGCAGAGTGTACATTACTGAGAAAATAAATTAACTTTTTGAATTTACCAAATGGTTGCAATGAACCAAAGAGTGAAAAATGTAAAGGGGTCTGAATATTTTCCATACTCACTGTAGATAAAACTGGGGTAGGTCGGACAAAGAAAGAGAGAGATACCACCTAGTAGCAAGGAGAAGATCCACACTGGTATACTATAGATATAAGGTACGCAGCCTAAAGAGGCAAAGAATAAAGTCAATCACAGGGGTGACAAGGGATGGGGTTCAAAAAAAGATGGAAAACCCTATTTCTCACAGAGAGTGACTCCCAAACACAATTGTTTAACGTGCATGTAATGACTCAAATGTAAGCATGTAGAGCTGCTTACCCATAAACAAAGCCTTAGTAAGTGCACCGCTTAGTACTGGTGTTTGTTGGGACAGGCCCCAAAAATGGGCACATATGTTATCCCCAAACACACACATAACATAACAGAAGTCTGAATGGAGCTTAAAAATCAACTAAAAAGGGCAGTGAATATTTTCCGATATAAATATATAACCATTTAACAGTTGACAGCTCGGTATCTCCCATTTCTGGGATTCCACACACGGTAGAATTGCTTGACTTTTTGTGTCTGTCTGTATGGGAAACACCGTAGATTTATCATAGATTTCACTCTTTGCTAAGACTAGGGTCACACTTGCAGTATTTTAAGTTCTCTGCGTTGTTTGCAGAAAACTTAGAATATTTTTCTCACTATGCAGCCATCACGCAGGCTGCATAGCGGTGAACGCGGCCCCTAGCAACCCGCTGTGTTTCCTGGATACCAGCTACACCCTTTGCATGGTCAAATCGCACTTCCGCCAGCCCGCTTGTAGCTGGTATCCAGGGAACACAGCGGGTTGCTAGGGGCTGCGTTCACCGCTATGCAGCCTGCGTGAAGGCTGTGTAGTGAGAAAAATATTCTAAGTTTTTTGCAAACAACACAGGGAACTTAGAATATTGCAAGTGTGACCCTAGCCAAAGACTGAAATTCACAGTAAAGTCTGAAGTGATTTTGAAAAAAGGATCCACATAAATCACCCATGATAACACTGTCAACTAAAATTCACATAAAGTTTAATATGTTTAAAAACCTAAATACCATAAACACTGATTAAAAAAATAGATCATGAAATGTCATGAGAATGTGTTTGGTCCTTACCCTGCAACTTCAATTGATCAAATCTTAGTTTAGATATTATAAAGACTATTCACATTTTTATGTACACTAAAGAAGCATTTTCTTTGTCTTCTGTTTTTATAATCTAAATGAAATTATTACTTTATGATTTTCTTAGAATTAATGAGATATCTTTGTCACATAGATTTGGAGTATCACACACAACAGCTGGCTTACATTTGTCTTGTTAATATGGTCATGTATAATCTGGATGACACGGGACCGGCGTCGCTATGCCATGCTAAGTGCTCCATTTTTGGCTTCATATGCAAATATATTAGTGGTCCAAAATTTTTTTGTGGGTCTCAATATCTCACAAGAAGAGTTCTTCCCGGGAATACCTACGAATGTTCTTATCGACTTTGACTTAAAGCCATATACTATGCCATGTGTGCATCTTGGACTAAAGGTGAGACAAGCAGAATATCTTTTGATTTGGGGTTTATGAGTAAGGCTGAAGGCACACTGTCATGCATCAAACACGGAGTGTGTTTGATGCATGACAGTAATGCAAGTGTTGTGCGTGTTTTGTGTGAGTGTGGTGCGGTGTGGTGCGTGTGGTGAGTGTGCATTGCATGGCTGTATGCATGTGAGTGTGCTGCTTGACTGAGCGTGTGGCACGTGTCAGTGTGTTGCTGTCCACGGACCTGAAGCAAACTTTAGAACCGGGGACAGCATTTACCGGCGTATTCAAACACCGCTGCTGTCAAGCAGCGTTGTTTGAATTTGCCGTGTTGGCGGCACAGCAACTCCCGGACACTCCCTGGACACATGCTGGCACCACACAAACAGTGGGTTAACCCTGCAGACACCGGATTATTAGCCACATCTGCAGCCTCAGTGCTGACATGCAGCACAGAGGCTGCAGATGGGGTTAATATGCTGCTAAACCCTGTAATTAAAAAATGGGCACAGCAGCTGTGTTTTTATTAATCATGTTGCACCGCTGCTGTCACAGCTGTGCAAGATCATTTGTTACTGAACCGGGAAACCAGCAAATTCACACTTGGCGGCTTTGACATCCGCGGAGTTTGAAGTGATTTTTAATGCACACTTGTGCCACTATCGCACCATGTGCTGTATGGGTGCGAGATTTTCTTGCACCCATAGACTTTCATTGTCCACTCGCGCAGGGAGATCATATTCAATTGCAGCATGCTGCGATTGAACACACATTTGCCTTGAAATGCGAGTGTAATGCGAGGAGGTCGCACTAATGGGACCAGTATCATTTAATGATACTGGTCCGAGTGCAATGCGAGTTTCCCTCGCATTACACTTGCGCGAGTAAATCGGACAGTGTGCCTTCAGCCTAAAGTAACTTTCTGATACCCTGATTCTCTTCTTTTTTTTAGATATTCTATGCTTTTATCTTCTGGATATTATTACGGCAGAACTTAAAGGAGAGACAACAGGAAGGAGAAAAAGAATCACTGAAAGAGGTTCTGGTGGAAGAAAGTGGTTAGTAGGGAAAATGGATGGTGTCAAAGTAGGCTCTATCTAAAGACATATTGTAATAATCATGACAAAGAATTTGGAATTCTTTGGTCATGGGATTGATTGGAACACCAGACAGTCCCCGACTTGTCACGATTACCACACAATAAAAGAGATAACCAAAATAGAGACCATGAATTACAGTAATCCCTTTTTGACTTTTGATATGATAAATACTCATATGCCTATTTTCTTTTTCCAGATAACATTTAATTGTATTTTATTTTCTGCAGAAACAGAGGAACCTCCAAATGCATTTATGGAAATGGTTGGCTCCTTGCTGCGGGGTTTACTAGTGAAGTACTGGATTTACTTTTGTGGCGCCATGTTTTTTGTTATCAGTTTTAGCGGGAAGGTTGTGCTATATAAGATCCTTTACATTGTGCAGTTCCTGTTCTGTGTGGCTTTGTACAAGGTGAGCAACATAAGACTCATATCTAATAATGAAGGTTTTGAAGCATCATAATTTACCTAATTTTACATGAAATTTGGAAATTCCTGAAATCACTAAAGTTCCCTTTGCAGGCAGCACTTTTGGTGAGAGTGAGACACATCTAAAGGCCCCGTCACACGGGGCAACATCGCCGCCGATTACATAGGCGACGTAGGGGCGTGGCCTATCGGCGGCAACATCACCCCTACGTCGCCTCATGCAAAGGGGCGATGTCGGCGCCCCCGGGAGGTCGTCTGGTTTCAGAGCAGTGCTCTGAAACCAGGCGACCGATCTGGGGCGATGTGCACACACCGCCCCATGTAACCGGCCGCCGGCGACCTGTCAGGCTCATCGCCGCTGGGGTTTTCAGACACCCCGGCGGCGATGCCGCCTGACACAGGTCGCCGGTGCGGCGCTGGAGACGTCGCTCATGTAAATGGGGGATGGCGACGCTGGAAAGGCGCCAAAAACGTCCGCGCTCCCGCCAGTCGCTGCCGACATCTCCAGCCCCGTCGCCAGGTGTGACGGGGCCTTAAGAGATTTCATCTTTTTTTTTTTCCTCGATCAGGTGATCTTCAGGAAATCATCTGATCACTGATATATTGGATCTGTCAGATAATTCCCTTTGTCATCACCATTGTAATTTTCCCTATAACGATGAAAGCTTCAAGGGTTTATTACCTTCAATGTGAAAGTTGAGTCATTTTTAAGTTAGTTCAACACTTTTCTTGAATAATTTGCAGATTCATTATGAATGGTGGAGAAGAATCCTAAAATATTTTTGGATTACAGTAGTCTCCTACTCTATGGTGGTTCTCATTGCTGTCTATGTCTACCAATTCAAGACCATCTCTGGGTTTTTCCTACAGATCTTGGGAATGTCTGAAGAGGGGTGAGAAAACAGGGGATTTTACATGGTAATTTGGGTTGAATACATTTTGGCCACTGCTGCATTTATATGATTTGTTCTATACTTGGGAACCAGGAAAGCAGGGGCGGAGATTTTATTGGTGTAGCCTGTGCAGATTCACAGGGGCCAAGAGGTAAGGGGACCACTACCACCTCCAAAGCAGCCTCCCTCATATACATAACTATTGCACTGCAAAGGGCCAATATAACGTATTGTCACGGTTCCTTTTCTCTTTGTGTCCGCCACTGCAGCAAAGGGTGTTTTCTTATACAGATTAAATTTAAAGAATCGGTCACATGACTCTCATGTGACAAATGTTATTGCATTTGATAAAATATCACACCTAAGCATATCTTGATAACGTTTCAGCAAAAGTGATATACACATTGCAATGCACAATATACTGTATAGTAAAATGGCTTGATAAGCAAGCACTGTTTATATATATATATATCAGATTTATGACAAATTTTTCTTTCCAACAAATGTTTATGCTCAGACTGAGAGACTTGGGTTTGGAGCAGTACAGCACAGTGAGCTGTTTGCTGGGATACTGCTTCCGTCGTCCTTCTCTCCTGCTTGTATCCTTCAGCTCTACTACTTTAACGAGGACTTCTTGAAACTAACAGATCTCAATAACATCCCAGTCAATGAAGGAGGCATTGATGACAGGTCTGTAAAAAAAAGGGATTGGTTTGTGTAATGGACTATTAGGAGTTATTTCAAGTTACATTACTGATGTTTTATCTTGTACAGCAAGAAGAAACTCGAGAGCCGAATCCTCATTCTGTCCAACATGTGAGTAATGCAATTATACACATTAATATAATGTTCAGAAAATAATGCTAAAGGATCCATTCCTTCTTTTATTGGGTTTTTGATTGATGCATTCTTGACATGTCCATCATGTCACAAAATATGACTTTCTTTCTGCTCTGTCCATCTTCGTAGCCAGCCGGAATACAATAATTAACTATGTTATTGTGTCTAGCTACAAAGCCTGACATCACCAAAAAGGAGGTTCAATTAAGTCCAAAGTTTTATATTTTTAAGTCATTGGCTTTGTCAGGGGCATGATTCAAACTCTACCCTACAACCCAACTATAAACAGGAGAAAGAAGTAGGTTAGACAAGTGAGATAGCAAATACCAAGCTGGTCTCTGTCTGACTGGCACAAATCATTGGCAGCTTGGCTGGAACTCCTTAGCAGGATCCACATAGGAATATAGTCAGCAGAGAAGACCAGTATAAGGAGGGTATAAATAATCACAACTGAAATATGATAGGACAGAATATATGAACACATGAAAACACCTGCTGGCCGCAAGCTAAAAGGCTAAAAGCAAAGGTAAAAGATTAATCAGCACTTGGACAGGGATTGTATATGCTGATGCTTAGCGGAGAAGGAAACCAAATACACAGTACAAGGTCACCGGATCGAATTCTGAGGCATGACAATTATGGACAGTATAACACTGTTTTGACATCTGACGTCAGTGCTTTGGACACAGATTTTGTTACAGAAAAAATAGCTCTACATGATGCTGCCTAGTTTATTCTCCATGGTGAAAACTAGCTTACAAAAATAGAAAGCAGAAATCTATTACCTCTACAAATGCTTAATACATTTCTCGTTTGTTTCTATTTTTACATTTACCTGTTCTACAAAATAGAAACATTTTTATGTATTTTCTTTTTCAGGATAAAAGCTAACCTTGGTAATCTGAAGACAACGTAAGGATCCAATAACCAGTATTCTCAACAGAATGTTGATTTTCAGATCTCTTATAGTTTTTTTTAAGTTAATGCTTTTAATGGAGCAAGTGAAAGAAGTAATAGAAATATATATGTTTTTAGATTAACATGCTAACCTTTAATAAAGAATAGAAATATTATTTAGGGCTATATCTTCTGCCAAAGTGGCGGGAATGTGAATGGAAACAGACAGATGTCATTGAAAGTCAACGGGGTCTAGTGAGAGTCACTGGTGTCCATCAAGAAATAAATACAGAACTCCATAGTGGTTGTGGGTATGAAAATTTGCGTTCGCCATTAATTTGAAATGTGAGCTAAAAAATCTAATTCAAATAAGTAGAAAACAAACATAAAAGGTTTTCTGTATTCATCTGTGTATTCTTTTTCTTATTCAGTTAATTGGCATACAAAAAAAGAGAATGAGAATAGGCTACTACCACTAGGAGGCGAATACCAAGGGGCTCCATAAACTATAGTCCATTAAGCCCTGTCGCACATAGCGAGATTGCTGTTTGTCACAGGTTTTTTGACGTAACAGCGACCTAGCCAGCGATCTCGCTATGTTTGACACGTAGCAGTGACTAGGCCCCTGCTGTGAGATTGCCAATCATCTTGCAATGGCATGGACCATTTTTTGATCATTGGGTTCCTGCTGGGCAGCATGCATCGGTGTGTTTGACGCCTTTACAACAACCTCGTTGGCGACTCAGAACTCAGCCACGTAGGTCTGAGTCGTCAGACTAGCTGCGGTGTGATAGGGTCCCAACGACCGCCGAAGTCATTATACGGGTCGCCGTATCGTTAAGGTCCCGTCACACATAGTGACGCTCCAGCAACCCGACAGCAATAACGACCTGCCGAGATCACTGGAGCGTCGTTACCTGGTCGCTGGGGAGCTGTCAAACATGCAGATCTCCTCAGCGATCAGGGACCTGGGAAGTGATGTTACCAGCGTCCTCCCTGCTTAGCTCATCCTGTAAGCAGGGAAGACGCTGGTAAACTATGATAAACAGCGGGTATCTAGGCAGCACGCGCTGCTTAGATACCTGCTGTTTATCATAGTTACCAGCTTCCTCCCTGCTTACAGGCAGCGATAAGCAGGGAGGAAGCTGGTAACTATGATAAACACCAGGTATCCAGGCAGCACGCACTGCCTAGATACCCCTGTTTATCATAGTTACCAGCGTCCTCCCTGCTTAGCACTGGTAACCTTGATAAACACTGGGTATCTAGGCAGCACGCGCAGAATTTCATTGGAAGGGTACAGGTCACACGAGTGTATAATTCAAAAGAGTGCATTGTGAGAAAAAATGTATTGCATTCGTTATTTACAAGTTTATGACCACCTATAAAATCTGTTCAAAGTGCTGCCCATTGTGTTGGATTGTCAATACAACCCTCATCTCCCACTCTTGACACACTGATAGCAACACAGCAGAAAAATGCTAGCACAGGCTTCCAGTATCCGTTGTTTCAGATGCTGCACATCTCGTATCTTCACAGCATAGACAATTGCCTTCAGATGAAGGATGAGGCAAATTTTTTTGTGAATGGTGAAGTTAACAAACAAAACCAGCGCTATCGGTCTGACACTAACCCACAGTGGATAGATCCCTCCAAGACTGCTGGAACACAGTAATTGATTGTATAGTATGGTATATGGGGTAGAAAGATAATGGGGTCATTCTTCATCAATGGAAACCTTAATGCCACTGGATATCTGAATCATGTAGCAATTTCAGATATCCAGTGACATTGAGGTTTCCATTGATGAAGAATGGCCCCACTATCTTTGTACCCCATATACCCACTATGCCATCAATTATTGTCTGCCAACAGCTTTCGAAGGATGTATCCACTGTGGGTTAGTATCAGACCAATAGCGCTGGTTTTGTTTGTTAACTTCACCATTCACAAAAATGTTTGCCTCATCACTCATCTGAAGGCAATTGTCTATGCTGTGAAGATACGATATGTGCAGCATCTGAAACAACGGATACTGGAAGCCTGTGCTAGCATTTCTTCTGTGGTGTTACTGTCAGTGTGTCAAGAGTGGGAGAAAAGGGTTGCATTGACAATTCAACACAATGGGCAGCACTTTGAACAGATTTTATAAGTGGTCATAAACTTGTAAATAACTCATGAAAAAATAAAGTTACGTTAAAACCAAGCACACCATTGTTTTTCTTATGAAATTCTCAATAAATTTGATGTGTCACATGATCCTCTTCTCATTGAAAAAAATAAAGTTGGATCCAAAATGGCCAACTTTAAAATGTCCGCCATGGTCACCACCCATCTTGAAAAGTTTTCCCCCTCCCATCCATAATGTGCCACAAACAGGAAGTTGATATCACCATCCATTCCCATTTAATTTAGGTGCATCCATATAAATGGCCCACCCTGTATTTTCAATAACGCAATGCAGATCTGCGATTTCTTTGTGATACTCAGCTGTATTGAAGAAACAATCTCAGCATGCTGCGAGTGGATACGTAAATTGGTTGAGACTCGCATATTCAAGTCTAGGGGTGCAAGAAAAAAATAGGATATCACACACGTCATCCTAGTGGCATGTGCAAGCAGTTGACTAGTTCACTGCTGCCTACACTCACTTACATTTAGGGGGAAAATCCCAGTATCCCAGGATTCAAAAGTGTGTAAGATGAGGTGACAAGAGGCCTGACAGTAGCCACTCACAAGACCACCATAGTGCTGGTAAAATGAGCTGTCATCTGGAGAATATGAAAGTGCATCAGGCCAGCAGATAAAGGTTATCAGACTGTTAGCTCTAAAGAGCTGTAACCATATATGAAGTTAATATAAGGGCCATTGTATAGAAAAGGGTCCACCTTTGGAAGAAAAAAATGACCCTGACAGAGTATAGAAATGTCTTAGGGCCCTTTCACATCAGCGTTTTTTTCAAATCGCGGCAGATGCGGTGAAAAAAACGCATCTGCCGCGATTACCGCATACCGGCTGCACTTGCGGCAGGTGCGGCCGCGAAAAAAACCGCGGCTGACAGC
This sequence comes from Allobates femoralis, assembly GCA_033576535.1. NCBI lineage: Eukaryota > Metazoa > Chordata > Amphibia > Anura > Aromobatidae > Allobates > Allobates femoralis. Next base: position 397,365,229 of record JARQOC010000006.1, on the reverse strand, counting down.
ATTTTTTTTCGCGGCCGCAAGTCCGCCTATACCTTGTATAGTGTTTACCGCAACCGCGCCTCAACCGTGCTGCAAGTGCAGCCGGTATGCGGTAATCGTGGCAGATGCGTTTTTTTCACCGCATCTGCCGCGATTTGAAAAAAACGCTGATGTGAAAGGGCCCTAAGAGGGAGGGGCAGCAAAAATAATCAGTTCACATACTAAAAAACTCCTGCAGAGAGGAGTTGACTTCAAGACACAAGCCACAATGCTCGAAACAGTCTGTAGTCCCATACACCTCACCTCTCCCTGATCTCCCTGATGAGTTTTTACTACTAAAAATAAAAGTTAGACACAATGAAGGACCTGGTGAGCCGCATTGTTTTCTTCTTACCTGGTTAAACGCTGTAGTGGGACTACCTGCTGACACCCAGAAATCCTTTGTGTCATTGGAAATCCCCCCCTTCCCCTGCAGGATCCGAGGATTCTCTTCTGTCACAAAGGCGTAAGTAGTGTCTGGAGCACCTTTCTTGTTATCGTATTCAAGACTTGAGGATCTGATTATGCTCCCAAAGCGGTGTGAAAATGAAAGAAGGGAATCGAGATGTAGGAGTTTTTCGGCCATCTTTACCTGGTCCTGTTTACTTACCCATCCTCATACTCTGATTTCACAGGATAATCAGGAGGATTACCCTATCAAGGCTGTCACCACTGACACCTCTAAACTGTATGCTCTGGATATTATATCCATCTCCAGACAGGTTTATCTGTAATTAAGCTCATTGGCTTAATTAGTTTTAATGACTCCCTTCCTAGACTATTCAGCTTAGAGGCAAAATTTACCGTCACCCTACTTAAAGAGTGACGTGAATGGAGAGGAGCCTGGAAGACCCATGAATAGAGGACAACAGAGGAGTTAGGCTGATGTGTTCCTCTTCGTCCCCTCGGAGGACGGTAAACATTGTGATAAATCAGTACTCTTCAACTTCTCCCTTTTTTCGCACCGTGAAAGGAAAAATAATTAATTGACTCTAAAGCCCCCGTCACACCAGACGACGGGGCTGGGGATGTCGGCGGCGATTGGCGGGTGCGCGCACGTTTTTGGCGCCCCGCCAGCGTCGCCGTCCCCCGTTTACACGGGGCGACACCTCCAGCCCCGCTCCGGCGAGCTGTCAGGTGGCATCGCCGCCGGGTGTCTGAAAACCCCAGCGGCGATGCAGGACAATGGGAGTCTATAGCTCCAATCGCCTGAGAGGTTGCCGGCACCTGGTGCACATCGCCCCATGATGGTCGCCTGGTTTCAGAGCACTGCTCTGAAACCAGGCGACCACTCGGCACCGCCGGCATCGCTTCTTTATATGAGGCGACGTAGGGGCGATGATGCCGGTGATAGGCCGCGCCCCCACATTGTCTCTGTAATGTGTGGCGATGTCGCCCCGTGTGACGGGGGCTTAAGACCAGCATAAGCAGGGAAGCCTTTAGAAGGGGTATATCCTGAGTAGGAGGAGCTAATAGTTTTGACTTTGTCTGCCTCCTAGTGGCAGCAGTCTGTAAGCACAGTCTTTGGTGTCCCCTAATGACAAGATGGTAAATTGCATTTACACCAAAGTGTGGACTGTCTCATGTATATTTTTGCAGATTTTTTCATGTTTTTTTATAGCTTGGATGCTGATAAAAAGAAAAGTGAAAGTCAGAGCACGCTGGAAAAAATTGATAACATTACAGAAGATGGAGACACAACTGAAGATGATCCACAATCTCTTGGTAAGATGCAGATCTTCATAATATCATTGGGTTTCAAAGATAATCCATCAATAGTTTTTTTCACCCTATCTGAGAACAGCATGACATAGGTGCAGAGATCCTGATTTTGGTGGTGTATCACTTACTGGGCTGCTTGCTGTAGATTAGATAAAATCTGTTCTACATGCTGCAGATCAAGCAGTTGTCTGTATACTGAGCTCTGTATAACCACACCACTGATTGGCAGCTTTCTGCCCATGTACAGTGTGCTTAGAAAGTGGTAGGCGTGGGGTTATACAGGGCTCATGAATATGGAGGACTACATGGCAGCAGATTTTGTAATTCTATAATTATAATCTCTTTAAAAACAGTGATTTTGTCAAAGCTATAATAAACAGCCCAGTAAGTGACACATCACTGGAATTAGGGTCTCTATCTCCACATTATGCTTCTCTCAGACTAGCTGGCAATAACCTGGTGAAAAATTTCCATCTAATATGCAATTTACAGGCGTGTGTACACAAAATTTAGGAGATATGTTAAGTCAATGAATATAATACAGTAAAATACAGTCCACTTACTAAAGGACCATCTTGCCAATACCCTTTTACAGTGCCCTGCATAACTAAACTGACTATGTTCACTGGTGATTAAAATTAGATACTAACACACAATTTCCTTAATGTCAGGTCACTGTGTTATCCTATTTGAAAATTTTCCAACATGAGTAAAATAACAGTATTTTGAGCTTATTTTTTTAAATTGAATATATTCTAAGGAACAAAATAAAGTAAATGAGAAAAATGAAAAAGAACACTGATCAAAATTAGAGGACACTTTCAGATACCTGAAAGTTATTGGTGTTAATCCGGCACCTGGTGCTAATTGCCTTATTTATAAGACAAACCCTATTTAACTGGCAGCCTAACTTTCCAGTTTGCACTCACTTTGGAAAAATGGTGTGGCCGTTCCAAAGTGACTTTCCGGCAGCAGGTTCTCCAGATGAAGGCTAAATGGGTCACCCTATCAGCCATAGCAACGGACGTTGGTTGTTCCAAGTCTATAATTTCTAGAGTATTGCATCTTTACAACATCGCAAACTCTTTCAAGTCCCCCAAGAAGGCTCCTTGCCCTCGAAAAACAAATGCAAGGGAAGACAGGATAAGGATTCAACTCTGCAGCTGGAATAGCTCGCCAGTTCAGCACTGAACAGGGTAAGGATCTGTCTCATCATACAGTGTCATGAAATTTAGAGCACTTGGACTGAAAGCTCCCTCTGCAGCGACCAAACCTCCCATCAGCAGAAAGAATCAAAAAACTAGATTCACCTTTGGTGAGGATCATGTTGTGTGGACAGAGAAGTGTTCACAGTTCATTTTAGTGATGAAAGCAAGTTTAATTTATTTGGATCTTATGATAAACATTATGATTGTCGAGAGACTGGGGAAAGACTGAAACCAAAGTGTGTAAAGATGTCAGTGAAAGGTGATGAAGGAAGTGTCATGGTTTGGGGAATGTTTTCTACTGCAGGGATTGGACTTCTCATACAGCTCCATAGCAGAGTGAATGCTAGTGTGTCTTAGTACTTTTTTCAACAACACGTGGTTCCTTACTTGTGTTCAGCAGTCAATCAGCCAGCAATGTTCATGCAGGACAATGCCCCCTGTCACACACCCAAAAAAATTAAGGAGTTCCTTGAAAAAGAAAACATTGAAGCAATTAAATCCTCTATGGCAGGGGTCTCAAACTCGTGTATCGTGGTAACCAGTTCATACAGCAGCCTGCATAGTGTGCGCTTATCCAGAGCGCACAGGGAAACGCTGCAAGCAGCGTTTCCCTGTGCGCTCGGGATAAGCGGACAGTGGGCAGTCTGCTGTATGAACTGGTTACCACGATACACATCGGGTAACCAGGGACAGCGTCTGCTGAAAGTGGCCGCATACACGCACCTGCGCTTCTCTGTCAAAGCCTAAGCATTTAGCACAGAAGCGCTAAATACTGAGAGAGCAGGTGTGTGGACAAGCCCTATGTGAGTGTGTGTGTGAGCGAAAGAACAGAGACCAGGACATTACTACAAAATGACAAGGGAGGGAACATTACTAAAAGTTTGGGACATTACTACAAAATGAGGACCAGGATGGGAGACATTAATATAGGATGGAGACCAGGATGGGGACATTAGTACAAGATGGAGACCAGGGCGGGGACATTACTACAAGAGGAGGACCAGGATGGGGACATTACTACAAGATGGAGACCAGGACGGGGACATTACTACAAGAGGAGGACCAGGATGGGGACACTAATACAAGATGGGGATATTACTACAAGACAGGGATCAGGATGGGGACATTACAAGATGATGAGGACCAGGATGGGAGTCATTATTATAGGATGGGGACCAGGATGGGGCATTGATACACATACGGATCAGGGAGGAACATTACTCCAGGAAGGGGACATTAGTGCCAGACAGGGAGCTGTATGTGGGACATTAATATACAATGGGGACCAGTATGGGGACATTAGTAGAAGAAGGGGATAATAGTACCAGACGGGTAGCAGTATGGGTAACATTAATATACAATGGGGACCAGTATGGGGACATTACTAGAAGAAGGGGATCAGGATGGGGACATTACAACAAGAAGGGGATTAGGATGGGGACATTACTACAAGAAGGTGATCAGGATGGGACATTACTTCATGATGAGGACCAGGATGAGGGTCATTAATATAGGATGAGAACATTACTACACGTAGGGACCAGGGAGGAACATTACTTCAAGAAGGGGACCAGGATGGGGACATTACTACCTACAAGACGGGGACCAGTTTGGGGGACATTATTATACAATGGGGACCAGTATGGGGACATTATTACTACATAAAGGGGATTAGGGTGGGGACATTCCTACAAGAAGATCAGAATTAGTACTTTACTAGATTGAGCAAAAAATTCTGGTATTGCTAAAATGTCACTTAGGGTACCGTTACACGTCACAACATTGCATGCAATTTCACTGACAATTTGCTGGTTGCGGTGAAATCATGGGCACATTGTTCTATTTTCTTGCTGTGTACAAATGTAACAATGTGCCCATGATTTCACTGCAACCAGCAAATTGCCTGTGAAATTGCATGCAATGTTGCGACGTGTAACGGTACCCTTAGTCCTACAAGCAATGCGGCCCCCGATATCAATTTTTTTCTACGTGCGGCCCACCAACCCAACTGAGTTTGAGACCCCTGCTCTATGGTTAAGAAACCCACAACAGTCACAGAACTGTGGATGAGACTGGAAGAAGAGTGGACCAAAATCACACCAGAGCAGTGTGAGAGACTGGTGATGTCTTGTGGCCCAAAAGTGCTGAAGTCATCAAAGCAAAGGTGTGTACAAAGCAAAGGCATGTACACTTCTTACTGATTGGTGAACAGAAAAAAATAGGTGGAAGAGACAATAGCGCAGATAGGGTGTTATCCTAGTAGGAAAAAAATATTTTAACATAAAGTACGGATCTCACCTGGCGTGGTTGTGAGAGTTTACAACTACCTATGTTAGCATGTACCCATGACTGCTGCCACCACGAGAAATGAACTTCAATGAACTGGTAGTTGAAAAGGTGCTAATGCCTTGCTGTCTGGAATCAGTCATTAATCTCGGATGATTATGAAGGTGATTTTTTTATTTACGTGTTTTGGAGCTATACTTGCTTCCTTCAGAATAAAATGGTGTAAGTTCATGTTCTGCTGGCATGGTGCACCCATTACACAAAAACCTTCAAATGTTGATCAGTGTAGATTACATTCTGTCTGTAAAATCAGTGATACCACATTGTTCTCTAATTTTGATCGCCAGTGTATCTATGTGTGTTACATATATGTTCCTCATCAAAGTAAATGTAACATACACACATGCATCATTACTTGGGTCTTAGGTGGTGAAGAACTAAAGCCTTGTGTTTGTTCCAGATAAAAACCCATGGGTGCCCGTGATCGATAAGCTAATGTCTCTCCTGCTGACTCTACTAAATTTTATACATAATGTCCAAGTGCTCCTGTGGAGATTACTGGAATTGCATATCATCAAGATCGTCTCCACCATAGTCATCTGGATCACGCTCCAAGAGGTAGCATATTATAATAAATAATGTCCTGACATGACCTTTACACGCAATTTTTACATTCCTCAACAATGAAGTTACAAAACCAAAACAGGGAAGTTGTATAATTATTGAGATTACAGCATGGATAGACAGGTGGTTAATGACATCCAAATGCTGAAAAATGGAAACAAAAGTTTCAAAACATCAAACAAGCGCCAAGTGCAGAAATGAACTCATTTAATACCCTTGGCTGCTATATATGAGGTCATTAATGGTGTCTGAGCAATGTTCTGCCACACTGAATGCACTTGGGTGAATTATGTAAATCATCAAGATTCGCTGTTGGCAGCTTCTTTTGCAATTGTTAACTAATGATGTCTGAGATGAACTTAATGTGAGTCAAGTCTGGGATTTTGCAGGCCATGGTAGTACATTTAAGCCATGCAGAATGCTCACAGTAGCACAAGCAACATGCGGACTGGTGTTGTCATGTAAAAAGATGGCTCCTGGGACACTTTGTGAAGAAATCATATTACTGATTCCAGAAAAAAAAATCAATATAACACCTAGCTGTTGGTGTACCTGAAATAAAGAATAGAGGGGTCCAGCTACTGTATATCATGGTACCCCACACCGTAATCCCAGGAGTAAGGCTTATGTTACATTTCCTGGATTATGCCCTGTCATTGCCCATGTGGTCCCTATAAAGATCTCCTTCTATTATTGTGTCCAACACAAAAGTGGGAACTATCGCTGTAGTGGATAGACCTTCAATAAAGCCTCCACTGCCGACTTGTTCTTCACCATGAAAGCTTTTCAAAACAGTGGCATGAGGTAGATGGAAGCCCCTACCAGCGAGCGTCACACTGGTCCATCCTACTGCAATGAAGTAGTCATGACACAGGAACACACAACAGTGCCTACCTGCAGATAGAGACATCATCGCTGGAAACAGAGACTGCAGGGGACCAGGGAGAGAAGTGATTTTTTAGTTTATATTATTAACTATTGTTTTAAACCACATATCTGTCACATATGGAATAGTTTGAGTCTCGATTCCTCTAGTGTCTATTGATCCCAGTTAACCCTTTTTGTTATTGTGGTATTCATTTTCAAAGTCGTCTTTTATGTTTCCAGGTCTCCCTGATGAACTGCCTGTTCTTCATGCCCTGGGTGTTTGCACTTCCATATTCACACCTCCGTCCTTACGCTTCCAACATCTCCACGGTGTGGTCCTGTGTGATGGTCATCTGCAAAATGATGTATCAGTTGAAGTTTGTTAAACCATTAGAATATTCTTCCAACTGCACTGAGGTCTGTTCCTTATCCTTTCTGACTGATTCTTCCATAGTTTTATATGCCTACAGCATCATACAGAATAACCAATTTGGCAGGGTGATGCTCTGGAGAGGCACATCCTTTGAGCTCCTCAAAGGATGTTATTTAATGAGAATATGTCTGCTCTACCATCCTGTTAGGTGCTCAGAAAAAAAATAAGTAGTATATAGAGGATATTCTGGCACACTAAGTATAAAAATATATACTCAAAATTAGATGTGAGGAGTCTCAAATAAGTTCACAGAAAGGTTTTAATCTTTGCCTTTGTACATTGTACCTGATCACGATATTTTATTCAACCAAGCTAGCTATGTATAGGTCCATCCAAGGACTTTAGCAGTTTAAGCCATGAGCCCCACCTGAAGCTTAAGTGAGAGGTACAACGCTGTGGAGAGCAGCATCCTTCCTGACTGATTCTTCCATAGTTTTATAATCCTACAGCATCATACAGAATAACCAATTTGGCAGGGTGATGGTCTGGAGAGTCACATCCTTTGAGCTCCTCAAAGGATGTGCCATGTTAAAATAGACAGTACTCTAACTACCGACTAAGGGCCGCTTCACACTGCGGCATGATCCGGTCCGGTTCTGTCCGGGAGGACCCAGACAGCCGCGGACCGGATCACCACACAGGACTGGGGGCTAATATGCCCTGCGGTCCAATGTGCAGCGCACGCAGCTGCTGACAGTGACAGGTCAGGACCGTGTCGCCCGCAGTCCTGACTTATCAGCAGTGGGAACTGCGTGCGCTGCACACTGGACCGGAGGGCATATTAGCCCCCCAGTCCTGTGCGGTGATCCGGTCCGCGGCTGTCTGGGTCCTCCCGGACAGAACCGGACCGGATCATGCCGCAGTGTGAAGCGGCCCTAATTGTTGCTAGGTATCTGGATGAAGTCCTTAGAGCCATTGTAAGACCTTAGGCTGGTGCAGTCAGTCCTGGGTTCCTCATGGAGCAGGACAATACCCGACGTCATGTGGTCAGAGTGTGTAGGCAGTTCCTGGATGACAAAGGCATTGATTTCATTAGTGGCACCTCACATCCCCCAGATTTGAATCCAAAACTACTGGGACGTTATGTGTAAGTGCATCCAACACTACCAGCTAGCACCACAGACTGTAAAGGAGCTCACTGATATCTGGATCCTGGGCTGGGTATGAAACCCCAGGACACCATTTGCTTTCTCATAATAAGCATGCTCAGACATTGTCATGAATGTATAGATGCATGAGGGGGCCCTAGAACACTACCGATGAGCTTGTGTGATGTAATTCATGCAAATTGGATCTTTATGTGATTTACATTTTTCACTTAGATTTTTTTGGTGGTGTTTGGATTTCATTGATATTTGAAACCTCATTTTGTTCATGAAATTTTTTAAAATTTATATCAGTGTAGATTTACAAATTAAGGGTCCGCTCACACTGGTGATGATTCTCTCATCCAAAAGAATCTGATGCGAGAATCTGATGCATTTTGGAAATGCCATCCGGCTCCAACTCTGCTGCGACCATGAGCCGAGTGTCATTCTACTGTGATCTGACTCACAGAATAGGTGTGCAGGTGATGAAAACATGGAGAACTTCATTTCTCCATCTTCTTCATTGTCTGTTTCCGCGGTAATCGGATTGCACTTGGATGACATCTCAGTGCAGTCTGATGTTTCACAGGCACCCATAGACTTGAATGGGTGTGATCCGAATATTGGAGCCACTTGAAGCAGACATGAGAAAAACATTGCAAGTCTGCATTGCCCCGTATTATAACATTACAGTGATAGCTCAGTTTTCGTTGATAATTCGTCTGAAAACTATCAATTAAAACCGAAACGGATAATAACCGAGGCAACAATTTCCATAGGAAACAATGTAAAATTAATTAATTGGTTCAAGACACTGAAAGAGACCTACAAAAAAAACATTTTATAGTGAGTAAAGATAGCAGTTAATGATAGAATCACTCAGAAATTACTATAAAAGGAACGTGAAACACTAATTTACAGAAAAACAAACATTTAATATGATATTTTATTTTTATAAAAGCTCATTTTGGTGTATGGAAGATGCTGAGGAGGGGGGAGTGGTGTGCACATTTTATTTTTTGGAAGGGGAAACAGATTTTTTAAGGCAAAATTAGCAGTGATGTAGAAACAAAAACAGACGAAAACCGAGGCATCAACGAAAACCGAGACAGACGATATCCGAAGTCAACGAAAACCGAGGTATCACTGTATAACACTGAAGCAAGTGCTGTCTGATAAAACATCAGAATGCATTCGTATGTGTTTTACACCAGTGTGAATCAGCCCTTAATCTTTTGATCAAAATCCAACGTGTGATATGTTTAATGTTGCACCTATATATATATATATATGTGTATGTATATAATTCCCTTTATTGCAGGGCTTGTATCGCAATGGAAGTCTCTACAGTCCAATCTCGGATGAATTGCTACAGAGGTCTATACTATTTATTGCCCCTGTGGACCCAGCTTTGTGGTGTGGGGGGCTAAGAAAGTGTGCTGATAGTGTTCTACCCTGCCTGCAGGTAACTTCTGGATAACATGAAAAAGTGAGGATACCATAATTGACATGTATCATATGTAAGACGACAGGCTGAAGACTTATGCTCCTGTCACACACAACGACGCAACAGTGATCCCGACAACGATAACAATCCTGTAGGGATCGTTGGTGCGTCATTACTTGGTTGCTGGTGAGCTGTCAAACATGCAGATCTCCTCAGAGACCACGGAGCCACCTCCACATCGCCGGAAGCGGGAGGACACTGGTAACTATGTTAAACAGTGGGAATCTAGGCAGCACGCGCTGCCTAGATACCCGATGTTTATCATAGTTACAAGCGTCCTCCCTGCTTACAGGCTGCGCTAAGCAGGGAGGACGCTGGTAACTATGATAAACACCGGGTATCTAGGCAGCACGCGCTGCCAAGATACCTGGTGTTTACCATGGTTACGAGACTGTGAGGTCGCAGTGATGCATGCTGTCCAGTGGGAGCGCAATGACCAAAAAATGACGCAGAGCACTTTGTAACGATCAGCGATCTCACAGCAGGTGTCACACTTAGCGAGATCATTGGTGAGATCGCTGTTACGTCACAAAACCTGTGACGTTACAACAATCTCGCTAACGATCTCGTTATGTGTTACAGGGCTTTAGTCATAGACATGATTAGCACTGTGATGATTACTATTCCACTATTTCACCCCATGTCTTTATCTGCAGAACAATCTGACTGTCCTGGCACTGATGGCAATAGAGTCAACCGTGTATCGACACCAATTGTATTACCGTGTGCACAACAAGCTCACCACCCCAATCACTGGCAGCATTTTCGATAACATTACACGTCAGAGTCTTGATGACGGCCTTGTCAGCTGCCTTAAATACTATGTTAATTATTCCTTCTACAAATTTGGACTTGAGGTTAGTTATGGGATTTAGGCCATTGAGACATAGAGATGTATAATATACTGGTAATTCTCAAAGTATAAGATAACATGTATGAAAGTTGGTAGAAGTGAAAATGTTGTCCGTAATAAGGAAGCGTATCATTTTCATAGCTGCTATCTGGTTACTTTGAACATAGTCATGGTGCTAGATCAATTATTAAAGTTTATTCCAAGTATATTGTTAAATGTCTTACTATATTGAAGAATACATAGATTTCTAAAAATTCAAATTGTAACACAAAATGGAAATGGCATGGCAAGTTGTGTACGTGTGTGTATTCCTTACACTTGATAGTTAATAAATCGAAATGTGAAGATCATTAATGTGTATTGTAAATATTCTAGTTTCCATAATTCCACGATTTATCCTTCTTTGTGTTGTCATTTCAATGTTAAGGAGTAGATCTCCAATAGACTATAATCAACTTATTTTTCTTTTAGGTTTGTTTTGTGATTGCTGTGAATGTTATTGGGCAGCGGATGGATTTTTACGCGGCCTTGCATGCAGGCTGGCTACTATATTTGCTTTATTTGCGTCGTAGAAAGACAATTGCAGAAGTTTGGCCAATATACTGTTGCTTCATAGCCAGTATAATGACTGTCCAGTATCTACTCTGCATTGGCATTCCTCCAGCCTTTTGCACAGGTAAAATTATAACAACGCCACTATCACATGTAGACCATAGGTGAAATCCCTATATCACCAAAACATTGTGGAAGGATTCTCATGGTTCCAAAGGTCTCATTCCATCCTTTGTTTTTTCTGTGATTAGGAATGAACAGAGTGGTAAGATCAGACATTTCCTCTGCTGCTCCGTTCATTGGTTACGGGACTATTGAAAATAACTGATCTCTGTACTCTGTTATCTCCACTAGTTCCCAGCTGCTTAGTTTTACCTGACTGGTAATAAAAAATACAGGGGAGTCCTTTTTTAAAAATTATTTCTTGAAATAATGAAAAAAAAACGACGTGGGGCTTTGCCATATTTTTGGTTGCCAGCCAGGTACAACTAGGCAGCTGGAGGCTTGAATCCTCACCATGCGGAGGCCCAAGAGTTATGACCCGACCACCCTCCACTGCGAATTGCAGCCCGCAGCCACTCCAGAAAATGGTGCATTCAAAGAAGTGCCATTTTCTGGCGCTGTACATGACTTTTCTAGTTGCCGTAATACCAGTGGCAAACTCGGTAATAAAAGGATTAATGCCAACTATGTTTTTCCAGCTGGCTTTAAGCTCAAAATTCATAATGTTGGGCCAATATTAGACACAGCATTAGAAAACTCTAAGTAAATAGTAAATAATACACCACACCTTGGATATTGCAACCCTCGTTTCCATATTTATTACTCCCACAGAAACCATCCACAATCCTTTCCGATGTGTGATCACGGTGGGATCAGAAACTGACAGATTTTGATTTCAGATTTCTGATGTCACAGTCAGGTTCACTTCAAGTCAGAGCTCAGCTGCTTCATTCTAGTTGACCTGAGGTGAACCTGACTGTGACATCACCCCGCTCATAGCGATAGCCAAAAATTTGTCAAAATGTATAGCCCCCAGCAGGCCCTACTATATAGCAGGGGTCCCCAACCTGTGGCCCGGGAGCCACATGTGACTGTCAGGCCCCTAATGTGTGACTTGCATCTATTATCCAGCGTAGTGCATAAGCACCACGTCTTGCAGATAGTTAAAAAGAGCACGTCTACAGATGGTGACTATTGTTACTAGCCCCACATAGAAGAGCAGATCAGAATAAGGGGTAAGGCAGGAATCCTTGGATCTTGGTATACTGTTTCGATGTGATCTCTGTGGAATATTTTTGGCTGTCATTATACCTGTAATGGGGGCTCTGGGTGTCACTACTGTGAAGGGGCAGGAGATGAATATGGCTCGTGACTCTCTCAGACCCGAACGTGGCTCTCAAGATGAGAAAGGTTGGGGATCTCTGCTTTATAGCATTGCGTTAATTCTCTATATAACACCTGCCTTCTGTACAGATACATTTTAAAATATAACTATTATAATATGCATTATATTCTCACCAGCACTGCTGATATTGTAGATGATGGACTATACTAGTTCTTACATTCCACTGAATATATTCTGTAGCTGCATTCTTGTGATACTCCTTGAAGTTTACTGGATTCTTGGTAATTAATGTTTTTTTTTCTGGTACAGATTATCCATGGAGGACACTGCGACTAAAACCCAACTCAAACCTGATCAAGTGGCTGTATCTGCCTGACTTTGCCAAAAGTCCAGATCCCGTATTTCTAATATGTATGTGAATTAACTATACTCTGCTACTTTGTGCTTGTTACATGCATCATTTAGCAGTAGGATAGATTCTTACCCAGATAGGAGAGTATTGTGCTTGTTTTTTATGTTCCATCTGCATATTAATTTGAATTTATACAACCTACATTAAATAGCATGTTACCAACAATAAAGCTTCTTAATAGGATATGGACACTTTAAGGAATTTTTTTTCTTAAAGAGTAAGTAAACATTTTTTATCTACATATGCCAATCATTATTATTATCATATTTTCTTTCTCTTCCAAACACCATGTTGCAGTAATGTTTCAAATATCAAGTAAACCCGTAGAAGCCTGAGAGTAAGGCGAAGCGGTGTGCCCGTCGTCCTCCACCGCACCCCCCCCCCTCCCTAAGGCTGCTTTCACACAGCGTTATTTTGCTGTCTGAGGGGATCTGACTTTTTATAGGACCCCTCGGACAGCAACCGATGCAATCTGATGCCTGCAATCGGATGCCAAATAGGCATCCGATTCCGATATTTTGCAGGATCAGTTTGGATCCTCTCCCTGTCACCCTGTCCCCCTCCTCTCTGCCTCCTGTCACCTCTTTCTCCCCTCCTCTCTGCTCCCTCTTTCTCTCCCTCTTGCTCCCCCTCTCTTTTTTCCCCCTCTTTTCCAGACCTTAAAAAAATACAAAAAAATTTTATTCTCACCCATCCACGAGTCCAGCTATCTTCTTACAGGAACTGGCGTGATGTCACAGTCACATGACTGGTTACCCCGGTTAACCTTAGACAGCACCGATCAGAGAAACCGTGGTGTGAAACTGGCCTTACTAAGCTGCTTTTTGCAGTTTAAAAAAATAATCTCCTGCTAATAAAACATTTTTTATCACTAGAGTACTATTAAATGCAGCCCAGTAAGTGAGACATCGCTGGAATCAGAGTCTCTGCCTCTACATCATGCTGCTTTCAGACTACATAGCAAAAACCTTTCCTTTAAATTAGATCAATCCATAAACTATTAAATGGTTTTGGAAGGCTTTGATATTAACTGATAATTTGATAATATGATTAATGTCCTCTCTATTCCTGCCAGATGACACCATGCTGCTGCTCCTGGCTTCTCTGCAGTGGCAGGTATTTGAGGATGAGAACTTGACGTGTGTACGGATGCTAGCTGGTGATAACATTGAGATTAGTAAAGACTTAGACCCTGCAGATTTGAGCCAGTACAGCCCTGTACCTAATTTCCTTCACTGCAAGTAAGTATTTACCAGTATATATGTCATCCAAGGGTATGTTCACATTAAGTTAAAAAGATCTGTGTAGATTTTGTTGTGGATTTGTTGTAAAATTTCCCACTTAATCATTCCAGCTGAAAGTCTATTCATTCTGCCCAAACCAGAGACAGCATGAATCAGAGTTTGGCCATACAATTACACCCGGTTTATGTTTCTATGAAATGCCAAAGCATTTTCGACAACATATAATTAGAAAACCCAGCCGGCTTTTCCCCATGCTACTGCAAGTGATGGTAATCTGATCATTTCTTTTCTGTAATGTGATTTGAAGAGTGAATTTTTATTCCCCACCATGAAGCAGGACTAGTCTGGGGGAAGTCTCTTCCACCAGAATTGTCCTCCTTCTGCCTTCCCTCACATTATATGCAGTGTGAGATCTAGCATACAGCTTAAACCTTCTCTGTATTCCAAGTAAACTGACTGTTCCTTTTGTAGTCTATGGTTTATTGCTCAACAGTGAGTATATGTGTGCGGTAAAATTAGAAAAATACAAATAATACAAATCAGCACTGAGCATAACACATACAACAGTAGTGATAATATACAGTACAGACAGCATACATAAGATGAAGGCTTAAGGACCACGTTACACACACAGATATCTGTTCAGATATTGGTCACAGATCTCTGGTTGCAGTGAAATCATGGACACATTGTTACATTTGTACACAGCAACAAAATGGAACAATGTGTCCATGATTTCACTGCAACCAGAGATCTGTGATCAATATCTGGACAGATATCTGTGTGTGTAAGTGGCCTTTACATGAAACACATGCACTCCCAACAGACATAACCCTATGTAAAAATGACTGCTATATAATCTGACAACAGACTTTACAGTATAAAATATAAAGACAGGAGTACAACTCTCACCAGATACACTTTGGCAAGGATAATGGGTTTCCAAAAGCAACCTGGAGCGAGACAAACACATGTGTTTGCATAAAGTCCTGTCTCATACTGTCTTAAAATCACTGAGGAGAGGTGAGTGCTGACCCACAATACACTAGGTTCTTAAATGAGAAAACAACTAGATATACCTGTAATACTGCCAGATGATGCTAAACATATTAAACATCACAACAAGATAATATGTCACATTAC
This sequence comes from Allobates femoralis, assembly GCA_033576535.1. Classification (NCBI taxonomy): domain Eukaryota; kingdom Metazoa; phylum Chordata; class Amphibia; order Anura; family Aromobatidae; genus Allobates; species Allobates femoralis. Next base: position 397,349,924 of record JARQOC010000006.1, on the reverse strand, counting down.
ATAGGTTATAACAAGTGGAACATTTAGAATCACTTTCTCCTACTGAGTTTAATTAGGCAGAACAGTCCTGTCTCAGATATATTTATCATGTCCCCCAGGGTTTGATTGACAGCCTGCACAATGGTCCTACACTACCATAACAAATATTGTATGCAGGCATAGATGGGATTTGAAAATCCAATTCAGAGCTAGTCCTAGAGTAGAGAAGACGGGCAGACTTCATTAGCAAATGTGACACTGAGGATTCAAAATTGTTTTTTCAAACATTACAGCATTAGAAAATTATATAAAAGATATGATCAGACTAGATGTGGGCTCGATGATATTGCATCAGGAGGGCAGTGACTCACGATGGGGCGGGCTCTGTGGCGCTGGTCACCGCGGCTGTCTCTCCCCTTTGTTCGCTCTCCCCCAGTCTGCTCTCTCTCTCCCCCTGTTCTGTCTTCTCCTCTCTATGCTCTCTCCTTGACCTGTCTCCCCTTGTGCGTGCTCTCTCTCCCCCCGTGCGTTCTCCCCCCTGTGTGCGGTTTTCTCCTCTCATGTGCTCTCTCCTTTGAGCTGTATACCCCTGTGTGCTTTCCCATGTATGAGGCCTCTCTCCCCCTGTGCTATCTCTTTGAGCTGACTTCCCCCTGTGCTTTGCCCCCTGTATGCGGTCTCTTTCCTGTCTGTGCTCTCTTTTTTGGGCTGTCTCCCCCTGTGCGCTCTCTCTCACCCTATGTGCTTGCCCCTCCCCCTATGCACTCTCTCCGCCCCACTGAGCACTCTCTCTTACACTCTCTCTTCCTGTTTGTGTGCTCTCTCTGCCCCCTGTGCGCTCATCCCTCCTGCTGTTCAATCCCTCTCTCCATCCTCTGCAGTCTTCTCCCCTCTATGCTCTCTCCTTTGCCTGTCTTCTCCCTGTGCTCTCTCTCTCCCATGCACTCTCCGTGTGTGCTGTCTTCTCCTCCCTGTGCTGTCTTCTCTCATGTGCTCTCTCCTTTGAGCTGTCTCCCCCTGTGTGCTCTCCCCCCTGTATGCAATCTCTTCCTCTGTGCTGTCTTCTCCCCTCTGTGCTCTCTTATTTGAGCTGTCTTGCCCCTGTATGCAGTCTCTCTCCCCCCTTGTGCTGTTTTCTCCCCTCTGTGCTCTCTCCTTTGGCCTGTCTGCTCCTGTGTGTTTCCCCCCTGTGTGCTGTCTTCTCACCCTGTGCTGTCTTCTTTTCTCATGTGCTCTCTTATTTGACCTGTCTCCCCCTGTGTGCTCTCCCCTCTGTATGCAGCCTCTCTCCCCCTGTGCTGTTTTCTTCCCTCTGTGCAGTCTACTTTGTGCGTCTTCCTGTGGCACCCCACGGTTCGGTTGCCACAGGAACACCTGGTGCAGGAGGGATTTCCACATCAGGTAAACTTACACACAACTCCTTCCAGCCCAGACCTGAAGGGGGGAGCTCTACTTGCTAACCTGAGGCAAGGTCCCCTATAATTCAGGCAGTTCAGTACGGAGCAGTATTGTGGAAGACATACTGGTGAACGGAGTCGCTCATAGGCCCATGCCAGTGATAGAGTCTGACCAGTGTGAGGGACCCAAGAGTGAGGGTCGGATGCAAGGCAAGTCAGCCAGGGGAGTGGAGCCATACCGGTTCGCCCCAGAGGAGCAGTGCTGACAACCCGGACCCGGAGTCCAGACTGTGAGGGATCTAGCAGCCCAGCAGAATCTCAGTCTCCTGGCCACAGCAACACCTGAAGGCACAGCTGCATACAGAACTCATGGACCGTGGCTGACACAGCGGTGCCCAGCAGCAGGGTTCACGCCCCCTGCCTATACAGGTGGAGAGAGTAAGAGAGGGTCAGGGCTTAGTTTCAGGCAGCCAAGGACCATAGCAAGCACAGCACAACAGGAGGCCTCACAACTCATCGGGTGTAGAGATCCTGAACTGCCACCAGACCACCCGGACTGTACCCTGGACTGTACCTGCAACATCACCATCAGTAAAGGTACAGAAACACAAACCCTGTGTGTGACTGTGGGGTCCCTGATCCTGCTGCCATCATAGACTGTCCTGTAATTCTTACAACTCTCAACATCCACAACTACCCCTGGGATCCCGCTCCACATACGGGGAGCATAACCATCTTGCTGCTCCACCATCACCCTGGAGGACTGTCCCGCAGTGCCAGTAACATTACCGAAACCGTAGGTGGCGTCACGAAACACTTTATTTTTCACAGACGTAGCCCCTTTTCAGCGATGACCAGAGCCACCGGACCGGGCAACGGGCCCCAGTGACATTCCCCATGAACTAAATGCCTGGGACTGGGTACCCCACAGCCCTGGGGTGGGTCATTCTCCCTGTGCTCCCCAATGTATGCTGTCTCTTTCCCTCTGTGCTCTCTCCTTTGAGCTGTCACCCCATGCACTCTCTCTGTCACCCTGTACACTTATCCCTCCCACTGTGCGCTCCCTCTGCCCCCCGTGCACTCAACACCCTGTACTTTGTCTTTACCCTATCGTGTTCTCTCCCGCCTGTGGTATCCAAAGATGGAGGTGGCGTGAATAAGTGCGCATGAGCGCTGGGTATAAGCATACGGACTTACTCACTTATTCAGGTGGCAATGTGTCAGTGGCGGCTGCGGATTCAGGGGCTGCAGCACTGCTGGCGATACTGTAGAATGTGCTGGTACCGCCACTGAGTGCCAGATTTACACACGTATCACCTTCTTCCCCCACTCTCTGCACCCCGTACACTCTCTCTGTGCACCCCCATGTGCTCTCTGCCCCCTGGGCAAATGTTGTGCCCCCCTGTGTCCTCTTTGTGCCCCATTGTGTTCTCTTCCCTCTCTGCCTCCTTATGCACACTCTATGTCCCCATGCGCCTACTCTGTCCCCTATACACTCTCTGCCCTAGTGCGCTCTCTCTGCCCCTCTTGTGCATTCTCTGTGCCACCTTGTGCGCTCTCTCTGTTCCCGTTACTGAGGCCGATTGGATTAGTGGCGGTCAGTAGTTGCGGCTGCGCGTGACAGGTACGCACAGGCGCAGTTTATCATTCAGCAGTGGAGATGGCAGGCGTCGAGCAGTGGGCTGCGGTTTCGGATCGCATTGGGTTTGATTGTTTGTGGTACCCCTGATAGTACTGCGCAAGGGGCCAGTACCACCAGCGGGCGCCATATTTGCACATCCATTACTTGAATGTGCAAATATGGCTGCTTCTGACACATGATAGGAGGACATCCTGATGGCAGAAGTGGATGACTAACACGATAAGGTAAGTACATACTAGTGCATCTCAATGAATTAAAATATCATCAAAAAGTTCATTTATTTCAGTAATTCAATACGTAAAGTGAAACACATATATTATATAGAGTCATTACAAACCGAGGGATCTATTTCAAGTATTTATTTTTGTAAATCTTGATGATTATGGCTTACAGCCAATGAAAACCCAAATTATCTCAGAAAATTAAAGTCGGGAGGATGATGTCTCGTGGAATACAGCAGCGTGGTTTTAAACCCATCAAAGGGTGAATATAATATTGATTTATTAGTCAGCGCATTTCAGGGCTCCCAGAATGCCCTGATACATGGCAATATGATATTGATTTTTGATGATGTTCTAATTCATTGGGATGCACTAGTATTAAATTAAAGAAAACTGTACCCATCCTGCTATATTGGTGGTAGAGAACAGTCAGGATATTTGATTTTTTTTTTTTTTTTTACCTAAATCTGGCAGATACACTGTATAGAACTATTTACTTAAGGGGGCATTCTCACAGGATTGTCTGGGGCTGCCCTACGTCATTACTCTGTGATCAATACCTCCTGGTAAAAAAAAAAAACATTAAAATTAGTATTAAATAAAAAGTTCTTGAACTGTATGGTAGATTTATAGAAAAACTGAAAACTCAGGGGCGCAGCAGGAATAAGTTGAGAGCAAAATCTGGCCATTTTAGACCAGTGATTGATCATCACTTGTTAATAGGCAGAAGAATAGCGGCGTGGTCCCAGCTTGACATGCCATATTTGTCTTCCATTCTGCACAGGTCCTATCTGGATATGGCTAAGGTGGTTGTATTTAGTTACCACTTCTGGGTTGTGCTGTGTCTGATTTTCATCACTGGTACCACCCGCATTAATATTCTCTGTATGGTATACCTGATGGCCTGTTTCCACTTCATGCTCTTTGGTGCTAGCCTTCTGATGAAGCCAGTCCGCCATATTCTCAAGCTCTGGGACTATCTTATCACCTATACAGCTTTTGTAATTACCATGAAAAACCTCCTTTCGGTAAGTGTGAAAAAATGAGTTCTTCACAACAGCATGTGTTATCAGAAAGTACCTTCTGTTTACATCAAGGTTTTATGTTGAATGTGATTTTTTTTTTTTATAAAAATTTTTATTTTTATTTTCATCACGATCTGTATTTAAAAAAAATATCAATCTTGCAATTTTCACATTGGCCGCAGGGTCTATTCTAAACTCATATGACTTCCAAATGTACATCAGCAGTAGATTCCGAGACTATCTTTTCTATTGATGCAAATGTCCTTGTGAAGGGAGGGAGAGTCGTGACGTCACTTATTGTGATTGGTGAATTCTGTGGTATCAATTGTGTAGAGGTGTTACTTGTCAATGTAATCCTGCCTGCTTTCATAAAGAGACTGCTGAAACGTCTTCTGTAAAGAACAAAAAATATGGTTCTAAAACAGCCCTAGTGGCCAAGGTGAAAATTGCGATTTTTTTTTTTAAGGGAACCTGTCACGTGAAAAAACGTTTATTAATATGCACATATGGGGTTAATCTGCAGGTTAATAGCATTTTGAACCTGCCCAGCACCTACAAATCGATCCCCACTGACGGGAGGAAGTTCACTTTATTTCCCCCAGCAGTGTTTGGGTAACAGTCAACGAGGGGGCTTTGATACGGTTCAGTCACCGCTATGTGTATGGGTGAGCAGATTTCAGTCAGTACCACGGGTGCTCGGTTATAGCCGCTGCTGTCCAGTCACAAAGTGGCGACTGAACCCACACCAGCGCCAAACCAATGACTGAAACCCCGAACGCTGCCGGGAGGGTTAAAGTTCATTTCCTGCCGGCAGGGGTTTTATATGCAGGTGCCAAGCAGGTTCCAAATGCTATAAACTTGCAGATTATCCCCAATAGCAGTCAAATCAATATGAGGCATAGGTGTAGTACCTGGCTGTGGCCACAATCAGAAGACAGGGCAGCTTTGGACCTGAGCCCTTCCAGACACAGCCCACTGATACCGGCGACTAAAAATCCTGATGGCCGGGGAAACCGGGTGTTAGGGCCGCTTTACACACACCAACTTCTGTGTCCAACTTCTGAACAGATCTGTAGTTGCAGTGAAATCATGGACACATTGTTCTATTTGTACACAGCCAGAAAATGGAGCAATGTGTCCATGATTTCACTGCAACCAGAGATCTGTTCAGAAGTTGGTCACAGAAGTTGGTGTGTGTAAAGCGGCCCTTATGGCCACTTTACACACACCAATTTATCTGTCCAACTTCTGAACAACTTACTGGTTGCAGTGAAATCATGGACACATTGTTCCATTTGTACACAGCCACAAATGTAACAATGTGTCCATGATTTCACTGCAACCAGTGAGTTGTTCAGAAGTTGGACAGATAAGTTGGTGTGTGTAAAGTGGCCCTTAGACTCTAATCAATCAGACATTGATGACCTCTGCTAAGGAGAGTGTCTAAGTAGAGGACAACCTATTTAATGACATCGGTTGAAAATGATAAATCAGTTGTTTTATTTATGTTTTATAGATTGGGGCTTGTGCTTATCTAGATAAACTGATGAAGAATAATTGTTGGCTGATCCAGACATTCAGTATGTTTTGTACTATCAAAGGCTATGAACTGAGTAAGTTGGTGTTCCCCCACATGACTGGTATGACTTATTTCTTCTTGTCACTTCATCGTTGATATCTTTGTCGTACAGGAATCCCATCTGATGAGACATGTGAGCTGCCAGAAAATGAAGCCGGAATTGTGTGGGATGCAATCTGCTTTACATTCCTGTTGATCCAACGTCGCGTGTTCTCCAGCTATTACTTCCTCTACGTGGTGGCCGATCTGAAAGCCTCAAAGCTCTTGGCTTCAAGGTATGACTGCCTCTCTGTCACATGGATCCTGCTTCCGGAATGTAATAAAATATATTATTTATTTAATCAGAGTTGGAAAAGTTGATCATACCTTTTATTAAAATTTGCTGCAAAAACTAATCAGTTGGGTGCCACAGAGACACTATCAAGCTACTTTGAATTAGCCTGGTTAATTGGATAAAAGGATAGGCAGCCAATGTTGATCTGGACAATCAAATGTCATCATCAATTTTTTGCTCTTTCTCTTTATTTTCTTTGTCAAAACCCTCAGAGGAGCCGAACTGTTTGAAGAGAAAATTAAGAAAGTAGTGGCTGTACGTCTAGAAGAGGAAAAGAAATGTGCCCAAGCAATGAAAAAACAGTAAGTCCTCACTAATGTGACAGTATGTGCTGAGGGTTTCAAGAAGATCTAAGTGGAAACTCCCCAAATCCTACTCCAAGTCTCAAAACGTCTCAAAAACTTTGTGTTTCCACCAAAAACCCCAACAGAAGAGACCATGTGTGCACTGTGCACATACTGTAAAAAGGGTTTTGTGCATGTATCGTCCAAGTGTAGTAGATTTTATGATAAAAGTGAGATGCTGTTGATCTTGGTGTATGATCTTGTATTAATACTGTAGGCACTACATTACATGAGTATTGTTTGCACGAGCTCTTAGCGTAAGTGGACTGGTGTCTTCATGACCTCATTTGTGTATGTCATGTAAACCTGTAGGATGGAGCAAATAAAGTTGAAACAGAAGGCAACAAATGATGAGAAAACAGGAAAGGAGAGCGGAGGAGAGGATACGTCTGAACCATCAAAAGACAAAGGTAAAAAACTAAGCTTGCTAAAAGAATCTGAAATATCCTATTCGTTAAAAAGAACTGTCACCATGATAGTGGAATCCAATCTGCAGGCTCCATGTTATAGAGCAGATGGAGCAGAGTAGATTGATATATTATTTTCTGAGAAGATTCTATATAACCAATGTTTTTATATCATTTATACCTTTGCTCTTTTTGGGATTTTCGGTCTCATCTGTATCTGCTGCTTCCTCTTTGATTGGTGGCAATGCTTGCTGCTGACTGTCCGTCCTTGGTCTCGTGTGCTTTTCACCTTTACTTTTCTCAGTACTCATATGTTCCGTATCTTCTTCTTTTCTGCTGCTTCTTTTGTTCTCCTGTATCCCCAAGATCCTAGTCATATTTTACTTCTTCTCAAACTCAGAATTGCCATACTCCAGGTCCATACAAGTGTGGCGCCACACCGGTCAGGACGTCACGAGGGGTACTGCACCCAAGGCAGGGTGTGGTTCTCCAGTAGTCAGGAGATGGGGGATGGTAGGTGTGTAGTCCTCAACACCGCACAACACACACTTAGGACTCTGGGCACAAAACCCGGGGGGAGTACCCAGAGGGACAACAAGGGTAGAGGAGTGTGGGTAAGAAAAACAACTAGAGAGTTCAGTTGAGAGTGTCCAGTGGGAAGAAGTGAGTGAAGAACAGCACAGTGAACAGTGCAGGAGACCAGCTAGTGTGCAGAGCTGAAAAAGTGGAGAAGTCGAGTCAAGAGAGGAGGAGAGAACCCTAGGGGCACCGGCGGAGCTGAATTGGCCCGTGCGCCTGAATCCGGAGTTGTTAGCACTAGACCGAGGAGTTGTGGTGGAAAACAGAGAACGGACCTGAAAGCGGCATGGGAGTCTAATACTGAATCGCTGAAGCGGACTCTACGAGCTTCATAGGAGCTGTAGCTCAAACACCTGGCGTATACCCAGAGAAAGCAGCCGGACAAAGGGTCCAGGGACAAGGTACCAGTCACCCACTATTACCCAAGGCTGCAGGATCAGGGCTCTGCGCTTCAAGGAGCTCTGAGGAACAGGACCAGTGAGAAGCAGAAGGCAGGAACACCACCGAGGATCTCATACTTGCTACTCCGATTTCCTAAGACTACGCAGGCCGGAGCATATCCAAGAGTGTGTAACATCTTCGACCTGATGAACTTGAAGCTTTCTGAGAGTAAACCCGGGTGCATAATTGCAGAACTGTGTGAGACTGTGTTATTTCCGCAGCAATCGGCTGTGAAGGCCACTGAACAAGGTAACGGTGCCTGAGATAATCCCTGCCTGACAGATACTATTAATTCTTATTCCCGCTGCCCTGGGGACCCGCTCCGCCTGTGGGGAGCCACTATATCCCAGCTGCCATCCATCGTCCCCAGAGGTTCTGCAGCAGCGGCAGTTCCTCACAGCCGCAAACCACGGGTGGCATCACAAACACTTTATACCTAACCACCCTTTCCCTAGGTCTCGACCCATGTGACTCCCCAGAAGCACCAATAAAGCCCGGTTCCGAGTACCCCACGGCCCTGGGGCACAACACAAGCAGTGTCCAGATCGCTGTTCTCCCGGTTCTGGGTTCAAATCTGTCTGCCTTTTGAGAACCTCCATCCTTAGCTTTGGCCATCCATATTAAAAGGAATATTTCAAAAGAATTTTACTACCTAATCTGAGAGCAACATATTGTGGGGCAGAGACTTTGATACTAGCAATGTATCACTTATTGAGCTGCTGTCATAAGTATGTTGCATTCTTTGCTACCTGGAGTCAGGATATCCCAGCGTTTATTGATTGCAGGTTCTCTGTGGAGCCCACTTGATCGTTATCTTGTAGATTTACTTTCTTTTTATGTTGAAGGTTCTAATGACCCTTTCCTCCTGGTTGAGTGCTCTGTTAGTCTCAATTCCAGCTGTAGCTTCTTATCATGTCTCCCTTCTGCTATATTTACCCATAATTGGCTTCACTCAATGCAGGATATCGATTCTCTCTAGTGACCATGTTGAAGGAGCTTGTCTCTGTAATGCTGAGGTGTTTGTTACTATTGCTGCAGCAAAGTTTTCTACTGGAGAAGATTTGGTGTTCTTTTATATTTGTTTCCTTGCCTGTGTTGTCTGTGTGTTTCCTTATTCTCCTGCCCCTTCACTACCTTGGTGGGGTAGGGGTGTCATCTAGGTGAGTCATATATAGGCATATAGTAAGGTACAAGACCCAGGCACCCCCCCTTCAGGGGTAATCTTGGGTACAGGGATAGCCTAGGGACCCCTAGCATGAGAATCAGTTAAGGTGCCCTTATTCCCCTGCTTCCCTACAGTCACAGCTTGTGTGGCACCCTGTGCCAGGTAAGCCACAGAACCAACTAGTACACTAATGGCCCCTTTACACGCAGCTACAGGTGACAGGTTTTCACAGGTAACTTACTGGATGCAGTGAAATCATGGAGACATAGTTCCATTTGTACACAGCACCAAGATAGAACTATGTCTCCATGATTTCACTGCAACCAGTAAGTTACCTGTGGAAAACCTGTCACCTGTAGCTGCGTGTAAAGGGGCCATAAGGGATTTCCACATCTGGTACTCACAATACACCCAACACCTTCCACTCCAGGCCTGTAAGGGGAGCTTCACTGGCTGCTGTTAAGCCAGATCCCTATAAATACAGGTGCTGGGGGAAATCAGCCAGAGTGTGCAGTCACTACAGAACTGTGAAGTTCACCTCAGAGCTATTGAGCAAAAACTGGTCACCGGAGCCATGCTAGGCCTGACACCAGTGCACCTCCACAGCCAATGTGAGGGTCCAGACTGCGAGGGCCGAAGGCAGAGGCGAGGAACAATACAGTGGGGGCAGAGGAACCATCCCGGCTCACCCCACCAGAACTCCGGCAACTGGAGTCCGAGTCTGCACAAAGAGGAAGAGATCAGCCCAGCAGAGAATCCAGAACACCGGTCACTGGAGACCGAGTCTGCACAAAGAGGAAGAGATCAGCCCAGCAGAGAATCCAGAACACTGGTCACTGGAGACCGAGTCTGCACAAATAGGAAGAGATCAGCCCAGCAGAGAATCCAGTACACCGTGGAGGCTTAGCTTCCAGACACCCGAAGCACCAACATTTGAGAGCCAGGGACCGCAGGAGAGATAGCGGTAGCCCAGAGAGGGCGCCCTCAGTGCAGCAACCCGGGTGTAACAGACGCAGAAGGTCAGGCTTCGTTTCACACATGCCAGACTAGAGAGAAGGTACAGGACAAGGAGGCCTATACCTCACTCGACTTGGAAGTCCCAAAGTGCATCATTCATCCCTGGACGTGTACCGGTTTCCATCAGTAAAGGTACCAAAAGAGACTTTCTGTGTGTGTGTCCATCATTCTAGACCCACACCATAACGACTATGCTGCCCTATTCTACTATTGCTACTTCCAACACCCCGGGGACTCAGCCCGGCCTGTAGAGGACTACAACACCTTGCTGCCGCCCATCATCCCGGAGGTCCCAGCAGTGCCGTTGCCATTACCGGACCTACAGGTGGCGTCACGACCAACAATAACTTTAATCCCTGTAAATATACCCCTTTTCATTGTCACCCAAGGGCACAGGCTCGGGCACGGACCACCCATGACATCCCTGCACACGACCGCCCGAGACCTGAGTACCCAGTCCCTTGTGGCCCCAGACACTTGACAGCTGCTTAGCCTATTTTTTTATCAAATCGTTGTTTTATCAGCAGGAAATTATCACTAGAGAACTAGTAAACTTGCTGGCAGGTAGTCCTCTATATTCATGAGCGCTGTATAACTCTGCCCCCACCAACTTTCTGCCTATGCATGGTACAGACAGAAAGCTGCCAATAAGTGAAGTGAGTGAGGTTAAACAGCACTCAGTATTCAGAGATATGATAGATGCACAGAGATAAAATTGTTTTTCAATTAAAACTGCTTCACGAAGTAAAGTAAGTGACACATCTGGATTTCTTCCCTACAACATGCTGCTCTCAGATGACTTAGCAAAAACCTGGTGACAGATTCCTTTGACGTATTTTTATGATCTTTTTATCCTTCTCTCCCCTTTTTGCTGTTTCGTATATAAGGTTCAATTTATACTTAATCTTATAACGAGTGGGCAAAGTGCGATGGGGAAAAAATACTATTTTATAAAAGTATTGGCTATTGATAATATACATTGTATTTTGTAAGTCATAATTATTGTTAAAGTGGAGGCACACTGTCATGCATCAAAAATAGAGCGTTTTTGATGCATGACAATGATGCGAGTACTGTGCATTTTTAATGTTAGTGTAGGAGTTTGAGCATGGCTGTATGCATGAGAGTGTGCTAAGTGAGTCTGTGTGTGGTGCGATTGTGTGTGATGCTGTCCGCGGTCCTGAAGTTTGGTTGGCGGGATTTCTCAGCATGCTGAGTAATCCCCGGCGAGCAAACTTCAGGACCGTCGAAAGCATTTACCGGCGTATTCAAACACCGCTGCTGTCAAAGCAGCGGTGTTTAAAATTGCTGGGTTGCCGGCACAGTAACCAATCAGCATTCACCACTGTCACAGCAGCGGTGAAAGCTGATTGGTTTAACCCATGTAAATAGGTATATTGTGTATGTTTCCTTTTTTTAAATTACTGTTTGTTATTTGGGTTCTCTTCTTTTATGTACAATACAGATGACAGTGAAAAGAAAGACAAAGATGGGAAAAGAAATGGTGGCAGCCATGGGTGACTCACACAACGAGTAAGAAGTGCCGATTCATTGATTTTAAAGGGTAACATTGGGATATTTCTACACAGCTATTTTTGGCATTAGAATGTGAACTGACATCAATTCTGACTTTTAGAAGTTCATCTTTTCCAGTTACGTAATATTTGTGGTTGAAAAAACATACCAAAAAATCTGTACAGGTCATCTCCTTGATTCCCACATCCTCCTCTTGTTTCAGAAGTGATACTTCTTTGTTTCTTCATAATCTTATGTATAGACTTAACTCAAAGAAGAAGTAATGCCTGTGCTAAGAGTGTAACAATGGTACAATCTTCTTTTGATCCAGCCGGTCTATATTTCTCAGTGATATACAGGTGCATCTCAATTAATTAGAATATCATTAAAAAGTTAATTTTTTTCAGTAATTCAATACAAAAAGTGAGTCCCATATATTATATAGTCATTACAGAGTGATCTATTTCAAGTGTTTATTTTGTAAATGTTGATGATTATGGCTTACAGCCAATGAAGACCTAAAGGTCATTATCTCAGAAAATTAAAGTAGAGAGGATGAAGGGTTGAAAACCACGCTGCCATATTCCATAAGGAATCAAAGGGTGAATATAATATTGATTTATTAGTCAACGCGTTTCAGGGCTCCCTGGCCCTTCCTCAGGACAAATCAATATCATATTGCCATGTTCAGGGAGTCTTGACTAATAAATCAATATTATATTCACCCTTTGATGTCTTGTAGAATACAGCAGCACGGTTTTAAACCTTTATCCTCCCCACTTTAATTTTGTGAGATAATGACCTTTGGGTTTTTGTAAACCATAATCATCAACATTTGCAGAAATAAACACTTGAAATATATTATATAGAATCATTACAAATAGCATGATCTATGTTTCACTTTTTGTATTGAATACTCAAAAAATTAACTTTTTGATGATGTTCAATTCATTGAGATGTACCTGTAGATAAGGGTCAGTCATCGATTACATACTGGAATATCTGTTAGCGATAATATAATTTAATTGTTTTTTAGTCTCATTCTTAGGGTCAGGGAGCCTGTCTGCACATGTTTACATATAGAAGCAGTTGTATGGCTGTAAAGGAGTGTATTCTCCTAAAAAATGATAGGATTTTTGTAAAGATGTGAGGGCCAGTCAAGAGAATCTAGTGTACAAGACAAATGAATATCAGTCTGGAGTGCTCTGGTGTGCCATTCACTTAGGCTTCTCCCCGTGCACTTTCACCTAATGTGCATATGTCTCCTACACTCATGACTGCGATATTGGACCTGTGCAAAAAAAAGATAATTTTATAGCTGGACAAGCCCCTATACAACCAAACATTACTATATATAAAATGCTGGCAAGTTCATGTTATATCCATCATTGCATTTCTCAGTGGTTCGTAGTGGAAGTTATAGCCTATTTGATACAGACAGTGAGGATGAAGAGGAAGAAACTCGGGAAGAAAAAAAGGAAGAGGAGCCCCCTAAAAAGAAAACCGCATTTCAGGTGAGTGGATTGGGTCTTACTCCTAACTACAGAACATAAGAGCTTGCCCTTGTTCATATTACTGATCGTATCCTCACTATTTAAGCGCTTGTAGGGTGAGTTGACCCTGTAATCTTTGCTGCTGTCCTACATATGAGTATATCCCTATTCTGTTCTTTAAAAAATTGTAGGTGGCAGGACGACCCCTATAAATAAGTCTAGTAATAATGTCCTAGGTGGTCGAACAGAGTATGAAAGATCTGAACCCGAACCTCCTTGTCAATCAAATTAGAATCCAAAGTTGTTATCCTCTTGACATTGTCTCCAGCTAGCCTATGAAGCATGGACCACAAGCTCTAAATCTGCACTGAACCTACGGAAGAACGATGAGCAGACCATCCGAGAGCAGATCCGCAAAGAGTTGGAGAAGCAACAACCCGATGGTATATTGTGATCAATATCATTAAACATGCTGTCTTTGGAGGAATTTTAACCAGTGAGCAGGGGCAATCCTTCTAGTTACCTACTCACAGTTTTTAGCAAGTTCATACAACTTGATTCTTTTTTTTATACCATTTTACAACAGTCACACAAAACGTGTGCCAATAAACAATGAGTGTTTTAGAATATTTTACAATGCATTATTCATTATGTACTGATCCAGAGTTACATCCAGTATTATACTCCAGAGCTGCACTCACTATTCTGCTGGTGCAGTCACTGTGTACATACATTAATTACTTATCCTGTACTGATCCGAGTTTATCCTGTATTATACTCCAGAGCTGCACTCACTATTCTGCTGGTGCAGTCACTGTGTACATACATTACATTACTTATCCTGTACTGATCCCGAGTTATATCCTGTATTATACTCCAGAGCTGCACTCACTATTCTGCTGGTGAGTCACTGTGTACATACATTACATTACTGATCCTGAGTTATATCCTGTATTATACTCCAGAGCTGCACTCTCTATTCTGCTGGTGCAGTTACTGTGTACATACATTACATTACTTACCCTGTACTGATCCTGAGTTACATCCTGTATTATACTCCAGAGCTGCACTCACTATTCTTCTGGTGGAGTCACTGTGTACATACATTACATTACTTATCCTGTACTGATCCTGAGTTACATCCTGTATTATACTCCAGAGCTGCACTCTCTATTCTGCTGGTGCAGTTACTGTGTACATACATTACATTACTTACCCTGTACTGATCCTGAGTTACATCCTGTATTATACTCCAGAGCTGCACTCACTATTCTTCTGGTGGAGTCACTGTGTACATACATTACATTACTTATCCTGTACTGATCCTGAGTTACATCCTGTATTATACTCCAGAGCTGCACTCTCTATTCTGCTGGTGCAGTCACTGTGTACATACATTACTTTACTTATCCTGTACTGATCCTGAGTTACATCCTGTATTATACTCCAGAGCTGCACTCACTATTCCTAGGGTGCTTTCACACTGCGATTTTTGAGGATCCGTGGCTGTATGTTGTAAAACGGACAGCCACGGATGCAATTTGGCCCCCATGTTATCCTATGGGTACGGATCAGATTTGCCCTTAATGGCATCCGATCTTTGTCAGATCCGATTGTGTCCAATTTTTTGCTGCACCCAAAATCAGAGACTGCTCCGATTTTGGACACAGCGGACCAAATCAGACACCTTCAAATCCAACTGGATCTGCACCAGTTAACATAGGGGCCTATGAGCACGGGTCCGAGAAAACAGCTGATCGCTCCTCGGACCCAATTGTAGTGTTCTGAGCATGCTCAGTATGCTAAAACTACTGTGTGCCGTCTAATTTCACTTCCGAAATGTGTATCCATACATTGCGGAAGTGAAATTAAGTAAAAAGAAAGGGGTTCAAAATTAAAAAACCTCTATTCTCACCTTCCAGCAATCCCCGGACGCCTCCAGCAAGTTCCGGATAACTACAGGACCTGGCATTATGTCACAACCCGATCAGTCATGTGACCAGATGACGCTGCTGGGTGGTTATGATGTAACAACAAGCCCTGTAGTCACCAGGAGCTTGCTGGAGGCGTCGGGGGATCGCTGGAAGGTGAGAATAGAGTTTTTTATTTTTAACCCCTTGCTTTTACATAATTTCACTTCCACAATGTATGGATATACATTGCAGAAGTGAAAGTGCCCCGCACAGCTCTTTCTGTGAAACGGACCCAGACACAGAAATAGCACCAGGAGACTCACCTCCGATGCCGTCCGTTCCTGTCCGTGGGGTCCTGCAAAAAGTAGGATCCCATGGATAGGAAAAATAACGCGACGTGAAAGCACCTTTATAGTGAAATCACTGTGTTACATACATTAGTTATCCTGTACTGATTCAGAGTTGCATCCTGTTTTATACTCCAGAGCTGCACTCACTATTCTTATGTTGGAATCACTGTGTACATACATTATACAACCCCTGGCAAAAATTATGGAATCACCTGTATCGGAGGGTGTCCATTCAGTTGTTTAATGTTGTGAAAAAAAACAGATCACTGACATGGCACAAAACTAAAGTCATTTCAAATGGCAACTCTCTGCCTTGAAGAAACACTAAAAGAAATCTTGAAAAATAAATATGCTAACCAGTAACGGTTACTTTTGTAGGCCAAGCAAGGGGAAAAATGATAGAAACACTCAATTCTGAGGAAAGAATTATGGAATAATGACAAACAAACAAAACAAAACACTCAAATACATTACTCATATTTTGTAGCACCACCTCTGGCTTTTATAACAGCTTACAGTCTCTGAGGCATGGACTTAATGACAAACAGTACTCATCATCAATCTGGCTCCAACTTTCTCTGATTGCTGTTGCCAGATCAGCTTTGCAGGTTGGAGCCTTGTCATGGACCATTTTCTTCAACTTCCACCAAAGATTTTCACAAAGATTTTGTATTGAGATCCGGACTATTTGCAGACCATGACATTGACCTTATGTGTCTTCTTTCAATGAATGTTTTCACAGTTTTTGCTCAATGGCAGGGTGCATTATCATCTTGATAAATGATTTCATCATCCTCAAACATCCTTTCAATTGATGGGATAAAAAAGTGTCCAAAATATCAATGTAAACGTGGGCATTTATTGAAGATGTAACGACAGCCATCTCCCCAGTGCCTTTACCTGACATACAGCCCCATATAATCAATGACAGTGGAAATTTGCATGTTCTCTTCAGGCAGTCATCTTTATAAATCTAATTGGAACGCACCAAACAAAAGTTCCAGCATCATCACATTGCCCAATGCAGATTCGTGATTCATCACTGAATATGACTTTCATCCAGTCATCCACAGTCCACGATTGCTTTTCCTTAGCCCATTGTAACCTTGTTTTTTTCTGTTTAGGTGTTAATGATGGCTTTTGTTTAGCTTTTCTGTATATAAATCCCATTTCCTTTAGGCAGATTCTTACCGTTCGGTCACAGACATTGATTCCAGTTACCTCCAATTCGTTCCTCATTTGTGTTGTTGTACATTTCCTGTTTTGGTGACATATTGCTTTTAGTTTCCGGTCTTGATGCTTTGATGTCTTCCTTGGTCTACCAGTATGTTTCTCTTAAACAACCTTCCCATGTTGTTTGTATTTGGACCAGATTTTAGACACAGCTGACTGTGAACAACCAACATCTTTTGCAACATTGGCGTGATGCTCTACCCTCTTTTAAGAGTTTGATAATCCTCTCCTATATTTCAATTGACATCTCTTGTGTTGGAACCATGATTTATGTCAGTCACTTGGTGCAACAGCTCTCCAAGCTGTGATCACTCCTTTTTAGATGCAGACTAACGGGCATATCTTATTTGATGCAGGTGAAAGTTTTGAGAATGAAAATTTGCAGGGTGTTTCCATAATTTTTTCCTCAGAATTGAGTGATTCCATAATTTTTACCCCTGCTTGGACTACAAAAGTAACCGATACTGGCTAGCACATTTTTTATCTTGTTTTCTTTTAGGGTACCTTTACACTCGGAGATAAATTGCTTGCAACTCACTGGTTGCATTGAAATCATGGACACATTGTTCCACTTGTACACAGCAACAAAATAGAACAATGTGTCCATGATTTCACTGCAACCAGCAAATTGCCAGTGAATTTGCCTAGCAATATTGCCGCATGTGAAGGTACCCTAAGGGTACCTTTACACGCGGCAACTTTTGTAGGAATTTCACTGGCAACTTACTGGTTGCAGTGAAATCATGGACACATTGTTCTATTTTGTTGCTGTGTGCAAATGGAACTATGTCTCCATGATCTCACTGCAACCAGTAAGTGGCCAGTGAAATTCCTAGCAAAGTTGCCGCGTGTAAAGGTACCTTTACACACAGAGATAAATTGCTTGCAACTCACTGGTTGCAGTGAAATCATGGACACATTGTTCCATTTTGTTGCTGTGTACAAATGGAACAATGTGTCCATGATTTCACTGCAACCAGTGAGTTTCAAGAAATTTATCTCTGTGTGTAAAGGTACCCTAAGATATATTACAAAGTTTCTTATATTACCTTGTGGTATCGATTTATGTAAAGTTTGTTAAACAGTGAACAGTTAAGCCATGTTTATTGTTGTATAGCAAATCAAGAAAAACCAGAGGAACCCCAACAAGAGGAATCACAGACTGAAAGCCAGGAGGATACCGTAGATGGCCCAGGTATGTTGTGATGATGAATTATTCATTGTATGTTTCTTATATCTTTCATTGACTTAATCAATATTCCCTTGTTACAGAAAATATCATTCAGAGGATCATAAATATCGTGAAGTTCTCCTGGGTTTTCATTCAAGCCCTTGCTGATGACACCATTGAGACTCTAAACACGTTCTGTAAAAATAGTGTGGACATTGCCACCGTCCTGAGGATTGAACGCTGCATGTTACAGAGGAACCTGGACAGGGTGTGACTTCTATTATCTTAGAGAACACATACGTTTTGGAACAGGTTTGTGTTTTGCATGCAAATTAGAATTAATATAGATAATTTATTTCAGGGCAAAGAAGCCTCTCAAGAAAGTATATCTGAGTATTACAAAGCCAAGCAATTGTCAAGGACTCAAACCTTGTCTAGTGAGGAGAATGATGACCATGTGAGTCTTACCAGAGAGGAGACGGTTCAATCCAAGAGGCTGGAAATCTGTAAGATCCTCAGTATTGAATCTCAGCAGTCTCAGGACAGTTTTGTCTCCAGGTAAAATTGAGATCCTGCAGATGACCTTGTAGTTGTACTGAAGCATATCACCTATAATATGGATATATGATGGTCTTGTTGTTTTGGCAGCTGTGTCACAGAGGATTTGGTTTTGTCCTATGAGGACCCTGCTGGTCCCGATGAAGCCCCGAAAGGACGAAAACCGCAGCGTATGCTCGCCTTTGATTCCACGTCTGTTGATAGTTTAGATTCAAGGTAAATGCTGAGTGGATAATAACCACGATCAGGTCACAAAGCTATAGAAGTGATAGTGATATAAGCATTAGTTTATAGCTAATAATTCAGCAGACTGGTAGAAATTATCAAATTTTTTTTATTTTCTCAAGATACGCTGTTGTTTTAATTGTATATTTTTAGTTATGTAGGTAAGCAGCATTTCAGTCTGCTTCAATATAGGTATCCAGACCAAATAGATTGCATATGGAAGTTATTGCAAGGAAAATGGAGGTGTTTAATTAATATAATTTTTGTGAGTGAATGTAACCATAACCTTTTTAGGTTCAATATCTCTGCCACTAGGGGGAACTTGCAGTAAACTGTTTTACTATTCAGCTCCATCTATGAGTTGTATGCACTATGATCTTTAGCTCCCCCTAGTGGTGGAAGCAGGCAACTAAAAGTAACTATCACTTACTTCTTTGAAGTTGCTGGGCACAGCTGCAGCTCTCTTCCCCTTCAGATTTAACCACGCTCCAGGCTGGAGCTCACATGGACACCGCCGTCACACTACCTTGCTGCTCCTGGTCATGTGTGGTGCACATCCGGTCACGAGGTCATTGCTTAGCAACGAGTATATACAGAGGCAGCAGCACTCACCAATCTTCCAGTCGTTTCTTTATTGTACCAACAGCATAAAAGGCGATCATCAGAGCGCTCTGTGGTGGGCGTGAAACGGCCCTTCGCTTGAGAGACATCCCATCCTCCCCCTGTATCCCCTGTAAACACCTCTGATGATCGCCTATTATGCTGTTGGTACAATAAAGAAATGACTGGAAGATTGGTGAGTGCTGCTGCCTCTGTATAAAAGTAACTATCAGCTGCATCTATTATTAAAAGAAATGCATTAGGAGAATTTTACACACTAGATATTTAATTTGCATGTATATCTGCTAACCTCTTCACAACATTAGACGTACATTTACGACATAGTTATAAAGTGGTGTCTGCAAAATTACATAAATTTATTTCATGGCAATCCTGCAGGCACAGTAGTTGTGCCCGATCACCGCTGGGAGCTTGGCGTAAGTTATAGCCGAGCTATGGCTGTTAGTTCTTGAGCCGGTGTCCACATTGCCCCTGGCTGTTTAGCCATCTAAATACTGCAATTAGTAGCAATTGCAGCATTTAGAATGCTGAGAGACAGAGTGCACTATCTCTCCCACCCAATCGGACCCCTGTGACATTGTCATGGCAACCTGACAATTGGAGCCCAATCACGGGGACCCTATCATTGTCATGGCAACTTGAGGTCAAATAATGACCTCTGGGACTGCTAGCTATTAGATCATGCCAAGAAAGCAGGCTAATGGTGCCGTCACACACAGCGATGCGATGAACGATATTGTTAGCGATCACATGCACGCGCAATCACTAACAATATCGTTCAGATCACTGGTGAGCTGTCACACAGGCAGACTCACCAGCGATCAATGGACCAGAGACATCGTGGAAACGATTTAAATATCGTTTCCATGATGTCTTGCTCCTGCTGCCAGCCTGCGGTAAGCGGGAGCAGGCTGCTCTCCTAGGTAAACTGCGGGTATCTAGGCAGCGCGCACTGCCTAGATACCCGATGTATACCTTGGTTACCAGCCTTCTCCGCTCACCGGCTGGTATCCAAGGTGCACAGCGGGTAACTAGGGTCCCTAGTTACCTGCTGTGTACCTTGGATACCAGCTGGTGAGCGGAGAAGGCTGGTAACCAAGGTATACTTCGGGTATCTAGGCAGCACGCGCTGCCTAGTTACCCGCAGTTTACCTTGGATACCAGCTCCCAGCGCTTGCAGAGAGGCACTGGGAGCTGGCTTATCGGTCGTCTCCACCGGCGACCAACGATAGATTTGAGGTCCTGTCCTCAAATCAAATAATGAACGATCAGCCGACTGATCGTTCATCGTTTGTAGTGTCACACGCAACAATGTCGTTTCAACATTCTTCAAGCGTCACCGAACACGTGACTTTTGAACGATATCGGCAACGATATCGTTATGTGTGACAGTACCTTAAGAGATGTTCTGTCAGTGTAACACTGACAGGTGTAATGTACTACATTGTATGTGCATTGCAATGAGTTACACCAGTGATCAGAGTAATAAAAGTTAAAGTCCCAAATAGTGACTAAGTAAAAAAAGTGGGAAAAAATAAAATATATATATAAAAAAAATCACAAACTAAAAAACATAAAAATGAAAAAAAAAATCACACCAATAAATTAATATATTTATGTGAAAATAAAAATAAACCAAAAAACTACACATATTTGGTATTGTCTGCCACAACAGGAACAATGTGATCTATAAAACTGTTACACTATTTAACGCCTTCTGTGAACATTGTAAAAAAAGTGTAAAAAAACTATGCTTTTTCATCATGCTACCAAAAAACTAGTGGAATAAAATGTGATCAAACAGCTGCATGTAAACAAATATGGTATAGCTGAAAATGTTACCTTGTCCCGAAAAAAAACAAGCCCCCATTCAGCTCTGTCAGTGGAAAAATATAAAAGCTATAGCTCTCAGAATACAGCAATGCAATAACAATTCTTTTTTCTATGAAATTATTTTTATTGTGTAAAAGCAGCAAAACATAAAAAACATGATATAAATGTGATATTTCTCTAATCATACTGACTCGAAGAATAAAGCTGTCTTATTAGTTTTTTTTTTAAAAAATCCCCAAAACAATCCCTGAATTGCAGTTTCATGTTAATTCTGACTACCAAAAATAAGAATAAAAACCAATCAAAAAATTTAATGTGCCCAGAAATGGTACCAATAAAACTGTCAATTTACTCTGCAAAAAAACAAGCACTCACGTGACTCTTTCTGAAGAAATATATAAAAATTATAGCTCTTAAAATATGCAAAAACTGTACACATGCGAGAAAAAGCTCTTAAAATAGTTTGTTGTTTTAGTTTGAAATAGTATAATATATAAGATGGGCGCACACCTCTAGTGGTGGGTGCTAGCATGAAAATATATATACACTTACTAGAAGAAGATTCTGCTGCACACCAGCACTTCATGTTCAAGAAAAAAGCGTATGGCTAACAAGTATTATTGTATTGTGTGAACAGGAACCAAGAACATATTGGAAAGCTACTGAAAGCTATCTAAGAATAAATGTGAAAAATTAGTTAGAATGTACATTCTAACTAACTTTTCACATTTATTTTTAGATAGCTTTCAGTAGCTTTCCAATATGTTCTTGGTTCCTGTTCACACAATGCAATAATACTTGTTAGCCATACGCTTTTTTCTTGAACATGAAGTGCTGGTGTGCAGCAGAATCTTCTTCTAGTTAGTTTGAAACAGTAGCCAAACGTAAAAAAAAAAACTATATCAATTTGATATTTCTGAAATTGCACTGACCTGAAGAATAAAGTTGCCTTATCACTTTAACCACACAATGAACGTCATAAAGATGAAAGTGGATCTTGATCTGATAAGGACATCGCTGAACAGAGGCCAGGTGGAGTCCAGAGTAACTCTGCTAAATCATTATAATTAATTGTTCCCTCGGAGGTTTCATCTGAAGCATTGGATTCAGAGATTTAGATGGAAACACTGAGGGCGGCTTCACACTGCGGTGTGATCCGGTCCGGGGCTGTCAGGGATGAATAAGGGTCACTTATGGTTTTTTTTGCTGTTCTGGCACCTCAGGGGCTCTGCTAATGTGGCATGGCACCCACAAACTATAACAGCAAAATCTGTCCCACAGAGTTTTCGGCCACATATGGGGTATCAGTGTACTATTCACTTTCTCCTACTACCCCTTTTAGAAATCAAAAACTTGGGTCCAAAGCAACATTTTATTGAAAAAAATGGGAATTTTTCATTTACTCTGCCCAATGTTATACAATTCTGTGAATTGCCCAAGGGTTTAAAATGCTCACTACTCCCCTACACTTCCTCAAGAAGTGTAATTTCAAAAATGGGGTGGCTCGTGGGATTTTCTGCTGTTTTGGTATATCAGGCGTTCTTAAAATGTGACATGCCATTCACAATGTATTCTACCCAAAATGACACTTCAAAATCAATATAGCACTCGCCTGGAGCTGCATAACACTTATGCCCCATCCGGACTTCTGACATGTGCTGCACAGATCCCTTTGAGATCAATACTCCTCTTGGACATTCTCTATTAATTTTACCTACTCTATTGGCAATCCTTTACACCGGTGTACCTACACCTTTTGGTCCTATATGGACTACCAATTATTCATATTTGTGCCTCAATCTCTATAGAGAGCCTGGTGTGGGCGGAGGCAGCTCTCCCAGCTCTGCTGTGTCTCTAAAACTAAATTCTTTGATTGTGTGACAATGGCTTCAGCCAGTAATCTGTGTGATACATCATTGGATTTCATTGCCTACATTATGTTGCTGTCAGATCAGGGAGAAACACCTGCTGACAGATTTCCTTTAATTTTAAAGTTGATTTTACTCAATAGACCTTGGAATATTAATAATTTCCACAATTGGATGTGTTTAAAAAAATGTTTCTGGTGAGATAATCCTGTATGGATATTTCTGACCATACAGGGACATGGTCTGATCATACTGGTGAGATTATCCTATATGGATATGTCTGACCATACAGGGACATGGTCTGATCATACTGGTGAGATTATCCTATATGGATATGTCTGACCATACAGGGACATGGTCTGATCATACCACATCTCCTGTGCTGAGATAATCTTATATATGTGTCCCTGCAATGTACTGTGTAATGGATGTGTCTGACCATACAGGGACATGGTCTGATCATACCACATCTCCTGTGCTGAGATAATCTTATATATGTGTCCCTGCAATGTACTGTGTAATGGATGTGTCTGACCATACAGGAACATGGTCTGATCATACCACATCTCCTGTGCTGAGATAATCTTATATATGTGTCCCTGCTATGTACTGTGTAATGGCTGTGTCTGACCGTACAGGAACATGGTCTGATCATATCACGTGTATTGTGCTGAGATAATCTTATATCATATGTGGTATGATCAGACCATGTCCCTGTACAGTCAGACACAGCCATTACACACTACATAGCAGGGACACATATATAAGACTATCTCAGCACAGGAGATGTGGTATAATCAAACCATGTCCCTGTACAGTCAGACATATCCATTACACAGTACATAGCAGGAACCTATACAGGTGCATCTCAATGTATTAGAATATAATCAATATAAAAAGTTAATTCATTTCAGTAATTCAATACATAAAGTGGAACGCATATATTATATAGAATCATTACAAACAGAGTAATCTATTTCAAGTGTTTATTTCTGTTAATGGTGATGATTATTGCTTACAGCCAATGAAAACCCAAAGGTCATTATCTCAGAAAATTAAAGTAGGGGGATGAAGGGTTAAAAACCTGTGCTGCTGTATTCCACGAGACATCAAAGAGTGAATATAGTATTGATTTATTAGTCAACACGTTTAAGGTCTCCCTGAAACAACCTGAAACATGACAATATGATATTGATTTGTCCTGAGGAAGGGGCCAGGGAGCACTGAAACGTGATGCCTAATAAATCAATATTATATTCACCCTTTGATACCTTGTGGAATACAGCAGCACAGTTTTTAACCCTTCATCTTCCCTACTCTATATGCACCACACTGGGACCAGCAGCAGCCGTGATCTGCTTTTATAGTGGTTGTGACTCTCACAACCACACAAGGTGAAGCCTCTGATACCTATTCAGGTAATATTTTATTAAGCCATAGTAAGCCATAATCATCAACATTAACAAAAATTATCCCTTGAAATAGATCACTCTGTTTGTAATGACTCACTCTATATAATATATGTATTTAACTTTTTGTACCAAATTAATGAAAATAATGAACTTTTTGATGTTATTCTAGGTCATTGAGATACTCCTGTATATAAGAATATCTCAGCACAGGAACATTTTATTTAAACACATTCAAGTGTGGAAATTATTATTATTCCAAGATGTTTTGATTAAAATATACTTAGTTCATTGGACAACCTCTTTAAAGCTCTGTATGAGAATAACAGATCTGCAGCCACCATAAGGATAAATTCAGAGATTAAACTGCATATATTAGGGAACCTATCTATTATAATAAAAGCCCTAAGCAAACTTCCGTCACTATGTAACAGTATCACTACGTCACATCCGTGACAGAAGATGGCTGTACACCCGTCGTGGGTGATCCAAGATGGCCGACCTTTGGCGGTAGCGGGGCTTTCAAAGCCCCACTACCGCCATCGGAGGCCTCTGCTGTGCCTCACACTCTCCGGTCACCGCTGTCCGCCACACACACCCCGCCATAAGACATACTCACGCCGCCATCTCCGCACTTCCACGATCGCCGCCGAAATCTTCTTCCGCCGATGCCATCTTGGATACCGACGTCCTCCAGCGACATCTTAACTAGCCGACGCCATCTTTGATCTCGCAAAATCCTGCGAGATCCAAGATGGCGGCGGCGAAATCTCGCGTGATCCAATATGGCGGCAGCGAACCCTCGCTAGACTTCGTTAAAGCCATCTTTGATCGGCGAAGTCCCGCGAGATTTAGCCAACGCCATCTTGGATCTAGCGGGATTTCGCCAACGCCATCTTGGATCAGCGAAATCCCGCGAGATCCAACATGGCGTCGGTGAAATCTCGCGGGACCGCAGAGAGGGGGCAGAGACCGTACAGTGAGGCAAAAAGAGCACAGGGGCAGAGGGTACAGAGATTGCACACGGAGGAAGCAAAATGCAGCCCCGCACTGCCCCCCTGTGCTGTCCGCACCTGCCCTGTACTGCCCCCTGTGCTGCCCGTATCCTGCCCCCCTGTGCTGCCCCTGTCCCTGTAGGCGGTGCTGTGTGTCCTCCCAGCTCCTCCATCATCTGATGTCATGAGGGGAGATCGGAGAGGGCAGATCATGGGGGGGAGAGGAGAGAGGGGGGAGATCAAGGAGAGGGAGAGTGAGGAGGGGGAGATCATGGGGGAGAGGGGAGAGCAGGTGGGATATAGGGGAGAGGAGAGTGGAGATCAGGGGAGAGAGGAGGGGGGAGCTCATGGGAGGGAGAGGGGAGATCAGGGAGGAGGGGGGAGGAGGAGGAGATCAGAAGAGAGAGAGGGGGAACATCTTCACCGCCGCCACACACACCCGCCTCTTGATGCGGTAGCATCGGACCATACTCTATCTAATATATAAATGTCTAATGAGAACACTGGGGGGCAGAGACAGGGGGCAGAAAGAGAACACTGGGGGGCAGAGACGGAGCACAAAGAGAACACTGGGGCCTGGGGCAGAGACAGGCGGCAGAAAGAGAACACTGGGGTGCAGAGACAGTGGGCAGAAAGAGAGCACTGGAGAGCAGAGACAGGGCAAAGATAGAGAACACTGGGGTGCAGAGACAGGGAACAGAGACGGAGCACAAAGAGAACACTGGGGGGCAGAAATAGTGGGCAGAAAGAGAACACTGGGAGGCAGAGACAGGGGGCAGAGAGAGAACACTGGGGTGCAGAGACAGGGGGCAGAAAGAGAACACTGGGAGGCAGAGACGGCGCACAAAGACAACACTGGGGGGGCAGAGACTGTGGGCAGAGAGAGAACACTGGGGTGCAGAGACAGGGGACAGAAAGAGAACAGTGGGGCAGAAAGAGAGCACTGGGGGGCAGAGACGGGGGCAGAGAGAGAACACTGGGGTGCAGGGACAGAAAGAGAACACTGGGGGGGCAGAGACAGGGGACAGAAAGAGAGCACTGTGGGCAGAGACAGGGGACAGAAAGAGAGCACTGGGGGGCAGAGACGGAGCACAAAGAGAACACTGGGGTGCAGAGACAGGGGGCAGAAAGAGAACACTGGGGGGCAGAGACGAAGCACAAAGAGAACACTGGGGGGCAGAGACAGGGATAGAAAGAGAACACTGGGGGGCAGAGACAGAACAGAGGGCGGAGGGGGGGCAGAAAAGAGAGCAGGGGGAAACGGAGAAGGGTCAGAAAGAGAGCATTGGGGGGGCAGAGACGGAGCAGAAAGAACACTGGGGGGCAGAGATGGCGCATAAAGAGAACACGGGGGCAGAGACAAGGGACAGGAAGCAAGCAATGGGGTGGCAGAGACGGAGCACAAAGAGAACACTGGGGGGCAGAGACAGGGGATAGAAAGAGAACACTGGGGGGCAGAAAGAGAACACTGGGGGGCAGAGATGGAGCACAAAGAGAACACTGGGGGGCAGAGACAGGGGGCAGAAAGCGAGCAATAGGGTGGCAGAGACAGAACAGAGGGCGGAGGGGGGGCAGAAAAGAGAGCAGGGAGAAACGGAGAAGGGGCAGAAAGAGAGCATTGGGGGGGGCAGAGACGGGGTAGAAAGAGAGCATCGGGAGGGGGGGTGGCAGAGACGGGGCCGAAAGAGAGCACTAGGGGGCAGAGACAAAGCAGAAAGACACCAATGGGGGAAGGGCAGAAAAGAGAGCATGGGGGAACGGAGAAGGGTCAGAAAGAGAGCATTGGGGGGGCAGAGACGGAGCAGAAAGAGAGCAGCGGGGTCAGAAAAGAGAGCAAAGGGGAACAGACAAGGGGCAGAAAGAGAGCACTGGAGGGCAGAGACAGGGCAGAAAGAGACCACTGGGGGGGCACCGCTACATACCGACACCGCCGCACACGGACACCGCCGCACAGTGACATTGCTGTACACCGACAATGCTGTACACTGACATTGCTGTACACCGACATTGTTGAACACTTGCACTGCTGTAGGCATCTACTATATAATCATCTAATTATGTTTGTTTGTCTGTAACTGAAAACCCGCGTTGCTGATTGGTCGCGCCAGCAGCCCGCGACTAATCAGCGACTGGCGCAGTCTTGCAGCGAATTGGCACAGGATTTGAACCACGCTTCGCTGATTGGTCGCGGCTTACCAGGCGCGACCAATCAGCGATATTGGCGCAAGATTTAAACCCAGCTTCGCATTGCATTATTCTTAAATCTTCATACATAAACTACATACACATTCTAGAATACCCGATGCATTAGAATCGGGCCACCATATAGTGTAGATTAATAAAAATGATGTGTTAATTAAAAAAGCTATAACATTCATCAGAAATTAATACTTGTGGTGCAAAATATAGAGCTTTTTTCATTTGCACATTTTCCCTTTAATTCTTATCTCCCTTCATCACAGTCTACATGAGGACGGTAAATTGGGGCTGGGTCAGGAAGATGAGAACTATGAAGGGGATGCAGAAATGACTGAAACAAGAACAGATCTCCCACCTTCATACAGTACAGTTATTTTAAAGGGCGAACAGCTATCCACCGAGGCGGAGGAAACAACCCAAGGGCTGGATGATGAAAGCAGGCCTCTGGCCGACGTCCCACAGCTGTTAACTGCGAGTGAACTTCTACTGAACAGGTAAAAAAGAAATAAAAACATCTTTTGAATAAAGAGCAATCCTTCCTTTACCCATTCCTACCCCCTCCATATCAAGAGTACTTCATAATTTGATTTTGAAGTGTGTGATTCCTTGTATTTTATGATTTGTCCCAAGTTGTTTGTCATTTGAATAAAAATTATTGGAAGAAAATAAATCTTTTGACTCAATTAGTAGAAATGATTGCATTATTGCTTAGGATGTGCATTTGTAAGGCAGCCCTTTTATATATACGGTATGTTGTAATAATTGCACTGCGCCTATGTGACTTCAGTTTAGTATAGTGGTGAAATAATACATGGAGAGTAATTGCTAAGTGTTCACATATAAATATTTGCTTATGTAATGAAGTATGTATTTTTAAAGGGATCTTTTAAGATCCAACTATTGATGACCAATCCTTATCATCAATTTCAGATTAGCAGGGGCTCAACACCTAGTATCCTCTATTGGTCAGCCATATGTACATAATGTATAGAGCCATAAAAGCATAGCTCCATAGACTGTGTAGTGTCTGTTCTCACGTACTGCAGCTCATATCCCATTCACTTCAACAGGACCTGAGCTGCTGCCCCTGAGAACCGTCCCTACACAGTATATGGAGCTGTACACTACACAAATCGGACCACAGATGATCACTGTGAGTCCGGACGTATGACCCCTACTCATGATTACGATGACCTAATCTATTGAAGTCATCAATATCTAAGTCCTGGATAATCCCTTTAGGAAAACTATGCAAACTCCTACACAGTTGTTCTGCGATTTATGTGTTAATACTTCTATATTTTTGGTGCATATAATGTATCCTTTTCTTTTTGTTTAGAATGATGAACTACTAAGATAATTTATCTCGTAGACTGTGAGCCCTCGCGGACAGGGTCCCATCCCCTCCTGTTCCTGACTACATTATATTGAACCTGTCCTCGTCTACCCCTTATCATGTAAAGCGCCATGGAATCTAATGGCGCTATATAAATAAATAATAATATCTACAACACTTTATGTATCAGCGAATGTTTCATTTTAATCCTTTTATGTGTATTCTTCTGTCCCCTTTTCCCCAGGATGTATTGTGATGAAGAGCTAGAAGAGTCAGACAAGTTTTATCAGACTCTCCCACGACCCTTGCGCCTCGTCTTCGCTCTCTATAATACCATTGTATCAAAATCTGAAATGCTTTGTTATTTTGTCATTATTCTTAATCACATGGTGTCGGCATCCATACTATCTTTGATTCTGCCTATTCTTATTTTCCTGTGGGCCATGTTGTCTGTGCCTAGACCCACGAAACGCTTTTGGATGACCGCAATTATCTATACTGAGGTATGAACTCCCACAAATTACTGTATTCTAGATGTGATGAGACTTCAATTAAGGAAATATAAGTCACTGTGTATGTCTGGGGCCACAAGGGACTGGGTACTCAGGTCTCGGGCGGTCAGGTGCAGGAATGTCACAGGTGGTCCGTGCCCGAGCCTGTACTCTTGGGTGACAATGAAAATGAGGTATTTACAGGGATTAAAGTTATTGTCAGTCGTGACGCCACCTGTAGGTCTGGTGATTGCATCGGCACTGCTGAGCTCTCTGTGGGATGGGCGGCAGCAAGGTGTTGTGGCTCTCTACAGGAAGAGCGGGGTCCCTGGGGTTGTATGGACAGATGGTGAAGTAGGGCAGCGCAGTCATTGTGGAGTGAGACTGGAATGATGAACACACACACAGAAAGTCTTTTGTTACCTTTACTGATGGAAACTGGTACACATCTAAGGATGAAGGATACACTTTGGAACTTCCACGTCGAGTGACGTATAGGCCTCCTTGTCCTGTTCCTTCTCTCTAGTCTGGCGTGTGTGATACCCAGCCTGACCTTCTGCGTCTGTTACACCCGTGTTTCTGCACTGAGGACGCTCTCTCTGGGCTACCGCTATCTCTCCTGGGCTCCTGGATTTCAAATGTGGGTGCTGCGGGTGTCCGGGAAGCTAAGCATCCACAGTGTACTGGATTCCCTGCTGGGCTCATCTTTTTCCCTTTATGCAGACTCGGTCTCCAGTGACCAGTGTTCTCCTGGGGTGAGCCGGTATGGCTCCTCTGCCCCCTCTGAGGTGTTCCTTGCCTCTGCCTGCAGTCCTTGCTCTCTGGACCTCACGCTGGCTCTAGAGGTTCACTGGTGTTGGGCCTAGCATGGCTCTGGTAACCACTTTCTGCTCACTAGCTCTGAGCTGAACTTCACAGTTCTTCTAGTGACTGCACACTCTGGCTAACTGTGCCCTATAGGCCTGGAGTGGAAGGTGTTGGGTGTATGTGAGTATCAGATGTGGAAATCCCTTAGTGTACTAGTAGGTTCTGTGGCTTACCTGGCACAGGGCGCCACATGTACTCATAGCCTAACACATGGTATGATTATTAGATATCAATGGGTTACTGACAGCCACCATATATAAAAAGCTATATCACTGGGCTTCAATAAAGAGAAGCTGGAGTCCCATGAGAGAGAGGAAGGATGCTCCGACTGCCTTAAAAAGTCTTTTTGGGAGTTCAAGTGCGACCAACAAGTGGCACATCATGAACTGCATAGGACTTTGAGAGAGGAGATCATTGTCTGGAAGGGAATGTTTAACCCTACCCTGTCAACACTACCAATCTTAGGACTTCTCCTCTCCTACTTGGTGGGTCATCCAGAGCTCCTTAAACTCAATCTCAGAGGTTTATGCAGCTCACTCCTCAGACACACACTAAGTGTGTAAGTCAAGACAAAAAAATGGTTTGGATGTTGATGTTCCTGAATTTTGTTGGGAAACTTGTGAAATCTGACATGGAGCACCGCAGTGGGAGGTGACCATAAGGGAAAGGATCAGAGCCCGGCCCTGGAGTCGTGACCGGTGTGTAACACTGTGATAGATGCCATTCATCAGTGTCAGGTGTATTACAGTATAAGATAACAGTTTATTATATAAAAAAAAATGCAGATTTTTGTGTTTATTACAGTCACATTTGTTTCCGATATGTTTTACATTTCTTTAATTATTTTTTTTACTGTTTTCTCTTTTGTTTTGCTGAATATTTTCCTAGATTACAGTTGTCATAAAGTATTCTTTCCAGTTTGGCTTTTTTCCATGGACATCGACAGTGTATAGGAGTATGAATGCAGATAAACCTTTCCGTCTGCCCAACATAATTGGCATTGAAAAGAAAGATGGCTATGTACACTTTGACCTGATACAGCTTCTTGCTCTATTTTTGCATCGATCAATCCTTAAAGTAAGCTCCAAATAGTAACATATACAATCAGTTATAGTGTAATGCAGGTGGATGCACAAAGTAGGTCTTTTATTATTTGTTGCTGATCTGTAGATGTCAAATTGATCTCTACTGGTTGGAAATGAAGAATAGATGATCATACAATCAAAGGTGTTTTGTATGTGGTAGATCTCTATGTATGATTGTAGTAATGATTATTCTTGTACATAGTGTCATGGTCTGTGGGACAATAAGGAGGTCTGTCTACCGGAGTCGAAAAAGAAGAAGAAGACCAAGAGGCAAAAGAAACGAGGGAGTAAAGGAGAAGATGATACCGACACTGGTCTAGTTCCCTGGCATCTATTTAAACATCAGAATGCTTCCAAGAACGTCTTCAGAAAAAGGAGAGCATCTCAAAAACCAGTGATTGAAGGTACCTTGGTGTTTTCTTCACACTGGTTTATGAATGAATGTGTTTAATCAATTTGGTTCCATCCTGTTCACCATCCAGGTACTCCTCAGAAGAAAGAAACTAAAAGGAGGTGGAATTGTTTCAGACGTAACCCAAAAAAGAAACGTCAGACAATGAAGGAAAGGCTAAAGCAGCAGTGGATCAAACTGAAGAAACTGGCGGTGAAAATGTAACATTTTATAATTGCATACATAAGGGCAAACAAGCAAACTGTTCAATCATTCCAAGATCTGATGTAGAGTTTAACTTCAGTCTTGTAATTAGATGGTATGAACCATTCATCTTTTCACAGAGCCCTGCAGATCTACCTGCCCATCAGACAGTTCTTCTACGACATTATACATCCAGAATATAGTCCAGTGTGTGATGTCTATGCACTTATGTTTCTGGTCGATGTGATTAATTTTATCATTGTGATCTTCGGATACTGGGCATTTGGGGTAAGTATTGTTTAGAAAGATGAGGTTTCTTCTCTTAAAGAGAAATATATTGGAATCTGAGAGTCCTCAGTGGTTGATACCTTTTAATAGCTAACTGAAAAGATGGTAAATATAGCAAGCTTTCACCATACTATGGCCCCTTCGTCAGGCTGATAATGACACAGATTCTGAAGACACATACATATATACTAGAGTCTATTAAACAGGATTAGATGGTGCAGTAAAAGGGAAAGGAGCTGGGAAAGTGAAACCAAAATTTTAAGGTAAGAGGAAGAAGTGTCAAAAGTTCATAGTCCTCTAACTTGAGTCTGTTGCAAGATGTGATATCCCCAAATGCCCTTTCATTTTATATAAAAACGCATGAATCTGATATTGTCAAATGCTCTTTCATTTTACTTAAAAACCCATGAATCCATGTGAAACATTTAATCCTGTTTTGAATGTGCCAAAGGTTGTTATCAGTTTGTATTCCCAAATTCTTCTCTCTCTCTGAGATTTGAAGTTGCTTTTTAAAATGAGTAGATTCATATGGTTTCACTGTTGTGCTCAAGACTGGAAAAATGCTTTGCTACAGGTAGATCCATACTCTTTTCTTTTATTGAGCGACGATTACAATTCATTCTTGTTCTGAATTTTTGACGGGTCTCCCTATGTAGGTACATGCCACCTGTTGGACATTTGGTACATATAATTAAATACACCACATTGCTTATGGTGCAAATGAAGTTACCTGGGATCTTGTAGTCCTGATCTGTTCCAGGAATATTTATCTTGTCGGTTGTCATTATAGATGGACAGGTTTTGCACCTGTTCTGGTTGCAGGGAAAGGTTCCTGTTCCTGCTGAAGAGGACAGGGCACTTCTGACAATGATGTTTTTTAGATTCGGAGGTTGTCTAAAGCACAAGAGTGGGGGATCCGGAAGTGTTGATTTTAGTCGGGCATCTTTTTGTAGAAGTGGTTGCGGTTTCTGCGCAGCTCCTCTTAGCACTTCCAGACTTGGATTGTAGGTGACTACGAGAGGAACCCGGTTGTTTCCTTCTCTAGTTTTGTAACTGTCACTTAAATGTTGGTTTAATAATAATGTAGAGCAAGTAATTATAATAAACTTTCAAATATACTTCTTTAGAAAATTCTGGTTGAAAACCATTCATAAACCTTCCACGAGGTGTTCCCACTACACTGTGTGTGAAGCAGACATATGTTCATTATCACTCAGATCCATGTTCAGTGAATACTGGGCATGTAACCATATAAGGTGAAGGGGGTGTGACCTACACTGCTGACTGCAGCTCATGAGATGACAATGTATCTGATTAGCTCAGCATACAACACAGTTGCTAAGTAATTTGAGAATGTTAGGGTCAGTGAAAACTCCTCAGAAACTTGGGCCAAGTAAAGATTTGTCATCTAGCTCCACATAGCTCAGTCCCAATCTCTGTTAACCCTTTTTCTGCTGGCTCCCTACATACAGTAGCTTACTATCAGCCTGCTCTCAGAAGCTGTGGAAATATACACACAGTGCTGGCAGACTCTGGCCATGCCTTCAAAGCCATAAAATGCAGTGTTTAAAAGAGCATATAAAAATGGGAGAAAATAAGTCATATGGCACAAAAAATTATCCCATCATTAACAACCAGTGCAGTTTTGTTTTTTTTAATTAAATTACATTTATACTAAAGTCAAGGTTTAATCCATAAATGTAGTGTTTCAACAAATCAATAGTAAAAACCAATATAAGAAAGTTTGTAATATACCTTATCAGTGAAATATGCTATTTTTTTTTTTTTTTTTACTAATGAACCAATTCTCCCCCTCTCCCGCATTTTCCACTTTTCACTTACTCAAAAACATGAACTAAAATCCATCTCCCTCAAGACAAGTTGGATTGCCAGCTCACATAGGTATAATGGTGGGTTTACACGCCGCGATATCGGCGTCCAACTCCGACCCAACTCCGACAAAAAGTCACGTGGGTCGCGAGTTGGACCCGATATCGCTCGTGCATTGTACGGTTTGAACGTACAACGCGATGCTGGAACGATGCCAAAACGATATCGGAGTTGAATAGCAGAGCTATTCAACTCTCCGATATCGCATGGCCGTTGTACCAGCATCGCAGCGTGTGACAGCCCAACTCCGATCTGTACTCGCACCTCACCCATTAACTCCCATGTTAAATGGTCGTTACTGGGTTGGTGGGCGTACACATCGGAGGGACGTTGTTTCCCAATATCGCAGCGTGTAAACCGGCGATGCGATATCGGGAAAAGGGCTGAAAAAATGCGCGCTCCCGCGGCGTTGCCTCCGATATCGCCGCGATATCGGGACGTGTAACCCCACCATTAGATTACAGCTCTCTAATTAGATCTGTGGAGAGGGGAAGGAGAGGAGTAGGGAGGAGCAGACTGGGAGAGGCAAACATGGACATGGTGCTGCTGCTTTGCAGTTTTGATCTCATCTCAGACTCACATCTACATTACTGAGAATTGCTACCTAATGTCTTCCATTGTTGTTGTACATAGAGACCTGAAAAGCAGATATCCCTCATGCATCTATGTGCTGTGTATAGGAAACATGATTATCAGCTAGTCTCCACTCACTAGCACAGAGACAACTGAAAATTAGAGAAAGAGCCTGGTAAAAAATTCAAGATATAGTTCACAGATATACAGTCATGTACATATGTTACAGGTTATTCTCAAAGCCTACTTGGTGTTTCAGTGACTTTTAAGTGCAGAAATTGCAAACCTGAATTTTTCATCCCCAGAAACATTCTGCTGCAGCAGATATCACAGAATCTCTATCTGAGGATCAGGTCCCTGAGGCCTTTCTGGTTATGCTTCTACTACAGTTTGGCACCATGATTGTTGACAGAGCCATCTACTTGAGAAAGACAATGTTTGGGAAATGTGTCTTCCAGGTTGTCCTGGTGTTTGGAATTCATTTCTGGATGTTTTTTATCCTTCCTGGAGTCACTGAAAGGTAAGGCCTTGGCAAAAAGTAAAACATTTAATAAAATCTCATTCTGTTTTAAAATTTAGATTTTTCTTTTTGCTCTCGTTATTATTTTTCCCACTGAAGAAATCTATAGTCACACTTTCTCAAGCCTAAAAAAGCTTATCCCAAGTACAGTAAATCCAGATTAAATGTACTGAAAATCGTGGCTGTTTTTACATGAGCATAGGTTTCAAGTATTAGATCTATGTTTACGTCTTTAATATGTGAAAGAGTTTTTCCATAGATAACTGGGTTAATTTGGTGTCTAACCAGTGGGACCCACAACAATCCAAAGTACAGAGATATGCAGACAATCTTTCTTAGTGGAACATAAACCAAGCTTATGTGTACCTCCTGTTTGCTTAGTTTTTCCATCAGTTCTATAGACAATGAATGGAGCAAAGGCACATATGCTTGATTGAATCAATGGAGAGGGGAAAATTTTTAATTTTGGCAATACTCCATTAGAGGGATTCTCTAGGAATGGTAAAATACAAATAAAGAAGGAAAATGTCAAAATTATTACATTCCTAAATAGCCTTGATTAGAAAACAACACTTGTTTTGTCAAGAAAAGTAATTACTGTACTGACAACCTTGGTTTAGGTTATATTTGCATCACAGCAGCCATTCAAAATTAAGAAAAGCATGGTGGACAGAAATGTGAGCAGCCCCTTCTTACCTTAGCATCCCTGGTATATCCAGTATTAGATCAGAAAGACATGGTGGACAGCAGTGTGAGCAGCCTCTTCTTACATCAACATTTATAGTATCTCCAGTATTAGTTCTTATAGACAAGGTGGATAGCAGTGTGAGCTGCCACTTGTTACCTCAGCACCCCTTGTATGTCTAGTATTAGATAAGAAAGACAGGGTGGTTAGCAGTGTGTGCAGCCTGTTTTACTTCAAAATCCCTGGTATCTCCAGTATTAGATCAGACTGAGTGGACAGCACTGTGAGTGGCCTCTTCTTATAACAGTGCCACTAGTATCTCCAGTATTACATCAGATAGGCAGGGTTGACAGCAGTGTGAGCAACCTCTTTGTACCTCAGCAGCCCTAGTATCTCCAGTAATATACCAGATGGGCAGGGTGGTCAGCAGTTTGAGCGGCCTCTTCTTATCTAAGCACTACAGGTATCTCCAGTATTAGAACAGAGAGTACAGCAGTGTGAGTGCACTCTTCTTACAACAAAACCACTGGTATCTCCAGTATTAGATCAGATAGGCAGGGTTGACAGCATTGTATGCAGTCTCTTCTTACCTCAGCACTCCTGGTATCTCTAGTATTAGTTTAGACAGAGAGTGGGTGTGTGAAGCCTCTTCTTACTACATCATCCATGCTATCTCTGGCATTGGATCACACAGGGCAGATATCTGTGAGAGCAGGCTCTTTTTACCTCAGTACCTCTGGTATTCCCGTTCCAGTAATAGATCAGAAACACATGAAGGACAGAAGTGTGAGCAGTGTCTTCTTACCTCTGCACCCCTGGTATCTCTAACATTAGATCAGGATATCCACTAGGGCACATCTTCGTAGACGTGATGTAAGGGGAGAGCTTATCCTGCACATGCTTAAAGACACCAGACCTAGTAACATTCTAGGACAAGATTCTGTCAGTTTAATTACCTGCCTGGACATAATAAACATGATTCCCTGATTAAAGGTATTTAGGACTTTATTCATAATTAATGACATTTTCTTTATTTTTTCCATCCTCTGAAAACTCTTTTAACTAGTCTAATCATATGGCTCAGTAAAATACATGCATATTTTCTAAATGCAACATGCATGTACCAGTTTCATCTATTTTGCAGATGGATGGAAAACACCAATTGAAGTTCTACAGACAGGGTGTAAAATATAGATGCAGAAAAGCCTAATACATATTGAATTAGTATATTGTGTCAGTATTGAATCCATTTTTGAAAGTAGCCATTTTTTCTCAGATCAGTAGTAGTTCAGACATACTGATGCAGTATTATTTATAATGTGTCCATATTGAAGGTTTGTGGTATTGGAAATCATGCATTCCTAATACAAATACAAAGTATCCTGAGAGCATCAGTCAGTCACATTGATGTAAAGTCATGATATTAGATTTTGGTGTTCTAGATGATGGAATAGGTCAATCATTGGCGTTCTCAATGATAGAACATGGGCTTATAGCATTTTCTATCCGCCACGGGTGTCATGCGAGTCCTTTTTATATGATTCACACGTCCTCATTCTTCTCTTTTGTCTGTTCTTCAGGAGATTTAATACAAATCATGTGGCGCAGTTGTGGTACTTCGTGAAATGTGTGTACTTTGGCTTGTCAGCTTATCAGATCAAGTGTGGCTACCCTAACAGAGTGCTAGGAAACTTCCTAACGAAGAGCTACAACTGCATCAACCTCTTCTTATTCCAGGGGTAAGAGACTGACCCTTATAGAAGTTACACTTCTGCAATCAGTTATACAAGTGAACACAAAAACTTTCTAATAACAATAAGATGATGAGCCCTGTCCCATTGAAGCTATTGCTGGCTTTACCACCCTCTCTTGCTCCATCTTGACTCCTTCACAACAAATTGTGTCACACTGCTCTCCAAACAGAGCCTCCATACGTCCCATGCTCCCGCCATGCTATCCAAAGTAGATCTGTGCAACTGATTCCTCCTCCTCCCACTGGACAGTTGCTGTACAACTCCTTTCCTGCACAGACTGAGGATTCAGTGCATACTCCCGAGGGTGCATGTATGGCATATTAACAAACATCACAATGTGTAGTATATGGCTCCATTTATTGGTCTTTTGATGTGTAAGTTATTAGGATGCACCCTTTTACTCTTCTTCCATAGTTTCCGCATGGTGCCCTTCCTGACAGAGATGAGGGCAGTCATGGATTGGATCTGGACAGATACCACACTTAGTTTATCGAGTTGGATATGTGTGGAGGACATCTATGCTAATATTTTCATTATGAAGTGCTGGCGGGAGTCTGAGAAGGTATAATTCCTGCTCTTCTACCACGCCCAGTGGGTATTTTGGACTGAATATATGCTTACAGCTGTTATTTTTGCCAGGAATACTCAGTTATTTTAGAACTGTATTAGAAATCTTAGTGCATAATACAAAGGTATTTTATAAGGCGATACATCAAGGGGTATACTTTTTTTTTTTATATATTAAAGGGAACCTGACCTCTAAAAATGAGCCCTCAGGCTCTTCTAACCTGTCCCTGCACCATGGTAATCCTATTCTATCAATTCCTTTCTGTCCCTAAACCGCTATGTAATAGTTTATGAAAAACAGGTGCAAAAACAGTATATGAATCACACAAAAAAGGCGCTCTGCTGTAATAATATAAATAAATAGCAAGTGCTGTAACAAAAACAGGGCCTTTTGGTTTATATGTTTCTGCAAGAAAACGTACAATAAGCTGTCTCACCCACTCCAAGGTAGGCCCTGATAGAGACAGTCCTAACTCTGTCCCTAGTGCTATGGTAAAAACCTGCCAGTGTGTACATACCTCAGCTGGACAGGGTGAGGGAGAGCACAGGACTATCTCACCTTGTAGGGCTGTGTGGGTGGCAGCTCTGTGTGCAGACTTCATATGGGAGGGGCAGGTGCCTCCAATATCTGCTGTTACCAGCAGTGGTGAATACAAGGGCAAAAAAATATGAGTCTGCACACATTGGAAGCAGCAGTGTGAACTGCAACCAATCCCCACCAAAAACATGATAAACAGGTGCAAAAACAGTATATGAATCACACAAAAAAGGCGCTCTGCTGTAAAAATATAAATAAATAGCAAGTGCTGTAACAAAAACAGGGCCTTTTGGTTTATACGTTTCTGCAAGAAAACGTACAATAAGCTGTCTCACCCACTCCAAGGTAGGCCCTGATAGAGACAGTCCTAACTCTGTCCCTAGTGCTATGGTAAAAACCTGCCAGTGTGTACATACCTCAGCTGGACAGGGTGAGGGAGAGCCCAGGACTATCTCACCTTGTAGGGCTGTGTGGGTGGCAGCTCTGTGTGCAGACTTCATATGGGAGGGGCAGGTGCCTCCAATATCTGCTGTTACCAGCAGTGGTGAATACAAGGGCAAAAAAATATGAGTCTGCACACATTGGAAGCAGCAGTGTGAACTGCAACCAATCCCCACCAAAAACATGATAAACCAATGCAAAAACCGTATATGAATCACA
The DNA here is from genome assembly GCA_033576535.1 of Allobates femoralis. NCBI lineage: Eukaryota > Metazoa > Chordata > Amphibia > Anura > Aromobatidae > Allobates > Allobates femoralis. The sequence goes on along the minus strand of JARQOC010000006.1, from coordinate 397,310,562 downwards.
CAAAAGGCGCTCTGCTGTAAAAATATAAATAAATAGCAAGTGCTGTAACAAAAACAGGGCCTTTTGGTTTATACGTTTCTGCAAGAAAACGTACAATAAGCTGTCTCACCCACTCCAAGGTAGGCCCTGATAGAGACAGTCCTAACTCTGTCCCTAGTGCTATGGTAAAAACCTGCCAGTGTGTACATACCTCAGCTGGACAGGGTGAGGGAGAGCACAGGACTATCTCACCTTGTAGGGCTGTGTGGGTGGCAGCTCTATGTGCAGACTTCATATGGGAGGGGCAGGTGCCTCCAATCTGCTGCTACCAGCAGTGGTGAATACAAGGGCAAAAAAATATGAGTCTGCACACATTGGAAGCAGCAGTGTGAACTGCAACCAATCCCCACCAAAAACATGATAAACAAGTGCAAAAACAGTATATGAATCACACAAAAAAGGCGCTCTGCTGTAAAAATATAAATAAATAGCAAGTGCTGTAACAAAAACAGGCCTTTTGGTTTATACGTTTCTGCAAGAAAACGTACAATAAGCTGTCTCACCCACTCCAAGGTAGGCCCTGATAGAGACAGTCCTAACTCTGTCCCTAGTGCTATGGTAAAAACCTGCCAGTGTGTACATACCTCAGCTGGACAGGGTGCGGGAGAGCACAGGACTATCTCACCTTGTAGGGCTGTGTGGGTGGCAGCTCTGTGTGCAGACTTCATATGGGAGGGGCAGGTGCCTCCAATATCTGCTGTTACCAGCAGTGGTGAATACAAGGGCAAAAAAATATGAGTCTGCACACATTGGAAGCAGCAGTGTGAACTGCAACCAATCCCCACCAAAAACATGATAAACAGGTGCAAAAACAGTATATGAATCACACAAAAAAGGCGCTCTGCTGTAAAAATATAAATAAATAGCAAGTGCTGTAACAAAAACAGGGCCTTTTGGTTTATACGTTTCTGCAAGAAAACGTACAATAAGCTGTCTCACCCACTCCAAGGTAGGCCCTGATAGAGACAGTCCTAACTCTGTCCCTAGTGCTATGGTAAAAACCTGCCAGTGTGTACATACCTCAGCTGGACAGGGTGAGGGAGAGCACAGGACTATCTCACCTTGTAGGGCTGTGTGGGTGGCAGCTCTGTGAGACAGCTTATTGTACGTTTTCTTGCAGAAACGTATAAACCAAAAGGCCCTGTTTTTGTTACAGCACTTGCTATTTATTTATATTTTTACAGCAGAGCGCCTTTTGTGTGATTCATATACTGTTTTTGCACTTGTTTATCATGTTTTTGGTGGGGATTGGTTGCAGTTCACACTGCTGCTTCCAATGTGTGCAGACTCATATTTTTTTGCCCTTGTATTCACCACTGCTGGTAGCAGCAGATTGGAGGCACCTGCCCCTCCCATATGAAGTCTGCACACAGAGCTGCCACCCACACAGCCCTACAAGGTGAGATAGTCCTGTGCTCTCCCTCACCCTGTCCAGCTGAGGTATGTACACACTGGCAGGTTTTTACCATAGCACTAGGGACAGAGTTAGGACTGTCTCTATCAGGGCCTACCTTGGAGTGGGTGAGACAGCTTATTGTACGTTTTCTTGCAGAAACGTATAAACCAAAAGGCCCTGTTTTTGTTACAGCACTTGCTATTTATTTATATTTTTACAGCAGAGCGCCTTTTTTGTGTGATTCATATACTGTTTTTGCACTTGTTTATCATGTTTTTGGTGGGGATTGGTTGCAGTTCACACTGCTGCTTCCAATGTGTGCAGACTCATATTTTTTTGCCCTTGTATTCACCACTGCTGGTAGCAGCAGATTGGAGGCACCTGCCCCTCCCATATGAAGTCTGCACACAGAGCTGCCACCCACACAGCCCTACAAGGTGAGATAGTCCTGTGCTCTCCGCACCCTGTCCAGCTGAGGTATGTACACACTGGCAGGTTTTTACCATAGCACTAGGGACAGAGTTAGGACTGTCTCTATCAGGGCCTACCTTGGAGTGGGTGAGACAGCTTATTGTACGTTTTCTTGCAGAAACGTATAAACCAAAAGGCCCTGTTTTTGTTACAGCACTTGCTATTTATTTATATTTTTACAGCAGAGCGCCTTTTTTGTGTGATTCATATACTGTTTTTGCACCTGTTTATCATGTTTTTGGTGGGGATTGGTTGCAGTTCACACTGCTGCTTCCAATGTGTGCAGACTCATATTTTTTTGCCCAATAGTTTATGAAAGTAGTTTATTCACTTCTTATTCTGCAGCTTCTCATTATATGAGAAGCCGCAAAAGGCGGGCTTGTGTGGCTCTCCCCGCCGCCGACGCGTTAATTATGCACGACCGCACGGGCGTGCTATACAGCAGAGACATTGCTTGTCTGCAAGGGGGAGGTACAGGCGATATGACACGATTTTTGTCATAGGATTACCATGGTGCAGGGACAGGTTAAAAGAGCCTCAGGGCTCATTTTTAGAGGTCAGGTTCCCTTTAAGAGTCAATAACAAATGTACTTTTGTGCTGTATACAGTATATCTGATGTATAAGAAAGGAAAATACAAGGGCTACTTTCAGAAAGCCATAATAAACCTGTAATTTAGCATTTGTATAACAGACTCATAGCTATCTACAGTACAACATGAGTGGACCGTGGTCTTGTACCCGTAGTATGGCTGCCTGAAAATTGGTTTAGTTGAAAAATGTAGGTACACCTCTTTACAAATTTTAAGGCATGTTCTTTGGGATCCTCATAGTTCAGATTACATTGATAGGTTCGGCCAACTGTAATCTATCCACATCTGAAGGGGAATGTGCCTTGAGGCAACCCTAGATCTTTATTTGCTGTCAGCCAAGTCTAAGGCCGGTTTCACACCACGGTTGTGGTGTTTCAGGTTCTGACCGGTGTTTTGCAGGAAGCATCGGACAGAACCTGACTTCTTCGGACAAACAGAACCGGCAAATATGCCCTCCGCTCCTGTTTTCTGCCGGAATCGGCAGATCGCAGCTACAGCTGCTGAAATTTCAAGATCACGGCTAGCGGGGAGCTAGCCGCGGTCCTGACATCTCTGCAGGGGACAGCTCCAGGTGCTGAAGTTTAGCAGCCGGCGTCCAGGAGCCGCATTCGATCTGATCCAGGAGGATCTGATTTGTGCTGATTTTTGCCCCAGACACAAAAACACTGCAAGCAACGTTTTTGTGTCCGGGAGAAAAGTCCAAATTCTCCCGGATCCTCCTGGACATATGGAAACCGGATGGCAAATAGGTGCCACCTGGCTCCATCTGGCCCCATAGGAATACTATGGGGCCGAAATCTGATCTGGGATCAGATAAACCGTGGTGTGAAACCGGCCTAAAGCAATCCCATCTTCACATACACATGTACACTCAGTTCAGATAAGAGTGCATGTGTGCTTAATGGAAAGAATATGCGAACGGGAATCACTGCACACGTACAAAGGAATATATGCTTAAGGTGAAAGATTTATTAAAAGTGCTCGTTTGTTTGCAACAAGAGATGACGTCATGATTCCCGTTTGCATAGATTGTGGAACCTCCGGCTCCTTTCACTGGCACCGTAAATGACACACGGGTCGAGTGCTAGCCATTGTTTCTCTAATGGAAAGAATAAGCTGCTGATTGCAAAATATTGTGTCTCGTCTATTTGCCTACCTAAATTTAACAGATTTTCTATTATTTTGTAGAAATACCCAGAGCCTCCAGGACAAAAGAAGAAAAAGATTGTGAAGTATGGAATGGGTGGAGTGATTATATTTGCCTTGATCTGCATTGTCTGGTTTCCATTACTCTTTATGTCACTGGTGAAGTCTGTAGCAGGAGTCACCAACCAGCCCCTAGATGTTTCTATTCAGATCAGCATCAGTGGCTACGAGGTAGACGATCATTGCTGCCAATACTTCTATGTTATCTTTATAGTACAAGTTTGTGATTCTAGGGATATTCCATTACACAATAAATTTCCATGAAACATAACAGGTAGATTCTTCATTATGAATATGTTCTGATATCTCCTACTTTCCAGCTGCCAATGATTTTCTTTATTGCAACCATGATGTCTATGCACAAAGGATTTATTATATGTTACAGTGGTGGTGTTTGCTTTTGGTGCAATTTTTCCTAAATTCGGATAAAACGCTGCAGTTTTGCAATGGTTTTGAAGAAAAAAAAAAGCAACAAAAAGGGCGATGATTGCATTCTGTAGTTAAACATAAATGTACCGTTACACGATGCAATATTGCCCCAAAGTCACGTGGTGTGGTCAATTGCAGTTCATATCGTGAGTGCGTCGTGTCGTGTAACAGGGAGATGCGACTCCAATTTATCGCTGGAGCGATATCGCCTGATTTATTTGTACTCACTTAAATCAGGCGATGTTGCATAAGCGATATGGTAGGATCGCTCAGTGAGACACCGCAATAGCGATGATGAAAGCAACTTCCCCTATTCATTACATTGATAAATATCGCTCGCTCACACCCAGTGAACAAAAGTTGCTTTCATCATCCTAGTTGCGTTGCCTATGATATCTACCCGTGTAACAACGACAAGGCAGTCTTGGAAAAGTGCAAAAAACGTGCGCACTCCCGTGAAATTGTAGGCGATATCGAATCGATATTGCATCGTGTAATCACCAGTTAGTTTTACTCCCTGCTGAAGAGAATTATATCTCTGCTCATTTTACAAAAAAGGAGAACATGTATCTAGGATAATGAAAGCAGGGTGTAGGTGAAGGTTGAAAAAGAAACAGCAAATGCAAAATTCTGGACAATTTCTGAGCCTTGTCTGACAGTAGGGTGTGTCATCATTGAAAGGGGCAAAGGCTTGTAAGACACCACATGGCAAAACTTTAGTGCAAATGTCTCATGATAGACTAGACCGATGATGGCCAACCTTTCGAGCTAAGTGTGTCAAAATTCGTAAAAAAAAAAAAAAAAAACAGCACGTTTTGGATGGTGTACCACTTCTAGAAAAATACGTCATTTTGTGGTCTTTGTAATGCTAATAGCAAAAAGTAAATTTAAATATACGGTATGTACTGTATTTATTAATAAAGCAAAAACAAATAATTCTTTACCTTACCTTTGAAAAGTCACAATCGATAATGCCATACATCTCGGTCCATATCTCTTAAAAGGGTTGGCTACTGCTACTACCAATTCCTTTATTTAATCTTGCTTTATTTTTTGGGTTCCCATCAAGGCCCAGTTACACACACACATAATTGTGCAAAGATTGTTGGCAGATCTCTGGTTGCAGTGAAATCATGGACACATTGCTCCATTTTGTGGCTTTGTACAAATGTAACAATGTGTCCGTGATTTCACTGCAACCAGAGATCTGCCAACAATCTCTGCACAATTATCTGTGTGTGTAACTGGGCCTTTACGGAGCCATGACGGTAGATAGATTGCCTGCAGGGCTAACAGGCTCTGTGGGATTAAGTAGAGTCTCAGGTGAGGTATTTCGTTCCCCCCAGAATTGCTGAGCAGTAACTGTGTTGGGGTACAGCGGCAGCACCGTGAGGTCTTGGCATGGATAACTGTCTCTGATGGGGTGTTCTGTTTCCCCAGTATTGTTGAGCAGTAACTGCAGTGGGTACACTGCCATCAGGATGAGATTTTGGTAGCTGCTGTAAGATAATGGCTGGGGTGTAAGGATCACACATGCCTGAAGTGACTCTCCTATACCCCTGTAGTCACATGAATGGACCTTGGTCCAGCTGTCTACCACTAACCGAGCAAATGTGGGATACAATTCTAGGGTTCCCAGCTGTCTGGGTGCCATAAATTTAGTGCAGGTGGGAGGTCTGGCTTCACTGCCTAAGTAGGTGCTTTTCCTAATGGAGGTAAGATGACCACTGTTCATGCTGTGCTCTCAGCAGGAGAGTTGCCCCGCTTCTGGATGCTGACGCTGTCAGGTACTGAGGCCAGAGCTGCAACAGTATCCGGAGGCGGACAACTCTCCTTCTGAGAGCACTCATGAATGTTGGCCATCTTACCTCCGTTTGGGAAGGGAACGGTGCTGGCTCTCAGCAAAAGAATTGCCCCGGTTTTAGATGCTGTCAGCTTTCTGCGTATCACCAAAAATAAAAATGTCTCTGTGTGTCACCAGTTAGCCATCACTGGATTAGACAGTATAGATGAACCAAGTTTTCATCCAGCATGAACCACAGTAATAAATGTGTCATATTTTGAGACAGTCCATGTCTAGTTCCCAATTCATCAAGATTATCAATTTTTGTCTGGTCTTTATTAGGGCATGGTGGAGTCAGACGCTCCTTATTCATGAAAATCTGCATACCCCCTAATGAATCAGGAGCGTCTAACAAGTGTCACGTGTCCCCATATACCACGCCATAAATCTTACATTAGATTTCTGGCATAGGAAATGCCACAGCCCATTATGAATTAGATGAGCTGTGGCGTCATGCCCGACGTCCCAACCCAACTACACCAGTTTTGGAATAGCTGGGAGAAACTGATGTGAAAACACTATCATTTTTGTGACTCCAAGTTGCATAAAAATTTAGCAAGTTTTATCGAGGCCTAAGATTGCAATGTCTAAGAATTAGTATAGTCTTCACAAAATGGAGCATATTTATCAATATAATCAGAAAAATATAAGAAAGGATTGTAATTTATTAATGGCTTTCATACAGAAAATGATGTTCAAATAATTATGATTATGGTGCTCCCCCCCCCCTTCTGTTTTTCTACTTTTCAAAACTCTTGCCAACTTTTTAAAGTGGGTACATCTTAGTGGGGGGGAGGGGCGTAGCTTTCTTAGCCCAACACATTAACTAAAATTGGTTCACATTATTTAAGCAAATCATTTGCTGGCATGTATTTGACTTTCTACAAACAGCCAGAAGTGGGGCTAATTCATTGAGATGCTGCTCTTGCTCGGGCTAGCTGGGTTTTAAAGGGCCCCTGTCTGCATCAAACATTCTGTTTATCTGCAGATACAGAGGAAATTTGCAAGTAATTAACTTTTAATCAGGTCTGTCATTGTGACTGGAGCAGCGGTTACAGGTAGAAAATGGTTATGTCCTGCCTACAGCTACTCGCTTCCAGTCATCAGAGCTGTGAAAGTCACTGTTCACAATACCGTGAGCGATGTCATCAGCCCCTTTGTATATAGACCGACATCCTGTTCTGTAGTCACACTCGGTGGAGCAGGCTGTCAATCAATGTAGGAGGGAGTGATTACAGTGCGTTCTGTGTAGCGAGCGGTGACTTTTACAGCTTCCTGCTTCATTTTCTCCCCGTAGCTGCTGCTCCAGTACACCAGTCAGGCAAGATTTAAATGCTATTTACTGGCATATTATCAGTATATCTGCAGGTAAATAGTGATTTTGCAGATGATAGGTTTCATTTAAGACAAGCACAAGAGACATCAGTTTTAATATTGTAAATGCATCGAGTTAGTTCTTATATAGGTTCTAGAAGTGATAGTACTTGGCAATGAGCTGATCAATGTCTGTACTGCTACTGACACCCCTGGCAGTCAACTGTTAGGGTACCTTTACACGCCGCTACTGGAGGATGGATACAACCCGCTACAGGCTACAAATGTAGCTTGTAGCGTCAATATAGCCCGTAGTAGCGGCGTGTGAAGACGGGACGAGACAGCCGGCAACAGATACATCTGTTTCCGAGCACTGCTCGAAAACAGATGGCTACAAAGCCGATTGTAGCGAGCTGTATCGGCGTGTAAAGAGGCTACAGAAGGGATGTCTATACACCAGGCGATGTACCTGGTATGTAGCTGGGGTGTGACACAGCCTCCGGGATACCGCGCCCCTTCAGCGATCATTGGAGGAAGCTCCTGCGTTGCGATTGGTTGTCGCTGCACAGGGCGGCATATTTAAGGAGCTGCCCAGTCACACTACACAATTGCTCGGGCGTCATGTATTAATCAGCCTCCTGCGATGCCTGCCCAATCATGATGTTCCTGCTTTGTCCTATCAGCGTACGGACGTCTTGTACTCCACAATTGTGGCACGCCTAAGTGCTGTCCCTGCTGCACCAGGTCCGCCCATATTAGCTTGTTGTAGCAGTGTGTAAATGAGGTACGATGAGCTACAGATGGCTACTTGAGACACCCGGCGATGTATCTAGCTGTAGATGTAGCGTAGCGTAGCGCACCTTGTGGTGGCGTGTAAAGGTGGTGCGTTTCCCGTTTGTAACCATTTGGGCGTGCTCGTGCACGTGAAGTAGCGGGTTGTATCCATCCTCCAGTAGCGGCGTGTAAAGGTACCCTTATTGTTGGCTGGAGGCATGCATCCAGTGCGGATAGGCAACCATTGAATACATGGTTGCTCTGCACCACGTATGGTGGGAGTCACTCTTTGCCCCTCTCTGTGTAAAGGCTCGGACACACTCATCCAAGTTTGATGGACGAGACTCGGACGAGACTCGGAACAGGCTGGAGCAGTGACCCTGAACGGACTCTCCCTCTCTGGACAGGGAATGCGATGCTGCACAGAAACACAAGCAGCTATCATTCCCTGTCCAGAGAGGGAGAGGCCGTTCAGGGTCACTGCTCCAGCCTGTTCCGAGTCTCGTCCGTCAAACTCAGATGTAAGTAGCACAGTGTGTCCGAGCCCTAAAGCACGATTTCCCTTTAGTTCAGGGATGGGAAACTCCGAGCCTTGAGAGCCGCACACAGTGCAGGTTTTCAGGATTTCCTTAGTATTGGACAGGTGATAATATAATCACCTGCACTGGTGATGATTCCACCCCCTGTGCAATGCTAAGGAAATCCTGAAAACATGCAGTGTGTACGGCTCTCAAGGCCTGGAGTTCCCTACCCCTGCTTTAGTTAGATGAGAGATAGGTTTCTCTGAAGGGCATTTGTACTGAATTGCGACTTATTTTTCTCTTTTGTGAAGTATAAATGAAAAAATAAGAGCTTGAATTGTAGTGGTTAATATGGGGATCTGAGCTATACTAGTCCAATGCTCCTACACAATAGCCAGGCCATTCATACTCGTGATATATCCCAGTAAATATTTTCCATAGCCGATCTAATTATTGTACATAATGTTCTTCTGATTTAATTGCATGATCCTCTAACTACGGTAATATTTGATACCTGGATACATACATCACATAGAACTTATATACTGTCCACTTAGGCCTCATTTGACCTTTTTTTTTCAGCCCCTGTTCACCATGAGTGCTCAGCAGCAGAACCTGATCCCTTATTCTCAGGTGGCTTATGATGAACTGACATATAGATACGCTCTACATCCTGTGAGTATATATGCTTTTTTTTTTACTTTTTATGCTTAAACTTATTAATGTCAGAATAAATATCTATACGTTTATCACAAAATGATAAGTCAGAATATTGAGGTTAGTACCTGGATCAGTGGACAACAACAGACAAGAGCAAATATCTAATGTACGTGGCCAGCTTAACATATCAGTGTGGCCAGTGGCGTAACTTCAGGCCCAGGGGCCCCGATGAGAAAGCTCCAACGGGGCCCCCAATTATTGCAAATATTTAATAGAATTAGTCTTTTTCTATAAGCCAAAGGGACTACTGGGGCCCCCTAGGCTGCAAGGCCCGGGGGCGATAGCAACCCCTGCACCTATTGTAGTTACGCCCCTGTGTGTGGCACAGCTATCACTGCCATAGCCCCAATACACAGGAACACTCAGGTTTGCTATAAAAATCGTCCATTGATATTCAACAGGCCGGATCCTTCTCTCCCTCAACTTCTTTGTTGTGGGAATGTACAGGAGGACCCCATACACATTAGATGGTTTTTCATCTCCCCAAAATAAGTGGGCTCATCCTACTTTTATATAATGTATGAGCCTTTATGTTCCAGTTTTGGGTGCAATATATGGCCTGATTAGCAGTAATATCAGATGAATGAATTACTTTGTCTTCTTCTCCTATTTCCTATCCAGTCTGCAATGCAGTTCATTGTTAATTACATGCCCGAGGACATTGTAACTGCCAAGATAAAGAGTAATGCCAGCCTGCTCTGGACCATAAGCCCGGCGAGTCGTGATGCCATGATAGAGGAGCTGTCAGAATCTTCTCAGATATACTTTGATATTCACTGGAGTATCCTCAGGTATGTAGTAAATGGAGGGGGCCACCTGAAGAAACAGGCTGATGGCAGACTTGGGTATACTCTGATGCTCATGACTTTATCTATTCCAGGAATGCGTCCATCGTAAAGAGTGCAGAGAGTTTTGGGAAGCACACAGTATGCTATGAGGATACAGAAACTCGCGATCACATAGTCCAGATGCTAAAAGGAGAAAGAAAGGAGCCAGTGTGGGTATTTTACATATGACCTCTGATTGCTCAACTACAATGCTAAGTGTGATCTTAGTCTTATAGAGTATAGTTCGTCAAAGGGAAAAGGGTTAAAGATTATGTTCAATATTTTTTAGATTAGGTTGCTTTTGTGCAAACAAAACTCTCTTTGCCCTATTATCGATAGTAGATTCACAATCAAGCCACAATTTCCAACCTTAATATCTATCCCAAACTAGCAGCATCAAAGATCCTATCATACTGTGAGGTTGGGTTATAATCCAGCAGTTTGGCATTTGATGTTTTATTGGCACAAGTCTCAGCCCATCTGACCAAATGATGCTAAACCCTTTGTAGCTTAAAGTGAATCTGTCAGCAGAAAATGACTAATCAAACCAAGCAACATGCTTAATGCACTGTTAGCAAGGAATTGTAAGCAGTTCAGTGCACGTTTGCACGTTTTACTTGTTTTTTATCCATCTTCATCTCCTATGTGTTTTGTAAAGTTAGACCTGTCTATCAAGGAAAAAAGAAGGAGATGGATGGAAAACAAGCAAATAGGAAGGTGCATTGTTTGGGCATGACCAGGGTGGATAGCGCGTTTGAGTTTGGTTTGAACAGTCACTTTGTGCTGACAGACTCTTTTTAATTTTGTAATCTTGTTCCCACCAGTCTACGCATATCATAATGTAGGATATCAAGAAGTTAGCGAAAGCTGGTATGTCACTACTCATGGTCAAGCGGTGAGGCAGGATAATCAAACTTTCCAGGGTCAGATATCAATAAAGCATGTCGCAAACTAAGGGGAAAGAAAAAGGAGTAGACTGGTATTCTGAACCCGGACTCTGACCTACTGTAAGTATAGCAGATCAAAACAAAGAGACAAGGCTAATCAATGGTCAGAGGAGGTCCAAGGAGTGGCAGCAATTGATCAAAACAGAGCCCAGATAAACAAGGTCAACATGCACCAAAAAGAAAATGCTACGACTGGCAATTCTCTGGGGTTGACACCTCAACTAAGTAGCTGTGCAATCACCAGAACAGGAAAATATCTGAAGAAACTCGGACAGCTCAGTCATCCAATCTGAGACTGGAACTCACCAGACTGACAGCTCGCTACATCCCTGCACTAGATTGGATGACTGAACTTTTACTCACCCAACCAACAGCTCAGACTGGCCCTGAATCCTTAGGGCAGCAAAACTGTCTCTCTGCTTCCAAGACACACTGAGCGGAGGATGTCACAGCTGGTAGGGAGATTACAGCTTTTTACAGTTTGTAACTATAGAGACACATAGGTCTGCATAGGAGCTGGAGACACTAAACAGTGTTTGCAACCATTTATACATCTATAGTTAAAAAATGATTATATACACCTTAGATATAACATTGTAAATATTTACATTTATATTTTTATTAGTATGCTGAAGAATATTTTGCCGAAGCACCTCAGAGCAAATTCAGGACCTGAAGCAAAAATTGCTCATCGACTTCAGACAGGTAAGAACTACCCAATAATAGTTCAAACCTCAAAACTCTTAGTCCCTTCTATACAAATTAGATAACTGATGGCTGTAAAATTATTCAGCCAACAGCTACCTCTCCTGACCCTCCCATATATAGCAATGCTCCTGTCTTCCTCATTATAGAGCCATGGTCAGCTGACCCCAAATGAGCCTATTTCCCAGAAAGATAAGGATTGGATATTGGAAAACCAATGTGCTCGATCCTTACCCCCACTGTCCCAAAAATCATTGATTGGGTGAAAGTTGGGAGGCCCCATAAACATTAGCTTACTGTCATGCATGTAACAGATGAGGGAAGGAAGCAGGATGGTATAAGGGCAAAGGCAACTGGGAAAGCTAGCTGGCCCTGGACTTGGGGTCCCTGGCTAGCCCTGTTCCTGAAGGTACCCCAGATGGCGAGGAGGTTCGGGCCACTACCCTATCCCTCAACTCCTCAACCAGCCCTGTACTACTGTCTTGTACCACGGACAAGGGAAAACAGCAACTTCCAGGTTTAACACAAAGTTTCAGCAGAGCAGAGCCAACTTCAGCTAACTTGGTCAAAGGTAAAGCAGATGAACTCTATAAGAGACACCCTCTGGAGGAAGGGGAGGCTATTTAAAGGCCAGGGGCATGATCACCTGATAAACCTAGACCTCCACCTGCAGAGCCACCCACCATATATTCAGCAACTGCACCTTCAATATCAACCATAACTGAGCCAAAGGAAAAAAAAAATCAGCAGAACAATTCACGTGGACTGTAAGGTTACAATCTGTATTGATCTACTTCCAAAGCAAACAAGAACATTTATACCTTACTTTCATAAATTTCCAGAATTTTCAGACAAAGCAGAAGATATCCAGAAATATGCCTTCTTCCGAAACTTAACCCTAAAACTACAGCAGCTGTCTGTAAACAGCACATCGAGCCAAGTGACAGAGTGGTGGCTAATTCAAGAGTGGAACCCGGCATGTGGCCCAGCTGGGTGCAGCAAGAACATCGAGCTTGTTATATATAACGATAAAGCCAGTCCTCAGAGTCTGGGATTTCTAGCGGATATGGGTAAGATGTCTCTATAATATCCTGTGTCTCTAATCTGTCTGAATACACCACAATATATGTCACTAGATTTACAACTGAAGCTAGTTTCTGTAAATTAGTAGACTAATCATCTCTAAGAGGTAGACGTGATATACATGCAGCAGATATTGTTCACTGCATTAATGGCCTGAATCAGCAGTAAAATATGAATGCTCCTGTAGAAGTTGAGAGTGGGAAGAAGTTACAAAATATATGGACTGTGCACTTGGCCATTCCCTTCTCACCTATATAGTTTGTAGGGAATTCACCCTGACAATGTGTGTTTATTTCATAATTTTATCCCACCCTAGCTGGCCAATCAAGGGGTCACTGCTCCAAAAAGTTGGAGGATGTTTTATATATCATAATTCAATGTGCATTATAATTGAAAGTCAACCTTCAGCTCTTAGCCAGCATAGATTTCAGTTTGGTGCATGTTACTCCAGTAGGTTTTCACTTAGGCCACTTTCACTTGTTCAGTATGTCATCAGTAATTTACATCCAGAGTGGAATAATGAGAGGTAAAGTACAGGGTGGGTCATCTATATGGATGCACCTAAATTAAATGGGAATGGTTGGTGATATCAACTTCCTGTTTGTGGCACATTAGTATATGTGAGGGGGAAAACTTATCCAGATGGGTGGTGACCATGGCGGCCATTTTGGATCCAACTTTATTTTTTTTCAATGGGAAGAGGGTCATGTGACACATCAAACTTATTGAGAATTTCATAAGAAAAACAATGGTGTGCTTGGTTTTAACGTAACTTTGGTCATAAACTTGTAAATACCTATTAAAAGAATACTTATAAAAGGTGTTCAAAGTGCTGCCTATCGTGTTGGATTGTCAATGCAACCCTCTTCTCCCACTCTTGACACACTCATAGCAACACTCAGAAGAAATGCTAGCACAGGCTTCCAGTATCCGTTGTTTCAGATGCTGCACATCTCGTATCTTCACAGCATAGACAATTGCCTTCAGATGAGCGATGAGGCAAACTTTTTTATGAATGATGAAGTTAACAAACAAAACCAGCGCTATTGGTCTGACACTAACCCACAGTGGATAGATCCCTCCAAGACTGTTGGAACACAAAAATTGATGGTATGGTGTGGTATATGGGGTACGAAGATAGTGGGGCCATTCTTCATCAATGGAAACCTCAAAGCCACTAGATATCTGAATTATGTAGCAATTTCAGATATCCCATGACATTGAGGTTTCCATTGATGAAGAATGACCCCATTATCTTTCTACCCCATATACCACACCATACCATCAATTATTGTGTGCCAACAGTCTTGGTGGGATCTATCCACTGGGGTTAGTGTCAGACCAATAGCGTGGTTTTGTTTGTTAACTTCACCATTCACAAAAAAGTTTGCCTCATCACTCAGCTGAAGGCAATTGTCTATGCTGTGAAGATACGAGATGTGCAGCATCTGAAACAACGGATACTGAAAGCGTGTGCTAGCATTTCTCCTGCGGTGTTGCTATCAGTGTGTCAAGAATGGGAGAAGAGGGTTGCATTGACAATCCAACACAATGGGCAGCACTTTGAACACATTTTATAAGTGGTCATAAACTTGTAAATAACTCATGAAAGAATAAAGTAATGTTAATACCAAGCACAACATTGTTTTTCTTATGAAATTCTCAATATATTTGATGTGTCACATGACCCTCTTCCCATTGAAAAAAATAAAGTTGGATCCAAAATGGCCGACATCAAATGGCCGCCATGGTCAACACCCATCTGGAAATGTTTTCCCCCTCCCATATACTAATGTGCCACAAACAGGAAGTTGATATCACCAACCATTCTCATTTTATTTAAGTGTATCCATATAAATGGCCCACCCTGTGTAATAAAAATATGTTAGAAGAAAAAGTTTTGGTACCGTGTTAGCCAGTTGAGAAAATGTTGATTGCTCTCAGTGTGAGAAACAAGATACAAATCTTGTGGTTGTGATACCTTTTAATGGCTAACAAAAATTAAATAAATGATGTTATAAGGCGAGCTTTCGAGACGACTCAGGTCTCTTCATCAGGCATGGTATGACAAGATATTGAATGAAACTCATAATATATGCATGCACAACTAAAATGATTGGACATTTGACTAAATAAACACTACAAAGACTGCACATTTGGCAAAATAAACAAAGCAGCCTTGGAGAGGATCTTCAAACAGGCAGGCCCAGTGGTCATAAAGTCTTTAGGACACTAATTTATAAGAAAACCTGGTGTCCAAGATTTCCATGTCTTTGAACAACATTGTTGTTACCACGTCTAAACAATGTTGTTCAAAGACATGGAAATCTTGGACACCAGGTTTTCTTATAAATTAGTGTCCTAAAGACTTTATGACCACTGGGCCTGCCTGTTTGAAGATCCTCTCCAAGGCTGCTTTGTTTATTTTGCCAAATGTGCAGTCTTTGTAGTGTTTATTTAGTCAAATGTCCAATCATTTTAGTTGTGCATGCATATATTTTGAGTTTCATTCAATATCTTGTCATACCATGCCTGATGAAGAGACCTGAGTCATCTTGAAAGCTCGCCTTATAACATCATTTATTTATTTTTGTTAGCCATTAAAAGGTATCACAACCACAAGATTTGTATTTTGTTTCTCACACTGAGAGCAATCAACATAAAAATATGTGCACCACTTCTGCATTTTTCACCCATTCTTGGTTTTATAAATACTGACTGAATATGTGAACAAGGCCTTATAAGAAGTCTTTCATCACAAAATGACTGTTGAAACCAACTACAGCGACTAGGTGCACCCTTGGTGTGGCTAAATAGTTCTGTCAACCTTCCCAAATACTTCTTTTCCATCTATCTCACCTGCTGTAATGCCAGAACTATCAATCAAGAAAGAGGAAGGCTGAGATATGCACAAAACAGGTAGATGGGAAGCTTCCCAGCCACACTAAAGGGACCCTGAGCACTTGTGCTTGGTTGTGGCAGTAGACTCCCTTTACTCCTTGTCAATATGTTCCGTCATGGTTTTCCCTGTAGATAATCTGTGCATGCTACACTGTTCTTCCTATCAAATATGACAAAAATCTGCTTTGGAGTCTTGAAAAAGCCAGCAATATGACAGAGACCAGAGAATAGTACAATGCCCTAGCAGTTACATATTGGTTTATCATGATTTTTTCCTGAATTCGCAGCATTGTCGGTCTTTACATGTCTGTCGTTCTGGTCATTGGCAAATTCATCCGAGAATTTTTCAACGGCATCTCGCGATCCATCATGTTTGAGGAGTTACCCAATGTGGACCGGATCCTGAAGCTCTGCACAGACATCTTTTTAGTCCGTGAAACCGGAGACTTAGACTTGGAGGAACAATTGTTCGCTAAATTAATCTTCCTGTATCGCTCTCCTGAAACTATGATCAAATGGACAAGAGAACGGCATGACGAGTGAGATACGCCAACCACATGGGCAGAAAGACATTTCAGGAGGAATCCGGTATCTGAATGTGGAGGAGTGTGGTGTAATACGGACATTGCTGCACTTACTATTACTTTGTATAATACTATAAATAAACCATACTAGTTTATAAAAGCTATGACAAGTGTTCATTGATGACCAAAGGTGACATTAGGTCACTAATATACAGGATGGAGGGGAATATAAAAGGCTGGCCAATATGGTTATCACACAAAGGTGATCAATCAGGTATATGGCTAACTAAACAAATCCCCAAAAAGACTAATATTTATTGTTATATGATATAAAACCTGCAAATGAAACAAAGATTTGTAAAAACAAGATCAAGACATAGAAAAAAGCTAAAAGTCACACTACAAAGGGAATTATCCTGAATATACAAAATCAGACACATCAGGTTAATGGAAAAAAACAGATATATTAGATGCACCCTGCTTGTTTCTATTCATAGTACAACCTGACCACAGAGGTTAGCACGAAAGAGAAGAGAGCCAATGGTGCCCCTGCTCACCCCTGTTTGTCTGTAATGCTAGGAAACTCTAATATTACTACATATAAACAGAGCACAATCCATATAGTTAGTGTGCTTATAAACAAGGCATGACCGAGGCTTAGATATTTTTTTCTCATATGTTTCTTGAAGTACCATCTAACATCCATAAATATACAAAATATGACTATTATCATAATTGTGCATGTCACATGATTAGGTAAAGACTACACAGCATCAAACTCCTTCCTAACACCAATATGTGTCTAAGTATTCATGCTGTATGTGGACCAATAAGTACTATACTTGAATAATGGATGCTCGGCTGGTGGTGTGCACGAGTAAGCTCATTTCTGATGATCGAGTATAATACCGGTGTGGTGATCTCCAGCTGCATCAGGTTTATTGTTCATTTTTTTCTGGATCCTCCAAAAGATAGACTAGGGACCTACTTATGGCCACTTTACACACACCAACTTATCTGTCCAACTTCTGACCAACTTACTGGTTGCAGTGAAATCATGGACACATTGCTCCATTGTACACAGCCACAAAATGGAACAATGTGTCCATGATTTCACTACAACCAGTAAGTTGGTCAGAAGTTGGACAGATAAGTTGGTGTGTGTAAAGTGGCCCTAAGAGATTCACCAGTCTTAAAGGTGCAGAGTTGGGCATCAAGCGGGTTGGGTGATCTGGTGCCCCACAGCACCCTTGCAAGGCTGAATCCCCAATAACTCCAGGCCACATTGCTCCACAAGCAAAGTACCACTGCAACAATTGCCAACACACAGCACTAAGTGGCATTGGATCAATGTATGAGTTTTGGATAGTTTGTCCACTTGTTTTTTTGTTGCTTGGACCAGTACTCTTCCAGTTTGACCCAAGTGTTTTATTAGCAGGAGACTGCAAGATGGGTTCCACCTATTTTTTGCTCTCAGCTCATAATGAGACCTTGTGGAAGGCGAGTTCCTTCACTTGGTGTTGGGTCCTGTGTGGCCGGCGCTGCTGATGTGCCTGTGGGTCGGTGTGGCCTGGAGGTATGGGGGCTTTGCCTTCCTGTGGGGCAGCACATCACTCCCCCTGCTGGTGTCATTTTTGCTGTGAACGGCTTATGGCTCCTTTTACGATAGGGACTCACTGATGAGTTCACCGTCACATGGCCCAAAGGCTTCATACAGTCCGATTAGAATGTTAAACTCCATGTTCAGTTTTGTAAATTTTTTCTAAAAATTACACAACAATCTATGTGTAATTTTCATCATAGCATTGTCTTTTTTTTCCCTACAGCTATTTTTTTTCTGCACATGTAGATGTATGTTGTATACTTAGATCTTTAGGCAAAAATCAGATTTTCCGGCCTCTTTTCTAGCATATGACCCAACAACCTCTGACACTTTCATCAGGGGTCAATAGAGTGATTCCTTCTGTGTCCTTAACACATCTTGCAGTAGACGTTTTAGGCTTTAATTGATGTGCCATTTAAGTTCTGGATTGGTTTTCAAAAATAATTAAGGGAGCAGGATATGTTATTATAGCGCCATTTATGCAATGGCACGTTACATATGAAAAGGGTGTACATAGACAAGAACAATACAAGGTACAGGAGGAGGGAGTGGACCCTGCCTATGAGGGCTCAGTCTACAAGGGATGGGTGAAGATACAGTAAGTGAGGAGAAAGGACCCTGACCTTGAGGGCTCACAGTCTACAAGGAGTAGGTGAGGATACAGTAGAAGAGGGTAGAGTTGGTCTTGCGGCAGTTCAGTAGACTGAGGATCACTGCAGGTTGTAGGCTTGTTGGAAGAGCTGTCTTTTCAGGTTCCTTTTGAAGGTTTCCACTGTAGGCCAGAGTCTGATGTGTTGGAGCAGAGTTCCAGATGCACCAGATGGGGGATACACTGAAGAAAAATCTTCTTCCCACAATTGCATACGAGATAAGAGGAGAGTAGAGAAGGAGATCTTGAGACAATTACAGTTTGCACTATAGAAGAGTACCAGTATATAGATTATGTATGGGATATGTGGCCATAATTAGCAGTCTCTGATGTAAAACTGTTTTCTTGAAGACGTACTAGTGAAACTCTTGCATGGTAATCCAACTGCAGAATCCACTTTTGCCATATCGAAAAGTTCTACAACTCCTGTTCTGCAGCCAAGGAGCTGGTTTTGTTTTTTTTTTTTGTAGAAACTATGAACTAATCGGTCTCAAAAGACTGAGCCCAAACCTCACATGTAGAAAAGGTCGGTCAGATGATATCCTTAAGGGCTCGGACACACTCTGCTATGTACATACGAGTCTGTCAGAAGAGACTGGAGCAGTGGCCCTGAACGGCTTCTCTCAGTACGGGAATAACAGCTGCTTGTGTTTCTGTGCAGCTCCACACTCCACATCTAGAGAGGGAGAGGCCATTCAGGGTCACTGCTCCAGCCTGTTCAGAGTCTCGTCCGACAGACTCACATGTAAGTAGCACAGTGTGTCCGAGCCCTTCAAAACAGATCCGCCTGGAGTATACTCAAACATCTTCCTAAGAAACATTGACCGCTGGGTGGTGTTTAACCTGATCATATGTAACATGTACAATGGTGTACAGAACCATGATTTGTTAATTAATAGATAGTAGGTAATACTTATAAACAGGGCATGACCAAAAAAATATACTATATATATATATATATATATGTATACCTTTGGGGTTTTAGATTATGTGACAATACAGAATGTTTTTTTTTTTTAGGGGACTTGCTTTCTTAGCAATATAAAAGGCCACTAAACCAGGATAGAGTAAACCAAGCACTGACAAAGAAAAGAGCAAAGCCACACAGAGTTTTTAATAAAAACAGCAAGTGGTGTCGAGCAACACATACTAACACATCCCCTGGAGGAGGACTTGGCCAGAAATAAACAGGAGTGTAAAGTAAGCAGTGCTATCTAGCAAGGTGATAACCGCCTGTGACTTCCAACACTACTGAAAGGCATCAGGAGGCCACCTCTTGCAGTCAGTCCACATATGCCATAGGTGTTGGTTATAAAAATGGTCAGATCAGACACAGGGGAGCTGCTGTACCCGAACCAGACCAGGTCAACTGTATAGTGGTCACACAAGACGTCTTCTTTTGGTGTCTCTCTCCGGAGTCTCGATTTCATCCTCTCCAAGCGGAGAAACCATGTTTAGTAAAGGGTCCTCTGAAGCACGGCCAAACAGAGACAGGAGTAATGCGACGCCAAAGCCGGTGGCTCTCTCCCCCTGCAGACAGAACAGATGTGTGTATGAATATTGAGAATGGCTACATACAGCTTTACCTTTTCCACTAGAGGCAATGCAATAATTACAAGATGTATATAATAAAGCTTATGTGCTAATATGTCTGGAATATAGAATGCTGGCATGTTGGTTTACTTGAGACATGGGCAACATGCGACCTGTAATACCATTCTGTGCAGCCTCCAACCAGCAGCTCAGAGATTCTTCTCAGCATCTGCTCACAGGTATTGTCCATGTCAGAGAGAAGTGGTGCTTAGCCTCAGAGCAGGGACTGGTATAAGGGCTCAGTGGATGGCTGTGGATCCACATATTTTGGGAGAATAGGCAAATCCTTGATTCTTTCCGGTGCACCACCGGAGTTAGGAAGAGGAGAGGTGGCCATGCATGTAAATTATAGGAGAAGGGAAACACTAGACTCCTTCAGCGTTTTACATATACTACAATGAAGAACAGCATCCATGGGATCATTTTCTGAATTTCCGATGGTGGGGAAAGGTCTGTGTGCGCCTGATGAATTGGAGTCCTCAACATGGAACTAGCAGCATAAATATTGCAGAAGTTAAGACTGTAGTCACACTGGGTGTACTTGCACACGTGCAATGCAAGGAAATCTCACATTACACATTACACTCAGCCTAATGTTACACAATCAGGTAGCTCAGATCTGCAAGTTTTTCTTCATCCCTATACAGGCAGCAAGGTGCGATTGTATGCTAGTCATGGATCACTCGCACCCATACAAAGCTACAGGTACGACTGAAACATCGCACTTCTACTCGCATGCACTCGGCAGACATGCGAGTGCAGCATGAATATACGGAGGAGATTAATAAGTCCCTCTCCTCAGCAGCTGTGATCCAATCACACATTTGGCTCACACTCAAAGTGGATGCTACAACCCCTGGCAAAAATGATGGAATCACCTGGCTCGGAGGGTGTCCATTCAGTTGTTTGTAATTTTGTAGAAAAAAAGAAGCTCAGACATGGCACAAAACTAAAGTCATTTCAAATCGCAACTTCTCTAGCCTTGAAGAAACAGTAAAAGAAATCAAGATAAAAAAAATGTGCTAGTCAGTAATGGTTACTTTTATAGACCAAGCAGGGGGGAAATTATGGAATCATGACAAACAAACAAAACACTCATACATTACTAGTATTTTGTTACACCACCTCTGGCTTTAATAACAGCTTGCAGTCTCTGAGGCATGGACTTAATAAGTGACAAACAGTACTTATCAATCTGGCTCCAACTTTCTCTGATTGCTGTTGCCAGATCAGCTTTGCAGGTTGGAGCCTTGTCATGGACCATTTTCTTCAACTTCCACCAAAGATTTATCAATTGGATTGAGATCTGGACTATGTGCAGGCCATGACATTGACCTTGTGTGTCTTCTATCTCAGAATGTTTTCACGGTTTTTGCTCTATGGTCTATGATGGGATTTACAAACAGAAAAGCTGAACAAAAGCCAATTCCTTTAGGCGGTTTCTTAGGGCCACGTCACACACGTTTTTGGCACCCCGCCAGCGTCGCCGTCGCATATTTACATGCGGCCGGATCTGACAGGCGGCATCTAAAAACCCCAGTGGCGATGCCGTAACACGGGAGCTAGATCCGTGCCTGTCAGATCGCCGTCGGCCGTTTACATGGGGCGATGTGTACACATTGCCCCAGAGCGGCGCCTGGTTTCACAGTGCTGCTGTGAAACCAGCCGACCACTCAAATGTGTCGCCCTCGCCTATTTACATTAGGCAGCGATAGGCCACGCCCTAGCATCGCCTATAAAATCGCCGCCGACAGCGCCAGGTGTGACGGTACCCTTAATGTCTTGACCGAACATGGACTCTAGTTTCCTCCCGTTCGTTCATTTGTTTTGTTGTGCATTTCCTGTTTTGGAGACATATTGCTTTAAGTTTTCGGTCATGATCTTTGAAGTCTTTCTTGGTCTACCAGTATGTTTCCCTTTAACAACCTTCCCATGTTGTTTGTATTTGGACCAGATTATAGACACCGCTGACTGTGAACAACCAACATCTTTTGCAACATTGCGTGTTGATCAATCATCTCTTTTGTTTCAATTGACATCTCTTGTGTTGGAGCCATGATTCATGTCAGTCACTTGGTGCAACGGCTCTCCAAGATGTGATCACTCCTTTTTAGATTGCTGGTGTTAGTTTTGGGATTGAAAATGTACAGGGTGTTTCCATAATTTTTCCTCAGAATTGAGTGATTCCGAATTTCCCCCCCCCCGCTTGATCTACAAAAGTAACGTTACTGGCTAACCTTTTTTTTTTTCTTCAAGATTTCTTTTAGTGTTTCTTCAAAACAGAGAGTTGCCATTTGAAATGACATGTACAAAAAGAAAACATATTAATAGAAAATCTGCAATGACATAAGGCGCATAAATGTACAAATATTAACAAGGTGTTGTGGAAACTGCTGCACATTTCACCTACTTGAAATATGAAGGTTCTTTTTTTTTCATTAAAAATTAACTTTTGATCCTTGTTTACTACAGCCCAGTGTTCTCACTTATGTATTATTATTTTAAGTGTCCCATTGATTCCATGGTTCTTTACATATGTGGTCAGTTTACATACAAAATACAGATATAAATTACAATGAATAAACTAGCAACAACAGAATACCTTCTACAATTCATAGCAGCAGCAGAATACATTCTGGGGAAGGTGACAGTAGGTCAGGGCTTGTGGCAGTTCCGGTGGTAGATGGGTCAATATACACAGTTAGCATTCAAATTATTTCTAAAGATTTTTGATGGTGGCGGATAACTGGCAGCACTGGGACACAGAATTCCAGAAGATTGGGGATACTCAGAAGTAGTCTTCAAGGCAATTGGGTGAGAACATATAAGGGTGGAGGAAAGAAAGAGAACCATCACTCCTGTCATCCGCTGTGCCATTCTGTTGCCTTCCTGAAATTCCCCACTTGTTACATCACCAGACTCCACATTACCTTGGAAGGGATGGGTTTCAATTTTGTCATTACAACACAACCGTTCCTACGTAGGTGATCACACTGGACTATATTGCCTAGAACCAGTCACTGAAAATCAATATGTGAAAACCTTTGTAAATGAAGGTATGCATCACACCCAATTCAACTGCTCATGTTAGTGAGGGGAGAATTGTGTGACTTCACTTACAGTTTTCACCAGTTTTAATAAATGCTGCTCATTGTAGTGGGTGAAATACAAAGCATAGTCCACAATATGTAATTTATATGGAAGGCTGTAGAAATTAAATCCACCATGCAGATTTTGCACCAACTGACCAGTGAAGAGTGCTAGATACTCACCGCATGAACTGGAGACGCTATATCAACATGCACCCAAACTCCCGGCCAGTCAAAGCCAATGTGAGAAGCAATAAAGAGGCCAGCGCAAGAGCTCTGCGCGTTCTCCCGGTCCTGTAGAGATAACAAAAATATATCAGTGTCAGCCACGTATCCCGCACATGTACAATGCCATAATGCTAAGAAACCAGCATAAAGCAGAACGGTTAACACCGCATCATGGTCCTCCACTCACCGCCACAGAGTTCTTCATATCAGCCACAGCAGAAGAAAACTCGTTAAAGTGCAGCTCTGGACAGTAAACCAGTGGGTGAACCAGGTCTCCACACTTGCGGCCAGCCTTCACACAGGCCATCTCCCATTCCTCGCTATTGGTTAGTACAGCAGCGTGGTATTTGCCGGTGGCAATGCCCTGAAAAGAAAAAGTTTAAAGAGAATCTGCTACCTAACCTGTGACCAACATAAAATAGAGACAGAGCCCCTGATACCAGTGATGAATCACTTACTGGGATGCTTGTTGTAATTTGGGATGATCTCCTGCTGATAAAAATCACTGCTTATTACTAGAGGACTAATAAACCTGCTGCCAGGTAATTCTCCATATTCACGAGCTCTGTATAACTGCACCAGCACCACTGGCAGTTTTGTGTACACTGCATAGGCAGAAAGCTGCGAATCAATCAGTGGTGTGGATGAGGTTATCTAGAGTTCAGTATTTTGCAAACTACAGCTGACAACACAGGGATTTTGATCAGAATGACAACAAGCAGCCCTGTATGTAACGCTTTGCTGCAATCAGGGTCTCTGCCTCTACATTAAGCTGCTCCCAGATGAAATAGAAAAAACCTGATAACACATTCTCTTTAAAAGGGAACCAACCACCTCAGATGACGACTATAAGCAGTTAACACGTGTCCCTGCACCCTACGTACACCGTTCCACCTATATTTTTGTTAAGAATATTGATAAATGTAAACCGAAATATACACTTTGTAAAAATACATGCCTGTTGACTTCTGGGCGTCTCCCTCGGGCTCAGTTACTAGTGGGCTGTGTCTTCAACAGCATGACTGCTCTAGCCCTCCCTCTTACTTTGCAGGACGTCACTGAAGGGAGTGATATTATCTGTCAGTGGGCGGGCACGCAAGGCTGCTCCCGTCCCCGCACGTCATCGGAGGCAGACAGAGTCACGTGCACTCGCATCGTCACTTCCTGTCTGCTCCGTGCAGTGACGCGCAGCTGAGGGATACCGTATGAGCAAAACATATTGCGGCGAGCGGACGTGGTATCTTTCATTAACCACGTCCGCTCGCCGCAATGTGTTTTGCTCATACGGTATCCCTCAGCTGCGCGTCACTGCACGGAGCAGAAAGGAAGTGACGATGCGAGTGCACGTGACTGTCTGCCTCCGATGACGTGCGGGGACGGGAGCAGCCTTGCGTGCCCGCCCACTGACAGATAATATCACTCCCTTCAGTGACGTCCTGCAAAGTAAGAGGGAGGGCTAGAGAAGCCAGTCATGCTGTTGAAGACACAGCCCACTAGTAACTGAGCCCGAGGGAGACGCCCAGAAGTCAACAGGCATGTATTTTTACAAAGTGTATATTTCGGTTTACATTTATCAATATTCTTAACAAAAATATAGGTGGAACGGTGTACGTAGGGTGCAGGGACATGTATTAACAGCTTATAGTCGTCATCTGAGGTGGTTGGTTCCCTTTAAGTCCATATTAGTATTAAAAGGCAGGATTACTTCAAAGACAACTAGAAGAACATGTACACCCACCCACCTTACCTGAGCACCTGTCAAGGTCGCCATATCCAAAATGATATCTGCATTTAGGTCCTTGCAGGCATAGGACACCCCATCAGCCAGCACCAGCCTCCCCTCCGCATCAGTGTTGTTAATTTCAACCGTTCTAGGTTAAGATAAAAAAAAAAAAAAAAAAAAAAAAAAACAAAATGGTATATATATATATATGAGAATATTCTGCCAGCCATAATGGTAAGTTATTTTTCCAGCACAAATATAAGAGGGTAATTGCTGGTTTAGACCGTGAGACAACCTGTGCTATGATCCAGTTGCGTTTTGGTATCAAACATATCCATTCACTGACCAGGAGATCCCACATCAACGTGGGCAATGCCTTATTGTAAGTAACAGTTTAAAACTACAGAGATTTAAAATAATAAAAAGATACCTGAATAACAGGCAACCTGTGAATACCTGGATATACACAAGATTTAATGTGATGCCATATATATATATATATATATATATATATATACACAATAGTGCAATAGCGTAAATCCCAACCTGAACCTGTTTAAAAGAAAAGTAGAAGCAAGAAGGTATCCTCACTTTCCAGAGTACAGCAAGTGGATGTCATCTGGACGAGTTGCATTTGGTCCAACAGAGTTCTCAGCCAGGCAGAACAAGGCGTGGAGGTTGTCCTTAAAACCCTGGAATAAAAGAAGAGGCTCTAGAGAAGGGGTCCCAATCTGTAGCTCGGGAGCCACATGAGGCTCTCAGGCTAGTTATGTGTGGCTTATGGCTGTCCTCCAGCTTAGCAGTTCGCTACACCTGTTGCTTATGAGCTATGAACAGCAGGTCCACAGTTGGTGACTTTTGTGAGTAGCCCCACATAGAAGAGCAGATCCAAGTAGGGGTATGTAGGATGCCCTGGATCTTGGTATACTACCTCAGTGTGATTTATTTGGAGAAGCTTTGCCTGTCATACTGGAAATGGGTCTCACTAATGTGAGAGGGGCAGGAACTGGATGTTACTCGCAATGGTCAGATACACTGAACTTTCCTGTGCATCCAGAGGTCCACAATCATTGCTGCCAGCTTCATCTATCATATCCATGACCTGAAGTGCTGGCACAATGTATTGATACATGCCAAGACAATGGATCTTATATGTGGGATCTCTTTTCTGCTTTCCCCACTGTAGTGGTTCCCAGAGGAGCATTGCAGCTATGTCTCCTTATCAGCTTATCTCTCTTTATGGCAGCAGGCAGATTCCTGTGCATAAGGTAGAAAGCTAGTTCCCCAGACCTCGTCTCAGCCGCTCATACAGCCAGATCAGAACTCCTACACACTGCACTGATGAGGGGCAATCACCCTGAAACTCAGCGTCTGCAGTTTGGGGTTCTGATCTGGCACAAATCCTTTAGGTATCGTTACACGCTACAATGTCGTAACGATCTCACGGGAGCGTGGCCGTTAGGACATCGTTTAGTGATCACTGGTGAGATGTCACACGTCTAGATGTCGTGAACGACGCACTAACGATGCGGCAAGCAGCTATTGTTCGCCAACCCAGCGAACGATACTTGTTCATTGATGTGAATGGGCGAAGTCGTGAACGACATAGTTATCCCAGTGTCACACACAACGATGCAGCAGGTTGGCTGAACGGTGATCGATAGATTTGAGAACATGTTCTCAAATCTGCGATCAACAATCCAACGGTTTATGGTAGGACGTCGTTGCGCACGACACGGAGATACGACTAACGATGTCATTTGAACGACTCCAAACCCGTGACGTTTCAGCGATATCGTACCGTGTAACTGTATCTTAAGTCATATTAAAAGGCTTGTTAAAGAGTTGATTATGACTTCAAGGATTGCTACCCTTATTGGGTGGCATTAGTTTTTTAACTTCCTCACTGAAGTGACAATTTGCATATTTCCAAGAGGAGCATTGCGGCTATAAGTCTCCTTATCAGCTTATGTATCTCCTTATGGCGGCAGGCAGATTCCTCTTTAACGGTCTGGGGAACTCGCTTTCTACCTTATAAACCCTTAACACAATATTGCATCATGAAAGGAAATTTGGAGCGTGCTCAGAAGCATATCTTGTTCCAAAGACAATACATATTGGCTATAATATATAGCAAAAATCTGCCTTTTAAACATCAGCAATCGATGTGCTCAATGATTGCTGCTGGTAACCTCTTAAATGATATTGTCAATAACTGACAGCAACATTTAAGCGCCGCGGCCCGGCTCAGACATTAGTTCAGGTGCTCATCAGGTCGAGTCCAAGTGCGATCGTTAGTAAGAGTTTATTGCATTATTGAAGGGAATGGGTTGTATACCCCTTTTATTTTGCATCTAAGGTAAACCTATTGTGTTGCGTTTTATTAACCTGTTTTACTGCCGCTTTAAACGCTCCAAGTACTGCAGCTGCTCCTCCACAATCTCTCTTCATTCCTGGCATAGTGGTCTGGAAAGAAAAGAGAAATGTCAGAGAATGTTCTGCCTCCCCCACTGTAAGATGTGAGCGGACACCAGTCGTCATTACCAAGGTACATTCAGCATGGGCCGATTACTAGTGAATGATTTACCGTATTTTTTGGATTACAAGACAGGCTTTTGGGGGGGGGGGTTTATAATCCGAATAAAGAGAATTTTGTTTACGTACCGTAAATTCTTTTTTCTTTAATCATCAATGGGAGACCCAGACAATGGGGTTTAGGGCACTGCCCTCCGGAGGTCACACTAGGTACTACAAGTTTGTAGACACCGCCTCCTCCGCTTATAAACCCCTACCGCAGGGAACATCCTCAGTTTGGTCCATAAGCTGCGAGGAGGAAATAAACCACACCCGAAACATCGGGAAGAATGCCGTGCACAGACGGTTTAATAACCCGGCGAACACTGTCTCAACAGAGAACAGAGCCAAATGCAAAACATGCAACGGAACAACTGGGTGGGTGCTGGGTCTCCCATTGATGATTAAAGAAAAAAGAATTTACGGTACGTAAACAAAATTCTCTTTTTTCTGGTCATCATAATGGGAGACCCAGACAATGGGGATGTCCTAAAGCAATACCCCAGGGCGGGAAGAGTTCCTCAACAAGACGGATAACACATGGTTCCCTTTAAAGGTGGGCAACCGCCGCCTGGAGAACCCGCCTGCCCAAACTTGCATCCGCAGAGGCCTGGGCATGCACCATATAGTGCTTAGAGAAAGTGTGCAGGCTGGACCAGGTGGCAGCCTGACACACCTGTAGAGCAGACGCTCGATGTCGCAAAGCCCAGGAGGCACCAACAGCTCTGGTAGAGTGAGCCTTCAATCCCACCGGGAGAGGCAAACCAGAAACCCGGTAAGCCTCTTGAATGGAAGCCTTAATCCATCTGGCCAATGTCGACTTTGATGCCGCGGACCCCTTACAGCGACCTGTCGTAAGAACAAATAAGGAATCCGAACTCCTAAAGGAGGCGGTCCTGGACACATAAATGCGTATCGCTCTCACGAGATCCAGAGTATGGAGGTCGCGTTCAACCTGATGAACGGGAGCAGGGCAAAATGATGGGAGAACAATCTCCTGGTTCAGGTGAAAAGTTGAAACCACCTTCGGCAGGAATTCTGGCCGAGGACGCAACACCACCTTGTCTTGGTGAACCACCAGAAAGGGCGACTTGCACGAAAGTGCAGCCAATTCTGAGACCCTTCTCAGAGACGTAATTGCCACCAGAAAGGCCACTTTCTGAGACAGACGAGATAGAGAAACATCTCTCAGCGGCTCAAACGGTGGTCTCTGTAATGCCGCCAGGACCATGTTAAGGTCCCAAGGGTCCAGAGGTCTCTTGTATGGCGGAACCATCCGTGACACCCCCTGCAGAAATTGACGGACCTTCGGGAGGAGCGCCAATCGCCTGTCAAACAGCACTGAAAGTGCTGATACTTGACCTTTCAAGGAGCCAAGGGATAATCCCAATTCCACACCCGACTGTAGGAAAGCCAACAACGTCGGGATGGACAAGGGCCACGGAGACCGTCCACCAGAAGCACACCAAGTAAAAAAGATTTTCCACGTCCTGTGGTACATCTTCCTTGAGACTGGCTTCCTAGCCCGATTCATAGTGGCAACCACCGTAGGGGAGAAACCCCTGGATGTCAGTAGCCAGGCCTCAAGAGCCATGCAGTCAATCTGAGGGCCTTGGAATTGAGGTGGAAGAATGGGCCTTGCGCGAGTAAATCTGCGCGGTCTGGAAGAGCCCACCTGTGTCCGCCTGACAGTTGCCACAGGTCCGGATACCAGGACCTCCTGGGCCAATCTGGAGCCACTAGAATGGCTACCCTGCACTCCGACCTGATTTTCCACAGCACCCTGGGAATCAGAGCCAGAGGCGGGAACACATACGGCAGACGGAATCTGGACCAAGTCAAGACCAGAGCGTCCGCTCCCAGAGATTGGGGATCCCATGACCTCGCCATGTATTGTGGCACCTGATGATTCAGCCGTGAGGCCATCAGATCCACGTCCGGAGAGCCCCATCTGCTGCAGAGTTCTCTGAAGACATCCGGATGAAGAGACCACTCTCCGGCGTCCATCCCCTGCCGGCTCAGATAGTCGGCCTCCCAGTTTTCGACCCCTGGGATGTGAACTGCGGATATCAGGCAGTTGTTGTCCTCCGCCCAGGATAGGATGCGGTGGACTTCGGCCAGAGCCTCTGCACTCCTGGTTCCTCCTTGATGATTTATATAAGCGACGGCCGTCGCATTGTCGGACTGAACCCGAATGGGTTGTCCTGAGAGGAATCTCTGAAACGCCAGAAGTGCCAGATAGACCGCCTTGATCTCCAGCACGTTGATCTGCAACGCCGACTCCGACTGAGTCCAGAGGCCTTGGGCCCTGTGGTGTAAGAAACACCGCTCCCAGCCCTTCAGACTGGCGTCGGTGGTCACCACTAACCATGACGGTTTGACGAAGGACCGGCCCCGAGACAAGTGATGTGGCTGTAGCCACCACTGCAGGGAATCTCTGGTCGGTTGGGAAAGGGTCACCAGCCGATTCAGAGAAATCGACCTTTTGTCCCACCTGCGGAGGATCTCCAGCTGGAGAGGACGGAGGCGAAATTGTGCAAAAGGCACCGCCTCTATGCGTCCCACCAGCATCATCAACACCCGTAGGGATGATTGTGGTGACAGGAGGACTGCTTGCATTCCTGATTGGATCGCCATCTGTTTGACTCGTGGCAGAGACACCAGGGCTGAGGCTGTGTTGAAGTCCATGCCCAAATATGTCAAAGACTGGGTCGGAACTAGCGTTGACTTCTGAATATTGAGGAGCCAACCGAACTGTTCCAGAGACCGCATGGTCACATCCAGGCTCTCTTGACAAAGGTGTTCTGATGGCACCCTGACCAGTAGGTCGTCTAAATAGGGAATGACGGCATGTCCCTGCACGTGCAGGAGAGCCATCATGGAGGCCATCACTTTTGTGAACACCCGCGGTGCCGAGGCCAACCCGAACGGCAGCGCCACAAATTGGAAGTGTTCTTCCCCCACTGCGAATCTCAACCAGCGCTGATGAGCTGGTGCAATGGGCACGTGAAGGTAAGCGTCTCTGATATCTATGGACGCCAGGAAGTCTCCCTGTGATACAGCCGCGATCACGGAGCGCAGTGATTCCATACGGAACTTCCGAACCAACACGTGATGGTTGAACAACTTCAGGTCCAGCACCGGGCGGAAGGATCCGTCCTTCTTCGGGACGATAAAGAGGTTGGAGTAAAAACCCCTGAACCTCTCTCCGGACGGCACCGGTATCACCACTCCGTCCCTGCGGAGACCCTCCAACACCAAGTAAAAAGCCTGAGCCTTTTCTGGTGATGGGACCGACCGATGGAATCGGGATATCGGTTTTGACGTCAGCTCTATCCTGTAACCTCGCGAGACCACGTCTCGAACCCACTGATCTTGAACGTGAAGTAGCCATTTGTCCTGAAAGCGAGACAAGCGGCCCCCCACCTGTGGGGAGGTAGGAAGGGAGAGCGAGTCATGTAGAGGCGGGTTTGGGGGTGGCAGCTGCCGCCCCCGCCGGCTTCTTTGGACGACTCTTAGAGCGCCACTGAGAAGCGGGCTTTCCCCCTCGGTCCGCGCGAGCGGACGGTGCTGATGACTGCGAGCTGGAACGAAAGGACCACTGTTTTGGGTTCCTTTTAACGGTATACCGTGGCTTAGGCTTATTCTGCGGTATCTTAGACTCAGCAGAATCCTTTATTAGCTTGTCCAGTTCGGTGCCAAAAAGCCTGTCACCAGCGAACGGAAGATTCTGCAAAATCTTCTTGGATGTGGTATCTGAGTCCCAAAGACGCAGCCACAACAATCTGCGGATCGCTATAGCATTGGCTGAAGCCACAGCTGAGCGAGTGGCAGTTTCCAGAGTCGCCGTCCTGGCGTAGTCCGCATAGGCCCTTGCCCTCTCGGTAAGTGCCAGGACCTCTGGACTGGATCTTGCCAGGTCAGAGATACCATCCAAGCAGGTAGTAATCGCTTGTAAGGTCCAGACTGTGGCAAAATTAGGGGCAAAGGAAGACCCCACAGCCTCATAGGAAGACTTGGCGAGTTGCTCAACCTGTCTATCCGTCGCATCCTTCAGCGAGGAGCTATCAGAGGCAGAGAAAAGGGAGCGTGCAGCAATCCTGGTCATGGAAGCGTCCACCTTCGGGGACTGCGACCACTCCTGAAGCACCTCCTGGGGGAAGGGGAAGCGATTGTCCTTGGGTTTACGGACATAACGCCGCCCAGGATGTAACCTGGGAGCTCTAACAACCCTTCCAAAATTCGTGTGGTCCATGAAGGAGCCACTTGGTCTAGCCTCTGGCCGCAGCCATTGATAGACCTCCTTCGGGTGCACCGTCACCTCCTCAGGGGGTGTCACGAGACGTAAAGTCTCGTTGATAGAGGACACCAGATCCTCCACCCCATCTGGTGGTTCAGATACAGACACAGACCCGAAATTGGAACCCCCATCATCGTCCTCACCATCAGAGGAACGCTCCTCCTCAGAGAGAGCCTGGAGCTCGGGTGACTCCTCACGACGAGCCCGCTTAAGGGGTCTCACAGCAGAAGAGGGAGACACCCGGGGGTAACTGGACGGAGTAGCTGGGCTTTCCAGCCTCCTATTAAGTGCCTCCAGGGATTGCGACATGGAGGACAGCTGAGACAACAGATTTTCATTGATCTTATTCTGAGTCTCCCATGGCCCTGAGATCACCTGAACCTCAGGGTATAGCACCGGAGCTGCTGACTCAACAGTGCCAGCCCGGGCCTCTGGGCGTCCGCAGTTATTGCAGGACCCCTCCACCAGTGTCCCATTGCATGTAGCACAGGTGCACGCTGCATACAGATCCCAGCCGGGAAGTGAGGGTAAAGATGGCCGCCGACAGGGAAACTGTGGGCGGCGCCGAAAACACGCGGGAAACACACACACACGCCCATCGATGACGTCACCGCACGGGCTGCTTCCCATCCTCCAAGCAGCCTCAGCATGAAGGTGCCGGAGCCCGCAGCGCGGGAAATAGTGTAAAATACTACACACAGACTGCATGCACAAACAAACATCCGCAGCCCACGGCCTCAGCCCCTGTGACACACAGGGCGGTCAGCCAGGGTGACCCCAGCACAGGGTACACCAGCAGATCCGCGGACCCGAGGGTAACGCGCGGTCTGAGTGTCAGGACACATAAAGTGACAGACACTACCCCCAGGCACACAGGAGACACAGAGTGCCTCAGTGCCGGTCCGGTCTGCAAGCACCATTTAGGGAGGCCTCGGACTGGGCTGGCTCCAGTCCAGTCTGTAAGCACCATTTAGGGAGGCCTCGGACGGAGCGGAGCTGTGCAAGGCTCCCATCTCCCACTCTCCAGAGCCCCCGGAGAGGGATGGAGAGGAGCGCGACAGCGTACCGGGAGGACACAAAGTGTCCAGGCCCAAGGCCCTCCGGTACCTCCACCTGCGTGCTCCACAAGGGTGAGCGGGGAGGCTGTCGCAGGTCCCGACCGGAACCATTTTACCTTGTCTTCAGACGCCATCACGTAAGCTGTGAGAATGCAGTGAAGTGCAAGCAAAGCGTGATCCACCGAGCACACTAAGTTTAAAACTGAGGATGTTCCCTGCGGTAGGGGTTTATAAGCGGAGGAGGCGGTGTCTACAAACTTGTAGTACCTAGTGTGACCTCCGGAGGGCAGTGCCCTAAACCCCATTGTCTGGGTCTCCCATTATGATGACCAGAAAATACAGATTATATCCTGCAGGGGAGGGTGGGGGTGGCTCTGGAGTAGGCTGGCTGCAGGTCATGTGCTCCCGCTCATTAGCCTCATATAATATGCACTGAACCCTCTGTCAATCACCTCGGTGCTGAATCCACACTGAGGTGATGGATAATGGGTGCAGTGCATATTACTTTGCCTGCACCCCACTTGTGATGGCACAAAGCCTCCCTGTGCTGGATATGTCCCCATGCTGCTGCCCATGCCAAAATAAAAACCACTTTACTTACCATCTCCAGTGCTGTGCTTTGTGTCTCCCTGCATGTCGCTGCGTGCACTTCCTGATTCTCCAGAAAGCCGGTCATGTCATCGGGCGCGCAGAGATGATGTCACTCTGCCGTGCCGATCACATGACCGGCTTCACCGAGAATCAGGAAGTGCACGCGGCGACAAGCAGGGAGACACAAAGCACAGCACTGGAGATGGTAAGTAAAGTGGTTTTTATTTTAGTATGGGCAGCAGCATGGGGGCCATATCCAGCACAGGAAGGACGTGGGCCATGATCCAGCACAGGGGGACATGTGCCAGCACAAGGGAGCTATATCCAATATAAGGGTCCATATCCAGATTAAGTGGGTCATATCTAGGATGGGGGGCTATATCCCAGGATGAGGGACCATGTACCAGGATAAGGGGGCTATGAAGGACATAAAATGCCAGTGTCAGTCTTAGAAATCATATAAGGTATAAGACTGACCCCATTTAACATTAAAAATGTATTTTTTCTCTTTTCCTTCACCAAATTTGAGTGTGCATCTTATGAAGCGAAAAAAATACGATACATTGTACCAGAGAGAAATTAAGTTAAAGCTACCATGAGTATGGAATATCAAAATACAGGGGGCCAGCCACAAGGACCTCGACCACACAGCCCCACCAAAACTCCAAAAAACTGAAATACTGCAGAACCCAAATTTCCCTAGGTGAAGCTACTTCAGGACAATGCCAGTGTTCTTGCATTGGCTTTCACACTATACTGTTGAATAAAGAGAGCAATGGCTTCTTCTAGGAGGATACACGATGAACGATCCGGCCACTTCTAACCGAAGCAGGGTTTCCGAACCCTGAAGCATTAAAAGAAGTGTATAATAGAACATGTTGTTTTAACATTGCTGATCATTATGTTCATCCTATGGGACACTTTTGCGGTAACTTATCAGGCTGAAGAAGACGTCGCATGCACAACCAGTTTATTAATTTTAATTATTTTTCCAATCTTGCCTTATCGCAAGGATATGGTGTCTCTTACTGACTGAGCGTTTCACTGTAAGGGCTCCATCAAAAATGGAGGGAAACAGATTGTCAGTTTGCCAGCAAAATGGAGGAGACTTACAATGTCACTCCTGTTTGTCCTTGGCACTACTTTGTAAGACTTCTGGAGACGCCCTGCACCCTTCAGAAGACAAATATGGAGCCCTACCTTTCCTTTAATGCTGAGTCCTCCAGTATCATACACAATGCCCTTACCAACCCAGGCAATGGTTTGAGTGGCACCTTCTGGGGTATGGCTCAGGATGACCATGGCAGGAGGGTGCTCAGCTGCTTTGCCAACACCATATATTCCTGTAGAACACAAGGATACTTATTAAAGCACATTCAGATTGTCCACCAGTGAAAGAAAAGCTTCCTATACAAGACTTCAGTCCAATCTCACCTCCGAAACCTCTCTCCTTCAGCTCCACATCTCGAATAATCATTGGTGTAATGCCAAGCTCCTTCCCAACAGCTGAAATCTCCTGCAAATTAGGGGTTTAGATTTAGTTCACCGAACCCCTAAGAACATACGTGTGGTGTTCAATATGTAATGTACAATGTCCAGCCCCCACGGTGATGTCAAAACTGGGACAGATTTTTTTTTTCTTAACCCTTTCTTGACAATCTAAAGTATGATGTCCTTTAAGTGGTTTGAGTATATATAAATAATTATAATTATAATGGACAGACAATATTTTCAAGAGTTGGAGTTGAGGATACCAATTACCGGTCCTTACCTCAACAAAGTGGTCAGTGTTCATCTCACTACACGGGGTGTCCACAATACGTGCCGCCAGTCTCACCCCCTCAGTTGCACTTTCCAGGCACTAATATGAGAGAACAAGACTAGTATGAGAGGGCGAACACCCCAGGAAGGAGGTAAAATCCAGACAAGGGTGTCACCTTACCTTTAATGTGGTCAATTCCATGGGTCCATTGTTCTGACCAATGAGTAGAAACTCCACTGTAACGCTCTTTTTATCTGCTCGGCGGGAAGCACTGGAGCGACGGGTGAACAGTGGGAAGGCTCGAGCAATAGCACAAGCGCTGGCGAACACCTCTGATCGCTCACACACCATCTGTGGAAGGTCATCATGCCGTTATACACTGCCCGTACACACATCTGCAGATACTATGCCAAAGTCAGAACTGTGAACAGCACGAATGTGTATTTTAAGGATATGGACCTTGCTGACATCACCATGGTTCCTTAAGGGTCGTGGAAAAGACAATAACCAGGCAGTTGTCTGTAACCATCAGGACTCCAACTACAGCAAAATCAAAGCGCCCACATATCTCTATACTTGCAGTCATCATTTATTAAAGGCCAGCATAACATTCCCTCTGGCCGATGACACGGCCCGTGGCACCACTTACCAGGATACATCTTGTAGTTCCGACGGAAAGCAGTTTCGGATCAGACGTGTGATGAAGTGGGCAGCAGAAGGGCTGTTATGGCGGCTGACACGGGAAGGCAGGGCGGCAACTGTGGCCAGGTTCAGGTACAGAGGACAGTTGTCGGTGGGGTTGGGACTTAAGGTGCCCAGTGCATTCTTCCATACCTTGAATGAGGCGACACAAAGAGCACAAATGACTTAATGTAGGACATAAAAAAAAAAAAAGCAAGAAACAAGTTTTAAACAGAGGAGAGTGTGGGGGTATCAGCCAATATTGCACATCAGCAGAACACCATGCCCACAGTGAAGCATGGTGGAGGCAGTATTAAGCTTTGGCACTGTTTTTTGGCAGCTGGAACTGGGGCTTTAGATAAAACAGCTCCTAATATCAGTCAATTTTCCAACAAAACCTTCATGCCTCAAAGGGTATTTCAACAATGTATTAGTCTTAAGGCCACGTTACGCACACAGATATCTGTTCAGATATTGGTCACAGATCTCTGGTTGCAGTGAAATCATGGACACATTGTTCCATTTTGTGGCTGTGTACAAATGTAACAATGTGTCCATGATTTCACTGCAACCAGAGATCTGTGACCAATATCTGAACAGATGTCTGTGTTTGTAACGTGGCCTTTAGGGTGTGCATATTTATGCAACCACATTAATTTTATTCCTTTTATTTCCACCACCTGAATAGATTTCAGTATGTTTCTTAACAGATTTCTGCAGATTATAGGTAACTAAAGGAGAGAAAGGTTCTGAATTTTTTATTTTTTTAATGAAAATATGCCTGGTATTTTAACTGTGTTGTGTTGACTTTTTATATTGATTATATTCAACATGGAAGACATTAGAAACTACAGTTTGACACAAAGAAACAAGCACCAACATGGCCTCAGACAGAAAGAATAAAAAAGGTTTGATATCGCTGACATCGCACTGACCTGAAGAATGGCGCTGCCTGGTGCTTTTACGATAATGAATGGCAGAAAAATGAATCTTAAAACAAGGGGCGAATCATGTTCCCATCCCCTTCCCCCATTTTCCAGTACATTATATGGTAAAATGAATGAGGTCATCCAGAATTACAACTCCTCTTGTTAAAAAAAACAGGCTCTCATATGTTGTTAATGGAATAGTAAGAAAAAAAAAATTTTGGCTCTTGGAAGAAGATGGAACAGTCGATGTTTGGACACAAACTTGGCTGCAGTGGGAGACGGTTAAGGTCCAATATTTATCAACATCTCTAGAAAAGGATCAAAGTCCTGCAAATAGGACAATCCCATCGTAATACTGGTGATTGTGGCCCCCTTAGTAACATGTTCCAAGTCAGTCCTCCCTGATCTATGGACCCTACTATGCCCAATATACTGTAATGAGGTCTTAACCCCTTAAGCACCGAGCCTTATTTTGCAATTCTGAACAGTGTCACTTTATGGATGCAGCACCGAAAAGAAATGGGCGCACAATAGTGATCATCTGTCAGGCAGGGATAACGGAATAAAAATGAATCGGCTCACCAGTTGGGGTTGTGAGATGTCACAACCACCTAAAACACTTGTGATATCTAAAGATGTCAAGCTTTGTCATCGGGTTTGCAGCAGTCCTCCCACGTATTGTTATCCAGGATCGTGCATGAGGAAAGGAGATTTGTGACCGCGCTCCCGCTCCAAATGATCCAATTGAATCAAAAGTGTTAGAATTCAAGTGGTGGTTTTATGTCTAATGTTTCGGGGCATAACCCTTCTTCATGAATACCACACAACAGCAGTTGGTACATCATTTGGGGCGGAGCGCGGTCACAAATCTCCTTTTCCTCATATGTGCTACTTTATGAGACATCATCTCTGAAAAGCTTCAACATATCCCAGTGATTCCAAGATTGTTTTTTCATGACATATTGGACTTCATGTTAGTGGTAAATTTAGGATGATTTTCTGCATGTCTTTGACCTAAGAGAGTTTACACGCAGTGACCATTCAAAGTCATGACAGGTATAGCAGTCAGTGGTGATCAAGGGGTTAATATTCGGCCTGTGCTCAGACATGTGTTGTGCATTTTGGCCCACACTTCGCGCCATGACAAGTTTTCACACACATCCTGCGCCCAAGAATTTGGGCAGGGTCTGCACACACGTCCTGATACCAGTAATGTGTGGCGGGTGGCATCTATGGAGGAGGGGCAGGGGTCAGAACAATCCTGGCCCAGTACATGTGTGGCAGGAGGCTGCCCAGTAAAGTGGGAAGGGGTCACGGCACACATCCTCCCAGTAATTGTGCGGGGTGGATACACGTGTCCTGCGCCCAGAATGTGTGTGTGCGCACGTGCACAGTCCTTTACTGAGACAGGACAAAAAATGTAGGCAAGGTTTCACAGACCCCTGCGCCCAGGAATGTGTTGGCAGGGGTCGGCACACACTCCTGCGCCCAGGACATGTGTTGGCAGGGGTCGGCACACACCTCCTGTGCCCAGGACATGTGTTGGCAGGGGTCGCACACACGTCCTGCTGCCCAGGACATGTGTTGGCAGGGGTCTGCATCACACGTCCTGCGCCCAGGACATGTGTTGGCAGGGGTCGGCACACACCTCCTGCGCCCAGGACATGTGTTGGCAGGGGTCGGCACACACCTCCTGCGCCCAGGACATGTGTTGGCAGGGGTCGGCACACACGTCCTGGCCCAGGACATGTGTTGGCAGGGGTCGGCACACACGTCCTGCGCCCAGGACATGTGTTGGCAGGGGTCGGCACACACGTCCTGCGCCCAGGACATGTGTTGGCAGGGGTCGGCACACACGTCCTGCGCCCAGGACATGTGTTGGCAGGGGTCTGCACACACCGTCCTGTGCCCAGGACATGTGTTGGCAGGGGTCTTGCACACACCGTCCTGGCCCAGGACATGTGTTGGCAGGGGTCTCAAACGTCCTGTGCCCAGGACATGTGTTGGCAGGGGTCGGCACACACGTCCTGTGCCCAGGACATGTGTTGGCAGGGGTCGGCACACACGTCCTGTGCCCAGGACATGTGTTGGACAGGGGTCGGCACACACGTCCTGTGCCCAGGACATTGTGGCAGGGGTCGGCACACACGTCCTGCGCCCAGGACATCTGTTGGCAGGGGTCGGCACACACGTCCTGGCCCAGGACATGTGTTGGCAGGGGTCGGCACACATCCTGGCCCAGGACATTGTTGGCAGGGGTCGCACACACGTCCTGCGCCCAGGACATTGTTGGCAGGGGTCGGCACACACAGTCCTGTGCCCAGGACATGTGTGGCAGGGGTCGGCACACACCTGTGCAAGCAGAGGGGGAGGGGAGGAGGCGGGGAGAGGGCGCAGAGAACAGCGGGGGAAGCAGGTGCCCCATCTATCCAAGGTGTAGTAGGAACATGTATTGTTGCCACATTAGTCACCAGCATCTGGGTTCTCCAGCTGTTGTAGAACTAGAACTCCCAGCATGGCCTGCAGTGACACAGGCTGCACTGTACCGCTGTGAAATATACCGGCCCCGTGCACAGCTAACGACAGGCCTTGCTGGAACTTGTAGTGCAGCAGTTCCCCTCCCCCTACAGACCAGAGCACGGGGCGGTATTGAAACACAAAAGGGGACAAGGTCGGCGGCACAGAGACTTCCGGTCCGCGGTCTCTCCTCACCTCCTCGGTCACCCGGGGCTGCAGCTTTCCCCGCACATCGCTCCACAGCACCCGGTGTAAGTTGGGCAGTTGTCCCAAGATCAGCACCGGCCTGCTCTGGGGATCCGCGTCCCCGGCACTTGACTTGAACTCCAGCCGCACATTGGCCATGTCAGTGCCGTGTGCGGCCCTCCTAGCGGAACGCAAATCCTCGCTGTTACCTGGTGCCCCGCCCACCCTGACAGTAACCAATCACATCACCGGCAGAAAAAGGATCCGCCTTCGTTTTGTTGGTAAAATATTACTTATTTGCTAATATAAGCCCCGCCTCCTAAACGAGGACCAATGATTACAGTCGGAGAGGTTTTGCGTTCCACGGTCCAAACTAACAACATTCCGGTAGAAACAGAGTGCTCATTTTCAGTTCCTACTTTTGAAATTGGCTTAATTAACTCTATGAAGGATAATAACTCCAAAGATGGAATAAGAACAAATGTAGCCAATACAATCCCCAGAAAGCAAGACCTGGGCTAGGAAGATGGTGACCTCTGCTGAGCATTAGTGGCTACCAGGGTCACAAGACACACAGGGCATATTCCTGGGGGAATATCATAGACATTACTGGATCATATATGATATGATTATGTATTATCAATCACAATCCAATTTGTATGGTCTGAATCCACTCTTGTTGTGAGGAAATCATCCAGCCCTTCTATAAAAGCAGTTCTAGTATCTGCCATCTTGGGCATTTCACAGTCTGACTGCTCTAACTGTAAAGTTCCCTTTCCTATGTAGCTGCAGGAATCGCCTTTCTTCCACCTACAGTGAGAGTGCACCCTGGTCCTATGTAAGGTCTTTGGAAGGAATAAGCCATGTACCACCCCTTTGTATTACCCACACATGTATTTATACATATAAATTAGATCTCCTATGCGATCCCTTTTTTCTAAGCTTAACAAGCCCAACTTTTCCAACCTCCCATCCATTGTAATAATCTAGTTGCCGCATTTGAACTAACTTCAGAATATCCGTTTAAAAATGTGGAGCCTAAAGCTGTGTGCCATATTGTAGATGTGGCCTCACAAGTCAATTATAGAGACGCAACAAATAGTTGGGATCAGTGGCGCACCCAGAAATTTCCCAAGGTAGGGTATAAAAAGATAATCCAAAATCTTATTTTCTTTAGCAGCTGCTACTTGGCATTAAATACTGCTGCTTAGACTGTAACCAGAATACCTAAATCCTTCTCCTATTCTGTAGTCCCAAGTATATTTCTATTTAATGTATTATTTAGTGATACTATTACACCGGCCCATTACTCTACATTTATCAACATTAAAGCTCTAGTGTGTATGCTCATGAAGACATATTACTCTTGGATGTTTTTATCTGTGTTTCGAGTCATTATCCTGTTGGCGGACCCATGTTCTGTGACTCAGACAAAGCTTTCTGACACTGGGCAGCACATTTCTCCAGAATGCCTTGATAGTCTAAGGCAGGGGTCTCACACTCGGTTGGGTTGGTGGGCCACACCTAGAAAAAAAATTGATATCAGGGGCAGCATTGCTTGTATGACTAAGTGACATTTTAGCAATGCCAGAATTTTTCGCTCCATGTAGTAATGTACAAATCCTACTCTCATTTTTTTTGTAAAGTCCCCATCCTGGTTCCCGTCTTGTAGTAAAGTCCCATCTTGTAGTAATGTCTCCATCCTGGTCCTTCTCTTGTAGTAATGTCCCCATCTTAGTCCTCCTCTTGTAGTAATGTCCCCATCT
The DNA here is from genome assembly GCA_033576535.1 of Allobates femoralis. NCBI lineage: Eukaryota > Metazoa > Chordata > Amphibia > Anura > Aromobatidae > Allobates > Allobates femoralis. The sequence goes on along the minus strand of JARQOC010000006.1, from coordinate 397,269,022 downwards.
TAGTCCTCCTCTTGTAGTAATGTCCCCATCTTGTAATAATGTTTCCATCCTGGTCCTCTTCTTGTAGTAATGTCCTCCATCCTGATCGCCATCTTGTAGTAATGTCCCCATACTGGTCCCCATATTGTAGTAATGTCCCCATACTGGACCCCATCTTGTAGTAAAGTCTCCATCCTGGTCCTCCTCTTGTAGTAATGTCCCCATCTTGTAGTAATGTCTCCATCCTGGTCTTCCTCTTGTAGTAATGTCCCCATCTTGTAATAATGTTTCCATCCTGGTCCTCTTCTAGTAGTAATGTCCTCCATCCTGATCACCTTCTTGTAGTAATGTCCCCATATTGTAGTAATGTCCCCATACTGGACCCCACCCTATATTAATGTCTCCCATCCTGGTCCTTATCTTGTGTAATGTTCTCATCCTGGCCTTCTCCTTGTAGTAATGTCGCCATCCTGGTCCCCTTCTTGTAGTAATGTCTCCATCCTGGTACCCGTCTTGTAGTAATGTCCTCATACTGGTCCCCATCTTATATTAATGTCCCCCATTCTGGTCCCCATCTTCTTGTAATGTTCCCATCCTGGTCCGTTCATGTAGTAATGTCCCCATCCTGGTCCTCTTCTTGTAGTAATATCCCCATTCTGACCCTCATCTTGTAGTAATGTTGCCATCCTGGTCCCCTTCTTGTAGTAATGTCCTCATCCTGATATTCATCTTGTAGCAATGCCCCTATCATGGTCCCCTTCTTGTACTAATGTCCCCATTCTGGTCCCCATCCTGATATCACTTTGTAGTGATGTCCCAAACTGGTCACTTTTCTTTTTGCATGCACACACTGACACTCATACATACATTCTCATACACACACACACACTGTCATGCACACACTCATATACACACTCATACACACACTAATATATACTCTCATACACACACACACACACACACACACACTCTCATATATACTCTCATACACACACACTCATATACACACACACACTCCCTGACAGAAGTTATATATGAGAGAGTGAGTGTGTGTGTCACTTATCCATGTTATGTAAATAAAAGCTTATAACCTGACGTTAAATTCATCCATTGGTTGTATAAATTACTCTTCTGAAAGCTGAAACCCTCCGAAATTTGGTTTAGGTTAAGAAAGACCAGATTACTTACCGGTAATCTTGTTTTATGGAGCCACGACAGCACCCACAGAGACATGGGATCCGCCCCCAGGGACAGGAAACCTACAGATAAAAAGGGGCGGTCCCACTCGCCTCCTCAGTTGTATTACAGAGACCGAGGGGAACCGCTAATTAGTACAAGTTCAAATCAGACAATGCAATAACAACATCACCACCACACATGTGACAAACAGAAGGTCAACCGTGCACAAAACAAGGGGGGAAGTGAGTGGGTGCTGTCGTGGCTCCATAAAACAAGATTACCAGTAAGTAATCTGGTCTTTTCTCATCGCCACGAAAGCATCCACAGAGAGACTTACAGAGATCAAAAGCTCAGGGTGGGACCACCGTGCGGAGGACAGACCTCCCAAACACCAAATCAGAAGCAGATGATAGGTCAAGTCTATAGTGGTCATAGAAAGTAGAAGGTGAGGACCAGGTTGCCGCCTTACATATCAACTCAATAGACGTGTCAGCCTGTTCAGTCCAGGAGGAAGCCATTGTTCTTGTGGAATGGGCCCGAACACCGGAGGAGACACACCTGTAGTCTGATACGCCAAGCAGATAGCTTCTCTGATCCAACGGGACAAGGTACTCTTATAGACTCCAGACCCCTTCTTCTGACCCTGGAAGGAGACAAACAGAGCCCTACACTTCCTCTCTGGCAGGGTCCTATCAATGTAGAAGAGGATGGCTCATCTAACATCGAGCGTATGAAACTTCTGTTCGGCAGGGGTAACAGGGTCAGGATAAAAGGAGGAATGATCTCCTGACTGCCATGAAACCTAGAAACCACCTTTGGCAGGTAAGAGGAATCTGGTTTCAGCACTAACCTATCAGGAAAGACTGAAAAGAACAGAGGGTCTATGGAGAGTGCCTGAATGTTGAACGTTGTGCATTTGGAAGCCCAGATACTGGATCTAAATGAACGACTGACAATGCTGAGATCCATAGACAATATGGAAAGGAGTCTGCTGCTCACTGAACAGCTGCTCAATGGGATAGATGTGGGGGAGGATGGTACTATGGAGCCTCAGGACCATGAGGTAGCTAGCTGGGTGACAGAAGGCGGGGTAGAGGGAAGGGTGCCAGGGAGGCTAGCCCTGATCTGGCACACCCCAATAAATTTGCTATGTTGGCAGATGAGGGGGGTGTGAGTTCAGGGATAGCACTGCTGCAGCAGGGCATGACCTCTGAAAGCCAGAGGAGTGTCTGCTCCAGTAAGGGGGAAAACAGGAGAGTAGGGCAGGCCAGACAGGTGCTGGTAGTGGGGGACTCAATTATTAGGGGAATAGATAGGGCAATCTGTCACAAAGACAGGGATCGTCGAACAGTGTGCTGCCTACCTGGCGCTCGAGTCCGGCACATCGCTGATCGGGTTGACAGATTACTGGGAGGGGCTGGTGAGGACCCAGCGGTCATAGTGCACATTGGCACAAATGACAAAGTTAGAGGTAGGTGGAAGGTCCTTAAAGATGATTTCAGGGAATTAGGCTGCAAGCTTAAGGCAAGGACCTCCAAGGTAGTATTCTCTGAAATACTGCCTGTACCACGTGCCACACCAGAGAGGCAACGGGAGATTAGGGAGATAAATAAGTGGCTCAGGAATTGGTGTAGGAAGGAGGGGTTTGGGTTCCTGGAGAACTGGGCCGACTTCTCTGTTGGCTACAGGTTCTATGCTAGGGACGGGCTGCACCTCAATGGGGAGGGTGCAGCTGTGCTGGGGGAGAAAATGGCTAGAAGGTTGGAGGAGTGTTTAAACTAGGGATTGGGGGGGAGGGTATTCATTGTATAGGAGGGGAAGATAGTGTAAACAGTAACCTGGGCACAAGTAATAAAATTGGGGGTGGCATGGGGGGTGGGGTTAGAACAGTCAATCTAGTAGGAAGGAATAGAGGTAAAGAGAGATGCATAAAGTGCATGTTCACTAATGCCAGAAGCCTCACCAACAAAATGGAGGAATTAGAATTGATTTTGTTGGAAAATAATTATGACATGGTGGGAATTTCGGAGACTTGGCTGGACGAGAGCCATGACTGGGAAGTTAATTTACAGGGCTATTGTCTGTTCAGAAATGACCGTACAAATAAGCGAGGAGGAGGTGTATGTTTATACGTAAAATCATCCTTAAAACCCATCCTGCGTGATAATATAGGTGAATCTAATGGAAATGTAGAGTCTCTGTGGGTGGAGATAAGGGGAGGGGGAAAAAATAATAAATTACTGATAGGGGTTTGTTATAAGTCCCCAACAATAATGGAAGTGGAGGAGAATATCCTCATAAAGCAAATAGATGAAGCAGCGACTCAGGGAGAAGTCATTATTGTGGGGGACTTCAACTACCCTGAAATACATTGGGGATCAGAAACCTGCAGTTCCAGCAAAGGTAATAAGTTTTTGAAAACTATAAGAGACAATTACCTTTCACAACTGGTTCAGGACCCAACAAGAAGGGGGGCACTGCTGGACCTAATATTAACCAACAGGCCAGACCGCATATCAAATATACGGGTTGGAGGTCACTTGGGTAATAGTGATCATAACTTAATAAGCTTTCAAGTATCCTTTACTAAGACGTGTAGTAGAGGGGCCACAAGGACACTAAACTTCAGGAAGGCAAATTTCCAACGGTTGAGAGATGATCTTAGTGCAATAAACTGGGACGATGTCCTGAGACATAAAAGTACACAACACAAATGGGAGATGTTTATTAGCATCCTGAATAGGACCTGTGCACAATATATACCCTATGGGAATAAGCATGCTAGAAATAGGAGGAAACCACTATGGCTAAATAAAGCGGTAAGAAGTGCAATATGTGACAAAAAGAAAGCATTTAGGGAATTAAAGCAAGTAGGTAGTGATGAAGCATTAAATAAATACAGAAAATTAAATAACATTTGTAAAAAGCAAATCAAGGCAGCAAAGATTGAGACAGAGAGACTCATTGCCAGAGAAAGTAAAAAGAATCCCAAAATATTTTTTAACTACATAAATAGTAAGAAACTAAAAATGATGGTGTTGGCCCCTTTAAAAATAGTCTGGGTGAAATGGTGGATGAGGATGAGGAAAAAGCAAATATGCTAAATGACTTTTTTTCAACGGTATTTACACAAGAAAATCCCATGACAGACAATATGATAAGTGATAACAAAAATTCTCAATTAAACGTCACCTGCTTAACCCAAGAGGAAGTACGGCATCGTCTAAAAATCACTAAAATTGACAAATCCCCGGGCCCAGATGGGATACACCCCAGAGTGCTGCAGGAATTAAGTACTGTCATAGATAGACCATTATTTTTAATATTTAAAGATTCCATAATAACAGGGTCTGTACCACAGGACTGGCGTATAGCAAATGTGGTGCCAATATTCAAAAAGGGGACAAAAACTGAACTTGGAAATTATAGGCCAGTAAGCTTAACCTCTACTGTGGGTAAAATCCTAGAGGGTTTTCTAAGAGATGCTATACTGGAGTATCTGAAGAAAAATAACCTCATGACCCATTATCAACATGGTTTTACGAGGGACCGTTCCTGTCAAACTAATCTAATAAGCTTCTATGAAGAAGTAAGTTCTGGACTGGACCAAGGAAATGCAGTGGATGTGGTGTATATGGACTTTTCAAAAGCTTTTGATACGGTGCCACACAAAAGGTTGATACATAAAATGAGGGCAATGGGGATAGGGGAAAATATGTGTAAGTGGGTTAAGAACTGGCTTAGTGATAGGAAACAAAGGGTGGTTATTAATGGAACACACTCAGAATGGGTCACAGTTAACAGTGGGGTACCACAGGGGTCAGTGTTGGGCCCGCTTCTATTTAATATATTTATTAATGACCTTGTAGGGGGCATACAGAGTAGAATCTCAATATTTGCAGATGACACTAAACTCTGCAGGGTAATCAATACAGAGGAGGACAATTTTATATTACAGGAGGATTTATGTAAACTAGAAGCTTGGGCTGCTAAATGGCAAATGCTCTTTAATGGGGATAAATGTAAAGTCATGCACTTGGGCAGAGGAAACAAAAGGTATAATTATGTGCTTAATTGTAAAACACTGGGCAAAACTGTCACTGAAAAAGACCTGGGTGTATGGGTAGATGACAAACTCACATTTAGTGGCCAGTGTCAGGCAGCTGCTGCAAAGGCAAATAAAATAATGGGATGTATTAAAAGAGGCATAGATGCTCAAGAGGAGAACATAATTTTACCTCTATACAAGTCACTAGTGCGACCACACTTAGAATACTGTGTACAATTCTGGTCTCCGGTGTATAAGAAAGACATAGCTGAACTAGAGCGGGTCCAGAGAAGAGCGACAAAAGTTATTAGAGGACTAAGGGGTCTGCAATACCAAGACAGGTTATTAAACTTGGGGTTATTTAGCTTGGAAAAACGAAGGCTTAGGGGTGATCTTATAATAATGTATAAATATATGAGTGGACAGTACAGAGAACTTTCTAATGATCTCTTTACTCTTAGGCCTGAGACTGGGACAAGGGGGCATCCTCTACGTCTGGAGGGAAGAAGGTTTAATCATAATCACAGACGTGGATTCTTTACTGTAAGAGCAGTGAGACTATGGAACTCTCTGCCACATGATGTTGTAATGAGTGAGTCACTACTAACATTTAAGAAGGGCCTGGATGCCTTTCTTGAAAACTATAATATTACCAGTTATATATACTAGATTCTTTGATAAGGCGTTGATCCAGGGAATTAGTCTGATTGCCGTATCTGGAGTCAGGAAGGAATTTTTTCCCCCAATGTGGAGCTTAGTGTTGCCACATGGGTTTTTTTTTGCCTTCCTCTGGATCAACATGTTAGGCTATGGGTTGAACTAGATGGACTTAAAGTCTTCCTTCAACCTTAAAAACTATGTTACTATGTTACTATGTAATGTCACTAACTCGGCGTGCAGAGGTAAGGGCAATTAACAAGGCTGTCTTAAGGGAAAGAACCTTCAGAGAGGAAGAGTCTAATGGTTCAAACAGAGAACTAGTAAGCGCCTCCAGATGCAAGTTCAGGTCCCAAGGAGGCACACTGGCAATGTGAACCGGAGCACTGCATTCACAAGCAGAAATAAACCTAGCAATTCATCTATCCCCTGCAATATTAGCCCCATATAAGGCTCCCAAGGCAGTACTCTTAAGGTTCAGGTGTCTAACTGACAACCCCAATTCCCTTCCCCGTTGGAGAAATTCCAGGATAGCTTGGGTAAGGACTACCGCAGAAAACGGGGCAGTGTAAAAAGACAAAAACTTACGCCAAACTCTACAGTAGATGTTAGTAGTAGAGGGCTTCCTACTCAGGAGAAGGGTGGAAAGCAGACCATCCGAGAACCCCCTTGATTTCAATAACCACCTCTCAAATTCCATGCTGTCAAGTGTAGACCGTGTACTTGAGGGTGACGGAGCTGACCCTGAAACAGCAGAGACGGGGTTGACGGCAGGATTCACAGATCCGACAGGGACATGGCTCGGAGCCAGGAAAACCATGGTCTCATCGGCCAGAAAGGAGCAATGAGAATGAGCCTCGCCCCTTCCTTCCTGATCTTCCTGATCACTACTCGGAAAAATGGACATTGTGGTGGACTCTCTCTAGGCCTCTTGGAGCTTCCATCTCGCGTATGCCTTTCCTCCAGTCGGACGGTCCCTGATATTGAGGGAGGCAAACTATTCCCCTTGACGATTCGTCCTGGTGGCGAAGAGGTCAATGTCCGGAACCCCCCACAGGCGCACAATCTGCTGGAACACTTGTCTGCATGAGGGCGAATGGACATTGAGCAGAGTATGCCGACTCAGGAAATCCGCCGTGGAATTGTCCATCCCTTTGATATGAAGGGCTGTGAAGGAGAGCAGATGACGTTCGGCCAGCCGGAGAATTGTGAATGCAGTAGACATCAGAGGCCGTGATCGCATACCGCCTTGATGATGGACAATATGGCTTGTGTCGCATATATCAGTCATGATTCTGACGTGCCGGTGAATCAACTGTGGGAGAAAGTGAAGGAAAGCCTGAAGGATCGCTTTAAGTTCCCGGACATTAAAAGAATCATTCTCCTCCAGGACTGACCACTGGCCTTGGGCCCACATTGACCCCAGATGGGCATCCGTAACTATTACCTGAGACGGGGAAACCACCCACGGAACCCGCCTAGAGAGGTTACTCGGAGACAACCACCAGGAAAAGGAAGCAACGACCACCGAAGAAAGGGAAAGGGACTGTCTAGGGACCCCCGCAAAACCTCCTCAGTGCAGAGAATCTCCTGCTGAAGACACCTAGTGTGGAACTGAGCCCATAGCACCACCGGAATACAAGAGGTCAAGGACCCCAACAAGGACATAGCTGATCTCAAGGACTTAAAAAGATGGCTAACCACAAATTCAACCTTGGCGAGTATAACCTGCTTCTTGTCATCCGGCAAAAAGCACAGCTGACTGATGTCAATCCTTCTTGGGTCTGCACCTGGATTCTAAGTCAGAGGAACCATCCTACAGTCATGGCCAAAACTTTTGAGAATGACACCAAAATGATATTTTCACATGATCTGCTGCCCTCTGGTTTTTATTTGTGTTTGTCTGATGTTTATATCACATCCAGAAATATAATTGCAATCATATTATGAGTACCAAAAGGTTATATTGACAGTTAGAATGAGTTAATGCAGCAAGTCAATATTTGCAGTGTTGACCCTTCTTCTTCAGGACCTCTGCAATTCTCCCTGGCATGTTCTCAATCAACTTCTGGACCAAATCCTGACTGATAGCAGTCCATTCTTGCATAATCAATGCTTGCATTTTGCCACAATTTGTTTGTTTTTTGTTTGTCCACCCGTCTCTTGATGATTGACCACAAGTTCTCAATGGGATTAAGATCTGAGGAGTTTCCAGGTCATGGACCCAAAATCTCTATGTTTTGTTCCCTGAGCCATTTAGTTATCACCTTTGCTTTATGGTAAGGTGCTCCATCATGCTGGAAAAGGCATTGTTGGGCGCCAAACTGCTCTTGGACGGATGGGAGAAGTTGCTCTTGGAGGACATTCTGGTACCATTCTTTATTCATGGCTGTGTTTTTAGGCAAGACTGAGTGAGCCGATTCCCTTGGCTGAGAAGCAACCCCACACATGAATGGTTTCAGGATGCTTTACAGTTGGCATGAGACAAGACTGGTGGTAGCGCTCACCTCTTCTTCTCCGAATAAGCTGTTTTCCAGATGTCCCAAACAATCGAAAAGGGGATTCATCAGAGAAAATGACTTTACCCCAGTCCTCAGCAGTCCACCCCCTGTACCTTTTGTAGAATATCAGTCGGTCCCTGATGTTTTTTCTGGAGAGAAGTGGCTTCTTTGCTGCCCTCCTTGAAACCAGGCCTTGCTCAAAGAGTCTCCGCCTCACAGTGCGTGCAGAAGCACTCACACCAGCCTGCTGCCATTCCTGAGCAAGCTCGGCACTGTTGGTAGTCTGATCAGCTGAAACAGTTTTAAGATACGGTCCTGGCGCTTGCTGGTCTTTCTTGGGCGCCCTGGAGCCTTTTTGACAACAATGGAAGCTTTTTCCTTGAAGTTCTTGATGATGCGATAGATTGTTGACTGAGGTGCAATCTTTCTAGCTGCGATACTCTTCCCTGTTAGGCCATTTTTGTGCAGTGCAATGATGGCTGCACGTGTTTCTTTAGAGATAACCATGGTTAACTGAAGAGAAACAATGATACCAAGCACCAGCCTCCTTTTAAAGTGTCCAGTGGTGTCATTCTTACTTAATCATGACTGATTGTTCGCCAGCCCTATCCTCATCAACACCCACACCTGTGTTAATGGAACAATCACTTAAACAATGTTAGCTGCTCCTTTTAAGGCAGGACTGCAATGATGGTGAAATGTGTTTTGGGGGTTAAAGATCATTTTCTAGGCAAATATTGACTTAGCAAGTAATTGCTGTTAAGCTGATCACTCTTTATGACATTCTGGAGTATGCGCAAATTGCCATTAGAAAAACTGAAGCAGTAGACTTTGTTAAAATTAATATTTGTATCATTCTCAAACTTTTGGCCATGACTGTAGAGTTTTCCCAATTGATCAACCAGCCCAAACTCTGCAAAAAAGAAATGGTCCGGGACAGGCAATCTCTGCACTGAGAAGCAGAATTTCCCACAATTAAGAAATCATCAAGATACAGCACAATAAGAATATCTTGATGACGCAAAAAGGCCATCACCTCTGACATCACTTTGGCCTCGCCATGGCCCCGCGTATATTCACCAAACGGCATTGCTGCAAACCGAAGGTCGTCTCCGGCATTTTCAAACACAAGTGCCACACAGATGAACCTCTGATGATCGGGATGAATCGCCAGATGGTAATACGCATCTTTCAAATCCAAAACTGCCATAAAACTCCTAGGAAATAAGACCTTAATGGCAGACTTAATTGACTCCATCTTGAAACTAGAGAACCGCAAAAAAGTGTTCAAGTGCTTCAAGTTAATAATAGTGCGGAAGAACCCATCAGATTTAGGGACCAGGAATAAAGGGGAGTACACTCCCCGTCTCTCCTGGCCCTCAGGGACCTTTAACAAGACGTGTTTCTCTAACAAACTCCGAACCTCCAACTCCAGTGCCTGCTGCTGCAAAGGACACTGAGGTTTTTCCTCTGGATTTTTTTGTGCAGACTTCCCCTCCAAATCCAGCTTCAGACCCGAAGATACAATATTCAGGATTCAAAAGCTAGACGTAATAGCCTGCCATTGTGTGGAAAAAACACGCAACCAGCCCCCAATTGGTGGAGCAGGGACTAACGGAACCTATTGTCTCTCTTTGAAGAGGAACCAAAAAGAGCACCTTTGGACTTCGAATCAGAAATCCCCAATATAACAGATCTGACCAAATTATCCATACTATCTAATGGAAAACAGGACCTGTCCCTCCTCCAGATGATGAAGAGGAAGAATCTGGAAGAAATCTCAACCAGACTTTTCCTTTATGGTGTCTGAGTCAGAAAGCGGTCAAGTTAGCACGGATTCTTCTGTCTCTTAGAATGCGTCTGCTGAGAAAAGGCCTGCAATTCTTCCCTAATCATAGAACAGATATCTGTCACGGGAGACTCTTCTTGTAAGGTTGTGGCAATACAGGATTGGCACAGGCATTTGGAATAGGCTAAGAAAGTTAAGAAGGTGACTCACCAGCAATGTGCTCTGTGTCCCCAGCTTCTCCCTGATAACTAAGAGAGGGATACAGATAAGGAGGACATCAGAAAAACAGGCCAGTCTTTTCTTACTGGCAGGATCAGGGAAAAATTCGTAGTGAGGGGCTACAGGCTATTATCTCGACAATTCCCAAACCAGGAAAGGCCCCCACGTTGCCCGGTAATTACAGGCCGATCGCCCTCCTTAACTGCGACCTAAAGCTCTACGCCAAGGTATTGGCCACTCGTTTGCAAGTGGTTCTCCCCTCCCTCATCGCGCCGGACCAGGTAGGATTTGTACCTGGCAGACAGGCGCGAGATGGGACAAGGAGATTGATTAACCTCTTAGAGGTGCTGGAGAGAGGGGGAGACCCGGGAGCTTTGATCTCCCTGGATGCGGAGAAGGCATTTGACCAAGTGCACTGGGGGTACCTTAGTGCAGTCCTGAATAAATTTGCATTATTTGGCCTTTTCTATACCTCTATAATGGCCCTGTATTCTGCCCCTAGTGCCTCGGTCCGTTCCTCTGGGTTTATCTCGTCATCTTTTACCATCACAAATGGCACTCGTCAGAGTTGCCCTCTCTCTTCGCTCAAATTTGCCTTGGTGATGGAGCCAATGGCTGCTATCATTAGGTCAAATCCTGATGTGACGGGAGTATCTTTGGGAGCGGTGGAGTATAAGATCGGTGTAACCACTCGGGGGTCTGCCGCAGGGTTCCAGCGCCCTCTGCTTGAATAGCGCCGCTCATCTCCTCACTCCCAGGGCTACTGCTTGAGCGCATGAAACTCCATCTCCAAATCAGTGAATGCTGGAGAGGCTGCAGGGATCATGCTCCTCCCCTCAGCCAATCACCAAGCCTCTGTGTCCTGCCAATCAGGAGTGCCCTGCTGTAATATAAGCTTCCTGTTTCCTGTCAGTCTTTGCCAGGGCAATTTCTACCTAAGGAAGTTGCTATTCCTGGTCTGGTCAGGTTGTTCCTTATTTGCTTATATCTGATTTTTGTTTGTTACTTCCAGCAGATCTCTTCCCTGCCAGCTCCTCGCTGACTTCCGTGTCCTTGGTCTGCTACCCGGATCTCTTCCAAGCTGAAATCGCTGTCTCAAGTCCTACCCCGGATTCCCGGTGTTCCCGGTTCCCCGTGTCCATTCTTATACCCGGTTGCTGTGTTTTTTCCACGTCGCCTTGGGTCGGTTTTACACTCGTGTCCGCTTCATTGGTCCTTCCGAGGTTAGTTCCGGCGGTATCCCTGTATAGGGGTTAAGCGCTCCGGGGCCTCCTTCGGCGGTGTTCCGGTGCTGTGGCCGTGTGGCCCTCCCCTGGGGCGTGGGTTCTTGTTTTTGTTTTGTTATCAATAAACCCGTTGACTCTACTGTTCTGGTCCGCCTCTCTATCAGCATCCGCTTTACGCGGTCCAGTGGGCCCACGTGTGGGGTCCGTCAGTAGGACGTGACAATCGGCCTGTACGCCGATGATGTGATCTTCATGTGCACAAATATAGCTACAACTATACTGGCAATAATGAGTGTCCTGGATGATTTCACCAGGGTGTCAGTTAATTTCTATTTATAACAAAAGTCGGTGATATATCCAATTACTGTCCCAACTCCTCTTCGAGAAATGTTACGCCAGAAATATCCCTTCACTTGGGCTCTTACCGGATTTACATATCTGGGAATAAAAATAACTAGTATAAAACGTATATTACAAACTAACTGTGACATACTTATGAAAGACTTATCTGCTGTCATCTCCTCGTACTCTTCCATACAACTGACGTGGATGGCGAGAATACAGCTAGTTAAAATGACCCTCCTCCCTAAAATTTTATACTTGCTCCATTGTTTGCCCCTGTATTAAGTTAATTAATTAATCAATTAAGCAAATTACTCGATTCCAGACTTTATGTGGTCTATTGTTCCAGATAAATTTATTTAATAGAGTGGCGGACAACATATTGGTCCTGCCGGGAAAGTTGAGTGGTCTGGGAGCTCCGAATATCCGAGCATACTACAGAGCAATCCTCCTTGAAATAGGGCAGATCTGGTGGTCTGGCTATGTGGGACCCTTATGGCACCAGATTGAGACCTGGAGTACGCCTAGACATTCCACTAGACTACTGCTGGAGATTCAGCTCCTACACTGAAGGGAACCCACTGGCTTGCTACGTTCTATGCAAGCTGTATTGAAAATTTGGTCCCAGTTGAAGGTGTCGCACTTGGGCTTCTTATACCGGTATATTTCTCTAAATGCTCTGGAGGATTTGATTGACTCATTATCCCTGAATGCTTGGAGGAAAGGAGGAATTAATTCTCTCTCTGATATAGCTGATAATTTAATCATGAGGCCCTTTGACTCAATAATATCACGATATTCAATACCACGCACGACTTTCTATCAATACCTACAAATACGTCACTTGCTTTCTTCCATGGCGATCCACTGGGAGGAGGATAGGGAATGGAACACTGCCATACAAACATACCGTGTTGAACAATCGTATTATGTTTATAGTATATCGGTTTTATATAGAGCTCTTGTGGAACATAACTGTACTAGTAAACTACCCTATATGGAAAGATGGGAGTCCAGGCTTTCATTCTCTGCCAGTTTGGAAGAATGGCGCGTTGCTGCACAGCACGCTGCCACATATAGTGCCTGTATAGGCCATCTAGAACAAGCGAAAAAACTCTCCCTTGATTGGTATCTGACTCCGGTCTGCTTGGCTGGCTTTAAGGGAAAGTCGCCACCAACTTCTCCGAAGTGTTGGAGGTTATGTGGGGGTATGGTGTCAGCAACCCATATCTGGTGGTCTTGTTCAAAAGTGGTTCCCTATTGGAGTAGAATGGAGACCCTACTAAAGAACCTGATGGGTCTTCCCTGCACTCTGAGCTGGCTCTTCTGGGCATTGGCATAACAGACCTCCCCCAAACTTTGCGACCCATTCTAACTAATGTTCTAGTAACAGCCCGTATATGCTTGGCTTCTCATTGGAAGAGTCCTTCGATACCTGCCCACGAAGACCTTATAGGAAAACTGAATCTCCATTTTCGATATGAGCTAACTCTAGCACATGATCTCTCTCGCAGGATGAGGGTATTGAACTGGTGGGACCCCTGGGTTGAGTCGAACTACAATACAGTTCAGATTTAAGATCACCGACAATATGTATAAAGCCCTGACGCCTTACTCCCGATAACATTTGAAATGAACGATGGATATTAGGATTAGATTTATAATCTTAAGCGTACACTAAATATTAAATGTTGTAGAACATATGATTTTCCTGCTTTCCCACTGTGTATACCCCTCTTTCCCCTTCCCCCCCCCCTTGAATATCCATGACCTTTTATTTATTATTTGATCCCTGTTTTCGTACAGCTACACACTGCATGTTATTTTTTTCACTCGTTGTATATTTATTTTGTTTAAACCAATAAAAATATAATGGTTAAAAAAAAAAAAAGAAAACAGGCTGAGCCTGCACTCACCCAGTAATGCAGAAAACCGCATGTACCGGTCCCGGAGGTGGAGGTCCAGCCTGAGTGGCAGATGGATCCGTCCTGGTCCTCTCACTCCTGTCAGCGGAGCTCTCATCCCTGGAGCGACCACTGGACTTGTCCTCTCCAGGGGCTTCAGAGGGGCACACCAGCAAGGGCATGATTCACCACCAGACAGCACCTGCACGCCACCTTTCACTTCTCCTGCCGCAGGCACACCTCTCCGGTAACCCTGGAAGTGGTTATGATGCCACTTCCGTGTCAGAGCACAGAGAGACACTGCGCATGCGCACCGGCCGCACTTCTGGGTGCGGCCGGTGCGCATGCGCAGTGTCTCTCTGTGCTCTGACACGGAAGTGGCATCATAACCACTTCCGGGGTTACCGGAGAGGTGTGCCTGCGGCAGGAGAAGTGAAAGGTGGCGTGCAGGTGCTGTCTGGTGGTGAATCATGCCCTTGAATCATGCCCCGCACCACTCCCATGCCCCGCACCACCGGAGAGGTGTGCCTGCGGCAGGAGAAGTGAAAGGTGGCGTGCAGGTGCTGTCTGGTGGTGAATCATGCCCTTGAATCATGCCCCGCACCACTCCCACCGCCAGACCCGCCGGAGGAGCCAGCCAGACCGCAGGCACCACAACCAGCGCCCCCAGCACCACAGCTACCCCGTGCGCCGCAGCAGGAACCCGGCGATACACAACGCTCCTGCGCTCCCCATGCGTCAGGGTGGCCTCCCCCAGCGCTGACCGCATGGATACTTCAGACAAAGGGAAAGCCTGGAACAGTACTTCCCAACGCTGCCTCTGAAGCCCCATGCCCTGCCGTCCACATGGAGACTGCACAGAGGCTGATGGGAACCTGCAGCAAGCATGAAGAGCTTGCCTTTTCAGTTGGTTTCCTGTCGCTGATTGGACCCAGGTAAGGGGGACTGCCCTTTTTTATCTGTAGGTTTCCTGTCCCTGGGGGCGGATCCCCTCTCTCTGGGGGTGCTGTTGTGGTGATGAGAAAAATAAGTTGGCATCAATGCTGAAATATTGATCATTTATGGTCGCTTCACACTGCGGCATGATCCGGTCCGGTTTTGTCCGGGAGGACCCAGACAGCTGCGGACTGGATCAGCACACAGGACTGGGGGGCTATTATGCCCTCCGGTCCTGTGTGCAGCGCACGCAGCTGCAGCCGCTGACAAGTCAGGAACGCAGCGCCCCGGTCCTGACCTATCAGCCGTGGGAACTGCGTGCGCTGCACACAGGACCGGAGGGCATAGTAGCCCCCCAGTCCTGTGTGCTGATCCGGTCCGCAGCTGTCTGGGTCCTCCCGGACAGAACCGGACCGGATCATGCCGCAGTGTGAAACGGCCCTTAATGAACACAGAATGGTCAGATTTTAGCAAGACAAAAGTTTTGTCACCTGGTCATATAATGCACCCAATCCTAGTTTACATCCTCACCTATGCTCAGTAAATGATCGGTTAATTAGTGTATAAAAAGAAACCCAGTACCCCAGACCGTCACTTGAACTGCAACTTGAGCTCTGACAACATGCCAAAAATCCGCTCCAAACCAACCAAAAGACTTGATTATCAAGAGTCTGAAGACCAGATCCACTGCAGACGTGGCTGGCACCTTTAATGTGTCTCATCGTCAAGTACAAAGAATTAAAAAAAGATTTGAAAACACTGGAGATGTGTTTGACAAGCCCAGGTCCGGCAGACCCTGCAAGACAACTGCTCAGGAGGAACGTTTGTTGCTTAGAAAATCCAAAGCAAGCCCCTCTTTCACTGCAGCAGAACTCCAACAGGTCTGGTCACCTCAAGTCCCTGTGTCAACTAGAACAGTTTGTAGGATTCTGTCTCGAAATGGCCTCCATGGTCAAATCAGTGCCCAGAAGCCATTCATGTAGCTTTGCAAAGGAGCTGACGTAGCAGCGGCAGGGAGTCATAATAAAGCTGCAGTCCCCAGTACACTGCACTGCGGTGGCTCCCTGTACAATGGACCCCAGCATCCTTACAATGTACACGGTGCCGCGGGCTTCACTGTGAAGCCCGGGGACCACGTGTTTGAGACCCCTGGTCTAAGGGTATGTGCTCACAGGTCCAGAGGAGCTGCATCCAACACACAGCTCATCCGGACCAAGTGAACCCGCGGGTGGCCGCAGCCGCCCTATACTCACCATGTGTGGATGGTGTGGGGCGGCTTCTCCCTGCAGGCACCTGATGGGAGCCGCTTCCGAACCCGCAGCATGAAATGAACATGATGTGCAGGAGCAGAATGCGGACAACCAGCTGTCAAAACGCTGCGGTCGAGTTAAGCATAGTGGGCATGGGATTTTTACAAATCCATCCACTATGCTGATACTGTACCACACAGTGTTTTGGACTCAGTATACGTAGTGTTTTGAACGCAGCGTCTTGCCACTAATTGTGCTGGGTACAATGAAATCTTAAGGGTACCTTTACACGCCGCTACTGGCGGGTGGATACAACCAGCTACTTCACGTGCACTAGCACGCACAAACGGTAAACGCACCATCTTTACACGCCGCCACAAGGTGCGCTACGCTACGTTACATCTATATCTGGATACACCGCCGGGTGCCACAAGTAGCCATCTGTAGCTTACCTTACCTCATTTGCACACCGCTACAATAAGCTAATATGGGCGGACCTGGTGCAGCAGGGACAGCACATAGGCGTGCCACAATTGTGGCTTACGAGACGTCCGTACGCTGATAGGACAAAGCAAGAACATCATCATTGGCCAGGCAGCGCAGGAGGCTGTTTAATACATGACGCTCGAGCAATTGTGTAGTGTGACTGGTCGTCTCCTTAAATATGCCGCCCTATGCAGCGTCTACCAATCGTAACGCAGGAGCTTCCACCAATGATCGCTGAAGGGGGGCGGTATCCCGGAGCCTGTGTCACGCCCCAGTTACAGACCAGGTACATAGCCTGGTGTCGACACATCCCTTCTGTTGCTTCTTTACACGCCGATACAGCTCGCTACAATCGGCTGTGTAGCCACCTGTTTCAGGGCAGTGCTCGGAAACAGATGCATCTGTTGCCGGGTGCATCCTACCGTCTTCACACGCCGCTACTACGGGGTACATTGCCGCTACAGTAGCGGCGTGTAAAGGTACCCTATCACTGCATACTCACATATTCAAGACACCATGTGCCAGATACAGCAAGGTAGCCCCAGAAGATAACTGTGCCTACTGTGAAACATGGAGGAGGCTCTATGTTCTCTTCCTTCAATGATTCCTTTTTACTTCTGTGTATATAGAGCTGATGTGACTTGTCAGCTCTGGCTTTGTCTCATCTGTCAAAATGACATTCTCCCAGAAGCATTGTGGCAAATTTCAATCTTTTTTATGATTTGCATCTAACAGTGGTTTCCTCCTGGGTCATCTTTCATGATGTTCAATTTGGCCAAGACAGATCGCACCATCCAGCGTTGACAGTGATGTACCTTGAAGCTCAGCTGTAATTTGTTTGAAGAGGCAGATGGTATATATGGTAATATAAGAGCCCAGAACAACTTCCAATTTGTCATCAATTTTCCTTTTGCAGCTACATCCAGGGAGGTCAGCTACAGTCCCATAAACCTTCCGAAAGGTTTATTAGAGTCAACCCTTGTTAATGCCGATGCCCCTGTTCTAGTTTTGTCATCCACTGTCATGTACTAGAAGGTATCGTCTATAGATTTGTACCGAAATGTTGACTTGTTATAAAATGCTTGTGCTTGAATTCCTTTCAATAAACAAAGAATGAACATAAAGGATGAAAAGTGGTCAGACAGATCACAAATGTGTAGATACCCGTGATAATAATTTGGCCATAAGAACACCTGTAATTAGTGTCATTTTTTTTTCTAGAGATACCATCAATTTAGTCCAGGCCATTTTCAGTAGTTTTTATTTTTAATCACAATGCAAAAGTAATGTCCATTCTTATTACTTGATATTCTGTAAATTTAAATTGAAAGTTTCATTTGTTAGTTAGATTTTGCTCATCCTTGTGAAGACAAGCAAAACTACAGCAGATAATTTCATTGTTTAATCTAAACTATAGCAAGGAATCCAGTGATAGACCCAGTGCTGGAATCAGGATCTATGTCCTTATTACAGTCATATGAAAAAGTTTGGGCACCCCTCTTAATCTTACTCATTTTTTTTGTTTGAAATAGCTGTTGCAAAGAAACAATTTTAGTGTGATATATGTAATAACTGATGGACACAGTAATATTTCAGGATTGAAATAAGGATTATAGTACTAACCAAAAATGTGAAATATGCATTATTTCAAAAATTGACAGGTGCATATTTCACAAGTATGAGCACCTCAACAGAAAAGTGACATTTTTGCAAAAGGTGGATCTACTAAATATTAATAACAGCCTCTAGTGGCTTCCTGTAGCTGTTAATGAGTTCCTGGATCCTGGATGAAGGTATTTTTGACCATTACAAAACAATTCCAGTTCAGTTAAGAGGAAAGTTTGATGGTCGCCGAGCATGGACAGCCAGCTTCAAAACATCCCACAGATGTTCAATGATATTCAGGTCTGGGGACTGGGATGGCCATTCCAGAACATTGTAATTGTTCCTCTGCATGAATGCCTGAGTAGATTTGGAGCAGTGTTTTGGATCATTGTCTTGCTGAAAGATCCATCCCCGACGTAACTTCAACTTTGACACTCTATTCTCAAGAATCTGCTGATACTATATTCAAGAATGAGTGGAATCCATGCGACCCTCCACTTTAACAAGATTCACGGTGCCGTCATTGGCCACACAGCCCCAAAGCATGATGGACCCTCCCCCAAATTTGACAGTGGGTAGTAAGTGTTTTTCTTGGAATGCTGTGTTTTTGTGGCGCCATGCATAACGCCTTGTTGTATGACCAAACAACTCAATCTTTGTTTCATCAGTGCACAGGACCTTCTTCCAAAATGAAACTGGCTTGTCCAAATGTGCTTTTGCATACCTCAGGTGACTCTGTTTGTGGTGTGCATGCAGAAATGGCTTCTTTTGCATCACTCTCCCATACAGCTTCTCCTTGTGCAGTGTGCGCTGTATTGTTGACCGTTGCACAGTGACACCATCTGCAGCAAGATGGTGCTGCAGGTCTTTGGTGAGAACAGGTGAGAACAGTCAAGAACAATCCACAGACCACCTCCATTCTTCTTCTCTGCCTTTCTGATATTTTTTTGGCCTGCCACTTCTGGCCTTTACAAGAACTGTCCCTGTGGTCTTCCATTTCCTTACTATGTTCCTCACAGTGGAAACTGACAGGTTAAATCTCTGAGACAACTTTCTGTATCCTTCCCCTGAACAACTATGTTGAACAATCTTTTTTTTCAGATCATTTGAGAGCTGTTTTGAGGAGCCCATGATGCCACTCCTCAGAGAAGATGCAACTAGGAGAACAACTTGCAAGTGGACACCTGAAATAGCTTTTCTCATGATTGGATACACCGGGCTATGAAGTACAAAGCTCAATGAGGTTACCAAACCAATTTAGTGCTTCAGTAAGTCATTAAAAAGTAGTTAGGAGTATTCAAATCATGAAAATCAGAAGGGTGCCCATACTTTGGCACCTGTCATATTTTGAAATAATGCATAAATCACATTTTTGGTTATTTCAGGATTTATTGTACTATTACTGTGTCCATCAGTTATTACATATATCACACTGAAATAGCTGATGCAAAAACCCAATTTTAAACCAAATGAGTAAGATTAAGAGGGGTGCCCAAACCTTTTCATATGACTGTATATGCTTCGGGTTGGGCAATAGGGGGAAGGCAGAAACTTTATCCATGGGTTTCTGATAGGTTTGGTTGTTTTTTTCCCTCTAATGGTCGCTACCTTCGCCTACATTAACCCAGCACATATCAATAGTTCTCATGAACTGCTACAAAGCACAAATTCAGCACCTGGAATAAATGCAAAGGTCTTTTATCTTCTTGATAAGAAGGTAACAAATCACGCTGGACCATGAAACTTGTCACTTGTCCAATGACTTATGGACCTGTGTAAAAGGAGAGATCATGGGAAAAAGGGCAATACTTAAAGTTATAAACGGATATATTATATTATACGCTGCTCAAAAAATAAAGGCAACACTTACACAACACAATGCATTTCCAAGTCAATCACACTTCTGTGAAATCAACCTGTCCAATTATGAAGAAACACTGATTGAATCAATTTCTCCTGCTGTTGTGCAAATGGAGCACAGACAACAGGTAGAAATGATCGGAAATTGGCAAGATTCCCCCCTACCCCCTATAAAAGGAGCAGTTCTGCATGTGGTGACCACAGACCAAAGCAACAGCCAAAAAGAATGAGAACAGAGAAATGGTCACTTTTGCATTTTGTCATTGCTCTCACCCCTAGAGGTAGCATGAAGTGGGGTCTACAACCCACAGAAGTTGCTTAGGCGGTGCAGATCATCCAGGATGGCACATCAATGAGAGCTGTGGTTAAAAGGTTAGGGGGCAGTAAAAATAGAAAAGGTTGGCACTACCTTATAGCACCCTCCTAATCAATGGGATCAATGGATACCGCCAGATTCAGCCTCTAGAAGACGCTCTTATGTCTCCAGGTGTACATTTCACAGTATAGTATTTAGTCAAATCCAGCCACTTAGGGAAACAGACAGCACTCACCGGATGACAGGCAGAACTAAAATTTATTAGACACGGCTAAAACCATATGGACACGGGAACAGGAGGGAGGATGACGGCAAAATGAACAATGGCTGTTTCACGCTACACTGCCCTTCAACAGGTTGAACATACAGAGAGCATACACAAGTTCCTTAAATCAAAAAACAAAGGTTTCTGTCTGCTCAATTTGCGGTTTCTGACAGTTTGAGCAGACACATGGATATTAGTGGTGCTGGATGTCATTTTGCAGGGCTCTGGCACTGTTCCTCCTTACACAAAAGATGAGGTAGCGGTCCTGTTGCTGGGTTGTTGCTCTCCTTCTGCCCCCTCCACGTCTCCTGGTGTACTGGCTGTCTCCTGGTATCTGCTCCATGCTCTGGACACTGTGCGGACAGACACAGCTACCCTTATTGCAACAGCTCTCATTGATGTGCCATCCTGGATGATCTGCACTACCTGAGCAATGTCTGTGGGGGTGAGAGCAATGGCAAAATGCAATAGTGACCAAAATGGGCAGGAAGGATGAGAACAGAGCAATGGTCCATGGTCACCACCTGCAGAACCGCTCCTATATAGTGGTGCGTTGCTAATCACTGATCATTTCTACCTGTTGTCTTCTGTATTTGCACAACAGCAGGAGAAATTGATTCACAATCAGTGTTGCTTCATAACTGGACATGATGACTTCACACAAGTGTGATTGACTTGGAGTTACATTGTGTTATATAAATAAATACTGCTCAAAACAAAGGGAACACTTACATATTTATCAAAGATATATTAAAATGGGCCCAGCGCTATCAAAACCCTTAACAATGGCTATATATTAACGACAAAGTTTTTTCTGATTA
The DNA here is from genome assembly GCA_033576535.1 of Allobates femoralis. NCBI lineage: Eukaryota > Metazoa > Chordata > Amphibia > Anura > Aromobatidae > Allobates > Allobates femoralis. Next base: position 397,247,639 of record JARQOC010000006.1, on the reverse strand, counting down.
ACCATTATTACGGATGTTTATTCAGAATGGTATAGCTAATAAAATCTTGTAAAAATATATATAAAAACAACTAATAATAGGTTTTGCTATTATTTAAAACAACAGTGGTTTGAAAGGCAGTTCAATGCATATTGTTTGGTTAAATGTAGTTCTATGCCTGGACTTTTATAAATGAACACGGTCTTTAGTGGGCTCGTGTCTCCTTTGAGCCTGCTGTGGGGTCCCAAAAAGATATAATACATAGAGATACTAATATACTGTGAGTGACAGCTAACATCTATATTATCATAATACGATACATTTACCTTTGGGTGTCTCTAACTTTTGCTGGTTATTCACATTGGGTAGGTATTCTCTCTTCTACCTGCTGAGGTTTTACATTATGTCAATTTACTATCCATTCTTAGATGGTTTCAGTGGAGATTTTTTTCATATAATATATAAATACCTGTATCAACAATTTCTTACAATTCCTCTTGTTCAGTCTCGTTTTTTTCCTTATATTTCTACAGTTGTTCTAACTCCAACTACAAAATAAATCATTTTTATCAATAACTTGTTCCTATTATTATATTAGTGGTACTTTATGGTTCACACTAATATGTGTAGGTACCTTATGTATTCAGCAGAGTATCCGGGTCCTTTTCCTCTTTGATTGGAGGATTAGGTGTCTTGGTTCTGCGGGATGTAAATCTAGGGTTTGTGCCTCTCTTATTGTAAGTAATACCTCAAATTAAACAGAGAAATCTATATACTATTAACGTAGAAATAATTATTACATGGTTACGGTCTAGTGCTTCTCTCAATTTTGTGGTGTGCTGTGTGTTCTAACCCCTAGAATTGGTTGTCTGTATATCTCGGTTTTCTCAATTGTTACCACCGTTGCAATTTATGGTGATTATATAGTGTACTTAATCTAATAATTATTCTGTCCTTTTGCTTCTAATAGTGCTTTCACCTTAACGGTGTTGAGTGTTAATAATCTCTATACCTGGTTATTTTTTAAAAATTGTGCCCACTTATTTCTCTTTTAATGTTTATATTCTCCTCTTACTATTACACTTGTGACACAATGATACCTGTAATAAATATTCCAGAAAACTCGTTTATTCTATATTGATATATTTACCCTATCGGCCCAGTATAACTTTGTCTTCTCCTCGAGTCCTAAAAAGTAGGAGGAGGCGGTAAGAAAAAGCAACTATGTCCTAACACCATGTTTCTCTTTCCCTCCTTCCTCCGGCGTCCTCCCTCCTCGATGTGAGCGGTACGCTCCACACGCTTGTTTGAGCTTCCGCTTCCTCGTCCGTCACCGCGACATATCAGGGTGGGCGGAGTTTTAGGTGGAGTCAGCCGTACACATCACTAACCTAGTCACCGCGACGTGTCGTGGGTGATGTTTTGGATAGAGTCAGGCGGAGTCAGCAATTTTCGGCTTAGATCTGGATCTATTGGGTTAGATTCACTGTTTCACTATCCACTAATGCAGAGATCCCCAAATCCAGGCCTCAAGGGCCACCAACAGTGCAGGTTTTCAGGATTACCTTAGTATTGCACAGGGCTTGTGATCATCTGCACAGGTAATGATTCCATTAGCACCTGTGCAATACTAAGGAAATCCTGAAAACCTGCACTGTTGGCGGCCCTTGAGGCCTGTAGTTGGGGACCTCTGCACTAATGCATTTGAAGGGCAAGCGTCCCTCTGACAGCCGCGGACTGGATCAGCACACAGGACTAGAGGGCTATTATTCCCTCCGGTCCATTGTGCAGTGCACCCAGCTGCAGCCGCCAACAAGTCAGGGCCGTGGTCCTGACCTATCAGCAACGGGAACTGCGTGCGGCTGCACACCGGACCAGAGGGCATATTAGCCCCCCAGTCCTGTGTGCTGATCTGGTCCGCGGCTGTCTGGGTCCTCCCAGACAGCCCTGGACCGGATCACGCCGCAGTGTAAAGCCGGCCTAATAGTGCTATTCAGGGCCGGGACGATAGCTAGGCGACCCTAGGTGATCGCCTAGGGCGCCATCTTGTGGAGGGCGCATTGCCCGCCCCTTGGGGGGACCCCGCACCCCCTGGAGGGCCCCGTGCTGGCCACCGGCGGCGGCGCCGGCCAGAGAGGAGGGAGGACGGGACTTCCTGTCCTGCAGCTCTGCCCGGTGCCCGCCCCTCCTCTTTACAGCAGACGCACGGTGACGGCGGCCGCGGTGAGTGTTCAAAGGCGCGCGCCTCCCCCCCGGCCCCCGCATACTGGGCCCTGTATACCACCCACTGGGCCCTGTATACACCACCCCTGGGGCTGCTGTATTAACCCTGGGGTCTGTATATACCACTGGGGAGGCTGCTGTATACCACACTGCTGGGGTCTGTATACCTGTGCTGGGGTCCACCCTCGGCTTATACACGAGTCAATAGGTTTTCCCAGGTTTTGGGGGCAAAAGTAGGGGGGTCGGCTTATACACGAGTATATATGGGTAGTAATCCTACAATGTCTGCTGGACATGGTATGAGGAGGTTTATGGCTCAGTCAGTACACACTCCATACTTCTTGTTATTAACCAGTTAATGCTCTCTTGTCCACCGCACTGCAGTGTCGAAAGAGGACAACAGCGAGACAAGCAGCAACATGGCATCAGAGAGCCCCTGAGCTCGAAATAGAAGATCCTCAGATCCCGGTATTGTGACATAATATTAAGAATACTTTTTGCATTTATATTACACTATGAACTCCACAGCACTTTACATACATCATCAACACTGTCCCCATTGGGGCTCACAATGTAAACAACCTATCAGTATGTCTCTGTAGTGTGGTTGGACGAACCTTTTATAGGTCCCCGTTAAATTAAATTTACTTTCAAAGTATGCTGACATTTTTATTCCCAGATATATTTTTGGGGGGGGGGGGGGCGCCGTTTGCCTTACCTGCCTAGGGCACCAAAATGCCTTGTCCCGGCACTGGTGCTATTATATTAACTGTGTTAAGTGTTAATAATCTGTATACCTGGTTATTTTTTTAAAAATTGTGCCCACTTATTTCTCTTTTAATGTCTATATTCCTTTCTGTGTACGTGCTCAAATATATTGCTCAATACCTCTCCTCTTAAGAAAAAAAAAATCAATCTGCGTTCACACACAATTACGACGGACGAATGGTCAGTTTTACAAAAGGGTTTGAAATACCGCTCCATCTAATGGATGAACAACTGTAGAAATATAAAGAAAAAACGAGACCAAACAAGAGGAATTATATGAAAAAATCTCCACTGAAACCATCTAATATATAAATACTGTATCAACAATTTCTTACAAGAATGGATCACAGCGGGGAGCGACACAGATGTATGCACCGGTCTTGTGATCGGTGGCATGCTGAAGAGTTTATTTCAGCTTTATGAATGCATGTTCACTGTCCCGAGGAATCAAATGGTTGTAGGAGCAGAGTGTAATCTTGATGTTCTCTGAGGAAGGAGCTCGGTACGTGGCTCCAAAACGCGTTGGAAATAAACCTTTATCACCAGTACTCAGATGTCCAGTGTCGTTGGTGTATTTACCTCCCTGGTAGCAGCGCAGACAATAAGGAGAAAAAAAGAGGCATTCAAAGAAAAAAAACACGGTCCCTACAGTCAAACATGGCGGAGGTTCCCTGCTGTTTTGGGGTTGCTTTGGTGCCTCTGGCACTGGACTGCTTGACCGTGTGCATGGCATTATGAAGTCTGAAGACTACCAACAAATTTTGCAGCATAATGTAGGGCCCAGTGTGAGAAAGCTGGGTCTCCCTCAGAGGTCATGGGTCTTCCAGCAGGACAATGACCCAAAACACACTTCAAAAAGGACTAGAAAATGGTTTGAGAGAAAGCACTGGAGACTTCTATGGGATTCAGGTCTAGACTCATTGCTGGCCACCTTAGAACACCTGTGGAGAGATCTAAAAATGGTAGTTTGGAGAAGGCAGCCTTCAAATATCAGGGACCTGGAGCAGTTTGCCAAAGAAGAATAGTCTAAAATTCCAGCAGAGCATTGTAAGAAACTCATTGATGGTTACCGGAAGCGGTTGATTGCAGTTATTTTGGCTAAAGGTTGTGCAAGCAAGTATTAGGCTGAGGGTGCCAATACTTTTGTCTGCCCCATTTTTGGAGTTTTGTGTGAAATGATCAATGTTTTGCTTTTTGCTTCATTCTCTTTTGTGTTTTTTCATTGAAGACAAATTAAATAAAGATAATAATACCAAAGAATTTGTGATTGCAATCATTTTCAGGAAGAAAGGAGTATTATCTGACAGAATTGCAGGGGTGTCAATACTTTTGATCAACACTGTATGTACACAGTGACTCTACCAGCAGAATAGTGAGTGCAGCTCTGCAGCATAATGCAGGATGTAACTCAGGATAAGTAATGAATACTGTGACTGCGCCAACAGTCATGTTCGGCTTGGAACAAGGATAAAATGGAATAATCCGGCACGTCCAGGTGTATTAAAAAGATTTCTTCTTATTGAGACATCTTTAAAGAGGTGACACTGTTACTTTTTTTTTAAAGATGTCTCAATAAAGAAGAAATCTTTTTAATACACCTGGACGTGCCGGATTATTCCATTTCATCCTTGTTCCATCCAAGCTGAATGCATGAACCTCAGAGGAATCGCGCACTAAAAAGTTAATGCACCCACAGGTGCCTGCGGATGGTAAAACCAAGCACAGATATTCCAGGCATGGTGAGCGCTTACATTTTTTTCTTATTCCCCAACAGTCATGTTCCTCAAACCATTCCTGACCAATTTCTGCATTAGGGCAGTTGCATTACAGATTAAAAGAGGACACTGTCATTGCAGATTGGTGGGCCATGAAGGGCTGTACTTAGTTTTTAGCATTCATGTGGAATATACTTTGATGTGTACAAACCGAGGTTTCCCAGCAGATTTTTGTTCAGGGCATCATTCTACCTGCTCCATCTGGCCACCTTCTCATGGTGCCCCTGTTACCAAACCTTCCCCACCAAGCCACCAACCTCATGACAAAGAAAATGTAATTCATCAAACCAGAGATCTTTCATTGCTCCAAGGATCAGTTCTGAAGCCAACTTGCCACATTAGGGCACTTTCAGCAGTGGAGGCAAGTCAGCATGGGCCCTCCATCTGCAGCTGGCCACCATAGCCAACTTTACTCTTTCAGCAGATTGTGCTACCATCTCTTATCCCATGAAAAGCTAAGTCAGCCAGCCATCTCTCACCCCGAGCGCAAATGAGCCTTGAGCACCCATTACTCTTGTTGCTGGTCACTTTGTAGATATTCTGACCCAGTAGTTTAATCATCACATTTCGGTCATAATGGTCACCCCGTTCTAATGTTTCCTGCTTCTAACACACCAACTTGAAGAACGTATTGGTTTTTAAGTGCTTTTTCACATTACAGATTTGCACAAATCACCCTGCAGCACCTGCCCCCCCCCCCCCCTCCGACTGAGAAAATACACATCAACATGATAGACAATCACTCCAACAGTTTAATGGGGAAATAAACAGGATGATAAAAGAAGAGTCTCCGAGAATGAACCCACCGATATAACCGGGAGCATTAGACATGCACTCCACAGGGCATAGGGGGCGCTACTCCCACTACGCACTGAGGATTTCCTCATCATACATGGAACATACAGCAGCAGCTTTCCCAATAAAATAGACTTGTTACCCCCCCAATACTTACAGTCTTATAAATTACAAATATACAGACATCTCATCACCACCTTTACGGGTCAGAAATCGGAGTCACAACTTTTTTGGTTTATGATTTGCAGCCACAAAGAGCAGATGTGAAAATGACAGCAAGATGGAATAAAGAAGTGATGACTTTCCGAGTCTGTGGCCATCGTGCTTAGTCACCATAAATAATAATATAATTCTTCTATGATCCCATATTTACAATGTGTCCAAACCGTCACAAGATTCTAGAGTCTAATGTTAGTGGCCGATAAGAGGGCGGCAGTATGCGATGCCAGGCTGACAGCCACATAGGCATGTCCTCTTTCACATTAGTGCCAAATAGTGAATAAGCCATCAGGCCGGACAATCTGCACTGGAAAAATGATGGTATCACTTGACCCCACAGAATACTGGAGTACAACTGCTTGAAGCTGCATAAAAATGTGATGTTTTTACACAACCTTTGAGGAATCTTTGCGTTGATGATAGAGGTGACAAAACCATCAGATTATTACACTTTGTCACAAATTACAACAGAAATGTGCTCAAATCATTGCAGTGGTGCCCGGCCGCTGAACGATGAGCCAAATCCACTAAGAGGCAAGTGCACATTTTATTGCCAGCTTTGTTAAATTGGGGCATTTGTTTAATTCAACACCATTCAGGGTGATTCAAGGATTATAGCACTCTGGTAATATAAAATATTCTTTTTGTTTAAAGGGTCTGTCCGGTGAAATAATTCAGAGATATGACAACTCCCCCTGTTAAAAAATAGACAGACCCTGCACAGGTGTGAACAGGACTAAGGAAAAATAGATTTTCATCCTACTGATGTAAACAGGAGGCATAGATTCAGAAAATCAAAGAGAATGGAGTTGGTGCAAATCGATTTGTCAGATGTAGTCCAGCGGCCACGTCAGTTATCTGTGGTCGCTGAATGGGAGAATCTCACAGCATAAATGACACAATTCAGAACGTTTATTACTACAGTATGTAATCACTTCTCCATCCCTGGTGGGTCTAACCTCTGGGAACCCACTGATCAGGAGACTGAAGTGGCCACAGCATTACTTCCCTTACAGTTTTTCCCCCATGGACAGGGTGGTTCTTTTCAAGCAAATAGGGGCAGCTGAGGCTTTTTGCAAAGTTGGATGGCCACTGTGATTGGAAAATCGCACTGCCACCCTTCCATTCTGAAGATCCAGAGGTCAAAAGGTTGGGACCCCCCAATGGTCACTTTGAACATTAGAAATGCACCTTCAATGGGAATCTGTCAGGTAAGCCTTAGGCCCAGTTTACACACACAGAGTGTGCAGAGATTGTTCGCAGATCTCTGGTTGCAGTGAAATCATGGACACATTGTACATTTGTGCACAGCCACAAAATGCGCAATGTGTCCATGATTTCACTGCAACCAGAGATCTGTGACCAATATCTGCACAATTATCTGTGTGTGTAACGAGGCCTTTAGAGATGGATGTCTGCTAATGATTTTGGAAGTCACTGTTTTTGCAACTTGTACAAGTACAAAACTCTCAGGCAATGGCCAAATAGGGAGGGGTACAGGTGTATTAATCACATCTACACCATCCGACCCATGGAGCACTAGAAGATTCAGAGCAGGGCAGCCACCAGCACCTCTGGAGATCACTACAATTACGACTTCCATACTGTCTGATGTGCTCGCACTTTCTAGTATCGTTTTAGTGTCGGCAGCCATATTGTGAGCCTAAAGGCCATGACACAACATCCCTGGGATCCTCCATTCCAGTCCTAGGTGCAGAGTCTCCACTAACATTAAATCACATAATGGTAAAGAGATTCCAAAGATCATTGCTACATCAGAAAAACAAACCTTCCCAGGAAAGTAAATCAGATTAAATCCCCTCATTACTAGCCCTCCCTACAGGTCAGGCCACGTACTGCACCTACAAAATCAATGAAATCTTTCCATCTGTTCTAGAAGTCAGATAATCAATATTAGCGTTCTTTTCTAATTGTAGCCCTCCATCAATGCTTTGGTCCATAATCCATTGTGTGAAAGCCTTGGTAATGATCGGAAATCACAGCAGCCAGACTTTGGATTTTTCTAGTAGATCCTTCAGTGTTAAAAATGACTTCAGCTCCTCGGCAGAATTTTTTTTTTTTTTTCGATGAACACGTGGGAAGGCGTGAGGGGGAAAAAATAACCCTCCGAAATCACAGGAAAGTCTGAACCGAACAGTCCCAACTAACAGAAAGGACAGAATGTGACTTAAGACTTTACACCAATGAGCACAACAATTAGAACAATCACAAGGACAAACAGAATTAATATGGCGAGCATCTTGCGGTTCTTTTTCTGGTACTGCTCCGCCTGAAAAACAAGACGGCGACATGGGATGAAGGGAAATACAACAAAATGCATTTAAGAAAAATACCTGTTCCTCACTGGGGAGGGGTCTTATTCCTTTCCTGCTCAGTTAGTGGTGCAGATCGCATGTAGTCACTGACATAGTACAGGACACAGATGGCACGAGCTGTTCTGGCCCGCAGGGCTGTGTGGAGTCGGGAGTCTGTATCCATTTTGGTGGAGTTGGTTACAAGGAAACGGAGGAGTTGGGTTGGAGATAGGGGTTTCACTTACTGACACCACAGCCCTGGTTGTGGAGTCATAGCAGAATATTATAAAGCCAATATCCAGCTGTAAAGACCATAATCTGAGATAGCTCCAACCACAGTCAATGGTGATGATAGTACTAAGTGCTATGAGTGCCACCAGTCTCACCAGGTCTAGTCTTACTAAGCCCTGCTTGACTTGAAATCTGAATTAATAAACACTTATATATATACAAAAACTGCATGAATGAAAGATATAACCCTCCTATAACTATGTTGACAGAGAATTATACAGTTTATGGCTCTGCAATTGCTGGGGTTTTAGTGACTGAAGACCCGTAATGTACATAATACTGAATGACTAATGTAAATAATGAAAACACCTGTAAAAACAGCAACCACTAATCATTGGGAACCATATATACTGAAGACAGAGTTTTTTGCTATACTATCCACTGCCTTTCTATTCTGCACAGACTTGTCAAGCGTGAAACATGCAAAACACAATGGAAAAAGAGCAAAAGGGGGAAAATATAGGTCACAGCTCATCAGAATACTGCAAGGGTGAGCATGGGGGGGGGGGGGGGGGGGGGGGGGGAAGACACTCATATGGACTGTGGCACTCACCTTCTGCAAATGCTTTTAACCCCTCCTCGGTTTTAACACAGGACTGCTCAACATTGTAGTCAATCCTGTCAAGAACTGTTCCCTGTAACAAAACAAGAACATGTTTAGAAGAACGGTGATGACAGGGGTATCGGCCCCACGCAGAACAGAGTGAAGGATAACATTTGGTTCTACATCATTCATTTGATACATACTTTGATCTGATGTGTATGGGGATTGCCAGGTACCTGTTCCACCACCATGGTCGCCAGCTCCCTGAAGACTTCATTCAGGTCAGAGATGGACTGTACAATCTGCCGGATCTCCCGTTCCCGCTCCTCCACTATTAGTGTATTCTGCTGCACTAGAACCAGCTGGTCATCTGTGAACGCCTGGGCATCAAACAGAAGACATGTCACATCGGGGGGAAAGACACCTGCATAGATCAGCTCTACCTAGGGCCTGTATGTTCACCTATACACCTATAACTGGTTTTCTAAATGAGTGCCGTAGCGAAATTTAGATTATATATAAACCCATAAAAATTTAAATGAAAGATACAATCCCTTTAAATGTAAAATAGTGTGTCAGGTAATTCATGGTGTCCCCAAGCTTCTTCCAGTCACTCATCTATAATATTATATGAGGAGACCTGTCAATGGAGTAGAGTAAGGAGGGAGAAGCCAAGATGATCGCTCTCCCCGTTCTTGGCAACTTGTCGGCAGTCGATCACAAAAAAAATTCAAAGTAAAATCATTATGTAGCCAATAAACAAACTTGGGGCGATGACTAGACACTTGCAAGTGGTGTCCAGTCATTTATTAAATCTAACACCGCTATCCTTGTAGGTTTAAGAAATAAAATAGATTTGTTTATTCTGACAAAGTGGATCTGTCACTAGCTGATACATTACATCAGATTTTCTCAAGGATTTTAACGGTTTGTGAAGCAATGAATTAAAGATTCACATTTTTTCTTAGTTGAATACATTATTACATGGATCTTTAAGACCTGATTTGTCTGATGTACTTGTGAATCCATGTCAGAATAGCTGTATAATCCTGATCCAAACTTGAGTCCATCTAGGTCTGGAATCAAGATGGTCATTTTAATGAGGGTTGCACACTTTAAGGATTTCAAAGCCCTTCTATGTGGATTTTCAAAGTAACTACATCAGCAGCATCAGATCTGAGATCTATTTAACTATACACAGTGTTCCAAATTATTATGCAAATTGGTTTTACGTGTCATAGGTTTGTTTTTTTCAAACCCATTGATGGTATTGTGTCTCGGTACAGTTACACGTCGCAACATTGCATGCAATTTCACTGGCAATTTGCTGGTTGCAGTGAAATCATGGACACATTGTTCTATTTTGTTGTGGTGTACAAAATGGAACAATGTGTCCATGATTTCACTGCAACCAGCAAATTGCCAGTGAAATTGCATGCAGTATTGCGACATGTAACGGTACCCTCAGGGTTCTTTGAATCACTGAAATCAATCTCAGATATCTGTGATAATTAATTTAGCAAGTGAGCCCAATAAAAGGAAAACTGGATGTTCCACAATATTGAGCAGGCCACAGTTTTCAAATAACATGGGAAAGAAAAAGGATGTCTCTGCTCCCGAAAAGCAACAAATAGTGCAATGCCTTGGCCAAGGGATGAAAACATTTGATATTGCACAAAAACTTAAGCGTGATCATTGATTGTGAAGAGATTTGTGGCTGATTCTGAGCACAGACGTGTTGTGCAGATAAAGGCAGAATGAGGAAGGTTTCTGTCAGGCAAGTTCATCAGATTAAGAGAGCAACTGCTACAAAGGCCTTACAAACCAGCAAACAGATATTTGAAGCTGCTGGTGCCTCTGGAGTCCCTCGAACCTCAAGGTGTAGGATCCTTCAAAGGGACTTGCTCTGGTGCATATAACCTACTATTTGGCCAAGGTTCCCTAAACAGTGCTCACAAGCAGAAACAGTTGCAGTGGGCCAAGACATACAGGGGTTGGACAAAATAATGGAAACACCTAATGTTTTGGCATCATAATCTTCAAACATGTTATAAACATGAAAACCGTGACATCTGTTAATGTTTTGTAGTTGATTATTTGTGTTAAGTGATATGTGTATGTAAATTAACTGTTTGTTTTGCCGAATTGTAAGAACATTGATGAGAACCTGATACCAATGGCAGACCTTTTGAATTTTCAAAAAGGCAAATTGTTGGTGCTCGTATGGCAGGCGCTAGTGTAACAGAACGTGCCCGAATGCTTGGGGTGTCAAGAGGTACTGTCTCCAAAGAAATGACTGCGTTTATAAGAGAAGGAAAAACATCCGCAGCAAAGCACAAGTCCGGCCGAAAGTCGAAGTTGACTGAGAGAGAACGTCGGACTCTAAAGTGAATTGTGAGAGAGGATCGCAAGACCACGGCTCTGAAAATCACTGCTGAGCTCAATGAACACCTACAGAACCCAGTTTACACGAAAACTGTTTGTCGGGAGCTGCACAAATCTGGATTCCACGGAAGAGCTGCAATTAGAAAACTGCAGCTCTCAATGACAAATGTTTCCAAGCGTTTAGAGTGGTGTAGAAACCTCCAGAATTGGTCCCTCGAGCAGTGGAAACATGTGATGTTCTCAGGTGAATTATCGTTTACCCCATTTTCCGACCGAGTGTATGTTTGGAGACAGCCGAAAGAAGCATTCCATCCAGACTGCCTTCTCCCTACCGTAAAACATGGCGGAGGTTCTGTGATGATCTGAGGTGCTATTTTGTGGAGATCTGCCGGGTAAATGATATCACCTTGTATGAATCCATACGTCAGAGAATTGAGGCAGTAGTCGCCGAAAAAGGTGGACCTACACCATATTAAACTAACTTTTGTTGATATTTCCAGGTGTTTCCATTATTTTGTCCAACCCCTGTACATGACGACTAATTTTCAAACAGTCTTGTTTACTGATGAGTGCGAGCAACCTGGATTGTCCAGATGGATGGAATACTGGATGGTTGGTGGATGGCCACCATGTTCCAACAAGGCTGTGACGCAAACAAGGAGGTGGAGGAGTCATGTTTTGGGCCGGAATCATGGGGAAACAGCTGGTAGGCCCCTTTAAGGTTCCTGAAGGTGTAAAAAATGACCTCTGCAAAGTATATAGAGTTTATGACTGAGAACTTTCTTCCATGGTACAAACAGCAAAAACGTGTCTTCAGGAGCAAAATCATCTTCATGCATGTCAATGCACCATCTCATGCTACAAAGAATACCTCTGTGTCATTGGCTGCTATGGGCATAAAAGGAGATAAACTCATGGTGTGGCCACCATCTTCCCCTGACCTCAACCCTATAGAGAACCTTAGGAGTATAATCAAGCAAAAGATCTATGAGGGTGGAAGGCAGTTCACATCAAAACAGCAGCTCTGGGAGGCTATTCTGACCTCATGCAAAGAAATACAAGCAGAAACTCTCCAGAAACTCACAAGCTCAATGGATGCAAGAATTGTGAAGGTGATATCAAAGTAGGGTTCCTATGTTAACATGTAACTTGGCCTGTTAGGATGTTTTGGAGTTAAATAGCTTTTTATTTCAGTGAATGTGACCTTTTAATGTTGCAAATTCCAACAAATGAGCATTTTCAGTTCTTTCAAACATATCAAATGTTTACAAACTCTACTGTGCGTAATAATTTGGAACAGTGCTTTTAGAGTTTTTTTAATTCTGAAGATTATACTGTTATCATTGGGAGGTTTCTTCAATAAAATTCGATGTATACTCTAACAGGTGATGACTTTTATTACACTGTCATTTACACCGACCATTTAGGAAAATCAGAGAAAAAGAACATTTACATAATATTATGGAACATGGAGTATATATAGTTTGCCTGTGAAATCTGGCAATAGTTCCTCTTTAAACAGCCCACAATAATAATATGGTTCCACACGTGACACAGGATGGCTCTTACCCTATCATATAACATATTGTCCTCTCCATCGTCCATGAGGGGAACAGAAGTGTCAAAGAAATGCTTCGATCTTTCTTCCCGATTCTTCATTCCTGCAGAGGAAATGGAGGTTAATCTGGAATCACGCTGATACCAACAATCTGACACTACATGAGGCTCAGATCCTCACTTTTGAGATAATCAGACTGGGCATGTCTGAAGTTAGTGGAGAGGTCCTGGAGAGACTGTGCCAGCGAGGAGACAATGTTACGTAACACGCGCTCCTCTGCTCGGTGCAGTTCCTCGCTCGGCTCTGTAAGGCCTGCACTGCCCTCTGACACCGGTGGAACATCTACAAGACAACATGCCTGGCGTTATAACTGGAGAACAGAAGAGTATACTCCTGTGGGAGAAATCCTGCACTGTACCTGCGTGACCTCCTGGGTGGTGATCTCGATGGCGTGCTCCTCTTCTGTGCTGTCATCTAATGTAGGTCGGTTTAGGTGCTTGTCATGTAAGCTGGCCAGTTCCTTCATCTTTTGTTTAATACGTGTGACGTCATACTGGATCTGAAGCACAGAGCGCGAGACTGTCAGGGGCTTACATCATACTGGTTATACATGGAACACAACATTGACAGCTGACCAGCTGCTGCTTCTAGTGAGAGCAAAAATTAGATCATTTAAGCGGGTGTTCAAGCTAATTAAAAATCTGCCCATAGACACCAATACTGCAAAAATGAATACCATCCCTGCCTTCCCAGCAATGTGTCCCCAGTTATCCTCACTGGTCTTCAGGTTACACTAGCTGTAGGAAAATATTTACTATACACCTCCATGGTATATGGCAATAGTTAGTTCAGTGGATGGTGTCGGCGGATGTCATGTGCTATGTCAACTATAAAAACACTTGGTGCTCCAACATTATAATGGGTATTTTTATTAAGGCAGTCCAAAAATAAATGATATTTCGTCCCTAATTATTGGTTCTTCATCAGACACAAACTGCTGCAGGAAGAAGAAGCCTCTAAATGGCTCTAGTAGAGCGCACTCTCACAGGGTAGGGTCAAAATGTCATTTAATGTATATACTTCAGTATAAGCCAAGTTTTTCATCAACTTTCTGAGCTGAAAAGTGCCTTCCTCGGCTTATACTCGAGTCAGTCCTATCTGCTGTGGGGGTTGTAGGGACTGGGGCTTGGAAGGGGCTGCAGAGGCAGCAGGAGATCATGTGGGTCCGCTCAGTAGTGTAATGTAATATACACTGCATCCCCCTGTCCATCACCTATCAATGCTGAAGCCGACACCGAGAGGTGGGCAGGCGGAGTGGCACATATTTAATTACATTAAGTATACTCCGCCCCTTCACTGTATATGGCCCTCATGCTGCCACACACAAAATAAATGATTTAGCTTACTTTTCCGTTGCATCCCTGCAGACACCTTAGTGTCCTCCTGTCTTCCTGCTTGTCCCGGCATCTAATCATGTGACTGGCACAGCGATGACATCACGGCTGCGCGAGTCACATGATTAGCTGCTGGCACAAGTAGGAAGACTGGAGGACGCTAAGGTGCCTGCAAGGATGCAACAGAAAGGTAAGTTAAATCGTTGATTATTTTATTGCGTGCGGCAGCATGGGGGCCATATACAGTGATGAGGGGGGCTGGTGCATTTCCCACCCTAGGCTTTTACTTGAGTCAATAATTTTCAAGTTTTTGGTGGTAAAATTAGGGGCCTCGGCTTATACTAGGTATTTTTTTGAACTACTACCTTAATAAAAACATCCATCATACTATTGGAGTGACAAATGTTTTTACAGTTGTTACAGAACCGGTTGGAATCTTACGTGAGCACCATTTTTTTTCAAGATTGCCATATACTTCTTTGAATTCACGCGCACTGTCAGTCACCTGACTTAAGCAGCCAATCCCAGGCATTAGTGGTCAAGTGATGATGGAATGTGATGTCATTGCTTCAGGTCCCATAACAAACCACTGAAGGGGCCTGTGCTGGAACCGCGGGGGTGAAAGCAACATAGTATGGCAGAATTTATTTTTTTGCCACCATCTCTGCTCATGGCAGACTTTGTGTAAAGGCCAGACAAATCCTTTAAAAATAAAAAATAGTTTGGTTTTTAAAAAGGGACGTGATCATTACAAAATGCTGTATTGTTTCAGTTAGGTTTGTTAGCTACATGTATTTTTTTTTTTTTATTATTATTTCTTATCAATCGTTATTAAAAAGTAAATTGGGTAACCTTGCGATTTTTTTTTCACCAGCCACTAGGGATATTTTAGACTAGAAGAGTTTTCAGCAAGTTCCTTATCATCAGAGTAGGATTACAATGACAAGTATCACCTCTACACACAGGATCCACCAATGCAATAGGCGATGTCAGAGCCTCCTGCTCCCCCGCCCTTAACAATGATCTTTGGACATGCTCATTAGAAGCATTGATATAAAACATAGGATCAGAGTCTACTCATTAGATGCATTGATATAAAACATAGGTTCAGAGTCTATTCACTGCAGCTAATGAACATGTGGATTTCCTGAAACACCAGGACTTAAGAGTCTTTAAAAGCTCCAAAGTAGAGGGTGAAAATTGCAACATTTATGTATATTTTTAAAGGGAATCTGTCAGTAGGATCAATCCTCTTGAGCCATCTATGTGAGCATGTAGGGTCATAGGAAGCCAAATAAAATGACACCTTGATATCTTTAATCCGATGCCTTATTCAAGAGAAATCTGTTTTCCTTATAAGCAAATGAGCTCAAAAGATCTTTGAAGGCAGATTATTCCATTTTAGTGATGGTTTTCAGCTCATTTGCATGAGAATATTGGGATTTCTTGGGAATGATCGCAGATATCAAGGTATCTTTTTTTTCTGCTTCCTATGGCCTACGGTATATAGCCATGTAGAGGCTTAGGAGGGTTGATCCCATTGACAGATTCCTTTTAATGCAAATATAAATAATATAAATTTAATACAAAACTAAGACAATAGGTCATTTTCTGATTATCGCTTCCCTTGTATGTTACAGATCCCAGTAATGTAGTAGTGCTGTCATCATCGCCCTTTGTCATCCACGTCTCCTTGGGTTCAGGAGTCCCCTTGCCCTAGATAGAGATCTACCGGGAACTACTCAACTACCAAGGAAAGCTGGGTGACAACCTCGTCATGTCATACTGGTAGTCAGCCTGCCTAATTACAATCATATTATATTGGAGAACAGCAGAATTCAGGTTCTAAATTAGGTGGAAATTGGACTTGGGACCATCCCAGATAAGTAATAATGATTTTTTGGCTTCATTATACATGACTCCTTGAACAATAAGTGATCATTTTTGTATCTTACCTCTTGTACTCCATCCACCCATTTTGGAGAAAGTCGTCTGGTGACTCCGATGGCGGCTTCTGGGTCCAGACTGATGTCCGACACCAAGGCCATACGATCATCTGCCAACTAATAAAAGAAGAGGATATTGTATGGAGCGTAATGAAGTGAAACAAGTTTGACAGCAGCTTTCTAATGTAGGTCACGTCCATAATGACAGCTAAAAACTGTAAATCTAATATACCCTGGCTAATCAACTTGTCTTACCCCTAAATAACTGGAAGCCAAGATAGGAATAGAAGTCTAGTTATTTTACTAAGTAGAGAAGACATTTACAAGTCCAATGTTTTTCTCCAATGCATCAAAAATTAAAAAAATGATACAAATCTACATAGTGAGGAGTAAAATTCTACCGTTTTGTGTATATGGGTCCAAGGCAGAACTATGCATCTATATAGTTACAGATTATAAACAAACTCTAAGATTGAATCAAATATCAATTACTATGGAAAGTCACACATCCAAAATACAATTAGGGTTAGGTGGGGGAGACCGTACCTCATCGAGCTCCTGGATGGGCATTCAGAGGGCGCAGGCAGGGGGACAAGAAAGAGACAGAACACAGATCATCAGAGCCGATTTATGGCGACCACCGACAATAATGATTATTGTACAGACACAGAAATATTTGATCTTCCATGCAGAATGATTACAGAAAGTTTCACCTAATTTCTGGTAGCAGATTGAAGCCGAGCAACAATTCCCAGTCCACAGGAGTGGACACCCATCCTACCTCGGTCCTGAATGGCACACTGACAAGGCTGTGCCCATAACTTACATAGCATCACCACCATAAATACACATCATGGGCCGCTTCAAACACACTAAGGTCTATTTCCCCAGAGGACAGGTAACCTATCAGTGTATTTTGTCCCTGTTAAGATTTGGGCTCCTAATCTGATGTAGAGAACATTTGCCTTGCAGGAATCTGGTAAAGTGCCCTCCCCTCCTGCCATATAGGATATCACACAGCCTGTCTATAAACTGATTACACAAAGAAGAGACAAATGAAGACTTATGTCCACACGACAGGTGAAAAATGGATGATCACTAGGGGAGATGGGGGACACCTGGAAATCTTATTGATCACAAGACTGGGGGTCCTGAAGTCCCTGTATAACAGGACAGGTAGTGCACATCTGCACCCACAGAGCCATCGATCACAAGACTGGGGCTCCTGAAGTCCCTGTGTAACTGGACAGGTAGTGCACATGTGCACCCACAGCGCCAAAGATCACAAGTCTGGGGCTCCTGAAGTCCCTGTGTAACTGGACAGGTAGTGCACATGTGCACCCACAGCGCCAAAGATCACAAGTCTGGGCTCCTGAAGTCCCTGTGTAACTGGACAGGTAGTGCACATGTGCACCCACAGCGCCAAAGATCACAAGTCTGGGGCTCCTGAAGTCCCTGTGTAACTGGACAGGTAGTGCACATGTGCACCCACAGCGCCAAAGATCACAAGTCTGGGGCTCCTGAAGTCCCTGTATAACTGGACAGGTACTGGACATCTGCACCCACAGCACCATAGATCACAAGTCTGGGGTTGCTGAAGTCCATGTATAACAGGACAGGTAGTGCACATCTGCACCCACAGAGCCATAGATCACAAGACTGGGGTTCCTGAAGTCCCTGTATAACAGGACAGGGACTGCACATGTGCACCCACAGCACCATAGATCACAAGACTGGGGGGTTCCTGAAGTCCCTATATAACAGGACAGGGAGTGCACATCTGCACCCACAGAGCCATAGATCACAAGACTGGGGTTCCTGAAGTCCCTGTATAACAGGACAGGGACTGCACATGTGCACCCACAGCACCATAGATCACAAGACTGGGGTTCCTGAAGTCCCTATATAACAGGACAGGGACTGCACATGTGCACCCACAGCACCATAGATCACAAGACTGGGGGGTTCCTGAAGTCCCTGTATAACAGGACAGGGAGTGCACATCTGCACCCACAGAGCCATAGATCACAAGTCTGGGGTTGCTGAAGTCCCTGTATAATAGGACAAGTAGTGCACATGTGCACCCACAGCACCATAGATCACAAGACTGGGGCTCCTGAAGTCCCTGTGTAACTGGACAGGTAGTGCACATGTGCACCCACAGCACCATAGATCACAAGACTGGGGGTCCTGAAGTCCCTGTGTAACTGGACAGGTAGTGCACATGTGCACCCACAGCGACAAAGATCACAAGTCTGGGGCTCCTGAAGTCCCTGTATAACAGGACAGGTAGTGCACATGTGCACCCAAAACACCATAGATCACAAGACTGGGGGCCCTGAAGTCCCTGTGTAACTGGACAGGTAGTGCACATGTGCACCCACAGCACCATAGATCACAAGACTGGGGGCCCTGAAGTCCCTGTGTAACTGGACAGGTAGTGCACATGTGCACCCACAGCGACAAAGATCACAAGTCTGGGGCTCCTGAAGTCCCTGTATAACAGGACAGGTAGTGCACATGTGCACCCAAAACACCATAGATCACAAGACTGGGGGCCCTGAAGTCCCTGTGTAACTGGACAGGTAGTGCACATGTGCACCCACAGCACCATAGATCACAAGACTGGGGGTCCTGAAGTCCCTATATAACAGGACAGGTTAGTGGACATGTGCACCCACAAGACTGGGGGCCCTGAAGTCCCTGTGTTAATGAACAGGTAGTGCACATACAGCACCACAGATCACAAGACTGGGGTTCCTGAAGTCCCTGTGTAACTGAACAGTAAGAGAGAAAGAAAAATGCCAGAGAGAACAACGATAAACCAGATCGGGCGATATTTCACGTTCGTATTTTCATTTTTTCCTCTTCTTCCAGGATGATATAAACTTCAGTATTTTCTTGACAGGATGAATGAGGCTTGTGTTTTGCAGGACAGTATATTTAACCAAGCAATGTATTGGAAAACTGGAAGAAAAGAAAATCTTAAGTGCACTGAAATAAAAAAAAAAAAAAAACACCACATTTCTGCCATTATTTTGGGTCTGTCGTCTTCTTGGTGGTCATCATTCAGTAAAAGTGACCTTGCAACATGATTCCCCAGGTCCGTTCGACTATGATGATGCCAAACTGGCATATTTTTATTATCATTGAAATTCAGAAAAAAAAAATCTGTTTGTGTCACCATTTTCCAAATACTGCAAGGTATCATTTTTCGGCTGACGGACCTGTGTGACGCAGCTATTGTTACTTGATGAGCTGAAGTTTTTATTGACGTCATCTTGGGTTAGATACGTTTCAATCGCTTCCTACTGCATAGCTGATAAACTAATTCTCTCATCGGGGCTTTTTTTCTTGCTTTACGGTGTTTATAGATGACATTAATTTTATATTATGACAAATCTGACCTTTACAGGCACACAACTTAAAGAGGACCTGTCCCCCCCCCCCACATGGATGTGAATCTAAGTGCAGCACTGAATGCAGCATGTATGCTGCATTCAGTCAAGGGGTCCCCCATGTGTGTGAAGCTTGTACCCAGAGATATAAGCTTTTTAAAACTTAGTTAGAAGCCATGGAGGCTGTCCCTGGTGCTTGGAGCCACCTCACTCTACGGCTGCATTTGACGCCCCCTGCGTCTCTGTGTCGCCTTGTTTACAGCCATTGCCGCCTCCCTCCTGCCAGTCAACTCTTCCTCCTCTGTGCCTGTGCCTCCTTGTGATGTGTGACGCAGGCGCAGAGCGAGGTATCGCTTCTTGTGGTCCCGGCCGCTTGTCCCGCCTCATGCTGTGACGTATTCTCAAAGGTGACAGGTCCTTGTTAAATATTTCAATTTCTAAATCTAAAAAAAGTTGGTTGTTTAAAGATTAAGGTGCACAGCTCATTGAGGAAAGGTCACCATTGTAATAATGAGGACAGGTCTGTCAGCAGCTTGTAGAGGACTCCTGTTTGGTAACAGATTTCCCCTACACCTCCCAGTGCAGGGCACACAGGACCCAACACCCTGTGATAATAAATGTGACCAGCCCGGGCTCTGTCCTGAATGAGGATGTGATTAGAGCTGTAGTAGTACCCATCCATGTCTTACATCAGGGCTCTTACACATGGCAGTAGGGGGTCCAGGCTTTCCCGTTTGGCTGAGGACTAAAGAACTATTCCAGTCTTCATTCAGAATTCGGTTGGTTAGTACTGGAAACAGTAATCAAGCTTGTTATCAGATGCCTCTCTAATAGCTAGATGAAGAGTTCCTTTAGTAGTGTGGGGTGATGTAGTTTTTGCTGTACAGCAGGGGTCCCCAACCACCAGGCCACGGACCTGCACCGGGCTGATGGATCCCTGTGCCACCGCAGACCAGCATTACAAAAGTGAAACTGTGGTCTACGTGCGGTGGCTCATAGCCCACTTCCTCGCCCCTCAATGACAAGGCTCTCAACAGATGAGATTCCAGCGAATCAGAAGTGAGCATCCAACGTTATGCAATGACATTACATGCTCGCCTCTGATTGGCTGCTAGCTCATCTGCTGGGAGCCTTGTCACTGAGGGGCAAGGAAGTGGGCTATGAGCCACCGGAGGACCAGTGAGGAAAGAGTGTGAGAGTGTGTGCATGTATGAGTGTGTGTTATCAGGGGCTGAATGATGGGGTTATTAGGGGTGCAACAAGGGAATGATGGGGTAGGTTATTGGAACTGCAACAACAAAATGATGGGGTTATTGGGGGCTGCTGCAAGGTGGTGATAGGGACTGCAAGGGGATATTATGGGCTGCAAGGGAACGATGGGGATATTATGGGCTGCAAGGGAATGATGGGGATATTATGGGCTGCAAGGGTATGGATGGTGGCTGCAAGGGGATGACAGGGGTACCATATTGGGGGCTGCAAGAGAATGGAAAAATAAGACATAGCGCATTTTTTTGGGAAACTGTATGAAATTCCACCTTCTCCATAGCCCCACCCCATGATCAAAGCCGTGCCCCTGTGCAACACCATCCTGCCGGGCCCCGGAAAAGTGGTCTTGTATGGAGGCAGGCCCTTGTGCTGCAGCCACCTCGTAACACAGGGCCATTACACACCCCCTGTGTCTCTGTGCTGCCCATATCCTCGAGCCACTCTTCACGTCCTTGTGCAGAGCGAGATATTGCTTATCGCCGCCCCCAGCCGCCTGTCCCGCCTCCTGCTGTGACATCGGAGCCTTTCCCCACCCTCCTCCATAGCATAACACGGAGCAGGGCAGGACAGGCGGCGATAAGAAATATCTCACTCTGCACAAGGACGCGCAGAGCAAGGATTTCATGAGTGGCACGAGGACATGGGCAGCACAGAGACACAGGGGGTGTGTAATGGCCCTGTGTTACGAGGTGGCTGCAGCACAAGGCCCGCCTCCATGGATTTTTACTGTACGTTTTTATAAGCCTATATCTTGGGGTAGCAGCCCCACAGAGCCATGGGGGACCCCTTGCCTGAATGCAGCAGACATGCTGCATTCAGTGCTGCCCTTAGATTCTAATCCATGGGGGTGGGAGTGACAGGTCCTCTTTAAAGCTGCAGAAGTGAGTGCAGCTCTATAATGAAGGATGTAACTCAGGGTAAATATGGAATAAGTGATGTAATGTATGTACACAGTGACACAATAAAAAGAATAGTGAGTGCAGCTCTGGAGTATAATACAGGATGCAACTCAGGATCAGTACAGGATAAGTAATGTGTGTACACAGTGACTGCACCAGCAGAATAGTGAGCGCAGCTCTGAAGTATAATACTGGATGTAACTCAGGATCAGTACAGGCCAAGTACTGTATATACAGTGACTTAACACACTGTCAGTGAGCTTGCTCTGATGGGAGAAGTTATAATTCATCTTCCGTATTCGGAGCTCATCTCAATTGGTTTATGACTACACAGTTCAGCTCAGCTTTCAGGTCTTGAAAAATCATCTGAGCGGAGCTCAGAAGAAAGGCAATAAGAGCTCGGACACACTCATCCAAGTTTGCCGGACGAGACTCGGAACAGGCTGGAGCAGTGACCCTGAACGGCCTCTCCCTCTCTGGACAGGGAATGCGATGCTGCACAGAAACACAAGCAGCTATCATTCCCTGTCCAGAGAGAGGAAGCCGTTCAGGGTCACTGCTCCAGCCTGTTCCGAGTCTCGTCCGGCAAACTCGAATGAGTGCGTCTGAGCCCTCAGAGTTAAAAAACGCTCCCTTCAGAACGAGCTCACTGATCGATCCTCAGAGAACTCATCCCGGGGCCAGCAATACACATTGCAACACAGAAAAGAAGCCAAACAGAGCAGGATGTGCAATGAAACCCAATGACAAAAATGATTTTTATTAAACAATGTAGACTTAGTGACACCTATTGGTCTAAAGCAGAAAAACGGCTACTGATCTAAACGTCACTAGTAAATATTGGGGTCGAACCTGCTCTATAATGCTATAAACTCTACAGTTCTGAAATAGCACAGCAGTGTAATAATACCTCAGAGCAGACAGCAAAACGGAGCAAGAAACAGAAATGTACGAGTCAGTATATGTCATATGTGTGCAGCCATCTGTCACCTACACCAGGCCTCAGACCAGAACACGTCAGCAGCAGAAGGAAAACAAAGGGAAAAAGCCACAAAGGCAAGAGACTGAACACACGGGCAACAAACATGACACCCGGGGAAGCCTGTAACTAGACCTGCCCGGCACCAACAGCCCCAGGAGAAAGGGAGGGATTATATATGCCATCTTGAAGAAACAGGTGATACATACAGTGATGTGCAAAAGTCTTAGGCAAGCTTAAAAATAATGCAAGTGTTAGGCTACATTCAGACTGTGCGCTTTTTGATCCATTTTTTTTTTGCAGTGCACTACAGAAATGGGCCACTCAGATGACAGCCCAACAAAGTCTATGGGTACCGTTACACCAGGTGACGTCGCCCGTGATATCGCCGGTGACATATGGGAGCGTGCATGTTTTCGGCACCCTGTCAGCGTCGCGTGTTTACACGCGGCGATATCTCCAGCGACATCGTCGTGGGGTGTTAACAAACCCCAGCGGCGATCCTGTAACATGGGGGCCTATGGCTCCCATCGCCTGTAACATCGCCAAGTTACATGGGGCGATGTGTACACGTTGCCTGAGAGTGGTCGCCTGGTCTCAGAGCAGTGCTGTGAAACCAGTCGACCACACAGCTGATTTTTCGGCAAATTATCGCCGCTTTACACTGGGTGACTCACCGGCGCTGTCGCCAGCGATAGGCCTCGCCCCTGCGTCGCCTGTGAAATCGTCGGCGATGTCACCTGGTGTAATGGTACCCTATGGGTTTTCATTTTTGCCATTCAGACAGTGCTCTTCTAAAGTGTTCTGTTTTTTCTCTTTAGGAAGTTCCGTTTTGGAAAAATGACATGACAATATGTGTAGCGTTTTCCCATAGCAGCCATTCAAAATGGGGACAAAAATGCATAAAAAAACCGGATCCGTTTTCTTGGGTGCGTTTTTTTGACAGCTCCTGTTTTGCAGCTAAAAACACAGCAGAACAGAAGAGAAAAAAAACGCAGTCTGAATGTAGCCTTAAGAGTTAACATGATCAATTAATACGCTAAGTAAATGAACTAAAGACAAATCTAAATCACATCAATATTTTGTGGGGCTGTCCTTCGCTTAAATTCATCTGGGTACACTTGTACACAATGTATGAAGGAATTCAGGAGTGAGATTGTGCAAACATCTTGGAGAAATAGCCACAGATCTTCTGTCTATGAGGATTGTGCAAATACTTCTGTCTTCATGTAAGCCCAGATCGACTTAATATTAAGATCAGGGCTCTGTGGCCATAACATCACTCCCAGGACTCCTTTTTCTCCTTTACATTGATGATGTTCTTAATGACATTGTCTATATGTTTGGAGACCTTGTCCTGCTCCAGAATAAATTTGGAGCCAATCAGATGCCTCCCTGATGGTACTGTATGATGGATTAGTATCTGCTTGCATTTTTTCAGCACTGACAACATCAAGAAGTGAACAAAGTGGAAGACCATAGACGCTGAGGTCGGCCAAAGACACATCTTGCTTCCTTCCCTTTGAAATGGAAGGATGACAGTGCCATCAGCTCAGAACTGTCAGCAACCAGTGGGACCAAGGCTCATCGATCTACGGTGTGGAGAAGTCTGGCCAGAAGAGGTCTTCATGGATGAACAGTAGCAAAAAGCCATACCCTTTATCATGGAGACAAGACCAAGTGACAACTACAAGGGAAAACATAGGAAAGGGGTAGGAAATGGGCGCAGAAAATTGACAGCAGATGCTCAGTATTGATAGATGAAAATGTGACATATTTGGCTGTAACTGAAAGGAGATTGTTTGTGGGAAGGTTGTAGAATGTACAATAATGAGTGTCTGCAGGAACAGTGAGGCAGGGGGAGGGTTCTGTACTTCAAATGGAGTTTGGGATTTGATCAGGATTATTGGTGTGATCTCAATATTCAAATATACAGGCAAATATTTATCCATCATGTAAATCCATCAGGGAGGCGTCTGACTGGCTCCAAATTTATTCTGCAGCTGAACAATAACCCCAAACATATAGACAATGTCATTAAGAACTATCTAATATATAATCACCAATAATGGTTGTCACAGACTTCCAGGGCTTATGTCAATATTTCAGAATGCACTGCGCTGCCCAGGAAGCAGCGCCATATTAGCACACCCAAGTGATAAGTATGCTAATATGGCGAAAGGCGGCACAAGCTACACATACCCACCAGGCCGCCTCCAAACCCCCTCCACACCTCTCCCGATGCCGCAGACCCCACACACCGTCCGTATTAAACCCCGCACCCCTGCTCAGCCACCCGCACAAGAAGCCCCCCTCTATCGCCCGCACAGCCTCCGCCGCCCACACAGCGCCCGCATCCTCCCCGCCGCTCCGTCCTCTCTGCGCTCTCCTCACCCCTCCCATGCCTGTGTGCGGTGACCGGGGCCGGCGGCTCCATGCTGCAGTCCATCCTGCTGGAACCTCCCCCTGCACATCGTGCCCGACCACAGCCACGGCATGAAGGAGCTGCTCCTGGACTTCTACCAGCTCAGGTGAACTGCACAAGGTGAGGAGAGCCCATGGAGGAGAGGAGGCCATGGAGGAGAGGAGGCAAAGCCTGGGAGGACAGGAAAGGGAGGCCAAAGTGGAGGCCACAGGAGAGGAAAGAGAGGCCCAGGGAATGGAGGCCAGAGAGGACAGAAAGAGGAGAGGAAAGGGAGGCCAGAGAGGAAGAGGCGATACCTAGAGCCTAGAGACGAGAGGATGGGGGAGGCGGATGGAGCTGCTGCAGGTGAGGAGAGGCCAGAGAAGGAGAGGAGGGCAGAGTGGGGGCCACAGGAGAGGACAGAGAGGCTGAGGGAATGAAGGAAAGAGAGGCTGAGGGAATGAAGGAAAGAGAGGCTGAGGGAATGAAGGAAAGAGAGGCTGAGGGAATGAAGGAAAGAGAGGCTGAGGGAATGAAGGAAAGAGAGGCTGAGGGAATGAAGGAAAGAGAGGCTGAGGGAATGAAGGAAAGAGAGGCTGAGGGAATGAAGGAAAGAGAGGCTGAGGGAATGGAAGCCAGAGAAGACAGGAGGAGGAGAGGAAAGGGAGCCCAGAGAGGAGGCGGCCAGGGAAGAGAGGATGGGGGAGGCGGATGAAGCTGCTGCAGGTGAAGAGAGGCCAGAGAAGTAGAGGAGGGTAGAGTGGAGGCCACAGGAGAGGACAGAGAGGCTGAGGGAATGAAGGAAAGAGAGGCTGAGGGAATGAAGGAAAGAGAGGCTGAGGGAATGAAGGAAAGAGAGGCTGAGGGAATGAAGGAAAGAGAGGCTGAGGGAATGAAGGAAAGAGAGGCTGAGGGAATGAAGGAAAGAGAGGCTGAGGGAATGAAGGAAAGAGAGGCTGAGGGAATGAAGGAAAGAGAGGCTGAGGGAATGAAGGAAAGAGAGGCTGAGGGAATGAAGGAAAGAGAGGCTGAGGGAATGAAGGAAAGAGAGGCTGAGGGAATGAAGGAAAGAGAGGCTGAGGGAATGAAGGAAAGAGAGGCTGAGGGAATGAAGGAAAGAGAGGCTGAGGGAATGAAGGAAAGAGGACAGAAGGACGAAAGGCCAAGGAGGAGAGGAAAGGGAGGCCAGAGAGGAGGAGGCCAGGAAGAGAGGATGGGAAGCTGAGGGAGCTGCCGAAGCTGAGGAGACACCAGAGAAGGAGAGGAAAGGGAGGCCACGGAAGAGAGGAGCCCACAGGAGAGGAAAGAGAGGCTGAGGGAATGGAGGCCACAGAAGACAGGAGGAGGAGAGGTCAGGGAGGAGAGGAAAGGGAGGTCATAGAGGAGGCGACCAGAGAAGAGAGGATGGGACACTGAGGGAGCTGCTGAAGGTGAGGAGATGCCAGAGGAGGAGAGGAAAGGGAGGCCAGGGAGAACAGAAGGAGGAGAGTCCAGGGAGGAGAGGGAAGGGAGGCCAGGGAAGAGAGGATGGGAGGCCAAGGGAGCTGCAGAAGGGAGGAGAGGCCAGAGGAATAGGAGGGTCAGGAAAGAGAGGCCAGAGGAATAGGAGGGTGAGGAAAGAGAGGCCAGAGGAATAGGAGGGTGAGGAAAGAGAGGCCAGAGGAATGGGAGGGTGAGGAAAGAGAGGCCAAGAGGAAGGAGGGTGAGGAAAGAGAGGCCAGAGGAATGGGAGGGTGAGGAAAGAGAGGCCAGAGGAATGGGAGGGTGAGGAAAGAGAGGCCAGAGGAATGGGAGGGTGAGGAAAGAGAGGCCAGAGGAATGGGAGGGTGAGGAAAGAGAGGCCAGAGGAATGGGAGGGTGAGGAAAGAGAGGCCAGAGGAATAGGAGGGTGAGGAAAGAGAGGCCAGAGGAATAGGAGGGTGAGGAAAGAGAGGCCAGAGGAATAGGAGGGTGAGGAAAGAGAGGCCAGAGGAATAGGAGGGTGAGGAAAGAGAGGCCAGAGGAATAGGAGGGTGAGGAAAGAGAGGCCAGAGGAATAGGAGGGTGAGGAAAGAGAGGCCAGAGGAATAGGAGGGTGAGGAAAGAGAGGCCAGAGGAATAGGAGGGTGAGGAAAGAGAGGCCAGAGGAATAGGAGGGTGAGGAAAGAGAGGCCAGAGGAATAGGAGGGTGAGGAAAGAGAGGCCAGAGGAATAGGAGGGTGAGGAAAGAGAGGCCAGAGGAATAGGAGGGTGAGGAAAGAGAGGCCAGAGGAATAGGAGGGTGAGGAAAGAGAGGCCAGAGGAATAGGAGGGTGAGGAAAGAGAGGCCAGAGGAATAGGAGGGTGAGGAAAGAGAGGCCAGAGGAATAGGGGGCTGAGGAAAGAGAGGCAAGGGATGGAGAATGAGGAAAAAGAGGCACCCACTGAGCCACCATACACAGTGCTAACCACTGAGCCACCGTACACAGTGCTAACCACTGAGCCACCGTACACAGTGCTAACCACTGAGCCACCGTACACAGTGCTAACCACTGAGCCACCGTACACAGTGCTAACCACTGAGCCACCGTACACAGTGCTAACCACTGAGCCACCGTACACAGTGCTAACCACTGAGCCACCATACAGTGCTAACCACTGAGCCACCATATACAGTGCTAACCACTGAGCCACAGTACACAGTTCTAGCCACTGAGCTACCATATACACCATATAAATCCCGCAACAACAGTGTACTATTTCTACGGCACCTGTTCATTTCACTACACTCCCGATGCAATAGCATCTGGCCTATTTCTAGTTATCAATATAAAGAAGAACAAGGAGTCCTGATAGTGATGATGATGTTGCCACAGTGTCCTTATCTCAACATCGGAGTCTGTTAGGGATTATATGAAAACAGAAGGATTTGCACAATCCTCATACACATTAGATCTGTGGTTGGATCTACAAAATGTTTGGAACAATCTCCAGCCGAGTTCCTTCATAAACTGTGTGCAAGTGAACTGAGAAGAATTCATGACGGCAAAGCGCGATCACAGCAAGTAATGATTCAAATTCCTCTTCAGGTAATTCACTTTGTACTACTGAAAATAAACCATGAACCTAATGATGGAGGCATCTTACTCTGCAGCACTTTTTGCACAACTGCCTAAGGCTGTGTGCTCGCGTTCCGGAGGAGCTGTGTGTTGGACGCAGCTCCTCTGGACCTGAGTGAAGCCGCGGGTGGCCGCATGGAGACCGCAGCCGCCCTGTACTCACTATGTGCGGCGGGTGCAGGGCGACGTCTCCCTGCAGTCATCCGATGGGAGCCGCTTCTGACTCCACAGCATGAAGTAAACATGTGGCGGCGGAGGAGCAGAATGCAGGCAACCCGCACCGCAGCTCTCAGATCGCCGCTGTCGGGTTAACCATGGTGAGGATGTGATACTGTACCACGCAGCGTTTTGGATGCAGCAGCAAGATGCTGCGTATACTGATCAAGAGTATGAAGCTTGCTCCTCCTCCGCATGTTCATTTCATGCTGTGGAGTCAGAAGCGGCTGCCATCGGGTGACTGCAGGGAGAAGCCGCCCTGCACCCGCCGCACATGGTGAGTACAGGGCGGCTGCGGTCTCCCTGCGGCCACCCGTGGCTTCCCTCAGGCGCAGAGGAGCTGCATCCAACACATAGCACCTCCGGACCATGAGCACACAGCCTAAGACTTCTGCCCAGTACTGTATATTATAGTATACAGCTGATATACAATACGTGACAGCACACAGGTGGACCAGTCACACACAGCACACTGAGGGTGGGGGGGTCAATTAAAGCACAGCACACTGGGGGTAGGGAGGGGGTCAGGCTATGCACAGCACACAGAAAGAGGGGGGGGGGGCAGGTTATGCACAGCACACAGAAAGGGGGGGGGCAGATTATGTGCAGGACACAGAAAGGGGGGGGGAGTGGCAAGTTATGCACTGCACACAGAAAAAAGGGGGGGGGCAGGTTATGCACAGCACACAGAAAAAGGGGGGGCAACTTATGCACAGCACACAGAAAAAGGGAGGGGCAGGTTATGCACAGCACACAGAAAAGGGGGGGGGGGCAGGTTATGCACAGCACACAGAAAAAAAGGGGGGGGCAAGTTATGCACAGCACACAGAAAAAAAGGGGGGGGCAAGTTATGCACAGCACACAGAAAAAAAGGGGGGGGGCAAGTTATGCACAGCACACAGAAAAAGGGGGGGGGGCAGGTTATCAAGCACCAGACAACAAGAAAAAGGGGGGGGGCAGGTTATGCACAGCACACAGAAAAAGGGGGGGGGGGCAGGTTATGCACAGCACACAGAAAAAGGGGGGGGGGGCAGGTTATGCACAGCACACAGAAAAAGGGGGG
This sequence comes from Allobates femoralis, assembly GCA_033576535.1. NCBI lineage: Eukaryota > Metazoa > Chordata > Amphibia > Anura > Aromobatidae > Allobates > Allobates femoralis. The sequence goes on along the minus strand of JARQOC010000006.1, from coordinate 397,218,142 downwards.
GGGGCAGGTTACGCACAGCACACAGAAAAAGGGGGGGGGGCAGGTGACGCACAGCACACAGAAAAAGGGGGGGGGGCAGGTGACGCACAGCACACAGAAAAAGGGGGGGGGGCAGGTGACGCACAAGCACAACAGAAAGGGGGGGGGGGCAGGTGACGCACAGCACACAGAAAGGGGGGGGCAGGTGACGCACAGCACACAGAAAGGGGGGGGGCAGGTGACGCACAGCACACAGAAAGGGGGGGGGCAGGTGACGCACAGCACACAGAAAGGGGGGGGGCAGGTGATGCACAGCACACAAGAAAGGGGGGGCAGGTGATGCACAGCACACAGAAAGGGGGGGCAGGTGAGCACAGCACACAGAAAGGGGGGGCAGGTGATGCACAGCACACAGAAAGGGGGGGCAGGTGATGCACAGCACACAGAAAGGGGGGGCAGGTGATGCACAGCACACAGAAAGGGGGGGCAGGTGATGCACAGCACACAGAAAGGGGGGGCAGGTGATGCACAGCACACAGAAAGGGGGGGCAGGTGATGCACAGCACACAGAAAGGGGGGGCAGGTGATGCACAGCACACAGAAAGGGGGGGCAGGTGATGCACAGCACACAGAAAGGGGGGGCAGGTGATGCACAGCACACAGAAAGGGGGGGGGCAGGTGATGCACACACAAGAAAGGGGGGGGGCAGGTGATGCACAGCACACAGAAAGGGGGGGGGCAGGTGATGCACAGCACACACAGAAAGGGGGGGCAGGTGATGCACAGCACACAGAAAGGGGGGGGGGGCAGGTGATGCACGCACACAGAAAGGGGGGGGGGCAGGTGATGCACAGCACACAGAAAGGGGGGGCAGGTTCACATGGAGGTGGCACACCCGAAAGGGGGGCAGGTGAGCACAGCAACAAAAGGGGGGGGGGGGCAGGTTATGCACAGCACACACGAGGGGGGTTTGGTCACACATTACAGGGGGATCAGTATACGGCACACACGGGGCCGGGATAGCTCGGCGGTTGCGGCACCCCGGGGGGGCGGGGCTACTCACACTGCACGGGGCAGGATGGCCGGTATGGGGCGGGCAGTGATGCCGCAAAGAAAGGGGGGCGGTATGCACAGCACACAGAAAGGGGGGGGGCAGGTGATGCACGCACACGAAAGGGGGGGGGGCAGGTGATGCACAGCACACAGAAAGGGGGGGGGCAGGTGATGCACAGCACACAGAAAGGGGGGGGGGCAGATGTGCACAGCACACAGAAAGGGGGGGGGGGCAGGTGATGCATGGAACACAGAAAGGGGGGGGGGGGCAGGTGATGCACAGCACACAGAAAGGGGGGGGCAGGTGATGCACAGCAGACAGAAAGGGGGGGGGGGCAGGTTATGCACAGCACACACAGAGTTTGGTCACACATTACAGGGGATCTATATTACGGTCACACCCCGGGGCCGGGACTCACCGCTCCGCGGCTCTGCGCACTCCCCGGGCGGCTGGGGCTACTCACTTGCTCGGCCAGAATGTGCCGGTTATGGGCGGCATTGTTCCGCAATAATAAGAAGGCGTCGGTCAGGCGGCGAGTGGCCATGTTCCCAGCTGGCCCCACGGGCCACTAACCCTCCCCGCCCGGTACCCGCCGCTCACACACTCCGGCCACACGGCCTACTACACCGGCCGCCGAACACCGCGGCACCGACAGCCCGCATCCCAGCACTTCCGCCAGGAACCTCAACCGGGGAAACACGTCCGCCAATTCCGCCAGAACCGGGGTGTGAGTGAGAATAACGTCCCCAACATCCGGCACACGAGAGTGAACACGCCATTTTCTTGTAGACCGGGTGCTTTGGACATCCTATCTACAGGCGCGACATGGCCGCGCAGGAGACAGTATAGAAAAGATCGGATTTCACCTCTTGTGATTAAAAAGATAGACCACACCCCTTGTGTCTGATTGGCTGGCGCCCAGTGACGTTGGCAGTGAGTGTGGTGCTGAGTACAGATGGTGTGCGCGGTCACAGTGCGGTTCTCTACACAGTTCTCATCACATTATATCAGCAGGTGTAGAGTGGGGTCACTCCATTGTAGGAACGTCTTTCCCAAGATGCTTAGTGCGCCATCGTGTGGTCAGGAACTCCTGAATGGCCTTTATAGCTTGGAGTGGACTCGTTGTGGCCCCTCACACTGTAGGAAGCATTACTCATAGCCACACAGCTGTGTTTAAAGTTTACTACCCGGTTTCCTCGAAAATAAGGCAGTGTTGGCCGTCAACGCTACGTTTCTTGAAAGATATCGTTGAACGCGCCAGATTAAACATCGCTTGAACATGTTGTGCGTGTGACGGCAAGATCGCAGCGAGAGTGTTCAAATCGCAAGATCGAATCTGAGCTCCGGACCTCAGATTTGCGATTAACGATTTACAAACGCTTCATCGTGGTGTATGACACCATGATGACGATATCCCTGCGCAGAGCCTATGTGGGAGATGGTACTTGGTACACACGGGTTACTAAGCGCCGCACGGCGCCTAGTAACCCGATGTGTACCATAGTAACCAGCGGATCGCGGCTCCACATCGCTGGTGAGTCTTGTGACAGCTCCCAGCGATGTGAGCGATATTGTAAGCGATCGCGCGTGCACGTGATCGCTTACATAAACGCTAGCGATGTCGCCATGGTGACGACGCTTTATATAATTTTTGCTCTCAAATGTGCTAGATCTTATTTCAAGGAGTGCTTATTTTCCCGCCCCTCATCCATTCCTTGCAGCCCCCAATATACCCATCATTCCCTTGCAGCCCCCAATATCCCCATAATCCCTTGCAGCCCCCATAATCTGCTTGCAGACCACCATATCTCCATCATCCCTTGCAGCCCCCAATATCCCCATCATCTCCTTGCAGCCCCACAATCTGCATGCAGCCCCCAATATCCCTTGCAGCCCCCAATACCATATACCAATCATCCCTTGCAGCAGCCCCCAATATCCCCATCATCCCCTTACAGTCCCCATAATCTGCATGCAGCCCCAATTTCCCCTTGCAGCCCCCAATACCTATACCCATCATCCCTTGCAGCCCATCATCCTCTTGCAGCCCCAATATCTCACATCATCCCCTTGCAGCCCCCATAATCTGCATTGCAGCCCCATATCTCATCACCCTGCAGCCCCCAATATCCCCTTGCAGTCCCCAATACCATATACCCATCATTACCTTGCAGCTCCCAATATCCCCTTGTAACTCCCATCATCCCCTTGCAGCCCCCAATATCCCCATCATCCCCTTGCAGCCCCCATAATCTGCATGCAGCCCCCATAATCTGCATGCAGCCCCAATATCTCCATCATCCCCTGCAGCCCCAACATCCCATTGCAGCCCCAATACCATATACCGATTATTACCTTGTAGGCCCCAATATCCACTTGCAGCCCCCATCATCCCCATGCAGCCCTCAAATCCCCATAATCCCCCTGCAGTCCCCAATATCCCATTGCAGCCCCCAATATCTCCTTGCAGCCCCCAATACCATATACCCATCATCCCCTCACAGCCCCCATCATCCTCTTGCAGCCCCCAATATTTCCATCATCCCCTTGCAGCCCCCATAATCTGCATGCAGCCCCAATATCTTCATCACCCCCTTGCAGCCCCCAATATCCCCTTGCAGTCCCCAATACCATATACCCATCATCACCTTGTAGCCTCCAATTACCCCATGAAACTTCCATCATCCCCTTGCAGCCCCCAATATCCCCATAGTTCGCTTGCAGCCCCCATAATCTGCACAGCCCCCATAATCTGCATGCAGCCCCAATATCCCCTTGCAGCCCCCAATACCATATACCCATCATTACCTTGAAGCTCCCAATATCCCCTTGTAATTCCCATCATCCCCTTGCAGCCCCCATAATCTGCATGCAGCCCCCATAATCTGCATGCAGCCCCCATAATCTGCATACAGCCCCCAATATCTCCATCATCCCCCTGCAGCCCCCAATATCCATTGCAGCCCCCAATACCATATACCCATCATTACCTTGCAGCCCCCAATATCCACTTGCAGCCCCCATCATCCCCATGCAGCCCTCAATATCCCATCATCCCCCTGCAGTCCACAATATCCCATTGCAGCCCCCAATATCCCCATCATCCCCTTGCAGCCCCCAATCCCCTTGCAGCCCCCATCATCCCCATGCAGCCCCCAATATCCCCATTACGGTACCTGCAAAAAAAAACCATACATCCCTTTTCTCACCAGTCCGCCACTGCATGTTTTAGGCTGAAGGCACACTGTCATGCATCCAACACAGAGCGTGTTGGATGCATAACAGTGATGCGAGTGTAATGCGAGTGTGGTGCGTGTGGGTGAGTGTGCATGGCTGTATGCATGTGAGTGTGTTGCGAGTGTGCTGCGTGAGTATGTGTGAGTGTGAAGCTGTCCGCGGTCCTGAAGCAAACTTTCAGGACCGCGGACAGCATTTCCTGGTGAATTTAAACTCCGCGACTGTCAAAGCCGCAGAGTTTGAATTTGCTGGTTTCCCTATACAGTAACCAATCATCTTGCACTGGTGTGACAGCAGCGCGGTGCAAGATGATTAATAAAAACACAGCAGATGTCAAAATTTTAAAAGTCCTTGGGTTTCGCTGCATATTAACCACATCTGCAGCCTCTGCGGCGTGTCATAAAAGAGGCTGCAGATGTGGCTAATAATCTGGTGTCTGCAGGGTTAACCTGCTGTTTGTGTGGCATCAGCATGTATCCAGGGAGTGTCTACACTCCCTGGACACATGCTGACAGCACACACTGGTTGTGCATGGGTTAATAGAAGGTGTAGCTCAATGCCGGCAATTGTCAGCTTTTAGAAATATACTGAAAATGCCAGCGGCGGTAATGTACGCAATTTGCGTAGAGTCCATTGGTGCAGTCTCCTGAAATCAGGAGCTGTCCGAGGTTCTGTACGCAATTTGGGACAAGCGTGGCAGGTGGGCTACAGTAATACATAGACACAGACATAGCTGCATTCCCTTATCTTCTGTCAGACAGGCATGCGTAAGAAAAAAAAACTTTGCTAGGTCCTATTTTCTGGGGAAGCCTTATATTTAGCAGTTATGTAAAACCCCCACTAGGTCTTATTCTCGGGAAAGCACAGTGGTTGGTAAGGGACAGACACGACACTACACATGGAGGACAGGGAGAGAGTGACAGACCCCACACTACACATGGAGGACAGGTAGAGAGTGACCCCGTACTACACATGGAGGACAGGGAGAGACCAACAGACCCCATACTACACATGAAGGACAGTTAGAAAGTGTCAGACCCCACACTACACATGGAGGACAGGTGGAGAGTGACAGAACCCACACTACACATGGAGGACAGGTAGAGAGTGATAGACCTCACACTACACATGGAGGGCAGGTAGAGAGTGACAGACCCCACACTACACTTGGAGGACAGGTAGAGAGTGATAGACCTCCACACTACACATGGAGGGCAGGTAGAGAGTGAAGACCCCACACTACACATGGAAGCAGGTTGAGAGTGACAGACGCACACTACACATGGAGGACAGGCAGAGAGTGACAGACCCACACTACACATGGAGGACAGGTAGAGAGTGACAGACCCACACTACACTTGGAGGACAGGTAGAGAGTGATAGACCCCAGCACTACACATGGAGGACAGATAGAGAGTGACAGACCCACACTACACTTGGAGGACAGGTAGAGAGTGATAGACCCCACACTACACTTGGAGGACAGGTAGAGAGTGACAGACTGCACACTACACATGGAGGACAGGTAGAGAGTGACAGACTGCACACTACACATGGAGGACAGTAGAGAGTGACAGACCCCACACTACACATGGAGGACAGGTAGAGAGTGACAGACCCGCACTACACATGGAGGACAGGTAGAGAGTGACAGACCCACACTACACATGGAGGACAGATAGAGAGTGACAGACCCCACACTACACATGGAGGACAGATAGAGAGTGATAGACCCCACACTACACATGGAGGACAGATAGAGAGTGATAGACCCCACACTACACATGGAGGGCAGGTAGAGAGTGATAGACACCACACTACACATGGAGGACAGATAGAGAGTGATAGACCCCACACTACACATGGAGGACAGGTAGAGAGTGACAGACTGCACACTACACATGGAGGACAGGTAGAGAGTGACAGACCTGCACACTACACATGGAGGACAGGTAGAGAGTGACAGACCCCACACTACACATGGAGGACAGGTAGAGAGTGACAGACCCCGCACTACACATGGAGGACAGGTAGAGAGTGACAGACCCCACACTACACATGGAGGACAGTAGAGAGTGACAGACCCCACACTACACTGGAGGACAGATAGAGAGTGATAGACCCCACACTACACATGGAGGACAGATAGAGAGTGATAGACCCCACACTACACATGGAGGGCAGGTAGAGAGTGATAGACACCACACCACTCATGGAGGAAGTGACAGACAGAATCATACAAATTAAGTTCTTAATCTTCTCTGCACCTGATCCAATTCTCACTTGTGAGAGAAGTGTAGTACAGTGAATGACTCTCCGCTCACAATCGCAGAATAGTTTGAGCTGAGTGTCATCTGCATAATACATCCAATTCTCTCGCATGAAAGAATCATCAGATAAAATATGCAAATATGACTGAACCCTTACTTGATGACCTATCTTTTTAATAACTCAACAATACCAGATTGGTGGGGGTACAACACCTGGTTGTGGCGCTACCTGACGATCAGCTGTTTCCAACGGCACTTAGGAGTGCTCAGGTGAGGAGCTGCACAGCTCCATCAAGCATAAAGTGACCACACCCACATACTGCACATGCTATTCAAATTAATAGGGGTGAATGTGCAGTCACCTTCTGCGCCCATTAGACAGTTGAAGGTGCTGCACAGCTCGTCAAGTGACTGTTCTAACTGGCACCAGGAACAGCTGATTGGCGGGGGCACCGCACTCCTACCAACCAGATATTGGTGTCATATCCTACAAATAGGCATCATAGTTCTGGACAACTCCTTTAACAGATGGAGCTCTATTCTGGTCACCGCTGTTAAGGCCCCTTTACACCTGCCGACACCGCCGGAGATGCCGGTGGCGACTGGCGGGTGCGCGCACGTTTTGGCACGTTTTGGCGCCCGCCAGCGTCGCCGCCTCCCGTTTACATGGGGAGACATCTCCGGCAATGGGCTGGTGAGCTCAGAGGCGGCATCGCCGCCGGGGTTTCTCAAAACCCCAGCGGCGATGCAGGACAATGGGAGCCTATGTGCACATCGCCCCAGGAGATCGGCCGCCTGGTTTCACATCACTAATGTGAAACCAGGCGAGCTGTCACAGCTGTCGACATGGCCCCTTTACATTAGGTGACATAGGGGCAATGTCGTCGCTGATAGGCCACGCCCCTACGTCGCCTATGTATTCGGCGGCGATGTGGACTGATGTGACGGGGCCTTAAGAGACGGAGTCCAGCTGTTTGATCTGCTTTTTAGTGGCAGATAGGGCAGGACATGTTATTACATGTTGTAGAGTCCATGCCTTGATGGGCAGAGCTATTTTGATAGCATTATTATTAGAGGGTCCAACAATATTGGATAGAAACCTTTAATGTTATTCTGTAACTAGAGATGGAGCTCATTGATTTGCAGGAGACAGTCCAGGGGCCTGGTATGTAATCTGTGTAATCTCTAATACTATTAAAGATTTGCAACATTCAAGGGCCCTGTTGGAGCTTTCGCATTGGGGCCCATGAGCTTCAAGTAACGCCACTGTCAATGACTTCTCATTTTATATCGTGATCTCCCCCACTGGCAGCCATGTTAGGTTCACCATGCTTTATAAAGCATCAGATAAATGTCACGCTAACGGCATAACAAGACTGATGCCCATAACACTGCCCGTGTGCCATTTTATATCATGGCCAGAAACATAAAGCCTTTAGCAGGGCCGTATCTGGGGGGGGCTGGCAGGGCATCTGCCCCGTGCGCAGCAGGCAGGGGGGCGCCAACTGGCCTCCTGCTGCAGCACCCGAGGAGCCTCCACGCTGGCTGCATCTTCGCCCCTTCGCCTGCTGTGGGAGCCGGCAGTTCTCTCTGCACCCGCTATCAGGTGACAGCAAGAGCACTGAAAATGCAGGGCGCCAGCTCCTGCTATCCATCGTACAGAGCATCTATGATCCACTCTGTATGGTGGAATAACTCCCTGATACCCTGCATTTCTGGGTCAGGGCGACATCAGTAACGTGATCAGTCACCTGATCACGTTACTGAGGTCACTCGGCGGCCCTGCAGTGCAGAGGCAGCAGGATGGGGGAAAGTGCTCCAGCTGCAGGAGCTGAAGGCCCCAAAGATGTTTGTAATTAGGGGAAGGGGGACAGGGTGGGGGGAATAAGAGCCAAACTGGGGTGAGGGGGGCAATAAGAGCCAAACTGGAGGGAGAGAGGGGGGGTAATAAGAGCCCAACTGGGGGGAGAGGGGAAGCAATAACAGCCAAACTGAGGGAGGGGAATAAGAACCAATCTGGGGGGAAGGGGGATAAGAGCCAAACTGGGGGGTCGGGGGAATAAGAGCCAGACTGGGGGGAATAAGAACCAAATTGGGGGGGAGGGGGGAATAAGAGGCAAACTAGGGGGAAGGGGGATAAGAGCCAAACTGGGGGGAGGGGGGAATAAGAGCCAAACTGGGGGGGATAGAAGCCAAACTAGGGGGGAGGGCGGATAAGAGCCAAACTGGGGGGAGGGGGAAATAAAAGCCAAACTGGGAGGAATAAGAGCCAAACTGGGGGGGATAGAAGCCAAACTAGGGGGGAGGGCGGATAAGAGCCAAACTGGGGGGAGGGGGGAAATAAAAGCCAAACTGGGAGGAATAAGAGCCAAACTGGGGGGGATAAGAGCCAAACTAGGGGGGAGAGGGTGGGGAATAAGAGCCAAATTGGGGGGAGGGTGAATAAGAGCCAAACTGGAGGGAGAGAGGGGGGTAATAAGAGCCCAAATGGGGGGGAGAGGGGAAGGAATAACAGCCAAACTGGGGGAGGGGAATAAGAGCCAAGCTGGGGGGAAGGGGTAATAAGAGCCAAACTGGAGGGAGAGGGGGGTAATAACCCAAACTGGGGGGGAGAGGGGAAGGAATAACAGTCAAACTGGGGGAGGGGAATAAGAGCTAAACTGGGGGGAAGGGGGAATAAGAGCCAAACTGGGGGGGGGGAGGGATAAGAGCCAAACTGGGGGTGAGGGGGGATAAGAGCCAAACTGGGGAGGAGGGGGGAATAAGAGCCAGACTGTGGGGAATAAGAGCCAAAGTGGGGGGGTAAGAGCCAAACTAGGGGCGGAGTGGGGAATAAGAGCCAAACTGGGGGGGAGGGGGGAATAAGAGCCAAACTAGGGGGGAGAGGGGGAATAAGAGCCAAACTGGGGGGGGAATAAAAGCCAATCTAGGGGGGGAATAAGAGCCAAACTGGGGGGAAGGGGGAATAAGAGCCAAACTAGGTGGGAAGAGGGGATAAGAGCCAAACTGGGGGGAGGGGGGAATAAAAGCCAAACTGGGGGGAATAAGAGCCAAACTGGGGGGGGGGGGATAAGAGCCAAACTAGGAGGGAGAGGGGGGGATAAGATCCAAACTGGGGTGAGGGGGGGAACAAGAGCCAAACTGGAGGGAGAGTGGGGATAGGTGAGCCAAACTGGAGGGGAGTAGGGGAAATAAGAGCCAAACTGGAGGAAGGGGGGAATATCAACCAAAAGAGGGAATAGAGGTTGGGGGAGTATATTTGAGCCAAGGTGGGCGTGGAGGATATGTGAGCCCGGGGGGGGGGGGAGGGTTTGAGAGAGGAGGAAGTATATGTGAACCAAACTGGGGATAGAGGATGAAGGGATTATATGTGAACCCAACCTCGGGGGAGAGAGTGGGGCGAGTATATGTTAACCTAGGGTGTAAATTTGAGGATCCAGTATAAAAGAGTGAAGGGATCAGTGTGGACACAGCATGAGGCATGAGGAAGATGGCTGCAGCACAGTCTGGTGAGTGAGTGGGGATGGCTGCGGCACAGTATGGTGAGTGAGGAGGGATGACTGCGGCACAGTATGGTGACTGAGTGGGGATGGCTGTAGCACAGTATGGTGAGTGAGGGGGGTGGCTGCGGCACAGTATGGTGAGTGAGGGGGGATGGTTGCTTCACAGTATTGTGAGGGGGAATGGCTGCGGCACAGTATGGTGATTGAGGGGGGATGGATGTGGCACAGCTAATGGAGAGACAGGGGAATGGCTGCGGTATGGTATGTGGAATGAAAGGGGAAGAGTGTGGACACAATACAAGGACTGAGGGGGATTGCTGCCAACACACTGTGGAGTGAGGAGATTGAGTTTGATGAGGGAGAACAGTATAAAGCGTGGGCAGTATAGGGGAACACAGTGTAGAGGACAGTGTGACCAGGGAGCCCAGTATGGCAAGGAGGGGGCAGTGTGACCAGGGAGTCCAGTATGGAAAGGTGAGGGCAGTGTGATGAGGGGGCAGTGTGGAGGGCAGTGTGATGAGGGGGCAGAGTGGAAGACATGCGCCAGACGAGGAACAGTATGTAGATCATATTTTGTGCAGTTAACACTGAGCAGGAGCAATTATTTTTTACGGGGCACAGTGTAGGGCAGATATTTTTACTTATGAGAATTTTGATAATTTTGCTATTTTTAAGGATATTGTGTCGAGATGTGCTGAAGACCGGAGAAGATGGACGTCTCCAGAGATGAGCTGTCGATGTGAAAAGTCATTATGGTGTCTGGACAAGATGAAGAAAAGAAAAAGATGGCCTCGATCAGAGTATGGTACCTGGATGTAAATGATTATTTGTGATAATGACTACTTCTCATCAGTGCTGTGGTTCCTGTATGCTTTTATTGACAGCTGGTAACAACAACTCCCAGTACAGTGTTGGCCAAAAGTATTGACACCCCTGCAATTCTGTCAGATAATACTTAGTTTCTTCCTGAAAATGATTGCAATCACAAATTCTTTGGTATTATTATCTTCATTTAATTTAATTTGTCTTCAATGAAAAAACACAAAAGAGAATGAAGCAAAAAGCAAAACATTGATCATTTCACACAAAACTCCAAAAATGGGCCAGACAAAAGTATTGGCACCCTCAGCCTAATACTTGGTTGCACAACCTTTAGCCAAAATAACTGCGATCAACCGCTTCCGGTAACCATCAATGAGTTTCTTACAATGCTCTGCTGGAATTTTAGACCATTCTTCTTTGGCAAACTGCTCCAGGTCCCTGATATTTGAAGGGTGTCTTCTCCAAACTGCCATTTTTAGATCTCTCCACAGGTGTTCTATGGGATTCAGGTCTGGACTCATTGCTGGCCACCTTAGAAGTCTCCAGTGCTTTCTCTCAAACCATTTTCTAGTGCTTTTTGAAGTGTGTTTTGGGTCATTGTCCTGCTGGAAGACCCATGACCTCTGAGGGAGACCCAGCTTTCTCACACTGGGCCCTACATTATGCTGCAAAATTTGTTGGTAGTCTTCAGACTTCATAATGCCATGCACACGTCAAGCAGTCCAGTGCCAGAGGCAGCAAAGCAACCCCAAAACATCAGGGAACCTCCGCCATGTTTGACTGTAGGGACCGTGTTCTTTTCTTTTAATGCCTCTTTTTTTCTCCTGTAAACTCTATGTTGATGGCTTTGCCCAAAAAGAGAGAACATTCTTCCAAAACGTTTTAGGCTTTCTCAGGTAAGTTTTGGCAAACTCCAGCCTGGCTTTTTTATGTCTCGGGGTAAGAAGTGGGGTCTTCCTGGGTCTCCTACCATACAGTCCCTTTTCATTCAGAGGCCGACGGATAGTACGGGTTGACACTGTTGTACCCTCGGATTGCAGGGCAGCTTGAACTTGTTTGGATGTTAGTCGAGGTTCTTTATCCACCATCCGCACAATTTTGCGTTGAAATCTCTCGTCAATTTTTCTTTTCCGTCCACATCAGGGAGGTTAGCCACAGTGCCATGGGCTTTAAACTTCTTGATGACACTGCACACGGTAGACACAGGAACATTATGTCTTTGGAGATGGACTTGTAGCCTTGAGATTGCTCATGCTTCCTCACAATTTGGTTTCTCAAGTTCTCAGACAGTTCTTTAGTCCTAGAGGGACTACAGACTCATCTCAGATCCGGATGAGCCCTTTCATTCAAACACTAAGCCCTGTAGCCCAATCCTAACAGCATGTAATATACTTTATTTTTCATTTAACATTGAGAGAATTAGGTATTGCAACTTGTCAGCACGACGTCACATGACGGCTACTCAGGACGCTGGGTGGGGGGGGCGCCAAACTGAAGTCTTGCCCGGGTGCCAGAAAACCTAGATACACCTCTGGCCTTCAGCCAAGTGTAAAATTCTGGGAAAATTCCATATTCTGCATCGTTTACACGCATTCTCCCAAATGTCCTGTAGGTGGCAGCACCATGTAATGAATTCCTATATCACATAGAGAAATATATTTTAGAATCTGAGAGTCCTCAGTGGTTGATATCTGTTAATGGCTAACTGAAAAGATGGTAAGAACAAGCAAACTTTCCAGACTCTAAGGTCTCTTCATCAGTATATCGCATAAATATTTCCCATTGGATTATTGATAGGAAAATGGTTAAGGACTTTTGGAATCCTTTGTTCTAGAATTATTACATTTTTAGCCAGAAATGAAATAAGAAAATAATGAAAATCAAACACTGGTTAATAACACTATGAAAACCGTAAGGCCCTGATTCCTCAAGATGATGATGAGGCAGTGCGGAGTCAGACGCTCCTGGTCCGTAAGGGGCGCACACTTCTTAATGAATCAGTTGCGTCTTACAAATGGGGATTCCTCCCACCAGAAATCTTTCCATGGTGACTGGTATAAGTCTGGAGTGGGGAACACCCTGTGTCGCCATAAATCAGACGAGCTCTGACATCACGTCCGTCTAACCCCGCTTTTTGAATGAATCGGGCATGAAAACGCCAAAGGTTGCAAGTTTTTCTTGTCCAACCCTGAATTTTTCAACTTTTTAAAGCTCTTTGCGCCAGTTTTCTTGTATAACATCTTTGTTGAATCCGGACCTACAGTATAAGTGCTGGATCAATTGCCACAGCAAACACTCTGTAAGAAATGTGCAGTATAAGTGTGCGCCTCATACGCCTTTGCATTGTCCATCAGTTGTGGGCTGTGCCTAAAGGGATAGGACATGGCTAAAGGGCAGCGTTTACTTTAGGAAGGAGATTTTTCTGTGATACAGACAGACACCAAGGTCGCACAACAATATATATGACATGCCCACTCCAGGGCCAAGGAAGACTCAGGAACCGGGTGGTTACTCACTGATCTTCTTCACCTCTTCTTCGGTTTTTTCACAGGGACAGATGGGGGCCGAGACCCGGTCCCGTGACCCTGGCGGTGTCATTTTAATAAACGGGGGATGATGACAGGGAAAATCTGAGGGGATAAGGGGTATTTGTGACCCCACCTGCGGTATGAGGCAAGGGCAGCCGCCGCTGCTTCAGAACCTCTGAGGACGGTGACCGGCATCTTAGATGGTTCCGCTCCCCACAGGTGGGCGCGGTCCGCACGACAGCAGAATGGAGAAGTCAGTTCATACTTTGGCAGATGTTCATTGGGAAGTCGGTGCCCAGTGTTTCATGTGGCCTCTGCGGCGGAGGTCGCTGCTATAAAAGTCTCACACCACAGCTGGAGTTCTGGTACTGTTACTCAGTTGTTTCAGCATGGCCGCCGGGTACTTCCCCTTGCCAACCTCCGGTTCAGCACTGTCTCCAGCACCGGGTCAGTGCTGTCAAGTCACAGTCGGTGCCCTTTTCTGTCCTCGCTAGGTGTTCCTGTCTCTGCTGGTCTTTGTCTCCAACGTTATAAGGAGTGGTTCTCTTCTGGAGCGAGTATAGCATCGCTCTGCTCCACCAGGCTCTCAATACTCTCCGCAGCACAGAGCTCAAGTACCAGCCACGAGGGCTTATTTGCGTCCCCACTCCTGAGGCACTGCTCTCTAGTTCAGCCACTTTCCCCAAGTTGTGTTGGGTGTTTGGCCACTGCTCCCATTAGAAGTCTGGGGCCTCTGGATTTACGGCTCGGGCATGAAGTTTCTGCACCGTGTTCAGGGCCAGTTCCCTGTCCACCAGCCCCTCTGGTTTGTCAGATACGGGTGTACGTAGATCAACGTCTCATCTGCACCCCAAGGGCTCTTTTCTTCTCCCACCTAACGGCTTCTGCCTCCCGTGGACAAGCGTGGTCGTGCTCCAGCCCGAGGGAGTCGGTTCCACACCGTGCTACACTCCCGACTTCCACTCCACTCCTCCCACGATGGTCTTTCCACTACTAACTACTTCCCTGTCCACCTTTTTGACCTGGGTCCTCCCTCAGGGTCCACCCACCGTATCAGGGGCCTGCTGTTGTGTGTGTGTTTCGGGCTTAACTGCACTTTGGGGCTCAATATTTTTATCCTATTATTCTCTAATTGACCTCAACTGCACCTTCCCAGCACTGGAGAACAGAGTTACTACTCCCCTTAACTGTAGAAGTGCAGTACCTCTGGTGGCGGCCTACCTGGTGGAGCGCCACATTCCCCCTTGGCAAAATTAGATTGTCCCCGAAAGACCCAGTACCTCACAATTTTTTTTAATGCATAATAACAATAACATTAACAATAACAATTATTCAGCGTTTGTTTCTTCTCTTCTGGGAGGCACTTGTACTTAAACATTACGAAAACAGAGTCCAATACCGTTCAGTCCTGGTACAATCGTCGAGTGAAAAGAAAATTATAAACTACTCTCAAAACTAATAAAAATAAAAAGTGCTCATTCTCTAGTTACCTTCCACTACAGCAGAATGGAGGTTGCCTCCCTTCCCTAAACAGGAAACACAAAGAGGTTAAATACCCCTCCCCAATCTGCACCCACCAGTGTTTTCCTGTCCCCTATGGGACATGAAGAGGTTCCTTTGGTGCTGCCTGTGGCTGGTGACTAGGGGCACTTGAATTTAATTTTAGTGGGCGGCTGCAGTCAAGGGGGCTTCAGCTCTTCTTTCTGTGGTGCCGCTCCCGTCTACATGCATGGGCATGTGCATTTAGGACCTTCCCCCTGCTCCTCCCGCGCTCTCTTGGGAGAGCAAAGCAGAGCGGTGCATGGCCGGGGGCCTCTCTGAGCTGCCCGGCGTTCTCCCGCACGCCACTGGCTGGAGGTTACCGCGTCACTTCCAGTTTGTGCATCCGACGGGAAGCGCATGTGGCCGGCCAGCTTGCGTGCTCTGACGTTCTATTCGTTGCTCCTCGGCTACTGGGCGGACGGTCTTCCCTCTGCTGGACCCGGAGGAGGAGCAATGCTGGACGCTGAGAGCCTGGCTGATAAAAGCCCGGCCTGGCTTCAATTCAGGTAGAACCTCTATGTCTGTTTGTTGGTCAGCCTAGGAAGCCCAGGTGCTGAGGGTTTCCTTCTGCCATACCCCCTGAACTCCTCTGATCCAGGTGACCTCAGGGGACTAGCATGGTGGTCCTGGTTAGTACTTGGAGACCATCATGGAAAGTGATAAAGCCCCTTAGCCTGCATCTGCAGAACCCAGCGCTTATCCCCCTACTGTGAGTAGCAGGATTTGGGTACCCTTAGGTGTGGGTTGTTTCTGGTGGCTTACAGAGTCCCTCTCTTTCTCTCCCTGTAGGGAGTCAAATATTCTGGCCCCAGAAAGGAGAAAGAGAATTCTTCTGCCCGAAAGTGTGGTGTCTGCTCAGTAAAATTGCCAACCTTGCACTGGTGGCTGAACAGTCATCCCTCATGGACAGTATCAAGTCCCTTATTAGGCAGGAGGTCCAGTCTTCAATGTCAGCTATATCTCATCCGCCGCCCCCTATTAAAACTCCTCCGGTTAAAAAGAGGAAATTAGTCCTTGAAGATCCTACGTCTGAGTCAGGCGATGTGGTTTTTTCTGACCCTTTCAGCTTTGGGGGATTTTGAGGAACCCAAGGTTTCATCAGAGTCAGACAAAAAGAAAATGGGGGCATCTCCCTCTATCCAGGACGAAATGTTTGGGGGCCTAAAAGCCAAGACCCGGAAGGGATTTTTCATGCATGATAATGTTCTGAATCTAATTATGCATGAATGGGAATTTCCTGAGAAGTGCCTCAGTGTCCCATCTGAGGTGAAGCATATGTTTCCCCTTGATGGTGAGTGCACCAAGTGGGAACTCCCCAAAGTGGATGTTCAGGTGTCTAGAGTTGCGAGGAAGAATGTCCTCCCGTTTGAGGATTCCTCGCAATTGAAAGACCACATGGATCGGAAGACTGAGGGTCTTCTTTGGAAGACCTGGGACTCTTCCTCACACTCCTGCAGACGAATGTCGCTGCTACTTATGTGGCCAGATCCCTCTCTCATTGGCTTCTCCAGCTGGAGGACCATATTTCCCAGGGTACCCCTCGGGAGGAGATCCTTGATTCTCTCTCTCTTCTGCAGAAAGCAACGGGTTTTCTTGCTGACGCCTCTGGGGAGTTGGTCTGGGTCGCTGCACGTGCTGCGGCTCTGTCTAACTCGGCCAGACGGTCCCTCTGGCTTAAGCTTTGGAATGGGGATATAACTTCCAAGGTCAGGCTTTGTTCCATCCCCTTTAAAGGGGAACTAGTGTTCGGGCTGACGCTCGATGATATTCTTGAGCAGGCCATGGATAAAAGGAACAAAAGCTAAATGCAACAAAAACAACAGTACACTGCAGTAAAAATATTAAATGCGAGTGCAGTATAAAAAATTAATGTAACAAATACAGGGTACTTAGTCCATCCGTTTTTTTGCGCAAAAAAAGTTATTTCAAGCCACGTCACTAACTTCAAAGTGTACCCATCTCTGACGCAGTCCTAACTGTTGTATACAAAAACCTGACTAGTGTGAATGCTTACCAGTGAGCAGGAGCCAGCAGGACCAGTGTCTGACATGGACTGAAGGCGACGACAGCTATATGTGTGCAGGGCCCAAGAGAGGGGCGGGGAACTCCATCTCTTGCAGGGCAAGAGGCATCTTAATTAAAAACAGTTGAGTCCTGCACACAGCGAACAAGTCTGTAAGAACATGTTCACACCGCCAACATATTGGAACAAAAGCTAAATGCAACAAAAACAACAGTACACTGCAGTAAAAATATTAAATGCGAGTGCAGTATAAAAAATTAATGTAACAAATACAGGGTACTTAGTCCATCCGTTTTTTTTGCGCACAGAGGTAAAGGGAAGACAGGACAATGGAGGGGGTTAAGGGAGGAATATTCTGGTCCCCTAGCACCAGCAGCAGCCTGACAAGCATTGATTGCGACAGGGTGGGGGGGTCGGCTCTCAAACTTTCTTCCCAGGTGGTGAGACATCACTACCAATCAGTGGGTGCTTCGCACCATTCAAGACAGGCTGAGAATAGACTTTGAGTCCAGCCCTCCAAGGTATCTATGGATTACCACTCTCTCTTTTGGAGTCTGGGGTGATCTCTTGTGCTTCCCCCCAGGAAGCGGGCAGGGGTCATTACTCCTGCCTCTTCATGGTAAAAAAAAACGTCAGGTTCCAACAGGATAATAATCAATCTGAAACCTCTGAACCGATTTGTGGTCTACCACCGGTTCAAGATGGAATCCGTCAAGTCCGCCATTTGCTTGATTGGACAGGATTGGGTTGTGGCCACTCTCTATCTCAGGGATGCGTATTATCATATGCCCATCCATCCAGCACATCGCCAATTCCTCCAGTTTGTGGTCTCAAGGGGCCAGAATGTATACAATTTCCAGTACAACGCCCTGCCTTTCGGGCTCCCCTCTGCCCTGCGTATGTTTTCCAAACTGATGTCAGAGGTAGTCTCCTTTCTCAGGGGACAAGGGATTAATATCGTCCCCTACCTCGACGATCTTCTGATTCTGGCTCCTTCGTCACAGCAACTCTCCCGGGCTGTCTCCACCACCCTACAGGTACTGCGATCCCTAGGATTGCTTCTGAATTTAGAAAAATCTGACCTGGCTTCGTCCACTCGGAAACAGTTCTTAGGCGTTCTCCTAGACTCGACCCAGCAGGCCTCCTTCCTGCCGACCGACCGGCTGGTGGAGCTTGTGCAGAAGCTCTCCCGGTTCAGGGATCAACGTCATCCTTCCCTGAGGGACATGATGTCAGCTCTGGGGTCCTTGACGGCCTGCATCCAGGCAGTTACCTGGGCTCAAGCACACCAGAGTTCTGCAGAGACATCTCCTGTCTTCCTGGGACAAGTCATCAACTTCCCTCTCTTGGAAGGTGGCTCCTCCCGGGTCATTTGAGGTCCTCCCTGACCTGGTGGGTGACTCCTCGGAACCTCCGGAGAGGTGTCTCTTGGGACCAGTCCCCTTGTTGTCCCTCACGACGGATGCCAGCAAACGGGGCTGGGGTTTCACGATCGCGGGCCTGCACCTCCAGGGTTCGGGAGTTGAAGGCGGTAGAGGAGGCTCTCAGGGCGGCGGTGTCTTTACTCCAGGGCCGTCACATCCAGGTGTTCTCAGAAAATGTAACCATGGTGGCCCATATACGTCACCAGGGGGTACCCGGTTCGCAAGCCTTACCTCAATTTCTGCAAGGATTTTTTACTGGGCTGAAAGACATCTCTTGTCCCTGTCAGCTGTCAATCTGAGGGGTCCGACAACATCCAGGCGGACTTCCTCGGCAGGAGGGACATTCATCCTGGAGAGTGGTGTCACCATCAAGAGGTCTGCAGGTCCCTAGTCTCCAGATGGGGTCGGCCCGAGGTGGATCTCGTTGCCTCCCCTCACAATGCACAGGTGGATGCTTTTTTCTCCCTAACTCCATTCAGCAGGATTCTGGGGGTAGATGCATTTTCCCATCCGTGGGAGTTCTCCCTTGCTTATGCGTTCCCCCCAATTCCGCTCATTCCCAGGATCCTTCAGAAGATCAGACGAGACAACGTTCCCACGATCCTCGTGGCGCCCCTTTGCACGGGTTGGAGCAGGTACAGCACGCTGATGAATCTGGTGCAGGAAGGTCCAGTTCTTTTACCTCTGAGATCCGATCTGCTTCACCAGGGGCCCATTCTTCATCCCAACCTTCAGTGATTGAGCCTAGCGGCTTGGTTGTGGAAGCTGGGATCCTGCTGGCTAAAGGATTATCAGACAGGGTGATCTCTAATCTGCAAAGGAGTAGGAAACCGGCCACTAATGCCATATATGGGAAAATCTGGAAGATATTTGTTTCTTGGTGTGCTGCAGACCCTCCGAACCCTTTTCATCTGGATATAGCTCGCATTTTGGATTTTTTACAGAACGGACTGGAGCTGGGTCTTACCCCTAGTACGCTAAAGGTTCAGGTATCGGCACTTAGTTAATTTTTTGATCAGAGTCTTGCCGCTCACCCATGGATATGGCATTTCATGACGTCTGCCAGCAGGCTATGACCACACCTCCAGTGTCATGTCCCTCCTTGGGACCTTAATGTTGCCCTCACTGGCCTCATGACAATTCTCTTTGAGCCCTTGTCTGATGCGGATCTCCAGGTTCTGTCCCACAAGACTGACTTCCTGGTCGCCATCACCTCTGCCTGGAGGGTGGTGAGCTCCAGGCCCTCTCCATTCGGGAGCCCTATCTGAGGATCCTGTAGGATAGTATTGTGCTTCACTCTGACTAGTCTTTTTTGCCTAAGGTGGTCTCTGACATCCATAGATTGCAGATCGTCTTTTTGCTTGACTCCTTCCAATCCCAAGGAGGAGACACTTCATACTCTAGACGTTTGCAGGACTGTTCTTCATTACCTCCAGCAGACGGCCGCTTTCCGTGTTGACCAAAATTTGTTTGTCCAACACTTCGGCCGTAGAAAGGGGCACAAGACCTCGAAAAGTACAATCGCCAGTTGGATTAAGGAGGCCATCTGCACTGCCTATCTTCAACAGGGGCGCTCACTGCCTGAAAAACTCAAGGCTCACTCCACCAGATTCGTCTCAACTTCCTGGGCTTAGCGGGGTGATGCGTCTACTGAGCAGGCCTGCAGAGCTGCCACCTGGGCCTCAATCCATACTTTCACCAGGCATTACAGGCTGACTTTAATAGGGATCTCATGTTTGGTAGAAGAGTCATGCAGGCTGTTATCCCACCCTAGGTATTATTCGTTGGTATTTCTCTGTTCTGCTGTCGAGGAAGGTGACTGAAGAAAATAGAATTAGCCTTACCGGCAATTCGGTTTCTAGGAACTTTCCACGACAGCATTAATTTCCTCTCTTGTTTTTTTTTTTTTTGTTTATTGTTATCTTCGCTTCCTGCATTTTTGATATTCATACCGGTGTGTACAGTAAAAACACTGGTGGGTGCAGGAAGGGGAGAGGTATTTAACCTCCTTGTGTTTCCTGTCCCCTATTTAGGGCGGGGGAGGCAACTTCTGTTCAGCTGTCATGGAAGGTCCCTAGAAATCGAATTACCAGTAAGACTAATTCTACTTTCATAAAACAAACAAGTCCACAGTCTCATGAGCATTACCCCTACCGGGGCTCAAAACAAGTCCTGGTCAGTGTCCTCTACCCATCTATTCAGTGTCCATGGCGGGTTAACTATTTACACAGTATAATTTACATTTGTACATTCTCCGGTACCTAACTAGCCATTTATTCACATTATCACCCTCGTCCTCTAGCTGCGGTGCTGACTCTGGCGGTTTTGGTGTGGAGGCCTGTTGCACCTTGGTCAGTCCAGGTGTTACCGGCCAGTTCTGGGTCAGCGTCTCCTCTGCGGGTGCTGCTGCATTACGTGGTTCTTCAGCTGGTGCCCTGTTCCAGGTTGTTCGAGAGGCTCTAGCACCAGGGCTCGTATTGCCGCTTTCTGTAACCGGGACTGTTTCCATGCTGTCACGGCCCACAACTGCGCACTGCTCAACAATTGGCGTAGTTCTTCCATAGCCTCGTTAAAGTCCTCGGGTCCGGTAAACTGTACCCAGTTGTCAGCCTCTCCATCTGCATTGGGAGCTCTTTTTCATTTTTGTCCGCCCGCCAGGATGCCAAAACCGCGGCTTGTCATGATGCCTCCTTGCTCCTCGCACCACGAGAAATCCATGTCAGATAAATATGTCAAGGTGATCTCTCATATTGGCACCCTAACTTAAAATGTTGTATTTGAGTAAAAATCTGTACATCTGGGCAGATAGGACCCAGCTATAAAGGAAGATGCACACGCCATAGCTGTAGGGCTGAGAGATTAGTCAGAAAGAAATGTACTACAAATATACCGTATTAAAAAGACTGACCAAACTTCTCAATAGGTGTGAACAGGTCCAAGCTGAAAACATAGTATAACTACAAAAATACATACAGAAGCACTCTAAAATGCTAAAATGTGCTAATATTGGATTACAGAACTCTGGTATTGCATTACGGTTATAGGAATATTTGGTCCCTTCTCTCAAACCTATGGTCACAAACTAAGCTGAAAAAGGGGTATAAAACGCATTTATAATAATTATAATTAATAATTATCAAAGATCAGTGATTGGCTGCAGGAGTGAAGTCACATTGACTGCACTGCATCCAATCACAAATCCAATAGCATCAAAAGCTGGGTTAGTGGCAGAGACTCACCACTTGACCCAAGAAGAGTAGGTAAAGCTCGGTTTTTGTTCTTTCACACGTGCATGTATGCGTACTCGACATCTTTAAAGGAGTTATCAGGGATTTATATAAATAAAAAGTGTCTAAGCACTAACAGGTAGGTAGCTTCCACCTACCTGTCTGTTGTGCCCGACACTGTTCACTGCCGATCACTGCCGACACGGAGCGGTCTGAGACTAGCAATTTTGCTGCTTCCGCTGACATCACGTCAATAGAGGAGCGGTTTTTCCCCTCTGTCAACGAGCGTCGAAGCCAATGTCACGCTGATTGACAGCTGGCTCCTCCAATCAGGTAGCGGGGAGCCAGCACTCAATCAGGATGCCAGATGTGCCATCTCTTCCAGAGAAGAGCAGAAAAGCTGCCTCTAATCTGTTTACCCTGCCATGCTGACCCCTGCATGAGCAGTCTGTGACCGCTCTGTAGCAGAGGTGAACAGTGCAGGGCACAACAGGAAGGTAGGTGGCATCTACCTGCCTATTAGTGCATAGGCACATTTTTTTTCTATAGCAATCTTGGATACCACCTTTAAACTCGAGTGAACCCACTAACTTTTTCAAACAGAAGACTCTGTTTTTGTGTAGTTTTACATGTGGGTTTTGGGTAATTGTCTTGCTGAAGAACACATGATCGTCGACTCAAAACAAGTTTTCTTGCACTGGGTAGGACATTTTGCTCTAAAATCTCTTGATAATGCTCTGATTTCATGATTCCTTTGATACGGTCAAGGCCTCCAGCACTAGACATAGCAAAGCAACCCCACAACATTATGGATCCTCCACCATGCTTAACTGTTGATAAGGTGTTCTTTTTCTTATAACCTTTAATGGGTCGTCTCTAAAAAAACTGTTGCTCTGCATTGCCAAAAAGTTCTATTTTAGTTTCATCTATCCACAGAATATTTTCCTACAAGGATTGTGGTTTGTCAAGGTGCTCTTTGGTAAAGATTAGTCATTCCTTTTTATGTCTTTTCTTCAGCAATGGTGTCTTCTTTTGCCTTCGTCCATAAAGTTCTACTTGGTTTAGTGTGCTGTGTATGGTACTTGTTGAAACCATGACGCCAGATTGTTCCATGTTGGCCTTCAGGTCTTTGGATGTTTGACGTTGTGTTTCTTCCACCATTCGCACCAATGTTCGAAGACATCCCTTGTCAATTTTCCTATTTCTCCCACGTCAAGTGAGATCTTTCACAGTTCCATGCTAGGCAGACTTCTTAAAAACATTGCACACTTTTGAAACTGGAATACCAAGGTCTTTGGAGACAACCTTATACCCTTTGGAAGTCTTTTCTTTGCTAATAATAGCAGTCCTGATGTCCTCAAACAGCTCTTTTGTCTTTTTTGTGACAAAGGAACAGGGCCTAACTTGTGGCTTTTTAAAACATTGAAGTAATCATTCATTGGCTAATTGATGGCACCAGCAATTTGTCACAGGTTATTCCTATTTCTGATATACCACAGGTGAGTCGAAATATATTTCCATACTAATTTAGTTTTATCAGTGCCAATATGAGTGTCACAGCAAGCTTTAGGGTTATCTATTTTTCCTCCCATTCTTTTTTGTTTTAAATTGTGGTTTATCATTTGCTCTTTTGAATTTAACATAAGTCTCTATACAAAAAAGCTGTTTCACTTGATTCATTTTTTTTAGATTACGGTACATTACGTACTTAAACTTCATGGGTGCCAATAATGATGAGCAGGACTGTAAATGATGGTAGTAGCCCCTAGAGCAGTGTTCCCCAACTCCAGTACTCAGGAGCCACCAACCGGTCATGTTTTCAGATTTCAATAGCATTGTATAGGTGTTCTTCACCTGTGCAGGTAATTAAATTATTACCTGTGCAATACTAAGAAAATCCTGAAAACACGCACAGTTTTTGTCACTTGAGGAATGAAGTTGGGGAACTCGATGTGACCGGATGGAACCATCAAAGTGAAAATACACTCTAATCATACACCAAATTTTGAAGGGGCAGTATTTAAGAATGTGCTGGTGTCAAGTAACTTCTGAACCAGGTCACATGTCTCATCTTAAGGCCGCTTTACACGTCGCAATATCGTTCCGATATTGCATACAATTTCACGGGAGCGTGCACACTTTTGGCATTTGTCCAAGATCGCATAGGAGATGTTACACAGGGAGATATCTTGCACACTGCGTCTGAGCAACTCAGGGAACGACCAATTAACATTGGAGTGAATAGGGGAAGTTGCGCTCCAAATCGTAGTTGCGCTGTCACACAACACGATCCTGCCAGATCGTCAAGCCAATATTGCACGGTTGAAGAGCATGCACAATCCACAAACGATATTGTTTTTGCATTGTTCTTGCGTCGCATTGCTCATTTACACGACACAACACACGAACGATATCAACTGCAACGCCCCTACCACGTGATGTTTTATCATAGTTGCATTGCGATATCGCGACGTGTAAAGCGGCCTTTAGCCTCTCATAAACAGCCAGATCAGAATTCCCACACACTGCACTGTTGAGGGGCAATCACCCCGAAACGCAGCATCTGCAAGCTTGGGGTTCTGAGCTGGCACAAATCCCAAGTTATATTGAAAGGCTTGTTAAAGAGTCAATTATGACTTTTAGGATTGCTACCTTCAATAGGTCGCACTAGAGTTCATCTACTTCCTCCCTGAAGTGGCAATTTGAATATTTCCCAGAGGAGCATTGTGGCTATAAGTCTCCTCATGTCGGCAGGCAGAATGATCTCCATAAGGAGAATAGCTATTACCCCAGACCTCGTCTTAGCCTCTCATACAGCCAGATCAGATCCCATACACTGCACTGATGAGTGGCAATCACCTTGAAACGCAGCATCTGCAAATTGGGGTTCTGATCTGGCACAATTTCTAAGTCATATTGAAAGGATCGTTTAAAAGAGTCAATTACGACTTTAGGATTGCTACCTGCAATAGGTGGCACTAAAGTTCGTCTACTTCCTCACTGAAGTGACAATTTGCATGCTTAGCATTGTTATGGAGTTTCAATCTTTTAAGTGTCTATACAACTAATACCACCATAGCAGTTGGGATATCGGCATACAACATCTTACCATGTCAACTCAAGTGAACCTGCTTAGTTTTCCATGCAGAAGACTTGGAAAACTCTGGCTATGTTTTTCCTGAAGTGTCTGTTTTTGGTGTTTTCTCAATCATCTTTGGTGGAAGCCACCAGTAGAATAGTCAGGTCACTTCATTTAACCGCTTTGTGGCGTTTGAATCCTGACGTGGTTAAAGAAGCTCAAAAAGACCGAACATATGTACAGCAAGTCGTTTTGACATTCCAATGCACATATTCACTCTTTTATATCCATTTTTAAGTGGTTCTTTTAGGCAAGTTTCGGACCAGACCGGCCTGAAAAACACAGAGTGTCACAAAACAAAAGAAGAGCAAGTCTGATCTTCAGTGAAGCTTTGAGATACCAAACGTTCTCCTTAAGATCAGCCAGAGGTTTTCATCTGAACTAGTGACACTGTCACCACCGAGTATGGGAAGTGTAATTCTCAGTTGTACAAAGCACCTCCACAAATCACGAGGTTGGAGAAAGGTTAGAACCTGCAGCCAAGAGGCCCGACCTTCTCCAACTCAGAATTTCTCTCTCTGTGCCAGGGTGGAATAAACACCTTTTGGAGAGTAACCTGTGACTTTACAGTCCTATAAAACTCCCCTGAAAGGCAAAGTTCTCTAACAATAATGACTTTTGGAATAACAGGCCGCGAGTCGTGTAAAGGATTTGCAGGAAGCAGAAAAATAAATA
The DNA here is from genome assembly GCA_033576535.1 of Allobates femoralis. Classification (NCBI taxonomy): domain Eukaryota; kingdom Metazoa; phylum Chordata; class Amphibia; order Anura; family Aromobatidae; genus Allobates; species Allobates femoralis. Next base: position 397,192,719 of record JARQOC010000006.1, on the reverse strand, counting down.
TTTGACCAAGTTAAAAGAAAACTAAACCTATGAGCAAAGTTTTTTGGCACCTCGGAGAGCCTTAAGCCCTAGATTGTCACTCTTGGTACCAGAGCACTTTGTAAGTTTTTGCTAATCTGGGGCATCTGTTGATAGGCGAGCAGGATCCAGGAAATGAAAGGAAGGGAAAGCCAGTGTTTTCTTTGTAATTACTGGATATGTTTTATGATCGGCCGGCTATTGTAGTGTCTACGTCATGTGAGTTATGTGCTGGTGTAAAGTAAGCTGACATCATGGCTGGAAGATGAAAGGTCGCTTGATGAAACGTTCCAGATTCTCGTCACATGGAGTGCGATATTTACCTATCTGAAGCTTCTAATAACACGGATGGACGACCTTTCTAAGGAGCTAAATATAAAAACTACGCAGGAACTAGCACCTCCTGAGAGATGTCAAGAGGATAAAATCTAGACTGTGAGCCGTATGACAAATCTTTCCTCCAGAAGACTGCATAGGTGACAATGCAATGACCAATTCACCTCTGATCCCAATTAAATTTTTGATATTAGACTTCATTGATTTATTAATTGGGGCACATTCATAAGTAGCAGATTGAGGAGATTTCTAAAAATCTGTTGTACATATGAACGGGGAGGTGTCTGCAGCAGGACATATGAAGGGGGAGGTATCTGCAGCAGGACATATCAGGGAGGAGGTATCTGCAGAAGGACATGAAGAGGAACGTATCTGCAGCAGGACATATGAAGGGGGAGGTATCTGCAAGACACATGAAAGAGGAGGTATCTGCAGCAGGACATATGAGGGATGAGGTATCTGCAACAGGACATATGAAGAGGAAGGTATCTGCAGAAGGACATATGAAGGGGGAGGTATCTGCAGCAGGACATATAAAGGAAGAGTTATCTGCAGGACATATGAAGGAGAAGGTATCTGCAGCAGGACATATGAAGGGGGAGGTACCTGCAACAGGACATATGAAGGGGGAGGTATCTGCAGCAGGACATATGAAGGAGGAGGTATCTGCAGCAGAACATATGAAGGAGAAGGTATCTGCAGCAGGACATATGAAGGGGGATGTATCTGCAGCAGGACATATGAAGGAGGAGGTATCTGCAGCAGGACATATGAAGAGGAAGGTATCTGCAGAAGTACATATGAAGGGGGAGGTATCTGCAGCAGGACATATAAAGGAAGAGTTATCTGCAGGACATATGAAGGAGAAGGTATCTGCAGCAGGACATATGAAGGGGGAGGTACCTGCAACAGGACATATGAAGGGGGAGGTATCTGCAGCAGGACATATGAAGGAGGAGGTATCTGCAGCAGAACATATGAAGGAGAAGGTATCTGCAGCAGAACATATGAAGGGGATTGTATCTGCAGCAGGACATATGAAGGGGATTGTATCTGCAGCAGGACATATGAAGGAGAAGGTATCTGCAGCAGGACATATGAAGGAGGAGGTATCTGCAGCAGGACATATGAAGAGGAAGGTATCTGCAGAAGGACATATGAAGGAGGAGGTATCTGCAGCAGGACATATAAAGGAAGAGTTATCTGCAGGACATATGAAGGAGAAGGTATCTGCAGCAGGACATATGATGGGGGAGGTACCTGAACAGGACATATGAAGGGCAAGATACCTGCAGCAGGACATATGAAGGGGGAGGTATCTGCAGCAGAACATATGAAGGAGGAGGTATCTGCAGCAGGACATATGAAGAGGAAGGTATCTGCAGCAGGACATATGAAGGGGGATGTATCTGCAGCAGGACATATGAAGGAGGAGGTATCTGCAGCAAGACATATGAAGGGGGAGGTATCTGCAGCAGGACATATGAAGGGGGAGTAGTACTGTAGTAGTTATACTTGTACATGGGGGCAGTATTATAGTAGTTATATTTTTGTACATAGGGGACAGTATTATAGTAGTTATATTCTTGTACATAGAGGCAGTATTATAGTAGTTATATTCTTGTACATAGGGGCGGTATTATAGTAGTTATATTCTTGTACATAGGGGCGGTATTATAGTAGTTATATTCTTGTACATAGGAGCAGTATTATGGTAGTTATATTCTTGCTCCTAGGAGGCAGTATTATAGTAGTTATATTCTTGTACATGGAGGCAGTATTATAGTAGTTATATTCTTGTACATAGGGGCAGTATTATAGTAGTTATATTCTTGTACATAGGGGCGGTATTATAGTAATTATATTCTTGTACATAGGGGCAGTATTATAGTAGTTATATTCTTGTACATAGGAGCAGTATTATGGTAGTTATATTCTTGTACATAGCAGTATTATAGTAGTTATATTCTTGTACATAGGGGCAGTATAATAGTAGTTTTATTCTTGAACATAGGGGGCAGTATTATAGTAGTTATATTCTTGTACATAGCAGTATTATAGTAGTTATACTTTTGTACATAGCAAACAGTATTATAGTTTTATTCTTCCACATAGTGGACATTATTACAGCAGTTGCCGGTACATTCTTGTATTTAACAGTAATTTTATATTAGTTAAATAGGGGGCAGAATAAAATAGTGTTATTCTTCTCCATTACAGGCAGTGCCATACTTGTTATATTCCTGTCCAAAAGAAGCGGTATTAAAAAAAAAAAAAAGCTGTAAATATAAACTCTATACCCTCTGAAATCAGTAATAGTGTACAACTCGCCACAAGTTTCCACAGGAGCCTCATAAATTACAGTGTTCTGTTACAGCAACTTATATACTGATGATATACGCTTGTTTTAACTTGAATTTCGCCTTGCAAAGTTTTCTTATCCATGATTTGTGGCAGCCTTGTGAGCACAGAAATGAAAATCACATTACTGTATATCATGTCGGATTGGCTTCTATCATTGCTACATATTCAGTTTTCTGCTCTATGGCAGCCAGCTGTATACATTTATCAAACTCCCCAAGACTGAAAGATAAAATCTACTTTGTCGTCAAAAGTGTAAAGTAAAGAATAAGAATTTCAGGTTTGTGTTAGTGAGAAAAGGAGACATATAATCTTTTCCACCTGATCCTACATGTTGATTCTCTGGACCAGACATTTAAAGAAGAATTTAACATATTTAATTAGCCATTTATATTATTTTCTTCGAAAAAAGCATCTGTGGCACCCTGGCACCTTGTTGGGTACCACAGAACTCCTTGGGGCATGAATGGAGCTAACAGCAAAGCATCACTCACACAGAACACCACAACACCTTAGGACACCTGGTTTCACCCCAAGCCTCTAGGGGGAGCTCCACTGGTCACTTTGAGCCAGTTTCCCCTATAAATAGGGTCTTGGAGGGAGAAACACCAGAGTGTGCAGACTCTAGGAGAGCTGCAGGTTGTGTGTGATCTCCACCTTATGAGACACACACTAGGCCCAACCAGCCATCCAGCCAGTGAGGAAACCCTTGCAATTGGGGTTAGAGGAAAAGGAGAAGCACCTCTCAGGGACACCAGAGTGATCATAACTTTCTCCCTTAATCACCGGTTACTGGAACCGAAGCTGTGGGAACTATATAGCCACCGCAGAGAACCAGCATACTGCACAGGGAGTCTAGCCCCCTGTTCACCTGCCGCACCTACTAGCGAGAGCCCAGGGAAGAAGGTAGAATTATCATCACCCTTTTACAGCGCCCTCAGTGCAGCTACCCAGGTGAAATCCGTTCCATTGAACATACTGTCCGGTCCGGCTGGATTCCACATCCACCCGACCTTAGCGTTAGAAGAAAGAGAAAGGAAGCCTACACTAACCGCTTGCTGTGAACCTCCAGGAGTGCTAACTTCACTAACCCAGTCTGGCGTACCTGATATCCACCAGTAAAGGTACTAAAAAGACTTTGGCAAGTCTGTGTCCGACTCCTGGGCCTAACAGCAGCATTACCGCAGCTGCCTCACAACATCTTGCGCAGCTCCTGGCCCCGGGGACTCCCGCTCATCCTGTGGGGAGCGTCCCATCTTGCTGCATTCCATCCCCCGGAGGCCCCGCAGCGCCGGTACAGTTACCGGACCTCTCACAGGTGGCGTCACGAAGACAACTAATCCCTACTGTTCAGCCATCCCCCCTATTGATCTGGACCACCGGGCCCCACAGCCGCAGGCGCGGTTCCGTGACAGAGGAGAGTCAACGCCTGCGACGTGCAGAACCCGGCTACGGTGAGTCAGAATTTGGCGTCACGAACAGGATACGAGCAGGCCCGTTCCTTAACGGGTATTGTGTGCTATTTAATGACTGTAAATATCGAACCGTAAATTTGGTCCGCCATTGCTGCTTGAAAGGCGGGAAAAGAAGGGGCGTGACTGTGCAAAGGGCGTGAAGATTGGCCAGCCCCCACGCTCTGACGACTTCCCCTGTACGCAGCAGGAACCGGAAACTCCCGTGGTGCTTCACTCCTCACCGCGAGGCCGACACTTCCGTTTGAAACCGAGGGACTGACCGCGCTTAACTAAGGGGGAGCGACCATGAGTAACCCGGCTCCCAACAACGCGGTACCCCCGCTAAACCAAGCGGCACCGCAAAACATACCTCTTGATGGACAGCAACAAGCCGGCGGTATGCCTCCGCAACCCGCTCCGATTATGCCGTTATCTCTGCCTTACGTTCCGAGTGCGACCTGGTTACCTAAGTACAGCGGTACACCCAGTACCTTGGAGACATTCCAGAGGAAGATATGCCAAACGCTGGACATGTACGCTATGACCGGTAAGCAGAGAGCTTCAGTTGTTATGGGACAGTTAACTGCCGCAGCCGAGCTGCAGAGCCGCAACTGGCCTGTAGAAACTCAGGAGTCTGTGGAGCAGATATTCGCTAAATTAGCCTGGGTTTTTGAACGCCATACCGAAGCTGAATTAAGATTGTCATTCTACCATTGTAACCAAGGGGCACAAGAAAGTGTCCTCGATTATTCACTGTGATTGCAAGAACCACTAAGACTGTTAAAACAAGTCGATCCTGATGGTGTCAGAGATGAGAACAAAGCGTTAATTGGACAATTTATTGTGGACCCTAGATTATCTGAGGATAGGAAGCAAGCAAGCTGGTGGTCCATACAAAATCCTGGCGCAGAGTTTGATACCTTGAGAGACTTAACAGTTTGGGGACAACGGCTCACCACAGTGCCTGATCCCGCTTCACAGCAGCAGCAGACTGACACTCCTTCTGTGCCGGAAGCAGCACCTCCAGTCCCTGCGGTTCAGTCTAGTGCACAGACTACAACACCTGACCGGTTTGAACAACTGTGTGCTAATGTAGAGCAGCTGATGAAGGACGTGGCCAAGCTACAAGCTGGGAGAAGACCCAAGACTGATGCAAGGTCATCGGACAAGATTCAGCTCGCCGACAGCCCTGACGACGTCCCGTGGATGAAGAGAAAGACACAGCCGCCGCGAGGAAAACCTGCAGACTGCCGCAGTACTGACTGACACCGCACCAGTCAGCAGAATGACTTAGGAGGACGTACTCAACAATCCCGTCCTTTAAACGGGCAACCCCTGGGCGAGAAGGGCCAACCCCAGGAGTAGACTGTCCAGGCCCAACGACCAGCTGGGAACACAAGTATGTAGGAGACTGTCCATACCTACCAATCGTCATCGATGGCATCGCTACCTCCGCCTTGATAGACACTGGATCCCAGGTGACAACCATCCCGAGTATCCTTTACAAGCGGTTCTGGCCAGATGTTGAGCTAGAGCCCCCTAACCCTGATCTGAACATTGAAGCCACTAATGGTATATTAGTTACAGTAGAGGGGCAATGGGAAGCTACAGTAAAGGTGGGGAGGGTGCAGCTGAAGAACCAGGGTATCTTAGTGGTGCAGGATAAACCTAACAACAAAGATCCATATGTAATACTGGGTACTAATGTTATGGTTAAATGCATCGATGAAGTGTTGTTTTTCCTCCAACAGAGTGTTGAAGCTGGTAGACCCAGAGAGAAGAGAGATATCCAAAAGCAGATCCGAGCTCTGGTTTATCAACAACAGGTAACATTGTCTAATGGTGAAATTGGCAGAGTACGGGTCACAGATCCCATTCCAATTGTGGTACCACCCAGAAGTGAAATGATGATCTGGTGTCGAGCAGCCATAGGCCTCAGAGGGCAGGACTACCAAGCTGTAGTAGAACCTGTAATGTCTGATAGTAGTCCTATGCTCTTGACAGCCAGAGGGTTGGTCGACTTGAGAAAAGGGAGAGTCCCCGTACGCATATTAAACTATGGTGATGACGAAGTCAGACTGCCAAGATATGCATCTGTCGCAAAATTGTACCAGGTTAAAGATGATGCTGTAATTGATGTAAAATCCTCAGCCCAAACAGTCACTGATGAACCCCCTCACTCCAAAGATCAGTTAGAGAAATGGTGTCAGGAGCTCAGTGTAGGAACTGACAATACACCTTCTCACCAGAAAATGGAGTATACCGGGTAGTTCGGGAGTATGAGCAAGTGTTCAGCAAACACCCACTTGACTTTGGGAGGATTAAAGGGGTACAACACCATATCCCCACAGGCAACCATGCGCCTATCAAAGAAAGGTACAGGCCTATACCACCCACTCACTACCAAAAAGCAAAAGAGATGCTTCAGGACATGAAAAATGCAGGAGTCATTAGGGATAGCTGTAGTCCCTGGGCAGCACCACTGGTCCTGGTTAAAAAGAAAGATGGTAGTATGAGGATGTGCGTAGACTACAGACCAATAAAGTCACACACAAGGATGCATACCCGTTGCCCCGCATAGAAGAGTCACTCGCTGCACTCAAATCTGCCAACTACTTCTCCACATTAGATCTTACTAGTGGGTACTGGCAGGTTGCCTTTGCAGAGGAGGATCGTGAGAAGACAGCCTTCACGACACCTATGGGGCTCTGCGAGTTCAACAGTATGCCATTCGGGTTGTGCAATGCCCCAGGAACATTTCAGAGACTGATGGAGTGTTGTTTGGGCCACAAGAACTTTGAGACTGTCCTGTTATACCTTGATGATGTCATTGTATACTCTCAGACCTATGAAGATCACCTCCAGCACCTGAGTGAAGTGTACGAGTCACTGTCCAAGTATGGGATGAAACTGAAACCGTCCAAGTGCCACCTGCTGAAACCCAAGGTCCAATACCTAGGACATGTGGTCAGTGCCGAAGGTGTAGCACCGGATCCGGATAAAGTCACCGTCATCAAGGACTGGCCAGCACCAACTTCTCACAAAGAGGTACGTCAATTTCTAGGACTGGTCGGGTACTACAGACGATTCATCAAAGGCTATACCAAGATAGCAGCACCTATGCAAGATCTCTTAGTAGGTCAATCCAAAAACGGCAAGATCAGGGGACCCCCGTTTCACTGGGGGCCAGAACAGGAACAATCCTTCCAGAAGCTGAAAGATGCTTTAACAGGAGAAGAAATCCTAGCCTACCCTGATTACAACCTCCCGTTTCTATTGTATGCTGTTGCAAGCAATGAAGGTTTAGGAACAGTCCTAGCTCAACGCCAGCAGGGAAAGGAAAAGGTGATAGCCTACACCAGCAGAAAGCTCCGTCCCACAGAAAGGAACCAAGAGAACTACAGCTCCTTCAAGCTAGAGTTCCTGGCCCTGGTCTGGGCAATCACAGAGCGTTTCAAGCATTACCTGGCTTCCGCCCCGTTCACAGCTTTCACTGATAACAACCCTCTAACTCACTTAGAGACTGCAAAGCTGGGAGCCCTAGAACAGCGTTGGGTAGCAAGACTCTCAAACTATGATTTCACTGTAAAATACCGGGCAGGTCACAAGAACGGCAATGCTGATGCCCTGTCCAGAATGCCTAACCTTCCTGAAGAGGGAGAAGAAATAGATGACCTGGAGGAGATTGAACTTCCTGCTTTCCACCGTACGGGTACAGCAACGTGTCATCAGGCGAACCAGAGACGTGTAGAGAGGACTGTGAACCCTTTACCTCACCATGACTGGAAGGAGGTTCAAGCTAACAATCCAGATGTCAGCCTAGTAAGAGAGCTGATCACTCAAGAGCACGCCAACATGGACCCTGATGCTTCACAAAATGCTAAACGCCTATGGAAAGAGAAAGGAAGGTTGTTTGTCTACCAAGGTAAACTATGCAGAAGATACCTAAACCCCAGAATGCATGAACTAATCTGGAAGTTTGTAGTTCCCAAGACCGAAGTCCAAATGATCCTTGAAGCATACCATGATGATGCAGGACATTTTGGATGGAAGAAGCTGGAGAGACTCCTAAAAGATCGGTTCTACTGGGTCGGTATGCGAGGCTCAATTGAAAAATGGTGTAAAAACTGTGGACCATGTCACCTTCCAAGGAAAGACCATCTAACTCAGAAAGCTCCGTTGCAGCCAATTGTTACCACCAAAAGTCTTGAAATAGTTGCTCTCGACCACGTGAAGCTTACCCAAGTCGAACCGGGTACACTTACGCTCTCACCATTGTTGACCACTATTCAAGGTTCCTGGTAGTAGTTCCAGTTAAGGACTTAACTGCAGAGGTCGCAGCCAAAGCATTCCAGAGTTACTTCTGTCGCCCCCATGGGTATCCAGACCAAGTCTTAACTGACCAAGGGCCAGCCTTCGAATCAGCTCTGTTCCAAGAATTCTTAGGGCTATATGGGTGTAAAAAGATCCGCACCACACCTTATCATCCTCAGACGAACGGTTTATGTGAGAAGATGAACCACATTGTCATTGACATGCTCAAGACCTTACCAGTTGAAGAGAGAAATCAATGGCCTGAAAAACTTCCAGATCTTGTGGACATCTACAACCACATACCAGTCAGTTCAACCAACTACACACCTGCTTACTTGATTCGAGCAAGACCAGGTAAATTACCTATTGACTTACAGATGGGAACCATTGAACCCACAGAAGATTCTTCTGATGAAGATTGGGTCAGTCAACGCCAAGAACAGTACAGGAAAGTACAAGAAAGTGTTGAAAGAAACCTAGAAATCAGCAGAACTAAGCAAGAAAAAGACTTCAACAAGCACGCCTCAGCTGAACCTCTAGCTACAGGTGACTTAGTGCTAAAAAGAAAAAGAAAAACCAACAAATTGGATAACAGTTGGGAATCTGAACCCTACACAATTATGCCATCACAGTATGACAATTCCAAAACTTGCATTATCAGCAAAGACAATGGGAATACTTTTGCAACTGTCTCTAGAGATTATTTGAAGAAATGTCCAACACAGGTAATCCCACAAGTAACCAGTTACCCTGCAGTAACTACAGAAGAAGAACAAAAAGAAAATCTAGTCCTTACAGACATTGGATACTTACCAGCTGACTGGCCACAATGCGATGGTGCATACATCATACCAGTTATGCATTTCTACCAGCCTGTAGAAGATCAGCAACCAACTCAACCAATTCCTAATCAACAAGTTCAAGTGCAAGATATGCAGCCTGTTATATTGGAAGCTGAGATTCCTGTAATCGGTGAACCTGCTAGTCTCACAGTAAGACAAAGTACTCGTAGACAATTACCTACACTACCACCTTTAACAGAGGATAGTCCCATAAATAGACTACGTTCTTACTATGGTATCACTGAAACACGCAGCAGAAGTAGAGAAAGAAACACTTCATACACTACACCAACAGCTTTTGAGACACCCACACTACGCAAATCCACACGTAGTACATTAGGACAACCCCCAAATAGACTTGGAGAATGGGTTTAAAATGTAGTGGAATATAGTACCTGTCAATGTAAATAGTAACCGTTTCAAAACCTGTAAAAAAGTAGTGTACAGAAGGGTGGAGGAACTGGCCTCTGTCCCAAGTATATCAAGTTGGGGACAGAAAGCGCCTGGTAGGGTAAAGAAGGTTAGTACCGGCCTCCCAAGTAGAGACACCCATAGAGAATGTATAAAGTTTAAAATGTATACCGTGTATTTCTGGACTTTACCCCTTTTTCCCTTTTCTAAACTTTGGACAATTGTCACAGGACTTGTGTGACCAAAACTTTACCTTTTCCAGCCTGCGGCAGATGGACTAGTGCCGTATGGACTGCTTTTCACCTTTTTCATATTTTTCCCTTTCTTTTTAGTGATTTTTGTATTTTTCTTTAAAACTCTGTTATTAAATGTTTATAAAATGCTTAGAAGTTAAGTTGTAAAAAGAACTTTTTGCTCAGCCGGGAGAACTGAGGTTAACTAAGGGGGAATGTGGCACCCTGGCACCTTGTTGGGCACCACAGAACTCCTTGGGGCATGAATGGAGCTAACAGCAAAGCATCACTCACACAGAACACCACAACACCTTAGGACACCTGGTTTCACCCCAAGCCTCTAGGGGGAGCTCCACTGGTCACTTTGAGCCAGTTCCCCCTATAAATAGGGTCTTGGAGGGAGAAACACCAGAGTGTGCAGACGCTAGAAGAGCTGCAGGTTGTGTGTGATCTCCACCTTATGAGACACACACTAGGCCCAACCAGCCATCCAGCCAGTGAGGAAACCCTTGCAATTGGGGTAAGAGGAAAAGGAGAAGCACCTCTCAGGGACACCAGAGTGATCATAACTCTCTCCCTTAATCACCGGTTACTGGAACCGAAGCTGTGGGACCTATATAGCCACCGCAGAGAACCAGCATACTGCACAGGGAGTCTAGCCCCTGTTCACCTGCCACACCTACCAGCAAGAGCCCAGGGAAGAAGATAGAATTGTCATCACCCTTTTACAGCGCCCTCAGTGCAGCTACCCAGGTGAAATCCGTTCCATTGAACATACTGTCCGGTCCGGCTGGATTCCACATCCACCCGACCTTAGCCTTAGAAGAAAGAGAAAGGAAGCCTACACTAACCGCTTGCTGTGAACCTCCAGGAGTGCTAAATTCACTAACCCGGTCTGGCGTACCTGATATCCACCAGTAAAGGTACTAAAAAGACTTTGGCATGTCTGTGTCCGACTCCTGGGCCTAACAGCAGCATTACCGCAGCTGCCTCACAACATCCTGCGCAGCTCCTGGCCCCGGGGACTCCCGCTCATCCTATGGGGAGCGTCCCATCTTGCTGCATTCCATCCCCCGGAGGCCCCGCAGCGCCGGTACAGTTACCGGACCTCTCACAGGTGGCGTCACGAAGACAACTAATCCCTACTGTTCAGCCATCCCCCCTATTGATCTGGACCACCGGGCCCCACAGCCGCAGGCGCGGTTCCGTGACAGAGGAGAGTCAACGCCTGCGACGTGCAGAACCCGGCTACGGTGAGTCACATCCAAGCCTTTCTTTAATCCAACTTTTAACATTGGCTCTCCAAGAGGTAATCGGTTGGCGTGCCCCCATTTGAAATCGTGTCCATTCCAAGCACCAATGGTCTCCAGAGCGCTGTGCAATAACAAAGCATGGCGGGAGGTTTCCATATGATGAATAGGACCTGAGACATATGACGATTCCTCCATGAGAACTCTCTTTTCGCCATTCTTTTTGCTAGTATACTAATACTTCATCTAATGGCGCACACTACAAAAAAAAACAGTGTATATGGAGGTATAATAGATCTCCATAGGCTTCTACAGGAGTCTTACAACAGCTCTGCATGAATGGGACGTCTACATGAAGAGCGCTATTATTGTAACACAAACTGCACTTTTGCTTTACATATGAAGTTTAGGAATCATCCTACATTACCAGTATATGTAGTAAATTGTCTATGATTTTAATGAGGTTTTCCACTTACAATGGAACCTCCTTTCTTTTGTTCTAACTATGCCTAACTATCACTTTTCCCATATACTTCTGCTATCTACCCTGCTCCTGTAAGTTTTATTTCTAAGATGTTCTTAAATACCTTTGTCAAAATCTACACACCATGCCTTGTGTTTGTTATATATTGCTATGGGTGGGATGAAATCCCAGTGTGTTTTGTGTTATTCTCCCATGTTGGGTTTGGGGTTGTTTTCACTTCCCTATGATTAGTCTGCTATTTAACTATGCTGGTTCCTCTGTCTGATGTCAAATGTACACTTGCATTTGCTGTGTAGACTTTGGTCCTTCACAGCTGTGTTGCCTGACCCAGTCTGACCTTGTTTATGTTTGCCTAATTTTCTGACTCCTTGCCTGCTCCCTGAATACTGCTTGTGTTGGCAGCGGACCATTCAGGATACAGTGAAAGCGTGTTGATAACAGAACTTAGCTTTAATTAGCAACAAACAGGTACAGATATGAAGGTCTTGTGGAAACAGGAATATACATCTTAAATGTCTCTTTGCAGCAGGCTCGGTCTGGGCCGCCGGGTAACCGGTTAAAATTAATGGTGGGCCCCCAGGCATTGTGGCCCCGCCCCATTAGCCCCGCCCCCATTCCCCCCCCTGGGCGCTTTAGGGGGGCCCGGACGCAAATGGGGGCCCACTGGTCCCCTGAGCGTCCCCACATGTCGTACTACGGGGCCCCTGACCGCTGCCCCCACACGCTATCCTCGGGGCCCCCTTACAGCTGCCTCCCCCCTCTCTCCATTATCGGCAGTCGCGCTGATCTGCCTGTCATGTGGGCTGTAGCCAGCGCCGCTCTATTTCCTGTATCGCGCCGGCTGCAGCGTCACACTACATGACAGGCTGCGCTCAGCGCGACTGCCTGCAGGTAATGGAGAGCGGGGGGACGCAGCACTAAAGGAGGCAGCGGTAAGGGGATAGCTTGTGGGGGGCAGCCATCAGGGACCCCCTTGAATGACATGTGGGGGTGCTCAGGGGCCAGTTAGTGTGGGGGAAGCTCTCATGGGCCCCCCCCCCCAGGATGAGTGTGGGGGCAGCTCTCATGGGCCCCCCCCAGAATGAGTGTGGGGGAAGCTCTCAGCTCTCATGGGCCCCTGAGGCTGAGGTGTGGGGGCAGCACTCAGGGGCCCCTGAGGTGTGGGGGCAGCTCTCAGGGGCCCCTGAGGTGTGGGGGCAGCACTCAGGGACCCACAAGAGCCCCCTGGTGGTGCTGGGCCCCCTGGTGGTGCTGGGCCCCTCTACTGGTGCTGCCGGGCCCCCCTGGTGGTGCCTGGTGCTGCCAGGGTCCCCTGGTGGTGCCTGGTGCTGCCAGGGTCCCCTGGTGGTGCCTGGTGCTGCCGGGCCCCCCTGGTGGTGCCTGGTGCTGCCAGGCCCCCCTGGTGGTGCCTGGTGCTGCCGAGCCCCCCTGGTGGTGCCTGGTGCTGCCGGGCCCCCCTGGTGGTGCCTGGTGCTGCCAGGGTCCCCTGGTGGTGCCTGGTGCTGCCGGGCCCCCCTGGTGGTGCCTGGTGCTGCCGGGCCCCCCTGGTGGTGCCTGGTGCTGCCGGGCCCCCCTGGTGGTGCCTGGTGCTGCCGGGCCCCCCTAGTGGTGCCTGGTGCTGCCGGGCCCCCCTGGTGGTGCCTGGTGCTGCCGGGCCCCTATGGTGGTGCCTGGTGCTGCCAGGGTCCCCTGGTGGTGCCTGGTGCTGCCGGGCCCCCCTGGTGGTGCCTGGTGCTGCCAGGGTCCCCTGGTGGTGCCTGATGCTGCCGGGCCCCCCTGGTGGTGCCTGGTGCTGCCGGGCCCCCCTGGTGGTGCCTGGTGCTGCCAGGGTCCCCTGGTGGTGCCTGGTGCTGCCAGGCCCCCTGGTGGTGCCGGGCCCCCCTGGTGGTGCCTGGTGCTGCCGGGCCCCCCTGGTGGTGCTGGGCCCCCCTGGTGCTGCCGGGCCCCCTGGTGCTGCCGGGCCCGGCTGTTGTTTCCACCTCTTTTTGAAACTCCCGTCTCCTGTGGTACTCTGAAGTGCCAGCCAGAACGTCATATCCGGTCCTGTGCATTATGGGGGTTTATGACATGTACGGGCAGCTTCAATATGTGCACTGGGCATGCGCCGGAGCCCGGCCGAACATGTGATCAGCCCCCACAATGCACCGGGCCGGATATGACGTTCGGGCTGGTGTGACAGAGTACCATAGGAGGCGGTAACAACCATGGCTTGACCCCCCCTAGTTTTGATCCTGGGTACGCCCATGGCTGCACACCCGCGGCACTATTCTGTCATTGAGTCCCGTGGTGCTGTCGGGTGTCAGCTGTGCTCAGTGGCGTAGCAGGGGAGGGAGGGGGGGCCCCACAGGCGGCACTTGTGTGGGGGCGGCACGCGGCAGCAGCAATTCCTCTCCCTCCTTGGGAGAAGCGCCACTGCAGGACCTGTCAGAGCGACCGCGGTGATCACTTCATGAAAGGACCTGTGCGGTGACGTCACTTCCCACACAGCCGCACGCGGCCCGCACTTCACTTCCGGCCGTTCTGGATCCTGGAGGGAGGCTGATATTCATTGAATTTAACCAGTGACTCCTGACTCCCTGTCCTTAACAGGTACACTAAGTGGCTCCATGGAGATGAATGCTGTATATAGCATATGGGATATGGGTCATATGCTATATACAGTATACAGAGGAGAAGAGGACAGGGGGGCAGAAGGACAGGAACAGGGGGGCAGGAGGACAGGAACAGGGGGGCAGGAGGACAGGAACAGGGGGGCAAGAGGACAGGAACAGGGGCAGAAGGACAGGAACAGGGGGACAGGAGAAGAGGACAGGGGGGCAGAAGGACAGGAACAGGGGGACAGGAGAAGAGGACAGGGGGACAAAAGGACAGGAACAGGGGGACAGGAGAAGAGGACAGGGGGACAGAAGGACAGGAACAGGGGGACAGGAGAAGAGGACAGGGGGGCAGGAGGAGTGGGGCAGTGTATGGTGATAGTGATGGCTGTACCAGGTATCTCTGCCTCCATGCGGCAGCCTCCACCTTCCTGTGTTGGCAGGGTGTGGCATGCTGGGAATTGTAGTTCTCCTGCCTGTTCGGATGTTATTGTATGGTTTCTGGGGAGTGTGTTGGGTGCTGGGAGTTGTAGTTCTCCTGGGCGGGCTCAATGTTCTCCCGCTGCCTGTCTGTGGTTATTGTGCCTCTTCTGGGATGTCCTCAGCTCCGTGCTGTGCACAGACAGTGTACCACCATGTCCCCAGCTCCGTGCTGTGCACAGTGTACCACCATGTCTTCATCTTCGTGCTGTGCACAGACAGTGTACCGTACACTGTCTGTGCACAGCACGGAGCTGGAAACTTGGTGGTACACTGTGCACAGCACGGAGCTGGGGACATGATGGTACACTGTGCACAGCACGGAGCTGGGGACATGGTGGTACACTGTCTGTGCACAGCACGGAGCTGGGGACTTGGTGGTACACTGTCTCCCGCCGCCTTAAAATCGGTCTGTTTCTCATCCAGGAGAGTCGGATGAGTGACATCCGTTTTTTGGTCTGTTTGGCAACTGCTGTGCGAGTGTCCGACATTTTTCTCAGATTCTCAGATCACATCCGTGTGCAATCAATCTGTTCTTTACTCAGCAGCTATTACTGTATAATCATTTACAGGAACATTTTGCAGTGTTCTGAGCTATAGAATGATAATGTATCCGTGAAAAAAACAGATGCCTCTCGGATGGTCAGTGTGCTGTCCGTGATTTTGTCAGACCCATAGACTTGCATTAGTGAGTCTCCCGCGGGAATCACATACTGTCGCAGCATGTTGCAACTTTTTTTCTCATCCTGAATCTGGATGAGAAAAAGCGTCCGACACTCACCAATCTGCTCTCAGAGATTGATTGCAATGTGAGAAAATCACACATTAAACTCATCAGAGTTTCACCCCAGTGTGTCCGTACCCTAATACTAAAATCCATATAGTAATCCTACTGGTATGGGGAGGATTTATGGCTCAGTTAGTACACTCCATACTTCTTGTTATTAACCAGTTAATGCTCTCTTGTCCACCACACTGCATTATGAACTCCACAGCACGGCGGCGAAAATTGCTCCGGCCCCGGGCCCTCCTTCACTCCTGCTTGTTGCCATACACTGGGGTTGTGCAGAGGTGGCAATTGCACCCCTTCTCTTTGTGTTTTAGTATAGTAGTTATATTCTTGTATATAGGGGCAGACAGTGTATGCTATGTACACTTCCAGATTATCAACAACCAAAGTGGCGGCAAATTTTACGACCAACCCGGGCGCCACAAACAGTTGCTACGCCGCTGGCTGTGCTGCACAAGCGCGGCACTATTCTGGCACTGAGTTTTAGGAGGGGGGGGCCCCAAAAAATTTCTTGCACCAGGGCCCACTACAGTCTCGGTCCGCCCCTGGCACAGCGGTACCTGCTGCTAACGCTGTGCACTGAGGAAGACATGTCTAAGCTTAGTGGAGAACCTGCCTAACTGCTGCCTGTACTCTGCCTTTACTAGGGAACCTGCCTGACTACTGCCTGTACTGTCTACACTGGGGAACATGCCTGACTGCTGCCTGCCTGTACTGTACTGGGGAACCTGCCTGACTGCTACCTTTGCTGGGGAACCTGCCTGACTGCTGCCTGTGCTGGGGAACCTGCCTGACTGCTGCCTATGCTGGGGAACCTGCCTGACTGCTGCCTGTGCTGGGGAACCTGCCTGACTGCTGCCTGTGCTGGGGAAAGTGCCTGCTGCCTGTGCTACCTGACTGCTGCCTGTGGCTACTGCCTGTGCTGCCTGACTGCTGCCTGTGCTGGGGAACCTGCCTGACTGCTGCCTGTGCTGGGGAAAGTGCCTGCTGCCTGTGCTACCTGACTGCTGCCTGTGGCTACTGCCTGTGCTGCCTGACTGCTGCCTGTGGCTACTGCCTGTGCTGCCTGACTGCTGCCTGTGGCTACTGCCTGTGCTGCCTGACTGCTACGTGTACTGGCTACCTGCTGCCTCTGACCACTGCCTGACTGCTGCCTGTCACTACTGCCTGTGCTGCCTATGCTTCCTGACTGTTATGTGTGACTACTGCCTGTGCTGGCTGACTGCTACATGTGACTATTGAATGTGCTGGCTGGCTGACTGACTGCCTGTGACTGCTGCTTGACTGCTGCCTATGCTGCCTGACTGCTTCATGTGACTGTTGCCTATGCTACCTGATTGCTGACTGTGACCACTGCCTGATTGCTGCCTGTCACTACAGCCTGTGCTTTATGACTTGCTACATGTGACTGCTGCCTGTGCTGGCTGCCTGACTGCCTGTGACTGCTGCCTGACTGCTACATGGGACTACTCTCTGTGCTGCTGCCTGATTGCTGCCTGTGACGGCTGCCTGACTGCTGCCTGTGACTACTGCCTGTGCTGCCTGACTGCTACATGTGACTACTGTCTCTGCTAGCTAACTGCTGCCTGTGCTGCCTGACTGCTACATGTGACTACTGCCTGTGCTGCCTGTGACTGCTGCCTGACTGCTCCCTGTGCTGCTCGACTTCTGGCAGTGACTGCTGCCTCTGCTGCCTGACTGCTGCCTGTCTGGGACTTATCTTCTCCTCCTCTTTCTCACTCTCTGCTCAGCTCCTCTGTTCACAACACTATGCAGGGCTGACGACAGATTTTTGTGGGCCCCGGGCGAAAGAGTCTCAGTGGGCCCCTTTAACACTCACACACAGCACTGCTACATGCCCAATACATGCACATACAGATACGCAAAGCTCTGCTACATGAACTCTACATACCCAGGTCTGCTACATGTACAATACATGCACATACAAACACACACAAAGCTCTGTTACATGCACATACAAACACCCAGCTTTGCTCACATGTACAATACATGCAAATACAAACACACACAGCTCTGTTACATGCACATACAGATACACACAGCTTTGTTACATGCAAACACAGATACACAGCTCTGCTACTCAGACACTATATACTCAGCTCTGCTGCATGTACAATACATGCACATGAAAACACACACATCTCTGTTACATGCACAATACATGCACATACAGATACACATACAGATATACGCATAGACATACACACACAGATATACACACACATACAGATAGACACACACACACATATACAGATATACACACAGGCACAGATACCTACAGATATACACACATGTACAGATATACAGACACACAGATATACAGACATACATACAGATATACACACACACATACAGATATACACACACATACAGATATACTGACATACATACAGATATACACATACATACAGATATACAGACACATACAGATATACACATACATACAGATATAAACACACACATACTGATATACGCACACATATACAGATATACAGACATAGATACAGACCTAAACATACATACACATATACACACATACAGATATACACACATATACAGATATACACATACATACACATATACAGATATACACACACATACAGAAATTCACACACATACAGATATACACACACATACAGATATACACACACATACAGATATACACACACACATACAGATATACACACATACATACAGATATACACACACATACAGCTATACACACACATACAGATATACACACATACAGATTATAATTGTACATTGCAGTTCTGCTGAGCGCAGAGTGATGTGCAGGAGCCGCCAATATAATGGGTATAATAACAGCTACCAGGTATTTACATACAGCTGAAGGGTGGGTGGCCCCTGAAATCAATTTCCCTGGTGGGCCCCAGACACCCCAGTCCGACCCTGCTTTGCAGCATCAGCAAGCTGCTGTGCTTCACTTCAAATTCACAGACACAGGAAACTGCTTACAGTCACATGGTATTTCCTGTGTGTGAGCCTCTGGGAGTGTTCCTCTTTTTTTTCTTTAAACTAACTTTACTGACAATGCACAAACCTAGCAATTAGGGATGGGCAAATCTACTCGCTAGGGCTCGTTACTCGGCGAGTAGTAAGGGACTCGCAGGACTCGGTACTCTGCGAGTTTCCCAGCGTTTACTCGCACGAGTCCAATGCAAATCAATGGCAAACGCTGACAAAACTAGGATTGCCATTGTTTGCATTAGACTCGGCTACTGTGCCAGTGATAGCAGGGAAACTCGCAAAGTAACTGCTGTTTCTTTGGAGCCGAGTCCAGCTGTCTTCTCTGTGCAGCTCCAGGGTCCTAGAGCCCGCCTGCTCACAGACATGATGTAGCAGAGCTGAGATTGTTCTCAGTCTGCTCATTCCCTGTGCATAGACATCTATATCTATGCACAGGGGATGTAGCAGAGAGGACATCGCGTTTTGGACTACGTCGGACAGAAGAGGATTTTTTTGATGGAGTCCCTAATGGCTTTTTTTTTTATTTCAAATAAAAAGTTTTCTCTGTGTTGTGTTTTTTTAACCCTTTATTGGAGATTCTTAGTGGCTGGGTCAAACGTGGCCTGATATTAAGAATCTCGGGCTTAATACCAGCTTGTATAACAAAGCTGGTATTAACCCCTTTATTACCCAGCGTGCCACAGACACCAGGGCCGCTGGAAGAGCGGGGTTCAGCGCCAGAGGATGGCGCTTCAATCAATGCGACATCTTCTGGGGCGGCTGCGGGCTGCAGTTTGCAGCGGGGGGTGCACAGAAAGCTTGGGCATCCCTGCGCTGCGGATTCCAGCCCCCAGCTGCTTAGCTGTACCTGGCTAGACATAGAAATTGCGCGGAGCCCCACACATTTTTTTTTATTATTTCATGAATTTCAGAGTCAGAGTCTCAGAGTCAGAGTCTCAGAGTCAGAGTCTCAGAGTCAGAGTCAGAGTCTCAGAGTCAGAGTCTCATAGTCAGAGTCTCAGAGTCAGAGTCTCAGAGTCAGAGTCTCAGAGTCAGAGTCAGAGTCTCAGAGTCAGAGTCAGAGTCTCAGAGTCAGAGTCTCAGAGTCAGAGTCAGAGTCTCAGAGTCAGAGTCTCAGAGTCAGAGTCTCAGAGTCAGAGTCAGAATCTCAGAATTTCATGAAATAATTTTAAAAAAATGCGTGGGGCTCCGTGCAATTTCTATGTCTAGCCAGGTACAGCTAAGCAGCTGGGGGCTGGAATCCGCAGCGCAGGGATGCCCAAGCTTTCTGGGCACCCCCCGCTGCAAATTGCAGCCCGCAGCCGCCCCAGAAGATGGCGCGTTCATTGAAGCGCCATCCTCTGGCGCTGAACCCCGCTCTTCCAGCGGCCCTGGTGGCGGTGACACACTGGGTAATAAAGAGGTTAGGGCCAGCTTTGTATTATCAGCTGGCCCTAAGCCCGAAATTTATGGCGGTCACGCCAATATTAGACATGACTGCCATGAATTTCTATTAAATTGTTTTAAAAAAAACACAACACAGAGAAATTTTTTTTATTAGAAATAAAAAAAAAGCCATTAGGGACTCCATCTTTAATTGAAAAAATCCTCTTCCGTCCGACGCAGTCCAAAACGCGATGTCCTCTCTGCTCATCCCTGTGCATAGATATAGATGTCTATGCACAGGGAATGAGCAGACTGAGAACAATCTCAGCTCTGCTACATCAGGCAGCAGGCGGGCTCTAGGACCCTGGAGCTGCGGCAGCCAGCACACAGAGCAGACAGGACTCTTATCTGTGCGAGTTTCCCAGCGATTACTTGCAAAGTAAACGAGTCCAATGCAAATAAATGGCAAAACTAGGATTGCTTCAGGCTGAAGCTTCCGAGACACATCTGCGATTTGTAAATCTCACACTACTCGCTATTACTCGCTTCCCCATTCATTAACATTGGACTCGCTAGACTCGCAACGAGTAGCGAGTCCTGTGCTCGGACTCGCTAGAGTCAAGCGATTCCGAGTAATTTAGGATTCGCCCATCACTACTAGCAATACAACATTTACACATACAGGATTGGATTTGTTGCATTTAACATATTCCAACACCACTACTCATCAACTACTTATCCTGTTAGTCCCATTGCGGTTCTCAACTCCTCAAACTTGGCTCTTGGCAATGGTTTTGTCATACCATCTGCTAACATCTTGTCAGACTCACAATACACAAACTTTAGTACATCACGTTCCACTAAGTAACGTAAGTGGCGATGCTTAACGTCAATGTGCTTAGTCCTTGCACTGATCTTCTCACTGCTGGCAAGTTTAATACATCCTTAGTTGTCCTTATATATAGAAATGCCCCCATTGCTTGGCAGTAAATCTCATTGCTGGAGTTTTGACAAATCTTTGGCTTCTGGGGGCTCTTTTTCCTTACAAGCCTGTGGCTCTGATTCAGGAAGTGTTCTGACCCTATAAGAATGGCATCTAGCTGGGATACCTTTGTTTGGTCTTTCTGATCTCCTGACTGGAGGTTGACTTGGTTTTTCTGTTGCTTCCTTGCTGGCTTCAGAGCTTATCCAGACTTCATTGTTTTCTTTTTCAGTGTCTGGATTTGGTGACTGAGATTCTTCTTCTTGTTCCTTTGCTTGAATGACTGGTTTAACTTCATGAAATTTCAGTGAAAACAGAGTTCTCATCAATCACTACGTCTCTGCTGATTGTTACTGTGTTTGTCTCTTGGTGCAGGATTCTGTATCCTTTTTGAGTTTCACTATAGCCCACCGGGACTCCTTGCTTTCCATGTGATTCCCACTTGGAACGTTTTTCTTTGGGAACATACACAAACGTTTTACTTCCAAATATCCTGAGGTGCTTCAGGTTAGGCTTCTCGCAGTTCCATAGCTCATATGGAGTTTTATTTGTGGCTTTACCTGGCAGTCTGTTTTGAAGATAGCAAGCTATCATGATGGCTTCTCCCCATTACATTGTAGGTAGATTGGCATCAAACAACACACTTCTTCCACTTTCACAGAGAGTACGGTTCTTTCTCTCTGCTATGCCATTCTGTTCTGGGCTGTATGGAATGGTAGTCTGGAACACGATTCCATTCTTTTTCAAAATAGTTTGCACCTTACCACTTGTATATTCAATCCCATTACCTGCACGCAGGGCTTTTGACATTCCTCCAAATTTGTTAAACACTATGTCAAGATATTCTTCAAGTTTTTGTGGAAATTCATCTTTACTGTGAAGCAGATAGGCGACTGTATATCTCGACTAGTCATCAATAAATGTGAGAAAATATCTCTTCTTGCTTGGAGTTTGAACACGTATTGTACTGCAAACATCTGTGTGTATCAAATCCAGTGGCTGTGCAGATCTACAGTAGTGCTGCTTACTTTAGGAAAGGATTTTTTGGACATTTTCCCTTTAAGACAGCTGGTGCACTTCATCATTACTTAATTTCAACACCATTTGCTAGTTGACCTAGCTTCCTTACTGCTTCTGGGTCTCTGTGCCCAAGACGTCTGTGCCACACGTGGATACAGTTCTTATGCAGATCTTGTCTAGCACTGTACACTCTTTCTTTGCATTTTAGCTGCTAAAGTTAATTTAGGATTTTCCTTCAACCCTCTTTTGATATAATGCAGCTGTTGCCTTTTGAAAGTAACTGCATTCCCCTTTTGCGTAAGCTTCTTTACAGACAGAAAATTGCTTTCAAGACTGGGAACGTAGAGAACATCCTTTACTGGGAGATTTCTGCTTTGTGCTGACAAAACTACACAGTGGAGGTAGCCGTTTCCTACTCCTTTTGAAGTCATATATTGACCATTAGCTAAGATGACCTTTTTTGCCTTGCTTTCATTAAGATCAGTGAAGAAGTCCTTATCATTTGTCATATGGCTACTAGCACCAGAGTCTATACAACATATATACTTTGCAGATGAGCCTGTACTGGTATTAAATGCAGCTTCAACACATGCAGACTTTTCCTTTACAGCTGTTTTCACTTTTTGATCACTGTTCTGCTTTATAAACTGACTCATTCTTGCTTTCCAAATTCTGCAGTTTGCTTTAAGATGGCCGGGCTTTTTACAGACAAAACATTCCCGAGTTTCCCTTAGATTGTGTGGCGCCCTGTTAATGCAGGCGTCACAGAGGGGTACTGCACCCGTAAAAGAGGTGCAGATACTCCAGCTGCAGGTGGAACCTAGGATGGTGGGTGGGACCCATAACCAGCACTCCCACACTAGTTTACACGGTGGGAGGTTACCCAAGAGGGAATAAAAATACCTCTAGGGGGAACAAGAAGGTCTTTTGCCAGGTCTTTGCCTTTAAGTTTGGGTCTCTTGGCTCAGGGACCAGGAGGGATGGAAGAGAAAGAAAGGAACAAAGGAAAAAGAAAGGAAGCTTTTCCAGGAGAGAGCAGCCAGTTTGGGAAAAAGGGCCATCGGGAGGTCTCCCAGACAGCTTACCGGGTACCGGATCCCGCACCTGTGGGATACTTTAGGATCACAGAGAATCCGGAGTCCCGTGGAGTCTACAATTCTCCCGGGCACCAGAGCAGACCGAAAGAGGGAACCAGGCACCGCCAAAGAAACGAGCGGCCAGCCAGTAGAGGGTTACCCGACAGCAGCGAAGGTAAGAGAGGAAAGGAGGTCAGGCTGATTTCAAGTCACCAGGCTTCATACCACACTGGAAAGCAGGAAGGAACAGACGGGGTTAGAGCAAGCAGGCACACCAAGGGTTCCACCATATCACCTGGGATCCACTTGCAGCCACCCGTTAGCTACCTGTTCTTGTAACATCTGAATGCTGAACTGTAACTGATGCTGCTACAAGTTTCCAGTAAAGTACCCAAAGGAAAAGTGATATTGCCTCTGCCTCTGTCTCTATGCTGCATGAACTTGTTCTATTCACAGGAACGCTGCCCCGTAGGGGATTTTTCCAACTAAGCCGCACTACCATCTACCTCCGGCGGATTGTGGCGGTGCTGGTGACACCTCACCAGGAACTACAGGTGGCGTCATGACAAACTATATATAATCCCCTGTAAATATACCCCTTTTTGAAGATATACCCAGGACACGGGATCAGGCGCGGCCACCATTCCCCGTGACACAGCAGACATTAACCCCTTGGAGCCTGATACCCGAGTACTCCAAAGCCTGGGCTCTACAATTGCTCTTATATTTAGGAAAGTCCTGTGTCTTTAATGCTGTCTCTGCTTTAGATTCAATACTGCTGCTTACATTGTGCGTCTTTCGCTTGAATTCATCTACAAGCTTGCCTTTAACATATTCTAGTGTGAGCTTATCATCTGGCCGTGCATGTAATGCAGTAACAAGTGTGTCATAACTTTCTGGAAGACCACTTAATATAGTGCAGCAACATTAAAGTCTTTAATTTCTTCTCCAATACCCCTGAGACGCTCAGCAATCTCTAGTGTGTTTCTTATATTGTTCTGCATATTCTGGCCATCACTTAGCTTAGACTGGCACAGCTTTCTCATGAGATAAAGCTTATTGCTAAGATTTGATCTTTCATACACTTTCTGTAACTTATCCCACATCTCTTTTGCAGTTGCACACTTGCATGTATTCACAATCTGATCATCATTTACACTGAGGGAGATAGTGCTTTTTGCTTTCTGATCCTTCTCTATCCAGTCAGCTGGTAATGAATGAGGCACTTGTTCCTGTGTATATTTCCACATTCCTTCTCTTATGAGCAGCATCTTCACCTTGAATCTCCAGGACTGATAATTCTGATTGGTGAGACTTTGTACTGAGGACTTGCAGTGATCCCTGCTTGTGGACATCTTCTCTGTTGCTCTGCTGCTTTTGCTTCTATATTAATCTTCTGTGTGACTCTGTGTTCTATGTCACTCCTGGGGTTCCGTATTACGCTGGAGTTCTGTGTCACGCTGGGCCCATAACCTGTTGGCAGCGGATCAGTCAGGATTCACTGAAAGTGAGTTGACAACAGAACTTAGCTTTAATTAGCAACAAACAGCCATAGATATGAAGAGCTTTGTGGAAACAGGAATATACATCTTAATTGTCCCTTTGCAGCATCAGCAAGCTGCTGTGCTTCTCTTCACATGCACAGGCACAGGAAACTGGTTACAGTCACATGGTATTTCCTGCGTGTGAGCCTATGGGAGTGTTCCTCTTTTTTTCTTTAAACTAACTTTACTGACAATGCACAAACTGAGCAATGCAACACTTACACATACAGGGTTGGAGTTGTTGCTGTTAACATATTCCAACAGCTTGTCCTCCTGGTTTTCCCGACTTCAGCTCATATGTTGGATTAGGTCTCTGGCTAATATTTTTTGAACTGCACCTGCTTCCTGGAATTGACCCTGGATTGTTTGAATACTCTTTACCATAATCTCAGTAAGTAGTGACTTGTTATTTTTTACTTTATGTCATTATTCTACACTCCCTGTGTCTGTAGTTATTATGGTAGTCACTCGCGTTACACCTTTATTGTTTCAGTTTTGATCTTCCAGGCTGCAGACCAGAAATTGGACCAACTGAGCAGGGCATGTCATTGGTGAAGGGGGGCAGCCTCTATGTGAGTGACAATAATCTGGGTACATATGACTTGATTACATTTCGCTATCTTTTAAGCCCCCAACAGAGACGTGCCCTATTCATTTGGTCCGTTTTCAGGTCTGCAGCCCGGAAGATCAAGGTTTGAACAACAATAAAGGTATTTATGGGGTCAAAAGGACAAAAGAAAGGGGATCACATTAGTAGTGGAAACCTCTTTAAGGACAACCACAGTGTAACTTAAAGACTCCGCCAATGATCGCACATCAGGCAGCCCATGTAAACTAGAAAGGGGAACTTAGAAGGAAAGGTCCCCTTATTTGGAAAATTACAAAGGGTCATAATAATTTCCTGGACCAGTCTCAGGATCGGGGCCACCCAGAGGGAGACAAGATCAACATCTGGCTACATAGGACGGCAAGTAAAAATAAACTGAGACTCTTCTGTCTGTCTCATGTGGAAGACCCACATATAAAATAACACACCTGTATTGCACGTTACAGCATGGAATGACAGCAGAAAACTGTATTTCACCAGAGAGCTGGAAAAAAGGCAAATATCAACAGGAGGGAAAGTGTTTCACTGGTACCATGACAACATTAAACTGCAGTCAGAGACGTTTCTGTAGGTTGGCCAAAAAGGAACTGTGCATGGACAAAAGAGACACTGAAGGAAGGGCTGCTGGCCCTCACATGGGTTCCTTAGGGTGCATTTCTTATTTTCTTTAGAGGAGTTGTCTCAGGCTGGTTAATATTACAAAGTGTTGTGAAAATATGCAACATTACAATTCACCTCTTATTACAAAACTACCCAGTGCTCAAGGATGGAGAGATTTTTAACTAAATTGTGCACAGCTCATGTCCTAGGTGACCGTCCACCTCCGAATTGCCAATTACCCAGGCAAAGAGGGTTTTACACAGGCTGCAGTACCAAATACATATAGCTCTGGTAAAAAATTAAGAGAGCACTGCACAGTTTTGTAAAAATCCCCATCTCTACATGTCTGACAGCCATTCCATTCCAGTGTCAGTTGAATTCCAACCAAAGTACACCTCAATCTACTTAGAATGGTCCGTGCCAACACATGCCGAAGGCACTGACATACACATGATCCCCTATGGCCCCCTTCACATGTCCGTAATTCCACACAGACCGTGTCGCCGTGTGGAGCAGCTGCGTGTCCGTGTGCTCCACACGGCGACCTATCCTTTTTTTGCGGAAAGATGGACCGCTTTTAGGCGAAAACTTCCATGCACACAGATGTCATCCGTGAGATATTCATGTGCACGGACTATGGACAAAAGTAATAAACTTAAAAATAAAGTATTTCATACTCACCTCGTTCCAGCGCTGACAGTTCCTTTCTCTTCTGGTGCCGCTCATGGATAGCACACGGACAGCACACATTGTGTCACACATTCGTGACATATGGCTAAATGGCCCGCACACAAACGGCCTTGTCTAACACGTCTGTGGTGTCACAGATGTGTGAAA
This sequence comes from Allobates femoralis, assembly GCA_033576535.1. NCBI lineage: Eukaryota > Metazoa > Chordata > Amphibia > Anura > Aromobatidae > Allobates > Allobates femoralis. Next base: position 397,166,112 of record JARQOC010000006.1, on the reverse strand, counting down.
CAGGCCTTAATGTGCTTCTGATTAGATGATCACCTGAACCAAATCTTATTTAACGAGGGAAAGTATAAAAAAAACACTGCTGTGGTCTTCACAATCCTCTTGCAACAGGACAAGCTAGATGGCAAATCAAGTGCTAGGAATAGCCCAAAAGTAATTTGAATGAAAAAATAACTTTTAACTATGCCAAGGGAGTTGAAAAGAAAAGTCTTGAGTGAGGACAAGAAGGGCCCAATTCTGGCATTACTAGCAGAGGGGTACAGTGAGTTTCCTCCATCCTTAAAATTTTGAAGATAGCAGTCCATTACAACAAGGCCAAGCAGCAGACATTGGGGACAACAAAGCAACAGACCGGCAGAGGGCGAAAGCAACTCTCCAATGACTGAGATGACCGTCATCTTATTCCAATATCACTCATCAACCGCAGGATGACATCTACTGACCTACAAAAGGAATGGCAAATGGCAGCTGGGGTGAAGTGCACGGCAAGAACAGTTCATAATAGGCTCCTAGAGGCAGGGCTCAAGTCATGTAAAGCTAGAAAAAAGCCTTTCATCACTGAGAAGCAAAGGAAAGCCAGGCTGAAGTTTGCCAAAGACCATAAGGATTCGACCATAGAGGACTGGAGTAAGGTAATCTTCTCTGATGAGAACAATGTACATTTTACTCAAAAATACATGTATAAAGAGAAAAATCAGAGAAACTGAAAATTTTGCAGTGGTCTCTTAATTTTTGCCAGAGCTGTATATATACAGGTGCAACTCAATAAATTAGAATATCATCAAAAAGATCATTTATTTCAGTAATTCAATATATAAAGTGAAATGCATATATTACTTGTATATATTATTATTATTATTATTTATTTACAGTATATAGCGCTTTTATATTCCATGGCGCTTTACATGCTAAAAGGGGCAGACTAGGACAAGTAACATAGTAACAATACAAGTAACTATAAATGTGGACAATTTGGTCGTACAGATACAAGAGGGGAGAAAACGTGTCCGCGAGGGGTGGGTGTGGATACGAGGGGTGGGGGAAGTTCCAGTCGTGAGGTGGTCTGGTGGACCAGGTCTTATTGCAGGTTGTAGGCTTGGCGGAACAGGTGGGTCTTCAGGCTTCTTTTGAAGGTTCCCAGGGTAGGAGAATGTCTAATGTGTTGGGGCAGTAAGTTCCAGAGTATGGGTGAAGCACGGGAGAAATCCTGTATGCGGTTGTGCGAAGAGGAAATGAGGGGGGAGTAGAGGAGGAGCTCTTGGGAGGATCACTGGTTGCATGAGGGTAGGTATCTGGAGACCATGTCAGAGATGTATGGAGGGGACAGGTTGTGAATGGCTTTGTATGTCATGATTAATGTTTTAAATCGGGATCTCTGGGAAGTAGAGGGTCAGTGAAGGGCTTGGCAGAGGGGGGAGACAGGGGAGTAGTGGGGGGACAGATAGATTAGGCGGGCAGCGGAGTTCAGGAAAGATTGGAGAGGTGCAAGGGAGGTATTGGGGAGGCCGGTGAGCAGGAGGTTGCAGTTGTCGAGGCGGGAGATGATAAGAGCGTGAATAAGGGTTTTAGCAGTGTCGTGGTCAAGGAAAGTGTGGATCCTATAGATGTTTTTGAGCTGGAGTCGGCAGGAGGTGGTGAGGGCCTGGATGTGGGGCTTGAAGGAGAGGGAAGAGTCAAGGATAACCCCGAGGCACTTGGCGTGGGGGACTGGGCTGAGAGAGCAGTCGTTGACGACAATGGATAGGTCAGGTAGTGAAGGGGAGCGTCTTTGGGGGAAGACTATGAACTCGGTTTTGTCCACGTTCAGCTTAAGGAAGCGAGCAGAGAAGAAGGATGAGATGGTGGACAAGCAGTGTGGAATTTAGGATAGAAGGGAGGCGATATCAGGACCAGACAGGTAGATTTGGGTGTCGTCGGTGTAGAGGTGGTACTGGAGGCCATGGGACTCAATGAGTTGCCCTAGGCCGAGAATGTAGATTGAGAACAGTAACGGTCCAAGAACTGAGCCCTGGGGGACCCCGACAGGTAGGGGGTAGGGCGAGGAGGATGTGTGGGAGTAGGTGACGCTGAAGGTCCGTTAAGTATGAGGAGATCCAGGAGAGGGCGAGGTCCGTGATGCCAAGAGATTCCAGCATCTGAAGTAGAAGGGAGTGGTCAACAGTGTCGAAGGCGGCGGACAGGTCAAGGAGGAGGAGAACAGAGTAGTGGCGCTTGCTTTTGGCAGTCACTAGGTCGTTGGTGACTTTGGTCAGGGCTGTTTCAGTGGAGAGGAGGGGTCGGAAGTCAGATTGCAGGCGGTCAAAGAGGGAGCAGGAGGAGAGGTGAGAGGACAGCTCAGTGTGGACATGCTGTTCAAGTAGTTTAGAGGCGAAAGGGAGGAGAGATATAGGGCGGTAGTTGGAGACAGTTGTGGGGTTGAGGGAGGGTTTTTTGAGGATGGGTGTGATCAAGGCATGGTTTGTAGGCTGAAGGGAAGGTGCCAGTTGTAAGTGATAGGTTGAAAAGATGAGTTAGGGCTGGGATGATAACGGAGGTGAGGTTGGGAATGAGGTGGGATGGGAGCGGGTCGTGGGCGCTGGTGGTGAGGTGTGATTTTGACAGGAGGGAGGAGAGCTGGTCTTCAGTTATGGGGGGGAAGCAGTTGATGGAAGGAGAGGGCAGTATAGGTGAAAGGGGAGGCTTTGGGGACAGTGGATCAAAGCTGTCTCTGATTCTGTCAATCTTTTCTGTGAAGAAGGAAGCAAAGTCTTCTGCAGAGATAAGGGGAGAGGGAGGGGGAGCAGGCGGGCGGAGTAAGGAATTGAAGGTTTTGAAAAGTTGTTTGGGATTGATGGACAGGGAGGTTATTAGGGATAAGAAGAAGGTTTGTTTGGCGGTGGCAAGTGCAGTCTTGAAGGCGATGAGGGACTGTTTGAACAGCGCAAAGTGCTCAGTGGAACATGATTTTTTCTATCGCCTCTCGGTGACCCTGGATGACCGTCTCAGGTCTTTAGTGAGGGTGGTGTGCCAGGGTTGCCTGTTAGTGCGTGGAGCGTGGTATGTGAGGGGGATGGCTAGGTCGAGGGCCTTGGTTAATGTGGTGTTGTAGAGGGTGGTAGCAGTGTCTGTGTCACGTATAGATGTTATGTTGGCGAGAGGGAGAAGGGATTCTGAGAGTGAGTGTAGATCAATGTGTTTTAGGTTTATAGAGTTATTACAAACAGAGTAAGCTATTTCAAGTGTTTGTTTCTGTTAATGTTGATGATTATGGTTTACAGCCAATGAAAACCCAAAAGTCATTATCTCGGAAAATGTAAATAATTAACACAAAACACCTGCATATGTTTACTAAGCGTTTAGAATAGACCCTTCAGTAGACTAAACAATCATGAAGAAGACAGGTGGCTTGACAGATGTCCAGAAGGCAGTCCTTGAAACACTTCACAAGGAGGGTAAGCCACAAAAGGTCATTGTAAATCGCGGTCCCAGTGTCTGGAGGAAGAGTAGAGAGGCCACAATGCAAGCTGCTTGAGGTCTAGTGTGAAGCTTCCACAATCAGTGATAGTTTGGAGAGCCATGTCATCTGCTGGTGTAGGTCCACTGTGTTTTATCAAGACCAAAGTCAGTGCTGCCGTCTACCAGGACATTTTAGAGCATTTCAGGCTTCCCTCTGCTGACAAGCTGCTTGGAGATGGAAATTTCATTTTCCAGAAGAACTTGGCACCTGTACACACTGCCAAAAGTAGCAATACCTGTTTAACAACTACTGTATCACTCTGCTTGATTGGTCAGCAAATTCACCTGACCTAAATCCCATAGGGATTTGAGCCGCCCAATGGGGGCCGTGGGGCACTCGGAATCGGGCCCTCGGGGCTGTGGGATATCACGGTGGCGTGACCCGATCCGTGGTCCCCTCATCAGGCAGTCAGCTAAAAAGGAGAGTTTGAAAAAGGGATGAAAAGAAAAAGAAAAGTAAAATAAAGAGTTTGTGTCATGACACCACCTGTGGAAGGCGGCCGGTAGAACCGCTGCTGCAGTCAGGACCTCTGGGAATTATGGGGTAGCAGCTGTGATGGTTTGGCTCTCCACGGGAAAAGTGGGTCCCCAAGGCAACTGCAAAGTCTATGGAGGTGATAGGTTCATTGGGGGTGCAGGACTTAGTATACGAAATAACCGACAGACACAGGGGTGACAGTCTCCTTTACCTTTACTGAAGAAAGTAGCAGGTACGTCCAGGGCACTGTCCACAAGTGGTGTTAGGAGGTCCAGAGCCTGGAAGCAAGTCAAGATTCTCCACACCTGGCGAGTCCTGAGGCCTCTTTAATGCACCGCTCTCAGTGAGCCTTGGCTGCCTAAAGCTATGCTCTGACCCTCTCCTCTCTCGTTCCGTCCTGGCCTGTATTTCAGGTGGCTTGAGCCCTTTTTACTTTACTCTCTTCTGACTGCGTCTCCCTGAGCTCTTTGGTTCTGCTGTGTCTCCTGGCCTTGTGGTGGGCGAGCGACTTGGAATCACCCCCCCTCCAGTGTTGGTGGTTGCTGGGCATAAAGTCCCTCATGACCTCGGACTCCGGTGTCCGTTCCTGCGCTCGGTGCTGAGGTGAACTAGTACTGGCTCCACTCCCAGACCTACTGTTCCACCTCCTGAGACACTCACCTAGGGGTCCCTCACACTGGTTAGTATCCTCGGACGATCCTGATACCGCTCCAGTCTGCAGGATGTCTTCCACAGTCCTCCTAGGAACTGAACTGCCTAACCCTGCCTCCAGATCAGAATGTATAGGGGACCTCCCCGAACTCGGGTTTCAGAGCTCCCCCTTCTGGTGTGGAGTTGGGAAGGTGTTGTGTGTGTTTCACCTGGTGTGGGTACCTTCCCTTGCCTCCAAGCACAGCATTGTGGTAACCGGACCCTGGGGCATCACATTCCTGTTGTGAATTCATTGATGAAGAATTCTGGTTGTGAGCTCCCTCCTGTGGTTGTTGTTGGTGATGCAGCTGGCTGTGTTTTGGAGTGTTCCTCAGCTGATCCTGATGACAGGCAGTCTGCTTCGGATTGGAGCACATAGGTGATTGGAGCTGATCAATCTCTGCCAGTTGTAATTATTCCTGGAGGTGTCTACATGTCTCCCTGGTTTCTTCCTGCTCTGCTGAATTCTTGCAAGCTAAGTGAATGGGTGTTTGTTATTTTGTGGCACACATGTTGTGTGCTTGAGGATCTGCTTATTGCTTGTCTTGCTCTGAGTTGTGGGTTGATATTTAGCCTGCATCTTTGTTTACCTGCTCTCAGTTAGGAAGTTTTCTTCCTAGGTATGAATTGCTATTCACTGTTGTCTGCTGCTTCCAGTTCTGCTGGTGTTAGAACCTATTTATTCTAGTTTGATTCACAGACGTTCCTGCAGATATAGAGAGGGGGCGAGTCTTAGCAGACTCAGGGTTATTTTTTGGTACTATCTGCTGTTGGAGATTTTTTATAGTATTTTTAATACTGACCGCAATAGTATTCCATCATGTCCTTACTATCTAGCTGGTGTGGCTAAACTCTATTATCTGACTGTGTGTGTTTTTTCCTCTCTTGTTTACCAGTCAATATCTGTGGGGTGCTTGCTATTCTTTTGGGGTTCTGCTCTGAGGCAAGATAGACTTTCCTGTTTCCATCTTTAGGAGTACCTAGTTCTCCGGCCGTGTCGAGGTGTCTAGGGCATGGTTAGTTACATCCCACGGCTAATTCTAGTTGCAGTATTTAATTAGGGACTGCGGTCAGTACAGTTACCAACTACTTCTGTGAAGTCTGTTTATGTTACTCCTAGGTCATCAGATCATAACAGTACAACTTGCAATAAAGACAAAAATGAGTTGCGTGCATCTCAGAAGAAGGGAAGAGAGGCGTTGAGGCATTTTTTTCTGTAGTTTGTTTTTTTTCTTCCCTCTTTTTCTTTGGGTGACTGTGGAGTCTTGTGCCAGTATGAGTGTCCAGGAACTAACTTCTCGAATAGACCAGCTTGCTGCTAGGGTACAGGGAATTTCTGATTATATTGTTCAGACTCCAGTTTTGGAACCGAAAACTCCTACTCCGGATTTGTTTTTTGGTGACAAATTTCAAAAAATAATTGTAAATTGTTTTTTGCTCTGAGACCTCAATCCTCTGGTGATTCCGTTCAGTAGGTTAAAATTGTTATCTCCCTGCTGCGTGGTGATCCTCAGGATTGGGCATTTTCTCTCGATTCTAGGGATCCGGTTTTACTTACTGTGGACTCCTTTTTTCAGGCTTTAGGTTTACTTTATGATGAACCCAACTCTGTGGATCAAGCTGAAAAGACCTTGTTGGCCCTGTCTCAGGGTCAAGGGGTGGCGGAATTGTATTGTCAAAAATTCAGAAAATGGTCTTTGTTAACTAAATGGAATGATGATGCTTTGACGGCGCTTTTCAGGAAGGGTCTTTCTGACTTCGTTAAGGATGTTATGGTGGGGTTTCCAATGCCTTCGGGTCTGAATGATTCTATGTCTCTGGCCATTCAGATTGATCGGCGTCTGCATGAGCGCAGAATTATCCGCTCGGGAATGTTGTCCTCAGAGCAGATTCCTGAGCCGATGCAGTGTGATATCTCGAACTGAAAGACAAGGATTTAGACGCCAGAATAGGTTGTGTTTTTACTGTGGAGATGCTTCTCATGTTATTTCTGTCAGAGGATTGCTAGTTCATTTACCATCAGTACTATACAACCTAAGTTTTTATTATCTGTGTTTTTGATTTGTTCCTTGTCGTCATTTCCTGTGATGACATTTGTGGATTCAGGCGCCGCCTTAAACTTGATGGATTGTGAGTTTGCCAGGTGTTGTGGCTTCCATATGCAGCCATTGCAGGACCCTATTCCTTTAAAGGGCATCGATGCTACGCCTTTGGCTCAAAATAAGCCCCAGTTCTGGACACAGTTGACAATGCGCATGGCACCAGCTCAACAGGAAAATTGTCGATTTCTGGTTTTGCATAATCTGCATGATGTGGTTGTGCTGGGTTTTCCGTGATTGCAGGTCCATAATCCTGTTTTGGATTGGAAGTCTATGTCCGTGACTAGCTGGGGTTGTCAGGTGGTACATGATGTCATTCCTTTGAGGTCTATCTCCTCTTCACCCTTGGAGATTCTGGAGTTTCTGTCTGATTTTCAGGATGTTTTTGATGAGCCCAAGTCCAGCTCTCTTCCGCCACACAGGGAGTGCGATTGTGCGATTGATTTGGTGCCAGGCTGTAAGTTTCCTAAAGGTCGACTTTTCAACTTGTCTGTGCTGCTATGCGGAGCTATATTAAGGATTCTTTGGAGAAAGGACATATTCACTCGTCTTCTTCGCCATTGGGGGCAGGGTTCTTTTTTGTTGCTAAGAAATATGGCTCCCTGAGACCCTATATTGATTATTGCCTCTTGAATAAGATCACGGTCAAGTTTCAATACCCTCTACCTTTGATATCTGACTTGTTTTCTAGGATTAAGGGGGCATGTTGGTTTACTAAGATTGACTTTAGGGGGGCATATAATCTAGTTCGTATTAAGCAGGGTCACGAATGGAGAACGGCGTTTAATACGCCTGAAGGCCATTTTGAATATCTTGTGATGCCGTTTGGGCTTACTAATGCTCCATCCGTTTTTCAGTCCTTTATGCATGACACATTTCGGGAGTTTATTGACAAGTTCCTGATTGTGTATTTGGATGATATTTAGATTTTTTCCTATGATTGGGATTCTCATGTGGCACAGGTGAGGACTGTCTTTCAGACCCTTCGTGACAATGCTTTGTATGTTAAGGGGTCTAAGTGTTTCTGTGGGGTCCAGAAGGTTTCTTTTTTAGGATTCATTTTGTATCCTTTGTCTATTGAGATGGATTCTGTTAAGGTTCAGGCTATTTTATTGGGTTCAGCCCACGTCTGTGAAGAGTCTTCAGAAATTTTTGAATTTTGCTAATTTTTATCATCGGTTCAGCCGTTAACCAATTTGACTAAAAAGGGGGCTGATGTGGAGCATTGGTCCCCTGTGGCTGTTTACGCCTTTCAGGAGCTTAAAAGACAGTTTACTTCTGCTCCTGTGTTGCGACAACCGGATGTCTCTTCAGTCTATCTCTTGGAGGTTGTTTTCGGGTGTTAGCACCTCCATTTCTAGGTCAATAGGCAGTTTGCCGGGTCTTGCCCTCATCAACTAAGCGAGGCTGAAGTTTGTGGAGTTCATTGGGATGTGGTTGTACAGGTCCACTAGATCTGGCAGCTTCTCTGGCCACATGTTCCTCTCTTCTAGTGGGAGTGTTTTCAGTAGATCCATCACTACTTGGTTCGTCTTCTCACACATGCCGTTTTTCTGGGGATGGTGCGGCATGGTTCTGATCTTCTTGCATCCGTATAGGCTGCAGAACTCTTGGATGTTACGTATTGATTGCCTTGCTGTATGGAAGTGCTGCTGCTGCTGTGATTTAAATGAAGCCTTTTTTTTCCCTGCTCAGTGTGGATAGAGGAACCTAATAAGCGAGAGCTGAGAGTGCAGGTGTGTGTGATGACTATGACTCATGCTTAGGTGAGCTGAGGGGCATGTCTGGGCTGGCTGCTCCCCACCCCTCCGCAATAAATGGGTCAGATTGTGGCGCCCCACTGGTCAGGCATCACAGTTGGGGTACTGCACCCATAAATGAGTGTGAGGTTATCCCTGTCACAGTGAAATGTAGTATTTGTAGGAGGATTCCATCCTAGCACTCCCACACACCCACCTAGGCAGATGGATGGGCCAATACCCTAGAGGGGGAGTTAGGGGAGGAGGGAGGTAGAAAAACAGTGAATTTTAGTTTGCACTGAGGGACAAAGGAGTACGGGAGCCCTGAACGAGAGAAGGAGACTCCGAGAGAGGGGGCCTGGAGAGAGAGAACAGGCAGCCCAGACGGAAGGAGGGTACCTCCTGAGTGTCCATACTCCGGGAGTGAACCCTGGTCCATATGGTTCCGAAGACGCAGCACAGGGAGTTCAGCCCCTGAGCCGTAACACCGGAGGTTGCGGGTCCATCTGCCGGCCCAGACACCCTGTCAGAAAGGAAACCAGTCACACCAGGATAACCCACCAGGGTCAAGATCCAGTGCAGGAGAGAAGAGAGCATGAAGCTGGGATACTCAGGAAGCACCCCAATCGGGCCTGGTACTAAGAGGGCTGTTCCCGGACAGGCAGTAGCAGCAGGACACGGGTTAGAGACAAGGAAGGCATACCACGGGAGACTCCCAGAGATCCTGCAGCCCACTGTGACTACCCAGCCGGCTACCCCTAACCAAACACTGTTGTCTTCTGTGAACTGTACCACCATCAGCATTGTTCCAGTAAAGTACCTGGGTAGAGCGACAGAGTCTCCGTGTAATTATTTTCCGCTGCACTGCAAATTGTTTTCTCCATCATCAGCACTTCCATCACTACAGGTGCTTCCCTGCCCCGGAGGGCCAGCTCTACCTGCAGGGAGCTGTACCATCTCAGTTGCTGTACCATCACCTTCCGGAAGTCTGAAGTGGCACTGGTGCTACATTACCAGTGGCATCACGATAAACTTATAAACATTTATTCCCATTCCAACTACTCCTTTTTAGTTGACCACCAGGGCCACGGGTCTGGGGAGGCCACCAGTGACATCCCTACCACAGCAGAGGGCCCAGATACCAGAGTCCCCATACCACTCTCTATCTCCCCCTCTAAGGTCTTATGTTTAGCAGGTGCTTTCTCTTTCTCAAATTCAAATTTAAAGAAGCTTTATTGGCAGGACCAAAATGTAATTAATGTAGCAAAAGCAAGAAAAATAAGTGTTGCAGGCGAGCGGATTAGGGTTACGGGGATAGAGTGTTGGGGGGCACAATTTGAGCAATGATAGTCCATTTGGGTGTCTTGTATTCCTCTAAGCTTATGACATGCAGTGATCTCCACACTTCATTCCTTTAACCCAGTAGGATGCAGAGTTTCCGCTCCTCATCCATGGATGGGAAGTCCAGCATGTGAGTGGAGAGTCTGTGGAAGTGGGAGGCCCTCACTGTTGAGTATTTTTTGCAGTGTATCAAGAAGTGCACCTTGACCCCAGGGCCCTCTGCTGGCAGTGCTGGCACAGTCTGTTCTCCAGTGGCTGGTATTTCTGTCGGTGCCACCCTGTTTCCACTTCTTGTTATTGAGGTGGCATATCCTCTTGAGAAATGGGGCCCGAGTATAGTCCTTACGCAGTGACAGGTAGATGGTGACTTTTTTGAGTTTTTTAATTCAGTCTTCCATTCCTTGCATCTTGCAAGACTGGCTGGATCCACTCTCTTTCCTGTATCCTGTAGATTGTAAGCTCTTATTGTCAGCAGGGTCCTCTCTCTCTCTTTCTCTCTCTTTTTCTCTCTCTCTCTCTCTCTCTCTCTCTCTCTCCTGTATCCTGTAGATTTTAAGCTCTTATTGTCAGCAGGGTTCTCTCTCTATCTCCTCTCCTGTATCATGTAGAGTGTAATAGAGTGTAAACTCTTGTGGTCAGCTGAGTTCTATCTCTTTCTTTCTCTCGCTTTGTCTCTCCCTTGTAGAGTGTGAGCCCTTACTATCAGCAGGGTCCTCTCTCTCTTCTGTAGAGTGTAAACTCTTATGGTCAACGGGGTCCCCTCTTTCTCTCTCTCTCTTTCTCTCTCCTATAGACTATAAGCCCTAATAGACAGTTGATCATCTCTTTTCTGTACAGTATAAGCTAATATGTTCAGCAGGGTCATCTCTGTCACATGTAAAGTGTAAGCTCTTATGCTCTGCAGTGTCCTCTTTCTCTCTCCTCACCCCAACATGTATTCTATTAGCAATTACAAGCTTTCCTATATTGAAATTAAGATGTATTTATTAGCTGCAAATCAAATTTTGGGGAATATTTGGTGAATTTTAATTTCAAAAGATTCAGTTATCTCTCGAAAGTTTTTGTATTATGAAAATAGTTTTTGCTAAACTGAATAGCCCCTAAGAGTGTACAGCCGAATAAATGAAGAGGGTGCGAGTGTTTATCATAGAGTGGCCCTGCTGCCTCTACAAGTAGTAGAGCATCAAAGTGTGGTCTTGTAGATGATTAATATCTCGTGCACATCAAACCACAACCTCTCCATTAACATGAGGCTCCTCTGGTTTCATGCTCTACTTATCAGAGGCTCCATTAACCCCTGGAACACAGCTGGCTTCTATTAAGGCCTCTCAATGTCATTTTTTTCTTTCCAAAAAACACAAGCACCGACTTTTACCAGACTTTACTAACTAAACTTATATACAGTATTAACAACTTAATGGTCTAGGGAAAAACATGCAGTGCTGGCAGAAAAATGTAATTCTTGAATTGTTCTTTTAGACAGTTCCAAATGCTATCGCTATCTAGAGACATATTCACATATTGTGTTCATAGATTGCTCCATGTTTAGCTGCCACTGTGCAAAGCCACAAAATGACCAAAACGTGTGAATACACCCAAGGTTAAAATTTGCTCCCACCAATTTGTGGACAAATCAAGAAAATGACAGAGCTGTTGGCAGGTATACGAGATAGCAGAAGACCAAGAAGCTAAATCTCTCATCTTGAGCTTTTATCAGATAGCTCAAGCAAGTTAACACCTTCTGAAAAACTTACTTGCCAACAATTAAGATTGACCTACTGGAAGATCGTTGACAGAGATGATTTTATCATAGCTGCCTCCTTTTCTAAGCCTTTTCCACCCCTCTTGAATGTGTGTTGACTGCCATTAGATGGAACATGGATGGAACCACACAGAAGAGACCGCAAGTTAAAGGGAACCAACCACCCCAAATGACCCCCCCGGACTATTAATATCGTTCCCTACACCCAGCACATACATGTGCTGCAAGGTTTTTTGCTAAAAAAACTGTTTTTTAAAAGTTAAGATAATGCTTTATTAAGTTTATAACGAAGGGACGGGTGGGCGTTACTTAGCTGGGGCTAAAGCCGAGTTCCAGCTGCCAGTCATCCTCCTCTCTCCCCTCGCAGCATTGAAGTCCAGCCCTTTCTTGTCGGCACAGCCTGGTGCACGGGATATCATGCCCGTGCACACGTCATCAGCTACAGCCGGGTCGCGAGCACGCGCTCTGACTTCCTGCGCTCAGCTGTGGAAGTCAGAGCGTGTGCTCGCGACCCGGCTGTAGCTGATGACGTGTGCACGGGCATGACATCCCGTGCACCAGGCTGTGACGACAAGAAAGGGCTGGACTTCAATGCTGCGAGGGGAGAGAGGAGGATGACTGGCAGCTGGAACTCGGCTTTAGCCCCAGCTAAGTAACGCCCACCCGTCCCTTCGTTATAAACTTTATAAAGCATTATCTTAACTTTTAAAAAACTGTTTTTTTAGCAAAAAACCTTGCAGCACATGTATGTGCTGGGTGTAGGGAACGATATTAATAGTCCGGGGGGGTCATTTGGGGTGGTTGGTTCCCTTTAAGCGCAGCTTTTCAAGAAGTTTTGAGAGGTTTCTGGGAGATTTGCCAACTTGTTTTTTGTGAGTTTCCCTAAAATTGGAAAGTACGTTTTAAATCGACCCTCTATATTACAGTCACTACATCTAATGTGCTGTGTTCTGCTGCCTTTTCCTCCATCTCAGAAATCAGTGTACCATCTTCATGTCCAAATTGTTTTTCGCAGAGAAAAGGAGAGCGCTGTAGAAAGTCTGTATCGTCCCTCGCCTGCTTGTTATGCGTCATGGGATGGACACCGTTATCAATTATGCCGGTCCATCTCTTACCAATGGAAAGACAGGGGAAGTATGGTTAAGTATGGTTAAGACCTTTCGCCATATTCTCCATTCCAATGCAGAAGCCACAATGAGAAAGAAAGTGGGGGTAGAGGCAGCAGACAGGAGCACATAAGCGACTATATAATAGAAATGTTTACCTTGGGTGTTCCTTCACTTAATATATTGCCCTAAATAATACGTAGGAAATGTGATGATCCTGATGATGGAAGTTGCTCCGAAACTTTTAGAATAAACCACATTGTTTAAAGATTGCACTTCCATCTTTATTAAAGCAGCAGCGCGACATTAACCCATTCCACTACAATCTATTATTCAGATGAAGTCCATGGAGCCTCGGTTAAGAGTCTACAACATGGACACCTGCCAGTTATCCCACCAGGGAAGGACCTAGCCCAGGGTATTAGTAGCCCTTAAGTCACTATCCAGCCCTTGCGAGCTTGAAGATATAGCCAGGGATTTACCATGGACTAGGTATCCAACCACAGACAGCTGTTTCGGGGTTGTTGCCCCTCATCAGTGTGGCGCAGGATTCTGGCTGGGTGGGAGCAATGCTTGATAGACAGACATCACAAAGCACCAAGTGCTTGGTGCTTTGTGATGTCTGTCTATCAAGCATTGCTCCCACCCAGCCAGAATCCTGCGCCACACTGATGAGGGGCAACAACCCCGAAACAGCTGTCTGTGGTTGGATACCTAGTCCATGGTAAATCCCTGGCTATATCTTCAAGCTCGCAAGGGCTGGATAGTGACTTAAGGGCTACTAATACCCTGGGCTAGGTCCTTCCCTGGTGGGATAACTGGCTGGTGTCCATGTTGTAGACTCTTAACCGAGGCTCCATGGACTTCATCTGCATATTCAAATTCTAGTGAGCAATGCACCTTGGGTTTCACTGTGTTTGAGTGCTTTGACTGGTGCCCGCAGTGTTATCCTCCACTGGTCTCCACAAGGTCAGTGGGTGCTTTGTGATGTCTGTCTATGAAGCATTGCTCCCACCCAGCCAGAATCTTGCGCCACACTGATGAGGGGCAACAACCCCGAAACAGCTGTTTGTGGTTGGATACCTAGTCCATGGTAAATCCCTGGCTATATCTTCAAGCTGGCAAGGGCTGGATAGTGACTTAAGGGCTACTAATACCCTGGGCTAGGTCCTTCCCTGGTGGGATAACTGGCTGGTGTCCATGTTGTAGACTCTTAAGCGAGGCTCCATGGACTTCATCTGCATATTCAAATTCTAGGGAGCAATGCACCTTGGGTTTCACTGTGTTTGAGTGCTTTGATTGGTGCCCGCAGTGTTATCCTCCACTGGTCTCCACAAGGTCAGTGGGTGCTTTGTGATGTCTGTCTATCAAGCATTGCTCCCACCCAGCCAGAATCTTGCGCCACACTGATGAGGGGCAACAACCCTGAAACAGCTGTCTGTGGTTGGATATCTAGTCCATGGTAAATCCCTGGCTATATCTTCAAGCTCGCAAGGGCTGGATAGTGACTTAAGGGCTACTAATACCCTGGGCTAGGTCCTTCCCTGGTGGGATAACTGGCTGGTGTCCATGTTGTAGACTCTTAACCGAGGCTCCATGGACTTCATCTGCATATTCAAATTCTAGGGAGCAATGCACCTTGGGTTTCACTGTGTTTGAGTGCTTTGACTGGTGCCCGCAGTGTTATCCTCCACTGGTCTCCACAAGGTCAGTGGGTGCTTTGTGATGTCTGTCTATCAAGCATTGCTCCCACCCAGCCAGAATCCTGCGCCACACTGATGAGGGGCAACAACCCCGAAACAGCTGTCTGTGGTTGGATACCTAGTCCATGGTAAATCCCTGGCTATATCTTCAAGCTCGCAAGGGCTGGATAGTGACTTAAGGGCTACTAATACCCTGGGCTAGGTCCTTCGCTGGTGGGATAACTGGCTGGTGTCCATGTTGTAGACTCTTAAGCGAGGCTCCATGGACTTCATCTGCATATTCAAATTCTAGGGAGCAATGCAGCTTGGGTTTCACTGTGTTTGAGTGCTTTGACTGGTGCCCGCAGTGTTATCCTCCACTGGTCTCCACAAGGTCAGTGGTTGCTTTGTTACAATCTATTATTGTCTAAGTATCCACCACACTAGGGTTGCAGCAGTTGTACATACCAGTGTTTTCATTGTGTTTGTGTCTTACACAACCTGCCCAGGTGAGCTCAGCCTATCTCCTAGGTTTTCACATGATACCCCCAGATAAGACCGTATTGCACCTTTTCTTTTTTCTTATATAATCATGAATAATACATGTATTTTATCAGGGTTCAGTGCAAAAATACAATTACAATCAAAATTTATCAACCTCTCTTTCCAAATTAAATTTATTACATATATTTACAAGCTATCTATAATGACCCAATCAAATTAGAACTATTTAAATAGCTCTGTCTACTCACATCTGGCTAATGGCCTCATAATTGTGCAATAAAATCATAATTTTCCACTGTGGTGGGTAGGGTTTTGGATATGCGTGGATCTGCAAGATCGGAATTATCCAGCCCCCTGAATAGAATCCCTCATGACCACCCACAGATTTGGAAATCAGGTGTTGTCTCATGCATACTTGGTATAATAAGGTCTTTATAAGTTGCATAAGATAAAACATAACACCTGGACTGGCTAGGTGTTTGATGACTGTGATGTGTAATTGCATTGTAAATTAAAGAGTGGTCAAAATAATTAAAAGAAAAGATGAATAATTTATGAAAACAATGAAAAGTATACAAAAAGATAAAAGCATTTAATGTATCTAGAGATGTAGTTAGAAGCATAGCTCACAAGTTCAGAGTTAAAGGAACATTGACTACACTACCTGGATGTGGTAGAAGGATGAAGTTGTCTTCAGCTGCCAGCAAATTGCTGATGAGGCAGATAGTCAAACACCCTCAACACCTGCAGCAAAATTTGGTGGTAGCCTTACTATGAAACTGAAACCTCACACTAAAAGGTGAAGGTCTCCATGTACGATTTCCAAAACAAACACCTCTATTAGTTCCAATATTCTCAAAACCACATCAGTTAGGAGATTTTATTCTGTGGAGAGGGAGAACAAAACTAATTTTGTTTGAAAGAAGAGGAGTGAAGCATAAGCTAAAAAGAACACCTTGCGTACAGTGAAACTTGGTGGTAACTCTGTGAGGCCTACAGTGAAGCATGAAGGTGACTTGTAATACATACAGTAAAGCATGGTGGTGGCTCGGTAATTGATACAATGAAAAATGGTGGTGGTTTAGTGATACTTACAGTGAAGTATGCCGGTGATGACTAGTTGATGCCTACAGTGAACCAGGGTCAGTGGTTTGTGATGCTTGTTGGTAATTCAGTGCATCATGGCGGTGGTTCGATAATTGATATAGTGAAGCATCGTGGTGGTTTAGTGATACCTACAGTGAAGTATGGCGGTGATGACTAGGTGATGCCTACAGTGAACCAGTGTCAGTGGTTTGTGATGCTTGTTGGAGATTCAGTGAAGCATAGTGGTGGCTCGGTAATTGATATAGTGAAGCATGGTGGTGGTTTGGTGTTGCATACAGTGAAGTATGGCGGTGGCTAGGTGTTGCCTACAGTGAACCAGGGCCAGTGGCTTGTGATGCTTGGTGGTGGATCAGTGAAGCATGGCAGTGACTTGGTAATTGATTCAGTGAAGTCTGTTGGTGGCATGTGATGCTTACGGTGAAACATGGAGGTGATTCAATAATGCTTACGGTAAAGCATGGCGGTGGTTCAATGATATTCTGAAGCTGCTTTGTTTCCTCTGGCAATGGAAACCTGCAGTTTGTGGAGGCAAGATAGATTTCATCAACTATCAGGATATCCTAGTGGGAAATATTATACCTTCTGTGGGTAAACTGAAGTTTAGCATCATTACACCTTCATATAGGGGAATGATCGCAATGATCCCAGGCAAACATTAAAGTCCATCACAACTTGGTTCCAGATGTCCTGACTGGAGACTTTAAAGTGGCAGCCATAGTTGCATGACTTAAATCTCATAGAAATCTTTGGTATTACTTGAAGGCAGTTGCAGCACACAAACTCAAGAATATCAATGAAGTAAAAGTCATTGTCCTTAAGGAATGATCTAAGATTCCTCAGGAATGCTGCCAGAATGTGGTGCTTAGCTATTCATCAGGGGGTCTGTACTAAGGACTAAAGAAGCTTATCATGAAGGGGGTGAATAATTTTGACACTGCATTGGTGGCATTCTGTATTGAATTTGGAAACCACATGTTGTATTAGTTGTATTGAGCTATTTAAATTATTAATTGTAAAGAGCAGAAAGATTGTACATTTTGTTAGTAAACTTAATGTAATAAGGGTTGAATAATTTTGACTGCAGTTGTAGTTGACTGGAAAAAAAATCAGTGTCAATTTCGAGCTGAAGGAGCACCGTCATTGCAACGTCCCAGCTTATCAATAGGCACTGCCAATAAGTACTGCTATCTTCTTCTTGTCTTAATTCTGTGCCTAAAGATACAGTCATTGGCAGGATTAATTTAAGAGATTTTATCTGACATAAAAAACTTGAAATATTGCAAAAAAATATTTTTCTTTAAGAGGAAAAATACAGAAAAGCGTAGACCAGAACTGTAAGGATCTGTAACAAGAATGCAGATTGACTTAGGCCACGTGCACACACTGAGTATTTGATGAGTTTTTTACCTCAGGATTTGTAGCTAAAACCAGGAGTGGATAATTAAATACAGAAGTGGTGCAGGTGTTTCTATTATACTTTTCCTCTGATTCATCCACTCCTGGTTTTGTCTACAAATCCTGAGGTAAAAAACTCCTCAAATACTCAGTGTGTGCACGTGGCCTTATGCCGTTGTCCTTGCTGGGTCTAGAAATAATTTGTACATCCAATTATTAGATAACCTCACTGACATCAGGGATGACATTACCAGACACTTACTCTTCAGGCATTCAGGTAAATCTCGACTGGCGGGATTAGCCGTATGCATTAAATTATCAAAGGCTTAATTTTATACTTGTTATCTGACTGAGGAAAGGCAATAAAGAGAATCAGAATAATACTTATAAATCAATCTCTGAGATCAAAGAGCCGTGCGAGACACTCATCAGATATTCTGTGTAGAGCTGGGCAGTGTCTGGACTCTCACAATATATCCATAGATTATACTGACTCAAGTCATTTTGCAGTTATCGGGAACAGGGGTCAGACTATTGAGGATGCCTGGAGAAAATCACCTTACTCCTGCCTGTATGGAAGCTTTAATGTTCTGTTATCACAAGATTGTACAAACACGGATATACACCATATATACTGAAATGGGCTTCTGTAGCTTATGGAAGGACCGATTTAAAGAAAAATAACAATCATATATGAACATTCTCCTATTCAGAGGCGCTTTGTTATCACTAGGAAATGGTTCGCACTGTAGTTTCCCTAAAACTGAAGTCTGGCTGTGTTGTCTGGAGTTTCTCATATCATAGCATTCTGGATAAACTGTACATCCTACAGAAACTAAGGTCATTTAATGTATGTAGCAAAAAGATAGAAATGTTCTACCAGTCTGTAGTGGCAAATTCCATATTTTTTGGTATCACATTATTATTATTATTATTATTATTTATTTATATAGCGCCATTATATTCTATGGCGCTTTACGTGCTAAAAGGGCAGACTAGGACAAGTAACATAGTAACAATACAGGTAACAATAAATGTTGACAATTCGGTTGTACAGATACAAGAGGGGAGAAATCCTGTCCGCGAAGGCTCACAGTCTACGAGGGGCGGGTGGGGATACAGTGGGAGGGTGAATTCCAGTCGTGAGGCGGTGTGGTGGACCGGGTCTTATTGCAGGTGGTAGGCTTGGCGGAACAGGTGGGTCTTCAGGCTTCTTTTGAAGGTTCCCAGGGTAGGAGAATTTCTGATGTGTTGGGGCAGAGAGTTCCAGAGTATAGGTGAAGCACGGGAGAAATCCTGTATGCGGTTGTGCGAAGAGGAGATGAGGGGGGAGTAGAGGAGAAGCTCTTGGGAGGATCGCAGGTTGCGTGAGGGTAGGTATCGTGAGACCATGTCAGAGATGTATGGAGGGGACAGGTTGTGAATGGTATTGTATGTCATGGTTAATGTTTTAAACCGGGATCTCTGGGAAGTAGGGAGCCAGTGAAGGGCTTGGCAGAGGGGGGAAACAGGGGAGTAGCGGGGAGACAGATGGATTAGGCGGGCAGCGGAGGTATTGGGGAGGCCGGTGAGCAGGAGGTTGCAGTAATCGAGGCGGGAGATGATGAGAGCGTGAATAAGGGTTTTAGCAGTGTCATGGTAAAGGAAAGTGCGAATCCTATAGATGTTTTTGAGCTGGAGTCGGCAGGAGGTGGCGAGGGCCTGCATGTGGGGCTTGAAGGAGAGGGAAGAGTCAAGGATAACCCCGAGGCACTTGGCATGTGGGACTGGAGAGAGAGAGCAGTCGTTGACAACAATGGATAGGTCAGGTAGTGAGGGGGAGCGTCTTAGGGGGAAGACTATGAACTCGGTTTTGTCCATGTTCAGCTTAAGGAAGCGAGCAGAGAAGAAGGAGGAGATGGCAGACAGGCAGTGTGGAATTTTGGATAGAAGGGAGGCGATGTCAGGACCAGACAGGTAGATTTGGGTGTCGTCGGCGTAGAGGTGATATTGGAGGCCATGGGACTCAATGAGTTGTCCTAGGCTGAGAGTGTAGATTGAGAACAGTAATGGTCCAAGAACATGCTGGGGAAGTAGTGTGCAGGTGTCTAATGCCAATAAACTCAATAATATCAAGATGGCAAGCTCGGCTGTTGGCCGCCATCTTGACACTTTTGAGGAGGCAGTGGAGCATAGAACTCTGAAGACATACATGGCCATTATGAACAATAATGTGCACCCATTACATGAGCTGTTCATGAGACAGAGGAGCACCTTCAGCAATCGTCTAACCCTACTAAGGTGTAAAAAGAAAAAATACAGGAAATCGTTTGTGCAGACTGCTATGGGATTGTACATTAATGAGTAACCTCCATCGTCAATTGCTTACTGTTATGTTGTCATTCATGTCTTTGTTCTGCTGCTGTGATATTGTAATTTCCCTCAGGATCAATAAAGTATATCTTATCTTATCTTATATGGTCTACATTTCCCCATAACAGGATTTTGACTGTGTAGTCTGGACCATCCTGCATAATGGCACTATTTTTGTGTGATCTGGAGTCCCCCTCCATAACAGTATTCTGACTGTGTAGTCTATAGTGATCCTTATAACAGCAGTCTTTCATCTTTAGTAGCATCAATCCAGCATTTTTTTTTATTTTACCCCTGGAGCTAATCTTGTACTCACCTTCAGGCATTTTCATCTGTTATCAGCAACACTCTTGTCGATCTTCGGCAGTTTGTGACCTGTTGGGTCGCTCAGTGTTTCATGGAGTGCACCAGAGGTCAAAACTCAACACATCTCTATGAGAGCCTTGTTCTGGTTCTATACAATTGCATAAAAAGCTTGTGATGTAACTTTTGAGTTCTGACCAGTCAGTAGTTGCAGTCATAAGATGGCACTGTGAGAACGGAGCAGTGTCAGTAAAAGGTGAAGATATGGAGGATGAGTATAAGTGTAGGGGCAGGGACCTTAAGTTCAAATCACCATTACAGTGCTGAAAAAAAGACTCTGGAGTGGTTCTTTAAAATGGCAGAGTGCCCGTGTAATCTAGAGTGCTCTGTTGCGCCCCGGGCCATGGGATACTTGGAACCGGGCTTTAGCGGTGCTTCTACTGGGGAGTCACAGGGGTCGAGACCTGGCTTCCGTGCCCCTGGGTTCAGTGCTGAAGTGTTCTAAGGGAGTGTGTAAGGATAGGGTGGATTAAGGGATAAAGTGTTCGTCACACCACCTGTGGTTTGCGGCTATGAGTGGCCGCCACTGCTGCAGAACCTCTGGGGATGATGAACGGGCAGCTGGGATGAAGTGGCGCCCCACGGGTGGAGCGGGTCCCTAGGACAGCGGATAGAGTAATTGGTAGTCTCTGGCTGGCAGGACGTTAATGTTAGGCCTTGTTCACTGGCCTTCACAGGCAGTCATCACAGGAATAACACAGTCTCACACAGTTCTGCAATTCTGTACCCGGGTTTACTGACAGAATTTCTCACCAGGTCATACGATGTTACAAAGTCTCTCAGATAAGCTCCGGCCTGTGTAGTCTTTAAGAAATCGGGGTACTAGGTATAAGATCCTCGGTGGTGTACCTTTCCTGGTCTCCCTCTCTCTCTCCCTGGTCTCTGTTCATCTGCACCTGTGCTTGACAGCGCCTCTGCGCGCAAAGCCATGATTCGAAAGATTTGGGTATTAGTTGGCGACTGGTACCTTATCCCCGGACCCTTGTCCAGCTGCTTTCTCTGGGTATACACCAGGTGTGTGAGCCACAGCTCCTATGAAACTCGTAGCCTCCGGTTTAGCAGTTCGGTATTAGATTCCCGTGCCGCGTTCAGGTCCGGTCCCTGTTTCTAGACCACAACCCCTCCGTCTGGAATCGCCAGTCCTGGATTCGGGCGCATGGGCTACTTCAACTCCGCCAGTGCCCTTAGGGATCCTTCCTCTCAGTTTTCCAGGACAAGTGCAGCACAGCTCAAGTCCCCTTCTCTGCAGTTTAGCTGTTCTCTCCTCCTCACTCAAATCAACTTCTCAACTCTGTGCTCTACAGCAATGGTCCCCAACCTTTTTTGCTCCGGGGACCGGCTTCATGCAAGACCATCTTTCTGTGGTCCGGTAGGGTGGGGTGACACAGGGGCGTGGCTTTGGTCATATGGGCCGGGGCTATGGAGGATTGCAGTTTAGTACCCTGATTCCCCGAAAGATGCGCTACGTCCTATTTCAGTGGATGTCTTATTTTTCCATCCCCTTGCAGCCCCCAATACTATATCCCCCATCATCATCCCCATGCAGCCCCATCATCTTTTTGCAGCCCCATCATGCATTTTCAACCCCCATCATCTTCTTACAACCCCGATCATCCCCATGCAGCCCCCAATACTGTATCCCCATTATCATCCTCATGCAGCCCCATCCTCCTTTTGCAGCCCCATCCTCCTTTTGCAGCCCCCATCCTCCTTTTGCAGCCCCCATCCTCCTTTTGCAACCCCCATCCTCCTTTTTCAGCCCCCATCCTCCTTCTGAAACAACCGTCCTCCTTCTGCAGCCCCAGTCTCCTTCTGCAGCCCCAGCCTCCTTTTGCAGCCCCCAGTCTCCTTCTCCAGCCCCCAGCCTCCTTTTGCAGCCCCCAGCCTCCTTCTGCAGCCCAACCCTCCTTTTGCAGCCCCTAGCCTCCTTCTGCAGCTCCCATCCTCCTTCTGCAGCCCCCATCCTCCTTTTCCAGCCCCCAGCCTCCTTCTGCAGCTTCCAACTTTCTTTTGCAGCCCCTAGCCTCCTTTTGCAGCACCCAGCCTCCTTTTGTAGCCCCCAGCCTCCTTTCACAGCCCCCAGCCTCCTTTTGCAGCCCCAGCTTCCTTCTGCAGTCTCCAGCCTCGTTTTGCAGCCCCCAGATTCCTTTTGCAGCCCCCAACCTCCTTTTGCAGCCCCCAGCCTCCTTCTGCAGCCCACACCCTCCTGTTGCAACCCCGCCTCCTTTTGCTGCCCCCAGCCTCCTTCTGAAGCCCCAGCCTCCTTCTGCAGCCACCATACCATATCGCCGCGGACCCATCATCAACCCCTTGCAGGTCCTCCACTGCAGTGGATGCCTCTGTGCCTCAGCTGCGTAGATGCACGGACGGAGCCATCGGCCAATCAGAGCGCAGCAGCCAATGGCCAATCAGGCCCAGGCTGCTGCGCTGTGATTGGCAGATGGCTCCACTCGTACATCTATGTACGCAGCTGAGTCACAGCACAACGGCGCTGTATTGCTGCAGGTGCGGGAAGCGGTGGGCGTGGATATCACTGAGGTGCGGGGAAGCGGACATCATCTACCTTTGTTGTCCTACTGGGCCCTCCCCCTGGGTTTGTTCAGGGTCCCCTGGGTCCTAAGAGTATGTTTGTGTGTTGAGAATCTTTATACCTACCATCCCCCATCCCCTGACTACTGGAGAACCACACCCTGGCTTGGGTGCTGTACCCCTCGTGGCATCCAGACCAGTGGGCCACCACAGGTCCCTATAGCAGCAGTCTGACTATGTAGTATGGAACACTTACAACAACAGTTTGGCTCTAGTACGAAGTGTCTCCTAAAACACCAAACCAGCTGTGTATGCTGGAGCATTCCCTATAACAGCAGTCTGGATGTGTAATCTTGAATGCCCTTATAACAGCAGTCTGGATGTGTAATTTTGAGCGCTCTGTATAACAGCACTCTATATGTGTAGCCTGGAGTGCACCCTTTAATAACAATCTGGAGTTTCCCCTAAATAGCAGTCTGGATGTGTAGTCTGCAGTGACCGCTATAATAGAAGTCTACATGTGTAGCCTGGAGTGCCCCCTATAATAGCAGTCTGAATGTGTAGTCAGGAGTGTCCCCTATAACAGTAACAGCAGTCTTGATGTGTAATCTGGAGTTCCCCGATAACAGCAGTCTGGGTGTGCATTCTGGAGTCCTTTATAACAGCAGTCTGGATGTGTAGTCTGGAGTGCCCTCTATAACAGCAATCTGGATGTGTAATCTGGAGTCCCCTATAACAGCAGTCTGGATGTGCAGTCTGGAGCCTCCTATAACAGTAGTCTGGATGTGCAGTCTGGAGTGCCCTATAACAGAAGTCTGGATTTGTAGTCTGGAGTGCTCTCTATAACAGCAGTCTGGATGTGTAGTCTGGAGCCCCCTATAACAGCAGTCTGGATGTGTAGTCTTGAGACCCCTATAACAGCAGTCTGGATGTGTAGTCTGGAGACCCCTATAACAGCAGTCTGGATGTGTAGTCTGGAGACCCCTATAACAGCAGTCTGGATGTGTAGTCTGGAGACCCCTATAACAGCAGTCTGGATGTGTAGTCTGGAGACCCCTATAACAGCAGTCTGGATGTGTAGTCTGGAGACCCCTATAACAGTAGTCTGGATGTACAGTCTGGAGTGCTCTCTATAACAGCAGTCTGGAGCCCCCTATAACAGCAGTTTGGATGTGTAGTCTGGAGTGCTCTCTATAACAGCAGTCTGGATGTGTAGTCTGGAGTGCTCTCTATAACAGCAGTCTGGATGTGTAGTCTTGAGACCCCTATAACAGCAGTCTGGATGTGTAGTCTGGAGACCCCTATAACAGCAGTCTGGATGTGTAGTCTGGAGACCCCTATAACAGCAGTCTGGATGTGTAGTCTGGAGACCCCTATAACAGCAGTCTGGATGTGTAGTCTGGAGACCCCTATAACAGCAGTCTGGATGTGTAGTCTGGAGACCCCTATAACAGTAGTCTGGATGTACAGTCTGGAGTGCTCTCTATAACAGCAGTCTGGAGCCCCCTATAACAGCAGTTTGGATGTGTAGTCTGGAGTGCTCTCTATAACAGCAGTCTGGATGTGTAGTCTGGAGTGCTCTCTATAACAGCAGTCTGGATGTGTAGTCTGGAGTCTCCTATAACAGCAGTCTGGATGTGCAGTCTGGAGCCCCCTATAACAGCAGTCTGGATGTGCAGTCTGGAGCCCCTTATAACAGCAGTCTGGATGTGTAGTCTGGAGACCCCTATAACAGCAGTCTGGATGTGTAGTCTGGAGACCCTATAACAGCAGTCTGGATGTGTAGTCTGGAGACCCCTATAACAGCAGTCTGGATGTGTAGTCTGGAGACCCTATAACAGCAGTCTGGATGTGTAGTCTGGAGACCCCTATAACAGTAGTCTGGATGTACAGTCTGGAGTGCTCTCTATAACAGCAGTCTGGAGCCCCCTATAACAGCAGTTTGGATGTGTAGTCTGGAGTGCTCTCTATAACAGCAGTCTGGATGTGTAGTCTGGAGTGCTCTCTATAACAGCAGTCTGGATGTGTAGTCTGGAGTCCCCTATAACAGCAGTCTGGGTGTACAGTCTGGAGCCCACTATAACAGCAGTCTGGATGTGTAGTCTGAAGTGCTGTCTATAACAGCAGTCTGTATCAATAGTCTGAAGTGACCTTTATGGCAACAGTGTAACTCTGTAGTATTGAGGCCTATGTACCAGCAGTCATCTGTTGTCTGAAGCACTCCTTTTTGTAATATGTGACAACCATATACCATATTTGTCAAATCTTCTAGAATGTCCAGGAGGCTTCTAGAAAAGATGTTGATCTCCCTGACTCTTTTAAGAGCTGGCAAGTCATATACTACCCCTAAAACCTCAAATGACATCAGACTCAGCCCCTAGGTTCTATTTATACTTTAGGTAATGCCATCAAGCCAAAAGGTTATATTAGAGACGCAGAAGCAAGAGTTCTCCATATGAGGCTAGGTTGTTGTAGTCTAGGGTCTGAAAGCATTTGATGCCTGAGCATTGGGTCTAAAAGAATTTGGGGTCTAAAATATTAGTGTGGTCTGGGCCTCTAATATAAAAGCATTTGGAGTATATAACTGTTTTGTGTTTGAAGTCTGAATCATGGGTCTGAAGTCATGCAGAAGCAAAAGATCTGAGAGTGAGATTTGTAATATTATGGTGTCTAGCGAGTATAGAGATGCCATCAAATGATGAAACATGTCTGAAAATTTGTACACCAATTTTTTTTAGGAGAAATCTTCTTTAACATCTTGATGTAAAGTGTAATTATAAATATAATGGGTAACTTAGGAATCTTCTTGTGTGAGGTAATGACACACTGAGGTTGTATTTAAGGTGAAAGTCTATATTAAGCACGGTTGAAACGAAACAGGAGCGAAGTCTAAATGCAGCACAATAAAAGTTCAACACAGCGAAACCTAGCAGGAATGTTTTTAGATTAAAGGTTTGCACTAGCAGTGGCCGATAAGGAAAGTCTGTAGGTAACCATACACATTGATAGTGGCCTGTAAGGCTAGCTTCACACTGGCGTTTGGTATGCATGCGTCTGACATGCAGACACAAACGCAGTGCTGAACGCGGTCACTCCTGATGTGAATGCAGCGGTGGTTCTTCGCATGCGTTCACATAGTATGTGACTGAAATGTTCCCGGCCATCCAATCAGTGGTCTCAGCAGCTGGAGAACAGCGGGGCCGTCTGGAGATCAGCGGTTTCTCTCTCCCATCTTTAGTTCTCCCGGTAGCCGCTGATCTCCCGGAGATCAGCGGCAGGCGGGAGAACTAAAGATGGTAGAGAGAGACTCTATGGAGATTTCTATGTGATCTACAGTGTTCACCTGCGCTGTCATGCAGATGACACTGCGGATCCATTGACCTCCATTAATTTTTTGTGCACTTCAGGACGCTTGCGTATGAAGCGAGCGCCCTCAGACGCACAAAAAATGCAACATGTTGCGTTCGGAAGGTGCTTACAAAATATCCGAAAGCAAACGCATACAAACGCAGACACAATGCGTTCCCATATTAAACATAAGAATGCAGTGCGCATGCTTTTGGCTGTGTTCAGAGACACTGAGTCTCAAACGCAAATGTGAGCCGGCCTAACAGAGCATTTTATAAATAAAGGTACCTTTACACGCTGCCACTGCAGGATGCATACAACCCGCTACAGGCTACAAATGTAGCTTGTCGCGCCAATATCGCCCGTAGTAGCGGCGTCTGAAGACGGGACGACACAGCCGGCTACAGATACATCTGTATCCGTGCACTGCCCATAAACAGATGGCTACATCGCCGATTGTAGCGAGCTGTATCGGGTTAAAGAACCCACAGAAGGGAACTGTGGACACCCGGCGATGTAGCTGCAATGTAGCTAAGGCGTCACCCAGGCTCCGTGTTAACCGCGCCCCATCTGCGATCATTGGAGGAAGCTCCTGCGTTGCGATTGGTTGTCGCCGCACAGGGCGGCATATTTAAGGAGCTGACGAGTCACACTACACAATTGCTCGAGCGTCACGTATTAATCAGCCTCCTGCGATGCCTGGCCAATCATGGTATTTTTGCTTTCTCCTATCAGCGTAAGGACGTCTCGTAAACCACAACTGGAGCACGCCTATGTGCTGTCCCTGCTGCACCAGGTACGCCCATAGTAGCTGGTTGTAGCGGTGTGTAAATGAGCTACAGATGGCTACTTGAGACACCCGGCGATGTAGCTAGCTGTAGATGTAGCGTAGCGTAGCGCACCTTGTGGGGGCATGTAAAGAGGGTGCGTTTCCCGTTTGTAACCGTTTGGGCGTGCTCGTGCACGTGAGGTAGCCGTTGGTATCCATCCTGCAGTGGCGGCGTGTAAAGGTACCTTAACAGTTTGTATGCAGGGAGGCCTGGAAATGGAAAGTCCTTGAGTAAACAGTTCAGAGCTAGATGCAGTGCAGTGCAACAAACACAAGTCTTGAGCAGTCTCAAGCTTGAGGTCAACAGGACACAGGTGGAGTTTACCAGGAACTTCAAACTACAGAGTAGCTTAGAAGAGCCGTACCAGAAGAGTTGGAAAAAGAGCACACACTTGGGATGCACAGTGTAGCAAGAGATCTTGGCAAAATTCTCTAGAAGAGGCACGAAGAGGAACTGAACCTTATAAATGCAGGGAGACAAAACCACATGTAGAGGAATGAAGCTGAGGATGCCATCGTGGAGAAGGACAAAAATGTACAAAAGGTCATAAGAAGATCCAGAGTCCTGACATAAAGAGGCAATAACAGAATTGTCACAAATGTGTCACATCCGGCTGAGACCTTTGTGGTATCTGTGATTTTGAAAATCATGTTAATTAGAAGATCACAGGTCCTCTTTGGATTCCATTCTGCGATTAACATGAGTGGAGTGGATTTCTTTGCACCTGGTGTTGAAGAGCTTAAGAGTACCTTTTTGATCTTGTTGGGATTCTATATATGGTAGCTCTAAGGCTGGCTTCAGACTTGCAGATGCATCTGCAGCGTTTTGCAGATGCATCTGCAAGCATCTGCATGCAGACCGCGGCCCCTGTGTTTATAATGGTGCGCACGGCGGTCTGCGGATGCCTGCGCACAAATCACACACTCCCGCCCGCACCATGGACGCGAGATGTCGCGTCCTGGTGCGGACGAGAGTGTGTGATCTGTACGCAGGCATCCGCCTGCGCACAGATCACATATAGGAGTGAATGGGTGCGCACGGCGGTCTGCAAGCATCTGCAGACCGCCGTGCGCACCATTATAAACATAGGGGCCGCGGTCTGCATGCAGATGCTTGCAGATGCATCTGCAAAACGCTGCAGATGCATCTGCAAGTCTGAAGGCAGCCTTAGCTCAGCTCTGCACCTTGCTTTCACTCCCTTTCATTATTTAAACTCACTCTTTTCTCTCCCATGTGGCAGTTATAGTTCTTCTATGCTGATCTCCCAGTAAAAGTTGTTCTTGTGGAAGCTGTGAAGTTCCATTTGTTGTTTTATTCCCGCTTGTTTGTCTCTCTCCCATTATTGTCTTACTGGTCAGGGCTAGCCCATGGTCAGCCAAGACTTAGGCACATGATCATGCAGGGGGAAGAACCTATCTAGGGATGATTGGGAGTGCAGGGTTCAGTCTCAGATGAGTGTTTAGAGGTCATCCCTATCCTCTCTTCCTAATGTCGGGGCCTCTTTTTACCTTTTTCCTTGTTTTCCCTTCTTTTGTGCCGCATGCCAGGCGTCTCTTTGCTCTGTCGTGGCAACAATAATGACAAGATACAAAAGAGATAAAGGAATAGAACAGAGGAAGCAAATAGAAGCAAAAAAAAAGCCTTTAATGTGATCAAAAGCCTTAGTAAATTGGAAAGTGCCGCCCTCTCCTATCACATCAGTGCCAGGTGGATCTTCAAGCGATCATCCAAGGAATGTAAAGACTTTGAAAGTGATATCAGAGTTAGGGAGTCATTTGCAGAAACTGAGTGGGGGGATTAGTCCTTTGGTGGTGGTCTTAGTTATGTCTTTTCATGGTAGGAAAATTCTGAGTATGGGAAACACATCGGTAGTTGTGCCCTGTGCGCGATGACCACATCCATTAGGAAAACATCTTTTTTGTCATAACAGACTGAGGAATTGTCAGCTCCAGCAAAATGCTGCCAGTATCAGCTATTAACGTCAAGTGCTTCACAAAGTATTATACTCTTGGTCTAATCTGTGCTGCCTGAGATACTGAGCAGTAACCCAGCAAGTCATTTTTCATACGCTGTATAAACAGTCCTATCCTCTGCTATTATTCTTGCTGCCAAAAGGGGTTAAGATGTAGCACAATGTGCAGCCAGGTATCCTGGCAGAAACTGAAGAAGTTTAATTAGCTGCTTGGCACAGGATAATTTAACCCTTTCCTGGTATAGTCATTATTGTAGAAAATTAACTTATAGTAAGAAATATATATGTGCAAAATACAGTAAAGATATAACAGCCATATGGGAAGGGGACTACATGGGTATGGGCACCACAGATTCCAAACAGTTACTATGTCATGGCCAGTGCTAATTGAAATGGTTAAAAATGAATACACCACTCTATTAAAAATAAGGAAATGTCCGGTTGCAACATATTGATGACCTATCCATAAGGAGTTATCAATATGAGATCAGTGGAGGTCCGGCTACTGGCTCGCCCAATGACCTGCTACTTTGATCAATGATGCAAAAGGCATCTTCTCTAATGTGCTGAGCACTGTACAGTAGATTATTACCTTTTCTTTTGAATAGGAACCAATCAATATTATGTGGATATACAACTAACCTCTTTAATGACTACTTGTATTCCACTGTTACATGACGCATATAGAGAACATAAAACAAAAGGTTCCCATTTCTCCCTTGTAGAGTTGAGACATGCAAAAAGAAGCTATGCAGCCCTGCCGAAAAGCCAGTCTTCGCTAGCTAGCAAGTGGGGATGAGTGAGATTAAGGTGCTATGCTACATGATTTCAGAGAGCGCCAGTCTTCGCTAGGTAGCAAGTGGGGATGAGTGAGATTAAGGTGGTATGCTACAGGATTTCAGAGAGGGTCAGTCTTCGCTAGGTAGCAAGTGGGGATGAGTGAGATTAAGGTGCTATGCTACATGATTTCAGAGAGCGCCAGTCTTCGCTAGCTAGCAGGTGGGGATGAGTGAGATTAAGGTGCTATGCTACAGGATTTCAGAGAGGGCCAGTCTCCGCTAGCTAGCAAGTGGGGATGAGTGAAATTAAGGTGCTATGCTACATGATTTCAGAGAGGGTCAGTCTTCGCTAGCTAGCAAGTGGGGATGAGTGAAATTAAGGTGCTATGCTACATGATTTCAGAGAGCGCCAGTCTTCGCTAGCTAGCAAGAGGGGATGAGTGAGATTAAGGTGCCATGCTACAGGATTTCAGAGAGGGCCAGTCTTCGCTAGCTAGCAAGTGGGGATGAGTGAGATTAAGGTGCTATGCTACAGGATTTCAGAGAGGGTCAGTCTTCGCTAGCTAGCAAGTGGGGATGAGTGAGATTAAGGTGCTATGCTACATGATTTCAGAGAGGGTCAGTCTTCGCTAGCTAGCAAGTGGGGATGAGTGAAATTAAGGTGCTATGCTACATGATTTCAGAGAGGGTCAGTCTTTGCTAGCTAGCAAGTGGGGATGAGTGAAATTAAGGTGCTATGCTACATGATTTCAGAGAGGGTCAGTCTTCGCTAGCTAGCAAGTGGGGATGAGTGAGATTAAGGTGCTATGCTACAGGATTTCAGAGAGGGCCAGTCTTCGCTAGCTAGCAAGTGGGGATGAGTGAGATTAAGGTGCTATGCTACAGGATTTCAGAGAGGGTCAGTCTTTGCTAGCTAGCAAGTGGGGATGAGTGAAATTAAGGTGCTATGCTACATGATTTCAGAGAGCGCCAGTCTTCGCTAGGTAGCAAGTGGGGATGAGTGAGATTAAGGTGCTATGCTACATGATTTCAGAGAGCGCCAGTCTTCGCTAGCTAGCAAGTGGGGATGAGTGAGATTAAGGTGCTATGCTACAGGATTTCAGAGAGGGTCAGTCTTCGCTAGCTAGCAAGTGGGGATGAGTGAAATTAAGGTGCTATGCTACATGATTTCAGAGAGCGCCAGTCTTCGCTAGCTAGCAAGTGGGGATGAGTGAGATTAAGGTGCTATGCTACAGGATTTCAGAGAGGGTCAGTCTTCGCTAGCTAGCAAGTGGGGATGAGTGAAATTAAGGTGCTATGCTACATGATTTCAGAGAGCGCCAGTCTTCGCTAGCTAGCAAGTGGGGATGAGTGAGATTAAGGTGCTATGCTACAGGATTTCAGAGAGGGCCAGTCTTCGCTAGCTAGCAAGTGGGGATGAGTGAGATTAACGTGCTATGCTACAGGATTTCAGAGAGGGCCAGTCTTCGCTAGCTAGCAAGTGGGAATGAGTGAGATTAAGGTGCTATGCTACAGGATTTGAGAGAGGGCCAGTCTTCGCTAGCTAGCAGGTGGGGATGAGTGAGATTAAGGTGCTATGCTACAGGATTTCAGAGAGGGCCAGTCTTCGCTAGCTAGCAGGTGGGGATGAGTGAGATTAAGGTGCTATGCTACAGGATTTGAGAGAGGGCCAGTCTTCGCTAGCTAGCAAGTGGGGATGAGTGAGATTAAGGTGCTATGCTACAGGATTTGAGAGAGGGCCAGTCTCAAATCCTGTAGCATAGCACCTTAATGAGGATAAGTAGCATAAGGTGCAACCACACAGGACTTTAGAGAGGGCTACAAAGGAGCATGCAAAGCACTCAAGCCTGAGCTGCCTGTCAGTGTAGTTTGTTCCAGGTGGAGAACAGTACATCTACATAAGGAACTAAAATTACAAAGACAATGAGAAGATTACCAGCCAACAGAGAAAATAAAGGTCTATTTTTATGAGAGAGGTGTATAGAGGCCCATTCCTGAGAATGATAATTGTCACTATAGAGGAGCATAAGTGCTGATGACTTGGTGTGAGAAGCATTGCCGTACCAGAGATGTCTGGATACTGGTGCCTACTTGTGAAGGACTGATATATGCTAAAGAAAGAGTAGAGTGCAGACATTCGATGGTGATTAGACTTCAAAGAATTGCTGCTAAGAAAGGACCATGAGGAAGGTTGTGACAGTCATTGAGTACTGGTATATGCAAAGTTAGCGCGAAAAGTTACTACCCATACAGTCTTCCTGTTTATGCACCAGATGAAGCATCTTCTATGACTCCAAATGGCCATCATGTAAATTCAGGTGAAGCAAGCCTTTTCCAGCCCCACGTGTTATTACTCCAGTTTGGATCAATAAAAGTAGCAATTTTTTGTACCTATGGTGAGAATCTTTTCTCCTTTTAACTGTGAGTACTGTATTTGCTGTACTGCATGGTGAGAGCAACAGAGACTGTAAGAAGAAGAGCTACCGCATAGTCGATTTCCTATACTGCCCATAGTGTCAGACGTAAAGAGTGTTACAAGTTTCAACCTACTGCTGTAATGCCAACTGTCTACCTTTGTTTAAACTTGTTGTCTCACGGAGGATTCAGTATCCACCAAGCTCATTGCCTCATGAAAGACTATGACCATCAAGCTCCTTGCTCTTTTGGAAGTAAAGCTGTTAAACTGTTTCCACCAACATACCTTTCCCCATCACTCAATAGGAAGCCATTCTCTCACCATTTTCAACACCCTCTTAAAGTGGCATACCACCATAACATTCTTTAAATGTGTTATTCTACCTTCCACCAAAAGAAGTAAAGCAACTGATTTACATGTTGTGAAAACCATCTGAACTGACAAAAATCAACCCCACCTATACATATAGGTGTGAGACCAGGATATAATGAGACAATATACTTAAAGAGGACCTGTCACCCCCCCCATAGATTTCAATCTAAAGGCAGCACTGATTGTAGCATGTATGCTGCATTCAGGCAAGGGGTCCCCCATGCATTTCTGACGTTTAATCATTAAATACAGCCTTTTAAAAAGTGTACAACAAAGTCATGAAGGCATTACCAGATCCATGAGTCAGCTCCTTCTCCGGGAGCTATTCCCGCCCCCCTGCTTCTCTGTTCCTCCCTCCTCCCTTTCCTTGCCGCCTTCATAATGCCTGCCATTTCTCCTCGCTCTGCGCCTGCATCTCCATGTGCGCCTTCAAGCAGGCGCAGAGCGAGGTGTTGATACTGTCGGCCCCTCGCTCCTGCTCCTGCCTCCCGCCCTGACAGCAGCAATTATTCCCGCCCTGCTCCATGTATAACATGGAGCAGGGTGGGAACAAGTGCTGAGGCCCCACGCTCCTGTCCCGCCTCCCACCCTGACGTCAGCACTAGTTCCCCCCCTGCTCCGTGTTATACATGGAGCAGGGCGGGAATAATTGCTTCTGTCAGAGCGGAAGGCGGGAGCAGGAGCGAGGGGCCGACAGTACTAAACACCTCGCTCTGCGCCTGCATGAAGGCGCACAAGGAGACGCAGGCGCAGAGCAAGGAAAGCTGACAGGCATCAAGGAGGCAGCAAGGACAGGGAGGAGGGAGGAACAGAGAAGCAAGGGGCGGGAATAGCCCCCAGGAAGGAGTTGACTCATAGATCTGGTAATGCCCTCCTGGCTTTGTTTTACACATTCTAAAAGGCTGTATTTAATTATTAAAACATCAGAAACACATGGGGGACCCCTTGCCTGAATGCAGCATACATGCTGCATTCAGTGCTGCGTTTAGATTGAAATCTTTGGGGGGGGGAGTGACAGGTCCTCTTTAAGGATGAAACTCCAAATATCATAGAGAATCAACAAAGAAGTCAATAATCCACCAATGTTTTATTAAATATGAAAGGACATACTTTTTATTATCAAATATAGTTAGGACATCAGACAGAAATGAACATAACAGGTATCACATAGTATGGCAAGGTATAGGAAATGCACCAACTGAGTATATCAAATTTCTAAATAGAATCATCAGTTATATTAAATGACCAGCCTTATATAATAAATCATAGTCTAAGAACTTATATTGAGAGCATATCATACTAAAGACATTGCTTTCCAATTATTCCCTAAGTGCACAACAGGCATATGCGCAACCCCGATGTGCGTTTCATGTGGGCTTCCTCTGAAGGTTATTTGACAAGTTTAGTTGTTAC
The DNA here is from genome assembly GCA_033576535.1 of Allobates femoralis. Lineage (NCBI taxonomy): Eukaryota > Metazoa > Chordata > Amphibia > Anura > Aromobatidae > Allobates > Allobates femoralis. The sequence goes on along the minus strand of JARQOC010000006.1, from coordinate 397,132,343 downwards.
ATTTTATTACTTACTACAGTATTATTCAAAATAAAATAGCTTCTGTGCTTTCACAACAAGCTGAGCATTAGGCAAATTTAAAACACAGTATAGTAAAGCCAATCTTTAGAGTAAAGCATATTCTAAGCACATGAAGTATTATATGTTACCCTTGTAAATCAGTGGGCATTGTTCAGCATAGATGACAGTGTGGCGCCCCTCTGGTCGGTGCCACACAGGAGTACTGCACCCAGACCAGTGTGTGCGGTATCCCTGTGGCCAGTGAAGGGGGAGGTTTGTATGTGGCTTTCATCCTGCATCCATACACCTAGCTCAGGGGGCCAATTGGTTAAACCTGTTACCAGGGTAACCGGTCCCAGTGGGAGGTTATATAGGTGGGTAGTGGAGAACGGGAATGAGGAATAGAGTAGTAGAAGAGTTTAGTGGAGTTGAAGAGAGGTCGAAGAGGACCTTTTAGGTGTGAGGTAGCAACCGGGGAACCCGCTTGCAAAACGACAAGAACACGTGTTTATAAGGTTAACCAATGTCTACCCGTTTATTTTCACATATTAATCACATAACCCGGGTAGCATGTTTGACACATATCACATTGATTAACAACACTTTACATAAATACACCATACATTTACATTTAACATCACATAACACTTATATTGCACATAACGTTTTATAGTAACCCGGGACCTGTAACCATCTCTGTCCCCATTGGAGCTCTACTAACAGCTCCCATGGTGGCTACGGCCTCCGGCCTACTTACACTATACATAAGTTACAGTACGATGATGACCCTTCCGGGTTCATAACAGGGATTGGCAAACCCTAGTAACCCGTGGGGCTGCGGCCTCCGGCCTAACCACGCGTTACCCAGTACGGGAGCCCTTCTAACCCCTGCTTCTGACCTTCGTTACATACGCCTCAACGGGCCCTGTGGGTCCCAATGGCGGTACCTGCCGCCTGGCTTTAGTCACCCCAGCATGATGATATACATTCACCCGTAGTCAGGAATCCTGCCTGACCGGGACCTTACACACCGTATGTGATCCATCATTCAAACGTCCATGGATCACACACCTGCTCACAGCCCACATCCATGGACTGTGGCCCCTCCATGGCCCATTACAGGGATTGGCAAACCATAGTACACGGGAACCACATCCGATACCTACTAGGAGCCCTATTACCCCTGTCTCTGGCACCACAGGCACACCCACACCATTAGAGGTCGTGGTTGAGGGATCAGGTACCCTCTGCATGCAGCAGGGCAAGCCTCCCTCTCGTCCCAAGGACGGAACGCCTCCAACATCATCCATACCAGCTGGGTCACTGTCTCTCCACATGATTATACATGGGTCTTACATAGGTCATCATCTCTCATTCAGGGCCATTACCTAAGCCCTCATACACATAGTTCATCGGGTCCCTTAACTGAGTACTCTGACTCGGACCCAAAGGCGGTCTATGCCCGCCTGGCACACTACATACAATTGCCTCCAAGGGCTACATACATTCCGGTTCATCAGGACCTTTAACGGACTCCACTGAGTCGGTCCCAAGGGCGGTCTATACTCGCCTAACATGATTTACACACTAGGTGCACAGTTCACACTATCGCTCGGGAACTGCTTTCTTACCGGGCACGGATCCGGGTCTCGCTACCTGTGTCACAGGTTCCACCAGGCATCCCCACAGGCTCCTTTCCCGGGCGTGTTTCACCCCACGCCCGGACCAGTATCCACCAGGTCAGCCACGGCTTCCCCCTCCAGGTGCGGACACGACCCCGGACCTCGGCACCGGCATGGAGCTAACATGCTCCCATCATGTACTCAGAGCCTCTAGACTGCTCTGCACTAGGCTGGTCTCAGCTTCCATCTGAATCAATCTCAGCTTCCAGGATCAATCTCTCAATCACTCAGGTGGCCGGCTCTTATCGTGCCAGCCACTCCCACATGGACACACCCCCTCAGCTGCTGTTAATCAGCCTGTCACACAGCTCAGGTTAACTCCCTGTGTTCCGGGTTGTCAGCACTCACTCATTACATCCTATTCCTCATGGACTCCTCGATCTCATCCCACTCTCACTGCCGCTCATTAGGCTCATGAAACCTCATTGTGTTCAGGTTGGTTCACACAGTATTATCATCACAGGAAAACCGGCCAGTGTGCACAGGATCATCCTCTGATCCTACATGTGATGTACCCCGGCCATGCGGATCATGCCGGCGGTGCCTCACATAGGGGACATACAGGGAGGGCACCCAGAAAGAGCGGTGACCCAGACGAGAAAGGTTTAGCCTGAGGGTGTGTGCTAACACCCGGTGTTAGACTGTCTACCTACCGGTCTGGGAGGATCCCAGTCCACGGAATGCAGTGCCAGCTCTGGGAGCGGTGCAGGCAAGTCTAACTCTGAGGTGCCAACACCAGTCAGACCGAGGAGTCTTCAGCCTCCCGGTCACCTGTAACAGTAGCCATACAAGGAGCCAGGACCCGCGGAGCATACCCTGAGGTGCGGCAATCCGGAGAAAGTTCCTACATGAGTGTAGAGTTACAGAGGAGAGAGCAAGGAGGTCAGGTTGGGCTTCACGCAGGCCAGACTTCAACCCTAGGAAGGACAGAGGGCGAAGCCGAGAGAAACATCTTTGAGAGCCACAGACGAACACCCCAGTCATCGGTCACTGCCCAGGCCGGCTACCTGTGGCTGTAGACCTGTTGTTGAACTTGAACGTGACCAGTAAACCCATAAGGGCCCTTTACACGCCGCGACGGCAGGCTGGATACATCCCGCTACAGGCTACAAATGTAGCTTGTAGCGCCAATGTAGCTCGTCGTAGCGGCGTCTGAAGACGTGACGATACAGCCGGCAACAGATACATCTGTTTCCTAGCTCTGCTCGAAAACTGATGGCTACATCGCCGATTGTAGCGAGCTGTATCGGCGTGTAAAGAAGCACCGGAAGGGAACTCGGGACAGCCTGCAATGTAGCTAAGGCGTGACCCTGGCTCCGTGTTACCGCGCCCCATGTGCGATCATTGGTGGAAGCTGCTGCATGACGATTGGTAGTCGCTGCATAGGGAGGCATATTTAAGGAGCTGACGAGTCACACTACACAATCGCTCGAGCGTGCTGTATTACTCAGCCTCCTGCGTTGCCTGCCCAATCAGGATGTTATTGCTTCGTCCTATCAGCGTACGGACGGCTCGTAATCCACAATTGTGGCACGCCTATGTGCTGGCCCTGCTGCACCAGGTCCGCCCATAGTAGCTGGTTATAGCGGTGTGTAAATGAGCTACAGCTGGCTACTTGAGACACCCGGCGATGTAGCTAGCTATAGATGTAGCGTGGCGTAGCGCACCTTGTGGCGGCGTGTAAAGAGGGTGCGTTGACCGTTTGTAACCGTTTGAGCGTGCTCGTGCACGTGAAGTAGCGGGATGTATCCAGCCTGCCGTCGCGGCGTGTAAAGGTACCAATACAGAGTCTCAGCTACATGTGGTGTGTTGTTCTTTCTAGCTGTGGTGGATCAGACAGCTTCTCAACTGAAGAGTCGCCTTCCAGTTAATAGAGCATTACTGCCGTGGGGACATTGCTCTACCTGCAGGGAGCAAGACCAACTGGCTACAATAACACCATCCCCACAGGTCTGAAGCAGCGCTGGTGTTATCATCAGAAACTGCAGGTGGCATCACGAACAATACAGTTTTATTATTTTCATTTCAACATTTTTCAGCGACCACCAGGGACACGGTCCAGGGTATCGACCACCAGTGACAGGATCCAGCAGCAACGCCCGGGATTCGAGTACCCCAAACTCCTGGGCGAGTCAACAGCATTTAAGAAGGACTCACCTCTGGCTAATAGAAGGGTTTATAAAAAGACTCCTACAGTGAAAACAAGTTATCACCCATAACAGGATAATGATCAGTAGGGTTTGACCATTGAAATGATCATCCATCTGTACAGGGGCGTAACTACCGGCATAGCAGACGTAGCAGTCGCTTTGGGGCCCGGCGCTTGTGGGGGGCCCGGACCCAGCGCCGCTACGTCTGCTATGCCGGTCATTGCGGTACAGTGGCGTAAGTACCGCGATCGGCGGGCCCCGAGCTCCCCTGGGGGGCCCCGAGCTCCCCGGGGGCCCTGCTGCCTGTACCCCCAGCCGCCCGCCGCGACCCCGATAGAGCCGGAAGAGGAGCCGGAAGAGGAGCTGCAGTGATCACTTCCTGCAGCCGCGCAGCAGTGCCCGCCCCACCAAAAGCCGGGAGAAGCAGAGCAGGTAATTGTGCGCTTCCCACCGGCCGGCACCACCAGCACCCCCCCTCCCCGCTTCTCACCCAGCCGGCACCAGTAGCACCCGCCACCCCCACCGCTTCTTACCCAGCCGGCGCCCACCACTAGCACGTCCCCCCCCCTGCTTCTCACCCGGCCGGCACCACCAGCACCTCCCCCCCGCTTCACCAGGGCACGAGGGACACAGGCCGCCTGTATATACCACGACTAGGGGCCCTGTATACCACCACCAGGGGCCTGTATATACCACCACCAGGGGCCCTGTATATAACACCACCAGGGGCCCTGTATATAACACCACCAGGGGCCCTGTATATAACACCACCAGGGGCCTGTATATACCACCACCAGGGGCCTGTATATACCACCACCAGGGGCCTGTATATACCACCACCAGGGGCCTGTATATACCACCACCAGGGGCCTGTATATACCACCACCAGGGGCCCTGTATACCACCACCAGGGGCCCTGTATATAACACCACCAGGGGACCTGTATACCACCACCAGGGGCCCTGTATATAACACCACCAGGGGCCTGTATATACCACCACCAGGGGCCTGTATATACCACCACCAGGGGCCTGTATATACCACCACCAGGGGCCTGTATATACCACCACCATGGGCCTGTATATACCACCACCAGGGGCCTGTATATACCACCACCAGGGGCCCTGTATATAACACCACCAGGGGACCTGTATACCACCACCAGGGGCCCTGTATACCACCACCAGGGGCCCTGTATATACCACCACCAGGGGCCTGTATATACCACTGTGGAGGCTGCTGTATACCACTGGGGCTGCTGTAATACTGCTGGGGCCTGTATATACCACTAGGGAGGCTGCTGTATACCACTGGGGCTGCTGTAATACTGCTGGGGCCTGTATATACCACTGGGGCTGCTGTAATACTGCTGGGGCCTGTATATACCACTGGGGAGGCTGATGTAATACTGCTGGGGCCTGTATATACCACTGGGGAGGCTGCTGTATACCACTGGGGCTGCTGTAATACTGCTGGGGCCTGTATATACCACTGGGGAGGCTGCTATAATACTGCTGGGACCTGTATATACCACTGGGGAGGCTGCTGTAATACTGCTGGGGCCTGTATATACCACTGGGGAGGCTGCTGTATACCACTGGGGCTGCTGTAATACTGCTGGGGCCTGTATATACCACTGGGGAGGCTGCTATAATACTGCTGGGACCTGTATATACCACTGGGGAGGCTGCTGTATACCACTGGAGCTGCTGTAATACTGCTGGGGCCTGTATATACCACTGGGGAGGCTGCTATAATACTGCTGGGGCCTGTATATACCACTGGGGAGGCTGCTGTAATACTGCTGGGCCCTGTATATACCACTGGGGAGGCTGTATATACTGCTGGGGCCTGTAAGGGAGTGTGTCTTGAAGGGGCGTGTCATTGAGGGCGTGTCTTGGAGGGGCGTGTCATTGGGGGTGTGTCTTGGAGGGGGCCCCGTTCAAAAGTTTGCTATAGGGCCCTGCCAGTTCTAGTTACGCCCCTGCATCTGTAAAATGGGAAACTTTTAACCCCATCAGAATGGACCGGCAGTATTCATGCTCAACCACTGGTTCATTCATTCTCCACTCAACTTCTTCCAGAAGCCAATATAGAATAAATGAAGGTGTGGTCAGTATCTGACCTGCAGCTTCATTTTTAATGGGGATAAAGGTACACCATTGGGCATAAAAGTTTCCTTTTTTACTGATTGGGGCCAGATACAATTATCACCTATTTAGTGAAAATATAGATACGGTATGTTTTCACAAGAGAACCCTTTAAATGTCACCCAGACATAGGGAATGTCTTGCTTGCCAAAAATGTGATTTTAACTCAAGATAACGTTTTGTGGATATCAGAGGCATTGTTGCCCAAGTTAGAATTTGGAACTTCATGTTAGACATTGGTATTAATTCTAGGAGCAAACCTACATTTTGCATGATCTTATGTGTTTGGAATAAGTCAGGATGTTCCTGTTTTAAATAATGTTTCTAGATGGCAAGTTCCTGTTTAAAAACAATTTCAATCCACTACTTTTAGCTACCATTATGACCAGACTTGGGTGAGATAAAGACAGAGAATATAAATACTGTAGTTATGTTTGGATGAGATTCAAGGGAATCAAAAGGATAAAGAATCTATGAGCTCAAAGAAAAGAGTGTGCATCCTCCTCATGGCAAAGTACAAAGTAAATCTTCTTTATTTAAAGTGATCCTAAACCCACAAACTGACCGCCCCGTATCTTTAGACCTGTCCCTGCACCCCGTCTTATCATTTCTAGCCATCCCTTTTGCAGAAAAAAATCGCTTTTGTAAAGTAAAGAGAAAAAGTTATATTGCTTTGTCCTGTGTGAGTTCTTTGTTTCTGAGCAAGCCACAAATAGGCGGGGCCTGTGTGCTGCTGCCTTGTAATTATGCATGCCCCTATCTGCTTCTAAGAGCCTGGCCGCGTCATGAAAGGGGGCGGGGCTCCGGCATGACGCGATTTAGCCCCGCCCCTTTCATAACGGGGCCAGGTTCTTAGAAGCAGAGAGGGGCGTGCATAATTACAAGGCAGCAGCACACAGGCCCCGCCCATTGCGGCTTGGTCAGAAACAGAGAACTCACACAGGACAAAGTAATATAACTTTTTCTCTTACTTTACAAAAGCGATTTTTTTCTGCAAAAGGGATGGCTAGAAATGATAAGAGGGGTGCAGGGACAGGTCTAAAGATACGGGGGGTCAGTTTCTGGGTTTATGATCACTTTAACCCACAAAAATTATCTTATGTCCGCAAGCCTTAAATGGAACCAACCAGCTCAATTTAGGGCTATAAAGTGAAGCTAGTGCCATACAGGTACTAGGATACTGAATGCAGTCATACCTTTGGTTGAAAGATTCTATGTTTGATTGCAGAGAAAAATGTCATAAAACTCCGGAAAACAGGACAGCAAATGATTGATGTGTGCAGCACTGGGGTTGTTTTTTTTTATTATTTTTTTCTCACCTGTGGGCATGCCTTCCAGCTGTAAGCCAAATCCTCACCCCCTTCCCCTTACTCCAGCCACAGGGTGCCTGACAAAATTGAAAATAAACATGAAAGGGAGAGGGGGGTTGGCTTACAGCTGAAAGGCTTGCCCACAGAGGAGGAAAAAAAACAACCCAAGTGCTGCACACATCAATCTGTTGCCTTGTATTCCAGGAGTTTTATAACACTTTTCTCTGCAATCAAACATGGAATCATTCAAGTAAAGTTATAAATCCCTGTACCTGTAAGGCACTGGCTTTACTTTATAGATCTAAATCCAACTGGTTGGTGCCATTTAAAGAGGACCTGTCACCCCCCTGCTGCATGGCAATCTAAATGCAGCACTGAATGCAGCATGTCTGCTGCATTCAGGGAAGGGGTCCCCATGTGTCTGTGTTCTGTGTACCCCGAGATAATGCCTTAGGAAAACTCACTGTTAGAAGCCATGAGGGCATTCCCTGGTGCAGGAGCCAGCTCGATTGACGGGGGGCCATTCCCTCCCCTTCTGCCTGTCTGTGCCGCCTCCTGCTGTGCTGTTTATGCTTTGTTCAGACAGCAGGGCAGAAATCTGGAGCTGACATCAGGACAAATTATTTGCATGCTGTGTGAGGCAGAATGAGTGACAGAGAGGAGGAGGGCAGAACTAGCACAGCAGAAAGAGTACAGAAAAGGGGAGGGAATGGCCTCCGTCAATTGAGCTTACTCCTGCACCAGTGAATGCCCTCATGGCTTCTAACAGTGAGTTTTACCAAGGCTATATCTCAGGGTACACAGCACACAGACACATGGGGGACCCCTTCCCTGAATGCAGCAGATATGCTGCATTCAGTGCTGCATTTAGATTGCCATGCAGCAGGGGGGTGACAGATCCTCTTTAAAGGGCATGTCCTACTTCTATTGCTATTAATATGGATAGTGTGGTTCATCTTCTGAAGTAAAAAGACTTTCAAAACTATTTTTGTAAAATACTATGGCTCCCACAATTATGAGTATCGTCATTTTACACACCAGTCTTAAATATATATTATTCTAAAGTGAATTATGACCTTCTGTATTTATTAAAGTGCCTATAAATAAAGTATGAACATTAGGGGTGTGTCAAAGTAAGAAAATGAAGTCTGCAAATGTCTGGAAAAGTGATAGATTGGAACGGTGTGACAACACTGCCTTGACTAATTGTCACCTTTGCACTAAGTTTAAACCCGAAGCTGTTTTTAAAGGAATTCTGTCACCTCCAAAACGCCTCCTAAGCTACCAAAACATGTCCCTGCAGCATCGTATAACCATTCTCACACTCCTTTTGTCTCCTAAAAGCATCCTGTCAAAGTACATAAAAACGATTTTATACTCACTCATTAGGGATTATAATTAGCAGGGGCCATATTCTTTAGTCCTCAGGGCATGTTGTTTTGCAGCCTCTAGGATCCACCCTTTCTCTGTCTGTACTGCTTTGCTTGTGCAGGCTCTGCCCTCCCGTCTCGCTGTCACTCACAGAATGCAAATCATTAGTCCTGCCTTCAGCTGCACATCACAGCAGCACAGACACAGAGAGGGCTGGATCATTCAGGCTGTAAAACAACACACCCTAAGGGCTAAAGAATATAGCCCCTGCTAATTATAATCACTAATGAGTAAGTATTAAAACGTTTTTATGCAATTTCACAGGATGCTTTTAGGAGACAAAAGGAGTGTGGGATTAGTGATAATATGCTGCAGGGACATGTTTTTGTAGCTTAGGTGGCGTTTTGGAGGTGACAGGATCCCTTTAAGAAGATTATTAAATATTGTTTTGTATTTTATATTCTCAATACAGGTTATGTCATGCCACAAGAATAAACTTGGAAACTGATATTAACCCATTAAGAACTGAGCCTCCTTTTGCAATTCTGACAAGTGTCACTTTGTGTTAATAACTGTGGACCACTTCAACATATCCCAGTGATTCCAAGATTGATTTTCCATGACATATTAGACTTCATGTTAGTGGTAAATCCAGGATGATATTTTCTGCATTTCTTTGACCAAAGAGAGTGTTTACACGCAGTGACAGTACAAAGCCATGATGGGTATAGCCATCATTGGTCATTAATGGGTTAAAGAAATGTTCTTCTGTGCTTAATACCACCAGCCTTCATGAGATAAAATGATGACAAATATCCTGAGTATATATATTTTTTTAATAATTTAAAGGTGCATGAGACTTATGAGTTGTTTCATCTTTTCTGTGGCGTGTGCTCCCATGCACCTTGCCAGAAATGTTATTTCAATCAGTGACTGGAGTAACATTTCTGACATAAGAAATATCCTTATAAAATAGGAAGGGGGAACAAGAGGCGCAATAGTGCCCTATCACTCAGACACTAAGAGATGAGAGGTATATTGTCAAAACCACTCACCTATTCCAGTTGTGATGACCCACAACTGGCTTGAAGGCATACAATCAATACCGGCTGCTGCAGGACCTCCACCAACCACTCGCACGTGGGAAGACTCTCAGGAAGCTGGGAAAAGGTGTGTGACAGTCCGCGCCACCGGGTACCAAAGAAATCACCTGGGATGCAGGAAGTTATTTCAAGCTTTATCTTTATTCTCCAACATGTTTCAGCGCTCCACCTGGCGCCTTCCTCAGGTCCTGCCTGAGGAAGGCGCCAGGTGGAGCGCTGAAACATGTTGGAGAATAAAGATAAAGCTTGAAATAACTTCCTGCATCCCAGGTGATTTCTTTGGTACCCGGTGGCGCGGACTGTCGCACACCTTTTCCCAGCTTCCTGATAAGAAATATCCTGTCACGCAGGCAACCCTCACACATTCGCAGTGCTGTCCTTTTCCGGCCCACCTTAAGCCTTCATGGGGAAAACGTTTGTCCTCCTGCACTCTTTTGCTGTCTCCACCTGGCTATAGATATGCAGCCACTTCTGTAGGAATTTAACTCTTCTTTGTCTTGCAAGGTTTAACTTCCCTGGCCTATTCCCAAGCAGCAGGGGATTTGTCAAGCATCCACTCCCACCAATCTCTATTCATAGTTGAATTCTGTCTGTCTAGTTTCCTACTATACAAATAGCAAATAGCGGTGTAAATGAAGCGCTGAGGTGAAGTGGTAAGGATTAAAATACATACCTTTAATACAGCTTTACACGCTCCCAACCGCAACGCGTTTCGATAGCAAGATATCTTCCTCAGGCAGCCTAAGTGAAACAGATTGGTTTTGCTGGGAATCAAAACCGCAGGAACAAATTAACATACATTACCATAAAACCAATGGTATACTGCATACAGAAACTGCAGCAAAAACGTAGCAAAAACGTCCTGTGGGCACATACCCTTATACTTTGCATGTCTGCGTTGACCCATTGGTCAGCTGCTTCAGGCCCAGGGACTGCCTAGACCAGTACCTGGCGACTGCCTGCAGCCCACTCTATCCTCACCATCAGAGGCTCTAGTGAAAAACAGGTAATTTCTTTGTTACAAACCTCCAGGTAAGCCCCAGCCAGTGGAGTAGTGGGTCCATATCCACTAGCAGTGGCGTAACTAGAGTCTGAAGGGCCCCGGTGCGAAATTTGGACCTGGGCCCCCCCGCCCCCTTTTTTCGTGCGCCCACATTAGTCAGATGTATTGGCCCTATATAATGTTCTAAATCCTATAAAGACTCACGAATTGACCCCTCTCCCCTTCATTAAGTATTAATGTCCCTCATCCTGTTATATTTGGTCCTCCTCCCGGAATATGCCCTTATCCTGGTATATGTGGTCTTCCATTATAGTATAACGCAGTCTCATAGCCCTTCATATAGTAAAATGCAGCCTCATATCCTTCCACATAGAATAATGCAGCCTCATAGCCATCCATATATAATATAATGCTGCCTCATAGCCCTCCATATAATATAAGGCAGCCTCATTGCCCTCCAAATAATATAATGCAGTCTCCTAGCCCTCCATATAATATAATGCAGCCTCATTGCCCTCCATATAATATAATGCAGCGTTATAGCCCTTTAGATAATATAATGCAGCGTCACAGCCCTTCATATAATATAATGCAGCCTCATAGCCCTACAGATAATATAATACAGCGACATAGCTCTCCAGATAATACATTCCTGCATCATAGGCTTTCAGATAATATAAAGCAGCCTCATAACCCTACAGATAATATAATGCAGCGTTATAGCTCTCCAGATAATATAATGCAGCCTCATAGCCCTACAAATTATATAATGCAGCCTCATAGCCCTACAAATAATATAATGCAGTGTCATAGCTCTCCAGATAATATAATGCAGCGTGATAGCCCTCCAAATAATATAATGCAGCCTCATAGCCCTACAAATAATATAATGCAGTGTGACAGCCCTCCAGATAATATAGTGCAGCGTCATAGCTCTCCAGATAATATAATTCAGCGTGATAGCCCTCCAGATAATATAGTGCAGCCTCATAGTCCTACAAATATAATCCAGCCTCATAGCCCTATCAAAACTTCTCTGAAAAAAAACACTTTAAGGCCCCTTTCACATCTCCGTTTTGCTGTTTGCGGCTGTTCCGGCAGGTGGCGCCGCACTTGCATTTCGGATCTGGCAAGCCCTATGTATTCTCTATGAGGCTTGTGGTCCAGTGCGGCAAGTGTGGTTCTGCTGGATGCGGCAGATCCGGCACTTGCGGCCACAAAAAAAAACGCTGCTTGCAGCTTTTTTTTTCGTGGACGCAAGTGCCAGATCCGGCGTAACCGCACTTGCCAACCAGACCGCAAGCCTCAAAGAGAATACATAGGGCTTGCCAGATCCGAAATGCAAGTGCGGCAGTTAGGTGGCAGATCCGGCAGATGCGGCGCCACCTGTCGGATTGGCTGCAGACATCAGCAAAACGGAGATGTGAAAGGGGCCTTAAAGTGTTTTTTTTTCAGAGACGTTTGTGTCACACACTCCCACATACACTCACACATACACACACTCACACACACACACACACACACACACACACTCCCACATACACACACACACACATACACACACACACACACACACACACTCACACAGACACACACACACACACACACATACACAGACACTCACACACACTCACACATACACTTACACATACACACACTCACACATACACACACTCACACACACACACTCACACAGACACACACACACACACACATACACAGACACTCACACACACTCACACATACACACACACTCACATATACACACTCACACAGACACACACACACACAGACACACACACACACTCACACATACACAGACACTCACACACACACTCACACATACACACACACTCACACATACACACACACTCACACATACACATACACACTCACAGCTGTAGATCACAATCCACAGTGGCCATGCATCCCCCAGCTCTGGCCAGTGCCCTGCAGACACAAGCTGGGGAATAGCCATAAGGAATGGGGCACTGTGCCTAGCACTGCCCTGCCATGGATTACCTTGCCCCAGGTAACAGAGCCCTCCACCAGATCAGCAGGTACAGTGCAGCCATTCAGGAGTTAACTGCAGCGATGTAATCTGACCCAGAGCCCAGGGGAGCAAAGAGGAAAGTTCCTTCAGGAACTCACCGTCACCGCTCCTGCCGGCAGCTGCCTGCGTCCTGTCTGTGAGGAGGTCACATGACCCCATCATCACAGTGCAGCAGCAGCGGCCGAGGGAATTTTAAAACTGCCGCGCCTGCCAGTCTTTTGGCGGCCGTAATCGGCCGCCTGCAGACCCGCCTTACAGTGACATGGATGTGCGTCCTGAGAGACGCACATCCATTTAAAGCAGGCGCAGCGGTCGCAGGGTTTGGCGCCCTAGACATCCGGGGACCCCTTAGGTGGGGGGGGGGATGATGCTAGCAGCTAGCATGAGTACCTGTCTGTCTGCCGGCTTCTGCACAGAGGAGAGGAGGGGCGGGCACAGCTGCGGGAAGTGAGGCTTCTCTCACTTCCCGTCCTCCCTCCACTCCTCGTCCAGCGCTATCGCGGTTGTGGCGGGCGGGCGGCTGGAAGCACGGGGCACGGGCCCCCCCCAGGGGGCGGGCCCGGTCTCAGCCGCGACCGCTGCGACTGCGGTAGTTACGCCACTGTCCACTAGCCATCATATATCGGCACTTTTGAAGACTTTGATGGGTGATTGTAAACCTGTCATTCCCTTGTCCAGCTCTGCTCATTTTGTTAAAGTAACCAAACATTAGTAATCCGTGAGAGGGTAAGGTGTCTCATATAGCACTGAAAACATAGAAAACCAATACACAATATGTGCCAGGACTAGCGTTCACACAAATCAACCACTTAAAAAGATTTTTAAACTTTATTTAAAATGAATGTTAAAAATAGCCATAAAAAGACTCCAACATGCAAAATTAAGGACAAATTGGAGGGTGAGCAACTGTGGGGACCCCAGTATTAGTTTGTCTTCATGTTTGTATGTTTTTATGTTAATTTTGGCAAAGCTGCTCAAAACCGGTATAAAAAAGGCCAAATGTCGCACATTTTTGTACAACTTTGTGTCACTTAAAAATGTTGAGACTTTATTGTGCTTAGCCATGTTTCTGAATACGGTAAATACTTTGATATCTTGGGACCAAAGTGTTAATGTATGGTACCTTTAAAACCTGAAGGAGAAACCCAACCTGTGTGATCTTTACTAGACTGTAATAAGCAGCTCAATTTCTATATTAAATAATTATATATATGAAATTGAACTTCTTTTTGCAAAATGGAAATATGGCAGCTGTGGTGATTCAAAATCATTGATGAAGTGTTAACTTGTAGGGGGTCTCACGACATCTTTGCTTTAGGCTACATTTTATTCAAGGCTGGCTTTTGTAAATTCTGCTAAGAAATTATCCTTTAAAAGAAGAATTTTTATAAATCAATTGGCAAGTTAGAACATAGTTTTATGGCTCATAAAGAGCGAATCCAATACTCAACACGGAACATACTGTGCTTGTTCTTTAACCCACAGTAATGATGTATGCATATAGGATAGGCTGGCTGTAATGTAGTAATCCATCAATATAATAAGGGTCCACAAGGGGAAGATGACTTAGCCTTTCCTTGGACACTTCCAGACCTTCACGAGGAAACAAATACTACTAAACAGAAATATATCTGGATGCTACCAGGCAATCATTGTGCAGCCAGAATGATTAGGAAATTGTCCAACTATAACCACAAATCATGGAACCTTGAAAGACCTGCAGTAGCTACTAATCCATCATCAAATTGAATGCAAACTTAATGTACTCATCAGGTCTAACATGTACTGCTATGTAGAAGCAATAATGAAACAGAAGAATGAGTTCTGATATCCATGAAGGGACAATTCACGATGTCTTGACCTCCAAGTGAGGCTGCCTTCAAACTTGCGTTGACGCATACGCAGTGCAAACACAGCCCATACTGATGTGAACACAGTGGAGAATCTCCGCATGTGTTCACATTAGTATGCAGCCCGGCCAGCCAATCAGCTGTCTCGGGGGCGGCCGGGAGGAGGAGATCAGCGGCAGGAGATCTCCTCCTCCCGGCCACAGCTGATCTCCCGCCGGTGTCAGCGCAGGAGATTTGAAGAAACAGATGATCTGACAGCTGTTTAAATCTCCCGCACCTGCACCGAATAGGGTGATATCGGTGCAGGAGATAAGAAAAGTTGATCACCGCTTCAAATCTCCGCACTGACCTCACCTATTCGGTGTCGGTGCGGGAGATTAAACTGCTGTCAGATCAGCTGTATCTTCAAAATCTCCTGCGCTGACACCGGCAGGAGAGCAGTGGTGGCTTTAGCTGATCACGGCGGCCACCGGGAGAGATTTCAATGTGATCCGCAGCGTTCTCCTGCGCTGTCATGCGGAGGACATGCGGATCCATTGAGATCCATGCATTGTTTGTGCGCTTGCGGGCGCTTGCAGATAAAACAAGCGCCCGTGGCCGCACAAAAAATGCAACAGGCTGCGTTCGGAGGGCGGAGGAGGGTACACAAATTGTGCACATCCGAACGCAAACGCAACCGAACACAGCCATTACGCAGGCACATGTGTTCCTATGTTAAACATAGGAACACAGTGCACAAACGTTTGACGCTGCGCTTGCAAACGCAAGTGTGAAGGCAGCCTGAGGGCTCAGCTTTGTGACAATTCAGTAATATACTAGTAATTGCATGTAAAACAATTTTATAATGGTACTTGTAATTCAAGAGTGCCTACAGTCCGCTGACAGTGCCAAGGAGTGCAGGCCAGAGCTGTGGAGTTGGGGTCAGTGTCCATTTTGTTGAAGTCGGAGTTGGATTCAGGGAAATTGAGTAGTCAGAGTTGGAGTCAGAGGGTTTGACTTTCCAACAGCCACCATATGGCTCTGAAGTCAGAATTGTGTACCATAATTATGAACAACACTGCATAGACAGGTACAGGAAAAGAGAGGACACCTGATTACCGAATAATTTGAAAGAGTCTATCATGTCAAGATATTTTCTAAACTGTTTCTTCATGGGGCTTATAATTTGATCCATATCCATCCTGGTGATGAGTGGAAAATAGCGTTTAGATGTCTGTATGGACACTTTGAATACCTGGTTATGCCCTAGGGGCTTTGTAATTCCCCTGCAACGTTTCAACATCTTGCCAATGACATTTTTAGAGATTAATTGGACCAGTTTGTCATGATCTATCTGGACGACAGTCTAATTTTTTCTGACTCTTTACAGGAGCATCAAGAACATGTCAGAACGGTGTTGAAATGTTTGAAAGAGAGTCATCTTTATATCAAGTTAGAGAAGTGTGAGTTCCATTGTTCTAAGATACAGTTTTTAGGTTATGCCTTCTCTCCTTAGGGGCTGAACATGGAGTCCGGTAAGATTCAGACAATCCTTGATTGCCAGTGTTCAAGAACATTAAAGAAGTTCAACTATTTTTGGTTTTGCAAATTTCTATAGATGTTTTTGGTTGTCATTATCATTTAAAAAGAGAAAACACAGTAATTTGACAATAAATGGCTTCACCAAACCACTAACCAAGAGTGGAAAAAAAGTTTTTTGTGTTATCATTCACATTCTCTGAAAAAAGGGCATGAAAGGAAAAAATCTGCCGGGGTGTGTAAACATTTGAGCACAACTGTATATTACGATGTGAAAAATCTGTGAGATAAGTGAGGAGAAGAACAGAGAAATAAAATATTTGTTATATTAAATAACACTTTTTAAAATGATTTTAAGTGGAGATCTTCTGTACTGTAATTAAGAAAGATAGCCATCTCAGATCTTCCTTGCCTTATAGTAAGGTCCGTAGCTCTTCCCATGTCAAGAAAACAATTCCGTGTCAAGTGATCTATAGCAGGGTACAATAGTGGAGACATATAAAGTGGTCATAAAGCTTAAAGTGGTCCAAATGGCAATTTGTTGTATTAGGGCCCCATTAGCTCTCCGGTAATGTAAACTGTGCATCTAATACATATTTTACAGCCCTCAGTAAAATAAAAAAGGTACTTAGGTTAGTATGTAGGGGGTTTATGGTACTCGTACAAATTCTCAGATAGTCTGGAAAATATAATACATAAAGGACCATTTTTGAAAATATTTATTTAAACTAAAAATGGCAAAAATGTAAATGCAATAAGTGTAACGGATGCTAAAAATGTTCTTATACTGTATCCCAGGGGATTATTGTGTCGTATTAGGTTTCACAAATGGTCCCATTGAATGGATAAGACCCTTATTTCTCATGAACTTTATATTATGAATAATAATATTCTTCGGATAGCACCAGCGTATTCCGTAATACTTCACAATCATGGGTAGCAATATATGAGATTGCACAGGGTAGAGGGGCCCCAAAATATATATATATGCATGGCTTTTTTGTAGTGATGCCTTATGGGAAAGGTGCATGTGTATGGGATAAAAAAAAGCTTAACCTTCAAGATGGATTCACAGAGAAAAGGCGTCCTACTGTGATCCACAAGGGTTCTTTAAAGAGGGATAAGGAAGTCACTTTGACTTGAGATATCCCTCTTAATGGACCAATAACATCTACAGGGTGCAAGTGAGGACCATTTGGGCATTAAGAGATGGCTGTATGAGTTCATAACTATACTGGTTGGAAAGTTTCCCATTCTCTTATCTGCAAAGGGGCCCAAAATATGTATAGTCTGTTCCTTTATTATAGTGGCCATAAATACTCTAGCGATGACCTCCAGAATTGGTCAATATTATATCTAGATAATAGACTCAGGAGGGTTTTAGATTCCTTTTGTAAATAGAGCTGTAATCATAGGCATATTATTACGAGGGCAATCTGGACTACCCCCCAGGGCCAATGGCTCCAGAGGGGCCCATGGGCAAATTGCTCTCATTATAATGTTTTCTGGGGCAACAGATACTTACCTCCTTTCCGTTCCCCCCAGTGCACACAGGCAGGGAGATTTCTTGGAACTACGCTGACGGCAATACAGACAGGCAGCACAGTTCCAGGGGAGCTCCTGTTAATGACGCAATAACATTATCATTAGCGTATGGCGCCAACATGAACGCACTGGCATCAAGAAGACGTGGACCTGGGGACCAGAGCGTAACATCGGCTGAACAAGAGCGAAGTGAGTATGTATTTGATTTTTGTTTTTATTTTAATATATATGTGTATGGCATGTATGCCAGTATATAGAGGGCTATGTGGCAACTCATGCTCTATATAGCGACTATATTTGGGCTCATGATATATAAAGGGGGCTATCTAAGGGCTTATGCTTTATATAGGGAGCTATGTGGGGGCTCATGCTGTATATATAGGCTGTGGGGGGCTCATGCTGAATATAGGGGCTAAGTGGGGGCTCATGCTGTATATACAGTAGAGGGCTATGTAGGGGCTCTAACTGTATATATAGGGGCTATGAGAAGGCTCATACTGTATTTAGGTGGCTGTGTGCGGGCTCATACTGTACATAGGTGGCTGTGTCTGGGCTCATACTGTATATTGGGAGCTATGTGGGGGCTCATCCTATATATAGGTGGCTATGTGGGTTCTTACACTGTGCATAGGGGCGATAGGAGGGTTCATGCCGTGCATAGAAACTGCTGTGTGTGGGTAATAATAATAATAATAATTTTTAGTTATATAGCGCCAACATATTTCACAGCGCTTCACAATACAAAGTTCATGTTTAAACAATCATAAGACACAATTAGAAAATACAATACAATACCATAGACAGTACAATACAATACAAAGCATAATACAATACAATAATTAGAGCAAAAAATGACATCCCTGCTCATAAGAGCTTACAATCTAACAATGAGGTGGGGGTGACAAAGTACAGGGGCTTATTTACAATGATGGTATAGTCGACTTGAGGAGATGGGAAACAGGAGCAGTATAAGTGGCCACCACCCATTATTTGTGATCCACTTGAGACAAGTGGAGCGGATAGGCTATGTTTAGTTGACTTTGACTAGGGATCATGATAGGCCGCCCTAAAAAGATGTGTTTTAAGGGATCGCCTGAGCTATGTAAGTTGTGGATACACCTAATTTTTTGGGTAGAGCATTCCAGAGAATTGGTGCAGCTCGAGAGAAGTCTTGGAGCCGGGAGTGGGATGTTCGGATTAATGCAGAAATGAGTCTAAAGTCACTTCCAGAGTGAAGAGAACGGGTTGGGTGGTAGACAGAGATGAGGGAGGAGATGTGGGGGGGGGGCTGCAGTGTGAAGAGCTTTGTGGGTGAGAACAAGCAGATTGAATTGGATCCTATAGTGTATAGGCAGCCAGTACAATGACTGGCACAGTGCGGAGGCATCTGAGTAACGATTGGCCAGATAGGTAATCCTGGCTGCTGCATTAAGGATGGACTGGAGAGGGGAAAGTCTAGTGCTGGGGAGGCCAATTAAAAGAGCATTACATTAGTCAAGGCGGGAGTGAATCAGGGCCACAGTGAAGGTTTTTGTGGTTTCTAAGGTGAGAAAGGGGCGAATTCTAGAGATGTTCTTCAGGTGCAAGCGGCAAGAGTGGGCGAGAGATTGTATATATGGGGTGAAGGAAAGACCAGAGTCAAACATAACACCCAGACAGCGAGCCTGCTGACTAGGCGTTATTGTGTTGCCGCACACTGAGAGAGATGTCAGATTTAGGGAGGTTAGTGGAGGGCGGGAGCAGAAGAAGTTCAGTTTTGGAAAGGTTGAGTTTCAGGTAGAGAGCAGACATGATATTGGAAACTGCAGTTAGACAGTCATTAGTGTTCCTTATTAGAGCGAGAGTAAGGTCAGGGGATGAAGTGTATAGTTGTGTGTCATCAGCATAAAGATGGTACTGAAAGCCAAATCTGCTGATGGTCTGTCTGATCGGGGCCGTGTAGAGAGAGAAGAGAAGAGGTCCAAGGACTGAGCCATGAGGAACCCCAATAGTGAGAGGAAGAGGGGAGGAAGTGGAGCTAGCAAATGATACACTGAAAGAGTAGTCAGAAAGATAGGAAGAGAACCAGGAGAGAGCTGTGTCCTTGATGCCGATGGAGTGCAGCATGGAGAGTAGGAGATGGTGGTCAACAGTGTCAAAGGCTGCAGAGAGATCAAGAAGAATAAGCAGAGATTGGTCACCATTACGTTTTGCTGCCAGAAGGTCGTTGGTCACTTTGGTGAGAGCAGTTTCTGCAGAATGTAGGGGGCGGAAGCCAGACTATAATGGGTCTAGAAGAGAGTGAGTGGAGAGGTAATGAGTAAGGCGGGAGTAAACCAGGCGCTCCAGGAGTTTAGAGATGAAGGGGAGATTGGAGACTGGTCTGTAGTTGTTTGTGCAGGATGGGTCGAGAGAAGTTTTCTTTAATAATGGAGTAATGATAGAGTGTTTGAAGGAGGAGGGGAAGATGCCAGAAGAGAGGGAGAGATTGAAGATTTTGGTTAGGTGAGTGGTGACCACCGGAGAGAGAGACTGGAGTAGGTGTGAGGGATGGGGTCAGCAGTGCATGTGGTGGGACGAGAGGAAGAGAGGAGCCTGGAGACTTCTTCTTCTGTGACTGGGTTGAATGTGGAGAGTGAGCCGGAGGAAATGTGGGGAGACGTAGCGGTCATAGCAATTTGAGGTTGGGAGTTAATTTCCTGACGGATGTTTACTATTTTCTCTGTGAAGTAAGAAGCCAAATTATCAGCACAGAGGTCAGTGATCGGGGCCTGCACTTTAGGACTGAGGAGAGAGTGAAAGGTGTCAAAGAGTTTTCTTGGGTTGTTGGATAGTGAGGAGATCAGGGTGGTGAAGTAGGTCTGTTTGGTGAGGTGAAGGGCAGAGTTGTAAGTTCTCAGCATAAATTTATAGTGAATGAAGTTTTCTGGAGTGCTGGTTTTCCTTCATAGACGTTCAGCACTCCTAGAGCATCGCTGAAGGAATCGAGTTTGTGATGTGAGCCAGGACTGTTTCACTCTGTGTTTGGAGGTTCTGAGGGTGAGGGGTGCTACTTGATCAAGGGAGCTTCTGAATCATTTAAGTGACTTACTGCCTGATTGGGACAGGAGAATGAGGAGACTGGGGACAGTGATCAGTGTAGAGAGTCTGTGAGTGTATGAGGGTTAATGGCCTGTAGATTTCTGAATGTGTGATAGGTAGGAATGTGCTTGGGTGGGTTAGGGTTTATGAGCGTGAAGGAGAGAATGTTGTGGTCAGAAAGGGGAAGAGTTGAATTGTCTGTGGAGGAGGTTGAGCAGAGCCAGACAAAGATCAGGTCAAGGGTGTTACCATCCTTCTGTGTCTCCGAGGTTGAGAGCTGAGAGAGGCCAAGAGGTGTGGTTAGAGATAGGAGCTGGGATGCAGATGGGGAGATGGGGCTGTTTATGGGAATGTTAAAGTCTCCCAGAATAAGGGTTGGTAATTCTGAGGACATGAAATGTGGCAGCCACGTGGAGAAATGGTTGAGGAACTGGGTGGGTGACCCTGGGGGGATGACATACTGTATATAGAGGAATATCAGCAAACTTAATTCTGCTCAATACTAAATGATACAGTTAATATTAATGAAGGAAAAAATATAATTAATATTAATATTGAGCAGAATTAATTTCAGCCGATTGGTTCAGCCTTTCCCAACAGTCACGGTGTCTGAAATGCGGCCCTTCGGAAAATTAATTTCCCACCCATGGTCTATTAAGTATAGTCCTATATTATTTATCTCACTGTACATAAAGGGAAAACATTGTGCTGCGCGCTACGCTAACTTTCTCATTCTACATCTGCTGGTGTGCACATGTGTTAATCATGTGACCTATCAAATAATTTACCAAAAGTGGATCATGTGACATGTCACATGATACATCGGGCTGTGGGGGGCCCATGCATTCTAAACTGCCCACGGCCCTGGCTTCTCTTAATCCGCTCCTGGCTGTAATACACAATCAGTCTACAAAACCTTAAATGGGTTTCCCAAATATTGTATAAAATCTATTTGGCTTTAAAGTAGAAAATTCACATAAACACATTAGAGACGAGGGGGAGGCAAATATGATGGGAATGTGTGTAGGTACAATAATAGTCTCGCCTGGTTCACACACAAATGGGGGTCAATGTGATCTAAAGATAGAAGGTAAGGGGCATTAGCTCAGGTTTTTGAAGAATCCATTAACTTTTCTTATCATATTCAACACAACCTGGAGAAAAGGAATATATAGAGGAGCTGTTTACAGTGGAAAGTTCATGGCAAAATGATTATATTGTATGGACAGCGAGTAAGACAAACGCATACTTGTTACAGAAAGAGTAACTGATACGTGGACTAATCCTCAATTAGCAGATGTGCACACCAAATACCGGAAAACATGAGACAAACAGCAGACATACAGTGATTTCAAGAGAATAGACTTCTGTAAAAAAAAGTATTCACGCCCCTTCCAGATGTCTCCTAGTGTTAGATATATGTCACAATGAATCATTTTGGATCTTTAAATATGATATTTTGAAGAATTGAATCATGTTAAATACAGCTTCCCAACCTAACACCTATATTGCCTTTGCGACAAAATAATTGCTCCACTGTTTATTCAGTCACCAAATGACCAAATTCAACTCACGGAGGATTGTGAGGGGCATGATAGAGCTGAGAAGGTTCAAATCTATCAAATGTATTGCCCAATTTTGATTTTTGGTGTTTTCATACTTTTACTTCTCTGATTAAAACTTAATTTTTTAATAATTGCTTCCTTAGGCTATTTTCACATCAGATTTTTCAACTCACACACAGACCCGGTTTTCCTGCAAAAAAAAATCCTATAAGGCTGCTTTCACATCAGCGGTTTTGCGCTGATTGCGGCAGATGCGTTGAAAAAAAACGCAACTATCGCGATTACCGCATAACGGCTGCACTTGCGGTTTACTTGCGGCAAGCCCCATACAATGTATATGCAGGCTTGCGGCAGGTGCGGCAAGTGTCGGTATCGGCACTTGCGGCAGGTTCGGGCCGCGAAAAAACCGCGGCAGGTAGTCAGTATAGCAGAACTGGGTTAAGAACCTATGGTGATGTCATGACCATATGATCCTAATGGTCAGAGCTAAGCAGGCCTCAATTAAAGGACATGTGGACTTAGCTCCACCCATTACTTTCACATGTTTGAGACATCACCACAGGTCTTGCAAAAATTCACTCTTGCTGAGCTCTGCCCATTAAGGTCACATGGCTGTGACCTTCACTACAGGTCCATCACCACCACTTCTGCAATGCTGAGCTATGCTCATTATGGTCCCATTCTCACAGGACATGTGGGGATGTCATGACAATGTGATCGTAAGGGGCAGAGGTCAGTGTAGCAAAACTGTAGAAGGACCTGTGGCAATGTCACGACCATGTGACCTTAATCGGTGAAGATCCACATGAGTGAATTTCTGTTGGACCTGCAGTGATGTCAAACAATTACAATGCAGGGGGCGTGATGAAGTTCAAAAAATATCATGGCTGAATTTGAGTGACAGTGGCTGAAGCAAGCAATGTTAGTGATGCACATTGGATATACTTGTAGTGATCAGAAGTGATTTTGACCATCTTAGGGCCCTTTCACACAGCGTTTATTTGAAATCGCGGCAGATGCGGTGAAAAAAACGCATCTGCCGCGATTGCCGCATAACCGCTGCACTTGCGGCGCGGTTGCGGTAATCCCCATAGAAAGTATAGGGGGACTTGCGGCAGGTGCGGCAAGTGCGGTTTTGCACCTGCGGCAGGTGCGGCCGCGAAAAAAAACGGGCTGACCGCGGTTTTTTCGCGGCCGCACCTGCCGCAAGTGCAAAACCGCACTTGCCGCACCTGCCGCAAGTCCTCCTATACTTTCTATGGGGATTACCGCAACCGCGCCGCAAGTGCAGCGGTTATGCAGCAATCGCGGCAGATGCGGTTTTTTCACCGCATCTGCCGCGATTTCAAATAAACGCTGATGTGAAAGGGCCCTTAGGTAGTGGGTGTTACTCACCCTGTGGGGACTGTGGGGTACTCAGTGCCAGGCCTGTTGATGTGCTTGGGGAATGTCACAGTGGTGTGACCCGGTCCTTGACCCCCTGCGAGCGGTCTATAAAAAGGGGGTTGAGGGTTTTCTTTGGTGACTGGTGATGAGGAAGGAGTCTTTAGGGAGACGATCACTGGACTTGGGGAATATTATTCACGTGCCGCCACCCGAGGGTTGCAGCTAGTGATGGCCACCACTGCTAAACAGTTCCTCTGGGGTTGGTGACAAGGCAGCTTGGTTGGAAAGGTCTCCACTGGTAGGGCTGACCCCAGTGCAGCAGATGTTACTTTTTGAGTTGGTGCTGATGTTACAGCGCAGGGTTGATGGTGCAGCAAGAAAGTTCACACACATAGTGGGGTGCAGTCTCAAGAAGTTTACTCACAGCTTTATCGTTCCCGGTTACAGCAGTTGTCATCGTTGCAACAACCCTTGGAGCGCTGAGTCCTTGGAGGTGGAGAAGGGGATCCTGTTAACTCTCGGGTAACTTGGTGGCTCTTAACCGGTACCCCCATTTACTGTCCTTTCACGGTTGTCTCTTTCTCTTGCTTCACCTTCCTGCCCTACGCCTCACACACAGAGCTCCGCGGGCCTTTGGTAGGGTTTCATTGGTGGCAGTCTCTTGACCCTATGTGGCCACCTTTTTGGCGGGTGTGTGCGGTTCCGGCAGCGGCAGTTGGAGATACCGCAGCCTGCGGGTTACTAACTGAGCCTTGTTGTTCTCCACTAGTCTGGGGCCTGGTACCCCTACTCTGCATCCTGGTCCCTCCACACGGTTTCAATGACTGTGGATGCGGGCGTCTCCAGGTGGATTGCTCACTACCTATTCCCCTGGGACCCCTTCCATCTTCGGGTGCACCCCTTTCTGTCTCTCAACTTCTCTGTTAGTTCTTGTCCTCTCTCAGGTTTCAGGACGAGCTCCCACCGACTACAGTCCTCAGAACACCTCATTTTTGGTGTTGTTCTCCTTCTGACAGGCTCTCTGACCCTCACAGACTCTTACTGCTCTTGCCAGCCACACACCAACTGTCTTCTAGATGTTTCTCTCTCCTTTTATACTGTCTGTCACGTGTCCTACATCACTAACGTGTGTCTTCCCTGACTTCACTCCCTCCTGGGTGCTCCCCTAAACTCTGCTCTCCAACCATCCCATTTACCTTGGTTCCTCCCCTCCAGATAGGATTAGGGACTGTGCTCCCAGTTTGAAGCAATCTCACCCTAACCCTGACCTGGAGTGGTGTAGTGTTGGCCTGGGTGTCTGGATACCATCAGTGTCCCCTCCTTTCCCAAATGTGGGGTACTACACTTCTGGCTGGGGTGCAGTACCTTGTGGTGACTGGATCTGCAGGGGCGCCACATCCCCCCCTTAAATTGAGCACGTCCTTGGGCTGGAACAAACAAAACAAGTGGTGTTAAGACATGCAAAATTTTTAGAAATGCATTCCATCAGGTAACAAGTAAACCTCTCATCCTTCTACAGAAGACACGTTTTCTTGAACGTAGCAGAAATACAAAATAGCTACTATTTAAATACCATAAATAACTTTTTTTTGCAATTGGCTGTTAAAAGTCCAATGCGATTCCTATCTGGGTGTCCATCACACTGCTCTAAGTGCAAAGAAGGCGGGGACCCGCTTAACATATCCCCCAATGTAGGTCCTCGGCGGGCTACAGGCTATCAATGGTCTTCTTGCTGGACCATTGTTTTGGCCACGCCAAACATGTTTTTGTTCTGTGGTCAAGTTTTTATGTTGGCTGTAAAACCAACAGGTAGCGCACCATGGTGCTAACTATATACAATTCAGTTCAGGTAGCACATAGTCCACACCCTCACAGTCTTTAAGTTAACAAATCTACACTTATATCATACATTCTTAATCTAAACTCAAGCAAGCATTCTTCAAACAGGCACACTTTAACTTTTATTGGACAAATTCTAAACATACATTCTTTTTTTACAAAGCCCACACTTACTAACTAGGCAAAACTCAAATGTACGACCTATCCAGGTCAATGATAGTTTCAACTATATACAAGGCCGGCATTCTTGGCTACCACAAGTTGGAATGTGGCTTCCTCCTCTGCCAGGGCAGCACCTCGCTATCTGAGCTGTCTTGGCTCATCTGGAGTCCTTGAGTGCTACCCGTGCTAGCTGGTGCAGCCTGGTCTCTTGCTGCTGCCGGTGTCTCTTTCCAGCTAATAGTTACTACTGTGGCTTCCCCTGCTTGGGCCTCTTGCTGGTGGCAGTATTCTTGTCAGCTTAAAGTTTGTATGTGGGCATCCCCTTCTTGGGCCTCTCCCAGGAAGCCCATTACCTCTTCACCCTGGTTAACCCATTTAAACTCCACCTGCTCCGTGCTGATCCCCTCAGATGCCAGCTCAGGGGTGAGTGGGACCGCCAACCTATCAATTTCTACGGAGCGGTCCCAGGGCAGATCTTTACACACCCGGCCAGGTGCGAGGGCAGTTGGGGTGTCTAGGGGCCTCACCAGGGTCTCATCAGCTACTGGGGAAATGTTAGTACCTTCTGCTGTTCGCTCCTCAGCGCCGACCTCGTCCTCCTCCACCGGGGCTGGTGATGGTGGTCTGGAATGCGTCCATCTCCGAGTCATCCTGTCCAGCAGGGTGTCCTTCCAGGCCTCTACTGCCTCCACTTTGGCTCTCCTCAGCTGCTGGCCCAGGTTCTAAACCTTGCCCTGCTGGGGTCGAGGAGTGACAGCTGCTCAAGGCTCTCCTCTGGTTCTCTGGGGAAATTCCCACTCTCCAAGGCCCTCTGGTCAACTTTCTCCTTGGCATCCAGGCTCCACGCTGCAATCTTGCTCCTAAGTCTGTCTTGCTTCCGGTCTCCTGCTCCCTTCTTTGGGCGGTTTCTTCTCTTGGCATTGTCGGCCCCACCAGGGGGTGGGTCTCTCCGACCAACTAATTAGTCCTGCTGCACA
The DNA here is from genome assembly GCA_033576535.1 of Allobates femoralis. Classification (NCBI taxonomy): domain Eukaryota; kingdom Metazoa; phylum Chordata; class Amphibia; order Anura; family Aromobatidae; genus Allobates; species Allobates femoralis. The sequence goes on along the minus strand of JARQOC010000006.1, from coordinate 397,105,619 downwards.
GAAGTTCCTTTGGTGGGCGAGGACAGCTTTTCGCCCTGTTTGGCAACCCAGCCCACAAACGGAGGCCGCACCACTCCCTCCTTGATAGTCATGGTCCTGTTCTTTTTGGCCGGGCGCTGTTCAAAGTTCTTAAACATTGTCCTTAGGTGCACTAGACCCGTTTGACTGGGCTGGTAGATCCTGTTTGTGACCCCCTTTTGACTCTCCCCATGGGGACCGGGGTACTCAGTGTCAGGCCTGTCGATGTGCTTGTAGAATGTCATGGTGGTGTGACCTGGACCTTGGCCCCCTGCAAGTGGTCAATAAAAAGGGGGTTGAGGGTTTTCTTTGGGGACTGGTGATGAGGGAAGGTGTCCTTAGGGAGAAGATCACTGGACTTGGGGATTATTGTTCATGTGACACCACCCGCGGGTTGTGGCTAGTGATGGCATTGGCCGCCATTGCTACACAGTTCCTCTGGGATTGGTGACAAGGCAGCTTAGTTGGAAAGCCCTCCACTAGTAGGGCTTACCCCAGGGCAGCAGATGTTAATGAGTGAGTTGGTGCTGATGTTACTACGTAGGTTTGATGGCGCAGCAAGAAAGTTCACACATACAGCAGAGTGGAGTCTCAAGATGTTTACTCACAGCTTTGTCGTTCCCGCTTACAATACTCGTCACCGTTGCAACAACCTGCGGAACGCTGAGTCCTTGGAGGTGGAGAAGGAGATCCAGATAACTCCCAGGTAACTTGGTGGCACTTAACTGGTACCCCCTTTTACTGTCCTTTCATGATTATCTCTTTCTCTGCGCTTGCTTCGCCCTCCTGCCCTATGCCTCTCACTCAGAGGCCCGAGCCAGTGGCTGCGGGCCATTGGTAGGATTTCTATGATGCCAGTCCCTTGACCCTATGTGGCCACCTTTTTGGCGGGTGTGGTGTTTCTGGCTGCGGCACTTTGAGATACCACAGCCTCCGGGTTGCTAGGTGAGCCTTTTTGTTCTCCACTAGTCTGGGGCCCAGTACCCCTACTCTGCAGCCTGGTCCCTCCATACGGTTTCAGTGACTGTGGATGTGGGCATCTCTGGGTGGATTGCTTACTATCCGTTCCCCTGGGACCTCTTCGGGAGCACCCCTTTCTCTCTCTCAACTTCTCTGTCAGTTCTTGATTCTCTCTCAGGATTCAGGACGAGCTCCCACCAGCTTCAGTCCTCTGGACACCTCGTACTTGTGCTTGTCCTCCTTCTGACAAGCTCTCTGACCATCACAGACTCCTACTGCGCTTGCCAGCCACCCACCAACTGTCTTCTAGATGATTCTCTTGTCCTTTTATAATGTCTGTCACGTGTCCTACATCACTTTTGTGTGTCCTCTCCTAACTTCACTCCTTACTGGGTGCTCCCCTAAATCTGCTCTCCAACCATCCCTTCTACCTTGGTTCTTCCCCTCCAGATAGGATCAGGGATTGTGCTATCTCTTAGGAGCAATCCTAACCCTGACCTGGAGTGGTGTAGTGTTGGCCTAGGTGTCTGGATACCGGTCAATGTCTCCTCCTTACCCAAGAGTGGGGTACTACATCTCTGGGCTGGGGTGCAGTACCTCTGTGGCGACTGGATCTGCAGGCGTGCCACAGGTGCATGGCCAGGCATTTCCTTTTGCAGAAAGAATAAACATTAATCTTTAAAACCACATGGTAAGACCCCTAGGTAGAGGGCGTGCAGAGGATGTCAAAGCCCCCCTTACATCATTAAAGCAAACTACTGGGCGTAACCGGCTTAGATGGTGGGTATGCCGCTGTTTTCTTCTGTGCACTATAATTAATTATGCAAGGAGTGCTTCGCCACACCCTTACATCCAGACCCATGCTTCTAATATAAACAACTCCTTGACCACATGGAGTTAAAATTAATGTTTATTCCTTCAGGAAAGACCGAGCCATGCCCACGACTTAGTATGGTCATGCTCACCACCTAAACTGGTCGCGCCCACTAACTACTGTGGCACCCCGCACCGAGTGCGTCACAAGAGGGTATTGCAGCCAAAACAGCAGCAGCAATATTCTCTGACTCAGCAGTCACACGGTTAACTCAGAGATCCATACCATACATGCATCACCTAGCATAGAGGGCCAATCAGGTCCTGGTGGGCATGAGTGTAAGGGTAGTGTGTAGTGGAGAACTGAGTACAATGAGTTAGTTAGTCTCTAAGAAGAGAACTCTCTGAGCAACGTAGGAGAAGGAGCCAAACCAACGAGCTCTACAACCTAGGAGAGGGGGTTGCACAGTTCCGTGCGGCCCCCTGGCCAATTCACCTGGCCCATCTCCCTGTCATCACCCCGGTTGAACACCATTATTCCCGGTGCCCTAACAACCGATCTTCGGGCATCTACATGCGGGTCCAAAATCATCCCGTGCCCATCTACAGCCGGTTTGCTGGTACCGAAGCTAGCAGCAGTTCAGCTCTGCTATGCGAACCAGAGGAGTGGAGGGACCGCTTTACAGGAGCACCCCACCACCGCCACACACAGTCGTCTAGCCAGCGGTGTACCCACCAAAGGACCCAAGGCTCCCCAAAGCATCCGGAACGTATGCCCCGGATAGGGCATTCAAGCAGCCTCCTTGTACCCGATCTGGCATTCCTGGGCGACAACGACATCATAATTAGTTAGATTGGAGGAACACCGCGGATCTCTGAGAAACACTGGGCATTGCTGAGTCCACCCGGTCCACTACCCTTAACTGTATACCATGTACTGCCTGCTGGTTACAGTAAAGAACCCGTTACAGAGACTTACAGTGTCCGTGCCTTCTTATGAACTGTTTATCCGCATGCTAAGGTAACCGCAGCTGCCTCAGAACATCTTGCGCAGCTCCTGGCTCCGGGGATCACCGCTCAGCCTGTGGGGAGCGTTCCATCTTGCTGCATTCCATTCCCCGGAGGACCCGCAGTGCCGGTACAGTTATCGGAACTCTCATAGGTGGCGTCACGACAAATTAACCCCACAAATTAACCCTTAATCTGTTCAACCCATGACGTCTCGTCTTTATTGAATCTGGACCACCGGGCCCCACTACCGGCAGGCGCGGTCCATCCGTGACAAGGAGGAAAGAAGACAAAACGCCTGTCAACCGGAGTCCCGACCACGGTGAGTCACTACCAGTCCTCGACAATACAAGTATTGCATCATTTAAAACACATTGGGGGCAGTTTAATATCACAAACTGACATGACAGGTTCCCGTTAACTCATTAGATACCAAATAATTTGATTGCTAGTGTGGCGCCCCTGCGGACAGGTCACCACTAGATGGCGCAGCAGCCGGATTGGTAAGTCGGTCAAACCATATACACACCCAGCACAATCCGATCCCAAGTCTAGGGACTCTATGCCCAGCAATGGGATGTGAGGAAGAGAAAAGTGGAGGGTGGGAAGTTAGGACAGAACTGGTTAGGGGAGGTAACAAAAGGACACAACACCAAGTACAGAGAGGGCAGTCAGCCAAGATACACCAGAGAGTCAAGTTCAGTCAGAAGGAAAGGTGAGAACACCATCATACAGGACTGAAAGGACACGGACCCAGTGACCTGTGCCACCTTGAGGCTTTTCCGGGTCCCAGGTTGCAAGAGAAGGAAGAAGTCCAAAGTGTGCTCGAGTTAGTGGGGACACTAAGGGACTGGGCCGGAACCAGAGTGCCGGCTCTGTTGAAGTGGCCAGGAAGCTCTATGCTCCAACAACAAACCCCAGCAGGGTGCGGTGTCTTTATGTCCCGCGACCCAACCTCCGGCGCACTGAAAGGAAGGCCGCCGTGTTAGGACTAGGGGACAAGGCAGGTTGTCCACTAAAATCCTGTGGCCACTGGACCGTAGCTAGCGTGGGACAGACTGAAAAGGCCAATGAAAGGAACAAAAAAGAGGGTGATTATGATGAGCCATTCCGGCTGCTTAGACCACACCGGAGTCGCCACTGTACTGACTGTGTTGTAACATCTACTGAGAAAGAGAGTAAACCCGGTTAAAGCTCTATGCTGTGTGAGACTGTGATTACTGTGCCTGAAGGGAGATAGACTGATTCCGTGAACCGGCAGCAGGACACTGCGTGACTGTATCGTGAACCTACACCCCTGACGAGCCCTGCATTACAACAGACTATTCGGTTGCCCTGGGGACTCGCTGTTCCTGTGGAGGCTGAACCATCTACGCTGCAACTCCCATCATCCCCAGAGGTCCCAACTGCAAGTAGTGGCTATCCCGGCAGCATTCCACAGGTGGCGTCACGACACTCTTTAACTTTTGTTTTATTTTATTTTAATCCATTTCTCCAATTCCCCTTTTTAACTGCTCACCTGACGAGGGGATGACAGATCAGTTCACGCCACCATGACATCCCGCAGCCCTAGACAATGACGAGAGGGCCCGGTTCCAAGTACCCCATGGTCCCCGCCAGGGGCGAAACACTAATATCTATACAATAAAAACGATCCTGAAGACCCATTTCTTCCAACAAAACTACAACCTGCAGTAACCCCCCCTCACCAATCCTTTGTAGATGCAGATAGGGTCCTCTCTCCTCACCTACTGTATCTTTAAGCTAGGGTCAGACTTGCGTCTGCCCCTAGCCTGGCGGATGCGCATGAAACTTAGAAAATTTCAGGCTCAGCACATAGCGTTACCGGCATAACGCTATGCGCCACCTCTTCACAGTATCGCAACTGGATTGCTGACGCAGCCGCTGGCTCCAATCACAGCTCCCAGATATGCGCTTTTAATGAGCGCACAGGAAACACTGTTTGCAGCATTTTCCTGTGCGCCTGCGGTAAGCGTCTGTTTACCATAGAGATCCATAGCCTGGCGGTGCATAGCGTTACCTACTGGTAACGCCATGCGCTACTTCGTGCAGAAACTAAGTTTCTGCCAGATCCGGCAGACGCAAGTCTGTCCCTACCCTTACCCATCCCCTGTAGACTGTGAGCCCTAGAGGGCAGGGTCCTCTCCCCTCACCTACTGGATCCTCATCCATCCCTCAGACTGTGAGCCATCGTGGGCAGGGTCCTCTCTCCTCACCTACGGTATCCTCACCCAACTCTAAGCCCTCACGGGAGGGTTCTCTCTCCTCCTGTATCTGCCTGTACCTTCTATTGCTCATAATTATTGAACTTGTCTATGTATGCCCTTTTTTCACTTGTAAAGCGCCATGGAATAAATGGTGCTATAATGATAAATAATAATAATACAGTGGAGAGGCAAAATAACAAAAACATTTTATTCCGCTCTGCAGCCACTATTACATTGAGCATCTAGTTCAACATGAAAAGATTCTTTAACAGATTTTCACAGGCAGTTTATATGTCTTTTATTACTTGATTCCGCTGGATCTGGCTTCTATAGAGCCACATCATAATTTAACCCTTAGGTCCCCAGATCGGGGTGTTCATGGTTTTGTAACGGACACCTAAATCACTACAAAATGTGATTTTGTACTCAGTGAAAAAAACATGAACATCTGAATCAGGAGGAACTGTGAAGAACTGGATGCACCCTCAAGAAGTCAATGGGGCCAAAAACGGATGCGGGTGCATCACGGGTGATTCACACGGATACCAAAAACCGGTAAACTCCTTATAAACTCCTTGTCAGAAGGAAACTCACCGACAGATTCTTAATGATCTCATTCTGCAGCCAGGAATAGACAGGGCAACACACAGGCTATAGAGGGTGAACGTTCTGAAATTTTTCATGAAATCCAATTGCAAACATTTTTATCCCAAAATACAAGCATATAAATAAAACTGTAACAGGGACTTTACCATATGACATGTATAATCCTTTCATGTGACAGATGTACTATTGGATAAGTAACAAGTTCCAACTACAACACTGTGTAAACATGACGTTATAATTCTCTGCATACAGGTCACTTTCTATTTCTCCTATATAAATGGTCTAGTAATAGAAAAGACCTACAGTGACCTTGCCAGATCTGACACAAGCGTTATATGATTCTTATTACACAACCTGTTTATATTACATCATGTTTCCCTTAACTCTTACAGGACCACCCAGGTGAAGGCCTCGTGTTTGATCATAGAGCGATGACTCGGATTATTTGTGCATGAGGTCTACGACACTTGAGGCGTGAACGTGACATCCGCTTGGTTTGCTGTGTCATTGAAAAACATGTTGAACTCGTCTCTCCTTTAAGGGGTTCCTACACTTTCTCTCTGGGGATATATTCATATAATTCATTGCTCAGAGGGGGCTTAGATCAATCCATGAAATTCAAAGCTGGAATCTTAGAGAAAAAGAGGTCAGGAGAAACACAAAGAGGAGGTTAACTCACAAAAATCTTCGGAGATCATCCACATCCATCCCAATAGGTTTTTTTTTTTTAAAAAACACAAAAACTGATGGTAGAAGCTACATGGAGAAATTCCTGCAAACGCAATGTCTCCAACCCACTGGCGGACACAGACAGAAAAGGGTCCCTGTGCAAGAACAATATATGGGACCTTTGCAGCCCAAGAGCTCTTAAAAATGTAAAATTGCACTGACTTTGGAGGTAGAAACGCACCCCCTCCTTACCTCTTGGGCCGCAGTGCAGCCGCATAGGTTGCACCAATGGCATGTCCGCTCCTGCTCCAACCTATATGCTTTGACGAGTCTTGGCTTTGACTTATGAGGTATATAAAAAAAAAAGAGACCTCCCATAACAAGATCAAGATTGAACCCCATTAAGGTACAAGGTTTTACCCTCCAAAAAAAGTCTTGTTTTATCTGTCCCTCATTACACACTCAGGTTGATTTCCTAACGATATGCCTATTACTATTTACAATATAAGAGGTCAAGTGGCCTTTACAGCGGCCTGCAATAATGATTCCCGTAGACCAGGGTGGGGGAACTCCAGGCCTCGAGAGCCACCAACAGTTCAGGATTTCAGGATTTCCTTAGTATTGCACAGGTTATAATTGAAGCACAGGTGATAATTCTAACCCCTGTACAATGCTAAGGAAATCCTGAAAACATGACCTGTTGATGGCCCTTGAGGCCTGGAGTTTTCCACCCCTGCTGTACACAAACATATCTGGAGAGCCGATGAATTTTTGCCATGTAGAACCAGACTTAGGGCAATTGAAAATTTTACATACTGTCAGATTTTTTTTTAGTGGTTTTCAGACCATATTATTACTATTAGAAGCCAATAAATTGACGACTATCTTGTTTGGTGCAGTTTTAGAAGCAAGCTTTGTTGGAATATATAACAGCTGCAGGCTTATGCTGTGCATGCACTGCATTGAGCAAATAGCAGGTGGAGCTGTGTTAATTGTTAGACTTTGTTTTTACCAGGGGCGGACTGGCCCAGGTGACAGGGTAGCATTTGCCCCCCAGGCCGGTGGTTCAGTCCTCGTTTAGGGCCGTCCAGTTAGTAAGAGCAGCCACGCGGCAGCGCATCGAGACCGCACCAACATGAGTGTCTGCGGGACCCGGGACCGGAGCAGAGGCACCAGGTGAGCCAAGGAGTGAAAGCACCCCCTCCCGCTCCTTACTTGGCCCCAACAGCACCCCTATCCCTCCCGCCGCTCCTCACTTGGCCCAGCAGCACTCCCCCCCCAGTCCTCACTGTGCTCCAGCAGCACCCCCCCGTCCTCACTTGGCCTGGCCCCGTGACTGCCACCCAGGGTAAGAGCAGCTAGCCAGCCCCTGGTTATTACTGTGCTTTATGAGCTCTCTGTTCTGTTTATGTTAAGGCCCCATTACACATAACGATGTCCTAGCGACCTGACCAATGATGGGGTCGCTGGGACATCGTTATCTGATCGCTGGTGAGCTGTCACACAGGCAGACTCGGCAGCGATCAGCGGCCAGCGAGAACGCTGATAACTAGGGTAAACATCGGGTAACTAAGTGCAGCGCCTCCCAGTGTGTACTGTGCGGCGCTGGGAGGTCGTTGATCGTTGGTCTTCAGCTGTCACACACGCCGATGCTGGCCACCCAGTGGGATACTAATGATCAAAAAATGGTCCTGGTCATTTACTAACGATCAACGACCTCATCATTGGTCGTTGGTACATGTCACACGCAACAATGTAGTTTCGACTTCGCTGCAACGTCACAAAACCGGTGAAGTTGCAACAATATCGTTGATGATATCGTAGTGTGTGACAGGGCCTTTAGTTTCTCCTGTGATGATGAAGATGATCTCCAACAGTGTGTAAATACTGATTCTGCTGAAAGCGAAAATCTGCAACAGGCTTAAAACATGTACCGTATATACTCGTGTATAAGCCGAGTTTTTCAGCCCAAAAATTGGGCTGAAAAGTCCCCCCCTCGGCTTATACACGAGTCACTATACGGGGTGAGTGGGGTGGGGGCTCTGTCCGGGTGCTGGGGAGGCAGGAGGAGGCGGGGGGAGGCTGCTGTATGAGCGGCCCCGTCACGTGGGGCCGCTCATTACATATGCACTGCATCCCCCTGTCAATCAGCGGCAGGGGGAGCAGTGCATATATGTGTATAATGCCCCCCAATCTGCTGGCACACGTCCCCCCTGTTGTAAGGCCCCCCCTGCTGAATACTTACCATCCCTGGTCTTCAGCAGCACCCCGGCGCCGGTCCTCTGTGCTCCGGTCCTCCGCGATCCCGTCCTCTGTGCTCCGCTCCACGGCTGCATCCGGGTTCCCCGCGCGTCGCCGACGCGATGACGTCATTGCTTCTGCGACGCGCGGGGAACCCGGATGCAGCCGTGGAGCGGAGCACAGAGGACGGGATCGCGGAGGACCGGAGCACAGAGGACCGGCGCCGGGGTGCTGCTGAAGACCAGGGATGGTAAGTAATCAGCAGGGGGGGCCTTACAACAGGGGGGACGTGTGCCAGCATTTGTGTGGGGCTGCAATACCACTGGGGCTGCTGTATACTGGGGCTGCAATACCACTGGGGCTGCTGTATATAGGGGCTGTATACTGGGGCTGCAATACCACTGGGGCTGCTGTATATAGGGGCTGTATACACCACTGGGCTGCAATACCACTGGGGCTGCTGTATATAGGGGCTGTATACACCACTGGGGCTGCAATACCACTGGGCTGCTGTATATAGGGGCTGTATACACCACTGGGGCTGCAATACCACTGGGGCTGCTGTATATAGGGGCTGTATACTGGGGCTGCAATACCACTGGGGCTGCTGTATATAGGGGCTGTATACACCACTGGGGCTGCAATACCACTGGGGCTGCTGTATATAGGGGCTGTATACACCACTGGGGCTGCAATACCACTGGGGCTGCTGTATATAGGGGCTGTATACACCACTGGGGCTGCAATACCACTGGGGCTGCTGTATATAGGGGCTGTATACACCACTGGGGCTGCAATACCACTGGGGCTGCTGTATATAGGGGCTGTATACACCACTGGGGCTGCAATACCACTGGGGCTGCTGTATATAGGGGCTGCTTTATACACCACTGGGGCTGCAATACCACTGGGGCTGCTGTATATAGGGGCTGTATACACCACTGGGGCTGCAATACCACTGGGGCTGCTGTATATAGGGGCTGTATACACCACTGGGGCTGCAATACCACTGGGGCTGCTGTATATAGGGGCTGCTGTATACACCACTGGGGCTGCAATACCACTGGGCTGCTGTATATAGGGGCTGCTGTATACACCACTGGGGCTGCAATACCACTGGGGCTGCTGTATATAGGGGCTGCAATACCACTGAGGCTGCAATACCACTGGGGCTGCTGTATATAGGGGCTGCTGTATACACCACTGGGGCTGCAATACCACTGGGGCTGCTGTATATAGGGGTGCAAAACACTAGGGCTGCTGTATATACCCCCTGGGGGTGTGTAAAACCACTGGGGGCTGCTGTATATCATACTGTGGGGGCCGATACCACTGTGGGGGTGATACCTGTGCTGGTCCACCCTCGGTTATACCGAGTCAAAAGATTTTCCCCGGGTTTTGGGGGGAAAAGTAGGGGGGGCGGCTTATAAACGGGTCGGCTTAAACGAGTATATACGGTAATCTTCCTAGACAGGTTTACCATATCTGTTTTTCAGACCCTTTTTTTTTTTAGTATCCCTTAATATATTTTGAATGGTATTTGGTTGGCGTCCCTGCTTTACACATATCCTGTTTAAGTGAAAAAGGTGCACCCCTTGGTTTTTCGTACTAGCATGCAGGTTAATGTGTGGAAGCCCCTTCTGTAGTGTATTGTTCCTCAGTCAGACATCCAAAATATAGGGGTATCCTACACATTTCACAACCTCTTATGGGAAAACTGTTCTGTATAGAGCAGGGATGGGTCTGGCACATGTCCACCAATTCATAGTATATGAAGAGGTGGGCTGCTGGAGGTACATGTGCGAGACTGGAAAGTCTGACCTAAATCCAAACACTAGACTCCAAGAAGAGCAATCTGGTAAAAGGAGGTTATGTGCTGGTAATTTACTGGATGAATGAAAATAACTCGGCATTCATTTTTAACGATGTTCTTCTTATGGGAAGCTTAGTCCTCCAGTGCACAGAAAATCCAGATGTGAAATGTGAAAACCGCTTGCTATTTTTGTTAGAGAAGCTTCCAGGTCTGTGACCTCTTATTCAGCTGAACTCTTCACTTGATGTTGTCTGTGGCTGTTAGACCCCCGGGAGAGTAAAGGAACGAGCGGTCAGAGAGTCAACAAAAAGTTTTTTTGTCTTGGTGAGGGACAATGCACAAACTGTTGTGTCAATGGAAAGTGTCTTAAAAGAAAGGACAAAGAATAGCAAAAATGAGGATAAAATATGTCGCTGGATAGATGATCAAAAAAATCATTGTGCTAAAACCTAGGATTTCTATTTTTAAACCGTAAGGGGAAGGTCCACCTACCTAGAGATTACACTAGGATTACTGGAGAGTCCAAAGCTAAAAGGGCCACCATACCAGCTCTCTGTGCCAGCAAACCAGCATAGTTCTTAATATCAGGTCAAACTCACACCAATCACAACAGTTAGGTTCAGGTGCCAGCTGTATAACACAGCCAACACCTGCACTGTATGGAGCGCACTCCATTCTTGCAGTGTACACATTTGCCGTACCAGTAAGTTGGATGACACAAATTGACATCTGGCCAGAGTGGGCCACCCGGGCACTAAGGGCCCATCGCTTGCTAGCTTCTGGCACTGGTCAAATTGCAGCCAAACAACTCTGATGCCAATTTATCTTAACTAGTGATGAGCGAGTACTAAAATGCTCGGGTGCTCGAAGCTCGGGCCGAACATCCCAAGATACTCGTGTACTCAGCCCGAGCACCGAGCCCAATTTTATCCTATGGGAAAAAAAATTGTGTGGCACTCCGATGCCCCTGGGAAGAGACGTACATGAAGACCTCTTTAAATAATGTGCCATCTTTTGTAGTATTGCACTTTGGCAGGGCTGCCAAAAATTGGGGGCACCCCAATGCCGAGAGACGTGCATGAAAGCCTCTTTAAATATTGTGCCCATTTTAAGGAACTTTGTCTTTTGTAGTATTGCCCTAGGCAGGGCTGCTAAACATTGGGAGGCACCCCAATGCCCCTGGATAGAGACGTGCATGAGGGCCTCTTTAAATAATGTGCCCATTTTAAGGAAGTGGGTCTTTTGTAGTATTGCCCTAGGCAGGGCAGTCAAAAATTGTTTGGCACTCTGATGCCCCTGGATAGAGGTGTGCATGAGGGCCTCTTTAAATAATGTGCCCATTATAAGGAAGTGGGTCTTTTGTAGTATTGCCCTAGGCAGGGCTGCCAAAAATTGTGAGGCACTTCAATGCCCCTGGATAGAGAGGTGCATGAGAGCCTCTTTAAATAATGTGCCCATTATAAGGAAGTGGGTCTTTTGTAGTATTGCGGGTCTCCTGTACTTGTAATTCCCATTCTGTAAGCATAGACTAAAACATTTTCCCCTGGGGGGTATACATGAAACTACTGCCTAACTTTTGAACGGTTAGGGTCATCATCATCATAAATATGATGTAAAAAAATTATGTTTTCGTGGCATCAGGAACCACAGTCGCACTGATCATATGATGGTGGCGGATGAGGAGAAGGAGGAGCAGTACAGTAAGTAGCCAAAGTCAGGAAGTGTGTACCCATGTGTGGGTGTGCGGAGGTGCACGGCAATTTACTGGCACAAAATTTTAATTCCGCTATCATTTGGTGGTGGTGTGGTGAAGTCAGGCCCAATCCAACCCTTGTTCATCTTGATCAGAGTCAGCTTGTCAGCATTTTCAGTTGACAGGTGGGTGCGTTTATCAGCAATGATTCCACCTACGGCACTAAAAACACGCTCTGACAAAACGCTAGCGGCAGGGCCAGGATTTCCAAGGCGTAGAGAGCCAATTCCTGCCACGTATCCAGCTTGGATACCCAATAATTATAAGGCACAGAGGAGTTTAGGAGCACTTTTGTACGATCGGCAAGGTACTCCCTCAGCATCTTGGCAAACTTTGCAGTCCTTGTGACACTACCCCGCACCTCGGGGTCTGTGCTATGGGAGGTGCTGAGAAAACTGTCCCAGATCTTTGAGAGTGTTCCCCTACCTCTGCTGGATTGGACTCGTGCCTCTTTCAGCCGGACGCCTTGGTTGTCCACCGAATCGTGACCTCTGCCGCTAGCGTTTTCAGAAGGGAATTTTTTTGACTAATTCCGCGACTATGGCCTTCTGGTACTGCAGCATTTTTGTAGACCTCCCTGCCTCGGGAATAAGAGAAATAAAGTTCTCCTTGTAGCGTGGGTCTAAAAGTGTCACCAACCAGTAATGAGTGTCCGCCAAGATGTTGATAACGCGAGGGTCATGAGACAGACAGCGTAACATAAATTCAGCCATGTGCGCCAGACTGTTAACAAGCAAGACTTCATGGTCCTCACCAACAGCATGACTGGCCATGCTGGCCTCATCATCCTCCTCCTCTCCCCTGTCCTCTGGCCATCCATGCTGAACCGACGGTATGAAGGTTGTGCAAGTATTACTGTCAATTCCGCATGAAAGTAGCTCTATTTCTTCATCCTCCTCCTCCTCGTCATAGTCCTCCAATGCAAGTTGGGATGAGATGAGGCTGGGCTGTGTGTAATCACCCAGTACGGTTTCTTACTCCAACTCATCGTGCTCCGCCTGCAATGCATTGTCTTTGATTTTGAGCAGAGAGCATTTTAGAAGACAGAGAAGCGGGATGGTGACGCTAATGATGGCGTCATCGTCGCTCACCATCTTGTTGGAGTCCTCAAAGTTTTGGAGGACGGTACATATGTCGGACACCCATGTCCATTCCTGAGGTCTTATGTGTGAAGTTTGAACCATATACCGACGGCCTAGTTGATGCTGGTACTCAACAACTGCCCTCTTCTGCTCACAAATCCTGACCAACATGTGCAGTGCGGAATTCCAACGTGTGGGGACATGACACACCAGTCTGTGAGCCGGAAGCTGCAAACGCCGCTGAAAGCCGGCAAGGGCGGCAGAAGCAGTAGGTGACTTTCTAAAATGGGCACATAGGCGGCGTACTTTGACGAGCAGATCAGACAGCTCCGAGTAGGATTTAAAAAACCGCTGAACCATGAGGTTGAGCGCATGGGCTACGCATGGAACATGTGTCAGCTCGCCTCGCCTCAGAGCCCCCACAAGGTTCCGGCCATTGTCACACATGACCATGCCTGGCTGTAGGTTCAGCGGTGTGAGCCAGTGATCTGCCTGCTGTTTCAGAGCTGTCCACAACATTTCCAGCGCAAGCAGTCGCAAAATGTGTGCATTTAAAACTGTGGCATCTGGGGCGTTAGCAGCGTATTTGCACCTGCGTTCCAAAGATTGGTGTATGGATAACTGAACGCTGCGCTGGGACAAGGACGTGGTTGATGATGGTGCTATTTCTGCTTGTGCAACTACAGGTGAAGGACAGAAGGCATCTTCGCATGCAGTATGGACAGGGGATTGTCTTGCACGCACAACAGTGGAAGACGCAGGGCTGTCACCCGCAGACAGTGCTCCTGGACTCTGGTGTACATCCCACAAAGCTGGGTGCTTTGCTGACATGTGCCTGATCATGCTGGTGGTGGTCAGGCTTCTAGTTTTGCTACCCCTGCTGATGCTGGCATGGCAGGTGTTGCAAATGGCCTTTTTGGAATTATCTGCAGACACCTTAAAAAACAGCCAAACTCGGGAAGACCTAACAGTTGTACTGGCAACTTCTGTCGTGTTGTTGTTCCGGGGAACGGTTGCCTGCCTTCTGCCTGCGGCCCCCACCCTGCTTCTTCCGGCCTGTTGTGATGCTACGCCTAACTCCCCCTGTGCACTGCTGTCCTCGCTCTGCATGTCCTCCTGCCAGGTTGGGTCAGTTACTGGAGCATCCATCACGTCGTCTTCCACTTCCGCACCCTGGTCCTCCTCCTGACTTTCTGGCAATTGTGTCTCATCATCGTCCACCTCTTGTTGAGTAACGTTCCCACCGTTGCCTTCGTGAGACCGTGGCTGCTCAAATATTTCTGCATCGGTACATATGATCTCCTCATGACCCACTTCAACTGGAGCTGGCGAGAGGCCAGAATCTAAGAATGGATAAGTGAACAGCTCTTCAGAGTGTCCAAGTGTGGGATCAGTTATGTTAGGGGCCGGGCACTCGGCATGGTGGGAGGAAGGAGGATCAGGGTGTGGAATATGCGGTCCAGTCTCACGGCTACTGACACTTGACCGTGTGGAAGACAGGGAATTTGTGGTGGTGCCAAACTGACTGGAAGCATTATCCGCTATCCAACTAACAACCTGTTGACACTGGTCTTGGTTTAATAGTGGTGTACTGCTGCGGTCCCCTAGAAATTGGGACAGGAAGGTCGAGCGAGATGATGTGGGTGTTTGTCATGGCGCAATTAGAGCTTGCACACGGCCTCGTCCTCTGCCTGCACCACCATCACGTCCAGTTCTTTGTCCCTTGCTACCGGCCTTGCGCATTTTCAATGTTGTGCTGCCTGTATACAGCTAAATGAAGGCGTCCAAAAGATGGTTTTTAGCTGCACACTGAGATTACAGATTAGAGCAGTTTTATCCCGGCAGCTGGAATGGTCAGACACAAACGCTGACGCGTATACCGTGTTTTAGCGTATACTACTTGGAGCTACAAGCCACTCCTGCCACACTAAGATGTTAAATGAATGCAGACAAGAGTTGGTTTTTAGCTGGACACTGAGATTAGAGATTAGAGGTTAAATCCCGGCAGGTGTACCGGTCAGACACAAATGCTGACGAGAATACCAAGTGTTTTGGCGTATCCTAATTTACACTACAACCCACTCCTGGTGCACAAAAATGCTAAATGAATGCAGACAAGAGTTGGTTTTTAGCTGGACACTGAGATTAGAGATTAAATCCCAGCAGGTCAGCAGGTGGACCGGTCAGACACAAACGCTGACGAGAATACCGAGTGTTTTGGCGTATCCAAATTTATGCTACAACCCACTCCTGCCTATAGAGAGCTAAATTAATCCCTGAAAGCACTGTTTTGGGATGGATGAGATTTCCAACCTGTACACCAGCCCCAGATGTGATGCAGGCTGGTATACTGGCACAATGAAGTTTGCTATATACCCTGCCTCCCTGCCTGCCTGTATATAGCTCTATTAGTCTTCAGAAGGACTGTTGTGGTAATTAGATTGGCAGCCCTGCGCCTACACTAGCTGAAAGGCCACAAATCTGTCCCTCAATCAGCAGCACCTCTCCCTACACTGCCTGTCTGTGGAGCAGAGTGATGAGCACAGCGCGGTCAGGTCTTATAAAGACTTGATCACGCTGTGCGGTAGCCAATCACTGTAAAGCCACAACCAACAGGACTGTGGCTTTACAGTGGCTGTTAGCCAATCCCTGCATGCAGGCTGGCTCTGTAAAGAGCGCCAATATGCAGGGAGGTGGACCCCGAGCATAGCAAGAGCATCATGAGATTACTCAGTACTCGCTGAGTACCCCGAGTACCGAGATATTCGTGCGTGTACCGAGTAGTGACAAGCATACTCGCTCATCTCTAATCTTTACGTAATCTACAATGATATTGAAAAAAAACAATTCAAGGTTTTCGCGATTCAACCTTTAAGCACCACTTTAAGTTTTCATTTTATTTATTTAACTGCTGGAGTGGTATATTAAATCTATGTTCTCAACCCTGGTCTTATAATCACGTTCGGTGCGTTTTCATCTGCTTTCACCAACCCTTTTGTTGTTGTCAGGCACTTTGTGACCTGCTGGCATCTCCAGTGCTTTATGGAGCTTCTCGGAGGTCACAAATCAATAAAACTCTACGGTGGCCTTGTTCTGGCCAAATTCTGGCTCCCATAGACTTGTATTAAGCCCTTGTGATATAACTTTTGACTTCCAGCCAATGAGAAGTTACTGCCACAAAATGGTACCACGGGACCGGAGCAACACTGAAAAAAGATGAAAACGCTGGAGGGTTAGTATAATACCAGGACAGGGGGCTTAGATGTAAGGCACTACTCCAACTCTGAAAAACAAACGCTGGAGTGAGTAGTGCTTTAAGATATTCAACAATTCCTATGCGCATACAACTTCTCCAGACAGAGAAGCAGCTCATCCAAGGTATATAAGACACCTTACCCTACTAATTTTGATTAGGCTTTACAAAATGGTTGAATATGGGTGCCTGACATAAAAACTTTTAGGAAAGGCCAACAAAAATAAAGACAGAGCCAATGTGTTAGACCAAAACTTGGGATATGTAACCATACCCATAATCCTCAGACTTTGATAAGGTAGAAAATTCTTTGGATCCCCTCAAGATTGAGATTCAGATGCCACCATGAACACTGGGACATCTATAGATACACCACAGGTAATGTGAATTTCTTATGACCTGATTAGATGTTTTTGAACTGTCTTTGGGTGCAGCCACTCTATGGTTGCCGTATTCACATGAAGTCAGTAAAGAATGGCAAAAACCTTAAATTTTACACTAAGGCTAGGGTCACACATGACCTCCATTTCGCCCTTTTTTTTTCTAAGTCCATAAACGCATATCCGTTAACGGATGGTGCACTTAAGTGTCACTGCGTTTTTCAAAAACGCTCTGCCGGTTTTTCCCTGCCTCCAAAAAACGCTGCATGCAACATTTTTGGGTGCAGGAAAGAAACGCATTGCGTTTTTTTAACATGGGGCCCTATGGGAAACGCATCTGTTAACGCATATGCATTTTTAAGAAAAAATGACAAAGTCCAAAAGAGGTTCAGGGACACAGGAGGCACAAAATGCATCCTACAAAAAATGGATTGGTCATGGAAAACACTTAAAAAACCAGATTGCATGTGTGTCCCTAGCCTAGCCTTTTTGAAAAACGCAGTGACACTTAGGTGCATCATCCGTTAACGGATATGCGTTTATGGACTTAGAAAAAAAAGTACAAAAACTGATTTCAAAAACGGATCCAGGGCAAAACGGAGGTCATGTGTGACCCTGGCCTCTGGCTGGTTTCACATTATTGATTTTTAGAACCCAGGAGAATGTGTGTAAAACCTGCATTTTCCCCACCCGCAATTGTAAAACCTGTTGCAACTGGATTCACCCGCAGCGGTTTTATCACTGTTCCATCTCACGGATCAGTGATAATACTGGTGGGTGAGTATCCCATTGCATCAAGTTGTGTTCATTTTTTAGATGGATCTGGTGGGAAATGACATGCCCCCCAGTTGGTGTGTCATTTAAAACTGTGTTCTTGGCATGCTGTGTATCAAAACCTGGATCCGACATCCGTGGCCAGTGGGATCTGGATCCAGCCGGATCCGGGTTCCATATATAACATTATAATCATGTGTGCGCACCCTCACCGAACAAATTTCTGGGTGGATAGAGGGTGTTCTCAAACCCCTGGTAAAAGAGACACCCAGCTACATTCAGGACACAACTGACCTATTGAATAAACTGTCAGCAATAGGTTCTCTACCAGAAGGAACCATCCTCGCCACCATGGATGTGGAATCTCTGTACAGCAACATCCCACACCAGGATGGATTAAATGCCTGCAAAACCTTCCTGGAGAACACAGGAATTGATGCTGACTCTGTGGTAGAACTCACAAAATTCATCCTCGCGCACAATTACTTTAGATTTAACGACAACATATATTTTCAGGACACTGGCACAGCAATGGGGAGCAAAATGGCGCCACAATATGCAAACCTTTTCATGGCCAAGCTTGAAGGTGACTTTTTATCCTCTTGGCCTATCAGGCCTCTGGCTTACTACTGTTATATTGATGACATCTTGATCATCTGGACGGAGTCTGAGCAACAGCTGAAGACGCTCCACGAACACTTTAATCAATTTCACCCCACCATTAACTTAACACTCAACTACTCCTGCACTGAAATCAGCTTTCTGGACACCATCATTAAGCTACAGAACAATGAAATAGAGACATCCCTGTACCGGAAACCAATTGACCGTCCAACATATCTCCGATGGGACAGCTTTCATCCAAAACACATAAAAAACTCTATTGTGTACAGCCAGGCCATCAGATACAACCGGATATGTTCCAACCCTACAGACAGAGACAGTCACCTTGAGGACCTCAGAAAGACCTTTTTGAACCAGGGCTACCATCCAAGAACAATCAAGAACCAGATTACAAGAGCCACCAGAATATCAAGGAATCATCTCCTACATTACAAAACCAGAGAAGAGAACAACAGAGTTCCTCTTGTAGTCACCTACAATCCAAGTCTGGAGGTGCTAAGAGGAGCTGCACGGAAACTGCAACCACTCCTACAAAAAGATGCCCGACTAAAATCAATATTTCCGGATCCCCCACTCTTGTGTTTTAGACAACCTCCGAATCTAAAAAACATCATTGTGAGAAGCGCCCTGTCCTCTCCAGCAGGAACAGGAACCTTTCCCTGCAACCAGAGAAAGTGCAAAACCTGTCCATCTATAATGACAACGGACAAGATAAGGATTCCTGGGACAGATCAGGACTACAAGATCCCAGGTAACTTCAGCTGCACTACAAGCAATGTGGTGTATTTAATCATATGTACCAAATGCCCAACAGGTGGCATGTACGTAGGTGAGACCGGATTACAATTCAGAACAAGAATGAATTCTCATCGCCACTCAATAAAAGAAAAGCGTATGGATCTACCTGTAGCGAAGCATTTTTGCAGCTCTGAGCACAACACTGAATCCGATATGAGGCTGCTCATCTTAAAGAGTGACTTCAAATCTCAGAGAGAGAGAAGAATTTGGGAATACAAATTGATAACAACCTTCAACACACTCGAAACCGGATTAAATATTTCACATGGATTTATGGGATTTTATGTAAAATGAATGGACATTTGGGGATAGCAGATTCATGCATTTTATATATAAAATGAAAGTGCATTTGGAGACAGCTTGCTACACACTGAAATCATAGGACAATGAACTCCTGACACTTCTGTGAACCCTGTCACTTAGTCTGCTCTCCACAACTTAACTAAGTATTTTCAGGTCTCCATGGGTTACTAACCATCTACCTAATACATTGGTTCCGCTTATCTTAGAAATCTGCTTTCTCTGTCCCTGCTCCTCCACCCCTCCCTACCCGACTCTGCTTTGCGTCACCTGTCACATCCACCAGAGCATATAACACTGTTTTGCCATTTTTTTTTCTGTTCTCTTCTTTCTCCTTTTTTTTTTTTTTCTCCTCTATTGCTTATGTATAAATGTATGTGTCTTCAGAATTTGTGTCATTATCAGCCTGAAGAAGAGACCTGAGTCGTCTCGAAAGCTTGCTATGTTTACCATCTTTTCAGTTAGCCATTAAAAGGTATCAACCACTGAGGACTCTCAGATTGCAATATATTTTTCTATCTACTGGCTAAGGGCCCTTTCACATCTGCGTTTTTCGTAATTCGCGGCAGATGCGGTGAAAAAACCGCATCTGCCACGTTTACCGCATAACCGTTCCACTTGCGGCGCGGTTGCGGTTTTTTTCTATGCAAAGTATAGGCATACTTGCGGCAGGTGCGGCAAGTGCGGTTTTGCACTTGCGGCAGGTGCGGCCGCGAAAAAAACCGCAGTAAGCCGCGGTTTTTTTCGCGGCCGCACCTGCCGCAAGTGCAAAACCGCACTTGCCGCACCTGCCGCAAGTATGCCTATACTTTGCATAGAAAAAAACGCAACCGCGCCGCAAGTGGAACGGTTATGCGGCAAACGCGGCAGATGCGTTTTTTTCACCGCATCTGCCGCGAATTACGAAAAACGCTGATGTGAAAGCACCCTAACACGGTATGAATATTCTTTACCTTATAATTTAACCCACATTTTCCCTGGAACGGGTGTTCTTGGGGGAACTGTAAACAACCAGATGCACTCGCAAGTTCTTACGACCCTATTCAAAGTCAACGGGGCAGAATACGGATCCGGATTCAGCTGGATTAACACGGATTCTGAAAACCAGTAGTGTGAAGAGAGCCCAACAAGATAATTGACACTAAACTGTAATACCAGATACAGCCAGACACAAGAGTGGAGCCATTTCTTTTTTTTTTAAATCTGACTTTTCTCTATTCTGTATATTCCCTCGCATGATATGTATACAAAATAGTCCTCTAACCAAAAGCGCAGATGAAAGCCAAAATCAAATTGCAGGTGATCTTATTTGCTCATTCTCAGGGGTTTCTCGTGTTACTTTGTTTTGTGTTTTAGATCCATCTGCATTCAAATTCAATCATTTCACATGGATTCTTCTCTAAACACTTTGCAGAATAAAACCCTCCATCTCCGTTGTGTTCTGAAGCCTCCAGAGTCCTCGGGGAGGTGAGGAACATTCCAAGAAAACTCTGCAAAAATGTCTCATTAATCACCCAGCAGGTGTCCCAGCGAGAAGTGTCACAGTCCCTGCAAGAGTCGGGGTATTTCACAAAAATTATTCAGATCTGGGTAATTCAAACAAGAAAGGATCCAATTCATAAAAAATGAGAACAATCATAAAATGTCTTTTAGCTTTTCCTGGCTGAGAAACTGGCGTGAAAGTTAGTAATGAATAGCAGAGCTTAATGTTCCCTCGTCCTATAATTAGATTCCGATTTACTAGTATGGAATTAAACTTTTCTTTAGAAAGGATACGTTTGCTGCAAAAGAAGTGTCAGCAGGTATCACCTTTGTGATAGTATAACAATTATGAGTCGGCAGGGGCATACTGCTAATAGAGGCAGAACATGTGGCTGTTATGTGGTCTGAGAGTAAGGCTAGGGTCACACTTGCAATATTCTAAGTTCCCTGCGTTGTTTGTAGAAAACGTAGAATATTTTTCTCACTACGCAGCCTTAACGAGGCTGCATAGCGCCAAACGCGGCCTCTAGCAACCCGCTGTGTTCCCTGGATACCATCCACTCAGCGGGCTGCGGGGAGTGCGATTTGCACCACGCACAGGGGAACGCATCATGAGGACTCACAGTCTACAAGGGATGGGTGAGGATGCAGAAGGTGAGGAGAGAGGACCTGCCTGCGAGGTCTCACAGTCTACAAGCGATGGGTGAGTATACAGTAGGTGAGGAGAAAAGACTGTGCCCATGAGAGCTTAAAGTCTACAAGGGATGGGTGAGGATAGAGTAGGTGAGGAGAGAGGACCATGCCTGCGAGTGCTCACAGTCTACAAGGGATGGGTGAGAATACAGTAGGTGAGGAGAGAGGACCCTGCCCACAAGGACTCAGTCTACAAGGGATGGGTGAGGATACAGTAGATAAGGAGAGAGGACCCTGCCACGAGGCTCACAGACTACAAGGGATGGATGAGGATACAGTAGGTGAGGAGAGAGGACCCTGCCTGCGAGTGCTGACAGTCTACAAGAGATGGGTGAGGATACAGTAGGTGAGGAGAAAGGACCAGGTCCACCAGGGCTCACAGTCTACAAGGGATGGGTGAGGATACAGAAGGTGAGGAGAGAGGACCCTGTCTTTGAGGGCTCACAGTCTGCAAGGGATGGGTGAGGATACAGTAGGTGAGGAGAGAGGACCCTGCCTGCGAATGCTGACAGTCTACAAGAGATGGGTGAGGATACAGTAGGTGAGGAGAAAGGACCAGGTCCACGAGGGCTCACAGTCTACAAGGGATGGGTGAGAATACAGTAGGTGAGGAGAGAGGACCCTGCCTTTGAGGGCTCACAGTCTGCAAGGGATGGGTGAGGATACAGTAGGTGAGGAGAGAGGACCCTGCCCAAGAGGGCTCACAGTCTGCAAGGGATGAGTGAGGATACAGTAGGTGAGGAGAGAGGACCCTGCCTGTGAGTGCTGACAGTCTACAAGGGATGGGTGAGGAATAGGATACAGTAGGTGAGGGAAGAGGACCCTGCCTGAGAGGACTGACAGTCTACAAGGGATGGGTAAGGATACAATAGGTGAGGAGAAAGGACCATGTCCACGAGGGCTCACAGTCTACAGGTGATGGGTGAGGGTACAGTAGGTGAGGAGAGAGGTGAGGAGAGAGAACCCTGCCCATGAGGACTCACAGTCTACAAGGGATAGGTGAGGATACAGTAGGTGAGGGGAGAGGACCCTGCCCATGAGGACTCACAGTCTACAAGAGATGGGTGAGGATACACTAGGAGAGGATAGAGCTGGTCATTTGGCGGTTTAGTAGACTGAGGATCACTGCAGGTTGTAGACTTGTCAGAAGAGGTGGCTCTTCAGGTTCCTTTTGAAGTACATGCAAATACTTCCATGCGCAAATGTTAATGCCATACAGTGCACAAATAATAGTGAAATAATTCCAGCAGAGACCTGATGCCGAAGAGACCAGATGGAAAGGGGTTACCTGGCAGGCTGTGGACCCTTCCACCTGCTTTGAGATGAGTCTTTTCTTCTATGCACAAGTGTTTACTAGACTTAGCTGGTCAGCAATGAGTTAATCTACCTAATTAGAGGAAAATTCAGAAACGCTTCATTTCAAAGTCTGGAATTTGTAATTTGAAAAGCAAAAGATTTTAAAAGTTTTAGCAGATTTCTTGGCAGTTTTTGATTTGTATAATAGATTTGGACATGGAATGATATTCAGCCCCCACAGATGTGCACTGACCGCGGCAACTCGATAGCTCCTCCGCACTCTGAGCATACCGCAGAAGCTCGCAACGTCACCAACAATCAGACTGAATCCCTAAATCTGTGTCACAAGAAATAAGGAAGGTGCTGGACACAGTGATGGCTACCGCATGACATCCATGGCAGTTAACACTTTGTGGTCCTTTAAGGTCGATTTGTTATTTTGTATCTCTGTATTCATCCAGTAGTCTAAACAAGATTTGAGGGAATTCTTTCCTGTAAATATTATTACAGTGGAATAAATATTTAGGATTTCTACATTTTCCATCCAATTTTGGAGGGTGTCTGATGTCACAAAGACGTTAGCTCAGCTACACTCAGAAAAATACTGGGTATGTCTGAAAGCTCAGGAGGGTTCTGTTATGCATATGCAGCCCAGGAAACTTTTGCATGGACTTTTTTCGGTCATCATACAGTATCAATCCTCAAACATTGTTGGGTATGTCCAGGTAGAAACCTCCTAATTAATAGAATATGTCACAAGACAGCACCGGCATACATGAGAGATCTGTGCATCAAGCAGAGGTGTACCTAGGGGTTCAGCTCCGGGGGGTGAAACATCTGAGGGGCCCCTAACCAGGCAACTTTGGTAATAACTATGGTGGCGCACCCTAGTCATATAGAAGAACCTCAGCAAATGATTGGGCTGTTACTAAAGATCACTATGCAAAGATTAACACCGACATATCTGCTATATGGTGATAATAACAATAGTAGATTCCAGTCCTGCAGAACATGTAAGGGATTACAGTACAGTTATACATAGTGACTTAGGCTGCTTTCACACTGTGTGAATCCGTTGTAAGCAGGATGCCCATGGATTCGTTTTCGGCCCCATTGTCTTCATAAAACACTTCCGTGGGCATCCTGGTGTCACCGTTTTGCCATAAATCCATGTGGATCCGCAGCATCGCGTTACTTTTCATGCAGACCAAAAACGTATCATGATATGTTCTTGATCTCCTGTAAAAGTAACGTGATTCTGCGGATTCACATGGATCCGCGTCAACATGTGAAACATAAGAACAGGTGCCTATGGGCACGGAAAGCCATAGACAGTACGGATCCCGGTGATGCACATTACACAGCTGATAATGACGCCCCCTAGGGGGCATGTCATTATGGATCCTATGGATAATGAACAGTGTGCAAATGCATGATGCTTGTAGCATCCAGTTTGCCTTTTTCTTGGGAATCCGTTAGCTTACAGGGTTTTCCTGTATGCCCACAGATTACAAAATTTACCAGTATGAAAGCAGCCTTATAGCTGATGTTCTTTTTCATTGAGTTGTTCACTTTTCCCGTTTTTTCCATTTGGCACAGGGTGA
This sequence comes from Allobates femoralis, assembly GCA_033576535.1. NCBI lineage: Eukaryota > Metazoa > Chordata > Amphibia > Anura > Aromobatidae > Allobates > Allobates femoralis. Next base: position 397,081,224 of record JARQOC010000006.1, on the reverse strand, counting down.
CATGACAACATCTCCAGCCACGACTCGTCTTTAGAGATTACAACAAATACACATCAAGCTTCTCACATTTCCTGCACTGTCCCCTTCTATTCCCAACCTGCACAAACTTCTCATCCTGCAGATACCCCAATACTGAGCCACTGCTATTGTCCCTAGTACCGATCCTCTTAGTACCCCACATAATGCCCATCACTCTGCTTCCTACAAAATAAAATGTCTCCTTTGTGCCCTCTAGATGGTAAAATTAATATTAATGCCCCATGCAAGTGCCCTTGAAAACAAAGTGCACATTAGCCCACTGGAAAGTAATAATGCCCCAAGTGTAACCATTGCACAATCACAATAAACTGAGTGCTCCTATAACAATATTGCTCTCAGTACCCTTACTCATACTTTATTATGGCCCCAAATATTTCTCCCACAGTGCAATATGCAATACGGCCCACAGTATTTCCCCCGCACTATAATATAGCACCCAGTGTTTCCCCTATGGTGTAACATGGCACTCAGTAACCCTCCACATTGTATCATGCCCCCAGTATTTCCCCCACACTGTAATATGGCCTTATCACGGTGGAGTGGAAAAGCTGGTGAGAGAATGGCAGTTATGGGAGGTAGACCAGGGAAAACTAGTCTGTCCCTAGACTGGGAACCCTGATTAGCCCTGACCCCGAAAGGTATTTCTGATGGTGAGAAGGTTTGGGTCTCCACCCTAAGCCCTAATTCCTCCACCAGCCCTGCACTATTCCTTCTCACCTCCCTCCACTGAACCAGGGTACAGCAACTCCAAAGGGAAAGTTCTCAGCAGCACAACTACCAGGTAAAGAGTGAAACTCTATCAGCAGCACCACAAGGTGGAATGAGTGGCTACTAAAAGGCTAGGTGGAGGAGACTCACACTTTAACTTCACATCCACCAAGACAGAAAGCAGCACACAACAATAGAACTGGCATTAACTCATGCAGTACCAAAGGGAATTTCACACAGTATAAGTCACAGCATCATTAAAAACAGCCCGCAAATAATCAGAGCTAGACAGCACCTGACAGTGCCCCAGTATTTCCCCCACACTGTAACAGGCCCCCTGTATAACCCCCACACTGTATCATGGCCCTCACTATTACCCCACACAATGTATCAGTGTCCCCAGTATTACCGCCACACTGTATAATGGCCATCACTATTACCCTCACACTGTTGCATGGTCCCCAGTACTACCGCCACATTGTATCATGGCCCTCACTATTACCCCATACTGTCACATGGTCCCCAGTACTACCCCCACACTGTATCATGGCCCTCACTATTACTGCCACACTGTATCATGGCCCTCACTATTACCCCCACACTGTATCATGGCCCTCACTATTACCCCCACACTGTATCATGGCCCTCACTATTACCCCCACACTGTATCATGGCCCTCACTATTACCCCCACACTGTATCATGGCCCTCACTATTACCTCCACACTGTATCATTGTCCCCAGTATTACCCCCACACTGTATCATGGTCCCCAGTATTGCCCCCACACTGTATCATGGTCCCCAGTATTACCACCACATTGTATCATGGCCCCTAGTATTCCCCTACACTTTAATATGCTCCCAATCTGTAATATGACGCACAGTATTCTCCCACACTGTATCATGGAGCTCAGTTCCCCAGGATCCCTCCACACTGTAATATGGAACCCAATCTTTCCCCCATACTTTATCATGGCCCACTATATTTCCCCCACACTGTATGATCCCCCTCGGTATTCCCTTCACACTGTATGTTCCCTCTAAGTATTGCCACACACTGTATGATCCCCCTCAGTATTCCCTCTACACTGTATGATCCCTCTCAGTATTCCCACCACACTGTATGATCCCCCTCAGTATTCCCCCCACACTGTATGATCACCCTCAGTATTCCCTTCACACTGTATGATCCCCCTCAGTATTTCCTCCACACTGTATGGTCCCCTTCAGTATTCCCCCCACACTGTATGATCCCCCTCAGTATTCCACCCCACACTGTATGATCCCTCTTAGTATTCCCATCACACCGTATGATTCCCTCAGTATTCCACCCCACAGTGTATGATCCCCTCAGTATTCCCCCACACTGTATGATCCTCCTCAGTATTCCCCCCCACACTGTATGGTCCCCCTCAGTATTCCCCCCCCACTGTATGATCCCCCTCAGTATTCCCCCCACACTGTATGATCCCCCTCAGTATTGACCCCACACTGTATGATCCCCCTCAGTATTCCCCCCACACTGTAAGATCCCCCTCAGTATTCCCCCCACACTGTAAGATCCCCCTCAGTATTCCCACCACACTGTATGATCCCCCTCATTATTCCCTCTACACTGTATGATCCCTCTCAGTATTCCCTCCACACTGTATGATCCCTCTCAGTATTCCTACCACTCTGTATGATCCTCCTCAGTACTCCCCCCCACACTGTATGGTCCCCCTCAGTATTCCCCCCCACACACTGTATGATCCCCCTCAGTATTCCCCCCACACTGTATGATTCCCCTCAGTATTGCCCCAACACTGCATGATCCCCCTCAGTATTCCCCCCACACTGTATGATCCTCCTCAGTATTCCCCCCCACATTGTATGGTCCCCCTCAGTATTCCCCCCCCACACTGTATGATCCCCCTCAGTATTCCCCCAACACTGTATGATCCCCCTCAGTATTGACCCCACACTGTACGATCCCCCTCAGTATTCCCCCCACACTGTATGATCCCCCTCAGTATTCCTCCCCTCACTGTATGATCCCCCTCAGTATTCCCACCACACTGTATGATCCCCCTCAGTATTCCCTCTACACTGTATGATCCCTCTCAGTATTCCCTCCACACTGTATGATTTCCCTCAGTATTGGCCGAACACTGCATGATCCCCCTCAGTATTCCCCCCACACTGTATGATCCTCCTCAGTATCCCCCCCCACACTGTATGATCCCCCTCAGTATTGACCCCACACTGTATGATCCCCCTTAGTATTCGCCCCACACTGTATGATTCCCCTCAGTATTGCCCCAGCACTGTATGATCCCCCTCAGTATTCCCCCCACACTGTATGATCCCCCTCAGTATTCTCCCCCACACTGTATGATCCCTCTCAGTATTCCCCCCACACTGTATGGTCCCCCTCAGTATTCCCCCCCCACACTGTATGATCCCCCTCAGTATTCCCCCCACACTGTATGATCCCCCTCAGTATTCTCCACCACACTGTATGATCCCCCTCAGTTTTCCCTTCACACTTTATAATCCCTCTCAGCATTCCCACCACACTGTATGATCCCCCTCAGTATTCCCCTACACTGTATGATCCCCCTCAGTATTGCCCCACACTGTATGATCCTCCTCAGTATTCCCCCCCCACACTGTATGATCCCCCTCAGTATTCTCCCCCACACTGTATGATCCCCCTCAGTATTCCCCCCACACTGTATGATCCCCCTCAGTATTCTCCCCCACACTGTATGATCCCCCTCAGTATTCCCTTCACACTGTATAATCCCTCTCAGTATTCCCCCCACACTGTATGATCCCCCTCAGTATTCCCCCCCACACTGTATGATCACCCTCAGTATTCCCTTCACACTGTATGATCCCCCTCAGTATTTCCTCCACACTGTATGGTCCCTATCAGTATTGCCCCCCACACTGTATGATCCCCCTCAGTATTCCCCCCACACTGTATGATCCCCCTCAGTATTCCACCCCACACTGTATGATCCCTCTCAGTATTCCCATCACACTGTATGATCCCCTCAGTATTCCACCCCACACTGTATGATTCCCCTCAGTATTCCCCCACACTGTATGATCCTCCTCAGTATTCCCCCCCACACTGTATGGTCCCCCTCAGTATTCCCCCCCCACACTGTATGATCCCCCTCCGTATTCCCCCCACATTGTATGATCCCCCTCAGTATTGACCCCACACTGTATGATCCCCCTCAGTATTCCCCCCACACTGTATGATCCCCCTCAGTATCCCTCCCTCACTGTATGATCCCCTCAGTATTCCCACCGCACTGTATGATCCCCCTCATTATTCCCTCTACACTGTATGATCTCTATCAGTATTCCCTCCACACTGTATGATCCCTCTCAGTATTCCTACCACTCTGTATTATCCTCCTTAGTACTCCCCCCCACACTGTATGGTCTCCCTCAGTATTCCCCCCCACACACTGTATGATTCCCCTCAGTATTCCCCCCCACACTGTATGATCCCCCTCAGTATCCCCCCCACACTGTATGATCCCCCTCAGTATTCCCCCCACACTGTATGATCCCCCTCAGTATTCGCCCCACACTGTATGATCCCTCTCAGTATTCCTACCACTCTGTATGATCCCCCTCAGTATTCCCCCCACACTGTATGATTCCCCTCAGTATTGGCCCAACACTGCATGATCCCCCCAGTATTCCCCCCACACTGTATGATCCTCCTCAGTATTCCCCCCCACACTGTATGGTCCCCCTCAGTATTCCCCCCCCACACTGTATGATCCCCCTCAGTATTCCCCCCACACTGTATGATCCCCCTCAGTATTGACCCCACACTGTACGATCCCCCTCAGTATTCCCCCCACACTGTATGATCCCCCTCAGTATTCCTCCCCTCACTGTATGATCCCCCTCAGTATTCCCCCCACACTGTATGATCCCCCTCAGTATTCCCCCCCACACTGTATGATCCCCTCAGTATTCCCCCCCACACTGTATGATCCCCCTCAGTATTGACCCCACACTGTATGATCCCCCTTAGTATTCGCCCCACACTGTATGATTCCCCTCAGTATTGCCCCAACACTGTATGATCCCCCTCAGTATTCCCCCCACACTGTATGATCCCCCTCAGTATTCCCCCCACACTGTATGATCCCCCTCAGTATTCTCCCCCACACTGTATGATCCCTCTCAGTATTCCTCCCACACTGTATGGTCCCCCTCAGTATTCCCCCCCACACTGTATGATCCCCTCAGTATTCCCCCCACACTGTATGATCCCCCTCAGTATTCTCAACCACACTGTATGATCCCCCTCAGTATTCCCTTCACACTGTATAATCCCTCTCAGTATTCCCACCACACTGTATGATCCCCCTCAGTATTCCCCCTACACTGTATGATCCCCCTCAGTATTCCCCCACACTGTATGATCCCCCTCCGTATTCCCCCCACATTGTATGATCCCCCTCAGTATTCCCCACACTGTATGATCCTCCTCAGTATTCCCCCCACACTGTATGATCGCCCTCAGTATTCTCCCCCACACTGTATGATCTCCCTCAGTATTCTCAACCACACTGTATGATCCCCCTCAGTATTCCCTTCACACTGTATAATCCCTCTCAGCATTCCCACCACACTGTATGATCCCCCTCAGTATTCCCCCTACACTGTATGATCCCCCTCAGTATTCCCCCACACTGTATGATCCCCCTCCGTATTCCCCCCACATTGTATGATCCCCCTCAGTATTCCCCCCACACTGTATGATCCTCCTCAGTATTCCCCCCACACTGTATGATCGCCCTCAGTATTCTCCCCCACACTGTATGATCCCCCTCAGTATTCCCTTCACACTGTATAATCCCTCTCAGTATTCCCACCACACTGTATGATCCCCCTCAGTATTCCACCCCACACTCAATGGTCTCCCTCAGTATTCCCTACACACTTTATGATGGTACCCAATCCCCACACTTTAATATAGGCCCCAATAATTCCCCTAAACTGTAATGTGGCTCCTAGTATTCATCCCGCTAGCAAATAAACCCAAACACATACTCAAATACCCATGGATCCTTACCACATGTCATTGTGTCCCCGGATCGTTGGTGAGGCACCCTGCTATTTTGTAGACCGCAGGGCTAATTCGACCTGCGGACTACAGAGTGTAGAGTTGTCAAGCCTCTCTATTCTACCGCAGAGTTTAACAGTATTGACGACCTATGCACCGTGCACACCAATACAGTTTACATTAGCGGTGGCTTCGACTGGCCCCCTGTGATCACAAGGCCTGGGCCGACTGCACCCTCTGACCCATTGTAGCTACGCTATTGGCTTCAGGTATAAAGAGCCTTACATAGTTTGGAAATATTGCAATCTCTAATAATGAGCTATTATCTGAAACCCCAAAGATGTCGTCACCTTCTGAAATATCTCTCTGACTACATTTCTGTAACATACATCTGCCACTGGTCTTGGTTGATATTTTTTTGAACTTGGTTTCGAAAGATGAGGGTCATTGCTGCATTGCATGTCAAAGGATTGTAAAATTGCATAAAAGTGCAGGTTCCTTTTATATGGCAAATTCATCTGATAGCTCAGATTTCTTATAACATATATTATGTATGCGGGCGTCCTGCAGAAGATAGAACACTGGTCTTTATATAGGCTGATATGGATACTGCCTTTCTGACCATCTGTGTCTTTACACTGCTCTCTATATGAAAGGACCTCTTCCATTAGGGTCAAACCCTTCACTGGGTAAATATTACAGTTTATAAAGGGACCAGAACATACAATATATTTAGTGTTATCAGCAAATCCCCCCTCTCCAGAAAAGGCCCACTTCCCACACTGATATTCATAAGAAGTAGGGTAATATTTTACTTTGGATTCCTTCCTTCAAAAAGGACTGTTAATGGAAAGTAGGTCCATCATAAATTAATATTCTGTCATCTCAAGTCATGCGAAGGACAAGGCTAAGTGATGTCTGGAGTTTTCCTTGTTTCTGCAAAGGAGAAATAAATGTCACATTTCATTAAGAGTTATGTAATATTTTACAATATAATGAATGTAAAACAATATTTGCATATAGAAATTGTCTTTGAAAGATGAAGTTTGCGAAGCTCAGTAAAGTCCTAAATGCTGATCTTCTCTCTGACATTATCCTTTTATCCCAAAATACTGTAGTGTTCTTTAGTTTAAACCCTTGAACTAAGGGTGTATATAGAGGATATTGAGCCCCTTTAAATGCAGGTTTACACCAGTAACTCCTGGTTCATATTTTCCCTTTATCACTTATTATTTGATTATTAAAACCAGATACAATGCCTTGAAAAAGTATTAATATGCTGTGAACTTTTTCACATTTATTCACGTTACACCCACAAACGTGAACATATTTTATTTGGATTTTATGTAATATACCAACACTAAGCACAAGTATTTATAAAGTGTAAAGGAAGTAATACATAGTTTTCTATATATTTTAAATATATAAACATGACAAGTGTGACATGGATTTGTATTCAGCCCCCTTTAGTCTGATACCCCTAAATAAAATCCTGAGAGACTAATTGCCTACAGTAGAGTAAATTGAGTCTGCCTGGGTGTCATTTATTCTCAGTATATCTACAGCTGTTCTGTGAAGGCCTCAGAGGTTTGTTTGAGAACATTAGGGATCGAGCAGCAACATGAAAACCAAGGAACACACGAGACACATCAGGGATAAAGTTGTGGCGAACAGTAAAGCAGAGTTAGGTTATAAAAAAGATAGCCCAAGCTCTGAACATCTATCTCACAGAGCACTGTTCAATCCATCATCAAAAAATGAAAGGAGTATGGCACAACTGCAAACCTACCAACACATGGCCGTCTACCTAAATTGATATCCCAAGCAATGAAAAGCACTAGAGAAGCATCCAGTAGGCCCATGGTCACTGAAGGAGCTACAGAGATCTCTGTCCACAGGACAACTATTACTCATATACTCCACAAATCTGACCTTTATGGAAGAGTAATTCAACTTGTGAAGAAAGATTGGTGTCAATTTCTGCTTCAAAGTGCTTTATTCAGTGCATAATAAAAGCATCACAACGCAGGGTTTACGCTAGACACGTTTCGGGGTACTCCCCTTATTCGTTATGCTTACGAATAAGGGGAGTACCCTGAAACGCGTCTAGCGTAACCCCTGGGTTGTGATGCTTTTATTATGCACTGAATAAAGCACTTTGAAGCAGAAATTGACCCCGATCTTTCTTCACAATTTGAATTATACTTTTGGGTGGTTGCCACACCGCCGATCGGATGCCTGGAATCCTGGAGCAAATGGTCTAAAGAGCCGCCTTACAATTTCCCTTTTCCCAATTCTGAATCAGTTTATGGAAGAGTGGCATGAAGAACGCCATTTTTGAAAGTAAGACATACAAAGTTTTTTTTTTGCAATTCACAAAAAGCCACGTAGGGACACAGTGAGCCTGGGGAAGAAGGGGCTTTGGTCAGATGAGATCAAAGTAGAACTTTATGTGCTGTATGCAAAACTCTATGCGTGGTGAAAAACTTACTGCACATCACCCTGAAAACATCATTCCCACCATCAAACATGGTGGTGGAAGCAACATACTGTGGGGATGCTTTTCTTAAGCAGTAACAGGGAAACTGGTCTGAGTAATTGGGGCTAAACACAGGGCAATACAGGCTGAAAGAGACTTGAGGCTGGGGCATTGGGTCTCCTCCTCACAGATCAGCAACCCTTAACATACTACCAGGGCTACAATGGATGGTTTAGATGAAAGCATATTCATGTGTATGAATGGCCCAATCACAGTCCAGACCTAAACCCCATTGAGAATCTGTGGCAAGACTTGAAAATTACTCTGCGCAAACGTCTCCATCCAATCTCACTGAGACAGAGCTATTTTGCAAAGAATAATGGGCAAAAATTTCAGCCTCTAGATGTGCAAAGCTGGTAGAGACAAACCCCACACGAATTAAATCAGTAATTGCAGTGAAAGGTGGTCCTACAAAGTACTGAGGAAGGGGGGCTGAATACAAATACACGTCACAATGTTAAGATTTATAGTTTTAAAATATTTAGGAAACCAGGTATTCCCTTTAAGGTACCGTTACACGACGCAATATTGCCCCAAAGTCACGTGGTGTGGTCAATTGCAGCTGATATCGTGAGTGCGTTGTGTCGTGTAACAGGGTGATGCGACTACAATTTATCGCTGGAGCGACATCGCCTGATTTATTTGTACTCACTTAAATCAGGCGATGTTGCATAAGCGATGTGGTAGGATCGCTCAGCGAGACACCGCAATAGCGATGATGAAAGCAACTTCCCCTATTCATTACATTGATAAGGATCACTCGCTGGGTTGCTCATGCCCAGCAAACGAAAGTTGCTTTCATTATCCTAGTTGCGTTGCCTACAATATCTCCCCATGTGACAACTACAAGGCAATCTTGGAAAAGTGGCAAAAACGTGCGCGTTCCCGTGAAATTGCAGGCAATATCGAATCGATATAGCATCGTGTAACGGTACCTTTACACTCAGGGGTGCACCAAGCCCCTCTGCTGCCTGAGCCACAGGGGAGGGGGGGGTGGGGGAGGGTGCTGTCAGAGCCCACCACCGCCGCCCCTGCTGCAGCCGCGGGTGAGGACCGGGGGGTGTGCTGTCAGAGCAACAGCACCGCCGCCCCTGCATCAGGTCTTACCTACTCCTTGCCGCTGGCGCCATGACCGGGATATGGCGCCGCCCCCTTCTCCACAGCCGCTCCCCCTGCCAGATTGCCGCCTGAGTGAAAGGGCTCACACTGTCCAATGGACGGTGCGGCCCTGTTTACACTTCACAAGTACTTGCTATTTTGTGCTGGTTTATCACATAAAATCCTAATAAAATACCTTTAAGTTTGTGGGAGGAATGTGAAAATAATATGAACACGTTCACCGGATATGAATACTATTTCAAGGCACTGTCTATTTAGTTTCTAATTAATTTTTTTTCCTAATTTCCTAATTTTACATTAACCCCTTCACGACTAAGGGTGTGACAGAATGCCCATGGCTGCCTCCCTCTAAAAAATAAATACACATATTTGGCATCGTCACGTTCAGAAATGCCCGATCTATCAAGATATAAAATCAATTAATCAGATCTGTAAACTGTAAGGAAAAAAAAAGTCCCAACGCCACAATTATGTTTTTTGGTCGCCACAACTTTGCAGTAAAATGCAATAAGAGGTGATCAAAACATCGCATCCACCCAAAAGTGGTATCATTATAAATGCCGACTCAAGACACAAAAATAAGCCGTCACACCCCCCCAGATCCTGAAAAATGAGAACGCTACTGGTCTCAGAAAATGGCGCCAAAAGTGCAATTCTTTTTCTTTATAAACTTCAGATTTTTTTTTCACCACTTAAATATCAGTAAAAGTATACATGTGTGGTATCTACGAACTTATACTGACCTGTGGCATCATACTGATATGTCAGTGTTACCATATAGTGAACATGATGAATAAAAGCCTCCCAAACTACTTTGTAATTGCACTTTTTTTGCAATTTCACCGCGCTTGGAATTTTTTCCAGTACACTATATGGTAAGATAAATTATGTCATTCAAAAGTACAACTTGTCTTGCAAAATACAAGCCCTCATATGTCTATATTGACTTAAAAATATAAAAGTTATGGCTCTTGGAAGAAGGGGAGGGAAAAACTAAAAAAAACAGAAAATCGCCCAGGAGTAAAGGGGTGTTGGCCTAATGCATATTGATCTGTATGTATTGCAACAGCTATTGTTTGTTTAATATGATGTGATTTTATGTCTGCATGCATATTGTTCAGATGTCAACAAAGTTAAAAAAAAAAAAAAAAGGTCCTCATTCAGAGACAGGGTGTTCCTCCCCTGCATCCAGCATTCTAGTATGGAACTGAAGCTGAAGGTCACAGCAGTTTTCTCTCTCCCTCTCCAGAAACCAGATTGATCCTATTCTCATGTTATAAGTTGGATGTTGTTAATTCTCAATAAATGAACATTCTCTGTTGCTCGCTGTGGACATCACGCTGATTAACGCGCTGCTAACAAGGGGTTAATACTTTCTGTACATGATTAAGGTGACAACTAATTTGCCTGTTAACAGCATTTACAGATTCAATAGACCATGTACCAGTATTCTGCGCATAATTAATAACTTCTATGAAGAAGTTTTTTAGGTGTGCTCTGGGACCTCTGCAGATGTCATTGTGCAGGGAGAGGATGGAGGTAAGCTGTGATGTCACTGATTGGGAATAGTGTGTGTCTAGTGTTATCCATGATCTTGACTGTAGACCTACCATTATTGAATCCTGTGCTGCTGCACTAGGGTAGGGAGCGCTCTGCCATCTTACAAGATGTTTCCTACTGCCCATTGGGTTGCATAAACTAATAGATGTCATAGCTCGCAATCACTTGTGCATAGCTAGGGAGAAATAAATGCTTTATGATGAGCTATGGGATCAGAGGGGACCCATATACAGTTCTTGCACAGGAACCTTCTGCAGCCAGTGTCCACCCTTGATTGGAATGATAATAAGGGCACTGTTGAGAATTGATCCATATAGAACAAGATGTGTCAGCCCATTATTAGGCTTAGTTGCCATAATGAAAACTGCAAGACTTTTTTAACATTTTTAACTATAGAAAAAGCTAAACAGAATATAAAAAATTATAAAAAAAATTGCGTGTAATATAAATTTAAGTTAAAATGTATTTCTGATGGCTCCAAAAACCAGGGGAAACTAAATTTTCTTGTTGGAATTTTCCATTGAATAGTCCATCAGACTAATAATGTTTCAGCCCGACTTTTAGCTAAGCAATGATGCCAACATCTGTATGGTGACATTTACAAATCTTATCAATCTTGTGGTGGTCTTAAAAGTGTCAATCCTTTCACCACTCATATCAGTGAAGATTATTGATATCAAGTGTTATGAATGCCCCATAGTTATATTAAAGAACTTCGATGATGGCGCTTGACATGGTCGCTTCACTTCAGATGTGTATATAAAACATTTCCATGACCTTTCATGGAAAGTACCTGGTCAACAAAGTGACTGCTACGTAAGACTACATTAGCATGTTAATTTCCACCCAGTAGACATTATGGGCTGGGAATAGCTATACATTACAAGACATACTATCCATCCAGTTGGATTTTCTCCAGCAACCACGAATCTGCTTGGAAGCCCTCAGAGCCGTCTCATTTTATGTGTCAGTCCATTGCTTCTTTCATTTTATCAATAAATAATTCTTGTGCAGGAAGGAAGCGGTTCACTGGGCACAGAGGGAACGCTCATTCTGCCAAACCTTAATTAGAACTCACAACTCTGGCTTTAACTGTCCGACAATTCCAGAGTCCCCCCCAACCCCATTACAAAGACCATTCATCAGCTTCCCACTGCCTCCTCCATGGTCTCTGGATTGCAAATTCCATTGAAAGGCTAAGAATGCAAATTGCTAAAGTAACAGTAAATAACACAACATATATTGAATTACAGTCACTATTGCCAGACATAAGCGGAAGGAAATTGGAGGATTTAAAAGCCATTCACCTTTAAGGGGGCCGTGGATCAGAACAGTGCTTTATTCTTCACATATGACCTGCAGAGACCCTGGAATAATCTGATAAGAAATGTTTTAGGATTGTTTAGGGTGTTCATTATTTAGAGAAGTTCTGGATTAAGGATGGTGGAGGCCATAGTGCAACAAAGTTTGGAGGGGTGCTAGGGGGCTTTCAGTTCTTGACCCCAATAAATCAGAGACTCTTGACTTTCACACCACTTTCACTGACCACCTGTCCACTACATCTCAATTGAATAGTATCACAGAAGTTACTTAAATAGGGTGTGTGATGGGAGGGCCCATGCGTGTACCCTGCCTATAATTCTCACATTTTGAGAGGTAGTATTGATGCATTTATTATCTCCCACCTCAACTACTGCAACCTCCTGCTCTCTGGCCTCCCCTCTAGCACTCTTGCACCCCTTCAATCTATCCTAAACCCTGCACCCTGACTAATCTACCTGTGTCCCAGCTACTCCCCAGCCTTTCCTCTCTGCCTAGCCCTTCACTGACTCCCCATTTCTCAGAGGTCCTGGTTCAAAACCCTAACTATGCCATACAAAGCTACACACAATCTGTCTCCTCCATACATCTGTGACATGGTCTCCCAGTACTTACTTAAACGCAAACGGCGTACCTTCCAATATCTCCTCTACTCCCCTCTTATCTCTTCTTCCCACAACAGCATATAAGATTTCTCCTGTGCATCCCCCATACTCTGGAACTCTCCGGCCAAACATATCAGACTCTCGCCAACTGTGAAAACCTTCAAAAGGAACCTGAAGACCCACCTCTTTCGACAAACCTACAACCTGCCTTGAGCCTCAGTCTACTAAACTGCTGCAGGACCATCTCTTCCGCACTGTATCCACACCTATCCCTTGTAGACTGTGAGCCCTTGTGGGCAGGATCCTCTCTCCTCACCTACTGTATTCTAACCCATCTCTTGTAGACTGTAAGCCCTCGCGGTCAGGGTCCTCTCTCCTTACTTACTGTATCCTCACCCATCCCTTGTAGACTGTGAGTGTGGTGCCCCTGCAGTTTGGTCGCCACTATGGTATTGCACCTATCCAATAGGTGTGGCATTACTCTCACAAGTAAGAAGCAAAAGCTCGAGCCACAAGCTCGAGGGAAGGATACCGTGACATCCCCTGAACTGTTGAACCCTGGAAAGTCCAGTACCCTGGCCCCATGACTGATCTGCAATGAGCCCTTGAGGGCAGGGTCCTCTCTTTTCACCTACTGTATCCTCATCCATCTTTTGTAGACTTTGAGCCCTCACGGGTAGGGACATCAACTACTGTATCATCACCCATCATCATCACCAATCCCTTGCAGACTGAGCCCTCATTGGCAGGGTCCCGTTCCCTCACCTACTATATCTTTACCCATCCCTTGTAGATTGTGAGCCTTCATGGGCAGGGTTCTCTCTCCTCACCTTCTATATCCTCACCCATCACCATCACCCATCCCTTGCAGACTTAGCCCCCATTGGCAGAAGCAGACAGAAGGAACCCTACGGGCACCAGTGGAGCTGAAGTGGCCCATATGCCCGAATCCGGGACTGATGATACCATACGGTGGGGTTAGTCCAAGAGAAACAGGATCCGGACCTAAACGCGGCATGGGAGTCCAGTACCCGAACTGCTGAACCGGAGGTCACGAGCTTCAAACGAGCTGTGGCTACCGCCCGGCATAACCCTGGAAAAGTAACCAGACTAGGGTAAGGGGACGCGGTACTAGTGACCCAGATAGGCCCGTGGCTACCAGATTGGGGCTCTGCACGCGGATGTGCTGAAGGGAGGAACAGACAGGCAGCGCTGAGAGGGAGGACTGAGAGAGGCAAAGAAAGGCACACCACCGAGGGTCTCGTACTTGCCATCCTGGTTCTATGAGGACCACCAAGACCGGAGTTAAGACCGAAAGCAATAGTAACATCGTTTGACTGTAAAGAGTAGTTGTGAGTAAAACCGGGAACAGAATTACAGAACTGTGTGAGATTGCTTTATTTCAGTGGCCAAGCGGCCTCATGTTAACTCCTGCCTAACAGAGACAATTCAGCGCAATCATCCTCTGCCCTGGGGACCCGCTCCACTCGTGGGGAGCCAATCCAGTTATTGAGATTAGTGGTCCTACATTAAAAATGACACTGGTCTTGTGCTGACAAATTAAATTCCTGTGTCGAAGACATGACCAAAAGTGGAGTTGCGGAACCTAGAAACTGGAGTGGATAACTAACCATTGGGGAACCTAAGATCATTGCACAAAATTACATTTTTTTCTTTTTGGCTGGATGACACCTTTAAAATGTCTCACGACTCATCTCTGTACTATAAACTAAAGGTGTCTGGTGTTCTGCCTTTTGGGGGCTCAGCAGCAGACTACTTGTTTCCGGTCCTTTTTGCAAGGATGGAGAATTTTGCAATTCCTGGTTGAAGGTCCCACCAGTAAAACACTGGAAGTCCTTCACTATTTATTTTTATTATTTCTGTGCACTTGGATGTATTACACGCGATTCCCTTCTGATAGGTCTGCGGGGACAATGTGTGGCCATCAGGTTTCACTTCCCCCTGACAGCTAGCTCTCCTGTCTTGGGAGGTGAACTCGATGACTCCTAGTTCTTGCTTTGGCTGGAACCCATGCAGATCTTCCTTGGCTTTGGCTAAGACAGGCTATGTCTATGTGCCTCTCTTTGGCCTCCTGGCACAGAGGGAGAAGGAAAAGTCTTTGGAGTCTTCTCTTTGAAAGGGTACCACCTGACCACATTCTAGTGCAATTTGTTTGTTGCAAATTAGTCACTTTTTTAATTGCACTTTGGAGATTAGGCACAATCTAGAGCTTTTAATAAAAAAAAACAGACTACCTCCAGACTGGGTCAACATGGAACCTAGACAACACTGCCATTATGCAGATGGGTGCATGATTGATACTAATTTTAACTTCTACTGAACGTAGGAGGTCATTGTTATATGTAAGAAAACTAAAGTGTAGTACAACCCAAATCCAAATATGTCGGACTCTGTCTAAAAAGGAACAAAAACTAGAATGCAATGATTTGGAAATATAGCCATATTTTAGTTACAACAGATCATGAAAGCTATGAAGTCTGTGTGCTATGCCAGAAATATCACTCTAATCACATACTAGAGTGAGATTTCTGTCTGCCGTTGAGAAGGTTACATCTCGTCATTACATGAGCCGTTGCATCTCAGCCATGCAGCGCCCCTGTCCTTCTGCATTTCTGACTATTTTGTCAGAACTGGAAGAAAATTGAATGAAATTGCCAACATTTTCAATATGTATGTGCAACTGAGAGTGGTGGCTAAATTTTGAGATTTTTCAAAGCTTTTATGTCAAAATTCTGGTGTAAAAACTGTGGTGAATTGGGCTCAATGTCTGTTTCAGGGAAGTTCTTCCATATTTCAGCAGGTCAAAGGTAAACCAAATACGGAGAAGAGTTAATGTGATGAACCGACCCTCTGCAGTCCAGACCTTTCACCAATAGAAAGACCCCGGCCTATTGAACAGCTAGAATGAGACAAGAATGGAACAACATTCCTCTCACAGAACTCCAGCAATTGGTCTCCTCACTTCCCAGACATTTAAAGCATGACTACCGTTTAAATTTGTATTTAATAATAATGTAGAGCTAGTTATTATAATAAACTTTCAAATATACTTCATTAGAAAATTCTGATTTAAAACCATTCATAAACCTTCCACAATGTGTTCCAACTGCACTGTGTGGTGAAGCAGACTTATGTTCATTCTCAGTCAGATCCATCTTCACACTGAAAATGGGCATGTAACCATATAAGGGAAAGGGGGCATGGCCTACACTGTGCAGCCTGTGAAGAAACAATGTATCAGATCAGCTCAGCATACAGCGCAGTTGCTAAGCAATGTCAGAAGGTCAGGATCACTGCAAACTCATCAGAAGCTTGTGCCAAGGCAACATCTATCATCTGGCTCCACACAGCTCAGTCACAATCTCTGTTAAACCCCATCTCTGATGGCTCCTCACACAGCTCCTTATCAGTCTGCTCTCAGAAGCTGTGGAAATACACACACAGTGCTGGCAGACTCCGGCCACGCCCACAAAGTCATAAAATGCTGTTTTTAAAAGAGCATGGAAAAATGTGAGAAAAGAAGTAATATGGCACAAAAAATATTATCTTAGCTGCTATGTGACCCATCATTAACAAGCAGTGCAGTACTATTATTTTTTTTAATGAAATGATATAGAAAAATGTCCAACTATCCACTTCAGATGTGTTCTTTGTTCTGTTGTGGTTAAAATATAGTTAAGAATTTCTAAATTATTGTTTTCTTGTTTTTTTTTTTTTTTAACATTTTACACAGCATCCCAGGTTTTTAGGAATTGGGGTTATACAAGCCATGTGTTTGATTTTTTCATACATTTTGATGACATTAGTGTAGATTTTTTTAATTCATTAGAATAGGGGACATCTGCAGCAAAACGCTGAAAAAATTTACTTGCTCCAGATTTAAATCTGCACCAAATCTGCAAGGAGAAAATACTCAACGTGTGCATTAGACATCAGGATTCCCACTGACTTTGCTGGCATCATAAAACCCTTTAGGTTTTGTGACGAGTCAAGCGCAACATGTGTACATAGCCTTAATGGAGATCTGAGACTGTAATGATTCTCTTGTTGAAGCACTAAGGCCACATGCACACGCTGAGTATTGGATGAGTTTTTTTTACCTCAGGATTCGTAGCCAAAATCAGGAGTGGATAATTAAATACAGAAGTGGTGCAGGTGTTTCTATTATACTTTTCCTCTGATTGCTCCACTCCTAGTTTTGTCTACAAATCCTGAGGTAAAAAACTCATCAAATACTCAGTGTGTGTGTGGCGCCCCGCAACGAATGCGTCACAGGAGTGTATTGCAGCCCAGACAGCAGCAGTAATATTCTCTGACTAAGCAATGACCTGGTTAGAACTCAGAGCTCCATACCCTACATGCATCACCAGCATAGAGGGCCAATAAGGTCCTGGTGGGCGGAGTGTAGGAGTAGTGTGTTAGTGGAAGAGTCTGTCCGCAAACAGTCTACAGAGAGTCTGTAGAAATGTAGGAGAAGAAGGAAGCAGACGTGGCCAGGAGGAACATAGGAGAGGGGGCCCTGCACAGTTCCGTGCAGCCCCTAGGCCACGACCACCCCCGGTTGGGCGCCATTACCCCGGTGCCGCAACAACCGGACTCTGGGCAACCATATGCGGGTCAATATACACCTGTGCCCATCTACAACCGGATTACTGGTTCCGAAGCTAGCAGTTGTTCAGCACTGCTATGCAAACCAGGAGTGGAGGGACCGCTCTCCAGGAGCACCCCACCACCGCCGCACACAGAGTTGTCTTGCCAGCGGAGTACCCACCAAAAGGACCCAAGGCTCCCCACACATCCGGTCAGAATTCACCGGTAGGGAAATTGAAGCAGCCTCCTTGTACCCGATCTGGCAGCCCAAGGCGACAACGGCAACACAAACTAGCTTAGAATGGAGGAACACCGCGGAGCTCTGAGACAATACCGGTCATTGCTAAGTCCACCCGGTCCGTTACCCGTTAACTGTATGCCATGTATCACCTGCTGGTTACAGTAAAGTACCCGTTGCAGAGACTAACAGTGTCCGTGTTTATTATGAACTGTCCATCTCGGTGTGCAGAGAGAAACTGAGCTGCCTCACAACATCTTGTGCAGCTCTTGGCTCTGGGGACTCCCGCTCGTCCTGTGGGGAGCATTCCATCTTGCTGCATTACATCCCCCGGAGGCCCAAGCAGCGCCAGTGGACATCACCGGAACTCTCACAGGTGGCGTCATGACAGAATCAATTAACCCCTTACTGTTTAGCCAATATATTAATCTGGACCACCGGGCCCCACAGCCGCAGGTGTGGTTTCCGTGACAAGGAGAAGACACAAAACGCCTGCCCTGTGAAGACCCTGGCTACGGTGAGTCATGTGCACGAGGCCTAAAGGGACAGTTTTCTTTCTCCTGACTGAGAGCTAATTTGCATACCCTTTTCCCAGAGAATATTGCCAGTGCCTAGCTTGAAAGTATATCTATACTAGAGGACAGGCACCGCAATCAGAAACAGTACCCCACCTAAATCTCCATCAAAGTTCTCTCACCCAGCCAACCAACACCTTGATGAATGGTGTCTTTTTATTTTGGAGAAAATACTGGTAATTTCTATAAATATGTTGAAGGGGTGCTCCAGCCTTACGATATTGATCACTTAGCCTTGAATGGCACCTGAGAATGGTTAGTACACAATTTACGGAGCTACGCTCAGGATCATACATAGAATTCATGGGGCACCATAGCAAAAGTTCTGATTGCTGCCCGCCCCTCCCCAAAAAAACATAATTATATTTGGCTGATTCACATAATAGCAAAAGTCATAGCTTTTCATCCCTATAACACTAATTCTCCTCCTATTTAAGCCTCAAGGTTCCCCTTTCATTGCACCCATAAAGTATGATGCTAACAAAAGTTCAGGACAAACACTGTGATACCTACAGAGTGACCTCCTCCACAATACCCTCCACACACACAGTATGATGACCCTACTGTACACCCCACAAATAACACGAGCAAAGTATGATGACTCAAGGATAGTATAATCCACATCTTTTACCACCACACAGCCCTATATGTAATACAATTGGTTTACATATAATATAATGGCATCAACATAGCCCTCTAAATGTTATAATGGCTCTAATAAAGTCTTCTACATAGTATAAAGGGTCTTACATTGCCTTCCATATAGCATAATGCATTCTCCATAGTCCTATATATAGTATAATGGGCCCCACATAGTCCTCTTTATAGTATAATGTACTCCCCATTGTCCTCCATAAAGTATAATGCACCATCCAAATATTACAATGCATCCCATAGTCCTCCATATAAATGAATGCACCCATAGTCTTCCATATAGTATATTGAATCCTAAAGTCATCCATATAATATAATGCACCCTCATATATAATGCACCCACATAGTCCTCCATATATTATTATACGCTTCATAGTCCTCCATATAATATAGTGCACACACAAAGTCCTCCAAACAGTATAAAACACATTCCATAATCCTCCATATAGTATAATAAAGAGCCTAGAGTCTGTCATATAATATATTGCACCCTCCATAGTCCTCCATATAATATAACGCACCCCTTATTGTCCTCCATATATTATAATGCACTCCGCATAATACTCCATATATTGTAATGTACAGCCTATGGTCCTGCATAGTGTACTTATTAAAAAATATACTCATCTCTCCACAGCCCCAGGGCCGTGAGGTACCTGGTTCCAGGCGTTGTTCTACTGGGGATGTCACAGTCCTGTTGCCCGGTTCTGTGGCACTGGTGGTCGCTGAAAAGGGGAACAGTTAATAAAAATAGTGTTGTGTGACACCACCTACGGCTGCGGTAAGGTTATCGGCGCTGCGAGACAGACCTCTGGGGTGATGGTGAAGCAGCAAGTTGGTTTCGTTCCCCATAGGCGGAGCGGGATCCCCGGGGCAGTAGTGGATGATGGGAGTTGTGAAACAGTCTAAGGAGGGAGTAGGATTAGGGGCCGCAATAACAGTCAAACACACAGGGTTGTTGTTTCGTACCTTTACTGATGTTACTGTTCAAGGTTAAGTCGAGGGTACAGTCCGGGTAGGCTAGGAGCAGTTCGGGATCTCCCTATCCGATGAGTTATGAGGTTTCCATTTTACGCTGTGTGTGTGCTTTGGTCCTGGGCTGTCTGAAGCTAGGCCCTGACCCACTCCTGCAGTCCTCACTTGTATGGCAGGCTGTGAGAGCTCTGCTGCGGGCACTGCTATATCCACTGCGGTCCCGGGCTCTGCTAGGTGGCTGTACCCCAAGTGCTGCACCAGGAGACTTGAAGCCTCCCTGGTCTCCAGTCTTTACTGCTGGGCTGCCTGGACTCGTGCATTCTCGGACTCCAGTGTACGGGCTGTCGACGTAGTTCTTCTGTGTGAACAGATTCGACTCCGCTCCCTCTGGCTAATTCGCCTCACCTCCGACCTTCACTCTCAGGTCCCTCACACTGGCTAGGCTTTCCCTCTGGCATGGGCCTCACGCGGCTCCGTTTACCAGGTGTCTTCCTCAGTACTGCTCGCTACTGAACTGCCTAACTCTGCCCCCAGGCCTGAATTTATAGGAGACCTTGCCTGAAGTCGGCAAGTAGAGCTCCCCTTTCAGGTCTGGGGTGGAAGGTGTTGTCTGGAAGTTTACATGATGTGGAAATCCTTCTCTGCTCCAGGTGTTCCTGTGGCAATCGAACCGTGGAGTGGGGTGCCACATCAGCATAGAGCGTTGCGAAACTGTTTTCTGCTCTGCACAGTAGCGTTGATGAAGTGACCTCATTGCACCTGCTGGGCAGAGCTGTCAGATCTCAGATGCAGTGGGAGAATGATGAAGGAGGAAGCGGATAGTGGAGTGCTCCTTCTTTGATCATTGATTTTTAACTGTATCGGCATCCGCATAGTGGCTTCAGAGTATGCCACTATTGATGGTACGCCACTGGCTGAGCTGTTCCAGTCCGGCAGTATTATTTGGACACTGCATGGTATTCTATCTTGTACATTGCGGAAATGTTTGGACGTTTTGTTATTATAATGATACTACTTTTCATAATGTTTAAATCTATCATAGCTATGTCATTTTATGATGCTTTTCTTCAGTTTTGGTCCCTTCCTTTTATGACAATATAGAGGTCTTGGACATTATGTTCTACCCAAGGAACATCCCAAGGAACGTCCATAGACTTGGTACATATATAGAAAAACCATACACCCTATAGATGACATATACAGTATTAAACACTTCTTCTCTAAGTGGAAAAAAAAACTTCAAAAACATAGTTACATCGTACTATTAGTTTTGGAAATGATTTCTGTGTGGGGACATAGTTCTCTCTCCATATAAAACACGTAACCGCCTGTTCCAAAATAGATACAAGTCTATTAAAATGTCCACAGTAACTGTTTGCCTTGACTTTGGAGCGTGAATGAGTTGCTCCTGGCTGTTCTCTTGTCTCTGGCAGGGCGCGGACCTCCCATACTACTGGATGGAGCCTCACGGCTGCTCAGCATATTAAAAGAAAAACCTTTCCATTTTCCTTTTCGGCTCCAAAAATCTTTCAGATGTTTCACCTCTTGGATTGACAACAGACAATTATGGATTCTTTGTTTTATGGGATTCCACCTTCAAGACTTGATTGATCATAATATTTACAGGAATGTTCATGGCCGCCAAAGTGAGTTACGAGGTTGGCTGGAACAGAAACGCTTTCTTTGCTCTGGCTGCACATTGCGGTGATACAAATGGCTTACAGTGAAGACTTTGGCCTTGCTTCGCTAATACCTACTGCCTGTTTGACCTTGTGTGACTATATAATGGTGCGTCAACTTTTTCTGGATGACGGCCAAGCAAATATTAGTCTACTGTGTCAACCGGTATTGCTTTAACAGTCCAGTCCCTAGACCTGGTAATAAAACAGTAGAGTAAGGGATTACAACATGCTTTGAAATAAGACTTGAAACAGAACCCCTTTCCTCCCTCCTTATTTTGTCTCATTTGCCCCAGTATACAGTATGGTGGGCAATAACCTGTCTCACTGTTTGTTGTCTGCAGATCAAAATTATTCTATTCTTGCGTGAAATGAGGATCAGTTCCTAACATGCTAACATGTCGCTGAATTTCTTCTTATAAACAGTTGTCAATCTGAACAAGCAACGCTGCAGTGTAAATCATGAGGGAATAGACACAAGAAATAGCTTAAATAGGAAAGAATGGACTACGTCATACTTCTATAAAGTCAATGCAGCCATCAGTAAAGTCTACTGCATGCAAATCTTTATGTCTCTCAGTAATTTTAGCTAATAGCTGTCTCCAGCCATGTATGGCGAGCCCTCTTAAGTGGTGGCTGTAAACTTCCAGCGCTTCATCACTTAACCTAAGGGTTGTGCCACGAACAATTGTACATTTTCATTAATAGATCTTAAAATCAAAATTAGTTCCACAATTGGACGTGTTAAAAATGTTGTTGTCCCGAGATAATCTTATAATTGTATCCCTGTGTAATGTATGTGTCCGACCATGTGCAGAATAGGCCAAATATACCACTACATGGGAGGAAGTAACAGAATATGCAGATATTACAGCCGAGGATCACAGAATATAGGAGTATACAGACATTACAGCCAGGGATCACTGAATATAAGAGTATACAGACATTACAGTCGGGGATTTAAACAGGCAATGAAGTGTTTATCATTGCAGAAAGAATCAGTTGTGATCTCCGCCTTAATGTCTGTATACTTTTATATTCTGTTATCCCCGGCTGTAATATCTGTATACTCTTATATTCTGTGATCCCCGGCTGTAATGTCTGTATACTGTTATATTCTGTGATCCCCGGCTGTAATGTCTGTATACTCTTATATTTTGTGATCCTGGCTGTAATGTCGGTATACTCTTATATTCTGTGAACCCCAGCTATAATGTCTGTATACTCTTATATTCTGTGAACCCCAGCTATAATGTCTGTATACTCTTATATTCTGTGATCCCTGGCTGTAATGTCTGTATACTCTGTAGTATAGCGTTCACGGACCGGGTCGGGTTCACTCACTTGGCAGCCATATTTAAACACAGCAACAGTCTCTCCATTTAATTAAAAGTCATGTTGGTTTATTATGTCAGCATAAACCACCTTCCAGCACATAAACAGGAGCCTTTCTTCGGCTTACAAGTACATACCGCCTGGTATACAGTCTGTTGAACGTCACAGGTTCAGATACACTTCTGCCGCTGTATCCCAGCCTCCACGCGGGCCTGTTGTCAGTCCTCACAGGGCCTCTGAGACACTGCTCCTTCAGACTGGATGTCTGACTTCTGCCCACAGCCCAGGAGCCTGCAGGCACTCCATGTCTCAATCACTGTCAGTCTCTCGCATGTCAAACACAGACTCCATTAAACAACCTGAGACACACCCACATCTCCAGCAAGTTGCAAGCTTAACTCTTGCTATGCTGTTAAGCAGACTTGCTTCCAGGTACTGGCAAGATATTCATAAAATCAGTGCAGCAGACTTCTGCCTGTGTGGTGTATACCATCCATGCAGATCATGGGTGGCCACCATACCACAACTCTTATATTCTGTGATCCCCAGCAGTAATGTCTGTATACTCTTATATTCTTTGATCACCAGCTATAATGTATGTAAACTCTTATATTCTGTGATCCTCTGTTGTAATGTCTGTATACTCTTATATTCTGTGATTCCTGGCTGTAATGTCTGTATACTCTTATATTCTGTGATCCCCGGCTGTAATGTCTGTACACTCTTATATTCTGTGATCCCCAGCTGTAATGTCTGTATACTCTTATATTCTGTGATCCCTGGCTGTATTTGTCGAGCCCCAGGCTCCTGGGTACTCGGGTATCAGGTGGTAAGGGGTTAACTGTGTCACGGGGAATGGTGGCCGCGCCTGATCCCGTGTCCTGGGGGACTATTCTTTTAAAAAGAGGCTATGTACAGGGGATTATTTACAAAGTTTGTCGTCGTGACGCCACCTGTAGTGTCTGGTGAGTTGCACCAGTGCCGCCACAGTCCGCCGGAGGTGGATGGTATCTCGGCTGGGATGGTGAAGCCCTCCACAGGTAGGACTGGAACCTCCAGGGCAGCGTTCCTGCAAGGGAACAAGTTCATGCAAACAAAAGCAGGCTGAGTCCAAAGTCACTGTTCCTCCGGGTACTTTACTGGCAATTGTATTAGTTGCATACAAAAGTGACAGTGCAGTATTCCTGATGGTGTGAGGACAGATAGCTGAACGGGTGGCTGCAGGCAGATCTTAGGTAGTATGGTGGACCCTCGTGTGTGCCTTCATATAATTCTTTCCTGCTTCCCAGTGGTGGTGAAGTCTGGTTCCATAAAGCTAACCTGACCTCCTGCGTCCTCTCTCCTTTGCTCCCGTTGGGTTACCCTCTGCTGGCTGACCGCCGATCCATCAAGCGGTGCCTGGTACCCTCTTCTGGTCGCTCAGGAAAGTCGGGGAGAAGTATATCCTCCACGGTCCTCCGGATTCTCTGTGGTCCTTGGAGGATCCCACAGGTGCAGGCTCCAGTACCCAGGTAATTTTCTGCGCCTGGGAAAGCTTTCCTTCCTGGTCCCTCAGCCGAGAGACCCTCTCCTTTCTCCCTCAGGCTCACTGCCTGAGCTCTGTACTCTCCGAACTCTCAACTTCCAACTCTCTATAGTTCCCCCTAGAGGTGGTTTTTATCCCTCCCAGGTTTCTCCCACTCTGTGATCTAGTGTGGGATGCTGGTGAATGGGTACAACCCACCATCCTATGATCCACCTGCAGCTGGAGTATCTGCATCTCTTTTACGGGTGGAGTACCCCTCTGTGACGCCTGCATAGCGGGGAACCACATATTGTCTGTAAACATTTATATTCTGTGATCCCCAGCTGTAATATCTGCATACTCTTCTGTGATCCCGGCTGTAATGTCTGTATACTCTTATATTCTGTGATCCCCAAGCTGTAATATCTGCATACTCTTTCTGTGATCCCGGCTGTAATGTCTGTATACTCTTATATTCTGTGATCTCCGGCTGTAATGTTTGTATACTCTTATATTCTGTGATCCTCTGCTGTGATGTCTGTACACTCTTATATTCTGTGATCCCCTGCTGTAATGTCTGATACTCTTATATTCTGTGATCCCTGGCTGTAATGTCTGTATACTCTTATATTCTGTGATCCTTGGCTGTAATTGCCTGTATACTCTTATATTCTGTGATCCCCGGCTGTAATGTCTGTTATACTCTTATATTCTGTGATCCTGGCTGTAATGTCTGTATACTCTTATATTCTGTGATCCCTGACTGTAATGTCTGTATACTCTTATATTCTGTGATCCTTGGCTGTAATGCCTGTATACTTCTCTTTACTTCCTCCCCTACTAAGATGCTGTAAGAGTATGTTCAACCGTGTTTCTGCATGGTCCGGATGCATACATTGCATATAATGGTCCAGGCATAATAGACGAGTACTTTGCCAAAGCTACCACCCCATGCTACATTGCATCACTACATGTAAAGTCTACAGGACTGTTAGCTGTTCTGGTAATCTGGTGAAGTGGAATCTCTACAACGTAGGTCAGGGTGAGCATCATGGACCATAGGCAATAATGCTGCTAAGTTGAATTTCCAGGAACGACATGTGTGATAACAAAGACCAATTCAGCTAAATATGCAGGAATAAGCAGGGCGGGAAACACCAGATACAGCAGAGCCAAATGTTTGGACTGAACTGGAACAGCAGAGTAGTAGATGCGGCAGCGATGTGGATAGTTGAGATGAGTTGCTTTTACTGCAGCACCAGGAAAGCAAAGATGAATTTGTTATCAAGTACCTTGTTGTGTAGAGTTGAAATTGTAAATAGCAATAGAAGTAGCTGAGATGAGTTCATTATCAAGTGCATTGTTACTGCAGAATTGAAGGTGTGAAGAACACCTGAAGTAACAGAGATGAGAAGAGTTCATTATTAGGTGCCTAGTTGTAGAAGAGTTGAAGCTGTGAACCCCAGAAGTGGAAGGTATGACATTGGTAGGAATAGTTGATTGCGGGAAAGTGGTCTGGAGCAGTAAAATGATGAGACACCTGACTGAGGTGCACAAAATGAAAAGCGGCGAGGGGAAGGGAATTGATGGTGGGTCTGGGCAGTCAGCTCCAGACAATCATTTAATACCAGAGTGCTATACTACCACAATACTCAAGCAGTGCATAGCTGCCAGTGCTGCATCCTTGGATGATCACATTGGAGTGATTATGGTTACCATAACTCGACTATGATTAGCACAGAGGGAGACATCCATTGTTGAAGGGTGCAAAGCCTGGAGCTGAAACAGATCAGTAACAATGGAAACTTACTAGAACAGCACCTGACTGGTATTTTTTGCAACACATTTTACAACAGGTTGTATGGCCTGTTATTTGAGGCCCCCTGTTATACCACTTCTTCATTTTTTAGATCAGTAACAATGGAAACTTCCAAGAACAACACCTGACTGTCAGTTCCATAGTTATTGAATGACAGAGCAATATCTCGACTCTATTCATGAAGTTCATGAAGTTTGGAGGAACTCATAGTGTTGAGTGTAAAGTTACTACCATATAAAATACAGTCTACACAGATTTCATGGAGCAATTTCAAGATAATAATGTGTAGGGGCAAAGAGCTGAATATAAATGCAGCATACCCAATGGTAGACCAGGAGATCCCTTCTACAGCACATTTTTGTATTGTGCTATAGAATACACATTATTTTATGAATATGTCACATGTTTGAAGAGTGTAAAGAACAAACATTCTGATATTCTTGTGTATCTACATTGAAAATCAACCTGCTAGGTATCTGAGGCTCAACTTTGTTTAGGGCCCTACAACAACAGGTTAATGATTTCAGTAATAATAGTTATAAAGTTTTTTGTAATTTTACTTGAAGAAATGGCCAAATAAAAAAACTACATTCTTTTGCAGTATGTTCGAAGAGTCATACTACTTGATCTACTCATCCCCTTTACAATATTATGCAGACATATTGTACTCATTTTAAAAAAAACTGCTCCCTATAGAGCTACATTTGGGATGCAGATTATAGGATTATTATTATTAGGATACTCGGAACCGGGCTTTCTTGAGGCTTCATTACGGGGATCATAGGGGACCGAGAGTAAGTGCCGTGACCCTGGCGGTGTCATTAAAAGTTCGATGTGGGTGGCTCATTCTCTTAGGGGTAGGAACCTGGCGTAGAGGGTTCATTCTGGACAGGGATGACTTGGCTTGGGGATACTTGGAAAATGGACATTTGGGCTATGGAAAATTGACATTTTTTATGAATATATGCAATTTTGAAGAGGGTAAAGAAAAAACATTCTGATATTCAGATATTCATATGGGCTTCCATTGCAGTCCTGTTAGGTATCTGAGGCTCAGCATCATTTAGGGCCCTACAACAATAGCTAGGCCTACCTCTCTACTATGTAAAGCCATTAGCATTTTGGATTTATGGCATGGGACCCAGGTTTAATGACTTGAACCATGGCCATGGCGCCAACCTCAAGTTAATGATTTCATTAATGATACTTATAAAGTTTTTTGTAATGTTTCTTGAAGAAATACCCAGCTAAAAACGACATTCTTTTGTAGTACCATTTGTTCTAGAAATCCTTTTAACAAGTATTATGCAGACATATTGTACCGATATAATAAAAAAGGCTCCCTATTGAGCTACATTTGGGATGCAGATTATTTCCACAGGCAAAATCTTGCGGATTCATCTTGTGCTAAACTTCAAGCTGTGAAAACTATGTTCAATGCAAAGCAGAATCCAGAGTCCTCCTGATCATCACGTTCAGTGGAGAGCGACTAAAATAACTACTGACACGTAAACCGTGAGCATGTGGACACACGGCAAATAAACATTTGCTTTTATCCATGACCATATGCCGAGAGGAGGAGAATTATTAATCTGAGATGAAGAATTGAGGACCTCGCAATCAAGTTCAATTACTCATCACTGGCTAGTCCAAGTTGTGGGATAATGTATATTTGTACATGAAATTATAATTATGCAAAAAATGTACATGTCCTGGACTACAAGGTGTTCGCCTTGTCCACTGTGGATGAATACAGGTCGCCGTGAATAGTGAAGAGGGCTCTGAACTTTCCTTCCGTGTGATGGTCAGAGAGAAGACGGGTCTCCTAGCCTTCGTGCCCTCACTGTCTCCAGGGATTGCTTCGTCTTGGCCACTTCCACCTCCTAAAATTAAGTAATGGAAGTAGGATGGTTGACAATACTGCTCCCAGGCCATTTTTGGGGGCAAATATAGCAAAATGGATCATACAACACAGTTCTTTGTCTTAGATACCTTTTGCTGTAAGTGGTTTTAAAAAAAAAAGTAGATCTCTGGGCACTGGAATATAACAGGATCATGTTCATTGAGAATCCTTGACTCCTGGAGGATTACTATCCAGCCTTGGGGAGAACTAGGCATAAACATAACTACTGTTGTTTTCCCTTAGTGGACGGCTGAGACTAGACTATAGGGTAGGTGCTGCGATTCCTACTCTCTCAAGATACTGCTGCCACCAACCTAACTCAGGATGCCACATGTCAACATAAGCACCAACTCAGAGCATTTCCAACCTAAGCGCCAACTCAGAGCACTTCCAACCTAAGTGCCAACTCAGAGCACTTCCAATCTAAGTGCCAACTCAGAGCACTTCCAACCTAAGTGCCAACTCAGAGCACTTCCAAATTAAGCTCCAACTCAGAGCACTTCCAACCTAAATGCCAACTCAGAGCATCTCCAACCAAATCTCCAAATCGGAGCACTTCCAACCTAAGCACCAACTTAGAGACCCTGGTCTATTCCAGACTAGACTAATTAACCAACCTAGTCAACTGCACTTCCCTCTGAGCCCCACATGTTACAGCATCACATTCTGCTAAAGGCCACTTCACACACTAAAACATCGCTAACTATGTTGCTGCAACGTCACAGGTTTTGTGACGTAACAGCGACTTCTCCAGCGATGTTGTAGTGTGTGACAGCCACCAGCGACCTGGCCCCTGCTGTGAGGTCGCTGGTGGCTGCACGTCGCTCAGGACCATTTTTTGGTCCCAAGTCTCCCGCTGGTCAGCACACATCGCTGTGTGTAACCGCGAGAGATGAGCGAACCAGCGACCTCACAGGCTGGTATCCATCATAAACAGCGGGTAACAGTTTATCGTAGTTACCAGCGTCCTCCCTGCTTACAGGCTGCACTAAGCAGGGAGGACGCTGGTATCCATGATAAACAGCGGGTAATTAAGCAGCTCGCGCTGCTTAGTTACCACTGTTTATCATGGATACCAGCGATCTCATGGGTGCTGAGTCGGTGGTGGTGAGTCGCTGGTGAGTCTGTCTGTTTGACAGCTCATTGACCCACCTGGATTCAGCAAAAATTAGGTGCGTTGGAGCAGCGATGGATAGCTCGGCTAACTAACTACAATTTTGTCATCAAATATAGGGCAGGCCGCAAGAACCAGAATGCAGATGCCTTATCCCGGATGCCACACCTGAAAGACATGGAAGAGGAACCGGAGGAGCTGGAAGAAATTGAGCTACCGGCCTTTCACCATTCTAAGGTAGAAAACTATCAACCCGGCATCCACCAAATACAACAGGAGGCAACTCTCAACCTTTTAGCACACCATGGATGGGCTGACACCCAAGATAGTGATCCAGCTGTGAAGCTAGTGAAAGAACTGCTTACACAACAAGTTGCATATCCTAATCAGAACGCCCCAGCTGAGACTCAACAACTCTGGAAAGAGAAAGGCAAGTTGTTGCTGTATCAAGGGAAGCTCTACAGAAGGCATACCAACCCTAAAACACATGAGTTAGTGTGGCAGATTATCGTACCCAAGAGAGACGTCAAAATGGCCTTAGAAGCCTACCACGACAGTGCAGGACATTTTGGATGGAAGAAGTTGGAAGTGCTCTTAAGAGAGAGATTCTACTGGGTTGGCATGAGAAAATCAATTGAAGATTGGTGTAGAAAATGTGGCCCGTGCAACCTCAGAAGAAAAGATCAACAGAGTGCCCCACTCCAGTCCATAGTAACCAAGCAACCACTCGAGTTAGTTGCCTTAGACCATGTCAAGTTGTCACCAAGCCCGTCAGGCTATGTCTATGCCTTAACCATCATGGACCATTACTCCCGCTTCTTAGTGGTGGTACCCGTCAAGGATCTGACAGCAAAGACAGCTGCAAGAGCATTTCAGACTCATTTTTGTAGACCTCATGGCTACCCGGAACAAGTCCTTGCAGATCAAGGTCCAGCCTTTGAGTCAGAAATTTTCCAAGAGTTCTGCAATAGGTACGGACGTAAGAAGATCTGCACGACAGCCTATCATTCCCAAACCAATGGCTTATGCGAAAAGATGAACCATATTGTGATTGACCTGTTGAAAACATTACTAGAGTCAGAGAGAAATCAATGGCCAGAGAAATTACCCGATTTGATAGACTTGTACAACCATGTCCCGGTGAGTTCTACAAACTGCACCCTAGCCTACCTTATGCGTGCAAGACCCGGTAAGCTGCCAATTGATTTAGATATGGGAATTCTAAAACCAGACACAGAAGTTGGAGGATCCAATTGGGATACCCTACGTCAACAGCAGTATCGCCAAGGACAGGAGTGCGTAGAGAAAAGTATCCAGCAAGCTAGAGAAAGACAAGAGAGAACCTTTAATCAACGTGCTCTAGCAACCCCATTACAACCTGGTGAGCAAGTTCTCAAGAGAAAGAGACGCACAAACAAATTGGATAATCAGTGGGAAACCACCCCATATACAGTCTTACGATCAAACTTAGATAACTCCAAAGAGTGTCTAATAAGTAAAGCCGTAGGAAGAACGTCAGCAGTTGTGTCAAGAGACCATCTCAAACCGTGTCCTGAAACCCTGAAGACACCAGAAGTAACCGTACCTGTACAGGTCCAACCTGTCAAAGAAGAAGGTGAAGTTTTCCATACCGTCTTAGGAGATTTCCCTAAAACATGGCCAAATTACTACAGAGCAGTTGTAGTCCCCATGATTGCTTTCCCTCCAATGGTTGAACCAACACCAGAACCTGTACAACCAGAAGTCCCAAGACATGATGAACTGGAAGTCGAGCCTGAAGAGGAAGAACCAATTCCTGATGCCAGTGAGCTTGCCAGTCCTACTGTCAGATCTCCATCTGCAATAGTACCAGACACTCCAAGTAGGTACATGTCCACCCACACCATCAGGCTCAGTACACCCAGTACAAGATCATTACGCAGATCAGAGCGTAGTACCAAGGGTCAATTACCGGCTAGGTACAGAGATTAAAATGTAAAATCAGATTTGAAATGTAAATATGTTATTATAAAGTTTAATAGAACCTGTTACTGTGAAAAGTGTATAGAATGGGTGAGGATAGCTTAGTGTTAGGTGGCAGCCACGGAGAGTAAGAACTTGGCCTCTTATGCGGTGACCCGAGGGCCTAGAGGCCTACTGCACTTGTAATCAGAGACACCCGTACGTGTTAATAGTTAGCAACGTTAAAATCCCAGCACCTACAGAGACTATACTGTATGAACTTCTGACATATTCTTGAACTTTGAACTTTTCATTTTTATTTATTTATTGACCATATCTGCCACAGGACTGGTTGTGGTAAAGACTTATATATTTATCAGCCTGGAGGCAATAGAATAAACCCCCGGAAGGACTGATTTATTTTGAACTTTTGGACTCTTTTTGAGCTTTAGTGGTTTTTGTACTGTGTATTTTTTTTAGGCTCTGTAAATATTAATTCTATTAATTGTTTGTTTTCTCTACAGTCCCGGAGTACTGTCTTTCACTAAGGGGGAATGTGGCACCCCAGGGGTTAATGTGCCACAGTAACATCAACCCGGGTTAACTCCCCACACAACACTGAGCGCTGTGTAAACCATGTATTGAATGTAATATATCCAACAATGATGCCAGAAGACAATCAATATCTTGTTATCTCTTTATTTTTCACTGAACTCACTTCGTGTTTTGTTTTTGCTTACGGTATATCTTTATGTTATGATTCAGCTCCAGAACCCCCGGTGAAGAACATAATTGGTCGAAACGTCGGGTGGGGCTAAGCAACTTGAGTACTGTTCATCACTTAAAAAATAAAAAAAACGATAGTTGAGCTAACGTCTCCTCGTATTCTTGTTACATTGGTGTGTGGCGAGTATTCATATATAATTTTAAGGGTGTGTGTTCACAAGCTGCGTATTTGCTGCATATTTTTACGCCAGTGCTCTTGCAGTTTTTGTAGCCAAAACCAGGAGTGGCTGATTAAAACCAGCAGTGGCTGATAAATACAGAAGTGGAGCACTTTTTTCTATTAGACTTTTCCTCTGATTGTTCCACTCCTGGTTTTGGCTACAAAATCTGCAAGAGTACTTGTGTAAAAATATGCAGTAAATACGCAGTGTGTGAATGCACCCTTAAGCTTATTTTTTGCAGCTTGAGGTGACATTTCTAATGATACCATTTTTGGGTTGATGCACTGTTTCGAACGCCCGTTATCGCATTTTATTACAATGCTGCGGTGACCAAAATAAAATAATTTTCGCGTTTGGATCTTTTTTTCTGTTACGCAGTTTACAGCTCTGATTAACTGATTTTATGTCTTGATAGATCTAGCATTTCTGAATGCCGAGATACCAAATATGTGTATTTTTTTAAATACTTTTATTTTGAATGGGGCAAAAGGGGGGTGATTTGAACTTTTGTGTGTTTTTTCATATTTTTAAAAACTTTATTTTTTAATTAACTCTTTATTTTACACTGCCCCATAGGGCGCCACAGTGCTGCACAGTCCAATCGCTTGTGCCATGTCCCTATGAGCTGCAGCACATCGGGGCATGGCATAAATGATCACTATGGATGGTTGGCAGCGCTTGCCAGCAACTCACAGGAAGTGAGCCCTAATAGCATCTGGGGTCACTGCAGGACCCCGAGCTATCAGGTGACAGCCAGAGATCCCGCAATCTTACTGCGGGATCTCCGATCTTGGTGGGAATGGCGTGGTGCCTGCTACGGCGCTTTTGGATCGCGCTGTCAGTGAATGACATTGTGATCCTAAGGGTTAACAGCACTGATTAGATCATGGATTTAATTAGTGCTGTTAGCCCCACATCTCAGCTGATGAGATCAGCCGAGATGTCGGAAATATGATGTGAGCTCACCGCCAGAGCTCACATCAAAGTGGAGGAGCCGACCTATTACGTACATGTAATTAATGGGTCATAAAGGGATTAAATAATTGTAAATAAAATGTTAATTTCTAATACTTGGATGAAAACCCTTTGTTTGCAATGACGGCCTGAAGTCTTGAACTCATGGACATCACAAGACGCAGTGTTTCCTCCTTTTTAATGCTTTCCAGGCCTTTACTGTAGTGGTTTTCAGTTGCTGTTTAGTTGTGGCCTCTGACATTTAGTCTTTAACAAGTGAAATGTGGCTCTATTGTTAATATTATTATTATTTATTCCATGGCGCTTTACATTTGAAAAAGGGCATACATAGACAAGTTCAATAAACATGAACAATACAAGCACAGAAGGAGAGAGGACCCTGCCTGTGAGGGGTCACAGTCTACAAGGGATGGGTAAGGATACACTAGGAGAGAGTAGGGCTGGTCATGCTCTATTGGGTTGGGATCAGGTGACTGACTTGGCCATTCAAAAATATTCCACTTCTTTACTATAATAAACTCTTGGGTTGCTTTGGATTTATGTCATCGTCCATCTGTATTATGAAATGTCGACCAATCGGTTTGGCTGACACATTATGTCTCTGAAAACCCCACAATTCATCCAGCTGCTCCTGTCCTGTGTCACATCATCAATAAAGCACTAGGGACCCAGCAGCCATGCATGCCAAGCCATCACAATGTCTCTCCATGTCCAGTGGAGGCCATTTTCAAAAATATCTCCCAGACAGCAGACTTTGGTCTGATCACTTCAGTCAATCTTTGAAAGTAAACAGCATTTGATCATTATGCAGGTGACGAGATGTCATAGAACCTCCGGTGGCACCTGCCAGCCAGCGACTCGTGGACCTACTCTACCCTATACACTGGCATGTGGGCATCATGGCTGAGTTTAGGGTCCAGTGGATAAAAAGAGAACTTTATGGTGACAGTGTTTTTTTAAATTAAATAAACTATTAATTCCTCTGTGTTTCATTATCGTTCCATTTTATGGAACAGACACAAAATGCTTTACAAAGAATGGTTGGTGACCGCTCATGCAGCTCTTATCTATTCCCACTTCCTTAAGTTGGGCTGCACCATCAGTGTAGATAAGCCTGTGTACTCTGTGTTATTATATTGATATCTGGACCATATACAGTCATATGAAAAAGTTTGGGCACCCCTCTTAATCTTACTCTTTTTTTTTGTTTAAAATTGTATTTTTTTGCAACAGCTATTTCAGTATGATATATGTAATAACTGATGGACACACTAATATTTCAGGATTGAAATGAGGTTTATTGTACTAACCGAAAATGTGAAATATGCATTATTTCAAAAATTGACAGGTGCAAAAGTATGGGCACCTCAACAGAAAAGTGACATTAATATTTAGTAGATCCACCTTTTCAAAAATAACAGCCTCTAGTTGCTTCCTGTAGCTGTTAATGAGTTCCTGGATGAAGGTATTTTTGACCATTCCTCTTTACAAAACAATTCCAGTTTAGTTAAGTTTGATGGTCGCCGAGCATGGACAGCCCGCTTCAAAGCATCCCACAGATGTTCAATGATATTCAGGTCTGGCCATTCCAGAACATTGTAATTGTTCCTCTGCATGAATGCCTGAGTAGATTTGGAGCGGTGTTTTGGATCATTGTCTTGCTGAAAGATCCATCCCCGGCGTAACTTCAACTTTGACACTGATTCTTGAACATTATTCTCAAGAATCTGCTGATACTGAGTGGAATCCATGCGACCCTCAACTTTAACAAGATTCCTGGTGCCGTCATTGGCCACACAGCCCCAAAGCATGATGGACCCTCCTCCAAATTTGACAGTGAGTAGCAAGTGTTTTTCTTGGAATGCTGTGTTTTTGTGGCACTATGCATAACGCCTTGTTGTATGACCAAACAACTCAATCTTTGTTTCATCAGTCCACAGGACCTTCTTCCAAAATGAAACTAGCTTGTCCAAATGTGCTTTTGCATACCTCAGGCGACTCTGTTTGTGGCGTGCATGCAGAAACGGCTTCTTTCGCATCACTCTCCCATACAGCTTCTCCTTGTGCAGTGTGCGCTGTATTGTTGACCGATGCACAGTGACACCATCTGCAGCAAGGTGATGCTGCAGGTCTTTGGAGGTGGTCTGTGGATTGTTCTTGACTGTTCTCACCATTCTTCTTCTCTGCCTTTCTGATATTTTTGTTGGCCTGCCACTTCTGGCCTTTACAAGAACTGTCCCTGTGGTCTTCCATTTCCTTACTGTTTTCGTCACAGTGGAAACTGACAGGTTAAATCTCTGAGACAACTTTTTGTATCCTTCCCCTGAACAACTATGATGAACAATCTTTTTTTTCAGATCATTTGAGAGCTGTTTTGAGGAGCCCATGATGCCACTCCTCAGAGAAAATGCAACTAGGAGAACAACTTGCAAGTGGACACCTGAAATAGCTTTTCTCATGATTGGATACACCGGGCTATGAAATACAAAGCTCAATGAGGTTACCAAACCAATTTAGTGCTTCAGTAAGTCACTAAAAAGTAGTTAGGAGTATTGAAATCATGAAAATCAGAAGGGTGCCCATACTTTGGCACCTGTCAAATTTGGAAATAATGCATATTTCACATTTTTGGTTAGTGCAATAAACCTCATTTCAATCCTAAAATATTACTGTGTCCATCAGTTATTACATATATCACACTGAAATAGCTGTTGCAAAAAAAACAATTTTAAACAAAAAAAAAGAGTAAGATTAAGAGGGGTGCCCAAACTTTTTCATATGACTGTATGACGGCACCTTTTACCATTTACCTTTTGTAACTCCCCGATTTCCTCATAGATTGTAAGCTGGCGAGCAGGGACCTCACTCCTAATGGTTTATGAAATTTTTATTACTATGTTTTGTCTCAAATTGTCTGTATACAGTGTTGGCCAAAAGTATTGACACCCCTGCAGTTCTGTCAGATAATACTCAGTTTCTTCCTGAAAATGATTGCAATCACAAATTCTTTGGTATTATTATTTTCATTTAATTTGTCTTCAATGAAAAAACACAGAAGAGAATGAAGCAAAAAGCAAAACATTGATAATTTCACACAAAATTCCAAAAATGGGCCAGACAAAAGTATTGGCACCCTCAGCCTAATACTTGGTTGCACAACCTTTAGCCAAAATAACTGCGATCAACCACTTCCGGTAACCATCAATGAGTTTCTTACAATGCTCTGCTGGAATTTTAGACCATTCTTCTTTGGCAAACTGCTCCAGGTCCCTGATATTTGAAGGGTGCCTTCTCCAAACTGCCATTTTTAGATCTCTCCACAGGTGTTCTATGGGATTCAGGTCTGGACTCATTGCTGGCCACCTTAGAAGTCTCCAGTGCTTTCTCTCAAACCATTTTCTAGTGCTTTTTGAAGTGTGTTTTGGGTCATTGTCCTGCTGGAAGACCCATGACCTCTGAGGGAGACCCAGCTTTCTCACACTGGGCCCTACATTATGCTGAAAAATTTGTTGGTAGTCTTCAGACTTCATAATGCCATGCACACGGTCAAGCAGTCCAGTGCCAGAGGCAGCAAAGCAACCCCAAAACATCAGGGAACCTCCGCCATGTTTGACTGTAGGGACCGTGTTCTTTTCTTTGAACGCCTCTTTTTTCTCCTGTAAACTCTATGTTGATGCCTTTGCCCATAAAGCTCTACTTTTGTCTCATCTGACCAGAGAACATTCTTCCAAAACGTTTTAGGCTTTCTCAGGTAAGTTTTGGCAAACTCCAGCCTGGCTTTTTCATGTCTCGGGGTAAGAAGTGGGGTCTTCCTGTGTCTCCTACCATACAGTCCCTTTTCATTCAGACGCCGACGGATAGTATGGGTTGACACTGTTGTACCCTCGGACTGCAGGGCAGCTTGAACTTGTTTGGATGTTAGTCGAGGTTCTTTATCCACCATCCGCACAATCTTGCGTTGAAATCTCTCGTCAATTTTTCTTTTCCGTCCACATCTAGGGAGGTTAGCCACAGTGCCATGGGCTTTAAACTTCTTGATGACACTGCACACGGTAGACACAGGAACATTCAGGTCTTTGGAGATGGACTTGTAGCCTTGAGATTGCTCATGCTTCCTCACAATTTGGTTTCTCAAGTCCTCAGACAGTTCT
The DNA here is from genome assembly GCA_033576535.1 of Allobates femoralis. Classification (NCBI taxonomy): domain Eukaryota; kingdom Metazoa; phylum Chordata; class Amphibia; order Anura; family Aromobatidae; genus Allobates; species Allobates femoralis. The sequence continues at coordinate 397,043,827 of JARQOC010000006.1, read as the reverse complement.
TTGGTCTTCTTGCTTTTCTCCATGCTCAATGTGGTACACACAAGGACACAGGACAGAGGTTGAGTCAACTTTAATCCATGTCAACTGGCTGCAAGTGTGATTTAGTTATTGCCAACACCTGTTAGGTGCCACAGGTAAGTTACAGGTGCTGTTAATTACACAAATTGGAGAAGCATCACATGATTTTTCTAACAGTGCCAATACTTTTGTCCACCCCCTTTTTTATGTTTGGTGTGGAATTATATCCAATTTGACTTTAGGACAATTCTTTTTGTGTTTTCTCATTGAAGACAAATTAAATGAAGATAATAATACCAAAGAATTTGTGATTGCAATCATTTTCAGGAAGAAACTGAGTATTATCTGACAGAATTGCAGGGGTGTCAATACTTTTGGCCATGACTGTATGGCCCCTCTGACTTGTAAAGCGCTGCGGAATATGTTAGCGCTATATAAATAAAATTATTATTATATTTTATAAATTATTTTTTTCAGGTCCTCTAAAGTTATCTTTGCACAGTTTTCCTATCTTTTTTTATCACACATTTCTTCCATTTCCCATTTTCCTTTATTTGATCATTCTCTCCTTTGTGTCTATTCTAGCAAAGTGTTGCACACCCTTTACCCTCAGACCCCCAGCCGGCACCATGGTATCCCCATGTACAGTATACACTGAGCTGTGAACTCTTCTGTTATATACTCTGTATAACCAACACTTTGTTCAACCATTTATTACTCCTAAGATTATCAGCAAGAGTGTCGCCATAACAGCACCAATCTTGATAAAGAAAACCCAGTACTACTGGATTTTTTGTTGTCAGGGCTGTGTAGTAGGATTCCAAACTGTAAAGTTAATTCAAAAGACAAGTCACTCCTCTTTTCTGATCCATTCAATGTGATTTATTAGTTCAGTGTGTTTAAACTTTTCGGTCAAAGAATTGACCTTCGTCAATAACTAAAAAGTGTTCAAAATAAAAAGGGTGTTACAAACATAATCATCCAAAAAGTTATTTGCAACATATACAGGTGTAACAAAAAAGAATAGAGATAATGCAGATCTGCTGGTGTCACATTGCGTATTTTTCCTGTCTGTTGGGATCCTACTTTTTGCAGGACCCCACGGACAGGAAAGGATAGCGTCGGAGGTGACCTCCGGATGTCATTTCAGTGTCCGGGTACATACATTGCAGAGGTAAAATTAAGTAAAGCAAGGGTTGTAAATTAAAAAAAAAATCTCCACACCTCTCCGGCGTGTTCCTGCGATGGCTCCATCTACCGTAGCTTCCGACAGCTTAAGGACCTGGTGAGGCGGAGCAACCTGATCAGCTGTTTAAACCCCGCAGGAGGCCGAGTTGCTTTTTTAGGTTAGTGTCAGCGCGGACGTCCAAGAAGACATAATGGGGTGGGCAGTGGAGGCGGGGAGCTGAGTCAGGGTCCGAAAGCATGGCTGAGATTTCTGTTTGCAAAAAGATTTTTCATTTTGTCCTGCCAGTAGGCTAAACTCCTTTGAACTAGACATGGACTTGCAGAAATTTTACAGAAATCTAAGGCTTAAGATACATTTCTTAGGTTTCTCCCTCCCAATTCACTCCCAACACAAACCTCAAAACGATAAACTGCTGCTGAACTGGGTCTCAAACCAGTGGCATGTTCAACTCTCCCAAGGGTACTCCACTCCTTGGAAACCTTTATGATTTTATTAATAGGGACTTCAATAACTTGAGACACGATTCAGATTTGGGTCACATAAATTATCAGGGGAATTTAATACCTGTGGATAAACATGCCCTCTGTAATAAAATAAATAAGAACATTATGATTAAACCCGCGGATAAGGCGAGCCTATAGCCAGGTTTGATAAAGAGTATACATCTATACTCGAAATGCATAACCGTTTCATGAATTATCACCTTTTAAAGAATATTTTGTAATGGCTTTCTGAAAATAAAATTCATACAATTTTGCATGGAGAAGCTGGATCATGCATGAGAAGGGTTTGCATTGGAGAAATTGGTCAAATAAAATCCAAAATAAAAAAGCAAACTCAACAACTACAGCAAGAAGTGTGGAAGGGGGAGACAAAATACATTCCAGTCCCTGAAGGAGATAATAGATTGGCTTGGGACAAAGCACAACAAATTATTTTGTTCTATTTATTAAAGGTAGAATCTCAAAAACAAATGTTTATTAGGCAAATATATTTTATTGGTTGGAAGGAACTGGGCAGCTACTGGCTAATATAGTCAAAGCGCAAATGGGTATGGCACATATAAATAGGCAGATGGCATTGGATGGGAAGATAGTTACTGATAATGGGGAAATAATTAATAACCTTCATGTTTCCTAAACAATCATATATAATTTCAAGATAAGATGCCTGGAGCAGGATATCTCCTTTTATCTTGATGAAATAACTATACCCAGACTCTCTGAGACCACAAGGGCATCGCTAGATCAATCTCTGATCCTAGAAGAGCTAGCGGATGCATTAAATACAATGCAAAATAAAAATGCACTGGGGGCTGATGGCCTACCGGCAGAGTTCTTCAAGATTAATTGAGAGGCATTACTGCCTAGACCTGTGTAGGTGGCAGAGGAGGCGAGTGAACTGGGTTCATTGCCGGTCTCAGTGATAGAAGCTGTTATAGTCTTAATCTTAAAACTAGGAAAAGACCCGAAGTAAATGGACTCATATAGGCCAATATCCCTACTCCCGGATGATATTAAATTGGTAGACTAATTAAAGTTTTTAGAGAACTCATCCATTCAGACCAGTCCAGGTTTATGTCTAATTCCTCCACAGCAGTCAATCTAAGGTGTCTTTTCTTGAACTTGCATAAGTGTTTTCAGGGACTGGTAATAGGGCGATGCCTCCAAGGCATTTGGTAGTATAGAGTGGAACTATTTCTGTGCGTTATTGGAGAAGATGGGCTTTGCCACAAATCTATTGCTGTTGCTTTATAGTTCTCCATCAACCAGGAATCGAGTAAATGGCAATCTATCAAAGGCATTCAATTTAGAAAAGGGTACAAGACAGGTATTCCCATCATCACCTCTTCCCTTTGCGTAGGCAATTGAGCCTTTAGCATGTCAGTTGAAAGAGTCAAGAAGATTTGTGGGATTTCGGTGTGGGGAAATAGAGTAGCTGCTGGACTAGCAGATGACATATTATGTTTGGGATGATGCATGGAATCATTTGGCCAAAATGGATATGTGGATCAGGAAAATACTGATATTCCTTAAAGTGTTTTCCATTTGAAAAATCAGAGGGCTCCCTCTGAAAAAGACGTTTTACCCACATTCATTAAGTCTACGTATGCAGAATCTTTTTTGCTGCCTTTTCTCAGCAAAAACTGAGCAGCAACTTCCCATTTATGAGTAGTTTTGATAGTTGGAGAGAGATGTAGTTCAGTTTCTCCTCCAAAAACTATTGAAAAACTGTTTGTACATAACCTTAGTTTTGTTCAGTAAAATTGTGGTTGGGTCTAAATGTTGTAGCCATATAGTCTAATGTTATATCTTTTTGGAAGACGGCTGCAACCATTTGGATTGGATATATATGAGTATATGGTGGTTGTGAATCTCACAACCACTGGAGGTGAGCACCCTATATTATTTTAATATCCGATTGTGAAAAGGGTAACACCCTATGGTGGCGCCATATTATTCCTTTTCCAGCATTCTATCTGTTGTAGCCATATGAAAGCCGCCTCCTTGTGCAGGAAATAAAAAAATACATTTCTCCTAGAAGTGTATATATACGAATATAGCTGCAATGTGGGCCCTGAAGTAAAGGAGCCCTTTCTAGATTTGTCTCATCCCTATTTTGATAGTTGGTGCTCTTTACAGTAATGAAAATGGGATGGAGACACAATGGCCCCAATTGGGTGAAATTTAAAAAAAAAATTTTTGGGACTTTTAGTATTTTGATGCCAGTGTCACAATTCCTCCGCTCTATATTCAGGGTATGCTGGGCCTGGTGATTGACAGCTTAGTCATCCTTTCTGGGGCTGGGATGTTGGTTTTCTTATTGCCTGCTCAGTCGCCCAATCTCTTTCTAGCTTCTGCTGAGATTCTGCAGCTGCTCCTTGTCTCGTTTAATTGCCCAGCCTTTTAGCTCTGCAGTTTCTCCATAGCACTGCCAGTCTTAAGGCCTGGTTCCAGCGATCTGACCAACGATCCGACGTGGCCGGGATTGCTGGGACATCGTTATCTGATCGCTGGTGAGCTGTCACACAGGCAGGCTCAACAGCGATCAGTCAGTCTGTGCCCAACACCTGACAGTCATTAGGATGGTTCAGGGTGCTGGGTGCAGAATGGGGATCATTGGTCGTTGCCCCTGTCACACACGCCGATGCATGTGTGACAGCGGCAGACCAATGACGGAAAAATAGTCTTGGCCATTTACCAACGATCAGCGATCAGCTAGCTGTCATGTCATGTCATGTACATGTCACACGCAGTGGCCTCACTACGAGGTCGCTGCGATGTCACAAAACCAGTGATGTTGCAACGATATTGGTAGCGATATTGTTGCATGTAACGGAACCTTAAGTTTCAGCTCTGGAAGCTGAGTTGGTTTCTTGAATCTTTGCTCTGGGAATTGATCTTTTGCTGCCTGACCTTGCCTGTGTTTAACCATCCTTTCGTCTTGTTCCTCTGTTCTGATTCTTTCCTCTGCTCTCCAGGTAACTGACCTCGGGCCGTAACTTAACTACGCCTCTGGTTGATCCCTTCTGTCTTTATGTGCTCTCTTGGTATCTGACCTGAATGTTTGACTATTCTACTTGTCTACTTGTGGTGACTAGCGCTACAGCTAGAAGTCCAACACCAAAGTGAATAGAACTAAAGGCCACTTCACACACACAGATATCTGAGTCCAATACCTGAACAGATCTCTGGTTGCAGTGAAATCATGGATACATTGCTCCATTTTTGTGGCTGTGTACAACATGGAGCAATGTATCCATGATTTCACTGCAACCAGAGATCTGTTCAGGTATGGGACTCAGATATCTGTGTGTGTGAAGTGGCCTTAAGTGGGACGAGGCTTGTCTTTCAAATTAAGCTTAAATTGTGCCATCAAAGTAGCATATGTCACGCCAGAAATGTACCCCAGTCTATAGAAATATTTCTGGCATGTAACTCCTAATGAATTTGGCACATCATACTTTGATGTAGCTTTCATTAACACTGGTGTGTATATTGCCAGGAGCAAGGAATCAAGGCAAATGACATACATTGGTCAGACGTTTTGGGGAATTTAATTCTTCTTATAGGCCTAACAAATGGAGGTGAAACCTATGCCGAGCAAGGAATAAAAGACTGATCTGATAAACATGGTAAATATAGGGTCTAATTTAAGAAAAACAGTGTTGTCTTGTCCATAGTCTGTGTCTTGATTGCAATATTTAGATAAAAAGACCAAATCCCAGCTTCCGCCATGTTTTTGCCATATAATATATTAGCAATGTGATGGGTGCATTGTAAATCAGCGGTGTTGCTAAACCATAGGAGTTCCCGTATTTTTACAGTGTCCTCTATGTAGCATGGAAAGCGTAGGTGACACAAGTGAATCTGGCTCCCACGTACTCGGGGCTGGGTAGGAAATAGTTTGGCTTTGGTTAATGACTTGTTTGTGCTAACTCCACAAGCTGTAAAATAAATCTGGAGTCTGCTGCCCTGAAGATTTGAGTACTTTATGCTTGACTCCTGCTCTGCGCCCCGGCTTCACACAGAGATGGCTATCCCTTGAATATTTATGTTTTTATAGGAAAAATATAAGGGGGCAGAATTTGAGTCCACAGTGGCATACAGCAGCAAACACCCTATGTGCGGAGACCCCGTCCAGAAATAACATCGACATTAAATCCTCAGCCTGTGCAGCACTCAGTACACAATTAGTCCAGTATTAGTGGATTAAGAGTGGTTAGGACTTGTGCCTTGCCCAAAAAAACAAGCACACAAATCATTTTTAGTAATATTACTTTTCTCTGCCATGATAATACCGCTGGAAGGTGAGTACATACAGAACATGCTGCGGTAGGCGGAACAGCCAAGATGACTGCCATAAAGTCAAACAGCTTGTATGTGATATAGTATATAATGTATATCCAGATCACAGGAGATGCCTGCCGGACAAAGGTAGACTTAAGGCCACTTTACACACATAGATATCTATGTCCAACTTCTGAACAGATCTCTGGTTGCAGTGAAATCATGGACACATTGTTCCATTTTGTGGCTGTGTACCAAATGGAACAATGTGTCCATGATTTCACTGCAACCAGAGATCTGTTCAGATGTTGGACACAGATATCTGTGTGTGTAAAGTGGCCTTCAAGCTTGTGTACACACACCCAACACTCTAAGGGTACTGTTACACGTCGCAATATCGCAATGCAACATCGACAATAAGTCACGTGGTGTGGTCGTTGCAGTTGATATCGTTGGTGCGTTGTGTCGTGTAACAGGGAATGCAACTGCAATAAATCGCAGGTATGATATTGCAAGAAGATTGTGCAAGCCCTTCAACCGTACAATGTTGCATATGCGATCTGGCATGATCGTGCTGTGTGACGGCGCAACTACGAAACTACGATGTGGAACGCAACTTCCCCTATTCACTACAATGTAAATGCTAGTTCCCTGGGTTGCTCATACCCAGCGCACAAAATGTGCGTACAACAGCCTAGTTGCGTTGCCTTCCGATATCTCCATGTGTGACATCTCCTATGTGATCTTCTCAGGTGCCCGGGAGAAGTGTAGACTGTAAATCTCCTGATTTTCTGTGGTCCTAAAGTATCCCACAGGTGCGGGATACTTTCTCAAGTTCTTTCTAACTCTCTTTCTGGCTGTCTGCTCCTGGGATCCTTACTTCCTTAACTCCTGAGCTCCTCGGTCAAAGGCCTTCAGCCAAAGACCCAAAGGTCCAAGACCTAGAAGTAATAAGCCCTCCTTGTTCCCCCTAGAGGTGGTTTTATTCCCTCCCGAGTAACCTCCCACTGTGTAACCTAGTGTGGGAGTGTTGGTTAATGGGTGCCACCCACCATCCTATGATCCACCTGCAGCTGGAGTATCTGCACCTCTTTTACGGGTGCAGTACCCCTCTGTGACGCCTGCTTAGCGGGGCGCCACATACCCCCTTGATGGAACATACTCGTCCGCGAGTATCTGTACCTGTTTACCGAGCAGTGAAAATCATTTTTATATTCAGCAACATCAACGGGTAACTATATACATTTAAGAATATTTAGGTTCTCCTCTCATTACTTATAACGTTACACGTATACACACAGACATTGCAGTAGTTAGTATATTAGACTTCACAGTCCTCGGGTCACCTGTTGGCAAAGCTATTACTCTTTGACTATGACTATCTGCACAAAAGACACTATTTACTTGGCCCAACGGGGACCGGTACTATCTATGCGGGCCCAGCGGTAATGTATTGTCCAGCACAGTCCAGTGTGTGTTATCACCGCTGGGCCACTGTTCACTCGGCACGCATCATCAAACAGTACTAAAAGTAAAGTCCAAAATAAAAAGTCACTGAGTCTTCAGCTGAAGGCATAAATTAAAGGGGACACACTCATTATTCTTGGAAACTTACAAAATTGTGAAATCAAAAATAAAGGGGCATGGTTACTGGAAGGGGCTATATACAGGTCAATGTCGCTGCACGGGAGTCTATTGCAAATACAATGTCTCTGCACAGGAGTCTATTGTTTTTAGGGTTATCTGCACAGTGGGAGATCCGTATTGCGAACCAGCCTAAGGGGCTGGGCTACTGCTCGTACGTGACCTGCTCATCTCTATATAGGTCTCTGTCCGGGTGTCCTCTGCGCAGGTATGACTCCACATCTCGTCGGGCGAAAAATACGTCGTCCGTAAGTCCGGGTTCACGTAAAAATCCCCAACCGTCTTCCTGGCAAACGGAGACGACAGTTCCTAAATGGCGGAGTTCCAATGGAAGCGGGGCTGAGATCTTGCTTCATCCCAAAGTCGCCTTGTTGCCTGTTCTTGTTGTTACAATTTTTCTCTTCTTCTCTGCCTTGCCACTTGGTCCCTCTCATTCAAAGCTGTCCGGGAACACTTTAGTGACTGGTACTGTGAGGGTGGTGAGTTGCCGGTTGGGACTCTGGGTACAACTCGTGTCTCCGCGGAGCTTAATATGGTGGGGGCTCCTCACTGCTGCTGCTGCCACGCGGTCCACCACGCAGCTTCTGGGAGATCCCTCCTGAGGCTCCCTCCCTGTCCTCCGGTTCCTCATCGTCGGTGTCATCGCCATACACCTCCTCGACTTTGATATTTGGTGCAGTGGGGGATGTCCGCGCTGCCTCCAGCCGGAGACAACTGCTGGCACTAGATGGTGGTGAAGTGGGGGTTCTGTTTGAACTCCTGTGTCCCGGGTCTGGACGGGTTTTGGAGAGGCGCAATACTCTACAACTGCGCGTTCGGCTACTGCTTCCTCTCGTGCTTCGCTGTCTGCTCTCATAGACGACAGTTCAAAAGTTCATTCCACGCTCCACCACCGGCACACCCACGTCAGGGCCTCCTCCATCTCCTGGCAGAGCCGTCCAACAGCATCCCTCCAGTAGTCAGCATCCCCCTCTAAGGTCAAGAGGGACGCCGCTGCCGAGTCGCCCTGCGTGGCTCGGGTTTGCTCCTCAAGCTCGCGCACAATGTCTCTCCAACGAGGTGCCACCATTCTGCCGGGTACAAAGGAACCTTGTTCATTCTGTCCTTCTCTTCCGGTTTGTCTTCTTATGGGCAGAAACTCCCGGGGAACTTCCTGTGGGCTGCCCCCCTGATTGATGGCAATCAGGGCAGCCACACTTTTTGGCGCCTCTGTGTTGGCCCTCCTTTTTCTAGGGGCTGAGGCACACCCCCCAGGCCTGCACATGGTGTTTAGTACATGGCTACGGCGCCATCTTGGGTCCTCCTCAGTAATGGCGGGAACCCATTTTTGGCTCCAAGCAATGGCGGAAAAAGTTTGTTTTAAGTCCAAGTTCAAGGCGCACAGTACCCGGTGGTACTGGGCACGATATCCTGTTCAGGACGCCAGAAAAAGATATGTCAAGCCCAGGCTTTTGGTACTCAGGTGTCAGGCCTCGCCTGATCCCGTGTCCTGGGCCTATCTACCAAAAAAGGGGTGATATTTACAGGGGACTATGTACAAAGTTTGTTGTCGTGACGCCACCTGTAGTTTCTGGTGATGTTCCACCAGCGCCGCCACAGTCCGCCGGAGGTAGATGGTATCGCGGCTAGGATGGTGAAGTCCTCCACAGGTAGGACTGGACCTCCGAGGCAGCGTTCCTATAAAGAAACAAGTTCATACAAAGAAAGCAAGCTGAGTCCAAAGTCACTGTTCCTCCGGGTACTTTACTGGCTTTTGTATTAGTGGCATACAAAGTTAAAGTGCAGCACTCCTGATGGTATGAGGACAGGTAACTGAACGGGTGACTGCAGGCAGATCTTAGGTGGTATGGTGGACCTCTGGTGTGTGCCTTCGTGCTCTACCTCGCTGCTCCTTTCCTGCTTCCCAGTGGTGGTATGAAGTCTGGTTCCTTAAAGCCAACCTGACCTCCTTCTTTCTCTCTCCTTTGCTCCCGTCGGATAACCTTCTGCTGGCTGACCGTTCGCCCATCAAGCGGTGCCTGGTACCCTCTTTTGGTCGCTCAGGTGCCCAGGAGAAGTGTAGACTCCGCGGGTCTCCGGATTTTCTGTGGTCCTAAAGTATCCCACAGGTGCAGGCTCCGGTGCCCACAGGAGCCATCCCTATTTTTCCTTTGTTCCTACTGGTTCCCCCTTACTCCATTTTGAGAGGAAGCGTCTGGTGCAGCAGCGGTTTCCAGACCATCCCAGGATCTACGAGGATTATTCATCATGTATGCTATTTTTATCCAGTGGGGACCTCAACAAGTGGAGAAGGCCTTCAGGATTCGTCTTATGTGGCTCCCGGTGGGCAGGCTATGAGGAATCTCCTGTTCTTCCATTAACTGCTTAGTTTCAATGTTGTGCCTGATAGCACAACCATTCCAGGTGAATTGAACTCTTCTACAGTAGTATTTCTCCCTCTATAGATACACACAGGAGCAACCCTCGGTTGCTTTTGTTTTCACATGAAATCTTTGCTGGAAGCACCTGGTTGTAGCCAGTTTATGGTGAAATTATGTTATTTCCACTTCTGAATTATGGCCTCAACAGAGCTCACTGGAACCTTCAGTCATTTGGAAATTCTTCTGTAACTAATGTCATCAGTACCGGTATGTTTTGCAACATTAAGATTATGAAGGTCATGAGACAGCTCACTGGTTTTACTCATCATGAGATGTTTCTTATGTGGCACCTTGGTAATGAGACACCTTTTCAAAGGTCATAAATTGAACCAGATGATATTATGTTTCACTAAGTGGCAGGATTGCTTTCTAATACTGATATATTTCAGCTGGTGTTATGACTTTCCATGGCTTTTTATACCTCTCTTTGTTCATGTGTTCAAAGCATTTTCCCTGTGTCATCTTTCACTATAACAAATAACTAATAAATGGACATCTATTGTTTGATTTCTTTGCCTGTGTGGATTGAATGGGTTGTTACCAACATGTGGTGAGAAATTCATGTCAATAGCATCTTTAGAAATATATTTATTTTGAAAATTAGTTAATGAAATGTAGCTCCCTGACACCAGCTGCGCTCATGCAGCCCCACCTAAGAACACTGCCACCACCATGTTTTACTGTAGGCACCATGCATTTTCCTAAATTCATTTTTCTCAATGCATATGGTAAAGAAAAATGCTGTCATCACTTTAATGCCATTGCTAGATGTACAGTTTTCCAACATGACAATAATCCAAAACCCACATCTTTTGCCTTTCTAAAGAAGACAGGATGAAAGTGATTCAGTGGTATGTGTCCTGATCTGAATCCAACCAAAATACCAAGTCGATCATCACTCTCCACCCAGCATCCAGGCTCTAAATGAGGTTGTTCTTGAAGAATGGAAAAAGATGTTGCAATATGTCGCCAACATGTCCATTCCATGTCTAGAACACTTGATGCTGTCCTCAAAAATCATAGAGGTCATACAGAATATGTAGTAGTTTATGATGTTGGGTGTATTCAATTTTGCATTAACTAATTTGAGCAAAACTGAAGATTTTGTAATGAAAGTTTTAGTATTAAACTTGCTGTCATGTTGTGGATTAAAACAACGTTCTATGAAACTCCGTATTGTGAAAATGTTTTAAATTGTTCTTGTATTTAGTGAGATATGTACTAAAGTGTTACTTTTCAAAGAAGATGTGTTTCTTTATGCTGAGTACTGTATATATTTGTTTTATAAAATACTAGCTGTACTACCCGGCTACGCCCGGGTTAATAAATAACTGCTGTTAGCTATAACAAAATAGAATTTGAATATGTCATATTAATGACCTGTAGGAAAAATAGAAGCTGAGCTGTGATTGGTTGCTATAGGCAGCCTGATAAATCTCCGGCCAACAGTAAACCCTCCCCCCGGCCGGGCAGTATATGTTACCTCACACATACACATAAGACAGCTCATGTGACTGACATCTGCCTCAATTCCCTATATGACACATGTGTTGCACATTGGCTGTTTTTAATCAGATGTTTATGTTTGGAAATTAAAGATAGCACACGTATGAGGCGAGTTGTGTGAGGTGATTTGTGCACATCTGTGTCTGTGTGGTGTGTGTCTCCATGGGGTGCGTGTGTGTGTCCCTGTGGGGTGAGTGCATGTGTCCCTATAGTGTGTGTATGTGTGTGTCCCTCTGGGCGGGGTGGGGGTCTGTGTGGTGTGTGTGTCACTGTTGTGTGGGTCTCTTTGTGGTGTGTGTGTCCCTGTGGGGTGAGTGCATGTGTCCCTATAGGGTGTGTATGTGTCCCTGTGGGGGGTCTGTGTGGTGTGTGTGTATCTGTGTTGTGTGTGTCTCTTTGTGAGTGTGTGTGTCCCTGAGGGTGAGTGCATGTGTCCCTATAGGGTGTGTATATGTGTGTGTCCCTGGGGGGTGTCTGTGTGGGGTATGTGTCTCTGTGTTGTGTGTGTCTCTTTGTGGTGTGTGTGTTTGTCTCTGTGGGGTGAGTGCATGTGTCCCTATAGGGTGGCTATGTGTGTGTCCCTGTGGGGGGGTCTGTGTGGTGAGTGTGTGTCTGTGTTGTGTGTGTCCCTGTGGGGTGAGTGCATGTGTCGCTATAGGGTGTGTGTGTGTGTGTGTGTCCATGGGGGGTGTGTGTGTCTGTGTTGTGTGTCTTTGTGGTGTGGTATGTGTCTGTTGCGTGTGTCTTTGTGGTGTGTGTGTGGGTATGTGTGTGTGTTTGGGTGTGTGGTGAGCATCCAATGTTGGGGCTGCACCTTAGTGACTATACATTTGCTGTTACTCTTTGTGTGCGTGTGGTGTGTATACATGTCCCCGTGTGTGGTGAATATCCCATGTCAGGGCCCCAGCTTAGTGACTATATGCTGGTATATGCTGTTAGTCTTAGGCGCTGTCATTAAGCCCCTCTCATTCACAACTGTCAACTGGTAACTGTCACTTTTTCCCCATTATGTAGATAGGGGCAAAATTATTTGGTGAATTGGAATGCGCGGGGTTAAAATTTCGCCTCACAACATAGCCTATGATGCTCCCTGGGTCCAGACGTGTGATTGTGCAAAATTTTGTGGCTGTAGCTGGCAGCTGTCGATTTTTCTCCACCACTTTTCCATTCACTTTTTCCCCATTATGTAGATAGGGGCAAAATTGTTTGGTGAACTGGAACGTGCAGGGTTAAAATTTCGCCTCAAAACATAGCCTATGACACTCTCGGGTCTAGATGTGTGACTGTGCAAAATTTTGTGGCTGTAGTTGCGACGGTGTAGATGCCAATCCCGGATATACACACATACCTACACACACACACATTCAGCTTTATATATTAGATAAGACCCTGGGTAACTGAGCGTCTGAGGTCACAATCGCTGGTCTAGTATATATTGACATCTAGCTTTACATTAAAAATACACATATGCTTGTCTTATGAGTTATCTCATACATAAGATGTCATCATTAGATATTTTTTCTTTTATCTATTGTGTTGGATTAATTAATCACATAATTTATTACTCTGGGATGAGTTTTCTTGTATACATTCTTTTTTTATTTTTTACTTGCACTTGTAGGTACTGTATTGTTATTTATATATTATTTTCTGCTGACTATCTGATGGCGTTTTTAATATCTATGTTTTTATAAATTGTATGTCATGTGTTTTTTTGTAGATTTAATATACCTTACAGTATATCTCTTAATAAAATTATTTTTTATTTTTTCATTTTTTGCATCAGTTGTTGTCCTTTCCTGTATTATATATACCGTACTGATTGTCCTGTGCCCATCATTCTTCATCATTCTGTGTAAAGAGCCCGGGAAACAAGCACAAAAGAATTGAACATTGCCGATCACGCTCATTTACTAGTCTGAATTCAGCGCATGTTAATTGCAACCTAAATGTTGTGTGATGGTGCAATATATTGTGTGCTAATTCTCCTGAATAAAAAATAGCTGCCCTATGCTGAGCCCTGAAATAAATAATTGCCCCTCAATGTGTTCCCTGTACAAAATATGACCCAGACACTGCCCTCTATCTTCCATACTGGACCCCCTCTCCTCACTGTCCTTTCACACTTTGCCCTCTTTACTGCCCATTCTGTATACTGTACCCACTTATTACCCACTCAAACCCCAACATACTGTCTCCTCCTTGATGAAGCCTCACATTATCCCCTCATGCTGGTCCCTCTCCATGCCATCTTGCGCACAGTACCCAGTCTCTAGTCACTGCATCTTCACATTTTTCTCATCCTATACTCTCCCCTCACTACCTCAGAAGTCATCCCCTCTCATTCCTCATACTGTGTCTGCATACATTCCCTCCCTCACTCTCCATGCTGTGTCCTAACCCATCCTGCCCCTTTGCTACCCATACTGTGTCATCAAATTTACCTCCATACTGCACCTGTGTACAATTCAACCTCGCTACCCATACTGTGTCCGTATACACTCCCCATTGCTCCCTATATTGTGTCTGTATACATTCCCCCTTCGCTGTCCATTCTGTGTCTGTATACTTTCCCCCTCACTACTTATACTGTGCCTGTAAACATTCTCCCCTCACTACCCATACTGTGTCTGTATACACTCCCATACTCTCCCCATATTTGTTCCCCAAATTTCTAACCCCCTTCCCCTTATTACAATAAATCTTTGGTATCTTCAGCTTCACTGGAGCCCTTACTACCAATACTACCAATTCATGCTTCTGTGACACCGAGGAGTGACATCAGCAGTGTGATCAGATGATCTGACCACAATGCTTACGTCACTCTGACCCCGAAGTTGGGGCAGTCAGTGCTTCAATTGTCCTGTGCCTGAAAATCATGAGTACATTTGATTGCTGGGAGCTGGCATGCTCCACTTTTTCTCGGCAGTCGGCAGTAAGCTTGACAGCTCGCTCAGAAAGCAGCCAAAACACCCACTACGGTGAATTACAATCAGCTGTCAGGAAGACCCTTCAGATCGCCACATCAGGCAGCCTGATGGCTGTACCCGGGGCAAATATCCCGTCTGAGCCCCCTGGATATGGCTCTGGCCAACCCTACCTCAAATTCTACATCACTAAAGATAAGGGACAGAATTACAACTTTCCATTGTTTGTAACTATGGGGGAACAGTATGTAAGAATTGTAGTGGCATTAAGAAGAATCTGTCTGCAGATTTTTAGTATGTAATCTGAGGACAGAATGAGGTAGGGGTTAAAGCATATAATTCAGTGATGTGTTTCCTATTACATTGTGCGCTTTTGTTTTCTTATAATAAAGGTTTTATAACAAGTTCATTATCACTGCCAGGTCTGGAGCTCATTTCACTGCTAGTCTGACCACACCCCCTGCTGTGATAAGCAGCTCACAGTCAATAGACTATGTACATAGAAATCATGGTATGGGCGGGGTTAACTTTCTCAGCTCTGCTTCATCCTGCAGCTAAGAACTCTGTGTCAAAACTGCTTCATCCAGTAAATTAAGTGATACATCCTTGTTTTAGGATCATTTTTCCTACATTATGCTGCTCTCAGATGAGGTAGCAAAAACCTGATGATAAATTTACATTAATATAGCGCTCTCAGCAGGAGAGCAGTTCTCAACAACGGGAAAGTGGTGCTCAGCAGAGATCCAACATAAAGAAGTAACAAAATACCTAAATACATATTGTATACTGTGGTAAGGTACCTTTATGAAACAAAACAACCTGTATGCAAAATTAGTGCAAACCAATGAAATAATGTAAAATGATTAATTTATTGTAATATAATAAAATGATCACAAAGTTAAAAAATGGTGTTCAGGAGCAGAAAAATAGCAATGGTACGTAGGAATGTAGTTATGTAATTTGAGTAATATTAGTAATGTATAAAAAGAATATAATATAATATAATAGGAAGCTGCAGTAAACTAATTGAAAAGTACATCTCATGTGTAAAGCAATATTGTTTGTATAAAATATATACCGTAGTCAATAATAGGTATTATAGTGTAGTAACCCATACGCAAATAGATATACAGTAAAGTATTGCGTGCGAAAACAAAGAAGTGTTATCAATCAGCATACTAAATTGAATACATATTTCACATGTTAAACATATAGAATAATCACATAATAAACTACATATGGTTGTAATACATATACTTAGAACTTAGAACCAGAGCAATAGCCGCACCCGACACACGGTTCCCTGTGTGCTTTATCAAGGAAGTTTTAAATACTTTGTGGTCATTTTATATTGTTAAAATATAAATTCATTTTCTATCGATTCATTGGTTAGTACTGATTTTTGTGTATAGTAGTATAAAGCAGTAACAAGTGTAAGACAAAATTAAAAGTCAGTGAGTCATTGGGTAGTATTGCTCCCTTGAGATACAGATGTCCTAAATGGCTCCAAAGACAGCTTGCATTGTGTAGAACAGAAATCCCAACCTATAGCTCAGGAGCCACATGTGGATCGTGGAACCAAGATGTGCGGCTCACAGTCATCTGTCATCTTTGTGTAATAGCACCAGGCGTAGCAAAAAGCTATGAAGAGCAGGTCTAGAGATGCTGAATTTTACGAATAGCCCCATACAGAAGAGAAGATCTCAATGTGCATATACTGACTTTAGAAGTGGGTAGATAAATTAAGTGCTAAGCTGGAGTTATGATGATATTGCTAGATAGAAGGGTGTTTGAAGCTGGGTGCGATAGCATCGAGGGGTCCAGAAAGTGGTTGTCCAGAATTTTAACACTGATGACCTATCCTCAGGGGGTAGGTCATCAGTGTCTGATTGGTGGTGGTGTGACACGAGGCACCTTTGCTGATCAGCTATTTCTGGTGCTTTGTCAACATGGTACTACATATGTGTCGTTCGCAAGGGCCAGGGTACTCGGTAGCCGGGCAGGAGGTCTATATCAAGGTGGCAATGCCCAGCAGTCGTAGCCCTAACTGCACATGGATAGGGGTGCATTTACAGGAGAGAATAAAGTTTGTAAAGGTTTGTGACGCCAGCTGAGATGTCTGGCCAGGGATGGCCGGCGCTGAATGCGGTTACCCCAGGGGATAGATGATGGAGCAGTTGGGTGATTTATTCTCCTCAACCAGAGCAGGCGCCTGGAGTAAGATGGTGGAGTAAAAAGATAGGAGTTCTAGTGGGGGGTGCAGAGATGCCACAGAAGGAGACAAAGAAGCAGATTCTCAGTCCTGTACTTTAATGCTGAATTAATGAGCACAGATGGGACTTCTGTGTAGAACTGGGTATGCGTCTCGGCCTATCCGGAAAGAGATGGGACCACCCTGCTGGAATAAGGTGTGTTGGCCTTCCTGCTGACTTTTAACTTTAGTTTACTAGTCTCCGCTCTGCGTTGTCCTCTAGTCTTCCATTGTCTGTGGCTACCCTCCAGCTGGACAGGTAGGTGGCACAAGCCCTGCGAGCGACCTCTCTTTAGGCACTCTGGCTCTCTCTTTGCCACTGTGTCATGGATGGGTCCACAAAGGTGACTACCAGACTTCAAATCTGATAGTCTCCAGGATCTGTGGCCAGGTCCTTGAGACCTGGGCACCAAGGGCCTGGCCTCTGATTCCAGCTCATTTCTCTGCCCAGCTGCTCTGAGCTGGCAGCAGATGCAACCTGTCAGCCTCGTGGCCTGACATCTAGTCTGGAACTTTCCTTTTCCTATCAATCCCTCACCCAACTCCTCCCTCCAACCAAAAGTGGGGTCTTCCCAAGGGTGGGTCTCTTCTGGCATGCACTCTCTGATTGGCGTTTGGACTGTGTTGGGTGCTTTTGGGGAATTTCAGCAGCATGATCATTACCCCTCTCCAGGCATGAAAGCACAGGGTGTTGAGTGCAGTACCATTTGTGGTGACCGGACCAAAGGGGCGCCACACATATCTGCTCTCTTTTCTAATCAATTGGGTGCAGAAGTGTAGTACCTGGCACGACCACTACTCTGTCAATAGAGCTGTACTGTGTAGCTCCGCAACTGAGTAGTTCTGATTGCCTGGTGTGCAGGGAGTTGTACCCACATCGATCAGACATTGATTACATCATAGATAGTGAATGAGGTTTACGTGAAAATTCCTGCATGCAAGTACACTGCCTTGCTGTGATTTTGGTGGGGGAGCTTTGGCTATCTTTATACTGATAATTGGGGCACTGGATATGGCTCACGGCCCTCTATCAGAGCTGAATTTGGCTGTTACTGTAAGAAGGGTTGGAGATAACTGGTCTAGAAGTAGTTCTCAATATCCTCAGAGTCAGGATCAAGGTAAGGTAGAATAATGCTTTATAAGATCAGGACTTCTTTCTTTATAATATGAAAAGGCTCTCTATTAATATGCAGGAAATATAAAGTAAATAGCTCCTCTCCTTTTAGCTCAGGATCCCGCTTTTGTAATATTTCTTTATTTGCATAAACTTTCTACAAATCATAGCCAAAGTTATTGTCATTAATCTCTTCACTTCCTCAAAATTCCACAAATGCTTTAAATACTAGGAATCAGTTTTCCGGTCCTTCGTCGTCTAGACCTGAGGTACGTCTTATCGTCTGAGAAATACAGTACTTTATTGATGTACAGTGAATAGCCTCCATCAACAATAGGAATGAAGTAAGGGATTCACTTGTGTATTTCTGAAGAGCCAAAGGAGCCAAAGATGGAGAAGAAAGACATCCTCTGAAGATGTATATCATGTCTACTAAAAGCAGTTTTATGGTAAAGATTACATTAAATCCAGTCTACTTCTTTTACGACAAACCTTATAAACATCAGCGGTGATCTGGTTGTGTTATTTTCCAGCTTGGCTTTCTTGCCTCAGTAAATCTTAGAAAAACATAAATAGGAAAAAGAGAAATGTGTCTAACCTAGGAGTGGGGTCAACCTGGCCACGAAATTATTAGACAATTTTCAGGTGGTCTCAAAAGAAATAATGAAATCTGAGAGTCCTCAGTTGTTGATACCTTTTTATGGCTAACTGAGAAGATGATGATAAAGAGCAAGCTTTCGAGACAACTCAGGTTTCTTCTTCAGGCTGTTGTACCTCATATTTATTTACAACGTGACAAGTGAGGTGATCTCAGGCTCTTATACAGTTATGGACCCCAAAGGTCAACATAACTTAGGATAAAGACTCACGTCAAATGCCCTTTTGACTAATTGCACTCTGCGTTCAACATTCATTGGATGGCTTCCTTCCCAGGCTTCCTCTCTGAATCGCTTAAACGCGGATGTGACCTTAATGGAGCCATTCTTACGAAAAAGACTTATTGAAATCAAATGGGTTCCTGGGCTGTGTTCTGCATTAATGAGAGGCAAGAACTCCGAAGCAGATGTCAGGAGATGGGTGCTTCTGTCTTTTGGTGTGGACTCTAGTTTTACTTCCTTGATCATTTTGTAGGGTTCTTTACAGAATCAAACGATTTATGGGGTAGCTACCTTCAATAGGAAGCACTGGAGAGACAACAGATTTGCATGTCTTTCATCTTTTCTACCCAGGTAGCACTTATCACTAGTTACTGATTACAGGAAGGGGGGAGGGGAGACCTGCAGCCAATATACTCACAAGGCTCCTCCACTGGATCTAGTGGTTGGCGTCCACCTCAATAGTCATAAGAAATTGTAGAGACGATCCAGTGGCATGCTTCATATTCCTTTTATTGTGCAATCATAAAATCATCACAGCGCACAGGGGGTTCCGCTGGACGCGATCAATGATTAAGGAGGCTAGTTCCCCCGAAACGCGTCCAGCGGCACCCCCTGTGCGCTGTGATGATTTTATGATTGCACAATAAAAGGAATAGGAAGCATGCCACTGGATCGTCTCTACAATTTCTTAGCACTTATCACTTTCCGTGCCAGTTGGTAGTGTCCACCAAAAGAAACAGTACTTTCCTAGACAAAACACTGCTTAAACCTCATACTTATGCCATAAGACAGTGTTGTACAACCCATGGTCAGGGTGTCCGTCAGGGAATGGTGCTATAAGTTGCACCGGATGGTTATAGGAGGGCTTTAGGAGGGTCTTCCTAGCATACTTGCTTACAATAAAATTTTAATGTAAGCGAGGAAAATAAATTTGGATGTAACTGGAATTTGTGGACGTAATGTGGAACATCTGTGGAATGTTGATGGAAGAATAGTGTGTGGGGGGGTCTTCCTACATAGAGGTAATGCAGGATTAAGTGATGGGTCCCCAATGCCTCAAGGCTGCAAATGTTTTCATACCCTTGTTTCCAGGACCATCCCAGACAGTGATGTCAGTCACTTCTAAAGCTGTTTTCATTTAATAGAACAGGTTCCTCTTCATTTGCAGCAGAGATATATAGCGTTTCAGGAAATTGTATAATATTCTTTCCATACTGTTATCAAAAACTGGACTGGTTACAAGCATTTAGAAAGTGAACATTTGTTACGAACGTGCCTGCTGCCATTCAAAGTATTCTAGTATCCCTTTAAAACTCCCAATTTAAGTTCCCTTGATGAAATAAATAATGCAAGGAACGAATGTAAAAGCTGGTGTTAATTAAGCAGGCAAAAATTTTGAAGTGACATTTTTACTACTCCCAGCATGCTCTTCCCATCTGTGACCATCATTCTCCAAATATTTGACATTCATCAACTGAGAATCATTGACCATAACGAGACACAAATTACCCAACCCTACTAGGCTTATGTTGGGGCTGTAGTGGCCATACACAGGAAAAAATGAAGACGTGGGGATCATCTTGACCATTAAAAAGGTGCTTCATCTGTATAGGGCTAGGAATATATATGTTATGTTACTAAAATCCTGTAAGTAATATATATTAAACGCTGTTGTCCATGTTATTGTAAATAACTCTTTATACACCATGTTCCAAATTATTATGCAAATTGGTTTTAAGTGTCATAGGGGTTTTTTTTGTCAATGAAACCCATTGATGGTATTGTGTCTCAGGGTTCTTTGGATGACTGAAATCAATCTCAGATATCTGTGATAATTAGTTTGGCAGGTGAGCCCAATAAAAGAAAAACTGGATGTTCCACAATATTGAGCAGGCCACAGTTTTCAAGTAACATGGGAAAGAAAAAGGATGTCTCTGCTGCCGAAAAGCAAAAATAGTGCAATGCCTTGGGACAGGGATGAAAACATTAGATATTGCACGAAAACTTAAGCGTGATCATCGTATTGTGAAGAGATTTGTGGCTGATTCTGAGCACAGACGTGTTTGTGCAGATAAAGGCAGAATAAGGAATTTTCTGCCAGGCAAGTTCATCGGATTAAGAGAGCAGCTGACAAAAGCCTTACAAACCAGCAAACAGATATTTGAAGCTGCTGGTGCCTCTGGAGTCCCTCAGACCTCAAGGTGTAGGATCCTTCAAAGTCTTGCTGTGGTGCATAAACCAACTATTCGGCCACCCCCTAAACAGTGCTCACAAGCTGAAACAGGTTGCAGTGGGTCCAGAATACATGAAGACTAATTTTTAAACAGTTTTGTTTACTGATGAGTGCCGAGCAACCCTGGATGGTCCAGATGGATGGGTAGTGGATGGCCTTGAACTGCCTTCAGGAGCAAAATCATCTTCATGCATGACAATGCACCATCTCATGCTGCAAAGAATACCTCTGTGTCATTGGCAGCTATGGGCATAAAAGGAGATAAACTCATGGTGTGGCCACCATCTTCCTTGACCTCAACCTATAGAGAACTTTTGAGTATAATCAAGCAAAAGATCTATGAGGGTGGGAGGCAGTTCACATCAAACAGCAGCTCTGGGAGGCTATTCTGACATCATGCACAGAAATGCAAGCAGAAACTCTCCAGAAACTCACAAGTTCAATGGATGCAAGAGCCATGAAAGTGATATCAAAGAAGAGTTCCTATGTTAACAAAGTAACTTGGCCTGTCTGTGGATGGATACCTGACTTTGTTTAATTCCTTGTCATATCCTTAACTTGTAACTGAGTGGATATTGACTAAAAGGCACTTATTATGGTGGTATGATGGTCTCGCAAGGATTCACCAGGGCTAGTCTTCCCTGGAGGGATATCTGGCTAGTCCCGTGTTTGAGATCTTATCGCGGCTCCAGGACTTCATTGCTATTAAAAAAATGACCTTTTATATCAAGCATTGAGATAATTGCATCATCCTAGCTGAATTAGGGAGTTTAGCAATTGCCAATATAAAAGTTAACATGCAATGGTATTATAACTGTGCATTATGAGCTCTTGACTGTATATATGTCCTGTCTGTGCACTGACCTTGTAGAGCACTTGAACCTTACTATGAAATAAAGTATTTTCATATTACTAAAGATTTTAGCCGCTATTCTTTGTGGTGTAAGTTCGTTTGGTAGGATTTCCTGGATAGAATGCATTCATCTCAAGACATGTGTTTTTTTCTGGTATGGGACATGTTACATGGACATCACACAGTACAAAGATAGCACATGGATAACACACAAAAGAACACAATGGACTGTGAATGGGGGCTACTCTGTGTAAAACCATGTAGTGAATAGACTTCAGACGTGGTAGGACCATAAGCAGTGCTCACCATACTGTCAGTACCACCACATACCGTGCTCATCTTTTAGGACATTGGGAAACATAAAGTTGGGAATATATATATTTGTTAATATCTCTGGAACTGGTGTGTATAGAATTTTAAATTACATCAATTTTTGCAAATTTTTTAACTTTAAATACAGGTACAATAAAATACAATTAGCAGAATTCAAAAGTAATATGTCTTATACGGATATGTACAAGGGGCAAGGGTTACACATTCTGTATAATAGGATATGTGCAACTTTGGACTTGTGTAGTAACAGATCTAGAAAACGACTTCCTCATAATGTTGATGAAGAAAGTCCTTCAATATGCAAAAGAAGGAATCGTTTGGACAAGTGTTAGATCAATTCGATACAAATGTTGGACTGTTTTATGTTATGAATTAATAAAAAGAAATATGCAGATTCAGGTGGACCTGGTTTGCTTGATTTAGAGAATTTCTGCTAAAGTAAATATTTTAGATGTTTTATAAACTTGGATACAAGAGAACTGAGATGTTTGGACATTCCACATAGCGAGAAAACAGGATTTTATTCTTAATAATAACTTTCTCTGATACATTCTGTCTTTTTATAAAAATGTATTTTAAAAAAGATTATAGAGGGCACAAAAGCAGCGTTAGACAGTGACCCAACATAGCAAGACATTGACTGAGCAGGTACGGTACTTTGTGCCATTTCCATTGTGACAAAAAAGAACCAGAAAATATAGACCAGAGAGAACTGGGTAGACGTCAGAACAGGATCTGCTGAATCGGAAGGGTGAGATTTCGGAAGGGTGAGTAAAGAGCCTTTTGCTCGCAGACGTTTACGTAGGTCCCACCCAGGACAGGAGACTTTAATCATGAACCAGTTTGTTCCGACCCATTACCTCTTAGGCTTGGGGCTTAGTCACTACCATCCCGTACCTTCTCTGGCTTGGGGTCACTTTGTTCATTGATCGTTCCTTAGTTTCCTTAGTCAAGACGGTGTCTCTCAATCTGTGTATGGTCAACACTCAAATCTCACACTGGTCTCCTAGTTCCAGTTGCCACGAATCACACAATACATGTGGCCTTAACAACCTGTCAGACTTGTACATCCGTATTAGTCAAGTTGTGCTGGAATCTGTCACTTGCACTAGAGACTAGCCCCTCCATTTGTGATCTAGTCTCAAGACTTACCTGTTAGTTGCCCTATATATAACAGTTGTATATCTACACATGCATTACACATATAAAATGCTGTCCATTATACATATCACAATACCTTATCACAACATATTACATTACAGTTAACATTATACGATATATAACAAAGACGCATGATACAAATAACATGACAAGACAACTGTACGATTGGTGTCTTCAGGGAGAAATGTCCACCTCTTTTCACATGCATTGCATTGAGGCATGTTCACACTGTGGCCATTTAACAGAAAAAACCTGAAATAGAAAAACAAAATTGATGTCATTTGAGGTGAGGTCATAAAGGTGAGGTTTTAATATGAGAAAATTACAGACCGTCCTGATTGGGGTACACCTTATGTGTTGGCTTTACACTTTTTTTTAATAAAAAACCTGTGTACCAAGTACCCTCTTATTTATATGCACTATGAATTTTTATTTTTGTTTTACAGCAAGGTACTTGTCTGTATAGTTTTGTTTGTTAAATGGCCACAGTGTGAACATGCCTCTATGCAATGCATGTATACCAACTTTTACCCCACCTCATGTCTTTGTCTTTTCATTGAATCACCAGATTATTAATACTCCATCTGAGAGCTGCATTATGAGACCATGATTACAATGATGTATCACTTACTGGATGGTATGTTGTATTTTCTTTTCATCTGCAGCAGTTCTCAAAATCTGAGCTCTGTTTATCCCCATATTTCTGTGTATATTGTGCATATGTTGAGGGCTGGCTATGCAGGACCTTGGTAGTAGCGGGCAAGACAGAGCCTCAGCTTTCAAGCAGCCCTGGTTTTGCAGTAGGCGCCTCGGCCAGAGTACCAGTTAAATACAAATGTACAGGGCAGCTTTAGACAAAACGTCTTTCGATGCAAGCTCTCAATGACTCATTCACCTATGTAGACATCCATTACAGGGGTACTATAGGGAACAGTCACAGCTCAGGATGACCCAAACAGGGAAGCAGTCGAGTACCAATGACAATGAAAATCCCAAGGTCCCATCTCTTGTCCTCACAATCCTGGATTTTTCCAAAGGATCTTGGCATAATCACTCCTTTGGACCTCTGTGACTCCCATGGACATTCACTTCAAGTTCTCCACGCATTCTCTTCTTTGGTGACACTCCTGTCTAAACATGTCTAACACCTAGTTTTATAACTCTTACACTCCACCTCTTGTGGGTGGATTCAATAGCTAAACTAATAACACCTTCACTTTACTTTACCCAAAATACCAGGGAAAAGTCCCTCCCCTTGGTCACTGAGTCACAACATACATGGAACTATATACACTTAAATCCGTACCATATCAACATAGATAAAGACACAAGTAAATAACACAGCATCCAGGGTGGGAATGGCAGCACTCTAAAGGTACCGTCACACAGGGACATATCGCCGGCGATATTGCCGGATCGCGGGAGCGCGCATCCTGACAACATCGCTGGTGAGATGTCACACTGAGCAACTTACGGCGATTTCGCCGGCTAGTTGCCGCGGCTATCGCTCGCTGGGTTGCCCAGCAACCAGCAAGCGATCACTCGCAATGTGGATATAGGCGGAATCGCCCGCAACATTGCTGGTTGCGCGTTACACAGGGCGATCAGCAGATCGCCTGAGCAACATCGCCAGTTTCCCAACATTGTTGGAACTGCGATGTGACTCAGGCGATTCATCGCCTGATTATCGCCTGTCACACGAGGCAATTCGCCGGCGATGTCGCCGCAACCTGCCACGCCCTCAGTTGCCGCAACATCGCGCGATATGTCCCTGTGTGACGGGCCCTTTAGGGGCCTTTCACATTGTGTTTTTTTCCTGATTTGGAAGATCAGACAAAACCGATCTTACTGTATTTTGCCCATTCACTTTAATTTGTCGGTAGAATCTTGTTGCTTCAAAGTTTTCTCCTGAAATCATTATAGAGAATGGGCAAAAAAAATGAATCTGTAAGAATCAGGTGTTTTCCTGATCTTCCAAATCAGTAAAAAAAAGCAAGTGTGAAAGGGCAATTACGCTCCTCCTCTCTTTAACCTTTATTGTCCTCAACCAAGTCGTCCTGGGGAATATAAAGACACATTATGTTCTACCATACATTACAGTAACATTAAATAATGTGCATACATCATGTCCACCCGGGTATCATTTCTAAATAAAATAAAAGACAGTAAAAGAAACCATGGGAAGCTCATTTTATGTTTAAGTCTTTTCTTCTGGGCACAATACTTAAAATGTTTAAAATAAGTGCAGGAAGCTCAAGTCCCGTTTGAGTCTTTTACCAGGGGACATCCCTTAAAACGTTATTAACAATTCAGAGATCTGTCAGACTCCTAACATTTCCCACCTCTTCTCTTTGCGCAATGTACTCCATTGATACATGGATCCATCATATCCAGCTGCTGGGGGAAAGGGACAGTCCAAAGGGAAAAGGGGTCGTGTGAAGGTGGATATGGTGGGTTATGTTGTAACTGCATTTTACAGGTGCTTTGTTCTTGCAATACTGTGTATTCTGCCCTTCCCCTCTTCTTGTGTTCTCATTACACTCCTGAGTTTGATAATTGAATTGCTGTGGACATGTCCTTATTTGGTCATTCAAGACCTCTGATAATGTGTGTATTCAAACCCCCAGGGCTGTGTCAATAGAACAGGTTTTGTATGGTGATTTGGGGGAGGAGAAGCAGTGTGTGATTGTAGTCAGTCTATGTGTGTGCAAAGCTGAGTTCAAACCAGTTCCACAAAGGGATTTAGAGAAACCTCGATTATATGGACATACAATATACTGCTGTTATTGTTTATGGAATTTTATGTTTTTTTCAAGCAATAAAAGTTCTTGGGCTGATCAGGTATCTCTCGTTCTGTTGATTGTGGGATACCCAAGAAGGACCCCATGACAGGCAGTCCATGGTAAACAGGGGCACAGTCCGTTAGACAATTGGGGCCGTTCTTGAGGCAGGAAGGGGACATGGCAATCCATGTAGATGACAATACATAAGACAACAATTTGTTTAGCGGCCGTCCCTATTTCCATAATCTAATAGTGTATGGTGCAGCACAAAGGGAGGGGAAAAATGTCCCACAACAATGGTAGGTCAACTGTTCACTCCACGGCCAACTCCGTAACTCTTAGGGGGCCTCTTGGCATAGCACCCGCTGGGGATACAGATCTATTCCCCCTGCCACAGGCGCAATGACAGCAACATTTCTTGAGGCCTTTTCATTCCCTTACTCACTTAAGCATTAAGTTGCTTTCTCATAAGTTTGAGTCCATTTGTCTCCGGCCGACAAATCAGATGGCACCCAGGCCTGAAGGCCACAAAGAGAAAGTCCAAAGTGTAGGGGGTCACACCCGAAACGTCCATTACCTGTAGGGCAATACAATTTTCATGATGTAGAAATCCAACTCTCCCAACCACAGTTCTTAAAGCACAAAGAAGATCCGAAGAGTCCTCCCATTCCCTCCTGCAGCACTCTTTTAGTTGTTACAAGCCTGCAGTCCTCCTAACCAGGCAGAAGTTCCCTTGTTACTTCCAATCTAGCAATGTGCTGCGTACGTGTCTGCGAAGCTGCAGAGTCATCCAGTGCGCATCGCGCATAGGCACACAGTTCGGGAAATGTTCAACATCCAAAGATGGCCATGGCCCAGTCCCCCAAGGAAGTAGACATCTTCTGAATTGCACCCTGCAGGGTGGGGCCTCCTCTGGCTGCCTGACCAGTTAACTCTCAACCTCTGCGCATCCCACTTGGTTCCATAACAAAGGGCGGGGTTTCTTCAGCTGCACCCACTTGGGTCGAGCAGCACAAAGGGATCCTCTTGGGGAACAGTTACACTTTTGCACCACCGCATGGCAGACACGCCCACGATGGGTTGCCATTCTCTACTTGGTGGTCAACGTTTTAAGCTTTTTTTACCCGCACATGAGCAGTGACACTCCATTTCAGATTCACCCTGCCTACAGGGCCTTGATGATCAGCACACATGAGGTGATTCTGCCGGCTATGCCAAATGTGTTCGGAACAAATAACCTGATAGGAATCCAGTGGGCCATAAAAAGTTGGAAATTGTTTAAATCAACAGAGCCTTTACTTAACAGATCACAGCAAGAGGGAAAAGAATAATAAAATATGTTCAATATACAGACTCTCCGGTGTTACCACAAAAATATTCACACACATCTATCCCAGAGGATCGAGATCAAAGAGTGGATGCTAGAAACTCCCCCTGAATGTTTCACAGACTTCTGAAAGAATTTGCCTATAGGAAGCAGGTATCTGGAACTAAACAAAGTTGCACCATAGCCAGTGTGGTGTAAATTAAATGGGCATGCTGCAGCGGAAGTCTCTGTAGAAGCCCTATGACTCACAAGCTTATCAAATACTATGCACATTTACATGTATACTCACCCTAACAAATAAGGTACTCGGGTATCTAGCACTTGGTTGCCATAAGAACCTTTCATGCCTGTGAACGTCTGGCTGCAGCCAACTCTGCGCCTATGCCTCTAAAACAAGATATCTGTATGATTACCCGCCAAAAAGTACATTTTGCAGGGGCCAAGCTCTTGGACTCGTGATTTTGTTGTAATCCACGAGGAAAATGTCTCATCTGAAAGTCTGGTCTCACACGCACATCAGAGATCAACCGCAGTCTCCTCTAACTGCCGATGTGCCTGTACCGGGATCCTCACAGCGTCCAATAATCCGGTCTCCTTCCAATGATACCCAGGGTCTTATCTTTGGTCCTTCCCTCCCTCTGGTAGCACATTAAATGCTTCTTCCCGAGGAAGACATTTTTTAAAAACAACAAATTAACACAGAGTCTCTATTAAGCACGCCAGGGACAACCAGCCGAATGACATGCTCCTGCCACAAGTCCATACATTGTCTACTCTATTGTCTGCTCCTGGTGGGCCCGGGCTGGGTCTTTTATACCTGCTTGATAAGGGTCCCCCTGGTGACTAGGATAAAGTACTGCACTTGGTATGCTCTGTGCACTCTCACATAAACAGAAAGATGCCACTTAGTATTGGGGGCAGGATACATGATATGGAGGAGTAACTGACAGCAGGTGTACTAGTTCTCTAGTCTCCTGCTGATAAAACAGTGATTTTACCAAAATGACAGCAACCAGCCCAGAAAGTGATAGATTGCTTCAATCAGGGTTTGAGACTCTACATTACACTGTTCTCAGATTAGGGGTCACGAATTTGTTGACAGATTCAATTTAAACACAGATGAACTCATGGTCAAACTTAGATTACTTGGAACTCCTTACGATAACAATTATGAAGGCTCCTGTGTATACAGCGATGAGGAAGACAGAGATGATAGTAAACAGTTTCTGTCTTCTCTTTGGGGAGCTCAGCTGAATCCACACTTCTGCAGCTGCACAATCTCCATGCAGCTTCTGATACTTAAATGATGTTCTAAAACACTATTGCAGAATTATGGTATATGTGGAATGGCCCAAAGTTATAAATCATTAGGAAGTCTGAAAGTAGGTCATTTAGGAGTAGTTCAATGACACAAGGTTCTAATGAATGTGAAAATGAATTAGCTATAAGTGAAAAAATACATTTTTCATTAAATTAAAGACAGCCAGTTTGTTGTTTTCATCAGTATCGAAATGTAGTGCCCAATTTACATGTAGCACATAAAGATTAACTCAAAAGCAAAAAAAGGGAAATACAATAGTTATCTACAGAGAGAGTTTTATTTTTATATGGAAATTTGCAATCACTCTGTGTGGGGACCAGTCCTCTTTAAATGATCTTTACTCTATAATTCCAAAGTTTGCAGGATCATCCAGGAAACAATAGTAATGCTGGAAAATATTAGAAGCCACATGAGAAAGGCTGTGTGGAGCCTCAAGGTCTATGAACACTTATTGCGCTACACAAAAACAACTGAAGTCCAACCACATCCATACTTGCAGTCTAGCCAGAGGTTCTGACTCCAATGGACGACTATAGCAGCTCACATAGTCTTTTGTTATTAAAAGAGAAAATGGCAACTTGATATTCGCATTAAGAATATCAAAGGAAAGAGTGGATGATCCAAAAACAATCTATATATAACTGTGACAACAGACTTCTATGAAGAGCAAGGATTCTCATTGGTTCAATATACATATTAGGATCTACTACAGAGATCTCAAACTCCAGTCCCCAACGGCCACCAACAGTGCAGGGTTTCAGGATTTCCTTAGCATTGTGCAGGGGTTATAATCATCACCTGTGCAGGTGAATCAATTATAACCTGTGCAATAAAAGGAAATCCTGAAAACCTGCATTGTTGGCGGCCATCGAGGCCTGGAGTCTGAGATCCCTGATCTACTGCATGTAGCAGAGGGAACCTGTATATAGCCACTGGGGAGCTGTACACACCTTACTTGCCTCCATATAGTGCATCCATGTGGCAGTGTATTATTGGAGCGTACTCAACTCATGTTACTTCTGGTGGAAAAATCCTTTAGTGATAGCTGTTCAGGTGCTCCTAATTGCATCCTAGCTCAAAGCAGTGTTTCCTGGAGTCTGTTGGTTTGGCTTGGATCTGCTCAAGCTAAGTGTATGTCTTCCCTCTTTGTTTTCCTTGTGTGTTTCTTTAATTGCTAGCCAGGCTGACTAGTGATCACCTGCTTTGATCCCTGTGTAGTTGTAAGTTCAGGAACTGTCAGGGAATAGGTATTCTGGCAGCAGCAGTTGCGGAAACTGTATAGGGATGTTAGAGGAGCCAGGTGTCAGCGCTAGTAGTTCTAGGGGTCACCAGCTCCCCTTCGTGCCCTTAGCATCAGGGACTCATTTACCCCCTGTCGTCGTCCAGTGCTGGGTGTCTCCCTACACCCAGCGTGAAACCGTGGCCGCTGGATCAAAGCTTTGCATGCGGAAGTGCGAGGAAGAGAGGCCCGTGGAAAGGAACACAAAAGGGGGTGAACTGGACGAGCCATCCCGGCTGCTAAAGGACTACCAGAGCCGCCACTACACTGGCTTGTAACTTGAAACACCTGACGAGAAAAGCCAAGTAAACAAGGTTGAAGCTCAGCATTGAGTCAGACTGTTTATTCTGTGCCTGAGGAGAGGTAGACTGAAACGCCAAGCAGGTAGCAGGAGCTTGCCTGAGACTGTCCCTGATCCCTGCCAGCAGCCAGCTCAGCTCTGCTGGCCTTCTTTTCCCCAAATCACCCCCAATAGACTATTTGGTTGCCCTGGGGACCCGCTCTTCCCGTGGAGAGCCAAACCATCATAGCTGCTGTCCCCATCATCCCCACAGGTCCCGCCTGCAGCAGTGGCTATACCGGCCACCTTTCACGGGTGGCGTCACAACACAAAGTCTTTTATTTTCTTTTTCTTTTCATTCCTTTTCAAACTCCCTATTTTACTGATCGCCCGACGAAGGGACCACGGACCGGGTCACGCCACCTTGACATCCCACAGCCCCAACGATGTTGAGAAGGCCAAGTTCCGAGTACCCCATGGTCTCTGCCGGGTCGAGTCACACACACACAGACAACACTTAAACTTAAGACTTAGGACGGTGGGTGGACCCATAGGGAGGACCCAAGCATAGCCTGGAGGGAAAAAGAATTAGTGAAGTGAAGTAGTGAGTGGAAGTGGTGGAGGAGTAGAGGTCAGGAGTGAGTCGACTCCTGTGGGCTGGAGCACGACCACGCTCAACCCGGGAGAGAAAGACCGACAGGTGTGGAGGAAGAACGGAGCCCTTGGGGTACGGAATGAGACATAGATCCCCGTACGCCCATATCTGGCGAGAGTACAGAGGGGCTGGTGGACAACACAGAGAACCAGCCCTGAACATAGCGCGGATGCTGTAGGCCAAAACCATTGAACCGGAGGCCCAGAGTTCCTAAGGGGAACCCGACACAACTTGGAGAAGGTGGCCGAACTAGGGAGCAGTGCCCAGAAGGAGTACAACTGATGGCTGTCAGTACCTGAGCTCTGTGTGGGGAGACGCTGAGAGGAGCAGAGACTAGCTTATAGCGCTGAGGGACCACCAGAGAAAGAAACACCTAGAAAGAGAGAAAGGATCACCAACAGAGGCTCGACTGCACTGTCCCGGTTCTAGAGACAACGCTGAACCGGAGGTCGGCAAGGGAAGTACCCGGCGACCATGCTGAAACAACTGAGTAAAATTAACAGAACTCCAGCTGTGGTGTATCAGACTTTTCTTAGTGGCGACCACTGGCCGCAAAGGCTGCATGAGACACCGGGGTGCTGATGACCTAATGAACATCTGCCAAGGTATGAACTGACTCCTCCATCCCGCTGCCCTGGGGACTGCTCTCCACCTGTGGGGAGCGAAACCATCCAAGCTGCAGGTCACTGCCCCAGAGGTTCTAAAGCAGCAGCGGGCGCCCATGGCCATGTTCCCCAGGTGGCGTCACAAATACCCCTTTTCTCTGCCTTTCCCATCAATTGCCCTTTATTAAATGACACCGCCAGGGTCATGGGACCGGGTCTCAGCCCACATCTGTCCCCATGAAAAGAACTAAGAACAACAAGCTGCCTGGTTTCCGAGTACCCCCGGCCCTGTAGTGGGCGTGTCAAATCTCTTGACCTGCTTTGGTACAAATGGAAGTGACAACAGGAGCACTGGAGAGTCACCGACAAGACAACCCCCAAAAGGGGAATAGTTTTATGGGTGGAGGTCAATAGTTGGAATGGGAGTGGTGGGAATGGATTTATAGGTGGTGGTCACAGAGAGTTACTCTCTTTCTCCCTGACTGTTTCCATCCTGGTAGCCCATCTCCTCCAGGATGGCACATTCATACATGTCATCACAAAACGATTTGCTGTATCTCCCAACACAGTTTCAAAAGTACAGAGCAGATACTATGAAACAACCATTACTCGGCGAGAACCAGGCAGGACCATAGAAGCGCATCAAACCAGTAACAGAACTGCTATATTTTCCTTTCTGCGACTAAGAATAGGAGGAGCAATGCCAAAGTCCTACAAAATGACCTTCAATTGACTACTGGTCGGCATGTTTCTAAACAAATTATTAGAACTAGACTCCAGAAGGGTAGCAAGGGGACCTGATGTCCCATAGTGGGACCTGTGCTCATAGCCCAGCAATGTGGAAATATATTGACATTCACCAGAGAATAATAAAATAGGCAGGTCCACCAGCAGGTTCACACTGAGCACATACAGTTAGGGCCAGAAATATTTGGACAGTGACACAATTTTCGCGAGTTGGGCTCTGCATGCCCCACATTGGATTTGAAATGAAACCTCTACAACAGAATTCAAGTGCAGATTGTAACGTTTAATTTGAAGGGTTGAACAAAAATATCTGATAGAAAATGTAGGAATTGTACACATTTCTTTACAAACACTCCACATTTTAGGAGGTCAAAAGTAATTGGACAAATAAACATAACCCAAACAAAATATTTTTATTTTCAATATTTTGTTGTGAATCCTTTGGAGGCAATCACTGCCTTAAGTCTGGAACCCATGGACATCACCAAACGCTGGGTTTCCTCCTTCTTAATGCTTTGCCAGGCCTTTACAGCCGCAGCCTTCAGGTCTTGCTTGTTTGTGGGTCTTTCCATCTTAAGTCTGGATTTCAGCAAGTGAAATGCATGTTCAATTGGGTTAAGATCTGGTGATTGACTTGGCCATAGCAGAATGTTCCACTTTTTTGCACTCATGAACTCCTGGGTAGCTTTGGCTGTATGCTTGGGGTCATTGTCCATCTGTACTATGAAGCGCCGTCCAATCACCTTTGCAGCATTTGGCTGAATCTGGGCTGAAAGTATATCCCGGTACACTTCAGAATTCATCTGGCTACTCTTGTCTGCTGTTATGTCATCAATAAACACAAGTGACCCAGTGCCATTGAAAGCCATGCATGCCCATGCCATCACGTTGCCTCCACCATGTTTTACAGAGGATGTGGTGTGCCTTGGATCATGTGCCGTTCCCTTTCTTCTCCAAACTTTTTTCTTCCCATCATTCTGGTACAGGTTGATCTTTGTCTCATCTGTCCATAGAATACTTTTCCAGAACTGAGCTGGCTTCTTGAGGTGTTTTTCAGCAAATTTAACTCTGGCCTGTCTATTTTTGGAATTGATGAATGGTTTGCATCTAGATGTGAACCCTTTGTATTTACTGTCATGGAGTCTTCTCTTTACTGTTGACTTAGAGACAGATACACCTACTTCACTGAGAGTGTTCTGGACTTCAGTTTATGTTGTGAACGGGTTCTTCTTCACCAAATAAAGTATGCGGCGATCATCCACCACTGTTGTCATCCGTGGACGCCCAGGCCTTTTAGAGTTCCCAAGCTCACCAGTCAATTCCTTTTTTCTCAGAATGTACCCAACTGTTGATTTTGCTACTCCAAGCATGTCTGCTATCTCTCTGATGGATTTTTTCTTTTTTTTCAGCCTCAGGATGTTCTGCTTCACCTCAATTGAGAGTTCCTTTGACCGCATGTTGTCTGGTCACAGCAACAGCTTCCAAATGCAAAACCACACACCTGGAATCCACCCCTGACATTTTAACTACTTCATTGATTACAGGTTAACAAGGGAGACGCCTTCAGAGTTAATTGCAGCCCTTAGAGTCCATTGTCCAATTACTTTTGGTCCCTTGAAAAAGAGGAGGCTATGCATTACAGAGCTATGATTCCTAAACCCTTTCTCCGATTTGGATGTGGAAACTCTCATATTGCAGCTGGGAGTGTGCACTTTCAGCCCATATTATATATATATAATTGTATTTCTGAACATGTTTTTGTAAACAGCTAAAATAACAAAACTTGTGTCACTGTCCAAATATTTCTGGACCTAACGGTAGGTCTAATGGTAAAGAGTCTGGAAATGTCATAGTAAATGATATTCTGCCTGATTTAGACAATCAGTGATGATTAGATGGTGGTGTAAAAATCCATGTGACAGCCAATGGTAAATTAAAACTATAATAAGCCCATCTCACCCAGCACAGAAGGCATCCAGCTTAAGCGCAATGGAAATTCAAGTATGGCCCCCTTCACATCACGATTTTTTGGGATCCGTGGCCATCCGTCATAAAACGGATAGCCACCGATCTGATTTGGCCCCCATGTATCCCTATGGGCACGGATTGGTCCTATATGGCCAACTGATTGTGTCCAAATTGTCACGGATCCGATTGTGTCCAATTTTTTTATATACCCAGAATTGGAGACTGCTCCGATTTTGGGCACAGCAGACAAATCGGATCCTACCCGGTCCGCGGCAAATAACATGGCAGCCTATGGAACAAGATTGTTTCCCGGATCTGATTTCAGTGTACCGAGTATGCTCAGTACACTAAAACTGCTCTGTTCCCATGTAATATCTCTTTAGCAGTGTATCTACATACACTGCTAAAGTGAAATTAAAGTAAGCAAAGTGTTACAAAAAAAACCTCACCACTCCACCAAGTGTCCTGCGATGTGAGGCATTCACCTCCGATGGCTGCAGGGCCTTAATCAGCTGACTGGGCAGGACGGGGCAACCCGTACAGCTGATATGTTGACTCGCCCCGTGGAAGCTGTGGGGTACTCGGAGCCGAGCCGGTGGACGTTGCTGGGGATGTCACGGTGACGTAATCCGAACTGAGGCCCCGAAGTGATCAATCAATAGGAGAAGGGGGTTCTCTTTGGGTATCAGTGATTAGGTAAGGGGACAGGGTTAGCTTTGGGGACAGGGGTACCAGACCTGGGGTACTTGTTTACGTGACGCCACCCGTGGGTTGTAGTGTGGCTAGTAATGTCCGCCACTGCTACACAGTTCCACTGGGGGTTGGTGACAAGGCAGCTTAATTGGTAAGCCCTCCACGGGTAGGGCTGACCACCAAGGCAGCAGATGTTACTTAGTGAATTGGTGCTGATGTTACAGCGCAGGGGCACAGCAAGAAAATCACAGACACAGCGGGATGCAGTCTCAAGATGTTTACTCACAGCTTCTGTCATTCCAGGTTACACCAGCCATCATCGTTGCCACACCCCATGGAGCGCTAAGTCCTTGGAGGTGGAGGAGTGGATCCAGCTAACTCCCGGGTAACAGAGTAGTCCTTAACCGGTACCCCTTTCTGTCACTGTCCTTTCACGGTCGACTCTTCTTCTGCGCTTGCTTTGCCCTCCTGCAATGCTCCTTGTTCACACAGTGCCCTGAGCTAGTGACCGTGGGTCCTTCCTAGGGTTACTATGTCGTCTGTCCCTGAACCCTATGTGGCTACCTTTTCAGCGGATGTGTGTGGTAAGCATTGCAGCCTCCAGGTTGCTAGCTGAGCCTGGTCTTCTCCACTAGTCTTGGGGTCCTGGTGCCCCTACTCTCCGGCCTGGTCCCTCCACTCAAATTCAGTCTGTGTGGATGCGGGCGCCCCCGGGAGGATTGCTCACTACCCAGTCCCCTGGGACACTTCCTGTCTTCTGGAACACCCTCTCTCTCTGATGTTACGTCTTTCACCTGTCTCAGGACAAGCTCCCACTGGATCCAGTCCTCTGGACGTCTCTTCCCAGATATTACCCCTCTCTGACAGACTCTCTGGCCCTCACCGACTCCTTCAGCTCGTGCCAGCCATCCGCCAACTTCTAGATGTTTTCTGTCATCCCTTATATAAGGTTTGTCACATGTCCCACGCCATCTACGTGTGTTTTTCCTAGTTTTACTCCTTCCCAGGTGCTCCCCTAAACCCTACTTTCCACCCAGCCCCCCTACACTGGTTCCTCTTCTCCAGCCAGGATCAGGGACTGTGCTCTCCCGTAGGAGCAATCTCGCCCTTACCCCGACCTGGAGTGGTCAGTGGTGTCTAGGTGCTTGGATACTTGTCAGTGCCCCCTTCTTTACCCGAGAGTGGGGCACTACACCTTTAAGTGGAGTGCAGTACCTCTGTGGCGACTGGATCTGCAGGGGCGCAACAGTGTCACATGACAGCATCAGCTGAGCGGTTTAAAACCACCCGTCCACCAAAACAGATTGGCAGGAGGGCAGGTGGTTTAAACTGCTCAGCTGATGCTGTCATGTGACACATCAGCTGAACGGACTGCCCTGCCCAGTCAGCTGATTAAGGTACTGCAGCCATCAAAGGTGGACGCCTCGCATCGCGGGACACTCGGCAGAGAGGTGAGCAGTTTTTTTTTTTATTTTTAACCATTGCTTTCCCTTTCGCAATGTATGTAGATACATTGCGAAACTGAAAGTACAGCAACGACACCACTTTCCTGTGCTTTGCAGGCTGTGGCTCATCCCAGCTTTCTGTGTCTGCACCCTCAAAATCCCGGATCCGGACACAGAAATGGCATCCAGAGTTACACATCTGGTCCTGTCCATTCCTGTCCGTGTGATCCTGCAAAAAACAGAATCCCCACAGACAGGAACAAAACGTAATGTGAAGGGGGCCCAAGAAGAGGAATCCTACTTCACAGACAAAAATAGAATTTATTCTTACAAATAACAATGACTAAGGCTAGTATACACCCGAAACACATAGATCTATGAAATGTTTCTAATATGTATTGTAATCCTATGGATATCAACTTACTTTAAACTTTTTGGATTGTTTGAAAAGAATGAATGCTACCTTAGTCTATGAAGCTGTATTTCTCTTCTTACTTGGGCAGGCAATGATGCCCTGACTGTGGTTAGGTTCCATGATTAAATCCTCAGAGCCATTGTGATACTGGTGCAGTCAACCCTGAGTTTATCTTGGTGCAGGACAATCCTTGGCCTTATGTGGCCAGAGTCTGAGGTCAGATGCTAGATGATAAAGGTGTTGATGTCACTTACTGGTCCTCAGGTTTCTCAGAAGTAAATACAATTGAGAACCACTGGGATATTATGTATCATGCATAATAATAATAATATATCATTATATATTATGCATCCAAGTAGCACTGCAAACAGTTCATCATTTTTTAATGAGCAGTATATAGCAGGAGGCCACACAGCCCCCAGTATATAGCAGGAGGCTACACAGCCCCCAGTATACAGCAGGAGGCCGCACATAGCCCCCATTATACAGCAGGAGGCGACACACAGTCCAAGTATGCAGCAGAAGGCCGCACACAGCCCCCAGTATACAGCAGGAGCCCTATTTGTTAAACCATTCTATTTTGTTATAGCTAAGAACAGTTAATTACTATCCCGGGCAATGTCAGGTGCTACAGCTAGTTAAAAATAAATTCAACATCCTGATACATAATGTAGTATATGGCCCTAAGTTTAGCATTTACATACAGTACAGACCAAAAGTTTGGACACACCTTCTCATTCAAAGAGTTTTCTGTATTTTCATGACTATGAAAATTGTAGTTTCACACTGAAGGCACCAAAACTATGAATTAATACATGTGGAATTATGTACTTAACAAAAAAGTGTGAAACAACTGAAAATATGTCTTATATTCTAGGTTTCTTCAAAGTAGCCACCTTTTGCTTTGATTACTGCTTTGCACACTCTTGGCATTCTCTTGATGAGCTTCAAGAGGTAGTCACCGGAAATGGCCTTCCAAAAGTCTTGAAGGAGTTCCCAGAGATGCTTACCACTTGTTGGCCCTTTTGCCTTCACTCTGTGGTCCCGCTCACCCCAAACCATCTTGAATGGGTTCAAATCAGGTGACTATGGAGGCCAGGTCATCTGGCGTAGCACCCCATCACCATCACACCTCCTCCTCCATGCTTCACGGTGGGAACCAGGCATGTAGAGTCCATCCGTTCACCTTTTCTGCGTCGCACAAAGACACGGTGGTTGGAGACAAAGATCTCAAATTTGGACTCATCAGACCAAAGGACAGATTTCCACTGGTCTAATGTCCATTCCTTGTGTCCTTTAGCCCAAACAAGTCTCTTCTGCTTGCTGCCTGTCTTTAGCAGTGGTTTCCTAGCAGCTATTTTCCATGAAGGCCTGTTGCACAAAGTCTCCTCTTAAGTTGTTGTAGAGATGTGTCTGCTGCTAGAACTCTGTGTGGCATTGACCTGGTCTCTAATCTGAGCTGCTGTGAACCTGCGATTTCTGAGGCTGGTGACTCAGATGAACTTATCCTCCGCAGCAGAGGTGACCCTTGGTCTTCCTTTCCTGGGGCGGTCCTCATGTGAGCCAGTTTCTTTGTAGCACTTGAAGGTTTTTGCAACTTCACTTGGGGACATTTTCAAAGTTTTCCCAATTTTTCGGACTGACTGACCTTCATTTCTTAAAGTAATGATGGTGACTCACCGTGGCCGGGACTCCGGTTTAGACAGGCGATGCTTCCTTCCTCCTTGTCACGGGTGGACCGCGCCTGCCGGTAGTGGGGCCCGGTGTAGTGCAGATCAAAAGTGAAGACGTCTTGGTGGAACAGATTAAGGGGTTTTAATTTATTCGTGACGCCACCTATGAGTAGATTTGGTAAGGGCTACCGACGCTGCGGAGCCCCCGGGGGATAGACAGCAGCAAGTTGTTACGCTCCCCACAGGCTGAGCGGTGATCCCCGGAGGCTGGAGCTGCTCAAGATGTTGTGCGGCAGCTGCGGTTACCTTGTAGTGCGGACGGACAGTTCATAAGGAAGCACGGACACAGAAAGTCTCTGCAACGGGTCTTTACTGTAACCAGCAGGCAGTACATGGCATACAGTGGTTGAGTAGTAGACCGGGTGGACTCAGCAGTGATGGTGTCCCTTAGAGATCCGCAGTGTTCCTCCTTTCTACCTACTTAGTTGCCAGTGTCGCCCAGGAATACCAGGTCGGGTACGGGGGGCTGCTTCAATGCCCTATCCATGATGTACGTTCT
The DNA here is from genome assembly GCA_033576535.1 of Allobates femoralis. Taxonomy (NCBI): domain Eukaryota; kingdom Metazoa; phylum Chordata; class Amphibia; order Anura; family Aromobatidae; genus Allobates; species Allobates femoralis. The sequence goes on along the minus strand of JARQOC010000006.1, from coordinate 397,004,760 downwards.
GGATGCTTTGGGGAGCCTTGGATCCCTCAGTGGGTACACCGCTGGTTAGACGACTGGAAGTTGGCTGGTGGTGGGGTGCTCCTTTGAAGCTGCTCCTCCACTCTTCTGGTTCGCGTGGCAGAGGTGAACTGCTGCCAGCTTCGGTACCAGTGAACCGGCTGTGAGTTGTGGGCACGGGAGTCTTTTGGGAACCCGTGTAGATAATGCCCAATCCCGGTGGTTAAGGCCTCAGGTGGTGACACCTGACCGGTGACGGCCCAGGGGCCCGCACGGGGTGCGGAGCCCCCGCTCCTCTCCAAGCTCTAGTCTTAGACCCTTCTTCTCCGAGTTCCAGACTATTCTCTTTTCTCTCTAGTCTAGATTATTGTGTGTTCTACTACACTACCCTAACACTCCACCCCCCAGGACCTATGATTGGTCCCCTGTTCTAGGTGTTGCATGTTGGGTTGGATCTCTATGTTAACCGGATCATTGCTGAGTCAGAGGATATTGCGGCTGCATTTGTGGCTGCAATACCCTCTTGTGACGCACTCGTTGCCGGGCGCCACAATGGCCACTCATTTTTCTTTACTTAGCTGCTTTTTTCTTGCCATAATACAAATTCTAACAGTCTATTCAGTAGGACTATCAGCTGTGTATCCACCAGACTTCTGCACAACACAACCGATGGTCCCAACACCATTTGTAAGGCAACAAATCCCACTTATTAAACTTGACAGGGCACACCTGTGAAGTGAAAACCATTTCTGGTGACTACCTCTTGAAGCTCATCAAGAGAATGCCAAGAGTGTGCAAAGCAGTAATCAAAGCAAAAGGTGGCTACTTTGAAGAACCTAGAATATAAGACATATTTTCAGTTGATTCACAATTTTTTGTAAAGTATATAATTCCACACGTGTTAATTCATAGTTTTGATGCCTTCAGTGTGAATCTACAATGTTCATAGTCATGAAAATAAAGAAAACTCTTTGGATGAGAAGGTGTGTCCAAACTTTTGGTCTGTACTGTATAACTGCTGATTAATAGTTAATCATCCTTTCACATTCATCATTGAACACTTCAGCATGAACACACCACTCAGCCAGGACTAACACATCAAAAGTAGGGAAGCTGCTTAGAGACGTCAAGAGAATTATGTCTGAAAATCACGATGTGTCCAAATAGACAGAATATGTCTATAACCCACAGCTGCGTTACTCTGAAAAGTGTAGAAAGTCAGATTTGGGAGGATCTAGAGCACTAGCCCAGCTGGATAACTCTGCCCCCATAGTAAAGGCTCCAGCACAGTAACACTCCTGTTTGCTTGACGTCAAAATAGTCTTTTTAGTGGCTATATAAGACGTCTGAACACATTTGAAAAGGTGGTGACTGATGTGTTTCTCAAGCTAAAAATACTGTTGAAAATGTTGACAAACCATAAGGTCAAATCGCACGTCAGGGTGTGGTATTCATGCCTCGGGGAATTTGTTGTACTTTTAATGCTACATAGATGTCTTTTTATGTGTTCCTACTTGTGTCAATCTTCGCCTAATATTTGAGGTGCTTATACCTCCAAATTATAGCTGTTCAGTACTTTGCACTTCATGACCACTGGGACTGTAATTATCCTGTGACTGCACTTGCTATTACTGAATATTGATGGAGATCTGCTGCTTTAAAAGCATGCACCTTCCATGTTTAAATATAATATGAAATAAAGATTATTGTTCTAAATTTGATGAGTTATGTGCAATTGTGTATAATATACTCAATAAAAAGCATAAAAAGAATAAAAGCAAAAAGTTAAAAACTGCAGTACCAACTTCTAGGCGGTGTAGAACGCTCCCATTCTAATCTTGTTGTATTGGGTTTTTTTTTCCAAAATTTCTGGGTGTCATTCACTGTTGTTTCTACATAGTACATGGAAGTAAAATCCCAAATAATACTGTTATTTACTGCTAAATAAAATGGTATAGTTTTGTTTGCTCCTGAGTTTTCCAATTCATGACAACAGCTATCCCCTAAAACCAGCACTAACCCTTGGATGCCTAGATGTTGGATAATGGAAATGTGGAAATGTTATAAACCGAGGCCGGTGTCTCAGTCACGCAGACGGCTCGGGGTTGTAGTGCTAGGGCAATGACTTCTGCAGTCGTTAAATCCCGTTATTACAGTGTGTGCATCTTGTGTGGAACAGGATGTTGGGGGAAATCTTTTATTGATGCTATAAAGTCCTTTACAGTAAGTTTTATAGGAGTTTGCTTCATGGCTCACAAAATACATGTGTGTTTGGGCACGTAGCCCATGCATGGCCTCTGTTTTAATTATTAGTTCAGTTTTCAGGCCAGCACCTCATCTTCTGAAGGGTAAGTGACTGCATCTCATCACTGACTATACTAGGGTTAAAACTTATCTGTGGCTGCCGGGCCCTAAATGAGCAAATAACTTGCAATAACCTTATCTGTTTACATTCATACAGTGGGGGAAATTATTATTTGATCCATTGTTGATTTTGTAAGTTTGCCCACTGACCAAAACATGAACAGTCTATAATTTTAAGGGCAAGTTAATTTTAACAGTGAGAGATAGAATATCAAAACTAAAATCCAGAAAATCACATTGTCTACATCATATAAATGTATTTGCATTTTGCAGAGGGAAATAAGTATTTGATCCCCTACCAACCACTAAGAGTTCTTGCTCCTACAGACCAGTTAGACGCTTGAAATCCACTCATTACCTGCATTAAAGACAGCTGTCTTAAATTGTCACCTGTATGAAACACTTCTGTCCACACACTCAATTAATCGGACTCTAACCTCTACAACATGGGCAAGGCCAAAGAGCTTTCTAGGGATGTCAGGGAAAAGATCCTAGACCTGCACAAAGCTGGAATGGGCTACAAAACCATAAGTAAGACACTGCTCAGGGAAAAAAGGTGTGCTGTAGTCCGCGCTGCCAGGATCACTCACTCCAATAAATACGAGTAGAAAATCTTCATCAAAACCTCCTTTATTCTCCTACGCGTTTCAGTGCCCTCCTGGCACCTTCATCGTGAGTGTGGCCGGTGGGAGTCCAGCAGCAGCCATCAGGACATTACCAATAAGCCTTCAAACCAGTTGTGGGTCTCACAACTGGACCAGGTGAGCAGATTTAATTACTCACCATTACACCCATCAGTGTCTAGTGATAAGGGCACTATTGCGCCTCTTGTCCCCCCCCTCTTTTTTCTTGTTTTATAAGTGAGACACTGGGTGAGAAGGAGACAACTGTTGGTGCAATAGTAAGAAAATGGAAGAAATACAAAATGAGTGTCAATCAACATAGAGCAAAGGTGAGAAGAAGAAAGTGAGAGATCAGCCTAAAAACTACATGGGGGACCTTGTTAATGATCTCAAGGCAGCTGGGACCACATTGGTCACCAAGAAAACTATTGGTAACACATTACGCAACTATGGATTAAAAACCTGCAGTGCCCGCAAAGTTCCACTGCTCAAGGAGGCACATGTGCAGGCCCGTCTGGTTTGCCAGTGAACACCTTGGTTATTCTGAGAGTGATTGGGAGAAGGTGCTGTGGTCAGATGAGACTAAAATTTAAGCTCTTTGGCATTAACTCAACTCGCCGTGTTTGGAGGAAGAGAAATGCTGCCTATGACCCAAAGGACACCGTCCCCACAGTCAGCATGGCAGTGGAAACCTTATGTTTTGGGGGTGTTTCTCTGCTTAGAGCACAGGACTACTTCACCACAAAAATGAGACAATGGATGGAGCTATGTATCATAAAATCCTGAGTGACAACCTCCTTCCCTTTGTCAGGACATTAAAAATGGGTCATGGCTGGGTCTTTCAGCATGACAATAATCCAAAACATACAGACAAGGTAACAAAGGATTGGCTCAAATAAAGCACATTAAGGGCATGGAGTAGTCAAGCCAGTTTTCAGACCTAATCCCATAGAACATTTATGGAGTAAGCTGAATCTACGAGTTGCCAAGTGACAGCCTCAAAATCTTAATAATTTAGAGATGATCTGCAAAGAGGAGTGGACCAAAATTCCTCCTGACATTTGCACAAACCTCATCATCAACTACAAGAAATGTCTGACTGCTGAGCTTGCCAACAAGGGTTTTGCCACCAAGTATTAAGTCTTGTTTGCCAGAGGGATCACATACTTATTTCCCTCTGCAAAATTCAAATACATTTAGAAAATGTGATTTTCTGGATTTCATTTTAATATTCTATCTCTCACTGTTAAAATTAACCTACCCTTAAAATTACAGACCATTCATGTCTTTGTCAGTGGGCAAACTTACAAAATCATCAAGGGATCAAATACCTATTATCCCCACTGTATCATCTAACATGTTTTTGTGTTTATATGGATCTATACATTTATAGTGTCTGTACATGTATGACGATGTTCCTGAATTACTGTCCCAATTTTTTCTGAACAATCCAGGTAAACTTGTGCATCCATGTTAAAACATCAGAGTTTACATTGCCCCTGCCCACAATTGGGTGGTCCTGGTTTGGATCAGAGCAAATCTAAGTATAGCTCAGCAAAAGGATTTGCAGAATCCTGAACCAGCGATCACATCAGTAGTCCATGGAAACCGTACTAGAGGCCTTTGAACCTTTCGGCATCCCCGGATCTTCTTCTAAATAGGAGTCTTCATGCAACAGCAAGTGCATGGCACAACAAAACAATGATGTGTCGACCAGCTAACTAATCAGAAGAAGCTGCAGGGATGCTGTCAGGTAGATAGAAGTTTGCAGAGATCCATGGACTATCAATGTAGTTGATGGATCAGGTTATTATTTTTTCTAATAGTTGTGCTTTTCATGTATATCGTGCCACATGGAACATACAAGTGAGTGATGACGTGACGTCATGATTGGTTAAAAGGGAGCGTTATCACTGTGTCAAAAAATGCTATACGCAGAGAGTCTATAAAAGCAAGTGTTCATTTAGAGCAGTGTTTCCCAAACTGCAGTCCTCAGGGTCCCAACAGATCACATGCAGAGGGCTAAATGGTTGCAATATCAGAGAAAGTAAGCTGATGCCCGAATGTGAAGAAAAGTATGATACCAGAGTCAGCTAGGAGTCAAAAAGTCTGTGCCTGAAGGACCATGACCCAATAAATGTGACGGAGAGGTCGCGCAATTGTGTGTGTAAAGGGCCAGTAAGCTACTGCAGAATGTATCATAGCACAAGGCGGTAGTTACGGGCAAATGAGTTGTCTTCTATGCCTGAGCACGCTACCAGTGGTGTAACTTCAGACCAATGGGCCCCGCTGTGGAAGCTCCAATGGGGCCCCCAATTATTGCAAATCTTTAACAGTATTAGTCTTTTTCTATAGGCCAAAGGGACTTTTGGGGCCCCCCTAGGCTGCAGGTCCCGAGTGCAATTGCAACCCCTGCAGCTATTGTAGTTACGCCCCTGCACACTACAGAAAATTGTGGGTTTTTTGTGGATATATGCGATGGTACTTTGGAGTCTGGAAACTCTACTGTTCATGTAGATACACTGTGTGTGGTACAATTCCATCTGCATGCTGCAATAAGGAAGCTGAACCAACTTTTGGAAACAAATTTGTTTTTACTGATTGCCAAACTGGTGAGCAGGGGAAAGAATATTACATGTTACTTCTTATATCCAGTAAAATATACCAGCTCCTTCCGAGAGATACAAAAAGTCCTCTTATTCACAGAGACAGAGATAACAAATGAGTATGGTGAAAGTTTTATAGCCTACATTTTACTTAAACAGGAGGCCACCCTGGTTAAGGCCGGCTTCACATTTGCATTCGAGACACAGCGTCTCTGAACGGAGCCAAATGCATGGGCACTGTGTTCCTATGTTTAACATCAGTATGACCGCGTTCATCACTGAGTTTGTGTCTGCATATCAGACGCATGCAGACCAAACACTAGTGTGAAGATAGCCTAACATGTCCCACAATTAACCCAGTGTCAGTGATTCCTTCCAAGTGCCACACCTAGAGCTGCTTTCCTTTAATTGTATCCACAGATGGTTAGATCCTTTCCTCACCAAGGTCATCTTCAACTGGCCACCACTGGACTCACTTTCCAAAGTCTTTTCTCGCAGGCATCTCCGATTTGCTGGAGGTGGTCTGCCATCTATGTACCGCTAGACTTTCATATCTTTCTTCCTTGCATAGGTCTTGTTTCCACCAGAAATGCTTCCATTGGCTTCCTTACACTAGGCCTCGACTCCATTCCTGGCCATCCAGAAAACCTGAAAAACACCAATACATGCCACAATAAAACACATTTAAAAGATCTCTCTTGGCTCCAGAAGATAGATGTTCTCCTCTTATTAAGTTGGCATGACCCTGGCCTCACTAGGTTTAGACGCCCAGAACAAAGTGTACGAGTCCATTTATTAAACAAAGGCCCGCAAGCCAACATAGCAGCAGCCTTCATGTCCAAGGGCACAGCCAACTTTCATGACCCGGCAAGAACATCAGGTCATACGTCCCCCCAATGACAGTTGTGATGACTAGGGCACAGTCCCCTCAGGGAAACAGTCCAAAAAAGGACTGCAGCAGAGCAAATTATGGGGACGACTGCCTACACTGGTTGGGCCAAGAGTCCATTTGGCAAAGTGGCAGGCAGCCTATTCATATCTGTAAAGTCCTCCAATTTTGCAGAAGAATACGCAATGGTACAAATAACTTGAAGGGAGTAAAACAAAACTAAAATAAAAGTCCAGGCCTTCTTGGCCACAATGATTCAGAACAACAGTCCTTCTGGATCAAGGCTGCTCTGCCTTAACTCAAGTTTTATTGGGGACCTGAATTCACTCTGAAGTAAGAGGCTCTTCAGAACTGACCCAAACTTAACATGGCATTCGGCCAACAACTAGAAGGTTGTCTCGAAACATTGGCCTCCTTCAAGTCTGCTTCCTTCTTATTTCCTCCCAGGTTCTGGGTGATGGGGGTCTCCTCCATATTCACTGCTGGTCGGGATTTTTCACTCGGCCAGGAAGCTCTGGAGGTTGAATAAACACTTGAGCAGTCCAAGTAGATGAAGAAAAAGGTGTAGTGGGGAGGCTCACATAGGTTGATTCAGCCAACTCAGCTGTCTGGATCTCCGCATCTTCAATGCAATGACGGGATGACTCTTACACCCCTCATCAGACTGGTCACCTCCAACTGAGTCCACACTTAATTTTAAACTGCGCTCTCCACAAAAGCGCACCTCCAATTTTTGGCTGGATCATTGTTACAGAGAACACCCTCCTCTGGGCCGACACCCTAGCAGTCTGGGCACATTTCCATGCTCTTGGGTGCCATTCAGACTTACAATGGGCAGTCCCTCATCGCTTTAGACAATAAGCCATTGCTATCTTAGAGTTTATTTAGGTGCATTGCCTACATCTTCCTGAAACAGAAGGGCTCCCGGGTCAAGGTGTGCCACAATGATCGAAGTGCCTGAACTTTCTACTGTAATCCCTTCAAAGTACCACTCCTAGAAATGCTTTTCTCTTATTGTTTCCACAGCTGGCAGATCCTTTTTCTTACTAAAGTCTGGCAAGACTTGGCGACACTGAATTGACTTTCTAAAGTCCTTGTCCTGCAGTTATCACCCACTTGCTGGATTTGCTCTGCCACCTCTGTACCACAAGAATTTTGAATATTTCTTCCTTGCATAGGTCCTGCTTCCACCGCCAAGCTTTCTCACACCAGGGTTCAACTCTTTCACAATACTCAGTAACTCTTGAACCAGGAACTTTCTTCCAATTTGTCCCTACTACTCCTCCCTTTAGGGTAGGGACACACTTCAGTTCCTGATCAGTTTTCCTGATCAGTTTTCCTGATCAGTGTTCATCAGTTTGTGTGCCAAAACCAGGATTGACTCCAAAACCCAGAACAGGTGTCAATCTTTCAATTATACTTTTTCTCTGCAAGGTTCACTCCTGGTTTTGGCACACAAACTGATGAACAATGATCAAGAAAACTGATGAGGAAAACTGATCAGGAACTGAAGTGTGTTCCTACCCTTAGGGGCCAGTCCTGAGTTAACCCTAAAATATACAGCTAATAAGGTCTGCAGCCTGGAAGGATTACACATATAAAATACTGACATCATAAACAGTAAAATAGATGCTGTCTTCAGGGGTGATGTGATAGTTCCTCCACTTCCTTAGAAGAACATTGGCAGGATGTGGCCATAAGAAGGTTTGAGATCACCACAGTGATGCATAAACTTTTGCAAGTGATTGAGATGCTGCTATAGAAAGATTCCATTATACTGAAGTGTCAGCAAATTGTTACAGATGTTCAAATGTGAAGATGCATTAAAATCCCTCTTTAATACTACAGAAAAGCTTTGATTCTGCAATTTAAAATGCAACAAGGCTTTTCATTTTTTTACTTGAATTTTTTTCAGGCTCCCAATAGAAGTTTATTAAGAAAAAAAGCACCGAACCACAAAGTACAAAAGTGTTTTTAATGAAGATGGAGATTTCATTAAGGCGGCCGTCACACGCTGCAATATCTTGAACGATATCGTTTAAGCGATCTGCTTTTTGATCGCTTAAGCGATATCGTTTGTGCATCGTTACGTGCGATCAAGCGATTTTACAATGTAAAATCGCTTGATCGTGACATCGCAGATATGAGAGCCAGAGCTCATATCTAGCGATGAAGGATTTAACAATCTGCTTCATCGTGATGTGTGATACCACGATGAATGATCTCCCAGCGGCAGAGCCTATGCTGGGAGATGGTATCTATGGTAAACGTCGGTTACTAAGCGCCGCGCAGCGCCTAGTAACCCGATGTGTACCATAGTTACCAGCGATCTCGCTGGTCCACATCGCTGGTGAGTCTGTCTGTGTGACAGCTCACCAGCGATGTGAGCGATATCGTTAGCGATCGCGCGTGCACGTGATCGCTAACGATATCGCTCACGATGTCGAGACGTGTGACGGCCGCCTAAATCACATCCACTTTGCTCATATTCACATGTAGCATAAATGCTGCATATTTTCTGCTGTTTTTTTTTTTTGCATATGGTGGTGCACTGCCCATAGACCTAATGTAAATGCCTACAGGACCTCAGACAGCGGCTGATAATATACGTACATTACGTACAGTTTCTGCTCTACTGTCAGGGGAGCCGCAGCTTCATTCATAAAATAGTACAAAGCAGACAATAGCCAGCTTACTGTAAATGGCTTATTAACCCCTAACATGCTGAGAGGAGTGGACGGCATGTCTCTAGGGGGGGTGGGCACCCCCGAGAGACATATTGCCCACAGCTAATATTAATAATTAATGTTTTTATACACATTTTAACACTTTGCTTATCCCGTAGCAGGGATGAGCAAAGTATAAGGTAACTGCATTGCTCCGGATTACATATCCGGAGCAATCCGGTTACCGCATTGCGGTTCACAGCACACATTTTGGGAAAAAAATGTGTGTGAAAGCAACTGCATTCACCGCATCCGGATCTGGAAGTGGTGAATGCAATTGCCTGCCCAAATTTGACCCCAGCTTAATTTGTCCCTCTTTCTATTCTTCAAATGTTTGGCAGTATGGGTTTACATAAGGCTAGGCTGACACAGTCACACTTTCTGGATCAAATGTACTTTCTAAAGTCTTGGACTTCACGTGTTCTACTACATTGTTGAAAATTCACCTGACTCCATAAGGGGCATGCTGCTTTGATCCATGTTAGGGTACCTTTACACGCTGCAACCACAGGAGACATTTTTGGCGGCGATATTTCTCGCTGGAATTATCGCCGCCAAATTGCCTCCTTATTGCGGCGTGTAATTCGGGAATTTGGCGTGTTGTGGCGTGTAAAGGTACCCTTAGGCTAGGGTCACACATCCGTTTTTTTTTTTAAAACCTTATCCGGTTTTGAGCTTTTAAAAAGCTCAAAAACGTAGCAGGAAACGTTCCTCATAAGAGCCTATTATAAAAACCGGATTGCTTGGAAAGCAATCCGGTTACCGCCTCCGGCTGCAGTTTTCTGAGCGGTTCTGTGCCCCGCATTGCGATAACCGGATTGCTCAGGATGTGTAATCCTGAGCAATCTGGTTACCATATACTTTGCTTATCCCGGCTGCCGTTGGGATAAGCAAAGTGCTTAAACTGTCCAGATCCAGATGCGGTGAACGCAATTTGATTATAAAGTGTGACCCTAGCCTTATAGAACGATTCTCCTTTAGAAACATTGCTTCTAGGGGAACACAACTCTTTAATATGGCCATGCACAAAGCACAATATGACGGTACGCTATGAAGGTATATGCATGAGCTCTCACATTCTGAGTGGCAGATAAATAAAATGGCTGATAAATGAGAATAATAAGAATAAAACATGAAAGCATCCCCATATATTGTTGAATATCCACAGCTACATAATCAGATAATCAATGCAATGGAGATGGCTTTTATTACATTGTCTTTAGTCTGAGTATCCTGGGACTGCTTGTTCCACCACATTTGAAGAGTCGCTGACTCTCTCGGCACTGCAGTAATGTAAAAGCATAAACTGGATGATCATTTTACACAATAAAAAAATAATGTCTAAATATCTGAAGACTCCCATCTTAATCCACTCCCTGGAGTCTGAAGCTGTGTTTGCTTTATCTTAATCCTTTTACTCCCCCATCTCTGGCTGGAAAGTTTGAGCTTCATAAAACATAAAGGGATAGATCTCTTCACACAAAAACAAACACTGTCTTTACAGATGAGAAAACTTTAGGCACAACCCATAAATCACATATACTGCTGGATCCATCAAAACTTTAAAATGACACTTTACTTTTAATTAACTTCACCTTTAATTAACTTGGAAACTGCCATCAAGCTGTTCTTGACAGCTCTGATGGGATATCTGCATGGCATCTTTTACATTAGACGACAGCATACGTGTCTCCGTTCTGAAGCACAAGACACTTAGGCCCCTTTCACATCTCTGCGTTTGCTGCGTTTTGCTTCATTTGCGTTTTTTCCGCGTTTTTACCGCAAAAAACGCATGAAAACGCATGCGTTTTTGTCCCCATTGATTTTAATGGGAACGCATGAAAAACGCATGCAAAAACGCATGTCAAAATGCATGTGCGTTTGCAAAAACGCAAAACGCATGCGTTTTTGCAAGCGCAGCTCAAAACGTGGCAAACAACGTTTTGGGCTGCGTTTGCAAAAACGCATGCGTTTTGCGTTTTTGCAAAAGCACATGCATTTTGACATGCGTTTTTCATGCGTTTTTTGCGGTAAAAACGCGGAAAAAACGCAAATGAAGCAAAACGCAGCAAAACGCAGCAAACGCAGAGATGTGAAAGGGGCCTTAAGGAAACAATAGATACTGTTTTCCTTAAAGTGTCTTTTCTGACATCTCTTCGAACATCTTTTGTGGGGTCTTTGCCACCACCAATTCTTTCTTATTTCATATTCATATGCAACCTAGTGGTGGCTTCCAATGAAAAATCACCAAGAGGATGACTCGTAACTTCTTGAACCTCTTTGTTCCTATCAGAGCTTGAAGTAGTTCAAAGAAATTGCAAAAGACGGAATGCATTCACAGCAGGTGATTTTAATATTTCTGTGCATATGTTCATCCTTTTTGCCATTTGTAGCTGCTTTTTAGGCAGGTTCCAGGTGGTGCAATATTCTTCTAAAGTTTAAGGCAGAAGTGGAAAAACGCTGCAAAGTTGTTGAGACGGCACAGGGACCAGATAGTCAGGTTCAAATCAGGGCCCAGGCCATGGAGCAGCCCCAGGCCCACGGTAGCACATACCCAAGCCGGCTCCCCGATGTAAAAGTTCAGTATATTATCACCCCTGGTGAGGGTCAATGTACACTAACAAGTCAATAAGTCCAACAAGAGTTTGTTATTGAAACAGTCTAAACATGGGCCCAGTCTTTCAATGTTACAATCTTTCTGGTATTCACATTTCTTAACTTTGGTGTAGACTGCTTGAACCATTCCAGTACCTCCGGGCTTACACTTACAACCTTACCTATGTAAGAGAGTAAACTAATAAGCTGCTAAAACCAAGCAGACTGCCATTTTGTAGTGGCCCAGGAAAGAGAAAGCACAGTCTCTGGTTGCCATGGTAACTGCTCTGTGTCTGGGAAAGTGAAAGCACAGTCTCTGGTTGCCTTGGTGACGGCTCTGTCAGTTGCTCCTGTTGTTGTTGATCTCTCTCTGCGGTGGCCATGACTAGTGTAAGGATTACAGCAAAGCCAGTGCAAGCTATATGTGCCTTTAAAGTTGTTTACAAGCTCTGTTGTGTGGACTAAAGACTTCATCTTGAACCGAGCAAGTGTCCAGCATCTGAGGAGAGGCTGAGGAGATGTTCCCCCTGATGGAGCGAGTGATTGGCGTCCAGGAAGGCTGTGAGTGACTGCGAAAAGAGAGCCGGCGTACGGTGCCATCCACATTTGGGAGGATCCTGACAAGGAGGCTGATTAGATGTTCCCCCTGATGGAGCGACTGATTGGCGTCCAGGAAGGCCGTGAGTGACTGCGAAAGGAGAGCTGGCGTCCGGTGCCATCCACATTGGGAGGATCCTGACAAGGAGGCTGAGGAGATGTTCCCCCTGATGGAGCGAGTGATTGGCGTCCAGGAAGGCTGTGAGTGACTGCGAAAGGAGAGCCGGCATCGGGTGCCATCCACATTGGGAGGATCCTGACAAGGAGGCTGAGGAGATGTTCCCCCTGATGGAGCGAGTGATTGGTGTCCAGGAAGGCCGTGAGTGACTGCAAAAGGAGAGCTGGCGTCCGGTGCCATCCACATTGGGAGGATCCTGACAAGGAGGCTGAGGAGATGTTCCCCCTGATGGAGCGAGTGATTGGCGTCCAGGAAGGCCGTGAGTGACTGCGAAAGGAGAGCCGGCGTCCGGTGCCATCCACATTGGGAGGATCCTGACAAGGAGGCTGAGGAGATGTTCACCCTGATGGAGCGAGTGATTGGCGTCCAGGAAGGCCGTGAGTGACTGCGAAAGGAGAGCTGGCGTCCGGTGCCATCCACATTGGGAGGATCCTGACAAGGAGGCTAAGGAGATGTTCCCCCTGATGGAGCGAGTGATTGGCGTCCAGGAAGGCCGTGAGTGACTGCGAAAGGAGAGCTGGCGTCCGGTGCCATCCACATTGGGAGGATCCTGACAAGGAGGCTGAGGAGATGTTCCCCCTGATGGAGCGAGTGATTGGCGTCCAGGAAGGCCGTGAGTGACTGCGAAAGGATAGCTGGCGTCTGGTGCCATCCACATTGGGAGGATCCTGACAAGGTCCTGACAAGCCCTGGAAAAGAGTGCTCCACAGATTGCACCCCAAGCTTACAGAACTAAAGTGCTGGACATGTGAATCTGGCATTGGCTGGCAAGCTGCCAAATTCTGCTGCTTTACAATACGTTTTTCTTTTGCGCAAAGTTTTTTTTTTTTTTACTTTTTCTGGACTTGCTGCAGCCCACGTGGAATATGCACCGGTGTAAAGCTACATTTGAGGTTGATGGTACCATAGTTTTGAGATACCCGGGTATCCCTGTGCTAAGTGTATAGCCAGCATTGATATAGTGTAATGTATTGTTATTAGCTGTGATAAGTTATACTCAGTGTGCCATCTCAGAGGTCCCATCAGACCGCCCACAGTTGATGTACATAGCCTTTAGTTAAGTTAAATCCTTGATAAGTCTAACGTGTAGGTAAATTTGCTCCTGGTTCTGAGTGTGATTTACATACCCTGGGAACTCTGAGATCGGTGCATTGATGTAGGCTAACGCTGAGGGTGTTAAACTGTTATTGGTAATATTTTAAGGGGATTTTGAGACTTATACATTCCTTACTGAACCATACCTTGATCCCCATATCAGTAAAAATACTGTTGTTTATTTCTGCCTCTGTCTCAGTCTGTGACTCACTGGATCTTAATAGGACCTCCGGTCATTACACCTACCTAAACCTTACTCACTACGTCTTGCATATTGGCATCTGACTGCATGCTTTATAAGTCTCTAGTGGCTCCAACCCTGTAGATCTTATAGGGATCAGCTTCAAGATACGGTCAAGGCTATCATTTGGGGAAAATAAAACATTCCCGCACCCTCTTGCAAAGTAAGAATAATTTTAAAGAGAGAAGTGTTAATAGTTTATTTTTATCAGTTAATAAAATGTAAAGTGAATGAACAAAATAGAAATCTAAATGAAATCAATATTTAGTGTGACCATGCTTTTGCCTTCAAAATGGCATCAAAACATTAATTTTTCTCAGCATACTTGCACAAAGTCAGGGATTTTATATTATTATAGTCAGGTATATGAGTAATCAATTACTCAATTACTATTACAGTATTGTGTCGCAGGTTATACACCATGTCACGAATGAGCACAGCAACAAGACACAAGGTAGTTATACTGCATCATTAAGGCCTCTACCAAGCAAAGGTTTGGAAAGTTTCGAGGACCGTAGATGTAATGGTTGACCAAGGAAACAGTGCAGCAGATGAAAGACTCATCATACTTCCCTTTGAAATCAAAACCTTGCAAGAAATCAGCTTAGAACAGGCTGCAACCAATAGGACTGAGCTACACCCATTTACTATTCAGAGAAGTCTGGCCAAAAGTGGTCCTCATGGAAGAATTGGACCAAAATGGCATACCTTCGACATCCAGATAAGGCTGAAAGTTCTCCTTCACCGTCTGTCCTGTAGTATCCGTGTGCCCAAGATATGGCCAGGATCTGCTGCGCCAATACTGGGGGAAAACCAATCAGAGAGGGCCCTGCTGGAGGCAATGGAGCACCGGGAGAGGCACACTCGAGTATGTTTCAAGGTTCCTGTCCCGTTTCTATTCCTGACTGCCGGATACAACCCCAAGAGTTTGATTAATTATAAATGGCCGGTGTGTGGAAACTTTTCCAGCAGTCTACTGTGACTCTGTGACTCCCCTGACTTTCTCGCACACTACACATCTTTTTGTTAGCTAAACCCCACCCACAAAGAATACCAACATTTATCTACTATATAATTGTCTAAGGCATCTGTCGGTCACAGAAATCGCGCTCCAGACAGAGGCCTCCGGCGGCCACCAATGAGCACAAACTATGCAGATAGACACCCAATTTCAAAGTTCGAATTTCGCACCAAATTGCAGTCTGGCGACAGCGGCGCTTTTTTCGCCGGGATACACGGGTCTGGCCGATGGTGGCCGCAGCGCGCCGCTGACCTCTGTGCAGCAGTAGCCGCGGCTGAGCTCCGGTCAGCGGCGAGCCAGCCGGGAGATGACCGGCGTCATCTAGTCATCTCCCGGCTGCTCGCAGCGGTGGTGCCATTCACGGCATTCAAACCGCGCGCCAAGCCGCAGTACTCTTCTGATTGGTCAACACGGCCGCAGAGAAGTAGAAGTGGCTTGGCGCGCGGTTTGAATTCCACGTCTCTGATTGGTCGCTGCGGTCGACCAATCAGAGGAGCGGTGCGCGCCAAGGCGCCATATTTAAAGTACTTTGAAAAGAATTTTAAATATGGCACCATGGCACGTGCCGCTCCTCTGATTGGTCGGCGCTGAACCCGGCGACCAATCAGAGGAGTGGAAGTCAAACTGTGCAGCGCGCCGCCATTCTGATTGGTCGCTGGCGGCGACCAATCAGAGGAGCGGCATTCAAAGTACGCGCCAAGCCTTTCATTGGTCGTCGCTAGCCGCGGCCACCAATGAGCGTCGCAGTATGCAAATTGCAATTTGAACTGTCGCTCTTAGTGTGAGGCAGTTTACTCCTGTTTGGAAGGTCTGTCAGCCATTGTGACGCAGTTTATTTCTGTCTGTGAGTCAGTGTGATGCAGTTTACTTCTCTCAGGTCTGTCTCTCATTGTGACACAGTTTATTCCTGTCTGTCAGTCAGTGTGACACAGTTTATTTTTATCAGGTCTGTCAGTCATTGTGACACATTTTAATTCTGTCTATCAGGTCTGTCAGTCACTGTGACGCAGTTTACTCCCGTCTGTCAGTCAGTGTGACGCAGTTTATTCCTGTCTTCAAGGTCTGTCAGTTAGTGTGACACAGTTTACTGCTGTCTGTTAGTCAGTGTGACGCAGTTTACTTCTATCAGATCTGTCAGTCATTGTGATGCATTTTAGTCCTGTCTATAAGGTCTGTTAGTCAGTGCGACGTCCTTCATTCCTGTCTACAAGGCTGTCAGTCTGTGTGACATCCTTCATTCCTGTCTACAAGGCTGTCAGTCAGTGTGACGTCCTTCATTCCTGTCTACAAGGCTGTCAGTCAGTGTGACGTCCTTTACTCCTATCTACAAGCATGTCAATCAGTGTGACAAACTTCACTCCTGTCTATAAGGCTGTCAGTCAGTGTGACGCAGTTCACTCCGGTTTACAAGATATTCTAGAATACCCGATGCATTAGAATCGGGCCACAATCTAGTTATTAATAAACCCTATCATTGCAGGGCACAGCCTGGGGAGCAGCCCCTAGGGGGCATGTCATTTAGAACTGCAGTCTGGGCCTGCACAGTACAAATACCTGGGTCCTACGTCTGGATCCAGCGGGATCCGGTGTCCGCCGCATCCGGCTTACATAGAGCCCCATTTTAATTCAACCCAGATTGCCCCTGATCCCAGTGTTCACAGTTTTTGGCATAGAGGCCAAATTTGCAACAAAATGTGTTTTTGGTCTCAGTGGAGACCCAGATCAGGGAGAAACGGGAAGAACTGGATGTGATGGAAGTCAATGGGGCCAAAAACTGATGCCTAAAAACAGTAGCGTGAAACCGGTCTTATAAAACATTTTTTAAATAAATATGTTAAAAAGTAATAATAACTTAAATAAACAATATTAAAATTGAATAGAGATCAACAAAGTGCATTAAACTGTATATTAGTAATTATTTATAGTATCGCATATAGACTCAATAAAAATTATTAACAAAAAAAACATAATTATTGTTAGGTTAACTTAATAGGAGTGTACAAAACATTAGTTCAAGTATCATGCAGAAAATTCTAATTATTTTCATCTATGTTCTTCTATATGAAATCTGTGTGCCATCTGTGTGTCCATTTTATCTCTGTGTGGCAACCGGATGCCACAAAACGCTCACCGTGTGAGTTCAGTATTTTTCACATACAGCACTTGGACCAGAAATACAGTCATGTGAGATGGCCTAACCATTACTAATTACCATTTTGTTTTATGCATTTTTCTTAATTTTAATATACTATACAATAACTAATTAATTGCATTATATTCTACCATTGTATGCTTTCATGCTAATAGTATTTTGATTTTTTTATCCTACATTCCATAATGCAGAGGTATAACACTATTCATGGCAGAAAATGTAATCGTTACCCTGATCCATAACAGGATTCGCTTGCTCTATCATTTCATTCAATCTATGAAATGCAACCATCGGACCTCAGTTCTAAAATGGCTTTTTCAATATCTGCCAGGATCCCAGGTTTAATTCTCATCATTTATTCCCCACATAAACTTGTCATTGACTTTGCTGTCAATGAGGCGACATCGTTGTAACTTACGGTCCTGTCAGTAACCCTTTCATGGTGAAATCGTGTACTGATCGCAGACTGGTGTGACTCCCTTTTATCACTTGTGTCTCACTAGTTTTGTCAAGAGTAATAAAAGACTCCTATTCGGGAGTTTCCATCCAACAGGAGAACTGAAACTGACCTTTCTATGAATGTCAGTGAAATGTATATTACTCCCTAAAAATTATATGTTTTCGTGTCACTTCCCAACCCCAAAAAGCTATATTTTATCTGTCCTTTAGCAGTATAAAATTTCACTTTTTGCCTACATTGCACTCTTTCGACTAGAAAAAACAATGCAACAATGGACCTCTATTTTGGCTGTTTTGCAGGTTGTGTCCAACAATTTATATATAAATATATATAAATGATGCGGCCAGGGCTATGGGGGTGTGGCACCCTGGCACCTGTTGGGCACCACAGAAATCCTTAGGTACAATGGAGTAAGTAACAGCACAGCAAAACCACAACACAAACACTTAGAACACCTGGTTTCACCCCGAGCCTCTAGGGGGAGCTACACTGGTGACTTCTAACCAGTTCCCCCTATAAAAAGAGTCTTGGAGGGAGAAACTTCAGAGTGTGGTAGACGCTACAAGAGCTGCCTGCCTGTGTGAAACCTCCACCCTATGAGGAACACACTAGGCCCTGCTAGCCTGTTAGCCAGTGGAGATCCCTGCAATAGGGATAATAGGAAGAAGGAGATCACCTCTCAGGAACACAGAGTTAACCTGACTCTTTCCAAATCATCCGGTTACTGGAACCGAAGCTGTGAGAGCTACCCAGCCATCACAGAGAACCAGCACCATCAACAGGAGGTTTAGCCACCTGTTACACCTGATGCACCCATCCACGAGAGCCCAGGGAAGAGTACTGATCCTGCTCAGACCCTTTTACAGTGCCCTCAGTGCTGCTAACCAGGTGAAGCAAGTTCCATTGAACACCCTGCCCGGTCCGGCTGGATTCCACATCCACCCGACCTTAGCACCAGAAGTAGAGAAAGGAAGCCTAACACTGCTTGCTGTGAAACTCCATAAGTGCCAACTTCACTATCCCGGTCCGAGTGTACCTGACTATCATCCAGTAAAGGTACCTAAAAGAGACTGTGCGTGGTTGTGCATTATTCCTGGATTCAGCGCAGCGTCCCGCAGCTGCCTCACAGCATCTTGCGCAGCTCCCGGCTCCGGGGATTCCCGCTCATCCTGTGGGGAGCGTTCCATCTCGCTGTGTACCATCCCCCGGAGACCCGAACAGCGCTGGTAGAGTTACCAGAACACCCGCAGGTGGCGTCACGAAGACAAATCACCCCCCACTGTTCCGCCATTCCCCTATTGATCTGGACCACCGGGCCTACACTACCGCAGGCGCGGTTCCGTGACTGGAGGAGAGACAACGCCCGCTACGTGTACCCCCGGCTACGGTGAGTCAGAATTTGGCGTCACGAACAGGATACGAGCAGGCCCTTTATCACGGGTATTGTGTGCTGTTTATTGACTGTAAATATCGAACTGTACATTTGGTCCGCCATTGCTGCGCGAAAAGGCGGGAAAAGAAGGGGCGTGACTGTGCAGAGGGCGCGAAGATTGACCCCGCCCCCACGCTCTGACGACTTCCCCTGTACGCAGCAGGAACCGGAAACTCCCGTGGTGCCTCACTCCTCACCGCGAGGCCGACACTTCCGTTTGCAACCGAGGGAAAGGCTACGCTTAACTAAGGGGGAGCGACCATGAGTAACCCGGCTCCCGATCACGCGGCACCCCCGCTAGACCAAGCGGTGCCTCAAAATATACCTTTTGATGGACAGCAACAAGTCGGCGGTATGCTACCACAACCCGCTCCGATTATGCCGATGTCTCTACCCTACGTTCCTAGTGCGACCTGGTTACCCAAGTACAGCGGCGTACCCAGCACCTTGGAGAAGATATGCCAAGCCCTGGACATGTACCCGATGACCGGTAAGCAAAGAGCTTCAGTTATTATGGGACAGTTAACCGGTGCAGCCGAACTGCAGAGCCGCAGCTGGCCCATAGAAGTTCAGGAATCTGTGGAGCAGATATTCGCTAGATTGACTCGGGTCTTTGAGTGCCATACCGAGGCTGGATTAAGACTGTCATTCTATCGTTGTAACCAAGGGGCACAAGAAACTGTCCTTGATTATTCACTGCGCTTGCAAGAAGCATACAGACTGTTAAAACAAGTCGATCCTGATAGTGCTCGAGATGAGAACAAAGCGTTAATTGGACAATTTATTGTGGGCCTTAAACTGTCTGAGGATAGAAAGCAAGCAAGCTGGTGGTCTATACAAAATCCAGGCGCAGAGTTTGATACCTTGAGAGACTTAACAGTCTGGGGACAACGACTCGCTGAAGTACCTGATCCCGCTTCACCGCAGCAGCAGCAGTACACTGACACCCCTTCCGTGCCGGCAGCAGCATCTCCAATCCCTGCGATTCAGTCCAGCGCACAGACTGTAACACCTGACCGGTTTGATCAACTGTGTGCTAATGTCGAGCAGCTGATGAAAGACGTGGCCAAGCTACAAGCTGGGAGAAGACCCAAGACAGATGCAAGGCCATCGGACAAGATTCAACTCGCCGACAGCCCGGATGACGTCCCGTGGATGAGGAGAAAGACACAGCCGTCGCGAGGAAAACCTGCAGACCGCCGCAGTCCTGACAGACGCCGCAACAGTCAGCAGAACGACTTAGGAGGACGCAACGTGCAATCCCGTCCTTTAAACGAGCGACCCCTGGGCGAGAAGGGCCAACCCCAGGAGTAGACTGTCCAGGCCCTACGTCCAGCTGGGAACACAAGTATGTGGGAGATTGTCCATACTTACCAATCGTCATTGATGGCATCGCGATCTCCGCCTTGATAGACACTGGATCCCAGGTGACATCCATCCCCAGTACCCTTTACAAGCAGTTCTGGCCCAATGTTAAGCTAGAACCCCCTAACCCTGAGATGAACCTTGAAGCCACTAATGGTATTCCGGTTACCATAGAGGGACAGTGGGAAGCTACAGTAAAGGTGGGGAGGGTGCAGTTGAAAAACCAGGGTATCTTAGTGGTCCAGGATAAGCCTAACCACAAGGATCCATATGTCATATTGGGTACCAATGTCATGATCAAATGCCTTGATGAAGTGTTGTTTTTGCTCCAACAGAGTGCTGAAGCCGGTAAACCCAGAGAAAAGAGGGCTATCCAAAAGCAGATCAGAGCTCTGGTGTATCAACAACAGGTAACCTTGTCAAATGGTGAAATTGGCAGAGTAAGGGTCACAGATCCCATTCCAATTGTGGTACCACCCAGAAGTGAAATGATGATCTGGTGTCGAGCAGCCATAGGCCTCAGAGGGCAGGACTACCAAGCTGTAGTAGAACCTGTAATGTCCGACAGTAGTCCTACGCTCTTGACAGCCAGAGGGTTAGTCGATGTAAGAAAGGGGAGAGTCCCCGTACGCATATTGAATTATGGTGATGACGAAGTCAGACTGCCTAGATATGCAACTGTAGCAAAATTATACCAAGTAAAAGATGATGCTGTGATTGATGTAAAATCCTCAAACCAAATAGTCACTGATGAACCCCCTCACTCCAAAGATCAGTTAGAGAAATGGTGTCAAGACCTCAGTGTAGGGACTGACAATACACCCTCTCACCAGAAACATGGAGTATACCGGGTGGTTCGGGAGTATGAGCAAGTGTTCAGCAAACACCCACTTGACTTTGGGAGGATTAAAGGGGTACAACATCATATCCCCACAAACAACCATGCACCTATCAAAGAAAGGTACAGGCCTATACCACCCACTCACTACCAGAAAGCAAAAGAGATGCTTCAGGACATGAAGAATGCAGGAGTCATTAGGGATAGCTGTAGTCCCTGGGCCGCACCACTAGTCCTGGTCAAAAAGAAAGATGGTAGTATGAGGATGTGCGTAGACTATAGGCAAATCAACAAAGTCACACACAAGGATGCATACCCGTTACCCCGCATAGAAGAGTCACTAGCTGCACTCAAATCTGCCAACTACTTCTCCACATTAGATCTTACTAGTGGGTACTGGCAGGTTGCCGTTGCAGAGGAGGATCGTGAGAAGACAGCTTTCACTACTCCTATGGGACTATGCGAGTTCAACAGTATGCCATTCGGGTTGTGCAATGCCCCAGGAACATTTCAGAGACTTATGGAGTGTTGTTTGGGCCACAAGAACTTTGAGACTGTCTTGTTATACCTTGATGATGTCATTGTCTACTCTCAGACCTATGAAGATCACCTCCAACATCTGAGTGAAGTGTTTGAGTCACTGTCCAAGTACGGGATGAAACTGAAACCGTCCAAGTGCCACCTGCTGAAACCCAAGGTCCAATACCTAGGACATGTGGTCAGCGCCGAAGGCGTAGCACCGGATCCGGATAAGGTCACCGTCATCAAGGACTGGCCAGCACCCATCAACCACAAAGAGGTACGTCAATTTCTAGGACTGGTCGGGTACTACCGACGATTCATCAAAGGCTACACCAAGATAGCTGCCCCCATGCAAGATCTCTTAGTGGGCCAATCCAAAAACGGCAAGATCAGGGGACCCCCGTTCCACTGGGGCCCAGAACAGGACAAATCCTTCCAAACGCTGAAAGAAGCTTTAACTGGAGAAGAAATCCTGGCTTACCCTGACTACAATCTACCGTTTCTGTTGTACACTGACGCGAGCAATGAAGGTTTAGGAGCAGTCCTATCTCAACGTCAGCAGGGCAAAGAGACGGTGATAGCCTACGCAAGCAGAAAGCTCCGTCCCACCGAAAGGAACCCGGAAAACTACAGCTCCTTCAAGCTGGAGTTCCTGGCCCTGGTCTGGGCGATCACAGAGCGTTTCAAGCATTACCTGGCATCCGCCCCATTTACAGCTTTCACAGACAATAATCCTCTAACACACTTGGAGACTGCAAAGCTGGGAGCCCTAGAACAGCGTTGGGTAGCAAGACTCGCTAACTACGACTTCACTGTAAAGTACCGGGCAGGTCACAAGAACGGCAATGCTGATGCCCTGTCCCGAATGCCTCATCTTCCTGAAGAGGGAGAAGACATAGATGACCTAGAAGAGATTGAACTACCTGCTTTCCACCGTTCCGGTACAGCAACATGTCATCAGAGAAACCAGACACGTGTAGAGAGGACTGTAAACCCGTTACCTCACCATGACTGGAAGGAGGCTCAAGCCAACGACCCAGATGTCAGCCTGGTAAGGGATCTGATCACTCAAGAACACGCCAATATGGACTCCGATGCCTCATCAAATGCTAAACGCCTGTGGAAGGAGAAAGGACGGTTGTTTGTCTACCAAGGTAAACTATGCAGAAGATACCTCAACCCACGAACCCATGAACTCATCTGGCAGATTGTAGTTCCCGAGACCGAAGTCCAAATGATCCTTGAAGCATACCATGATGATGCAGGACACTTTGGATGGAAGAAGCTGGAGAGACTCCTGAAGGATCGGTTCTACTGGGTCGGTATGAGAGGTTCCATTGACAAATGGTGTAAAAACTGTGGACCTTGTCACCTTCGAAGAAAAGACCACTTAACTCAGAAAGCTCCGTTGCACCCAATTGTTACCACCAAACCTCTTGAAATAGTTGCTCTCGACCATGTGAAGCTTACCCCAAGTCGAACCGGGTACACCTACGCTCTCACCATCGTTGATCACTACTCAAGGTTCCTGGTAGTCGTTCCAGTTAAAGATTTAACTGCCGAGGTAGCAGCCAAAGCGTTCCAGAGTTACTTCTGTCGCCCTCATGGGTATCCAGACCAAGTCTTAACTGACCAAGGGCCAGCCTTCGAATCAGCTCTTTTCCAAGAATTCTTAGGGCTGTATGGGTGTAAGAAAATCCGCACAACACCTTATCATCCTCAAACGAACGGTTTATGTGAGAAGATGAACCACATAGTCATTGACATGCTCAAAACCTTACCAGTTGAAGAGAGAAATCAATGGCCAGAGAAACTTCCAGATCTCGTGGACATCTACAACCACATACCCGTCAGTTCGACAAATTACACACCTGCTTACTTGATGAGAGCAAGACCAGGTAAACTGCCTATTGATTTGCAGATGGGAACCGTTGAACCCACAGAAGACTCTTCTGACGAAGACTGGGTCAGCCAACGCCAAGAAAAGTACAGGAAGGTACAAGAGAGTGTTGAAAGGAACCTTGAAATCAGTAGGACCAAACAAGAAAAAGACTTCAACAAGCACGCCTCAGCTGAACCACTAGCTATAGGTGATGTAGTGCTGAAAAGAAAGCGAAAAACTAACAAATTGGATAACAGTTGGGAATCCATACCCTACACCGTTATGCCGTCACACTATGATAACTCAAAAACTTGTGTTATTAGCAAAGACAATGGGAATACTATTGCGACTGTTTCAAGGGATCATTTGAAGAAATGTCCGCCACAGTTAATCCCACAAGCAACCAGTTACCCTACTGTAACTCAAGATGAAGAAACCAAAGAAAATCTAGTCCTTACAGAAATTGGATACTTACCAGCTGATTGGCCACAAATAGGTGATGCATTCCTCATACCAGTTATGCACTTCTACCAGCCTACAGAAGGTCAGCCAAAGCCAAATCCAATTCCACAAGTCCAACAAGAAGAAGTTCAAGTGCAAGAATTGCAGCCTGTTATCATGGAACCTGAGATTCCTGTAATCGGTCAGCCTGCTAGTCCCACAGTAAGAGAAGCCATTCCTAATCAACTACCTACAGAGGTCAGTCCAGTTGATAGACTCCGCACTTACTATGGTCTTACACCAAGCAGACATAGAGAAGTACCAACCACTTCGTACACTACACAAACAGCTTTGGAAACACCCACACTACGCAGATCCACACGTAGTACATTAGGCCAGCCCCCACACAAATTGGGAGAATGGGTTTAAAATGTAGTGGAAAATGTAACCTGTAAGTGTTGTAAATAATTAACCAGTTTTCAAAAACCTGTAAAAAGTAGTGTACAGAAGGGTGGAGGAACTGGGCTATGTCCCAAGTATACTAAGTTGGGGACAGAAAGCGCCTGGTAAGGTATAGTAGGTTAGTACCGGCCTCCCAAGCAGAGACACCCATAGGGAATGTATAAAGTTTACCGTGTATCCCTGGACTTTACCTTTTTTCCTCTTCATAAACTTTGAACAATTGTCACAGGACTTGTGTGACCACTAACTTTACCTTTTTCCAGCCTGCGGCAGATGGACTAGTGCCGTACGGACTGCTTTTCACTTTTCCACATTTTTCAATTCCTTTTCAGTGATTTTTGTGTTTTCTTTAAGACTTTGTAAGTTGAATGTTATAAAATGCTTAGTGGTAAGTTGTAAAAATAACTTTTTGCTCAGCCGGGAGAACTGAGGTTAACTAAGGGGGAATGTGGCACCCTGGCACCTGTTGGGCACCACAGAAATCCTTAGGTACAATGGAGTAAGTAACAGCACAGCAAAACCACAACACAAACACTTAGAACACCTGGTTTCACCCCGAGCCTCTAGGGGGAGCTACACTGGTGACTTCTAACCAGTTCCCCCTATAAAAAGAGTCTTGGAGGGAGAAACTTCAGAGATGTGGTAGACGCTACAAGAGCTGCCTGCCTGTGTGAAACCTCCACCCTATGAGGAACACACTAGGCCCTGCTAGCCTGTTAGCCAGTGGAGATCCCTGCAATAGGGATAATAGGAAGAAGGAGATCACCTCTCAGGAACACAGAGTTAACCTGACTCTTTCCAAATCATCCGGTTACTGGAACCGAAGCTGTGAGAGCTACCCAGCCATCACAGAGAACCAGCACCATCAACAGGAGGTTTAGCCACCTGTTACACCTGATGCACCCATCCACGAGAGCCCAGGGAAGAGTACTGATCCTGCTCAGACCCTTTTACAGTGCCCTCAGTGCTGCTAACCAGGTGAAGCAAGTTCCATTGAACACCCTGCCCGGTCCGGCTGGATTCCACATCCACCCGACCTTAGCACCAGAAGTAGAGAAAGGAAGCCTAACACTGCTTGCTGTGAAACTCCATAAGTGCCAACTTCACTATCCCGGTCCGAGTGTACCTGACTATCATCCAGTAAAGGTACCTAAAAGAGACTGTGCGTGGTTGTGCATTATTCCTGGATTCAGCGCAGCGTCCCGCAGCTGCCTCACAACATCTTGCGCAGCTCCCGGCTCCGGGGATTCCCGCTCATCCTGTGGGGAGCGTTCCATCTCGCTGTGTACCATCCCCCGGAGACCCGAACAGCGCTGGTAGAGTTACCAGAACACCCGCAGGTGGCGTCACGAAGACAAATCACCCCCCACTGTTCCGCCATTCCCCTATTGATCTGGACCACCGGGCCTACACTACCGCAGGCGCGGTTCCGTGACTGGAGGAGAGACAACGCCCGCTACGTGTACCCCCGGCTACGGTGAGTCAGGGGTACTCGGCCACCGGATCTGCTGATTAGGGAGTCACAGGTGGACGGGACCCCGGTGCCGTGCCCTGGTGATCATTTGAAGGGGACATTGATGATGGGACTGGGGGTTATTTACAGGGGATCGTGACGCCACTTGTAGTTCCCGATAATGTGGTACCGGCGCTGCAAGCCGGCCGCTGAGGTGGTGGTGGGTGCAGCAGAGTGTTGAATAGCTCCCCACAGGTGGAGCTATTACCTCAGGGCAGCGATGATAGAAAGTTTGTGGATGATGATGGGGATGAGAGGAGTAGTAGTAGATGTTGGTACTGCAGTTCTTACCCCTCTGCTGAGCTGTTGATGATGCTGAGCCCTCCGGGCGCCACAATAAGAAAGACAGAGTCCCAGTTCAGCTTTACTCCACTTTAAGAGTACCGGCAGATGATGATGGTATACGGTACAGTTCGGTTTACCGGGGTCGGTCACCAGCTCCAGGTTCCCTGTTATGGAGTCTCTAGATGTTCTTCCTTCTATGGCTTTCTGGGATCAACTTGTCCTTCTTACTCTCCACCCTCGCAGAGCTCTCCCACCAGTCCCCTGATCTACCTCACTGAGGCACGGTTATCCTTTCCCGGATTTAAGAGGAGTCGTTCTCTCCCCCGAACGTCGGTAATCGGGCCGTTACCCCTGCAGTCCTGGATCTATTGTGGTCCTGAGGGGCGAGGTACCTTGTGGTGCGTACGGTAACCCAGTTATGTTGGGCCTGCAGCTCGTCGGTCTATAGTCCAGGGATAAACGCCTGACTACTTTGGCTACCCGCACTGCCGATGCTTCACCAACTGACCAACGAGCTCCAACCAGTCCTGGTCCGTTGCCTTCTGTCTTGGGCCCCACTTAGAGATGGGGTTCCCTCCTGTCAGCTGGGCTGTCAGGCCTGACCTCTCTGCCTGCCTTCCCAGCACCGTCTCAGGAAACTGTCACTTTCCCTCCCACTACTCTATCCTAGGCTCCAACCCCACCCCTTCTGGGACCTACTAAATTACCGGCCCCCCTATTCTAAGTGGTGTGGTCCTAGGTGGGTGTGAAAAACAGGCTCCATAAAGTGAACCCTGAACTGATGACCTTACAGGGAAAAACACATTTTAGTATTTGAGTGTAATATTACCCTGTGGCGTCTAGCCACAGGGGCGCCACATGAAAACCTCTAAGGATGTACTCACCTCTGCAGAAAAACTCGGCCAGGGCAATCTGGTAAAACATTGTATTGCACTCGCACCTATATTAAACAATAGTGACATGCATATCTGTGAGTTTTTTGTCAGCGAGAAACGGGGTGAGGAAAAATTCACAGCATGCTGAGTATGTTTCCGGGTGTCACCGAGATTCCCACAATGCAAGTGAATAAGTGCGATACACAGCACTTGGACAGCATTTTTAGCATGGTCTTTTCCATGCTGTAAAAAGTAATGATAGATAGATAGATAGATAGATAAAGTAGATAGATAATAGATATGGATAGCTAGATCGAGATAACCAGTGTCCCGTTGATTGCTTCCAGTGCCACTCATTAACCTTCATACATATTCACTGTACTGACCAGCAAGAGCCAATTACAGACGCTCACTCTCTGTGAGAATGACCAACCCCGTGGGGGTCGTGGGGTACTCAGAGCTGAGCCGGTGGACGCTGCTCGGGACCTGAAGGGGTCAATCAAAAGAGGAAATAAAGTTCTATCACATTAAGGGGTTTACTGGACTTGGGACCTGCGGCTAGTAGTGGCCGCCGCTGCCACACAGTTCCACTGGGGTTGGTGACAAGGCAGCTTAGTTGGTGAGCCCTCCAAGGTAGGGCAGACCCCCAGTCAGCAGATGTTACTTGGTGAGTTGGTGCAGATGTTATAGCGCAGGGGCGGAGCAAGAAAGTCACAGACACAACGGGGTGCATTCTCAAGATGTTTACTCACAGCTTTGTCGTTCCCGGTTACAGCAGTGACCAACATTGCAACAGCCCGCGGAACCTGAGTCCTTGGAGGTGGAGGAAGGGATCCAGCTAACTCCCGGATAACTTGGTGGTCCTTAACCAGTACCCCTTTCTGTTACTGTCCTTTCACATGTCCTGCATCACTAATGTGTGCCCTCCCTAACTTCACTCCCTCCTGGGTCCTCCCCTCAACTCTGCTCTCCACCCATCCCTTCTACTTTGGTTCCTCCTCTCCAGACAGGATCAGGAACTGTGCTGTCCCTTAGGAGCATCTCTCCCCAACCCTGACATGGAGTGGGTGTAGTACTGGGCTATGGGTGTGAGTACCGGTTAGTGTCCCCTCCTTACCCGAGAGTTGGGTACTACACCTCTGGCTGGGGTGCAGTACCTCTGTGGCGCCTGGATCCGCAGGGGCACCACATTCCCCCCCCCTTAAACTCAGCACGTCCTAGGGCTGGAACAAAACAAAATAACTGGTGTTGATGCAAACATTTTTAGAATGCATCCAACAATTTTAATTGTTAACCAAGTAACTTTTCTTCCCTTATGTGAGGCACCAATACCTAAACATTGCAAGTATAAACATGTAGAAAATATACATAATATCGAGTATAAATAACTTTTTACAAGAAACTATGAAAGGTCCAGTGTGATCCCTATCGGGTGTCCATCACACTGTCCAAAATGCAAAGATGGTGGGGACACGCTTAACATAACCCCCAACATAGGTCCTGGGCGGGCTACAGAACATCATTGGTCTTCCTGTTGGACCACTGTTTTGGCCACGCTAAACGGGTTTTTGTTCTGTTTCAAGTTTTTATGTCAGCTATACCACCAACAGGGTGCACACCTGTGGTGCTAACTATATACAAGGAAAGTTCAGGTTGCGCATAGTAAACAGCCTCACAGTCTTTTAATTAACAAATCCTACCATTCATCCACAACATAGTCCTGGCCGGCTACAGAACATCATTGGTTCTTTGACAACTGTTTTGGCCACGCTAAACGTTTTTGTTCTGTGTTCAATTTTATTCCTATACACAACAGGTGCACACGTGTGTACATAACAAGAAAGTTCAGTTGCGCATAGTAAACACTCAAACTTTAATTAGCAAATCTACCATTCATCCAATCTAACTAAAGTCAACTCATTTAACAGGCACCACTTTTCTTAGGCTAGTTTCACATAACGTTTTTTTCCTGTCCGTGGGATCAGACTTGAAGGGGGATTCCACCGTACAGGCACGGATCCATACTGATCCTGTCAACGATGGCAATAGCATCCGTCTGCAAGGATCCGTGTGGACCTAATCGGTCTCACTGTCTCTCCTACTCCTGGCCTCCTCCATATTCTTTCCTCTCCTATCTATATCTGTGCCCCCGCTACTTTGCTGTGACCCCGCTATTCTATCCTCATCTATCCGATCTGCCCTCCTCTCCTGTATTAAAAAAATAAAAAAACTCCTCCGGGAGTATACATTACCTGTCACCGGCTCCAACGCTGCAGCACGATCAGGGCAGAAGAGCCTGTGATGATGTAAGAGACCCGGTCAGCTGACGAGTCATGTGACCGGGCTCTGACATCATCACAGGTCCTTCAGTCCTGATCGTGCTGCAGCTTTGGAGCCGGTGACAGGTGATGTATGCTCCGGGAGGAGTTTTTTTATTTTTTTACATACAGGGAGAGGACAGGGGACAGGATAGGGATAGAGGAGGATAGAGAAGAGGGGGCACAGCAAAGAATAGCGGGGGCACAGCATATAGAATAGGAGAGGGCAGAAGATGGAGGAGAAGAAGCAGGGAAAGACAGGGATACAGAGCCGACATCGGATCCGAGGTGAACTCAGATCCGATGTCCATAGGCTCCTATGCTGTGGGCACTAGGATCAGCCTCGGATCAGCAGTGATCCGAGGCTGTCCGATGTGAGTCACGGACACAAAATCGTAGCAGGCTACGATTTTGTGCCCGTGATTACATCGGATGGGATCGGATGGTGCCAAAATCGGATGCCAATAGTGGCACATCCGTTCCCATCCGATTCGTATAGGGGAACATGGGGTCCGATTTCGGATCCGATTGTGTCCGTTTTGAAACGGATACAATCGGATGACCGAAAATCGTTATGTGAAAGCAGCCTTAGCAAATTCTAAACATACATTCCTTTGGCAAACACACACTTACTAACTAAACAAATTTAAAGGCTCGACCTATCCAGGTCAACAACAGTTTCAACTATATACAAGGCCAGTACTCTTGGCTACCATAAGTTGGAATGTGGCTTCCTCCTCTGCCAGGGCAGCACCCCACTATCTGAGCTGTCTCCGCTCATCGGGAGTCCTTGCTACCGATGCTAGCAGGCGCAGCCTGGTCTCTTGCTGCAACCTGTGTCACTTGCAGGGGCTCCTGCTGGCAACAGTACTCTTGGCAGCTAATGATCTCTACTGTGGCTTCCCCTGCTCGGGCCTCTCAAAGGATGTCCATTAGTTCTTCACCCTGGTGGACCCATTTGATTACCACCCGCTTTGCGATGATCCCCTCGGGTTCTGGATCTGAGGTGAGTGGGACTGCCAACCTATTGATTTCTATGGAGTGGTCCCAGTGCAAATCTTTACACACCCGGCCGGGTGCGAGGGCATTTGAGGTGTTAGGGTTCAAGTCAGGGTCTCATCAGCTACTGGGGGAGTGTCGATACCTTCTACTGTTGTTGGCTCCTCGGTGCCGACCTCGTCCTCCTCCGGGGCTGGTGATGTTGGTCTTGACTGTGTCCAACTCTGGGTCATCCTGTCCAGCAGGACATCCTTCCAGTCCTCTACCACCTCCACGTTGTCCCTCCTCAATTGCTTGCCCAGTTTCTCCACCGCCACCTAAAGTTGCTCAAGGCTTTCCTCCGGTACTCTGGTGGGGATCCTCGGTCTCATCCCCATACTCCCAGACCCTCCGGTCACCACTCTCCATGGTGCCATCCGGGTTCTGCACTGCCATCTTGCTCCTCCGTCTGTCTTGCTCCTGGTCTCCTACTCACTTCTTTGGGCAGTTCCCTCTCTTGTCGTTGTCGTGGGTCTCTCTGGCCAACTGACCAGTCCGTCTCCACAGAAGTTCCTTTGGTGGGCAGGGACAGCTTTTCGTGCCATTTGGCAACCCGGCCCACGAAGGGAGGCCACACCACTCCCTCCTTGATAGTCATGGCACCTGTTCTTTTTGGCCAGGCACTTTTCAAAGTTCTTAAACACTGTCCTTAGGCGCACGAGACCTGTTTTACTGGGCCGGTGATCCTGTTCGTGACGCCACTTTGACTCGCCCCGTGGGGGCCGTGGGATATTCGGAATCGGGCCGGTGGGTGCTGCTGGGGATGTCACGGTGACGTGACCCGGTTCGTGGCCCTGGAGCAGTCAATCAAAAGGGGAAATAAAGTTCTTGTCACATTAAGGGGTTTACTGGACTTGGGACCTGGTGATCCTGTTCATGACGCTGAGTTTTTGATGCACTCCAGGGCCGTGGGGTACTCGGAACCGGGTTTTGGTACTTCTGGGGAGTCACAGGGGTTGAGACCCGGCTCCGTGACCCTGGATATCAAATGAAAAGTTTCGGATTGGTTGTCGTGACGCCACCCATGATGTTCGGCTATTGATGGCCGACACTGTGGTGTGGGATCTCTGGGGATGATGGGACCGCAGCTCCAGTGGCGTTGCTCCCCACGGGTGGAGCAGTTCCTCAGATTAACCAGTAATGTCTATGGTGATGGTAGGCCATTGGGGTGCAGGACTGAGGGCATGGATTAATCTCCGTTACCTTCACTGGTAGTTGCAGGCAGAAACCAGGGTAATGTCCACAGGTAATGTTGTGAGTCCAGATGGCCTCACCTGGGGTTCTCCTCACCCGGTGAGTTCTGAGGCCTCCCTGCTATGCTCCTCTTTGCTGGTCCTGGCTGCCTGTAGCTAGCTGAGGTCCTCTCTTCCTGCTCTTAAGTCTCTCATCAGTATGGCAGACAACTTGGGCCCTTCTCTGGCACCACTCCTCTGGCTGCTGTCCTTGACCTCCCTGATGCTGCTGTGTCTCCTGGTGCTTTGCTGTGGCCGGGAGATGTGGAATATCCCATCCTCCGGTTTTGGCTGCTGGGTCTAAAGCACCTTCACAACCTCAGACCCTGATGTCCGTTTCCTGTGCTCTGCACTGGGTTGAGCCGGTAAGCTGGCTCCACTCCCCAGGCCTGCTTCTCTCCTTCCTCAGACCCTCTCCCACAGGTACCTGACTCTTGTTGTTCCTTCTCTCTACGCTACCTGGGACTAGCTTAGCACTGCTCCAGTCCACAGGTTGTCTTCACAGTCCTCCTAGGAACTGCACTTACTAACCCCACCCCCAGGTCTGAATTTATAGGGGAGCTCTCCTAAACTCGGGTTCAGAGCTCCCCCTTCAGGTCTGGAGTCAGGAAGGGTGTTGCATGCTGTGGCCTTACCTGGTGTGGATACCCCTTCTCGCTTCCAAGCATGACATTACCCTCCGAGGGAGGCAATGCCATTGTAGTAACCAGACTCTGGGGTGCCACAAGAACGTCTGTGATTGGCTATTGCAATCAGACTGCATTTGTACAGTCTGTAATGTGTATGTGCTTGATTGCTATACACATTAGTGCATGGCCACCAACCTGCTGTCATAGCGTGTTAATTAAATAAATAATGTAAAAAAAATGAGTAGGACTTCGCTGTATTTTCAGTCTCAACACAGATAGAGTGGACAGCTACGAGCTGGCACCCTCAGCTGCCTAGTTTTACGCTGGCTGCCAAAAAAAAGTGGGCTTTGCCCTATTTTTAATTGCCAGCCATGGTAAAACTAGGCAGCTGGGGGATTTTATTCTCAGCATGGTGGGGGACCATTCTTGAGCCCCCCAAGCTATAGAATAGCAGCCCTCAACTGTCCCAGAAATTGGTGCATTCATTAGAAGTTCCAATTCCTGGTACTTTACCCGGCTTTTCCAGATGCCTTGGTGCAAGAGGCAAACTGGTTAATAAAGGATTAATGCCAGCTGAATATTGCCAACTGGCACCAAGTCCAAGGTTCATAACGTTGGGTCAATGTTAGACCTGGACATTATGAATTTCTTGTAAATAGTAAATAATACACAACACACAGAGACAAATCATTTTATTAGAACAAAAAACATAAACACATATCTTAACTCCATCTTTATAACTCCCACATACCCTCCGCGATTCTCTGCGATGTCTTCTCACTGCATTCACCGAGCACAGACTGAGTGGACCAAGAGCTTCGGCCAGGTAAGTGTCGCGCCCAGGCTTTGGGGGTACTCGGGAATCAGGCGGCAAAGGGGTTAACGGTGTCACGGGGAATGGCGGACGCACCTGATCCTGTGTCCTGGGCCCATCTTTGAAAAAGGGTGTGAAATTTACAGGGGATTATGTACAAGTTTGTTGTCGTGACGCCACCTGTAGTTTCTGGTGAGTTGTACCAGCGCCGCTACAGTACTCCAGAGGTAGATGGTATCGAGGCTAGGATGGTGTAGTCCTCCACAGGTAGGACTGGACCTCCAGGGCAGCATTCCTGTATGGAAGCAAGTTCATGCAAAAGAAGATGTAGCAGAGTCAAGTTCACTTCACTCCGTGTACTTTACTGAAAACTTTAGCAGCATTGGTTACAGTTCTCAGTCAGCATTCAGATGTTAAAACAGGTGCTAACGGATGGCTGCAAGCAGATCCCAGGTAGTATGATGGTACACTCAGTGTGTGCCTTCTTTCTCATCTATTCCTTCCTGCTTCCCAGTAATTTGTATGAACTCCGGTGACTTGGAATCAGCCGGACCTCTGCTCTTCCTCTGACCCTTGCTCCCGTTGGATCACCTTCTGCTGGCCGGCCGCCGAACCATCAAGCGGTGCCTGGTACCCTCTTTCGGTTGCTTAGGTGCCTGGGGTCACCTGTAGACTCCCCAGGATTCCGGATATTCTGTGGTCCTATAGATCCCACAGGTGCGGGCTCCGGGACCCGGTAAGCTGTTGTGGTTATACCTTCTCAAGTCCTTCCTTCCCCAACTGGCTGTCTGCGCCTGGGATTCTTTCTTTAATCTCTCCCTCTCTCTGGACAAAGACCCGAAAGCCCAACTGGCCTCCGGCAAAATACCTCCTTTTTCCCCCTAGAAGTGGTTTTGTTCCCTGCCGGGTACCTCCCACTGTGTGGTCTAGCATGGGGTGCTACTTAATGGGTTCCACCCACCATCCTAGAATCTACTTGCAGCTGGAGTATCTGCACTGCTTTTATGGGTGCAGTACCCCTCTGTGACGCCTGCATAGCGGGGCGCCACATAAGCGGTTTGTCGCTGAAGTCACCCGAAAACAGCTCAGGTAACCAGAGTGCACACTAACCATAGCGGTTACCATGATTACCAGAATTCTTTCCTCAGGGTACGTCACTGACTCAGTGCTCACACAACCACAATTCTCTGGGCTCTCAGTCTGTTCTCAGTGACTGCGATGAGAAGACATTATATGAGTCCTCACTAAACTTTGTATATACAAGATGAGCCCTCACACAGTCCCCTATACAGTTAAAACCAAAAGTTTACAAACACTATATGAAAAGACACATATGCATGTGACCACCGTGGATGGGGACTCCGGTTTAGACAGGCTGTAGCTCCTTCCTCCTTGTCACAGGTGGGCCGCGCCTGCCGGTAGTGAGGCCTGGTTGAGTGCAGATCAAAAGTTGAAGACGTCTTGTAAGAACAGATTAAAGGGGTTAATTTATTCGTGACGCCACCTATGAGTAGTTCGGTAATCGTTACCGACGCTGAGGAACCTCCGGGGGATGGATAGCAGCAAGATGGAACGCTCCCCACAGGCTGAGCGGTGATCCCCGGAGGCTGGAGCTGCTCAAGATGTTGTGCGGCAGCTGCGGTTACTTTGTGTGCAGACGGATACAATCATAAGGAAGCACGGACACTGAAAGTCTCTGTAACGGGTCTTTACTGTAACCAGCAGGCAGTACATGGCATACAGTTAACGGGTAGTAGACCGGGTGGACTCAGCAGTGATAGGTGTCCCTCAGAGATCCGTAGTGTTCCTCCATTCTAGCTAAGTGATTGCCATTGTCGCCCAGGAATACCAGGTCGGGTACGGGGAGGCTGCTTCAATCCCTATCCAAGATGTACGTTATGGATGTTTTGGGGAGCCTTGGGTCCCTCGGTGGGTACACCGCTGGTTAGACGACTGGAAGTTGGGGGTGGTGGGGTGCTCCTGTGAAGCTGCTCCTCCACGCTTCTGGTTCGCGTAGCAGAGGTGAACTGCTGCCAGCTTCGGTACCAGTGAACCGGCTGTGAATTGGGCACGGGGGTATTTTGGAACCCGTGGTTGGTGATGCCCGATCCCGGTTGTTCAGGCCTCAGGTGCTAACACCCGATCGGTGACGGCCCAGAGGCTGCACGAGGTGCAGAGCCCCCGCTCCTACTCCAAGTTCAAGTCTGTGTCTCTCTCCTGTCTAGACTAGACTCCTTCTGCTGTAGACTAACTGTACTTCTCCTACACACTAACCTTGCACTCCGCCCACCAGGACCTTGGATTGGCCCTCTATGTTAAGTGATGCATGCAGGGTTTTGGATCTCTAAGTTAACCCAATGGCTGCTGGGTCAGAGAATATTGCGGCTGCATTTATGGCTGCAATACCCTCCTGTGACGCACTCGTTGCAGGGCGCCACACATGTTTTTCTCACTATCTGATATGAAATCAGAATAACCTTTCCTGTTTTAGGTCAATTAGGATTAACATAATTATTTTTATTTGACAAATACAAGAATAACAAGAAATTGAGAATGTTTTAAGGCATTTTTATTACTTTCTGCAATGTCACAAGTTTACATACACTAAGATTACTATGCCTTTAAATAATTTGGTATATATGATTAATGCAAAGCAGTCTGTGGAGCGCTCAGGAAAGGCAGGCAGGGTGAAGCGATCAAGCTCCACAATTCAGGTGATTTACCGGGGCTGTGCAGGGCAGTGCACAGCCTTCCAAGGTGAGCAGCTTTTTTACTAGTTAGGGAAAGAAATTGTTTATACAGGTGCACCCATTGCGCATCCTTTTCTGTTTATTTACATATTTAAATGATTTGGGACAGCCCATATGATGATGTCATGTGTATGGAAGCTTCTGCTAAGTTTATTGGCAACATTTGGGTTAATTAGAGACACATCTGTGGATGTATTTTAATGCACTCCTGAAACACACTGCATCTTTGTGTAGCATCATGGGAACATCTATAGAAATCAGCCAAGATATCAGGAAGGGAATTATGGACTTGCACAAGTTGGATTCATCCCTGGGTGCAATTTTCAGATACATGAAGGTGCCTCGTTGATCTCTACAAACAATTATGTGCAAGTACAAAAAGGATGGGAGTGTCCAGCCATTATATCACTCAGGAAGGAGAAGAGTTCTGTGTCCCAGAGAGGAACTTGCTTGGTCCGACATGTGCATATCAACCCAAAAGAAAAAAGAAAAAGACCTTGTGAAGATGAAGGCAGATGCTGGTAAGTTTGTGTCCTTATCTACAGTGAAACAAGAATTGTATCAGCATGGGCTTAAAGACCACTCTGCCAGTAAGAAGCCATTACTCCAAGGAAAACATAACAAGTCAGATTCATTTTTGTAGTGCACACAGGAGCAAAGATATACATTTTTGGAGACATGTCCTGTGGTCTGATGAAACTAAAATTGAAGTGTTTAGCCATAATGGCCATCGTTATGTTTGAAGGAAGAAGAGAGAAGCTTTGAAGCCTAAGAACACCATCCAAACTGTGAAACACAGAGGTAGCAGCATCATGTTGTGGCATTGTTTTGCTGTAGTAGGGACTGGTGAACTTCATAAAATAGATGGCATGATGAGGAAAGAAGATTATGTGGCAATACTGAAGCAACATCTCAAGACATCAGCCAGGAAGTTACAACTTGGGAGTAAATGGATCTTTCAAATAATAATAACAATCATAATAATAAATCTTTATTTATATAGCGCCAACATATTCTGCAGCGCTTTACAATACAGTGATATACAAACGGTCATAGATTACTTACTGTATTGTATATTTTCATTGTTAAGTAGAAAATCAATATAAAAAATTCAATACACTAACCAGAAAATCAATGTAAAAAGTACAATAAATAAAGCAGAGAAACAATGTAAAAAATACTGTCCAGTAATTACATACAATGCAAGCATAGGATCAGTGTAAAAAGTACAATACAATAATTAAAACAAAAAACAGGTTGACCCTGCTCAAAAGAGCTTACAATGTACAATGAGATGGGGGTTACACAAAGTACAGGGGCTTATTACAGTGATGGTCCAGGCATATTGAGGAAGTGGGGGATAGAAATGAATGGTCACCAGACAATCTGTGTACAGCTTTTGGGTTTGGTGGAGTTTGATGAAGAGTTATGACTAGAGAGATACTGAATGTGTTATATACAGTACAAAGGACTTCTATTAGGGAGCATGATAGGCCACCTTAAAAAGATGTGTTTTTAGGGAGCGTCTAAAGCTATGCAAATTGTGGATGTCCTGATTTCTTGGGTTAGAGCATTCCAGAGAATTGGGGCAGCTCGGGAGAAATCTTGGAGCTGGGAGTGGGAGGATCTGATTAGTGTAGATGTTAGTCGAAGATCATTTGTAGTAGAGAGCGGGTAGGGTGATAGATAGAGATGAGAGAGGAGATGTAGGGAGGTGCTGCACTGTGAAGAGCTTTGTGGGTGAGAACAAGCAGTTTGAAATGGATCCTGTAGTGTATGCGCAGCCAGTGCAATGACTGGCACAGAGCAGAGGCATCTGAGTAATGATTGGCCAGGCAGGTGATCCTGGCTGCTGCATTAAGGATGGATTGGAGAGGGGAAAATGTAGAGAGGGGGAGGCCGATTAGTAGAGAATTGCAGTAGTTAAGGCGGGAATGGATTATGGCCATGCTGAGGGTTTTTGTTGTTTCCATGGTGAGAAAGGGGGAGACTCTAGAAATGTTCTTCAGGTGTAAGCAACAAGAGCAGACGAAAGATTGTATAAAGGAGATGAGGGAGAGATCGGTGTAAAACATAACACCCAGACAGCGAGCCTGCTGCCTAGGCGTTATCGTGGTTATGCACACTGAGAGAGAGATATCAGGTTTAGGGAGGTTAGTGGAGGGTGGGAGCAGAAGTAGTTCAGTTTTGGAAAGGTTGAGTTTTAGGTAGAGAACGGATATGAAGTCATTGGTGTTCTGTAATACGGCAGGGGTAAGGTCAGGGGCTGAAGTGTATAATTGTGTGTCATCAGCATAGAGATGGTACTGGAAGCCAAATCTGCTGTCTGCTTTGTCCAATCTGGACCATGTAGAAAGAGAAGAAGGACAAGGACTGAACCCTGAGGGACCCCAATAGTGTGAGGAAGAGGGGCGAAGTGGAGCCAGCGAATGATACAATGAAAGAACGGTCAGAAAGATAGAAAGAGAACCAGGAGAGAGCGGTGTCCTGTATGCCAATGGAGTGCAGTATAGAGAGTAGGAGATGGTGGTCAACAGTGTCAAAAGCTGCAGAGAGGTCAAGAAGAATAAGCAGAGAGTGTTCACTATTATGTCCTGCCATCAAGGGCAGTTTCTGTAGAGTTTAAGGGGCAGAAGCCAGACTGTAATGGATCTAGAAGAGAGTGAGTGGAGAGGTAATGTGTGAGGCGGGAGTAGACCAGGCGCTCCAAGAGTTTAGGGAGGTTGAGGACTGGTCTGTAGTTATTAGTGCACGATGGGTCAATAGAAGTTTTCTTTAATAATGGAGTAATGTTAGTGCTTGAAGGAGGAGGTGAAGATGCCATAAGAGAGGGAGAGATTGAAGATTTTGGTTAGGTGAGTGGTGACCACTGGAGAAAGAGACTGGAGTAGGTGTGAGGGAATGGGGTCAGTGGTGCATGTAGTGGGATGAGAGGAAGAGAGGAGCCTGGAGACTTCTTCTTCTGTGACTGGGTCAAATATGGAGAGTGAGCCAGAGGAGATGTGTGGGGGGTGGGAATGGGAGTAGCAGCGCTTGGAGGCTGGGAACTGATTTCCTGGCGGATGTTTTCTATCTTCTTAGTGAAGTAAGAAGCCAGATCATCAACACAGAGGTCAGTGATGGGGGCCTGTACTTTACGACTAAGGAGAGAGTGAAAAGATGTCACAGAGTTTTTTGGGTAGTTGGATAGTGAGGAGATCAGGGCAGTGAAGTAGATTTGTTTGGTGAGGTGAAGGGCAGAGTTGTAAGTTCTTAGCATAAATTTATAGTGAATGAAGTTTTCTGTAGTGCGGGTTTTCCTCCATAGGCGTTCAGCAGTCCTAGAGTTTGTGATGGGAGCCAGGGTTGTTTAACTCTGTGTTTGGAGGTTCTGAGGGTGGGGGGCGCTACTTGGTCCAGGGTGCTTCAGAGAGTGTCATTGTAGTGAGTCACAGCCAGATCTTGACAGAAGGAGGAGATTGGGGACAGTGATGAGTGTAGAGAGTCTGTGAGTGTATAAGGGTTAATGGCCTGTAGATTTCTGAATGTATGATAGGTAGGAGTGTTCTGGGGTGGGCGAGGAATTGTGAGCGTGAATGAGACAATATTGTGGTCAGAGAGAGGAAAAGGTGAGTTGTCTAAGGAGGAGGTTGAACAGAGCCGGACAAAGACCAGGTCGAGGGTGTTACTATCTTTGTGTGTCTCAGAGGTTAAGAGCTGTGAGAGGCCAAGAGAGGAGGTTAGAGATAGGATGCTGATGATGAGATGGGGTTGTTTATGGGGATGTTGAAGTCTCCCAGAATAAGGGTTGGTAATTCTGAGGACATGAAGTGCGCCTTATGCAAAAGTGATAGCTGGAATTAATTCACAGGTGTTCACAGTATATATACAGAGGTTCACAGGGGTACACTCCCCTGAGGAAGAGACATCTAAATGCGCATCAGGGCTGGAGGGATGCTAGGGAATTACCTTTGACCACCAGTATATTTCTATTTCGCAATGTGTTCTTATATTCATATCTAAGTGCATGCTCCACTAAAGAGCACTGCATATAAACTGTGGTAATACGATTTGGAGATATACTTTGCACTGTGAACACCTGTGAACACCTGTAAATAAGGAATATTAAATTCATACCTAAACGTGAATAAATTCCACCTACCATATTTTTCGCTTTATAAACACGTACCGGAGAAGGAAATGCGACACCCCCCTACATAAAATTATGTAATTTTATATAATCAATTGATAAAGTGAAATGTATTTTAATCATTCTTTGTAGTGGTCACTTTATCCCTTTTCTATGAAAAGATTATGAGATATATGCTTATTTAGGTGGCTTGTATAAATATGATATTCTTGATGATATGTGAACCCTCACATAGCCCTCTGTATGCAGTATGAGCCCCCACATAGCCCCCCATTATTTAGTATGTGTCCTTATATAGCCCCTATATTCATTATGAGCTGCCACATTGCCCCTACATACAGTATGATCATGCACATATACACTATATATGCACTATATACAGTTTTAGCCCCATATAGCCCCCTATATACAGGATAAACCCTCACGTAGCCTCCCTATATACAGTGTTGGCCAAAAGCATTGACACCCTGCAATTCTGTCAGATAATACTCAGTTTCTTCCTGAGAATGATTGCAATCACAAATTCTTTGGTATTATTATCTTCATTTAATTTGTCTTCAATGAAAAAACACAAAAGAGAATGAAGCAAAAAGCAAAACATTGATCATTTCACACAAGACTCCAAAAATGGGCCAGACAAAAGTATTGGCACCCTCAGCCTAATACTTAGTTGCACAACCTTTAGCCAAAATAACTGCGATCAACCGCTTCTGGTAACCATCAATGAGTTTCTTACAATGCTCTGCTGGAATTTTAGTCCATTCTTCTTTGGCAAATTGCTCCAGGTCCCTGATATTTGAAGGGTGCCTTCTCTAAATTGCCATTTTTTAGATCTCTCCATAGGTGTTCTATGGGATTCAGGTCTGGACTCATTGCTGGCCACCTTAGAAGTCTCCAGTGCTTTCTCTCAAACCATTTTCTTGTGCTTTTTGAAGTGTGTTTTGGGTCATTGTCCTGCTGGAAGACCCATGAGCTCTGAGGGAGACCCAGCTTTTTCACACTGGGCCCTACATTATGCTGCAAAATGTGTTGGTAGTCTTTAGACTTCATAATGCCATGCACACGGTCAAGCAGTCCAGTGCCAGAGGCAGCAAAGCAACCCCAAAACATCAGGGAACCTCCGCCATGTTTGACTGTAGGGACCGTGTTCTTTTCTTTGAATGCCTCTTTTTTTCTCCTGTAAAATCTATGTTGATGCGTTTGCCCAAAAAGAGAGAACATTCTTCCAAAAGTTTTAGGTTTCTCAGGTAAGTTTTGGCAAACTCCAGCCTGGCTTTTTTATGTCTAGGGGTAAGAAGTGGGGTCTTCCTGGGTCTCCTACCATACAGTCCCTTTTCATTCAGACGCGACGGATAGTACGGGTTGACACTGTTGTACCTTCGGACTGCAGGGCAGTTTGAACTTGTTTGGATGTTAGTCAAGGTTCTTTATCCACCATCCGCACAATCTTGCGTTGAAATCTCTTGTCAATTTTTCTTTTCCGTCCACATCTAGGGAGATTAGCCACAGTGCCATGGGCTTTAAACTTCTTGATGACACTGCGCACGGTAGACACAGGAACATTCAGATCTTTGGAGATGGACTTGTAGCCTTGAGATTGCTCATGCTTCTCACAATTTGGTTTCTCAAGTCCACAGACAGTTCTTTGGTCTTCTTTCTTTTCTCCATGCTCAATGTGGTACACACAAGGACACGGGACAGAGGTTGAGTCAACTTTAATCCATGTCAACTGGCTGCAAGTGTGATTTAGTTATTGCCAACACCTGTTAGGTGCCACAGGTAAGTTACAGGTGCTGTTAATTACACAAATTAGAGAAGCATCAATGATTTTTCTAACAGTGCCAATACTTTTGTCCACCCCCTTTTTTATGTTTGGTGTGGAATTAGATCCAATTTGGCTTTAGGATAATTCTTTTTGTGTTTTTTTTATTTAAGACAAATTAAATGAAGATAATAATACCAAAGAATTTGTGATTGTAATCATTTTGAGGAAGAAACTGAGTATTATCTGACAGAATTGCGGGGCGTCAATACTTTTGGCCAACACTGTACAGGTATACATCACCACACTCATTAGGACATAACCACTGTCATTGGCGTCCAAAACATGTAAGCGGCAATAAGGGCAGGACCTCCATGCAGCCTCCAGACCCGGACGGTCACCCAGATGCCCAAACCCAGGGGATAAGCGTGTTTTGTTATGAATAGAAGGGGTCACTGCATTGACTTGCGCTTCATTATGAACCCCTGGAAAATTCTCCTTGAAAGGACAAAAGTACGAGTCTTAAAAAAAAAAACAGTGGTCATTATGAAAAGTTTAGTTTTTGTATTAAACTTTGATAGTAAAGAATTGCTAAAAAGAAGACGTTATTAGCACCACACCTGTTTTGCCCAAACAATTTGGAAACTATTTCCTTAAAAAGCATTGAGCATGTATCCACAAAAGATATCACCAAAAACCTGTATTAGGCATTCAAAATGGTATATACATTGTCACAAAAGTTGTAAAGAATCTCTAGTATAGATCTGGAGCCCAGGACCCGCATGTCCGTATAATCACAGTTTACCCCGTTAGTACATATGAAGGTTCAAATGTTGATGCTAGTAAGCTTCTGAGGGGTCCACCCTTAGGTGGGATGGCTTTTATTTTTCAAGCTAGCTTACCATGGTACCATTATTACAGCCTCCCCTTGATTTTTACTATATAGGTATTTGCTCCCTTTTTGTTTTCTCTTGGGTTCCCTGTTATGGCAGATAACGATTACCACACCTTGCACGTATACATACCTGCCTTCTAGTATTTGTTTTATCATATCCTCGGAAATGTGATGATGCTAATTAAGTCCCCCTGATGAATTTCAGCTAACCTTTTGGGTGTAGTAGTAACATCGACTGTTCAGTTCCAGTCTACCCCTGAGTAGATAAGGACAGTACCGCTTGTTCGAGTTTATTTACTGGTAAATCTCTATGATGAACTTATCACCATATCCTCCTGGTTGAACTAACAGCAGGTACCTAAGGCTGGAGTTATCCAGCTCCAGATGTAGTAAATATTCAGTCCCTATGGTTACTTTTTAAGCCATGGGCAACAGTTTTACTAGGGTGCCCTCCCCTGTGTATGAAGCTGCCATCCCTGTGTAGTATACAAAACAGTGTTGACCAGCAACCTACGCCTGGGTTAACTATCAGCAGTGTCCATGACCTGGATCAATACCAGCCCCAGAGTCGTAACATCGTAGTCCCGCGTGGTATTACACAGGCCACTCACAGTGATCACAGCAGCCCCGTGCGCGTACGTGATGAGCTCACGTCCAGGGTGTCGGCACACTAGGTCGCTGGCCGCCCCTGTCACACATGGCTGTATGCAGCTTGCCCCATGGAGACCACACGCAGCCCCCCTGCATTCGCAAGAGTCCCCGCAGTAGTTTGATTGCCACAGTCACACACAGCTACGTTCCAGCAGACCTCCCATATAATCACAAACCCCGTGTCCAGTTTAGAGCCGCTCTCGTGAGTGATATAAGCGCCCGCCTGTAGTACTCTGTCAACTCCCCCCATAGTAATTGAGACAGGGGCCTGCAGGTGAGTTAGATTTATAATCAAACACTTCTATCAGCTACTCCTAACCGAGTATGTGGCGTTACACATGGCCCAGGGTTTCCGCAGCAGCCCCGTGGTATGATCTATGCAGCCGCCCGAGAAAGCAGACACTTTGTCGTGACGTAGTGTTACATGCTCCCGGTTAATCAAAAGTCCCCCGTGGGTATATTGACCCCCCGCCGGCCACGTGCCGTCGGAACTGAAAGAGAGAGACTGTATAGCATCTGAAGCAGGAACGGGGATGTTTGACGAAGAGTCAGTGCCACGGGCGGCGTCTCCATGAGACGGACAAGTGAGACGATAGTTTGGGCGGCACGAGGAGGAGGAGGGCCGGAGTGAGCAAGAAGAAGAGCGGAGGATGCGCGCGGTGACTGCAGGAGGATAAGTATGAAAGATCTTCTTTTTACAGGTGTGCGGCAGCAACGGGGGGGGGCTGTATATACCCACAGGGGGGGCTGCTGTATATACTACGGGGGGGCTGCTGTATACTACCACGGGGGGCTGCTGTATATACTACGGGGGGGCTGCTGTATACTACCACGGGGGGGCTGCTGTATACTCACAGGGGGGGGGCTGCTGTATACTACCACAGGGGGGCGGGAGAGCACTGACAGTGCTATGTAATATGCACGGCTCCCCCTG
This sequence comes from Allobates femoralis, assembly GCA_033576535.1. NCBI lineage: Eukaryota > Metazoa > Chordata > Amphibia > Anura > Aromobatidae > Allobates > Allobates femoralis. Next base: position 396,960,449 of record JARQOC010000006.1, on the reverse strand, counting down.
CCGCTGATAGACAGGGGGATGCAGTGCATATTGCATTGCACTAATGAGCGGCCCCACGTGACCCGGCCGCTCATTGTACAGCCTCCCCCTGCCTCCTCCAGCCCCCGGACACCGGCCCCACACACTCAGCCGTCACTGACTCGTGTATAAGCCGAGGGGGGCACTTTTCAGCACAATTTCTGTGCTGAAAAACTCGGCTTATACACGAGTATATACGGTAAATCTTGTGATATGTAAAAGAAATTGCTAAAAATTAAGAAAATATGCTACACAAAAACCTGGTTTAACCAATAGTCAATTTTCTGATGACAGCTTTCCATTAATTTATGCATTAGACATGTATGTTTTAAAAAAAGTACCAAAAAAATATCATTAGGGTAATTCAAAAATTATTACAGTTTTCAAAAAATTGTAAAGAATCTCTAGTCATAGACCACTGCTGGGGCCCCAGGACCTGCAAAATCCTTATCACATCACATTTACGGCATTAGACATCCTTATCACATCACCTTTACATGGTGGGATGGCTTTTTGTTTTTTTTTATCAAAATAATGTTACCATGTACCATTTTATTTACATGCCTCATTGCAATTTATTTACTTATTTTAGGGTATTTGCTCATTTTTGCTTTTCTCTTGGGTGTTGCTGTTTAATGGCCAATGTGAACGTGTACCTACACCTTGCACGCATACATACTTGCATTCTAGCTCATTTTGTTGGTTCTCATTATTCTGGGATAAATGTATGACTGCATAATTAGACCCTCAAAAACATTTTGCTAATCCTTTTGGGAGCTGAAGTGATAATAATGATGACTGTCATCCAGCTTTCCCAGTACCAGGGGCATAACTACAATAGGTGCAGGGGTTGCGATCGCACCCGGGCCCTGCAGCCTAGGGGGCCCCAAAGGTCCCTTTGGCCTATAGAAAAAGACTAATACTATCAAAGATTTCCAATAATTGGGGGCCCCGTAGGAGCTTTCGCATCAGGGCCCCTAGACCTGAAGTTACGCCACTGCCCAGTACTAACTATAACTAAGAGAAACGTGACAGAAGAGGTTGATTCAAAGATTTATATTTACTGGTAATTCTCTATACAAAGAACTTTTCACCAAACTCTTCAGGTTGAACTGAACACAGGATACCATAAAGGCTGTAGAGTGGAATACAATTTTCTTTAAATGTATCTCCATTGCGAAGATATTAGCAAAGTATTTAGTCCCTAATGAGTTCACTTTTTTAAGTCCATGTGTGTGATACCAGTTTTCACTAGGGGGTTGTATTCCTCTCTGTATGATGCTGACCAATCATTATCACTCAGAGGATAAAAACATGTGGCCATTGTAACTTAAGGCCAGGTTAAACATACTGATCAAAGATCCGACCAGATCGCTGGAACATCGGTATGTGATCGCTGGTGAGATGCCACACAGGCAGATCTCACCAGCGATCACACAGCGATGCGCCGACGGTCGCTGGGATCAGTCAGGGTGTCGGGCGCACACTGGGTGTCGCTGGTCATTGCCCCTGTCACACATGCTGATGCATGTGTGCCAGCAGGAGACCAGCGACTGAAAAAAGGTTCCGGCCATTCCGCAACGATCAGCGATCAGATAGCTGGTTGTTGCGGCATGTCACACACAGCTACGTTGCCGGCAACGTCACTACAATGTCGCAAAACCTGTGTAACCCCAGCTTTAGAGCAGGTTTCTCGTTGTGTGAGATATAATGGCACAGCCCTGTTCTCCTGGTCTAACTTCCTGCATGAGTAAGTGTGGAGAGAGGGGCAATGCAGGTGAGTTTAGATTTATAATATTACAAACACTTCTATCAGCTCTCCTTATTACTGAGTATGTAAGGCCGGTTTCACATTGGCGTTCGGTGCCGCAGCGTATGGATTGCATATGCAGCTGCAGCGCCGAAAGCAGACATTTTGTTGTGAACGTAGTGCTGATTATCTGCTTGTGTTCACATCAAAATGTTCACAGTAATGCATTGACCGCCGGTCCGGGCACAGAGCCGTTGGGAGAGGAGAGGAGGATGAGAGAAGCAGGATAGAAGGAGAAGAGCAGGAGAGGAGGAGTGGACGAGAGGAGTAGAGGACCAGAGGAGGAGTGGACGAGAGGAGGAGTGGACGAGAGGAGGGGTGGACGAGAGGAGGAGAGGACGAGAGGAGGAGTGGACGAGAGGAGGAGAGGAGGACGAGAGGAGGAGAGGACAAGAGGAGGAGAGGACGAGAGGAGGAGATGAGGAGGAGAGATGAATTTTCATGCATGTTTCTATGGGAACGCATGCGTTCACTTGCTTGTCCAGCGGATGCCAATGCATTCCTATAGGATTACATGCATGATTAATGCGATCACAGACGCTTCCATACAAAAGAAGCTCTCTTGGACACACAGAAAATGCAACAAGATGCATTTTTTGTGTGTCCGGGAGACCGTGGTTTGTACACTCGTGACCGCACCCTCAAGTGAAAGCAGGCAGGCACAATGCGTCCCCATGGTAACCATAAGGACACTCCACGCATGCGGCGCCGCACACGTTCGGCCGGCTCCATACACTGCGTCGCCGAACGCCAATGTGAAACTGGCCTTAATATCTGTCATAGTCAAGCAATTTAGACTCTGCAGTGACAGCAGGCTGTCATTTACATCTTACACAGCACCCCCTATATACAGCCTGAGCCCCTATATATAGCATGACCTCCACACAGGCTGCATATACTGTATCAACCCCCATATAGCCTCCTATAAACAGCAACCTGTCTGTTCTGGATTACCCATGTGTAAGATGTAATGACACCGTGCTCTTTACTGACTGCAAACTGATTACAAGTTGAGCACAACAAACCAGTTATGATGACTGCAACATCTCTGGACAGGCAGTGTGGGGAAAGGGGCAGTACATCAGAGCTGTCAGTCCTATTAAAGGAGGAGAGCTGATATTCCGGTTTGTAATGTGACACAGCTAAACTCAGCTATGCTGCCCATCTGCTTTTCTGAAGATGCTAATCATCTATTGTCTAATCTAGCAGTACATTCAAATCAATCAGGAGATTAGTTCAAAAGAGCAGAACTGTATTATTACATCTCACACACCGAGAAACCTAAGCTATTGTGGGGGCGTTTTCTTTTTCTACTGTGTTGCTGTCTGTTTATGATTGGTCAGCGTGCTACAGAGAGAAGACGTACACACCCCTAGTGAAATCTGTCTGATAACACCTAGTGATGGGCGAATCCTAAATTACTCGGAATCGCTTGACTCTAGCGAGTCCGAGCCCAGGACTCGCTACTCGTTGCGAGTCTAGCGAGTCCAATGTTAATGAATGGGGAAGCGAGTAATAGCGAGTAGTGTGAGATTTACAAATCGCAGATGTGTCTCGGAAGCTTCAGCCTGAAGCAATCCTAGTTTTGTCATTTATTTGCATTGCTCGTTTACTTTGTAAGTAATCGCTGACTCGCACAGATAAGATCCTATCTTCTCTGTGTTCTGGCTGCCCCAGCTCCAGGGTCCTAGAGCCCGCCTGCTGCCTGATGTAGCAGTGCTGAGATTGTTCTCAGTCTGCTCATTCCCTGTGTACAGACATGAATGTCTGTGCACAGAGATGATGTAGCAGAGCTGAGATTGTTCTCAGTCTGCTCATTCCCTGTGCATAGAGATCTATATATATGCACAGGGGATGTAGCAGAGAGGACATCGCGTTTTGGATTGCGTCGGACGGAAGAGGATTTTTTTAATTAAAGATGGAGTCTCTAATGGCTTTTTTTTTTATTTCTAATAAAAAATTTTCTTTGTGTTGTGTTTTTTTAAAACAATTTAATAGAAATTCATGGCGGTCATGTCTAATATTGGCGTGACCGCCATAAATTTCGGGCTTAGGGCCAGCTGATAATACAAAGCTGGCCCTAACCCCTTTATTACCCAGCGTGCCACCGCTACCAGGGCCGCTGGAAGAGCGGGGTTCAGCGCCAGAGGATGGCGCTTCAATGAACGTGCCATCGTCTGGGGCGGCTGCGGGCTGCAATTTGCAGCGGGGGGTGCCCAGAAAGCTTGGGCATCCCTGCGCTGCGGATTCCAGCCCCCAGCTGCTTAGCTGTACCTGGCTAGACATAGAAATTGCGCGGAGCCCCACGCATTTTTTTTAAATTATTTCATGAAATTCTGAGATTCTGACTCTGACTCTGAGACTCTGACTCTGAAATTCATGAAATAATTTTAAAAAAATGCGTGGGGCTCCGCGCAATTTCTATGTCTAGCCAGGTACAGCTAAGCAGCTGGGGGCTGGAATCCGCAGCGCAGGGATGCCCAAGCTTTCTGGGCACCCCCACTGCAAATTGCAGCCCGCAGCCGCCCCAGAAGATGGCGCGTTCATTGAAGCGCCATCCTCTGGCGCTGAACCCCGCTCTTCCAGCGGCCCTGGTGGCGGTAGCACGCTGGGTAATAAAGGGGTTAATACCAGCTTTGTTATACAAGCTGGTATTAAGCCCGAGATTCTTAATGTCAGGCCACATTTGACCCAGCCACTAAGAATCTCCAATAAAGGGTTAAAAAAACACAGAGAAAATTTTTTATTTGAAATAAAAAAAAAGCCATTAGGGACTCCATCTTTAATTAAAAAAATCCTCTTCCGTCCGACGTAGTCCAAAACGCGATGTCCTCTCTGCTCATCCCTGTGAATAGATAGATGTCTATGCACAGGGAATGAGCAGACTGAGAACAATCTCAGCACTGCTACATCATGTCTGTGAGCAGGTGGGCTCTAGGACCCTGGAGCTGCACAGAGAAGACAGCTGGACTCGGCTCGCAAAGAAACAGCAGTTACTTTGCGAGTTTCCCTGCTATCACTGGCACAGTAGCCAGTGATTACTCGCACGAGTCTAATGCAAACAATGGCAATCCTAGTTTTGTCAGCGTTTCTGACAAAACTAGGATTGATATTGATTTGCATTGGACTCGTGCGAGTAATCACTGGGAAACTCGCAGAGTACCGAGTCCTGCGAGTCCCTTACTACTCGCCGAGTAACGAGTCCTAGCGAGTAGATTCGCCCATCCCTAATAACACCAACTTAAACAAAGTATTTTGCATGTAATTAGTTCACTTTTTTGACTGCTAATATGTCCGCAGCAATGAGGCAGAATAAAAAAAATATATATTTTGCAGCCACTATTATATTGTGCATCCACTTCAACAAAGAAAAATTGGTGAATGGTCCTTTTAAAAATCAAACCTGTGTAAATGCCCCCCAAAATTATGTACACTGACCAAAGGAATATTACGAGTTAATGACTTGTTCCAGAATTGACATCCATATAACATTGGAAAATATTATATATAACTTTTGTGAATAAGGTAAAACATCCAACCTGGAAATAAATGAGCTCTTTTAACAGAAAAGCCTTCCATTTGTTATTAATACTGCTATAAAATATATTGCATAAAACACTGCCATTTACCGTACTCTAGTTCAAGTTAATTACACTACGGTAATGCCAAGCGATGGCCTGAAATAATAAAAAATTCATCACTAATAAAACTTTACCACCATGTATAACACATACAACCATAACATAAACTAACAAATCAGATTACATCTTCATAAAACAAGACATTACAAGGTGTCATTTATGATCAGGTGGCAGTAAATGGAAAGAAAGTTTTGTTTGAGAAAACATATGAATTTTGATGCCTACAAAGGCTTCAGGTCTCATTGAGAAGGCGTCATGCTCAAGATAGTTTATGCTCTCTCGTTCATTAATGGTGAAAATCTGAAAGTACATTAAAATATTTTTTTTCTCAAAAATGTTCCAAACATGGCTCAATAAAAAACAAAAACAGGGCAATAAGACCCCAGTGATTAATAAGTTATTATCCACCAAAAGTATACAAGAAAAGAAAAGACTGAATCCCTTATGTCTCTTTGTACTGCAGGGGTCTCAAACTCCAGAACTCGAGGGCCGCACACAGTGCAGGTGTTCAGGGTTTGGTGTACTGCGTCATATCAACTAACCTTCTTCTAGTATCTCAAAGACAACTCATAGAACGTCATATACCCTGTTTCCCCGAAAATAAGACACCGTCTTATATTAATTTTTGCTCCCAAAGATGCGTCATGTCTTATTTTCATGGGATATCTTATTTGTCCATGAAAAAGAATTCATATTTATTGTTGAACAAAAAAAAATGAACATTTATCATCCCCTTGCAGCCCCCAATACGGTATACCCATCATACCCCAATAAGTTATCTCAATCATCCCCTTCATCTTCTTGCAGCCCACAATACACACAGAGGGATACATATACACAGGGACACATACGCACACTCAGTGACACATACACTCAGGGACACACACACACAGGGACACATACATACATAGGGACACATACACACACTAAGGGACACACACACACAGGAACACATACACACAGGGACACTTCTCACCAGTCCGTCACTGCATTTCAGTGCTGCTCTCAGTTGCCTGCAGGTGTCCAGGTGCCACCGATGCATGTAGAACGGCACCGCTCTCATCTCCTTGCCTCAAATGCGGTAAGTGTACGGTGCCGCTGTCCCAGCCAATCACAGGCCATGAGCCGCCCGAGCAGCCAATCACAGTCCAGACGCTGATGTCATGCGCCGACTGGCCTGTGATTCGCCACCGGGCAACTCCTGGCTTGTGATTGGTCGGGACAGCGGCGGTGGGAATGGAGAATACAGGTGATGCATCTGCAGCACCTGGGACAGTGGCGGGCACTGGTCATCTGCGGAACCCAGGACAGAGGTGGGGGGCAGAGAGAACTTAGCGGTACCGGACTGTATGCATTTGCAATACCCAAGACAGCGGCAGGCATTGGGCATCTGCGGCACCCGGGACAGTGGTGCGCAACGGGACAATAGCGAGGTGGCTGTAGGAGTCACAGCTGCATGTCTTCTGGTTGGCCACATGCTTTTCTTAAATAAAAAAATGGTATGCCTTATTTTTGGGGGGTGCCTTGTATTTACAAGTACACTAAACCCCCCTAGTAAATCTTCTTTTTGGGAAACATGGTAATTGTTGAGGTGTCGGCTCCAGGGGCCCTGGGTAGTCAATGGTAAGGCAGGGCTGTGACCACAACACAGCCCTGACATGGCTGATCCTGCCTCAGCTGGCACCCTCAGAACAACAGTTCTTTTCTTTGGTGCCCTCATCTAGGGACAAACTATTCACAGAGTCAATAAACGTTTTTCAGTTTTCTTTACTGCAACAGTTAAACATGTGAGTTGGGGGTGGACTATTGACATTGATGCATTTGGCTGCAGGCTGCTCCCCCCATCATGGTACCTCCCGACTTGTGCCCTTAAGCATCATTGATACAAGTTGTGAATTCAAAACATCTTTTGGTCAATTCTATCCCACAACCACTGATGGAGAAGCACCCATAGCACCAGCGGGGAACCACCAGACAGTATTCCTTTACTAAACTCACAATAGAAATCAATCCATCTTCAAACCACTGCTCAGGGCTCATTGAACCAACACCGGAGAGGACAGATGCAGCTCGAATATGCACCAAGGGCAGATGTCAAGCATCAACACTGGGAGAACGCGTTTGGCTAAGGTTCTGTTCCAAATGCTGGATCAACTCTTGGAGTGACCCTTGGGGTCCCACCATTTTATTGTGGGCTTTGGTTTCTGATACAATCTCCTTCTGGCGGACTCTCCCCCGTCTTCCATGCTACAACTCCTTTAATTTACTATGCCCCACCCACAAGGAACATCCAATACCAATAACCTTATTTAGCTAATGGAGTTAAGGGAGCAGCCTTCACCTTTAACCAGTAGAGAGCCATACACATTATGGAACATTCAGTTTCCCAATACAGTTGCAAAACATAAAGTTATCCCTTGGATGACAGGGTGACAACACCTCCTACCCTCTTACATAATGGCAAAAAGGTATTCCTCATGCATATGCACATGACAGCTTATTCTGAAAAGTTCCAAATAGGTATAATATATTTAGTTTACTGATTCCATTCTTGTGCCTTAACAATGGTCTTGTGCATCCTCCATTACCCTTTTGCCCCTCCATGCCCACTGACATGAAGTGCATAATGATGACAAGCCAAGAAACTCAGGCAGGCAACTATTGGCATCTGTGGTGATGTATGCCCATAGAGATTAAGCACCCCTGACTATAAATGTAAGATCAGATGGCATGAAGATTTGGAAACAGGGATGGGAAGCAGCAAGCAACAGAAGAGGAAATAAATTTGACCCTATAAGTTGTGTGATAAAATCTTTGAAGATTTATAGTTTATTTTAAAGAAAATGTACATGTCTAAGTGTGCTATTCTGCCTATAAAATCACCCAGCCACAGTCCCCCGCACTAAATGACAAGGGAGGGATAATGGCAACGCAAGTATTACACCACCCCACCCTATATATACCAGATTGCCTATCTTATTTACAGCTTAGCTAAAAGATTTTCTCCAGTACTGGGAATTGTAATGTCGGGCTTCCTGCACTCTCCTTGTGCTGCACTATTTAAGAAGGACATTCACACCTCATAAAAATGTATGTTGGAGTTTTCACACCTATTAAAAAAAGGATCTGAGGCCGGGAGGCCCTGATGGGTTGGGTTGTTAAGTGGGTAGAAAAGCCAAGCTCTTTACTTTTCCTACCCACTCTGCGGGTTAGAGTGCCACCATAGTTGATGATGGATGTGTCATCTATGAGAGTGCTTACAATTCCATTCTGTTTGTCTAGGGCCTGGCCAAACCTGTAGAAAGTTGAGACTCCTTAGTGTGTCGTAAAAATCAGAGCAAACCACCATAAATCTTGGGAAGCCTGTCAAAAGGAGGCAGTCACTTACCAGCTCACATTCCTCCTGTTTCTTACCCACATCTCAAGTCCAAAAGGCCAAAAGGAAGTGATGGTATAGAGCCACTTGAGCCTAATGTTTATTTTGAACTTGAGCAGCGCGGTCTGCAGTAAGGCTAGGAATATTTCACTTTACATTATAAAAAAAATATTGCCTTCATGGTTTATGATCATGGTAGATGATACTAAGTGCATACACTGTTTTTCTACTTTTTGATCCACCTGATGGTAGTAAAAGTATCAATAGTTTAAAATATATTACTGATTAGTTCATGACATGGTTCATGATATCACCACTTATGTGACATTTCAGGACAGCTGAGTGCTAACATATACAAGTGCATCTTAATAAATCAGAATATCATCAAAAAGATAATTTATTTCAATAATTTACTACAAAAAGTGAAACACATAATATAGGTATTACAAACAGAGTGATCTATTTGAATTGTTTGTTTCTGTTAATGTTGATGATTATGGCATACAGCCAATGAAAACCGAAAAGTCACTATCTCAAAAAATTAGAATAATTAACTCAACATACCTGCAAAGGCTTACTAAGCATGTGAAATGGTCCCTTATTCTGGCCCAGTAGACTACACAATCATGGGGAAGACTGCTTACTTTACAGATGTCCAGAAGGCAGTCATTCACACACTCCACAAGAAGGGTAAGCCACAAAAGGTCATGGCTAAAGAAGCTGGCTGTTCACAGAGTGATGTATTCAAGCAAATTGATCTAAAGTTGAGTAGAAGGAAACAGTGTGGTAGAAAAAGGTGCCCAAGCAACCGGGATAACCACAGTCTTGACAGGACTAAGAATAGGCCATTCAACAATTTGGAGGAGATTCACAAGGAGTGTACTGCTGCTGAAGTCAGTGCTTCAAGAGCCACCACACAAAGACATATCCAGGACATGGGCTACAACTGTCGCTGACTCACCGTGGCCGGGACTCCGGTTTAGACAGGCGATGCTTCCTTCCTCCTTGTCACGGGTGGACCGCGCCTGCCGGTAGCGGGCCCGGTGTAGTGCAGATCAAAGTGTTGAAGACGTCTTGGTGGAACAGATTAAAGGGTTTTTTTAATTTATTCGTGACGCCACCTATGAGTAGTTTCGGTAAGGACTACCGACGCTGCGGAACCTCCGGGGGATGGACAGCAGCAAGATGGAACGCTCCCCACAGGCTGAGCGGTGATCCCCGGAGGCTGGAGCTGCTTAAGATGTTGTGCGGCAGCTGCGGTTACCTTGTAGTACGGACGGACAGTTCATAAGGAAGCACGGACACAGAAAGTCTCTGCAACGGGTCTTTACTGTAACCAGCAGGCAATACATGGTATACAGTTTACGGGTAGTGGACCGGGTGGACTCAGCAGTGATGGTGTCCCTTAGAAATCCGTAGTGTTCCTCCATTCTAACTAAGTGGTTGCCAGTGTCGCCCAGGAATACCAGGTCGGGTACGGGGTACGGGGAGGCTGCTTCAATGCCCTATCCATGATGTACGTTCTGGATGTTTTGGGGAGCCTTGGATCCCTCAGTGGGTACACCGCTGGTTAGACGACTGCGTACAAATCACATATGGGAGTGAATGGGAGCGCACGGTCATGCGCAGTCAAGCGCAGCACCATGTGCTCCCATTATAAAGATAGGGGCTTGCGCTGGCTGCGAACACATGGCGGTTCCCCTCCGCAGAAAGCTGCGGAGGGGAACGCCAGTGTGAACCCAGCCTTACTGCATCAATGCGGAGTGGCATGGAGGCGATCAGCCTGTGGCACTGCTGAGGTGTTATGAAAGCTTTTTCATGTTAATTTGTTTCCATATCATGATCTGTATGAAATAAAATTCTCACTGGCTTCTAAGAAAAATATCAAACTCAAACTTCTTGTTTTGTCTTTTCAGCAGTCACATAGACATGAGTCACAATAGATTGGCTCTGACAAATTGACTTGTATAGGAAAGTTTCTTGGGTATGCTTTTATCTGGTCATAGGGAAGGGGCGGAGATGAGCTGTGGCATCACCTACTGTAAATTCTAGATGTTGTGTTATCTTCTATGTCTAGAGGTGCTATCTTTTATTATAATCCTGTCTGTGACGCTAGTGAGAACGCTGAAAAGTCTTTTGTTCAGAACAGGAAGTGTTAATCAAGTATTAGCCTTAATGTTCAGTACAAAAACTGCAATATTTCAGATTTTGGACATCAATATATAAAGTCATGTGCTGCCAACTTTCCACCTCTTTTTGGATAGATAAGTTAACATGGAATAATTGTCAGAAAGTGATAGGCTGAGATCCAATGTCCCAAGGATAAAATATGGACTTACCTACGATATGTGTCATTTGAACACTACATCACAGCATCAGTACTTTGGAAGCCAGCACACAATATAGATAAATTTAATTAATATCCAAACACTTATGGTGTGGATAAGTAGGGGGGGCGTATCCCCAGCTAAATTAAACTGTGACAAAATAGGTAATCTATAAATCTTACAAAAATGTGGAATGAAAACCCCAAAAAGCAAAAAATGTAAAGGATGTATAAAAATAAATGAAATTATATTCTGTATCTGAACAATTCACAAACACAAATAATATGACTGGCGAGACTCCAACAGTCTGATCGAAAGTCTCATGTAATAAAAATCATACTCTCGTATTTATGAACAAACAAACTCATCTTTTAGTGGATGGAGGTCGGTCACAGCATAATCATAAGGCAAATTCAGACATAAAGAAAAAACCAGGGCACTGCGGGATATGCTTAAATGTGCTGCACCTATACTGATCCTGTATGGAACAGGTGTGGACACCCCTAATCGGTGGTGCACGCTGAAATAGTCCATAGGATATAATAAATATGTAGAAAAAATAAGCGGCACTCACCGATATGAAAATCTTCCATTTATTGGAGCCGGATTACAGGCATGGCAGCCAAGTTACATGCATGGCATGACGGGGGGAGGGAGTGAGGAGTGCAGACGACGGGCACCGTTTCGCTGCAGGATGCCACTTCTTCCGGTCAGGTCTCAGGTCTCAGACCTGACCGGAAGAAGCGGCATCCCGCTGTGAAACGGTGCCCGTCGTCTGCACTCCTCACTCCCTCCCACCGTCATGCCATGCATGTAACTTGGCTGCCATGCCTGTAATCCGGCTCCAATAAATGGAAGATTTTCATATCGGTGAGTGCCACTTATTTTTTCTACATATTTATTATAATCATAAGGCACAATTGACCTGGTAATCAGCAGTTACGAAGCACTATGCCACAACCGGACTCCCAGTGCAAACCAGACTTCATACTAGAACATGAGCTTTTGAAATAACCGCCAAGGTGGAGCAAAGTCACCAGCCTGTGCTCCAGCCCTCAACCATAGAATATAAGGCCTGTTCGATGCATCCTGGAAGCCAGAAAAATACGTCCAATCAAATGTCCGTTAGATGAACTCCATCAGACACCATAAGATGAGAATTATCTCCTTCCAGTTGACATTGCCTGAAAATCAACCCGGCCTTGTACCTATAGAGGAGCAGCAATCACAGCCTGAACCTTTAAGAAAGCGTCGCAGGGCTGCCCTCTGCCACCAGGAACTAAGAAATGAGCATCCAGTTTATGTGGGTTATGGTTGGCAGATGTGGTTTGTTCACCTTGTTGCAGCACATGGCAGAAAGGGGGTAGTATTTGAACAAGGTTGAATGCATAGAAGGATTGCGGGAACTCAGTGCAGGGGTAGATATCCTAAAGTGGTTCGATAGTCTTATAGAATCAGTAAGTGGGTCTCTATTAGACTCTGGTCTTAGCTGGAGATTTGGACAGTCAGCTGGGGTGCTCTCAAGCCAGTGCAGGGCAGCTGGCAACAGCGAAGAAGATCTGTTTTTGCAGTTAAAGCGTGGCAGTGTACCTTCAAAGACCCTTTCTTTTCTGGTGGTTATAAAACACTAGATGGGTGCCCGATGCACAATGCATCGGGATTCTAGCCGAGCGAGTCTCTGACTCGCAATGGCCGCTTCGCGGCCAATGCTTCGCGGTGCTAAGGCGACTCGCCATGCCCGCTGCGCGGGCATAGCGAGTCGCCTTACAACTGGTCGCATTGGCCGCTGCGCGGCCAATGCATTTTTCGTATCCACATGACCACGCTGAGTCGCATGCGACTTTGGTGCGCGAAATCCATTCGTGATTATATAATAGATAACGCTTTGCCTTTATTGTTGCACTTTATTATTTGTATGATATTTAATAAAAAGAAGCTGCTGTGGTCATTACATCCAAGGTTGCACAACGATGTGTATTCATGAAATTAGAGAAATGTGTTAATTTGTGATCTGACTCCTCTGTAAAACACAAATAAGTTATAATAACACAAGTAAACCAGATATATCCTGGTACACTTGGGGCAATAGCCCTCTGGAGTATTAATAGTTTACTTGCAGGGTACATTATTTTGGTGGAACCTGATAAAATACAAATGCAAAATAAAGGTCACAGCAATCACAGCCTGAACCTTTAAGCAATCGTTGCAGAGGTAGCAAAACGACACTGCCCTCTGCAGATTAAAGATGCCACCTAGAACTAAGAAATGAGCATCCAGTTTCTGTGGGAGAAGAGTTGGAGGAGATAACATTGTCAGAGTGGAGCTGTGGTGTAGCAGCAATGTATAAAAGTGCAAAATGTTGGTGGAAGGGTGGAATTGACACCTAAGAGTTAAAGGAAGCAGAGAAGTGCGCAGGTGTGCGGGACATCATCCTTCCTGTTGAAAAGTAAGTGAGTTAGCTAAAGCCTGCCAGCCTAAGTCCTGAGTCCTGTCAGCCATCCGCAAACATTGCCTCAAGAGCCCATGCCTGAGTCAGTGAGCTGTCTACAGCTACCACCAGTCAAGACCTTGCAACAGGGCTACGTGATCAAGCCGCTGACGTCACCTGTCAAGATCGGTGTGCTGGAATGGGCTAGGTCCTCTCCTCCTGCTGGGCTATGCGGTAGCTGAAAGTGTGATAATAGTTAAAGAGGCCCCAGCCCTATATATCACCCCAAATGCTCTTTGTAAAAAGCTAAGGGATTTAAATCTCATTATAGGAATACTGTTATAAAGGTACCTTTACACGTGGCAACTTTTCTAGGAATTTCACTGACAACTTACTGGTTGCAGTGAAATAATGGACACATTGTTCTATCTTGTTGCTGTCTACAAATGGAACAATGTGTCCATGATTTCACTGCAACCAGTAAGTTGCCAGTGAAATTCCTAGAAAAGTAAGGAGAACAATGTTAGTAAAATATTAAATGTGGTCTTAGATACCTGGAAAACAAGAGGAATGCCACCTGCCAATATGTTGAATCAGCGCATTGGGCAGACCTGCCCAAACAGCCTTGGTAGCTGTTCCTATTTTGCAAAAATGGGAACCAAACTCACTGGGAGATAAGCCCAAGAAGGATAGACACTTGTGAAGGAGTGTTAGGAATTGGACCTCATGAGCGGGGATCCATCAGAGGGAAAACTGGGCCAGGGATAGTTAATAACGGTACCTACTCTCCCTTACCTGAAGGATCCGTTTTAAATCTGCAGATGCAAATACTCAAACCACCATCACAAAAAGTGATGTTTTTGTTTCGTAGGGTTCCTTGGGACCTTTTAGACTGAGAAATCAACTCATCTGTTCGTAAGGCAGCGAAAAATGCAAAGAAAAAGGCAGCAGAAAAGAGAGCAGACTCATAAGGAATGGAGTAGGTAGAAAAAATGCTGTCAATGAGACACTATAATAACTAAAATGAAATGGGGTGCCTACGCTCCTCGCAGGTGTTCCCCATCTCCAGCCCTTTATAGCTTGGCAGATAATGAAATGTTTTGGGATGCCCTTCCATCTGCAAAGTTTAAAGTGAAAAGCCATGCCAGGTGGTTTTCAACGACTGTACTTGAATCACCCGTGCTATTAAAATGAATTAAATATTGTATGGTAACTTCCAATTACATGGAATCGGAAAGATTTATTCCCAATAAAAGAATATCACTCTCTTCACGCCTTACCATATGCTTGCAATGTAGACTGAGCTCTCGAGGACCTCCCCAGCGGCATCAGTTGGTCTCCACCACCTCCCACATGATGGATGGGCATGAGTGGCCCTCTGCTGGGGCATGGGGACAAAGTCCTCAAAATTTCTATAAATCAACATGAGTAATAGAATCAGCATGTTGTCATTGCTCTCTCCTGGGACATGATGGGCCGGAAACCAGTTATTAAAGATTAAACATTTGAGGAAAACCAGAACCCTAATTAAGTTCATAACCCTAATGAATGAAGAGGTTAAATGATTTATGGATAGAACGACACTCATGTTATATGTCTAGAAGGAAATGGCTTATTACTGATGATGGGGCCCCATATTGCAATATCAATGATGATACTGAATGTCAAAAAGTTAGATTTTTTACCTGGGACACAGACAAGTGCCCTGCACATTACTGGTCTGCAAGGATGACGCTGAATCTTGAAGAACCAGCTGCGTCAGAAAACAGAGATACCGTAAGTCCTTGTTGATTAATTGCAAGGACAGAAAACAGGTATATCCATTATAGGCGGTCGTCACACGTGAGATATCTTTAGCGATATTGTAAGCGATCACGTGCACGCGCAATCGCTTACAATATCGCTCACATCGCTGGTGAGATGTCACACAGACAGACTCACCAGCGATGTGGAGCCGCGATCTCACTGGTTACTATGGTACACATCGGGTAACTAGGCGCCGCGCGTCGCTTAGTTACCCGACGTGTACCATAGTTACCATCTCCCAGCATAGGCGTGGTCGCTGGGAGATGGATCATCGTGGTGTCATACCCCACGATGATGCAGATCGTTGCATCGTTCATCGCTAGATCTGAGAACCGAACCTCAGATCAGCATGTCACGATCAAGCGATTTACCATCGTAAATCGCTTGATTACATGCAACGATATCTTGCCCGATATCGCTTAAGCGATCAAAAGGAGATCGCTTAAACGATATCGGGCAAGATATCGTTCCGTGTGACGGCCCCATATGTTGATAGAAAATCTCTCCAAATTAATAAATTGGCTCGCAAAGCAGGAGTAATCCTACTTCTGTGATTGGGATGCTTGATTCCTTTGGTTGAAAGGATTAGGCAACGAGAGAAAACCTTGCCCATAGCTGTGACCCGGCAAGCAAATAATCAAGAATAGTAATTTGGAAAATTTATCACAAAAAAGGCAAATAAAACATAGCAACCAAATCGATGCCTAAAGAAGGATAAACTAGTGACGGGACTAAAAGGTAATAGGGGTGAGACTCACTAATTGTAAAAAGGTGGGGCTACAAAAGGGACCTTTGATCCTACTGGTTGATATCTCTTTTTCCAATTTTTCATATAGAACATTGGGAAGATCCTGGGTCGATTTGAAATTTGAAAATTTGAAAAAAATGACATAAATCTGTTGTAATGAAAGAAAAGGAAGAACCCAACACTGATACGGAAACACAATTGTGCGCCTGCTTCTTTATTGGGTTACCGATTGAGCCAGGGCCCCATGGCAGATACGATCTCTGGGGTCTTTATGTTCTGATTGGTCAGTAGATATTGCTGCTGTTGGTTTTGTGGAAGGGTGAGGACACTTGACTGCTGAATGGGGTCCTCCGCAGGCTGAACACTTGTGTTTGTATTTGCAGAGTCCATGGAAACAGTAGTGACTGTCACTGAAGAGCCAGCTTGTTTCAGGTCTGTGGATGGCCACTGGCCCAAGCTATTGTTGGGGCCAGTGGCCACAGCGTAAAAGAGTTTGCGGGCTCTTGTGGAAACATAAGGTGGAGCCAAGTATCTGTAGCCCTACCCCCAACCCAAATGTGGCTGTAATGCTAAACGCCGCCTGAACTCGTCGTTGTTACACCACCATGCTGTACCACCATGGGCTTTGAAAGAATTACAGATGGTATCTAGATAAATAAACATTTAAGTGCATCAATCAGGATGCTTCTGACCCATAACAAAAGAATGCTTGCAACCAATTATTTATAGTTTTCACAATCTTCGTTTTTTGTTTGAAAGGCCTTTCCGTAGGCATTCCTTAAGGTGATTTGGTCGGTGGATACAAGTGACCAAATATCAATATAGTCCTTTGTCCAAATTTTATTAATGGTTTCCTTGTCTAAGTGGGACCAAGGGTGTTTAAAGGGATCCTGTCGCCTCCAGAACGCCTCCTAAGCTACCAAAACATGTTCCTGCAGCATATTATCACTAATCTCACACTCCTTTTGTCTCCTAAAAGAATCCTGTGAAAGTGCATAAAAACATTTTAATACTCATTAGTGATTATAATTAGCAGGGGCTATATTCTTTAGACCTTAGGGCGTGCTGTTTTGCAGCCTCGAGGATCCAGCCCTCTCTGTCTGTGTTTCTCTGCTTGTGCAGGCTTTGCCCTCCCCCCTCTCTGTCACTCACAGAATGCAAATCCTGCAAGTCCTGCCTTCAGCTCCACATCACAGCAGAAGCTGCACAGGAGGGTGGATCATTCAGGCTGCAAAACAACACACCCTAAGAGCTAAAGAATATAGCTCCTGCTAATTATAATCACTAATGAGTAAGTATTAAAAGGTTTTTATGCACTTTCACAGGATGCTTTTAGGAGACAAAAGGAGTGTGAAATTAGTGATAATATGCTGCAGGGACATGTTTTGGTAGCTTAGGAGGCGTTTTGGAGGTGACAGGATCCCTTTAATACTGCAGCCCTTATGAATGTCAGCCCAGAGAGGGGATTAGGCTTTTGCTCTGTGGGACATTGGCCTATTAAGCAGGAGTTAACAAGGATGTTATTACCATGGCCAAACAACGTTTTTAATAACAATAGTATTGGCACCTACATTGTGGTGAGCCAGACATAATTCTTTAACAATGTTTTTAAGGCTGATACCAACGCTATGTTGTCCCTCCCAAAGCACCCGAATAATTATGCTTACCACTGACTTGATGAACTGGGGGAAGCAGAGTCATCTGGGCAAATGTTTCCTCATGGCGAGAATGAACTGGCGAAGCACCTTGTCACCTGTGATGATGTGTGGTACTACGATTGAAGCTGTGGAAGGTGTCCTTCGGTGGAGGGCAGTTTTCTGATATGGCCCACTTGGATTCTGGATATGCAGGGAATTGTTTTCAACAAGCTGTGTTTGATCAGAGGTCTCTGTCCTTTCTTGCTTATATATTCTCTGATAAAGGTCTTGAGTTGGATCCTGAGAAGGTATTGGCCATGTTCTAGTGACCCAGTCCTGTTTGGGTCAAGATTGTTCAGCGGTTCCTGGGATTCGCTAACTACTACTGGCAGTTCTTCCTGCACTTCTCTGCCCTGATCAAACCACTCACCACCTTGACTTGTAAGGGCATTAAGTCTAAGGTGTGGACTTCCAAAGTGGAATCATTATTTCTGTCCCTCAACCAAGCCTTCTCTTCAGCTCCTGCTCTTTATAGACCAATGAACAACAAGTAATTTTTTGTTGAAGTGGACACTTCCTCTTCCAGGGCTGGTGCCATTCTTAAGTTAAACTGCCTACTGGTATGTTGGTGACCTGTGGATTCTTCTCCAAGGGTTTCTCGCATTGCGAGTGTAGCTACTCGATTGTTGATAGAGAGTTGCTGGCTATCAAGTTAGCATTAGAAGAATGGCATTATCTGCTCAAGGGCGCAGTTCACCAGTCATCATCTACACTGCTCACAAAACTTTGCCCTGTCTCCAGTCGTCCCAAAGGATTAACACTCCTCAGGCCTGCTAGTCATTATTCTTCGCTCGGTTCAATTTTTGTCTTCACTTCCGTCCTGTAGAGAAGAATATAAAAAACTGATGCACTATCCAGGTCGTGTCTATCCGACGACCAAGAGGATGAGCTTCAGCACATCATTGAACCCTCTAAGATGCTCACTGGAGCTCCAGTCAGTCTGTTGCAGTCACCACCTGGTAAGATTCTAGTAACAGAGCAGGACAAGAAGCAAGTTTTACTTTGGGGGCATTCTTCTAAATTAGCCGGTACATTGGGCAAAAGAAGACCTTGCAGCTGATCTCACAACACTTCTATTGGCCCACCCTGCGCCAAGATGTCTTGGATTTTGTCACTGCTTGCCTGTCCTGTGCCCACAACTAGACACCCAAAAGACTCACAGACAATAGTCTTCTACCTCTATCTGGAACTGCCTGCTTCATCACAGCACATTGCCATGGATTTCATTACGAATTTACCAGTGTTTTCTGACTGCACCGTTATATAGGTTGTGGTAGTCCGGTTCCTAAGATGGGTCACTTCATTCCACTGTCAGGTCTTCCTTCTGCACCCAAGCTCACAAAACTCTTCTTCCAACACATCCTTCATCTTCATGGCCTGCCATTCCACTGTCAGGTCTTCCTTCTGCACCCAAGCTCACAGAACTCTTCTTCCAACACATCCTTCGTCTTCATGACCTGCCATTCCACATTGTGTCCGACAGAGGAGTCCAGTTTATCTCCCGATTCTGGAAGTTCCTCTGCAAGTAGCTGGATGTCGCTTTGGACTTCTCCTTGGCCTATCATCCACAATCTAACAGCCAAGTGGAGCGGGTGAATCAAATCCTCACCAACTACCTGAGACACTTTGTAAATGGACACCACAATGACTGGGTCATGCTACTGCCATGGGCAGAATTCTCTTTCAACAACCATGTTGGTGAGTGTCCTCTAACTCTCCGTTTTTTATAGTCTACGGATAGCTTCCTAGGATCCCGACTCTGTTGTCCTTCGCTCTCAGCAATTCAGCAACCGAAACCCTAGCTAAGGACTTCTCCAAAGTCTGGACAGAGACCAAGTCTTCCTTGAAGCAGGTGTCTGCGCATATAAAGGATCATGCAGATAAGAGGTACCTGGACCCTCCACCATTCCAATTTGGAGATAAGATATGGATAGCTTCCAGGTATATTCATCTCAAGGTTGACTCCTACAAGTTGGCTTCTTGGTACATTGGCCCATTCGAAGTTCTTCACAGGATCAACGAGGTGTGCTGCCAACTAAGATTGAAGGTTCACTGCATCCTGTGTATGCATTTAGTATTAGGTTTGGCTCCTTTGTGGTATTTTTTTTATGTTCTCCTTTTGGTTTTCTAGTTAATCAGTATGGGTTGCAAGCATTCATATTTTGGGCCAAAATATCAACTAATACCTATTGTTATTTGTTGCAAATTTTATATTATTTTTTACAGGGTGTAGTGGGGCCTTCTGAATTTAGGTTGTGCATTGGTAAGCCTGTACTGTGAGATACACTTATATAGTGTTACCTAGGCCATCCTACCTGTCATCAATAATAGGCCTTTGTTCAGATACTGTGCATCTCACTTCTCTATGTGATAGGCTCCCTATGCAAGCCTTATTAGTGTGCAAGTAAATCACCCAGGGTTGTATGGGGACTCGCGTATCTGGGCCCTGCTGTAGATGGGATGTCACTGGTTGCCTGCCCAGACCCGTGGCCCTGGTGATCAACTGAAAAGGGGTTTAGGGAATGGAAATCATGAAAATAAAAGTTTGTCGTGATGGGTACCAGCGCCGCTTCAGACCTCCGGGGAAGATGATACTGCAGCTTAGATAGAGCAGCTCCCTGCAGGTGGAGCTGAGTCCCTGGGGCAGACCAGCACTGATGGTGGTGGTGCTGGATGTGGATATGATCTGGGATGGAAGCAGGGTATGGGCCTTGCTGTCCATTGGCTGGAATTGTCTTTATAAGTGGCAGAGTCAGGGGTAGAGGAATAGACACACATACAGGAGATTGTTTCTTTACCTTTTACTGGTGGAATTGCAGGTAAAAGTCCAGTACACTGTTGGGTGATCAGGTAGTACTTCTGGATCTCCACAGTGAGTGGGGATAAGTACTCCTCATCTCTTTTCCCTTGTGTGAAGCTCCTGCCCTGTATAGAACTTGGCTGGTCTCCTCTGCTCTCCTCTCACCTGTGCTGTGTTGGGTAACCCTCATTGGGCTACCACTATATACTCTCTTGGAGTGCCTGGCTCCCTTGTTGGTGACTGCACAGATGCCTGGGAGACTGAAGTCTCCACAATAAACTGGTATTCTCTGCTGGGCTGGGTGCTGTCCTGCAGACTCGGACTCCGGTGTCCGGGGTGCTTTCTGGGGTGAACCAAAATGGCTCCTCAGTCCCCAAACTGCTTTCTCTGAGACTCCTTCTCCTTGCCTTCGACCCCACTCTTGGGTCCTGCAATAGCTAGGTTGGAGGCTGTTTACTGTCACTGGCTCGGGGCCTAGCGCGGCACCGACCACCAGGACGTCTTCACAGCTGTTCTAGCGTCTGCGCACTCTATCTAACTCCGCTCCCAGCACCAGTATTTATAGGGGATCTTGCCTAAGGGCAGCAAGTTGAGCTCCCCCTACTGGGTTGGGGTGGAAGGTGTTGTTTGTACTGTGTACCCACTGTGGAAATGCATCCATGCTATAGGTGAGCCTGTGGTTACCTGTGTGAGCAGGGCGCCACACAAGTCTTATGTTAGCAGCCACCCCACCCATCTTGGAATGTTCTTAGTGGCTGTTCCATCAGCATTTTACACCTGGGCTGCACCCATCTCTATAATGGAGATTCCTTGCATCCTGTGTGTACATTTAGTATTAGGTTTGGGTCCTTGGTCCTTGGTGGTAATTTTTTTTTATGTTCTCCTGTTGGTTTTCGAATATTGCCAGCCTCTATGCGGATCCACAATTCTTTCCATGTCTCCCTCCTGAAGCCTGTCCCAGTGTGTACCTACACACCCAAAATTAGTAAATGTGCTACAAAATCACTTTACCTTATTAAACTGAACCCAAAGGGGTTTGCTCTGTTCCATTACTGTGTGGAAATTACTTAAGAGCTGCTAGATTTTTTTTGTTCTATCTACCTCCATTACTTTGGGCAATATACTGCTCAAATATTGGTCTTGCTTCGCTAAACCTGGCATTGTTCCTGGACTAAACGCAGCATCTTCAACACTAATGGACCACCTGCCCAATTTATTTTCCTACAACTATTTTTTGGAGGGAAATCCAGTGATTTCCACCTTCAGGCCTGTGGTTTCACAATTCCAATAGAAAATTCTCTAGGTGTGTAAAACTTTTGGTCACTTTGCTTTATTACTGTCCTTTTGTTAATAAAAAAAAGGCCCTTATCAATCAAGGCTGGGGATGTTCACATTGGCCTTGATAAATTTTGGAGTCATATGATCCTGATTTATTAAGAGGTGCATGGCTCCTAATGAATCACTACTGTATGGCCTGACAAGTGGCAAGCTTGTCCTTGCGCCTCACCAAAAATCTTACTCCATTCAAGGACTGGAGTAAGATTTCTGGTCTACAGAACATCATTGCTCATCATGAATTAGATGAGCTGTAAATTCAAGCTAGAGTACCACCAATAAGTACATAGCTGAGGGACACGGACGTGAAAACACCAAAAATTTGCCATCAATGTTGCACAACTTAACTTTTCACGATATTGTGACTTCTCAAAGCGATTTATGTTAGAATTCTGTCATAATCACTTTGAAGAATCGGGGCCAAAGTCTCCAGAAATTGAATATATTATGCCTTTGTGGTCAACATATTGAGCAAAGGCAACTTGTAGCTATTGGAATGATTACAGGCAACTGGAAATGGGGTAACTTTATTCCTTCCCATATTTTTCCCAAAGAAAATATTTTGCTTGTTCTTGAAAGAGAGTAAAAAACATTCACACAAAAAAACTGCATGTTCCTCATCAACTTTTTTTTAAAAAGTTAGGATAAATGGTTAAGTTATAAAAGTGTGCAATAGGAAAAAATGTGTTAATATTGATAAATCCCATGACATACATAATGATGGAATGTGCACTTGGTAATTTGCTGCCTCTGGGTTTAATCATGGTTAGCTCTGATGACATGTTAATGAGAAAGGAGTCATGGAGTTATATCACTCTGCCATGTCAATTGCACGCACACCTGGGAATGTGTTTCACGATCAGCATATTCGGGGGGCGATTATCTGGCACCATTTACTGGAACAATTTACCTTTTAAGTCCCCCGAGTATACTGAGATCATTGTATGTTACAGTCCCCTCACCAAGAGAATTGCCCTTTAGCTCATTTCTTCTCTTACTAAATATATTCAACATTAGAGGATACTTACATGTGAAATGTTACTGTTCCATTGGGGATCAACTATTAAATATCAGGAATTAATTAAATGAGTAGTATAATTCCCTACACTGAGCAGGGCTTAATTTGGACCATGCACTGTGCAGTGCCCTCTACTGACACCCAGGATTTAGTGTACCATATACTGCCCAAATAATACAACTATATGGTATATAGTTATGTTGGCATGCTGGTGGCCCCAAAAATTGGTCAATTGGAATCAGAGTACATGCTCTTTATTCCCAGGCTCTTTATTCTTCCGTAAAGTCAAGTGATTTGCCATGTCGGAATGTATGGCTTGCCAAAAGCATGTGGCAAAATGCAAGAGATGATATAAAAAGATCTCATCCTGCAAGATCAGAGAACATTTCATTAAAAAGTTGGATCCCGTCAATGACACTTGGCAATAAATTCCTATATTAGAGTCCTGATGAGCTCAAATTGGTCCTGTTTGACTTCACTAATCAAAGAGTACCAAAGGAAGAGTTAGGCTTGTTTCACACTGCGGTTTTTCACTGATCAGGTTCGATCAGGTTCGATTAGGTTTGTGTGCCAAAACCAGGAGAGGAACCAGGAGAGGAACTTGCAAAGAAAAACTATAATTGAAAGACTGACACCTGTTCTGAGTTTTGGAGTCACTCCTGGTTTTGAAACACAAAACCTGACCTGATCTGACCTGATCTGACCTGATCTGACCTGATCTGACCGCAGTGTGAAACCAGCCTTAGCAGGGGCTGTCCATTTTCTGTTGGTGGCCTTTGTATCTAGAAAGTTACCCACACCTAGTCTATCTATTAAAAATGTTGGTTTTGGTTGTGAGGTGCGGTTTGTTTACCTTGAATGCATAGAAGTATTGCAGGAACTCAGTGCAGGGGTAGACATCCTAAAGTAGTTTGATATTCTTATAGAATCAGTAAGTGGGTCTCTATTGGACTCTGGTCTCAGCTGGAGATTTGGACAGTCAGCTGGGGTGCTCTCAAGCCAGTGCAGGGGCGGACGGCGGCAGCGTAGAAGAGCTGTTTTTGAAGTTAAAATGTGGCAGTGTATCTTCAAAGACCCTTTCTTTTCTGGTGGTTATGAAACATAACGCTTTGCCTTTATTGTTGCACTTTATTGTTTGTATGACATTTAATAAAAAGAAGCTGCTGCGACCGTTACATCCAAGGTTGCGCAACGTTGTGTATTAGAGAAATGTGTTAATGTGCGATCTAATTCTACTGTAAAACACAAATAAGTCATAATAACTCAAGTAAAATAGATATACCCTGGTACACTTGGGGCAATAGCCCTCTGGAGCATCAATAGTTTACTTGCAGGATCCATTATTTTGGGGGAACCTAATAAAATACAAATGCAAAATAAAGGTCCCCATATTCACAGCTCCAGAGGAATGGCTGCTGTGGTCTGGATTAATGCAACCCTCCTTTTTATGCAATAATATACAGATAGCAATCACCTGGGCACAATACAGCATTGTGCTGCTACTGTTTTTTTACAGTCTTTGGCTATTGCTGCTGGTTTTATGATATCAGCGCTGTCTGACCTTGTTACTATACAGAGGTAGAGGCCCCCAGTGGCAGCCCCTGTTTATCTTGGACTCACTTCAAAGGCATTTTTATTGCCCCTGAATTTAACAGTAAAGTAAAATATATTGCTAATGCATTTAACCCTTTGTGTAAAGACAGCTTTCTAAATAACACGTTGTCATTGTCGAGGAGTGAAATCCGCAGACGTTCTCAGGAGAGGGCAAGAAAAAATGGTGTATGAGAAATACCTTGCAGAAAAAGCTAGTTACGTCTGGGCCATGTTCAAAACCTTTTACTCACAGAACGGAATCTGCTGTAGGGTTTTACACGATCGTAGCCTGTACATACTAAATTGTGGGGTCACCGCTATTAGGTCTTGATGTTACACTTGGTGTATCACTGTGTAAGAGGGTTGAAAAGTTGTTTGTATTGCCTCCCTTACAAATCAGGACTGTCACTTTAAGGCTATGTTCACACTTGACGTTGTTGATCTGTTTTTGACTACTCTGTTACTGGTGTAGAAAGCCCATTCAGACAATAATGAACATGTCCATTTTTATGCTGCATTTTTCACACGACAAATGCTCCAATTACTTACCCTCCCGGTGATCCCACTGCGAGCCCCGGCAATGTTTTCCTTCCGGGCATTGACAGGACCTGCAGATATGGTCCTGAAAGGACCTGCCCATGTGACTCAACCTGAGAGCACATGACCAAGGTCCTTTCAGTACTCGTACTACTCACAGGTCCAGCCGGTGCCCTGAAGAATGACATTGGCGGGGCTTGCCATGGGATCACCAGGGAGCGTAATAAAGTGTTTGTTTCTGTCTGTGTATCTGCTGTGCTCCCCAAAAATTGAGCAAAAAAAGCAATGCAAAGGGATAATGCGCTTGTGACGCTTTTTTGCAAAAAGTGGATCCATTTTTGGTGCAGAAACTGTGACAAAAACAGATCAACAAAAACTCTCTGTGTCAATGAGTGATTGGTTTAAAAAGCTCTTACCAGGATAATCTTTTTACAGCTGTCATGCTCATTTGTTGGAGTGCTATGTTCAAATGTTATGTTATGTTATGATGTACATATACAGAAGGTAAAATAAGTATTGAAGACATCACCAATTTTTGAGGTATATTTGTAAAGGTGCTGTTGACATGAACTTTTCACCAGGTGTCAATAACTTCCCATCCAGTCCACACAGGCAAATAAATGAAATCATAGATGTCCATACATTTTGTGACGTTAATAATGAGAAATGACACAGGGGAAAAGTATTGAACACGCTTACTGACATTTATTTAATAATTTGATCAAAACCCTGTGTTTGTGATAATAGCTTTAAGACGCCTCCTGTATGGAGAAGTTAGTCCTATGCATTGCTCAGCTGTGATTTAGGTCCATTGTTTCAGACAAACACTCTTCAAATCCTGAATGTACCATGGGCTCCTTCTGTAAACTCTAAGGGTGGGTTTACACGTTTCAATATCGTAGCGATATCGCAATTCAATGGCGCGGGAGCGCGCATTTAGTGCACGTTTCTCCCGCATCGTATCGGAGGTTTACACGTTGCGATTTAGGAATCCAACGTCCGTACGATGTCTATGCCCCCCAACCCAGGAACGACCATTTAACATGGGAGTGAATGGGTGACGTTGAACTTCACATCGTAGTTGGGCTGTCACACAGCACGATCCGGCTCCAATCTCCATTCAATATCGGAGCATTGAATAGCACGCTCATTCAATCCCCGATATCGCATTGACATCGTTCCTGCATCGTATTGGACGTTCACAGCATACAACGCAGGAACGATATCAGCTCCAACGATCGAACCGCATGACTTTTCATTGAAATTGGACGCCGATATCGCAACGTGTAAACCCCCCTTGAGCTTTACGCTGATTTCACACTGCAGTTTTTTCCCTGATCAGGTTCCATCTGGTTTGTGTGCCAAAACCAGGAGAGGAACTTGCAGAAAAAACTATAATTGAAAGATTGACACTGTTGTGAATTTTGGAGGCACTCTGTTTTGGCACACAAAACTGGATGGAACTGATCAGGAAAAAAACGCAGTGTGAAACCAGCCTTATTCCCACAATACATTGGCTATTGGATTAAGGTCAGGTGATCGGCTCGTTCATTCTACCAGCTTTATTTTATTTCTCTGAAACCAGTTGTCAGTTGCCTTGGCTGTATGTTTGAGGTTATTGTCTTGCTGAAATGTCCACCCTTGTTTCATCTTCATCATTCTGGTAGATGGCAGGGACACGTTCTGATCAGACCACCTCCTGGGCCTCGGAAGAAGTAAAATATAAATATATAATGTAAACTATACAGACCTTGCAGCATGGGATTGCAAATAGTTCCTTCTTTGAGGTAAAACATTTTTTAAAAGCAGACAGGGAAATGATTTACCTCACAAAAAGAATCAGCTGTGATCCCATGCTGTAATGTCTGTATACTCATTTACATCCTCCCCTGCCCAGGAACTGTGCTATGATCAGACCATGTCGCTGTATGGTTAGACATTACACAGTACATAGCAGAGACCCCTGTAGGTGCTGTTGCGCATATGGAAATGTTGCCGCAAGTTGATTAGCTCCATTTCCCTTCCCTATAGTTGGGTGTGTATCTGTACAATTCTTCTCTATTTTCCGTGCATTACAATTTTATCATCCAAAAATAAGGAGAAATGTTTAGTTTAAAGGTTGAATCACTTCTCTATTGTAAGGGATCCGCGGGGGCAGGTAAACAAAAGATGCTCCGGACCTGAGACTACACTTAAGGTACCGCCACACGCCGCCATATCGCTGGCGAGATCGCTGACAATTCCCGAATTCGGCGATGTGGAAACCACATCACATGTTCATAGTGGCGTGTCACTGGGCGATTCTACGGCGAAAAATCGCTGGTGGAGCGTCGCCTGATTGCCCTGCACTGCAGTGAAATCGGGCGATATCCACCAGGCGATTTCAGTGGATCGTGCCGTGTGACAGGACGATAGCGACGTACACAGTGATCCTGAAATAATTCCTGTAGGCGTGCTTGGATGTTGTTTTTTTTCGCGCCGCAGGTGGGTGATACTGCGTTCCGATTGGCTGGCCGTGTCCGAGGTGCCTTATTTGATGACCCATGCGTTCACGCAAGGCTGACCAATGGGAACTCAGTTCAGTCCACCAATCGCAGTGATAGGGGCGCGGTGAAACACACTCTAACACGCACCTATCAAAACAGTATGCCCGCATCGATGCTGCAATTGTGGCGTGTGTTGTGGCGATGTGTGAAGGGAAGATCGTTTCCGGTCTTCTGCAGGCGATTTCTGGAACGCAGGATCGCCGAAGATCACATGCGAGATCGCTTCGTGTGACAGCTCCACAGCGATCAGAAAAAAGTGCCCGAAACGTGCGCGCTCATGTCAAATCGCCAGCGATATGGAAGCGATATCTTTATATTTATATTTAGATTTTGTGAGTAATCACCAAGGGCAATTTGAGCGATTTATTTTGGGCTCCCTCTATGGAGTATATTGAAGTCAATGCATAGATGTTTAAAAAAGATATTTGGACCCGTTACTGAACTGCTCCTCCAAAACAGTTAGCAGTGAGGGTAAGACCACCATAAATGCCCACATTAGTTTATATTACATTGCTTGTTATGGCTACTGACATAAAATAAAATTATTTTCTTGAACCAAGCAAAAGCTTCAAAGTTATTTGAGCATTTGTTTAAGCCTTGGCCTCTCTGATTGTGAGGGGGATAAATTCACAGATGTCGACATTCTCAGCACATAACCTGGGGTACTTGGATAGGAAATGTCTACTCCTCATTTCACAAGGTTTGCGTCTTTCCTCAGGATAGCAGTGAATGTTGCTTGGCTTGGTATCTACTGTGCGCAGCCCTACAGCAAAGCTTAGAAAGGCACCACTTGCTGCCAAACTGGCCGTGTCCAAGGCTGGTGTGGCTTCCGCTTGTTTCTGGGTGGGAGGGAGACATAGGCCAGCTCAGGTTGACATTGTGCACACACAAGGCTCATTTGAGGTTTTATTGCTGGGAGGGAAATTATTTATAGTGATAATCATATTATGTAATCGGCTTGTCATTTTTAGGACAATATTCTCCACTTTTTCGAAGCCAAGTCACAGCTCATCTTATATAACACGCATCCACTTGATATTCAAGAAGCAGAGGTAATTACACCCAGATATGTGAGTCTATCAAAACTCCATATACGTCACATAATCATTATACAGCAATATAAATGGGAATTTTTTCCACATAGTTACAGAAACTATAAAATATGTTTATGCTCTTTTTCCATGAATGGGTTGAAGTAGTTGAAAACAGAAAGAAATTGTCAGCACCAGGTTGTTTTTTTGTCCATTGTCCATCATACATTTTGCCAAGCAGTAAGGGCCCCTTTACATGCGGCTACATTTCTAGAGTGGCTACAGGTAACTTACAGGTTGCAGTGAAATCATGGAGACAAGGTTCTATCTTGTTGCTGTGTACAAATGGAATACCGTATATACTCGTGTATAAGCCGACCCGTGTATAAGCCGACCCCCCTACTTTTGCCCCCAAAATCTGGGAAAACCTATTGACTCGTGTATAAGCCGAGGGTGGACCCCAGCACAGGTATACAGCCCCCAGCAGTGTGGTATACAGGCCCGCGCAGTGGTATACAGGCCTCCCCAGTGGTAGTATACAGCCCCCAGAAGTGTGGTATACAGCAGCCTCCCCAGTGGTACATACAGGCCCCAGCAGTGTTACAGCAGCCTCCCCAGTGGTATATACAGCAGCAGCCCCAGTGGTAGTATACAGCAGCCCCAGAGATATATACAGCAGCCCCAGTGGTAGTATACAGCAGCCCCAGAGGTATATACAGCAGCCTCCCCAGTGGTATATACAGCAGCAGCCCCAGTGGTAGTATACAGCAGCCCCAGAGATATATACAGCAGCCTCCCCAGTGGTATATACAGCAGCAGCCCCAGTGGTAGTATACAGCAGCCCCAGAGATATATACAGCAGCCCCAGTGGTAGTATACAGAAGCCCCAGAGGTATATACAGCAGCCTCCCCAGTGGTATATACAGCAGCAGCCCCAGTGGTAGTATACAGCAGCCCCAGAGATATATACAGCAGCCCCAGTGGTAGTATACAGAAGCCCCAGAGGTAGTATACAGCAGCCCCAGTAGTAGTATACAGCAGCCTCAGTGGTATATACAGCAGCAGCCCCAGTAGTAGTATACAGCAGCCCCAGTAGTAGTATACAGCAGCAGCCCCAGTAGTAGTATACAGCAGCAGCCCCAGTGGTAGTATACAGCAGCAGCCCCAGGGGGTATATACAGCAGCAGCCCCAGTAGTAGTATACAGAAGCCCCAGTAGTAGTATACAGCAGCCCCAGTAGTAGTATACAGCAGCAGCCCCAGTGGTAGTATACAGCAGCAGCCCCAGGGGGTATATACAGCAGCAGCCCCAGGGGGTATATACAGCAGCAGCCCCAGGGGGTATATACAGCAGCAGCCCCAGGGGGTATATACAGCAGCAGCCCCAGGGGTATACAGACCCCCCCCATTAGTATACAGGGGCCCCAGCTGTATACAGCAGCCCCAGCTGTATACAGCCCCCTCGTGGTATCCAGGGCCCCCCTTGCTGCACCTGTAAAGGAAGATGTCAGTATACTTATCGCTGCTGCCGCCGCCGCCGCTCCGCTTCTCGGTCACCGCGCTGCTCCGGCGGTCTTCATGCTTCCTGTTCCTTCTCCGACGCTCGAACAATGACGTCATTTCCTGAGCGCCGGAGAAGGAACAGGAAGCATGAAGACCCGGCCGGAGCAGCGCGGTGACCGAGAAGCGGAGCGGCGGCGGCGGCAGCAGCGATAAGTATACCGACATCTTCCTTTACAGGTGCAGCAAGGGGGGCCCTGGATACCACGGGGGGCTGTATATACGGCGGGGAGGGAGACCACGGGGGGGGGGCTGTTATACATACATAGGTACCGTATATACCCGTGTATAAGCCGAGGGGGGACTTTTCAGCACATTTTATGTGCTGAAAAACTCGGCTTATACACGAGTATATACGGTAATCTCTCCATGATTTCACTGCAACCGGTAAGTTACCTGTAGCCACCCTAGAAATGTAGCCGCGTGTAAAGGGGCCCTAACAGTTGGTTTCAGAAATATACAGTTGACTTGAACGTTATTCTCCTCCCATTGCAAATTAAGTTTATTAGTAAAATTTACAAACTTTCTGCTGTTTGCAATAAACCAAAGAAACAAGAAAGTATGGTAAATAGCTCAACAATACCAATATAATAAGTGGTTTCTCCACTTTTAATGACTACTGCAGGCTCAGAATTATTCAATCCCCTCAACTAAATCTTTTAGACTGTGGGCAAGCGATCAGTAATTGCAGCATTGTGGATGTAGCGTCTTACCGCTGTGTACAAAACTCTGTGTTGTACAGTACCAGCATAGAGGATGGGATTTGTAGACACACCATGCCTACTGTGTTTCTCCCAACCAAAGCGTTATTTCAGCTGTGGTGTGGTAACTTACACATCTCCGCAGCATGTTCATTTATTGCTGTAGAGTTGGAAGCGGCCACCAGCGGGTGAATGCAGAGAAAAGTCACCTTGCACCGAACGAAGATAGTGGGCACAAGGCGGATGCATTCTCCCTGCGCTCACCCGTGGCTTCTCTCAGGTCCAAAGGCGCTGCATCCAACACGCAGTGTCTCCTAATTGTGGCGCCCCTATGGCTAGGCGCCACAGGGAGGTATTACACTTAAGAAATTCATGTAGTGCCTCTATAGTTGTGGGCTTAGGGTTTAACCTATGGAGTCTGAATTTACACACAACACTAGGCCCCCTTAGAGTAAGGGACTGATTATTAAGTAGGTCCAAAAGTGGGTGGAGCCTAGGTTAGTGCAGTAAGGCTTGAGTGACAGTTCAGAGAGTGCCAGGAAGGCAGTCAGTCAGGACGCGCTTGATAGCTCTGTGACAGGAGGGATCACCCATCTCCAGGAGGGTGTCCCGGGACAGCAGGGAACAGACCAGCACCGGTTGGAGCCGGCTGGTAACGTCTGGGGAATACCAGCAGCACGGAAGCTGAGGTTGTCAGCGGTTTATCCCTGACCGCAAACCGACGAGCCGCGGGCCCTTAATCACCGGGTAGCCGTAGGCGCCACAAAAAGGTACCTCACTCCTCAGACCCAAAATCGGTCTAAGATTACAGGAGTAACGGTTCAGATTCCGGTGGTGGGAGGATTTGCTTGTTGTCGCTCCCGTCCATACCGGTAAAGGAAAACCTATGCTCCGCTGTATGAGACCAGGGGACTGGCGGGAGAGCTCTGCAAGGGTGGTTAAATAGAGAGAAGGACAGAATTAGACCCCGAGAGACTATCAGAAAGGAACATCTGGAGACTCCATAGGGGTACCCTGAACCGACAACTAGTACCAGTTAAACCAGACTATACCGTGTTCTCAATAACATCTTCCGGTACCAGTAAAGTGGAGTTGAAGTTGAATCGGTCTCTGTCTTTCTTCCCGCCGGCGCCCGAAGGGCCTCAGCATCATCATCGTCTCACCGGAGGGGTAAGACCTACTACTCCCCTCATTCCCTCATCCTCCATCGCTGCCCTGAGGTAAAAGCTCCACCTGTGGGGAATTGTACCACACTGAGCTGCATCCGTCATCACCTCAGCGTCCGGCCTGCAGCGCCGGCATCCAAATTACTGGGCTCCACAGGTGGCGTCACATACTCTTTATCCCTGTAGATATTTCCCCCATCTAACAAATAACAGCCAGGGCACGGAACCGGGAACCCCACTACCCGTGATTTCCCCAGTTAAATCCATCAGACCCAGGCCCGATATCCGAGTACCCCTTGCCCTGGGCTCATCATAATCATATGCACATACCCTTATAAGAGCACATATATGCAAGCACTCCTGATGCAGCTAACCAGTCACTTGATAAAACGCGTCTACTATTTAGACTGGTTATGAGTTTATTGCCTAAGACATTTGGTTGCAAGTTAGATATATGGCTAATGGTGACTTTACACTAGCCAATGGCAGCCACTAAATTACATGTTTGCGGATTGGCGGTTGTAGCGTTTCATAGCCTGTTTAGACAGGCTGACTGTACTTCCTAGAATGATTCATAATAAATTGTTCTGTAATCATAGACTATCATTGTTATCAGCAACACATTGTCCAACACAGCACAATTTGCTGCCGAAAATGATAACTTTTACAAAAAGTTAAAGAAGCACTTCAATCAAAGTATTTATCCTCTTAATATATTCCAATCACCATATTACACTGATGAGCAAAAAGGTAGCTAACAATATTTTGAACTTTTGACTTTCAGGTTCCATATCTCACCATGCGCTGCAACTTTGGGTGTGAGACTACCTTCATTTTATAGACAATTATCTTGTCTATCTTATACATGAATTTGACTTGAGACTATTTAGTGTCTGATAAGTTATGTAGATTTTTGTCATGTCACTTCATTGTTACTGTTCTATTTCTGGTGCTTGAATTTTTTTTCTCCTCGTATACTACAAATTACAACCTATTCTCACAATTCCCTAATAGCTCAGTGTGTTATTATGTTGATTCCCAAGTGAAAAGTCACTGATTTAATTGAGGAGCAGCCATGAATAATATTTCCCAAGAACCGAGATGCAGCATCGTCCATCTCATCAATAAAAGTCTCTCAGCCAAGAAAATTGCCAAACTGCATCATGTGAGGTCATGACAGATAGAGGAATATAAAATGAAGTCTGGCTATCCATTCAAAAGCCAAGAGGTGGACATCCATGCAAAGTAACAGAGTCAACATGTCAGCTCATCACAAGGTCTATCAGTTCTGGCACGACAAACACGGTAGTGAAGGTGGCTTGTATGCTTTGCAATAGTGAGATCAGTGATGTCCATGCAAGTACTGTGTAATGCAAATTACAAAATTTTGGAATGGTGGCCCGATAAAAGGTGAAGAAACCTTGACTTCAATATCGTCTTAAAAAGTGTTGGCTCGAGTTTGCAAAGAAGTACCAAAAGTGCACTTTAGAAGATTGGAAAGGGTGATTTAGAGCGATGAGATGAAACTCAATAGACTAGGCTATGATGGGTGTATACGGGTCTGAAAAAAACAAGGAAAAAAGGGGTTAACGGATTGAGAAATTAATGGAACTATCAAGTTTGGAAGTCTGATGATATGGGCATGTTTCACAGAAAAAGGCATTGGATACCTGACTAGGCTAGATGGTGGTCTCAGTGGTCTCAATGGTGCGATATATGTGAGTAACCTAGAGGTTGATTTACTTTGTACACTCGAGTACTATGAGCTTGAAAAGAACAACATAGTGTTCTAGCAGGACAACAACCCGAAGCATACATCAAGATTGGCAAAGAAATTGTTCATTGACCATGTAGTAGAGATGCTGGATTGACCCCCACAGTCCCCAGAGCTCAACCCAATCAAACACTTGTGGGTATAGTTGAAGAAAAAGCAGGAGTAGGGAGGACAGGGACCACGGAGCCGACATCGGATCCGAGGTCAACTCGGATCCGATGTCCATAGGCTCCCATGTCATCAGGGCTCGATTGGATCGGATGTGTGCCTTTTGCCATCAGATTTTGGCACCATTCGATCCTGTCCGATTTCATTCTCGGACACAAAATCACAGCAGGCTATGATTTTGTGTCCATGCTTAAATCGGACAGGAACGGATGGTGCCAAAATCGGATCCCTGTAGGGATACATGGGATCCAATTTTGGATCCGAGTGTATCCGTTGGGATACCCCAAAAACGCAATGTGAAGCAAGCCTTATGTGTAGATTGTACCACCCCAAAATAAAATGTGACCAGTGTGAAAACTTAAACTATCAGAGAAAAGTAAGTTGTCTTACTACCACCTGAAAAATAAATAAGCATATATGGGAGCACAAACTGTTCTCATAGCAGTACCTTTTGATTGATGATAAATGATGCAATGAAAAGTAAAATAATTATATCTTAAAACATTAAATGATGTACTGAATGTACAAAATAATTATGTACCAAAGAATTGGGCCCACATTTACCTGGCAGTATCCTTAGTATCCTTATCAAAAGACAACAAGCTCCACACAATGGGCGCTTACCATCTTTTCTTAAGGAAATTAATGATGCAATCATGAGAATCCACAAGATCGATTTGACTGAAAACATATATTAACGAGTTTGGATGTTGAATGCTATATTGGAACCTAAGGCAGTCAAATTCTTTTTCCCTGATGTTTTCCGTCCATAATGATTATGTACTTTCATTACTGCACTTTGTTTTAACACCTAATTATGTTACTTTTGATAGGAACATTCAACACACATTGACAGGTACTATCATAAGCACAATTTATGTACCCACATATGCTAATTTATTTTTAGGGATTTTGGGAAGACAAATTAGTTTTCATTTATGTTTGAGTTTTTACATTAGTCACGTTTTATTGTTGGAACAGTAAAGTGTATGATGTTCTAACTCTAAGGCATAAAATGCTACTAGATATAGGCATACAGTTGGAAGCCTAGTTTGTAAAGTCACAGTTAAAGGAAAAGTGACAGCTGATACATGCCGCCCAATTCTCAGGCAGCATGTATGAAATACTGATTTCAACCATATATGTTTAACTCTGTTCAGAGAAAAAATAGGTTGAAAGCAGCAGGCAGAGTCTCACAACCGATGCCCTGGAGTGACAGGTCTTTCGATATACACACACACACAGGAAGAGACCTGTCCACGAAGGGAGAGGGTAGGGAAAAACTCACAGCTATTAAACTATGTTCTTCTGTGAAAGACCTCAGGTTTTCAAAGTGAAACATACATGACTCAAATCATGCAGCCAGTGTTGGATACATGCAGCCCACAGATCACGCTACATATATCAGTTGTCAGGTTCCCTTTAGAGGACGCCGTGAGTAAATAAATCTTGAGTGTGAATGTGGTGCCCCTTTGACTTACCACCACAAAATGGTATTGCTATAACATCTACAGTCATGGCCAAAAGTATTGACACCCCTGCAATTTTGTCAGATAATACTTAGTTTCTTCATGAAAATGAATCACACTTGCAGAATTGCAGGGGTGTCAATACTTTTGGCCATGGCGGTATGTAATGCCATGTCTGATGAGAATTGGGGTCCCTCTGCTGAATGTCTGAAGTGTACACACATTGCATGATCTCTAACCAGGAAGCTGAGCACTAAAGGCCTGGGTTGGACTGTGACTCAGCCTCTGGTTGGAGGGAAGGGTTAGTTAGAATGTAGTAAGTCAGCGTATGTGAAAGAGAGGTCCAGTCTCTTTGAAGTTTCTTTTACTTGTAAACCAACAATCACCAGTCCAACATACTGTTGACTGGGAACATCAGGGTGTGACCACTCTGGAAAGGATTGAGTGCCGCTTTGCTGGGTGCTCCCAGGACACAGTACTCGAGGTCCGCGCTGCACTTCAAAAGGACAAAAGAAGCCAGTACAGGAATGTCTGGATCATGATCTTTTTTATTATCCAACGCGTTTCAGAGTTATCGCCAACTCCATCAGGAATGACATTCCTGAAGAAGAGTTGGGAGATAACTCTGAAACGCGTTGGATAATAAAGAGGAATCATTGATACAGACATTCCTTGTACTGGCTTCTTTTGTCCTTTCTGAAGTGGCAGCGCGGACCTCGAGGTACTGTTCGGGAGCTGATTATACACAGGATCTGTGGAAAGTACGGTCCTGCAGCAGCTACTTGTATCTGAGCGATCATCACCAGTTGTGGGTTTTCACAACTGTATCAGGTGAGCAGCTCTTTTGTATAACTCTTGTTTTCTTTAAAGAAGATATCACCCTATGTGCGCATTCTTGAATTTATAGATATAGCTTTGCTGGGGTGGTTGTTTGGCCTTCCAGCTGCCTTTTCCCTTGGATGAGGTTCGGGTACTTTCAGTTTTTCCATGTGCTTCTTGCTCTCTCATGGTTAACTACAAGGCAGGCAGGCAACCCGGGCTCCTGAGACCCCAGACCCACACCGGTTCTCTAGACCTTTGGAAGTTGCTGTGCCCCTGGATAGTTCCACAGTGTGGCTACTGTGCGTGCAGCCCAGTAGCCTCCACTTTGCTGCCAGTCTTGAATATCTAACAACTTGGGGTCCTGGCACCCCTCGTAGCAGTTTGAGCACCGTGCCCGAAGGCTGACTCTAGACTCTCTACCTCCTGTCTAACCTTCCCCACTCACACTAACCCTCACACTAACCCCCCTCCAACCAGGGGATGAGACACCATCCCAAACAGACCTCTAAGTGCTGCTTCTCCTAGCTGATGTTTAGGAATGTGTGGATGCTTAGGGACCCAGCATAGGACACCCCATATCCTCTCCAGACATGGCACTAATACCGATTTGTTTAAGTACCATTTTGGCAGCCAGACCACACATGGATACCCACAGGAACCACGAGGGAGTACTAGACAGCTAAAGGCACCAAGAAACCTAAAACTCAAGGGAAGTCAAGAGGAAGGCCATATTACTCACACAGCAGAGTGGACTACAGTTGTAATCATACTGGCTGGACCACATGCCTGGTGGTGGTTGTATACCCTGGACCAGCTACAAAAAGCTGCAGTAGAAAGATAAAGCAAATACTGACGCTTGCTACTTACTTTCTCCACCACACCACCATCACTCTTATAATAATAATAATAATAATAATAATAATCTTTATTTATCTAGCGACAACATATTCTGCAGTGCTTTACATTTCAGTGATTCATATACAAACAGTCATAGGTAACAATTATATAAAAACAATACAATACAGTAATTAAAGTAGAGAATCAATGTAAAAAATACATTACAATAATTAAAGCAGAGAATAAATGTAAAAAGTACAATACAATAATTAAAGCAGAGAAACAATGTAAAAAATACAATACAATAATTAAAGCAAAAATAAAGGTGACCCTGCTCACAATGATGGTCCAGGCATCTTGAGGAAGAGGGGGATAGAAAAAATTACATGAATGGACACCAGCCAATGTGTGTAGAGTTTTTGGGTTTGGTAGAGTTTGAAGGAGAATTATGTCCAGAGAGATAGTGAATGGGCTATATATAGTATAAAGGACTTCTATTAGAGAGCATGATAGGCTGCCTTAAAAAGATGTGTTTTTAGGGAGCATCTTAAGCTGTGTAAGTTGAGGATAGTCCTAATTTCTTGGGGTAGAGCATTCCAGAGAATTCGTGCAGCTCGGGAGAAGTCTTGGAGCCGGGAGTGAGAGGTTCGGATCAATGCAGATGTTAGTCGAAGGTCATTTGTGGAACGTAGAGAACGGGTAGGGTGATAGACAGAGATGATGGAGGAGATGTAGGGAGGTGCTGCACTGTGAAGAGCTTTGTGGGTGAGAACAAGCAATTTTAATTGGATCCTGTAGTGTATAGGCTGCCAGTGCAGTGACAGGCACAGAGTGGAGGCATTTGAGTAACAGTTAGCTAGATAGGTGATCCTGGCTGCTGCATTATGGATGGACTGGAGAGGGGAAAGTCTAGTGAGGGGGAGGCCAATTAATAGAGAGTTGCAGTAGTCAAGGTGGGAATGAATCAGGGCCACGGTGAGGGTTTTTGTTGTTTCCATAGTGAGAAAGGGGCAGACTCTAGAGATGTTCTTTAGGTGCAAGTGACAGGAACGGGCGAGAGATTGTATATAGGATGTGAAGGAGGGATCGGTGTCGAGCATAACATCCAGACAACGAGCCTGCTTCCTAGGCGTTATCGTGGTGCCGCACACTGAGAGGGAGTTGTCAGATTTACAGAGGTTAGTGGAGGGTGGGAGAAGAAGTTCAGTGTTGCAAAGGTTGAGTTTCAAATAAAGAGCAGACATGATGTTGGAAACTGCAGCTAGACAGTCATTGGTGTTCTTTAAAAATATAAAAGGGTAAAAATATAAAAGGGTGGGGGACAAGAGGCGCAATAGTGCCCTATCACTAGTGACACTGATGGTAATGGGGTGATGCCGAGAAGCCACTCACCTGGTGCAGTTGTGATCCCCACAACTGGTTTGAAGGCGTTTTGGAAATATTATTCCAAGCTACTGCAGGACCTCCACCGACCACTGAACAGTGGTTTAATCCAGAAAGATGATGGGAGTGTAGGTGTGCCACGGTCCGCGCTGCTCCAGGGCTTAAAAAACTCACCAAAGAGACAGTCAGATTTCCATCCTTTATTCTCCTCCTACGCGTTTCGGCGCCTAGCCTGGCTCCCTGATGAAGGTGCCAGGCTAGGCGCCAAAACGTGTAGGAGGAGGAGAATAAAGGATGGAAATCTGACTGTCTTTTTGGTGAGGTTTTTAAGCCCTGGAGCAGCGCGGACCGTGGCACACCTACACTCCCATCATCTTATTGGTGTTCTTTAGTACCAAAGGGGTAAGGTCAGGCGCTGGAGTGTATAATTTCTTGTTATCAGCATAAAGATGGTACTGGAAGCCAAATCTACTGATGGTCTGACCGATAGGGGCCGTGTGAAGAGGGAAGAGAAGAGAGCAAAGCACTGAACTCTGAGGGGCCCCAATAGTGAGAGGAAAAGGAGAGGAAGTGGAGTCAGTGAATGATACACTGAAAGAGGGGTCAGAAAGATAGGACGAGAACCTGGAGAGAGCAGTGTCCTTTATGCCAATGGAGTGCAGCATAGAGAGTAGGAGATGGTGGTCAACAGTGTCAAAAGCTGCAGAGAGGTCAAGAAGAATAAGCAATAAGGAAAAGGTTACTTAATAGGAGCGCAGATTCACATAGGAGATATGGTGGGTGGAATAGATCTAAAATAATCTTTATTACCACAACACTTTTCCACAGCGGAACGTTGTCTTCCTCAGGTGGATTTAGGTTAACTGTGACAATGGACACATTATAAAGTTTTGTTCACCAATCAGATTGTAGCAGTTAGTGACATCACTTTGTTACCCCTATCCTTCCAATTCATCCTGACATGTGAAAGCGTTTTAGGTGAAAATAATAGCATATAAATGTACATCAAATTTGCATTAAAATTACAATTGTTAATAATACGGAATAAAAAGTATAGTAGAAGTATAAAATTATAAAATTACTTATGATATGAATAAAAGGAGAACTTATACTAAAAAAATATAAAACAATGAATAAAAAATGTTAAATTACATTAATGTCAAAAATTTCTTCCTTGGAATATTCAGATTCATCATGTGGCCTACTCAGATCAAAGTCATACCCAGAAGGTTTATTTGCAAACATTATATATCATCAAATTTAAACCTTCAGAGCAGAGGTCCCCAACTCCAGGCCTCAAGGGCCGCCAACAGTGCAGGTTTTCAGTATTTCCTTAGTATTGCACAGGGGTTAATGTGATCATCTGCACAGGTGATGATTCCAACCTCTGTGCAATACTAAGGAAATCCTGAAAACATGCACTGTTGGTGGGCCTTGAGGCCTGGAGTTGGGGACCTCTGCTTCAGAGCTTAACGTTGCTAATTTGAATATCCAGTAGCTTTCCTTTCTGATCAGATCTCTAAAACAGTCATTTACACTCTTAGGTATCTGGTCTATAATAATGAGATTCAAGTACCGTATATACTCGTGTATAAGCCGACCCCCCTACTTTTGCCCCCAAAACCTGGGAAAACCTATTGACTCGTGTATAAGCCGAGGGTGGACCCCAGCACAGGTATACAGCCCCCAGCAGTGTGGTATACAGCAGCCCCAGAGGTATATACAGCAGCCCCAGTGGTAGTATACAGCAGCGGCCCCAGTGGTATATACAGCAGCAGCCCCAGTAGTTAGTATAAAGCAGCCCCAGAGGTATATACAGCAGACCCAGTGGTAGTATACAGCAGCCCCAGTGGTAGTATACAGCAGGCCCAGTGGTATATACAGCCCCAATGGTAGTATACAGCAGCCCCAGAGGTATATACAGCCCCAGTGGTAGTATACAGCAGCCCCAGAGGTATATACAGCCCCAGAGGTATATACAGCCCCAGTGGTAGTATACAGCAGCCCCAGAGGTATATACAGCCCCAGTGGTAGTATACAGCAGCCCCAGTGGTATATACAGCCCCAGTGGTAGTATACAGCAGCCCCAGTGGTATATACAGCCCCAGTGGTAGTATACAGCAGCCCCAGTGGTATATACAGCCCCAGTGGTAGTATACAGCAGCCCCAGAGGTATATACAGCCCCAGTGGTATATACAGCCCCAGTGGTAGTATACAGCAGCCCCCAGGGGGTATATAGCAGCCCCCAAATGCTGGCACTCGCCCCCCTTGTAAGGGCCCCCCCCCCCGCTGCTTATCTTACCATCCCGGTCTTCTGCTCAGCGCCGCTCCTCGGTGCTCCGTTCTCCATGCTCCGTCCCCGCTGCATCCGGGATTCCCGGCCGTCGTGCGATGACGTCATATGCCTGCGACGGCCGGAGATCCCGGATGTAGCAGGACGGGAGCATGAAGAACGGAGCACCGAGGAGCGGCGCTGTGCAGAAGACCGGGATGGTAAGATACGCAGCGGGGGGGGGCCCTTACAAGGGGGGAGAGTGCCAGCATTTGGGGGCATATATGCACTGCTTCCCCCTGCCGCTGATTGACAGGGGGAAGCAGTGCATATATAATGAGCGGCCCCGACTACCGTATTGACCCGTGTATAAGCCGAGGGGGAGACTTTTCAGCCCAAATTTTGGGCTGAAAAACTCGGCTTATACACGAGTATATACGGTATTTGGGGTCTTTTGAATGTACTATACTGAAATGTTTAGATACACTGTGCAGAGGCTATCCATTACGTAAATTTGATCTATGTTTACTTAGCCTTGCATTCATTTGCTGGATTGTCCTTCCTATGCACTGGAGTCCACAAGGGCACTGTAGAAGATAAATTACATAAGACGATTGGCAATTTACCCTAAAGTTAATGTTGAATGTCTCTGTTATTTGGGATGTAAATGAAGAGGTTCCATTTTTTATTGCCTTGCAACATAGGCAAGTGGCAGAATTACAAGTAAGACACCCATTTAGGGTGTCCATCTTTTCCTGAACCCCTTTTACATTCTTCAATTTAATATTACTCGGGGCAACCCAACTTCCAATATTCTGATTCCTCCTATAGAGTGTTCGAGGTTTCTTAGGTATAATTCTTGAAACAATTGGGTCACCTTTCAATATAAACCAATGTCGAGATAATAATTTCTAGATCATACTACAACATTTATTAAATGTAGTTATAAGGCTCCAGTCATAGTATTCTCTTTTTTTCAATTCATTTTTTCCTAATGCAATTTTTGAAAGACACTCATCTTGGGTTAAATTCACCGTACGTGTGTATGCGTCTTTAAGTAATGTCTTACGGTATCCTTTTTGGACAAACCTATCTCTCAAAATACCTCAGAATTCCTCAAAGTCCCTCTGATTAGTGCAATTTTTACAAATGTGCCAATTATGACCGTATCGGATATTCTTTAGCCTTTTGGGAAGGTGTCCACTAGTGAAGTTTAAATAGCTATTTACATCCACTACTTTAAAATGCATGCTGGTGGACACCTTCCCCTGGCTATCAAATCTCAATTTTAGATCCAGAAATTGTATTTCATTTCGGGACAAGGGCAAGGTAAATTGTAGGCCCCAGGAATTATGGTTTCATTATTCCACGAATTCTAATGCGCACTGTTCAGGGCCGTTCCATATAAAAAAGAGATCGTCTATGTAGTGCCGGTAGAGGACTACCTGCTTTTGGACCAGAGGGGACTGTGCGATAAGAACAGACTCAAAGTGCCCTATGTATAAATTTGCATAACTTGGGGCAAATCTCGTTCCCATCGCACAGCCCCTCGTTTGTTGGTAAAAGTTGCCCTCAAAGGTGACAACATTATTTTGCAAAATAAATTCTATAGACACTAGAATAAATTGCTTTTGTTCTTCCATTAAGGTTGAATCTTAATCAAGATAGTACCTGATAGCTTTCAAACCCAAGGAGTGAGAGATATTACTATATAGTGTCGCCAAATCCATGGTCAGAAATAAACAGTTATCTCTTGATGGTAATACCCTAACCATTCGAATTAATTCTGAAGAGTCCCTTAAATAGGAATCAAGTTGCATCACAAATTTTTGTAGGTACAGGTCAATATAGTGTGATAAATTTGCTGTAATATCTGGCTAGCCCTGTGTTTGAGACTCCTAACCGAGGCTCCACAGACTTGATTTGCATATTCATAATTCCCAGGGGGCAACGCACCTAGGAATTTACTGTGTTGAGCGCTTTAGCCTGCTGCCCGCAGTGTTTTCTTGGACTGGTCTTCTGGAGATCAGTGAATGCTTTGTGATGTTGGTCTACTAGGCACTGCTCCCCCACCTAGCCAGAATCCTACTCTAAACTGATGAGGGGCAACACCCCGAAACAGCTGTCTGTGGATGGATAACTGTACTTGGTATTCCCTTGTCATATCTCTAATCTTGCAAAACAGCTGGATATTGACTGAAAGGGACATTTAATATGGTGGTTATGGTGTTCTAAGCAGGGAGCCACCCCTTGGCTGGGTCCTTCCCTAGAGGGATATCTGGCTAGTCCTGTGTTTGAGACTCCTAACCGAGGCTCCACAAACTTGATTTGCAAATTTGCTGTAATGGCATTCACACCAAAAATGATTGGGTGGCCAGGGGGGTCTTTTGGGTCTTTATGCAACTTGGGAAGAAATAAAAATGAGGGATACGATACCTTGGAATGTCTAAGAATTTTTTCTCTCTTTTATTTAGTATTCCTTTTACAAATGCCTCTTTTATT
The DNA here is from genome assembly GCA_033576535.1 of Allobates femoralis. Lineage (NCBI taxonomy): Eukaryota > Metazoa > Chordata > Amphibia > Anura > Aromobatidae > Allobates > Allobates femoralis. Next base: position 396,917,084 of record JARQOC010000006.1, on the reverse strand, counting down.
AAGGTATTATAATTTAAAAAGATGGTGATTGAAGGGTCTGAATCTAATATATTATAATACTCAGTATCATCTAATATGTTCTTCCCCATTTTGATGTACCAGCTGCGATCCATAATTACAACTCCCCCCCTTTATCAGTGTTTTTAATTACAATAGATGTGTTTTTCTTTAAAGTCATAAGATCTTCTCTCTCCTTTTTATTTAGATTATCTTTTTTCTTGTATTGTTGGATAGTTCTTAATTCTTTTAATACCAGTTGCTGAAATGCCTCCAATTGTGAACCCTTATGATGAAGGGGATTGAAAGTTTTTGAAGCTCCATTGACAATTACATGTTTAAAAGGATCTGATGTTTCCTCTAAATTCTTTGACTCATTATTAACCTGATTTTTTCCGGTTATTTCTTCCAATAAAAAATGTCTTTTAGTTGTTAGTTTTCTTAAAAATTCATTAAGATCTAGATAATGCTGAAAACTATTTAATTGAGAATCAGGGCAAAAGGACAAACCTTTTTCCAATAGGGCTATTTTCCCTCATTCAGGCTGGCTTCACATTAGCGTTTGTGTCTGCATGCTGATGGCATGCAGACACAAACGCTGTCAAAAGCAGGGTCCAAATGATGTGTCCGCAGCGGATAATGTCCGCCTGCGGACACATCACTATGGAGCCCGGCAGCCAATCGGCGCTGTCCGGGGGCGGGCCGGGGTGGAGATCAGCGCCGGAGATCTCCGCCCCCCGGCCGCCGGTAACCTCCGGGACTGTCGGCGGGGAGAAAAGCTGATCTTTTACAGCTGTTTGAATCTTCCCGCGCCGACACTGAGAGGAGATGTCGGCGCGGGAAGATTCAAACAGCTTTCAGATCAGCTGTTCTCCCCGCCGACATCGCTAGGAGATTACAGGCGGCGGGGAGGAGGAGGACAGCAGAGGGTCAGCTGATCTCCCGGTGGCCGTCGGTGAGCTCCTGTGACATCACCGGCGGCCACCGGGAGATTTTTCAATGGGTCCGCAGCGTTCTCCTGCGGTGTCATGCAGAGGACACTGCGGACCCATTGAAGCCAATGCATTTTTTGTGCGCTTGGGGACGCTTGCTGATTGTCCAAGCTCCCCAAACGCACAAAAAAACCCAACATGCTGCGTCCCGGGTGCGGATGCTGGACACCGGAAGCAGCAGATATCGTCCGCATCCGCACCCGAACGTAGCAAACGCAGGCACCATGCGTTCCTATGTTAAACATAGGAACGCAGTGCGCATGCGTTTGACTGCGTATGGGAACGCAGCAATACACTGCCTTCCCATACGCAAATGTGAAGGCAGCCTCAGTTGGATTCCTGATAGGTTAAAAATCTCTGTTTTCTCTTCTATTTTATCTGTATTATTGAAGTGTCTTTTTTTGTTTTTTTCTGAATTAATTTTTCTAGTTCTTAACCATTTGGAAGAAATCCTTCTTCCTCCTCTAATCCCTCTCCCTCCCTTTTTCTTTTTGGGTAGTGTCCTGGAGCCACCCGAAAAAACTAAGTGATCTTTGTATCTTTAAGAGGATTGTTTGGGGTCGTTCTTTTTTCTTCTTTTTCTCTTCCGGTATTAATCTCTCAGCTTTATAAAGTTCTTCCTGTATTGGTACCAATATTCGGCAGCCACTAAGACTATTTGATGTAGACGAGTTATCCTCAGTATCTATATTTTTCAAATCCTGGTTTACCTGGGTGTTCAATGGCTGGTCACTCTCATTATTGGTGAGAGTGATTTTTGTGGTGATTTAAGTGATTGTAGTGATTGTACATCGATTATATCAATATTATCATTTTTATTCTTTTTATGACTATCCATAGTTAATACCATTTCTACATTAATCATTTTCTGTAAATTTAGTGACTTTTGCGTGACTTAGTCCAACGAATTTAGTGTGGGGTGTACAGTGAATAGTGACAAATTATTAAGGGTATCCCCCTGAGTTGAGGTCAAAAGGGGTAAATCTTTCTATCCAAAATCAATTAATACCCCAGAATTTTCCAACTGTATGGATTTATCAATATCCGTCTCATCTACTATAATCTTTTTCCCAACCACTTCAACCATTTTTTTAAATTAGTTCTTACATCTTTATTAATTTTCACTTTATTCTCATCTTTTTTATATTCTTTCTTATTTTTGCCCAATTTTACTTGAATTACCGTATATACTCGTGTATAAGCCGACCCGTGTATAAGCCGACCCCCCTACTTTTGCCCCAAAAACCTGGAAAAACCTATTGACTCGTGTATAAGCCGAGGGTGGACCCCAGCACAGGTATACAGCCCCCAGCAGTGTGGTATACAGGCCCCCCCCAGTGGTATACAGGCCTCCCCAGTGGTAGTATACAGCAGCCCTAGTGGTAGTATACAGCAGCCCCAATGGTAGTATATAGCATCCCCAGCAGCCCCAGTGGTAGTATACAGCAGCCGCAGTGGTAGTATATAGCAGCCCCAGCAGCCCCAGTGGTAGTATATAGCAGCCCCAGCAGTAGTATACAGCAGCCCCAGTGGTAGTATATAGCAGCCCCAGTGGTAGTATATAGCAGCCCCAGCAGCCCCAGTGGTAGTATACAGCAGCCCCAGTGGTAGTATATAGCAGCCCAAGTGGTAGTATACAGCAGCCCCAGTGGTAGTATATAGCAGCCCCAGTGGTAGTATATAGCAGCCCCAGCAGCCCCAGTGGTAGTATATAGCAGCCCCAGTGGTAGTATATAGCAGCCCCAGTGGTAGTATACAGCAGCCCCAGTGGTAGTATACAGGAGCCCCAGCAGCCCCAATGGTAGTATACAGGAGCCCCAGCAGCCCCAGTGGTATATACAGCAGCCCCAGTGGTATATACAGCAGCCCCAGTGGTATACAGGCCTCAGCAGTATATACAGCAGCCCCCAGGGGTTATACAGCACCCCTTAGGGGTTATACAGCACCCCCCAGGGGTTATACAGCACCCCCCAGGGGTTATACAGCGGTCCCCTGGGGGTACCCAGCAGCCCCCAGGGGGTACCCAGCAGCCCCCTGGGGGTACCAACAGCCCCCTGGGGGTACCAACAGCCTCCAGGGGGTACCCAGCAGCCCCCTGGGGGTACCAACAGCCCCCTGGGGGTACCAACAGCCCCCTGGGGGTACCAACAGCCCCCAGGGGGTACCAACATCCCCCTGGGGGTACCAACAGCCCCCAGGGGTACCCAGCAGCCCCCAGGGGGTACCCAGCAGCCCCCTGGGGGTACCAACAGCCCCCTGTGGGTACCAACAGCCCCCTGGGGGTACCAACAGCCTCCAGGGGGTACCCAGCAGCCCCCTAGGGGTACCAACAGCCCCCTGGGGGTACCAACAGCCCCCAGGGGGTACCCAGCAGCCCCCTGGGGGTACCAACATCCCCCTGGGGGTACCAACAGCCCCCTGGGGGTACCAACAGCCCCCAGAGGGTACCCAGCAGCCCCCTGGGGGTACCAACAGCCCCCAGGGGGTACCAACAGCCCCCACAAGCTGGCACTGTCCCCCCTTGTAAGTGCCCCCCCCCTGCTATTTATACATTACCATCCCGGTGTTCTGATCGGCGCCGCTCCTCCGTGCTGCGTCTTCATCCTCCCGCGCTGGCTGCATCCGGGTTCTCCAGCGGTAGCGCGATGACGTCACATCGCTGCGACAGCCGGAGATCACGGATGGAGCCAGCGAGGACGGGAGGATGAAGAAGCACCGAGGAGCGGCGCCGATCAGAACACCGGGATGGTAATGGAGAAGCACCGGGGGGGGGGGCCCTTACAAGGGGGGACAGTGCCAGCTTTTGGGGGGCTATATGAACTGCATCCCCCTGCCGCTGATTGACAGGGGGATGCAGTGTATATTTAATGAGCGGCCCCACGTGACGGGGTCGCTCATACAGCAGCCCCCCCCGCCTCCTCCAGCCTCCACAGCCCCCGGGACACAGCCCCCCCGTATATGACCCGTGTATAAGCCGAGGGGGGGACTTTTCAGCCCAAATTTTGGGCTGAAAAACTCGGCTTATACACGAGTATATACGGTAATAGCCTATGTTTCTCATAGTCCTCCATCTGTTCTTTTGTCTTTAACATATTCCCATGCTTTTTAAAGATTACACCTTCCATAGTCATAATACCATCACCTTTACTATTTCCTTTTGTTTGAGGTTAAGATTATTGGCTGGATTCTCTGGTGGAGTGGTGTCCATTTTGTCCACATTTTCCGATTCTTCGCTATATTTGTTTATATTATTATTCGATTCCCTACTTTCTTTGTTATCTCGTAAAAATTTGAGGGCTGTGTAGAGAGGGAAGAGAAGAGGGCCAAACACTGAACTCTGAGGGGCCCCAATAGTGAGAGAAAGAGGAGATGAAGTGGAGCCAGCGAATGATACACTGAAAGAGAGGTCAGAAAGATAGGACCAGAACCTGGGCAGAGCAGTGTCATTTATGCCGATGGAGTGCAGCATAGAGAGTAGGAGATGGTGATCAACAGTGTCAAAAGCTGCAGAGAGATCAAGAAGAATAAGCAGGGAGTGGTCACCATTACATTTTGCACTGGCACACTTACCGAAAGCCCCATAGACATTGCATAGGGCTTGCCGCAAGTGAACCGCAAGTATGGCCGTTATGCAGTAACCGTGGCAGTTGCGTTTTTTTCACCGCAACTGTCGCGATCAGCGATTAACGCTGATGTGAAAAGGCCCTTAAGTGGGATTCTTACCAATATTTACAATGCAAAATTTGAGTATTTAGGCTACCTGTCAGAAAAGCCTAAGTCAGAATGCTTCCAAAATCTCCAGGAACTTCCACTTTTGAACATTGTTATGCTGTGCTCTCTCCCTTTTGTGGTTCTTGGGATTATTTCTGTAAAAACTGAACTGTAGGTAAATTCATTTACCAGATTTTCAAAATCTTTTGGATTTGTCAGGTTCAATAAACTTTTACAAGCAATGATATTCATTATGTATTGTTTTGCCATTGTGATACGTTAAGATTTAATCCAGTAACCTTGTGCTGTCTGGTTGGTTTCTTTCACAGGTGATGAACATGGGGGAATGTATATAAGTATACTTCCGTATCATCAAAAATGAGCCATGATTAAGACCTGAGTGCGTCGAAACGCGTTGGCCTGTTTGTACACTTGTACTGCCTATTATATGGATGTAATTTATCATTTAATAAAAGAAGAAAAATACTGGAACCGTCCTGCTGGAATTTCTTCCTCTAATTGCACCAGCCCACAACCAGGTCGTTGTCCTTGCAGGCCTGTAACCAGTGGAAGCTGATCCTTACTGACGGTGAGCTGTTCCCCTTCCCATTCCCATTTTCATCAAAGTTTTTCTTTACAACTTAAACAATTTATTTACAGAGTCTTAAATTGAAAAATTTACAAAAATCACTGACAAAGAGGGAAAAATATGAAAAAGCAGTCCATACGGCACTAGTCCATCTGCCGCAGGCTGGGAAAAAGGGAAGGAAAAGCAATTTTAGTCACACTAGTCCTGTGACCATAGTCTGGGTTCAAGTAAACGGGGAAAAAGGGTAAAGTCCCGCAGTAAAGTCTCTGATGGCTTAAACACATTTACAGGTATACACTTTAAACTTTACACAATTCCCTATGGGTGTCTCTGCTTAGGAGGCCGGGTCTAACCTTCTTTCTCTATCCCGGGCACTTTCTATCCCCAACTTAATATACTTGGGACAGTGCCCAGTTCCTCCACCCTTCTGTACACTACTTATTACACTTGTGCGGACTAAGGTCACTTATTTACATTGCTTTCATTGTGATACTGTATGATCTATTCTCTGAATCTTAACGGCTTTTGTCCAAACGTACTACGTGTGGATCTGCGCAGTATTGGAGTGTCTAATTCTGTTACTGGTGTAGTGCGTGCACTATCTCTTCCTCTATTTGACCTACGTGATTCAGGAATACCGTAGTATGCATGTAATCTCTCTAATGGACTGACAGGTTCACCGATTATAGGAATCTGGTTCTGGTATAACAGGCTGCATTTCTTGCATTTGCTCTGGTTCTTCTTGTCTTGGTTCTGGTTCTTGATTTTTTACAGGTTGGTAGAACGAAATAACTGGAATGAGGAATGCACCATTGCATTGAGGCCAGTCGGCTGGTAAATCTCCAATTTCTGCACGAATTAAGTTTTCTTTTGGTTCTTCAACTGTTACTGAAGGATAACCTGTTTGCTGAGGTTTTAACTGGTCAGGACATCTTTTTAGATGGTCTCTGGATATGGTCGCAGTTGTTCTTCCTTTATCTTTGCTGATTACACACGTTTTGGAGTTATCATAGTTTGACGGCATTACTGTGTAGGGTTCTGATTCCCAATTGTCATCTAGTTTGTTTGTCTTTCTTTATCTTTTAAGAACTAGTTCGCCTGTTGTTAAGGGTTCTGCTGAAGTGTGCTTATTGAAGTCATGCTCTTGCTTGCTTCTGCTTTGGGTTAAGTTCCTTTCAGCACTCTCTTGTACTTTTCTGTACTGTTCTTGGCAAAGATGATTCCAATCCTCATCTGGAGAATCTTGGGTTGGTTCGACTGTTCCCATCTCTAAGTCAATTGGAAGTTTTCCTGGTCTCGCTCGCATTAAGTAAGCTGGTGCGTAGCTGGTAGAACTAACTGGGATATGATTGTAAATATCCACAAGGTCAGGTAGCTTTTCTGGCCATTGATTTCTCTCATCGAGTGGTAAAGTCTTCAACATATCGATCATGATGTTGTTCATCTTTTCACACAAACCGTTGGTCTGGGGATGATACGGTGTGGTCCTTATCTTCTTACACCCATATAATCCTAAGAATGCGTGGAATACGTCTGACTCGAATGCTGGTCCCTGATCAGTTAAGACTTGGTCTGGATACCCATGTGGGCGACAAAAGTAATTCTGGAACGCTTTAGCTGCTACTTCTGCAGTTAAGTCTTTGACTGGCACTACTACGAGGAATCTTGAGTAGTGGGCAACCATTGTGAGTGCGTAGGTGTACCCTGTTCTGCTTGGAGTTAACTTCACATGGCCTAGAGCAACTATTTCAAGAGGCCTCTTGGTAATTATTGGCTGCAGCGGAGCTTTCTGAGTTTGCAGGTCTTTCCTCCTCAGGTCAGACAAAAGGGGGGAGGGGGTGGGAGCGCATGTGAAGAAAGTTTTTGAAGTGGATTTAGGCAGAGGGCTGTGTGGCCACTCACCAGAGGTGGTTGTGCAACCCTGCACAACTGCGGTCTTACGCCTGTGAATCCACCTCCGCTTGGAGGTATAGTGGAGGCACCGAAATTTGCTCCGGGAGCTCCAGCTCCTGCCGCGGTCACGTGACCGGATTGATGTCACCACAGGTCCTTCAACGGTGACCGTGTTGTATTGCTAGGTCATGGAGCTCAGGATCTAGGATTAATGGTATCTCTTTACCAGAGCTGCTCTTGCCAGGTGTGCACAAGTGCAAGAAGCTGAGAGTAAAAAAATCCCTGGTCTGTGGAGCACTAGGACTCGAGATAAAATGGCACTAGGGTTATTTTTAGAAAATTATTTCTTTATCAACCTCTTACAGGCCACTACGCGTTTCTGCAGCAAAGCGCTGCCTTCATCAGGTGATGCAAGCTTGCATCACCTGATGAAGGCAGCTCTTTGCTGCAGAAACGTGTAGTGGCCTGTAAGAGGTTAATAAAGAAATAATTTTCTAAAAATAACCCTAGTGCCATTTTATCTCAAGTCCTAGTGCTCCACAGACCAGGGATTTTTATACTCTTTCCTCCTCAGGTGACACGGTCCACATTTCTTACACCATCTCTCAATTGAACCTCTCATGCCGACCAAGTAGAAACGGTCCTTTAGTAGCATTTCTAGCTTCTTCCATCCAAAGTGCCCTGCATCATCGTGGTAAGCTTCTAGAATCATCTGAACTTCCGTTTTTGGAACTACTATCTGCCAGATAAGTTCATGCGTTCTGGGGTTCAGGTAACTTCTGCATAGCTTTCCTTGGTAGACGAATAACCTTCCTCTTTCTTTCCACAGGCGTTTGGCAACTAGTGAGGCATCTGGATCCAGACTGGAGTGCTCTTGAGTTATCAACTCTTTGATCAAGCTAACATCTGGATCATTGGCTTGAGTCTCTCTCCAGTCATGGTGAGGTAAAGGGTTCACGGTCCTCTCTTACGCCGTTGACTTGCCTGATGACATGAGGCTGTTCCTGTACAGTGGAAAGCTGGCAATTCTATTTCTTCCAGGTCGTCTATGTCTTCTCCTTCATTCGGGAGGTTAGGCATTCTGGACAGGGCATCTGCGTTGCCATTCTTGTGACCTGCCCTGTACTTGACAGTGAAGTCGTAGTTCGACAATCTTGCCACCCAACGCTGCTCCAGGGCTCCCAGCTTTGCAGTCTCTAAGTGTGTTAGAGGGTTGTTGTCGGTGAAAGCTGTGAACGGGGAGGATGCCAGGTAGTGCTTGAAACACTCTGTGATTGCCCAGACCAGGGCTAGGAACTCCAGCTTGAAGGAGCTGTAATTCTCGGGGTTCCTCTCGGTTGGACGGAGTTTTCTGCTGGCGTAGGCTATCATTTTTTCTTTGCCTTGTCGCTGGGCTAAGACTGCTCCTAGGCCTTCGTTGCTTGCATCCGTGTATAGCGGAAATGGTAGATTGTAATCAGGATAGGTCAGGATTTCTTCTCCTGTTAAGGCATCTTTTAACCTCTGGAAGGACTGTTCTTGTTCTGGTCCCCACAGGAATGGGGGCCCTCTGATCTTGCCTTTCTTGGATTGACCTATCAGGAGATCTTGCATGGGTGCGGCTATCTTTGTGTAGCCCTTGAGGAACCTCCTGTAGTACCCGACCAGTCCTAAGAATTGGCGTACCTCTTTGAAGGTGGTTGGCGCTGGCCAGTCCTTGATGACTGTAACCTTGTCCGGGTCAGGGGCTACACCTTCTGCACTGACCACATGTCCCAGGTACTGGACTTTGGGTTTTAGCAAGTGACATTTTGACGGTTTCAGCTTCATGCCATACTTAGACAACGACTCAAACACTTCACTCAGATGTTGTAGGTGATCTTCATAGGTCTGAGAGTATACTATGACGTCGTCCAGGTATAGCAGCACAGTCTCGAAGTTCCTGTGACCTAGGCAACACTCCATTAGCCTCTGGAATGTTCCTGGTGCGTTGCATAACCCGAATAGCATACTGTTGAACTCGTATAACCCCATCGGCGTCGTGAAGGCTGTCTTCTCACGATCTTCTTCTGCAACGGAGACCTGCCAGTACCCACTAGTAAGATCTAATGTGGAGAAGTAATTGGCAGACTTAAGTGCAGCTATGTGGGGTAATGGGTATGTGTCCTTGTGTGTTACTCTGTTGATCTGCCTATAGTCTACGCACATTCTCATACTACCGTCTTTCTTTCTAACCAGGACCAGTGGTGCTGCCCGGGGACTACAACTATCCCTAATGACCCCTGCATTCTTCATGTCCTGTAGCATCTCTTTTGCTTTTTGGTAGTGTGCTGGTGGTATAGGCCTGTATATGTTGTACCCCTTTAATTCTCCCAAAATCAAGTGGATGTTTGCTGAATATCTGCTCATACTCTCGAACTACCCGGTAGACTCCATTTTTCTGATGAGAAGGTGTGTTGTCAGTTCCTACACTGAGCTCCTGACACCATTTCTCTAACTGATCTTTGGAGTGCGAGGGTTCATCGGTCACCATCTGTGAAAATGATTTTACTTCATGTATGGCATTATTTTCAACATGGTACAATTTTGCAACAGTGGAATACCTTGGCAGTCTTACTTCATCATCACCATAATTCAATATACATACAGGGACCCTTCCTCTCCTTACATCAACCACCCCCCTAGCTGTCAGGAGTGTAGGACTACTGTCAGACATCATGGGCTCCACTACTGCCTGGTAGTCCTGCCCTCTGAGGCCCATTGCTGCCCGACACCAGATCATCACTTCACTTCTGGGTGGTACTACAATTGGAATTGGATCTGTCACCCGTACACTGCCAATTTCACCATTTGACATTTTTACCTGTTGTTGATACACCAGAGCTCGGATCTCTCTCTGTAGAGCTCTTCTCTCACGTGGTTTAGTGGTATCTGCACTCTGTTGGAGTAAAAACAACACTTCATATAGGCATCTCACCATTACATTTGTACCCAGTATCACATGTGAATCTCGCTCATGTGGTTTGTCCTGAACCACTATGATGCCCTGGTTCTTTAGCTGTACCCTCCCCACCTTTACTGTAGCCTCCCACTACCCTTCTATTGTAACTAGCATCCCATTGGTTGCTTCAATGCGCAAGTCAGGGTTTGGGGGTTCTAGTTTGATGTTGGACCAGAACCGTTTGCAAAGGATACTCGGGATGGTCGTCACCTGGGATCCGGTGTCTATCAATGCAGTGGTAGCGGTGCCGTCAATGATGATGGACAAGTACGGACGATCTCACACGTACTTGCGCTCCCAGTTGGTTGGGCCTAAACTCCTGGGGGTGGCCCTCCTTTCCCTAGGGGTTGCTCGTTTAAAGGACAGGAACGGTAAGCGTGTCCTTCTTTGTCATTTTTGCGGCAGATGCGATGTCTGTCAGCGTTCTAGCGATTTGTGGATGTCCCTCGAAGCGGCGGTGTCCTCTTCCTCATCCACGGAACAGCATCGGGGCTGTCAGCGAGCTGGATCTTGTCTGATGGCCTTGCTTCTGTCTTGGGTCTTCTTTCACCTCGGAGCCTTGCCACCTCTTTGGTCAGCTGCTGCACCTCGGCGCACAGTTTGTCAAACCGGTTGGGGGTCACAGTCTGTGCACTGGATTGAACTGTGGGGGATGAAGACGCTGCTTCCGGCACGGAAGGGGTGTTAGTCCATTGTGGCTGTGGAGTTAAATCCGGCACTGTAGGGAAGTGCTGTCCCAGAACCGTTAAGTCCTTTAATGTATCAAACTCTGCATCACGGTTTTGCAGAGCCCACTAGCGCACCTGTTTCTTATCATCAGGTAGTCTAAGTCCCACAACAAACTGTTCAATTAGCGTTTTGTTTTCATCTCGAACACCACCGGGATCAGCTTGTTTTAACAGTCTCAGTGCCTCTTGTAGGCGCAGTGAATAATCCAGGCACTCTCCTGTGCCCCTTGTTTGCAATGATAAAACAACAGTCTTAACTCCGCTTCGGTGTGATGCTCAAAAACTCTGTTTAGTTTTGCGAATATCTGTTCAACAGACTCCTGCGCTTCTACAGACAAGTTTCGGGTCTCCAGCTCTGCTGCATCTGTTAACTGTCCCATTACTACTGACGCTCTCTGCTTACCGGTCATCGCGTACATATCCAGCACGGTGCATATCTTCCTCCGAAGCGCATCTAGGGTGCCGGGCTTGCCGCTGTACTTTGGTAACCAGGCCGCATTCGGGACGTACGGCAGAGATATGGCATTATCGGGCCCCGGTGCGGGCAGCGGTGGCAGCATGGCGCCGCCGGTGGCTGAACGACCGGGGGTTGTATGTTCTGGGACCCCGGTGGGACAACCGGTGGATTTACTTGCGGGAGTACCGCGTTGCTGGGATCCGGGTTACTCATCCTCGCTCCCCCTTAGTTAATCACGGCCAGTCTCTTTCAAACCACCGGAAGTTGTCGCTCAGCGGTGGGGAGTGAGGCACCACGGGGTTTCCAGTTCCTGCTGCGTTCGGCGGAACTCGTCAGAGCGTGGGGCGGGGCCTATCTTCGCGGCCTTGCACTGTAACGCCCCTTCTTTTCCCGCTCTTCCTCGCAGCAATGGCGGTTCAAATTTACAGTTTCAACAATCACAGTCATTAAATAGCACACAATACCCATTGGGAAACGAGTCTTTTCGCATCCTGTTCGTAGACGCCAGATTTGACTCACCGTTGCCGGGTTCTCAGGTCTCAGGCACTGGCTGCGGTCACGGTTCGGTGCCTGAGGCTGTAAGGGCCCGGTGGTCAATATAAGGGTTGAATGGAAAATAAAGTTTGTTTCGTGACGCCACCTGTGGGTGTCCAGTGATTGCACCGGCGCTGCTTGGACCTCCGGGGATGTGCGGCAGCTAGATGGATATCTCCAAAGGAATGAGCGGGAGTCCCCAGGGTCAGTTAGTAGAGTTGAATGGAATAGGGTAGCGCGGTACGGTGTAGTGCGACTGGAAAGAGGGACACGTACACATAAAGTCTTTTGGTACCTTTACTGGTGTCTTCAGGTACACTCGACCGCGGATGAGGTAAACACTTTGGATTTTTCCACAGCAAGCAGGGTTGTAGACTTCCTAGTAAACGTCGTTCTGTTGGAGTCTGGCAGGCATGAAACACAACCAAACCATTACTGCACTTTCTTGTGTGACTCTTTAACACCCGGGTTTGCTGCACTGAGGGCACTTCTAAGGGAATACTGCCGAATTCTCGACTCCGGGCTCTCATTTGGTGGTGCTTCGGGCGTCCGGGGAGCTAAACCCCCTTGTTGTAGTGCTGGTTTCTCTACAAGTCTGCACTGAGTCCTTGTAGCTCGGACCCAGTGACTGGAACTCTGTAGGGGGAGTCGAATGACTCTCTGCCTGCTTCGTCTCCTATGTTCCTATGACCCCTATTCTAAGGGTCTACCACTTTCCAGGTGTCTCTGATATGGGCCTAGCGTGGCACCAGTACCAGGTCAGCTCTCCTAGCTGCTTACAGTTTCTAGTGACTGCACACTCTGTTGTTTCTCCTTCCAGGACCCGTATTTATAGGGAAACTGGCTTAAGGCAACCAGTGGAGCTCCCCCTACAGGTCTGGGGTGAAAGGTGTTGTTAGTTAGTGGTGTCAGCTTGCGTGTACTTTCCATCCATGTCCTAAGAGTTCCTGTGGTGCCTCCAACCAGGGTGCCACAAGACCGTCTTAACAGGGAGGCCCCACTGTTTTGCACAGCCATTACCGTCCTAGATTATTATACTTAATAAGCTTCAGCGCCGCTGTCACCCTGCTTCTGGTCCCGTTTATTAACCTCAAATATTCACTGCTTCTCCACCCCCCGCCCTGTGATTGGTTAAAGTCAGATTTTGCCCCACCCACCCTCTCTGCTGGTGTCTGATTGGTTGCAGTAAACAGTAGGTGACTTGGTCCCAAAGTGCAGTGAATAAATAAATAAATAATTGAAGAAATTGCATTGGGTCCCCCCAAATTTTTATACCACCCCAAATTAAAGAGCACATGGGTGGGGTTTGGTATTCTCACCCGGGGAGGCACATAACTATTGCCCCCCTTAAGGTAAGGCACCAATTCCAGGTGCTTAACCCAGCTATTTCTGATGCCCTGCTGCGGTGGTAATTGGGGCATCAGGGTAAGAATAGCAGGCGCAGTGCCGCCAGATTTACCGCATTCATTACACATGCCAATTCCAGGTGCATTACCCGGTTTTTTCTGTTGCACTGCTGCGGCGGTAATTAGGGTAATGTTCAGGCCTCTATGAGATCCGTCCATCACCAATTCTATAGGGAAATACTTAATAAACTCACACTAAAAAATCCTTTATTTGAAATAAAAAACACAGAAAAATCCTTTATTTGAACTAAAACACACAATTATTAACCCCAAACATACCATCCAACAGTAAATCTCCAACACGATGTCCAGCGAAGCTACATTGTAGTGAGCAGAGACATTGAGCTGTGGCCCCATGCATCAGCATTACCCGGCATGGCCACCCGCTCTCCGGAGAGGTGTGTACAGCTGCATGTATTTCTATAGAGCTACATGCTCCTGTCCGGAGAGTGGGTAGCCGTGCCGGGTGTTGCCTATGCCGAAGTGGGACTGCAGCCTATGCTGTCCGTTCACTGCAAGCAGCTCTCCGATACTAAAAGCTGGCTGTGTGAGCTGTGACACCAGATATCACAGCTGATGTACTGTGGGAACCGTGCCTGCTGTGACCTCAGATTAACTCACTGACATCACAGCTTTCAGAGCCATGGCTCTTGATGTAGTCAGTGTAAGTGCTGGTTGCGATGTGCGGTCACTGGAATATAACCTGTCATCGCAATTTAGCAGAGTTGAGAAGCTTCGAGGGACATCATTGAGGATTTAACGCTGCAGGTTATGTTTGGGGTTAATAACTGGGTAAAAGAAGGTGTCTGCATGTTTTATTTTAAATAAAGGGGTTTTCTTTCTGTGTTTCGTTTCAAATAAAGGATTTTCCTCTATGTGTTCTTTTTAACTATTTACTAACCAGACTGGTAATGTCAGGGTCACATAGGGGACTGAATGTCACCAGGGCTTGCTGGCAGCTGTCAATTCTTGGCTGTCATTAACTCCTTCTATAACCCTGTACAATGCACCCGGCAGTGGGAAGAACCTGGAGAAGCGCCAGGATTGGCACATCTAATGGGGGTGACTGTTCTGGGGCAGCTGTAGTCTGCTATTTTTAGGCTTGGGAGGGTCAATAAACATGGAAAGGTAGCATTTAAGATGGTATAGGGTTTAGATAATTAAACAGCTTGTTCAGATACTGATGGTAGGGCAAGAAGTAGTTAAGTAGTGAGATCAGCCCACTTGGAGTGGAGCATCCTCTAGGTTTAGACGGAAGACTCCATCTTAGGGCCCTTTCACATCAGCGTTTTTTGAAATTCGCGGCAGATGCGGTGAAAAAACCGCATCTGCCGCGTTTGCCGCATAACCGATACACTTGCGGCGCGGTTGCGGTTTTTCCCATAGAAAGTATAGGGGGACTTGCGGCAGGTGCGGCAAGTGCGGTTTTGCACTTGCGGCAGGTGCGGCAGCGAAAAAAACCGCAGTCAGCCGCGTTTTTTTTCGCGGCCGCACCTGCCGCAAGTGCAAAACCGCACTTGCCGCACCTGCCGCAAGTCCCCCTATACTTTCTATGGGTAAAACCGCAACCGCGCCGCAAGTGTATCGGTTATGCGGCAAACGCGGCAGATGCGGTTTTTTCACCGCATCTGCCGCGAATTTCAAAAAACGCTGATGTGAAAGGGCCCTTAGTCATAATCTAGTAGTAGTACGAGAGTGTACAGTAGTAATCAAGTCATGTGCAAGCCAATGTAGATGCCTTAGCTCACAATAAGTGGATGTTTGTGGCAACAATAGAGCTCCTGGGAAGGACTTAAGAAAGGAGACGTACATATAACTTCCTCTGTCCCTCTGTTACAGGCTTCAGACCCTTACTCGACATATGGTAGGTTCCCCTGTGAGTGGACTGTTTCCAGCGGTACCTGCCTTCGGGCAGAAGCTTGGCATAGGCCTGAGCGAACAGGTTAACACATTAACAGGCTTTAAAAAAGAACAGTCCAATGCTAAGTCGAAAAACATCAGACAGATTAGCAACATTGGTGGTTTCAGAAGTTATTGAACAGTCTAACATAATAATGTGCCTTAAAGCCAAAAGTGTTCCCAAAGACTTATTCAAATGTTGTGCACTTATCGGTGTGTTTGCGGTACTGTGCAGAATGTTTAGTAAAGGACTGTTAAAAAAAAACCTGAATCCATGTCAGTAAGGTAAAAAATATTTATACCGTGTTAGCCAGTAGATAGAAAAATATTAGAATCTGAAAGTCCTCAGTGGTTGACACCTTTTAACGGCTAACTGTAAAGATGGTAAGTGAAGCAAGCTTTCGGGACACTATGGCCCCTTCATCAGGCTTATAATGACACAAATTCTGAAGACACTCACAAGTATATGAGGCGGTCGACAGGGTAGGAGGTACTCGGATACCGGGACTGATGACTACTTGGATGGGGGATCACTGCTGGTCGGTTCCCGATTCCGTGCCCTGGACCCTCAGTGGCGGGGATGGTGGGGGAATGATGATGATGGTGGTGGGAGAAGGGAATGTTGTCGTGACGTCACCTGGTAAGTTAGATACCAGCGCTGCAGGCCGGCCGCTGAGGTGATGTGATGCAGCTTGGGTGTTACAGCTTCCCACAGGTGGAGCTCTACCTCAGGGCAGTGGGGATGGATGAGGGGAGTAATTGTTCTTACCCCTCTGATGATACTGAGGCCTTCTGGGCGCCAGCGGGAAAGGAGGACAAACACAGATTCAACTCAGGAAGTCTTTACTGGTACTGGCAGATGTTACAGTACACAGTCGGTTCTCAGGCACAGTTTGGTTGAACGGGGGTGTAGCAACAGGTTCCTGAGGTTATCTCGAAGAGTCTGCTAATGATCCCTCCTAATGGGTTTCGGGGTCTGTGTTCCTTCCTCACCCTCGTAACCACTCTGCAGAGCTCCCACGCAAGTCCCGCTGTCTGTTACTGGTACGTACGGGTTGTTCTTCCCCGGTACAGACAAGAGCGACAACAGGCAGATTCTCCCGCCACCGGAATTCAGCCCGTTACCTAGAGTGTCTTGGACCTGGTATCGGACTGAGGTTGAGGTACAGTGTGTGGTGCTATGGCTCCCTTCTGTCGGTCCCACAGCGTGTCGGTTTGCAACCCGGGATGGACCACTTCTTGCCTCAGCTCCGGTATGCCAGTGTCGACCCTGGACTTCCCCAGCTGGCTCCAACCAAGCCTGGTTCGTCCCCTTCAGTTCTCAGGTCACCCTCTTGAAGAGAGGTGCCCTCCTGTCAGCAGCCTTGTCAGGCACGTCCTTCTTCGCTGCCTTCCCAGCACTGTCCCTCGTAGCTCAACTGTCACTCTAGTCTCCCGCTCTACTCTAAGCTCCACCCCCTGGACCTACTGAATATACAGTCCCTATGCTAAGGTGGGCTAGTGTGTGGGTGCTTAGGGCAAACTCTACCAGGAAACCCCAAACCCATGACTACAGAGGCACTACACTTTCTGTTTGGGGTGCAGTACCTCTCTATGGCGCCTAGCCAGAGGGGTGCCACATATACATAAGCAGGGTAGGATAATGCAGTAAATACGACAGGTGACGTAAAGCAGAGTTAGTCTTGGGCGAGGGAGAGGAGCTGGGGAGGTAACATCAAAATTCTGAGATAAGAGGAACAGATAGAACAATAATACAATGATTAGTGGTCTGTGGACACCTGAAAATGCCTCAGTGAGAAAGCTATAAATCCATGCAAGACAGTTCACGTAAGAATGTCCAAAGTTTATTGTCCTCTAACTGGGGTCTGTTGGAAGATGTGATATCCCTATCCTATCCATCAGCTACAGGAACCTTTCCCTTCAACCAGAACAGGTGCAAAACCTGTCCATTTATAATGTCAACGGACTAGACAAAGATTCCCAGGATAGATCAGGAATACAAGATCTTGGTAACTTCAGTTGCACCACAAGCAATGTGGTGTATTTAATTAAATGTACCAAATGTCCAACAGGTGGCATGTACGTAGGTGAGACAGGACAAAAATTTGGAACAAGAATGAATTTTCATCGCCACACAATAAAAGTAAGGCGTATGGATCTACCTGTAGCAAAGCATTTTTGCAGCTCTGACCACAGGGTAACAGACATGAGTCTGCTCATTTTAAAAAGTAACTTCAAATCTCAGAAAGAGAGAAGAATTTGGGAATACAAACTGATAACGACCTTTGACGCATTCAAAACAAGATTGAATGTCTCACATGGTTTCATGTATTTTTATACCAATTGAAAGGGCATTTGGGGATATCACATCTTCCAACAGACCCCAGTTAGAGGACAATGAACTTTTGACACTTCTTACATGAACTGTTTCGCATGGATTTATAGCTATCTCACTGAGGAATTTTCAGGTCTCCACAGACCACTATTATTGTGCTATCTGTTCCTCTTATCTCGGAATATTGATGTTACCTCCCCAGCTCCACTCCCCCTCCCAAGCCTGACTCTGCTTTATGTCACCTGTCGTATTTACTGCATTATCTCACCCTGCTTATGCATATATGTGTGTGTGTCTTCAAAATTTGTGTCATTATCAGCCTGATGAAGGGGCCATAGAATTCCAAAAGCTTACTTCACTTACCATCTTTTCAGTTAGCCATTAAAAGGTATCAACCAATGAGGACTCTCAGATTCTAATATTTTTGAATCCATGTCAGTAACTCCCCATCTGATGAATCCTGGCCTGTGATAATACCTAAATCAAGGTATCGCTTGCACTCAGAAAGACCACTCAAAAGACCACACACCCAGCCAGGATCACTGCAACCAAAAGCTCCCATGCTCTGAGGGAGCCCCTTGCTTGCTAATATGCCCTGAGTCACCCTCACACTAAATTGATCAAATAGGATCAGTGTGCCTATCACTTTTTCTGGTTCAAATACTCGATATACTTACCTGATATGTAAACCTGTTATTTTCTCCATTTTTGGGTGTTTAATGATTCTTCATGAACCCAGTCTTAGAAATATTAAGAAATCCTGTAAGAATGTATTCCAACCCTCCTCCCTTTTTAAGAAAAAAACTAAATGGGATGTTCTTCACTCTTTCAATGACCATTTTGGTGAATTAACCATTCTTTTCTTTTGATATCTGACATATATTAATTTATTGGTAGATATGTCAAGATGCCTGGTATAATCTATTTAATATGGTACATTATATGCATTGTATTTGGTACTTTTTGTATCATGATAATAAAGACCCCACAACCAGTGAGTCAATACAGCCTAGCTATGTCAGTGGCGGATATGGCTATTTTGAAATTAGGCTGATGGTAGGGGTTGAAACATTAATAGTCATGACTTGTGAGTTGTGCACATGCGCAGGGAGTATGATGGCATGACATTACGTGATCGTCATGTGATGTATTACCTGGTGTTGCCTGGTAAGCCGTCATAGGCTGGCCATTAAGGCAAGTGAGCATGACAGAATGACACGGCCTTTGTATACATCATGTGACCGCTGGATTATCTGTCATGTGAAGGTGGGTGGACAGGAAGCATATGCCCTCCACCTCGACGATCAATGATCGCGGATAGCAGTACAGTATCCTTTTCCTTGTCAGGATTGGAGTTCTAGGATTTTAGGGTCATTGCAGTAAAGTTAGGGTCCCACAGTATATTTTCTGGTAGCCTTTAATTAGGATGTGCAAGTAATAAGGAGTAAGGCGATGTTCACACATCTGTCTCCGCTAAATACTTAGCTTTTTTCAGTGAAGGGGAGATGCGTGAGCACCGCCGCTTTCTGCAGATGCAGCCCCTGGTTACCCGATGTTGATCGTGGTAACCAGGTCACACACAAGGCTGCCTAGTGTCCGCTTAAGCCGAGCGGATAGGGAAACGCTGCTAGCAGCGTTTCCCTGTCCGATCTGGGAAAGTGAATACTAGCCAGCCTAGTGTGTGACCTGGTTACCACGATCACCATCGGGTAGCCAGGAGCTGTGTCACGAGGAAGCGGCGGTGCTCATGCATCTCCCCTTCACTGAAAAAAGTTAAGTATTTAGTGGAGACACGCTAAATACTAGCAGAGGAAATGTGTGAACATGGCTTAAGGTGGACTCTAGGTGTACATCTCTTGGACACTGACAAATAGATGACAGTTCTTTTTATATGAATTTCTGTTTCAAACAATGAGGATTATTATTAGACAGACACATGGGTGACTGTATCTGACAACTGTAAGTGGAATTGTAGTGTACTGCTTTAAAGATGAGAAAAAAGGAGGCACTCACCATTCGATGCTCTGTATTTTTTAATGTATATTTTTGCCAGGTTACATTACAGCCAGGGAGGGGGTGATGGAGGCCGACAACGGCACCGTTTCGCGGTGATTCCACTTCAACGGGTCACCCATTGAAGAGGAATCACCGCAAAAAGGTGCAGTTGTCGACCTCCATCACCCCCTCCCTGGCTGTAATGTAACCTGCAAAATACATTAAAAAATACAAAGCATCGAATGGTGAGTGCCTCCTTTTTTCTCATCTTTAAAGCAGTATAATAATGGAATTACAGGATTGTGCAACACCTAGCCCTAAATAGAGCCCTATGTGCGCAGGTCCCAGCAGCCTGGATTGTGTATAAGGTCAAGATCGGTAGTGCCCGATATATCCTTGGAATTGTAGTGTATCCTATGTTTTCTGTATTAACAATACCATTATTGGAGGTCTTTTTAAAAGTGTGGTTTTGATTCCAAATACTGTCTTTCTGAAAAGTTGGAGTAGTCTTTAATACTTGTTCAGTCAGGTTTTTATTGCTAAGTGTGTCTATTTTAAGATTTATCATTAAAGGTTATTGTCACGGAGAGCGACAGGGTTAAATACTAATTGCAGGGGAAGGGATAGCTAATCTGTCTTTTAACTACTGGAACCCTGCACTATCCCTTATTCCAGACATATGCCTAAAGGTGGGGTCACACGCGGCGATACTGGCCTGCAATGTCGGAAGCGATGCGCGGTGCCCGCTCGCTTCCGACATCGCAGGCCAGCTGTCACACGGCACGACGTTTGCCGGTGACGCGGAGGCGATGTGGGCGGAGCCATCGCTCGCTGGGCTGGGCTCAGCCCAGTGAGCGATGGCTCAGTAACGCTGCGATATAGGGATCGCGCCGCCAACAGTGTCAGACAGCGCGATCCAGCCTAATCGCTGGTCACAGGTTGACAGGTTTATGAACATGTTCATAAACCGTCAACCTGCGACCAGCGATAATTTGCAGTTGCGTCGCGCTGTCACACAGCGGACGCATTGCAATATCGCCGCGGACGCTGGTACGTCACTTTGCGGCGATGTCGCGGGCGAGATCGCCGCGTGTGACCCCACCTTAAAGGTGGCAAGGTCTGACCTGCCAGCATAACCCTATCTCCTGAGAAAACCCTGGAATAAAACTTTCTCTCTCCACCAAAAGGAACAGATGAAAAAACAAAAGTACTGCTATGTAGAATCTGCAGCTTTGCTCCTGACAGCAGCAGGAGAGGTGTGGCGCCCCGCCATGCAGGTGTCACAGAGGGGTAATGCACCCGTAAAAGAGGTGCAGATGCTCCAGCTGCAAGCAGATCCTAGGATGGTGGGTGGAACCCATAACCAACACTCCCACACTAGATTACATGGTGGGAAGGTACCCGGGAGGGGATATAGTCACCTCTAGGGGGAACAAGGAAGTAGTCAGTCAGACAGTGAGTCTGGATCAGACAAGGGGCGTCTGAGACAGGCTTGCCTAAGGAGAAAGAATCCCAGGCAGAAAGTTACGGACACCAGAGCCTGCACCTGTGGAATACTTCAGAACCACAGAAAATCCAGAGTCCTGGGGAGTCTACAGGTCACCCCAGGCACCTAAGCAACCAGAGGAGGGAACCAGGCACCGCTTAAGGGCAGCGATCGGCCACTAGAGGGTTACCCGACGGGAGCAAGGGTGAGAGGAAGAACAGAGGTTTGGCTGATTTCAAGTCACTGGGCTTCATATAACTACTGGGACGCAGGAAGGAATAGACGGGAAAGAAGGCACACACCAAGGGTTCCATTATAGCACCTGGGATCCGCTTGCAGCCACCCATTAGCTATCTGTGTTTAACATCTGATGCTGAACTGTAAACTGCAACTTTAATGCTACAAGTTTCCAGTAAAGTACCCGGAGAGAAGTGAACTTGACTCTGCTGTTTCTTATTTAGCATGAACTTGTTCCTTCACAGGATCGCTGCCCTGGTGGTCCAGTCCTACCTGCGGAAGACTTTACCACACTTGCCGCAATACCATCTTCCTCGAGCTGACTATGGCTACGCTGGTGGCATCTCACCAGATACTGCAGGTGGTGTCACGACAAACTTTGTAAATAGTCCCCTGTAAATATCACGCCCTTTGCAAAGATAGGCCCAGGACACAGGATCAGGCCGGCCGTCATTCCCCGTGACACTGTTAACCCCTTCGAGGCCTGGTACCCAAATACCCCAAAGCCTGGGCTCGACAGAAGCAGCACCAGGTTGGCTGATCTTCAAACTGCAGTGTTTCCAACTCTTCAGGCTGGTCAGGGTAAGTATGAGCTATCACCGACAACAGCTGAAGGATCATTTGACTACTTAAGGAGAGGTGGGTGTGGACACACCCTGCAGCAAGCATTCCTAGCTCTACCAGGGAATGAACAACATTAACCCTCGCTGATACAAAAGAAATTAACCCCTAAAGTAAAAACAACTCACAACAGACTCGTGACAGTTATGTTTTAAATAATACTCCCTACCTGATTTTTGGACCTTTAAATTTCTTGTAATTCAATTCACTGCAAATTGGATTTGCCCATTTCTGATGCACATACATTAACGTGCTGAAATTGTCATAATATTTAATCTACATGGGGGTTCCCCACTTTTCCAGTGGCATGTGTAAGAAGAAAATTGGGATTGAGATTTTGGCAAAGATAAGATTATTTGAGCACTTGCACTGCATTACAGTTTGCTGAGAAAACAGCATTATATTCACAATAAGCCTCACACATTGCACATTTTTATGTTACTGAATGGCCTACAATAGGTTCAATAATCACAGGAGTCATGCAAATACATATATGGCTGGAAGCACTGTTGTCTATTATATTAAGCGCCATACTACCTGAAATACATTGTGTTAGTTGGTAACAGTTAGCGTAAATTACCCTAAAAGAGGCACAGAATAATATACAACCCATATTTTATCTGATTTGATCTTTTTTGGAACTACTGAATTGATGGTGACATGGTATCAAAGTACACCATTATGTTGCCTCCATGTCATCATAATAATAGGCAAAAAGGTTTACTTATATGGGGTGGTAGAATAGTAACTGTTAGGTATCCATCAGTCTTTACCTAAAACATGTGTCTCACTCTTTGAAGTCCTTTTTATCCCTTGACATGTCTCAAGAAAACTAGGGGCAATTATATAGTTAGAAATAATGACGTTAGTGAAGTCTTCCTAGCCACTAAATAGTTAGGTCTTCGGTTACTACTACATAGAAATGATATGGTAAATTGAGCGGTAAAGGAAGCATGGGTTCTAACCCTAGACCATTGTCTCCTGCTGTAACCTCTTACTGGTAATAAAACTGCCTGTATGTACCTAAAACGTCCGTCACAGTCAATAGGGGCAGGGTCTGCAGATGGGTTTATTATAAGAGATTCAGTGATGCACATATGTGGAGGCGAAATGTGTAAACTCCCTTGAGAGGAGGCCTTTATAATAATTTTTGTGTTTAAAGCAGAGGGGGGCCTGACTTTGAAAAAACATGGGGCACTTTGTTCTGCTCAGGCTAAAAATACAGTCGAATTGGCAGCACCCACAAGAAAAAAAGCATGAAAAATAATCAAGGAAAATCAAGAGTTTATTGTTTGTGCCAAGCAACACCATTTAAAAGTCCTAGCTAGCCAGAGATATTGTTTTTGTCACCCAAAAAGTTCCCCGATAAATTGCACACAGCTAAACTCTCCTTTGTAAATTGAGTGAGACTATCCCAAGCTTAAGGCCACTTTACACACACCAACTTATCTGTCCAACTTCTGAACAACTTACTGGTTGCAGTGAAATCATGGACACATTGCTCCATTTTGTGGCTGTGTACAAATGGAACAATGTGTCCATGATTTCACTGCAACCACAAGTTGGTCAGACGTTGGACAGATAAGTTGGTGTGTGTAAAGTGGCCCTTAGTGTCAATGAGATCTAATGGCGGGTTACACGTCGCGATATCGCAGTACAATTTCAATGAAAAGTCACGTGATTCGATCGTTGGACCCGATATCGTTCTGCGTTGTATGGTGTGAACGTCCAATACGATGCAGGAACGATGTCAATGCGATATCGGGGATCGAATGAGCGTGCTATCAATGCCCGATATTGCATAGCGATTGAAGCGGATCGTGCTGTGTAAACGCCCAATTACGATGCGATTTCATACGTCACCCATTCACTCCCATGTTAACTATGCGATCCTGGGTTGGGACGGCGGTGACATCGCACGGACGTTGTATACGATATCGCAGCGTGTAAACATTCAATGCGATGCGGGAGGAACGTGCACTAATTGTGCGCTCCCGCGCCATTGAGTTGCGATATCGAAACGATATCGTGGCGTGTAAACCCACCATGAGACTCCAGCACCAATCTTCTGCCTCATATGTGCACCAATAAGTGCTGTATTGTCAAGGCAATATGAAGTCAGTGAGCAATTATATTAAGTCTTTCCCAAATAATGGTTTCTCCTTTCATATCCTGCCTTTGGTTTGGATACTTCAACATCCTGCCAATCTTCAGCATAATGTTTCCCTGTCTGGACTTTGCCTCTTGTTCTCCCTTGGATTTTTAAAGGGAACCGGACCTCTAAAATGACCCCCCAGTCTGTTTTAACCTGTCCCTGCATCATAGTAATCCATTTCTAGGCATCCCTTTCTGTCCCTAAAGCGCATTTGAAAGTTTATAAAAGTATTTTTTCCACCTGTTTTTCTGCAGCTTCACATTATATGTGAAGCCGCAAAAGGCGGGCTTATGTGGCTCTCCCCGCCGCCGGTGTGTTAATTATGCATGCTCATATGGGCGTGCTATAGAGCAGAGACTGTGCTTGTGCTGCCAGGGGGCGGTAAAGGCGAAATGACGAAAATCGCGCTTGCAGTTCTGCACATTGGTATGGAGGCCTATCCTCCACATCTACGTCAAATAGTTTTGTATGTGTTGATTGTAGCCAGACTATGTATAGCGGTGAGATGACTCTTCTCCGAGCCTGGCAGAGATGACAGACAAACTAAATTTGATCTTCTATTATGAATATCAATTGGTTTTGGATTCTCCGACTAGACTCCGAACTCTGGATTCTTGGACTGTGTGGGCATCCCACCCCCTAGCACCCCCGATTCCACTCCCACTTCACTGAGTTTGTCCTTAAATGTAATGCAACACTTTATTACGTTTGGCATATCTATCTGTGTATATATTTCGTATATTGCCGTGGTGTTATAAGACTTAGTTTCACCTCTAATATTTTAGGTGACATGTTTTATATGAAGATGGCCCAATTTGTAACTGGTACATGGTGTAAAATATTGCATTATGTTATACTTTCTCCATTAAACCCATTAAAAGGTTATTACAAAAGCAATGCTTACATATCCATGAAACAAAATGGCACTTAAAAGCTATAACTGTCCTGCAAATAAAAGAAACAAGACATTCAGTCACTGATGCTTAAAAACAATTTTGGCTTTTACAACTATAAATGAATGAACAAAAAAATGAATCATCTGGACGTTTGAAGAAGTGCATTGCAAAAATTTAATTATGTACATACGTGTGTTTTGTGTATGTGCGTGTTTTGTAGATGCTTGTGTCCACTTTATATGTGGGTGCAATGAAGTAAAGTGTTACCATCTGCTTATTTTATATATAAATGCTTGATGTTAATATGCATGCAAATGTGGGTGTGTATATGCAGTTGGAGCCTGAAGGAGGAGGGCCCCAAAATAAGTCCTTCTCAAGGGCTCTTCACTATTAGTGTACACCCCCTAGGGAGGATTCCTCAGACTCTTCACTTCATTTTACTTAGGAGCAGACCAATTGCAAATTTTTAAGAAAGGTCTTGCCAACAGCTGACAAATTTGCCAACCAACCAAATTTTTCCTGGACGATTTCAAGAGCCAAACCAAAAAAAGGTGTGGTTTAGCCGAACCACAATAAAAATCAGGTTGTTCTCATGCACTTCAGAGGTGGAGTTTTATTTTACGGAATTTTATGTTCTAAATATTGGTAATTAAGCCTCTGAGAGCTATAACAGATGTAATCGTAAAGTTAGTTTGCGTGCCCAGCAAACAATTACAGCTTTAAATATTTTTTATAAGCTCTGTTTGGCATACATATAGCGGTATCACCTAAAGTTGGCCTCAGATATGAAATATATGTTGGCAGATTTTACCAATTTAAAAACCTTCAAATGAATAGGCAGTAGTTGCTATTTCCTTTCCTATAACCAAAACTGTACACATGAGAAAGGCTTAAAGACCATTTCCCACTGCTAAAAGTCATGTGCCGGAGACACATTCCCTATCATTACTCCCGAAGCTGCTTACCTACCACACTTTTTAAGCTTTCCAATGAAAGGAGCACTGAACTGCGGCTGTCTATGAATACGACCCCTGTGATGGCTTGCTGACTCCTCACTCTTCCTTTCCCCTTTCTGGGGAACCTTAGCAGTTTTGTGAAACCACTTTAGAACAATGTTAACTGTAAATAAATCTTTCCGCATTTCCTCTTGTCGTATCGCACCTACTCAACAGCTGGGTCAAACGCAACTACCTTGATCCAGCACGTTGCGCAGTCAAAATATGACATTACAAGCAGATGGTTTGAATACGAAACGATTAAGTGGAGCACATATTAACACAGGGCAACGCCATCAGTCACAAGCAACGAGCTTGCTTTCATAGGAGCGTTATAATGTTTAAACCAGTGTGGGGGTGGGAGACGAAATATGACAGTGTAAGCAGATGTTGAAGATGTTAGCAGAACAAGCGTCAGGAAAATGTCCTGTGCTGACCACATGTTAACACTCCAAAATATTTTTACCCAATGCTGGGGCACCAGGGAGAAGCCAACTTTCTAAGGTGTTCTTGTATTTCACGGGCTGGATGAAATGCTTCATGACTGAGGTATGCTTTGCAATGACTATAAAACATTCAACACATTGATTTTTTTTGGCCTCGGATGTAAAGCCAAAATTTTTGCTCCATTGAAATCAGCATTCCATTTCAAAAAATGTATTCACTTCTGCAGAGGAGGTAATTTATGTGCATGCGTTGTTGAAGGCAATTAACCTAATTAAAAAGAAGAAATAAGATAATACAAGATAGCTGCTGTACTTAATAAGTTGAGAATAGGGATATTCCTCACTAGAGATGTTAGAATACATCTTTAGATATGGCTATAGATATGTCCTATGTTGGGGTTGCAACATATATTTTAGGTACTTTTTGAGCCCATTTTAGATAAAGTCAACCATGTGCTCCGCCATAAACACTCATGCTTGGCCAAGTGTTTGTTAGGGCCCCGTCACACCTGGCGACGGGACTGGGGATGTAGGTGACGACTGGCGGGAGCCGTGATCTCAATCCTATTGAAAAGTTATGGGCAAAGCTTAAAACGCAGGTGTAAGCATAGCCAGTTCTGTCAGGAGGAATGGGTCCAAATTCCTACCAACTATTGTGAGAGGTTTGTGGAAGGATATCCAAAACGTTTGACCCAAGTCATACAGTTTAAAGTGTAAATGTCATTTCAGTGAAAAAAAAATACAATACTGCACTGGTTGTTATAACTTATTTTCTTATATTTTACTGGGCTATTTTGAAAAACAGCATTTTCTGTCAGTGAGGGTGTGGCCAGCAGCTGATAGGGATTAGTGCAATGTGATGTGATAGCAGAGTAAGGGTTAACAAAGATCCGGAGCTGTGTGGAGCCAGAAGACAAGGAGTTAACAGACATTGTGACACGTCTTTCTGGCAGAAACTAGTCTGACCTGATCTTAAAGCGAACCTGTCACCCCCCCCTTCCCCACCCCCGGACATCAAAAGCTAAAATAGCCACCTTCTGCAGCACTAAGGCTGCATTCTGAGTAGGTGTCTATAGCCTTAGCTCGCCTGCTGCTGCCTCCCCTCACTATGTCACATGAACGTGCACCTCTGTTCTTCTGTATGGCGCCGCGCTGTGCGCCGGGTGTCCAGGAAGTTGTCGGGCAGCTGCACAGCGCATGCGCGGCGCCATACAGGAGTACGGAGGCGCGTGTTCATTTTACACAGTGAGGGGAGACAGCAGCAGGCGAGCACCATGATTGACAAGAGAGGGCGGGTCAGAGGAACGCGAAACCCCGCCTCCCGGTCACCGGTCTTCTTAAGTGTAAGCATTTATCTAAGTGCATATTTCATTGTATATAGGGCATCAAAAGGCTATAGCCACCTTCTCAGAATGCAGCCTTAGTGCTGCAGAGGGTGGCTATTTTGGCTTTTGATGTCCGGGGTGGGGGGGGGGTGACAGGTTCGCTTTAAACTCTGACTTTGCTTAGCAACTCTAAACTCCCTCAGAGCAATCTGATACAATGTTGCAGGTCCATATGCACTGAAGACAGCTGTGACTGATAAAAAAAACATGTCTGTTTCACCACACACAGTGCAATGGGGATACTTTGTAGAAGGTTTATGAATGGTTTGCAACCAGAATTTTCTAATGGAGTATATTAGAAAATTTATTAAAATCACTTGTTCTACATTATTATTAAATATAAATTTACACAGCGGTTGCTTTAAGGGCAATGGTACCAAATAAAGGTATGTATACCTGTTACTTTGCAGAAAGTAATAAAAATGACTTAAAACAATCTCATTATTTTGACACTTGGCAAATATTAATAACTATGTGATGCTCTCCCAGGCTATGGGGTACTCGGGAGCCGGGCCAGTTCTGTCTCACTGGGGTATCAATATCCCCCTCCTAGTATCCATCTCCGGGTACTGTAGCACGTGCGTATGGATGTCTACATATGATGGCCACTGTACTCCTCGTGGTTCACTTCGTTTCTCCCTTCCTGGGGCGTCGCCAATTCTTCCTGCGCTGTCGGCCGTCCCGCCCCCAGGTGGGGCTACATAAAGTTGATTGGCATTGTGCTCCCCTGGAGCAAAGGATGGCAGGGGCAGGGGTTTCTTTTCCTGCTCCTGGCTGGCTTGACCCATGATAAGGGGCACTGGGATGCCCCGCGCCATGCACATGGCGTCAGTCTTTTAGGGCCGCCATTATGGGGATTACATATGCAAAGTCCAAACACAAGTTCAATAAAATCTTTTCGGTATCCTGTTCGTGACACCAGAAAATCTGATGCAGTACTCGGAAGCCGGGCCGGTGCTGTCTCACTGGGGTATCACGGTAGTCGTGGCCTGGGAGATAAGACAGTTAACTCTTTCAGGGCAAAGATCAGAGGCGTAAACTGTTACAAAAAGAAAGTTTCTGGATCTTCACTTTGGGTACTAGAGTCCCATCAGGATTAAACATCAGACAAGATGTTATCCTCCAATATTAATAAAAACAGATTGATATGTATTTATGCAGACCATATTTTAACTCTATATTTGTTTTACTTTGTCACTGTTTGTTTAATTTGATTGCTTGTTATGGGGCAGATTCCACACACCTGTGTGGAGCATGGGGGAGTATACTTAAGTTCCACTCCAGTCCGGTCAGAATGAGCCATGAATAAGACCTGAGTGCGTCCAAACGCGTTGGTCTGTTATCACACTTGTACTGCCTGATGTCTTTGGATGTTATCCATGATCATAACTAAATAAAAGAAGAAATACCAGAATCCTTTCGGCTGAACATTTTTCTTTCACATTGCACCTGCCCGTAACCGGGGTTATCCGTGCAGCCTGGAACCGATTGAAGCAGCATCTACAATAACGGTGAACTGTTCTTCATTCCCTCATCCCTTCTACTAATGGCCTGGGATCAGTCCAAAGGGGGGGTATTTACAGGGATTTGTCATGACGCCACCCAGAGTGTTGTGGCCAATGGAGCCATCGCTACCTGGTTGCAGCTGGGGACGGTGACTATGGGGCAGATAAGATGGCAAGCCCTCTCCGGGTGGGGATGGAGGTTCTCAGGGCAGGAGTAATGGTCTATGATGGGGCTTGGTGAGGGATTACGGTTCACACAGTCACTTACTTTGCTGCAGCTCTTCACGGTGCTGATGGTCGGCGGCTCTGCAGGTATAAGGCTCCGTTACAGGGCAATAGACATAATTAACACACACAGACTCCTGATAGCCATTTCTCAGTCTGTTTACTGGAGTTAAAGCAAATGTTACAAGCTGTCTCTGGAGTCTGGAGAGCAGTTCAGGGTATTTCTCACCCGGCCGGGTCATGTTGGCTTCCTCACTGCGCTTGAATGGTGGCCCCTGCAGTTGCTTAAGCTAGGCTGCCGGCCCTGTCTCTGTCTGCGTCTACCAGTATGACAGGCAACTCAAGTCCTTCACTTCTCTACCCCATTCCGGGAAGTCAGTGTTTCTGGATTCTATATGTTGCTGTGCCCCTGGTACTGTGTAGCTGGTGAATCTGGAGTCCCTCACTCTCCAGTGTTAACTGTCGGCGGGTGTGAACCTGCACAATCTCGGACTCCGGTGTCCGTTCTGGTGTTGTTCCTTTCAGGGAAGGGTGTGCAGTGGTGCAGCCTCCCGGTAGGTTTCTGTCTCTCCCCTTTCCTCAGACCCTAGCCTTAGGCCTGTTGTTCAGCAGTGGACCTTGGGGTGAGCCTGGCACATCTTGTTTACACCCAGGTCTGGTTCTCAGTTTGCACAGAACCTGTCCTCTTCACAGTCCTCACAGGAACTGAACTCTTCACAGCACTCCAAGGAGCTGAACTGAACTTGTTGCTCCTCAGACCATAATATATAGGGAAGCTTACCCTGAAGCCGGGCTTGGTCTCCCCCTTCTGTCTATGAGGTGTTGGTGTTGTTTGTGTATTGCCTGAGTGGAATACCCCTTACTGCTCTCTGGTGACACCTAACAATGGTGACACTGTGGTACTATGACTCTGGGGTGCCACATATGGTAATCCTAATTGACCCAAAATGGGAAAGGTTCATTCTGATTTCACGTCAGATAGTGAGAAAAACATGCAGATGTGTCTTTTAATATAGTGTATGGAAACGTCTGGTTTCAACTGGATATATATATCTGGAATAATTTAACCCAACAAATTCTTTATATTAGCAAGTACAAGGCCCTAGATACATTCATCTCATCGAGAAATGCCTTTATATCCAGTGTCTTTTTCTACCGCTGTTTGCTGCAACTTACCATGGAAACTTCTTGGAATAGTCTACGTGATAATTGATTTATTCCTGAGAACATGTGTATATGGAAGAAGAAGGGTAAAGACACAAGCATTCCTTTCTTCTTGGGGATTTAGTAGTAAATCAGGTTTGGAGTTTCCTATAATCAGTTTGATACAACGTCCGAGATGGAAATGTAAAATCAAATTTGCCAAGATCAAACTGAATCACACTTTGGCAGAGGTGTGAGATGAAATTCTTCCAGAAAAACATCTACGTAATATTATAATAATCATTTGGATTTGGAGCGTGCACACATTATAGAAGGTGTAAAGCGTATTCATCATTAGTTTATGGCGGTTCCAGAATTTTTCTTGTTTTTTTCTGATCTAATATTCCTTAGATGGCTCCCATTATTATAAGTTAATGAAACCAAGTATTTGCTACACGAAGATGACCAAGTACAGTATATGAGACATCTGTGGGCGGTTGAAACCAAGGATTGCTTGTCAATTTTCACATTTTTTTTCTAAACCTTTACTGTGCAATAAAAATGATGAAAATATATTTAACACTGTTAGTAAGTGAAACCACATTTCCCCATTAACAGGCTTTCCAACTAATCCCATATTCATAATACACACACACTTCACAAAACCTGAAATAGTGAAGGGTTGGGAGTGCGTCAAAAAATGGCATATGACTCTGGAATGAAATTTATACAGCAAGAAGGCTAAAATCCAACCTGACACTGCATGCTGTGACTGCAGCAATATACAAACAAGTGCAGCAGCAAACTGAGAGCCTAAGACCTCATTCACATAGCGTTTGTGCTCCGTTTTTGTTGTTTCTCTTTCTTTGCAAAAAAAAAAAAAAGAATAACAAACGCATCATGTATTTGTGTTAATTTTTTGCTCCGTTTTCGGAGACACAGGCAGAAATACAGACACACAGACAGAGACACACGCACCTTATTACCCTCCCTGGCGATCCCATGGTGAGCCCCGACAATGTCTTCCTTCCGGGCATTGGCAGGACCTGCGAGAACGGTACTGACAGGACCTGCCCATGTGACTCAGCCTAACAGATCCTTTCAGTACCGTACCCGACTACCCACAGGTCCTGCCAATGCCCAGAAGGAAGACATCGCCGGGCTCACCGTGCGATTGCGGGAGAAGGTAAGGAATGGAGCATTTGTGATGTGAAAAGTGCTGCAGGAAAATGGAGTATTAATTGACGCTCATTATTTTCTGGATCTGCTTTCTGCACCATTAATGCCGCAGTCATAAACGCTGATGTCTCCACAGCAATTTAAAAATCCCACTCACTTTGCGGCATTTTCAACTCACTTACGGGAGCTAGCCGCAGTCCTGAAATCTCAGCGGGAAGCTCTCCACTCTGCTGAAGTTCAACGCCGGCCGGCGCTGAGCCTCAGCCCCCGGCGTCCGATATTATGTCACATCTGGCGCAATCCGGCGCCATAGACTCCTATGTTAGGGGGTGCAGGATTGTGCTGGATCCGAGAGAATCTGATTTGTGCAGATTTTTGCCATGGACCCAAAAACGCTGCAAGCTGCGTTTTTGTGTGTGGCAGAAAAATCCGAATTCTCCCGGATTCTCCCAGACAGATGGGAATCGAATGGCAAATAGCTGCCATTCAGCACCATCCAGCCCCATAGGGATACTAAGGGGCCAATATCTGATCCAGGGCTGTGCGGTTCACACCGCACAGCCGCGGATCAGCAAAACCATGGTGTGAAGCTGTCCTAACATTTTATGCATGTTGTACCAATTACATCAATTGGTTTCAATTTACAGTGTCAAAAATATGAATACAAATCTTAGTGCAACAAACTTTCATAACCACATTTGCTATGTTCTCTGTATCCAACACATTATAGTAAATTATGTGCTAAAATCTCTTTTGTACTGTTCTCTTGATTACTTCTGGTTAATTGGAAGTCTCACCATGTAAAACAATCTAATTGTAATAATTAATAATCCAAAATATGTTTTTCAATAACATTAAAACATAGCAGTAGATGTCTATAAAATTATTTTTATTGTGTGCAAGGGGCAATATATATATATATATATATATAGTATAATACTCAGTTTCTTCCTGAAAATGATTGCAATCACAAATTCTTTGGTATTATCTTCATTTAATTTGTCTTCAATGAAAAAAACACAAAAAGAATTGTCCTAAAGCCAAATTGGATATAATTCCACACCAAACATAAAAAAGGGGGTGGACAAAAGTATTGGCACTGTTAGAAAAATCATGTGATGCTTCTCTAATTTGTGTAATTAACAGCACCTGTAACTTACCTGTGGCACCTAACAGGTGTTGGCAATAACTAAATCACACTTGCAGACAGTTGACATGGATTAAAGTTGACTCAGCCTCTGTCCTGTGTCCTTGTGTGTACCACATTGAGCATGGAGAAAAGAAAGAAGACCAAAGAACTGTCTGAGGACTTGAGAAACCAAATTGTGAGGAAGCATGAGCAATCTCAAGGCTACAAGTCCATCTCCAAAGACCTGAATGTTTCTGTGTCTACCGTGCGCAGTGTCATCAAGAAGTTTAAAGCCCATGGCACTGTGGCTAATCTCCCTAGATGTGGACGGAAAAGAAAAATTGACAAGAGATTTCAACGCAAGATTGTGCGGATGGTGCATAAAGAACCTCGATTAACATCCAAACAAGTTCAAGCTGCCCTACAGTCCGAGGGTACAACAGTGTCAACTATCCGTTGGAGTCTGAATGAAAAGGGACTGTATGGTAGGAGACCCATGAAGACCCCACTTCTTACCCCGAGACATAAAAAAGCCAGGCTGGAGTTTGCCAAAACTTACCTGAGAAAGCCTAAAACGTTTTCGAAGAATGTTCTCTCTTTTTGGGCAAAGGCATCAACATAGAGCTTACAGGAGAAAAAAAGAGGCATTCAAAGAAAAGAACACGGTCCCTACAGTCAAACATGGCGGAGGTTCCCTGATGTTTTGGGGTTGCTTTGCTGCCTCTGGCACTGGACTGCTTGACCGTGTGCATGGCATTATGAAGTCTGAAGACTACCAACAAATTTTGCAGCATAATGTAGGGCCCAGTGTGAAAAAGCTGGGTCTCCCTCAGAGGTCATGGGTCTTCCAGCAGGACAATGACCCAAAACACACTTCAAAAAGCACTAGAAAATGGTTTGAGAGAAAGCACTGGAGACTTCTAAGGTGGCCAGCAATGAGTCCATACCTGAATCCCATAGAACACCTGTGGAGAGATCTAAAAATGGCAGTTTGGAGAAGGCACCCTTCAAATATCAGGGACCTGGAGCAGTTTGCCAAAGAAGAATGGTCTAAAATTCCAGCAGAGCATTGTAAGAAACTCATTGATGGTTACCGGAAGCGGTTGATCGCAATTATTTTGGCTATTTTGGCTATTTTGACAAATTAAATGAAGATAATAATACCAAAGAATTTGTGATTGCAATCATTTTCAGGAAGAAACTGAGTATTATCTGACAGAATTGCAGGGGTGTCAATACTTTTGGCCAACACTGTATATATATATATATATATAACTAGAAAAAAGTACTCTGCAGCACTCAGCTACTACCAATGATGTGCATATGCTAACAAGCTATATATATTTGAGAAAAAAGTTTAAAAACTTACGTTTCTTTCAAAAACTCAAAATCTTATCTTTTTATTTCTGAAGTTCTTGGTACACACATTGGCCAATGTCTGCTTTCTCATCGACTGCGACAAAGTGACTTCAGGTCCGATGAGTCCTACGCTAATATCCCTATCCTCCTTGTCCACCCCCCCACTTTTCAGTGGGAGGACTCCATCTCGACCCTAGATCACCTGTAGTCAATGAGGGTGCAAATTGCAGCATGGAGCCAGCAACTCCATAAGATACAAAACAGAAAAAAAAAAAACTGCACAGCACTCACAGACTAATGTGAACTGGTGCCAACAGGGACACTGGATCAAATAACTAGAAAAAAGTACTCTGCAGCACTCAGCTACTACCAATGATGTACATATGCTAACAAGCTATATGTATTTGAGAAAAAAGTTTAAAAACTTAAGTTTTTTTCATCGGACCTGAAGTCACTTTGTCGCCGTCGATGAGCAAACAGACATTGGCCAATGTGTGTACCAAGAACTTCAGAAATAAAAAGATAAGATTTTAAGTTTTTTGAAAAAAACGTATGTTTTTAAACTTTTTTCTCAAATATATATAGCTTGTTAGCATATGTACATCATTGATAGTAGCTGAGTGCTGCAGAGTACTTTTTTCTAGTTATTTGATCCAGCGTCCCTGTTGGCACCAGTTCACATTAGTCTGTGAGTGCTGTGCAGTTTTTTTTTTCTGTTTTATATATATATATATATATATATATTTAAATGTTGTATCTCTATAATCGTACTGATTAAGAAAAAAGCCATCTTGTCACTTGAAGCTAAAACATCATTGTAGAGAAAAAAAAATTATTCTTTCTTTAATGCCCAATGATATGAAATTCTGTGTCACACCTGTGGGAACAATATGCTCATTGCATCCCTAGGTTAATTCATGAAGGGTTGTACTTGGTAAAATGGGTCACTATAGGGGGTTCTACTTGTCTGGCATGTCAGGGGCTCTGGTAATGTGATGATATAGGATTGTCAAACTATTTCAACTAAATATGAACTCCGATGTGGCGCTCCTTCCCTTCTGAGCTTGGCATTGTGTCTCAAAAGTAGTTTTTAACCACATACGGGATATTGATGAACTAAGGAGAAATGGTGAACAAATTGTATGGTCCAACATTTTAGTGGAAAAAATTGGAATTTTTTATTATCATAGGCCAATCTTATAAAATTCTGTGAATCACTTAAGGGATAAATTGCTCACTACTACCCAAGATAAATTCCTCGTGAGGTGTAGATTCCAGGATGGGGTGACATGTGGGGGTTTCTGCTGTTTTGACACATCAAGCGTTCTTCAAAAGCAATATGGCATCCACAGTCTATTCCAGCCAAAATGATGCTCCAAACATCAAATGGCACCCCTTCCATTCCAGGCATATGCTGTTCGATCCAACAGTATTTTTCCACCACATATGGGGTATCCCTTTAGGCTGGGGTCACACACACAGATATCTGGGCAGATATTGTTCACAGATCTCTGGTTGCAGTGAAATCATGGACACATGGTTCCATTTTGTGGCTGTGTACAAATGGAGCAATCTGTCCATGATTTCACTGCAAGCAGAGATCTGCCAACAATATCTGCCCAGATATCTGTGTGTGTGACCCCAGCCTTACTTAGGAAAAATTGCACAACAAATTTTATGGTCCATTGTCTCCTATTAGCCTTAAGAAAAATATAAAAATTGGGTTTAAAGCAATATCTTTGTGGGGAAAAGTAAAATGTTAATTTTTACCTTTACATTGCTTTAATTCTTGTGAAGTTCCTAAAGGTTAATAAACTTCTTGAATGTGGCTTTGAGCAATCTGAGGGGTACAGTTTTTAGAACTGTTGGGCATTATCTGTCATGTAGGCCTATTAAAGTCACTTTAAATATGAAGTGAACCCTAAAAAAATTGAGATTTCTAAATTTTGTTGGAAAAATTGAGAAATTGTTGATAAACTTTTAACTTCCGAACAAAAAAATTATTTAAAAAGGGGGGCTTATGTAAAGTAGACATTTGCCAAATAGTATTTATTAATTATTTGTGCATGAAGTAATTATCTGGTTTAAGGGCAGAAAAATTGAAAGTTAAAAAATAGCAAAATTTTACATTTTTTTGTAATATTCTTGAATTTTCAGAAATAAATAATTTCAACTAAATTTATCACTAACATGAAGTACAATGTGTCATAAAAAAAATCCTCAGAATCAATGGGAAATGTTGAAACGTTCCAGAGTAATTACCTTATAAATTGACACTGACTTTGGCCTTGTCAGAAAGGTGAAAACAGGCTTGGAGGTGAAAGGGTTAATAAGGGGTTGTCAAGAGGTTTAACCTCCCTGGCAGTATGATTCTGTCAGGAATTTTGTGCTAAAAGCGGGTACCATTTTTTGGCATGGAAATTTGGTGTTATGTACAGTAGGCCTGCAATTCTTAGTAATTACCTGATCAAAGAAGACTCTAGCCTTCCTAGCGGTATTCCCGAGCCTGACTCGGGGTTAACATTCACTGCCAGAATCGGTAACCCCGAGTCAAGCTCGGGCTTACCCGCGGTCGCGGCAGATGCGGTGAAAAAAACGCATCTGCCGCACTTGCCGCGATTGCCGCATAGCCGCCGCACTTGCGGCGCGGTTGCGGTAATCGCCATAGTAAGTATAGGGGGACTTGCGGCAGGTGCGGCAAGTGCGGTTTTGCACTTGCGGCAAATACGGCAAGTGCGGTTATTTCGCGGCCGCACATGCCGCAAGTGCAAAACCGCACTTGCCGCACCTGCCGTAAGTCCCCCTATACTTACTATGGCGATTACCGCAACCGCGCCGCAAGTGCGGCGGCTATGCGGCAATCGCGGCAAGTGCGTTTTTTTCACCGCATCTGCCGAGACCGCGGGTAAGCCCGAGCTTGACTCGGGGTTGCCGCTTCTGGCAGTGAATGTTAACCCCGAGTCAGGCTCGGGAATACCGCTAGGAAGGTTAAATTCCACTAGTAGACAGCACCTTTAAGTATTATTGTCTCTCCACCTAAGTGCACTATCCCTGAGTTGATAAATTGTCTGTGCATAAGGAACTGACACAAATATTCTCTGTGTGGGATCTCAACCAGTCATGATCTACTGGGAATAGACTAGATTTAAGAAGACAGGACAGTTTTCTAGTTTTTAACCCCTTCATGACCCAGCCTAATTTGACCCTAAAGACCTTGCCATTTTTTGCAACTCTGACCAGTGTCCCTTTATGAGGTTATAACTCGGGAACGCTTCAACGGATCCTAGCGATTATGAGATTGTTTTTTCGTGACATATTGGGCTTCATGTTAGTATTAAATTTAGGTCGATAATTTTTGTGTTTATTTGTGAAAAAATCAAAAATATGGCAAAAATGTTGAAAATTTTGCAATTTTCAAATTTAGAATTTTTCTTCTGGTAAACCAGAGAGTTATGTGACACAAAATAGTTATGAAATAATATTTCCCACATGTCTACTTTACATCAGCACAATTTTGGAAAAAGAAAAAAATTTTGTTAGGAAGTTGTAAGGGTTCAAAGTTCATGAGCAATTTTTCATTTTTCCACCAAAATTTACAGAACCATTTTTTTAGTGACCACATCACATTTGAAGTCCCTTTGAGGGGTGTACATGACAGAAAACACCCAAAAGTGACACCATTCCAAAAACTGCACCCCTCAAGCTACTCAAAACTACATTCATGAAGATTATTAACCCTTCAGGTGCTTCACAGGAACTAAGCAAATTGGAAACAAAAAATGGATATTAAAATTTTTCTAACAAAAATGTTTTTTTAGCCTCAATTTTTTCATTTTCACATGGGCAACAAGATAAAATGGATCCTAAAATTTGTTGGGCAATTTCTCCTAAGTATATCGATACCTCATATGTGATCATAAACCACGGTTTGGGCGCACGGCAGGGCTCTGAAGGGAAAGAGCGCAATTTGACTTTTGGAGCTAATTTTCCATTCAAAAAGTGAAATGGCGCTCCTTCACTTCTGAGCCCTGCCACGCGTCAAAACAGTGGTTTATGACCACATATGAGGCATCGGTGTACTCAGGAGACATTGCCCAACAAATTTTAGGATGAATTTTATCCTGTTACCCATGTGAAAATGAAAGAATTGAGGCTAAAAGAACATTTTTGTGAAGAAAAAGTACTTTTTCCATATTCACAGATCAATTTGTAAAGCATGTGGGGGTTCAAAATGCTCACCACCCATCTAGATAAGTTCCCTGGGGGGTCTAGTTTCCAAAATGGGGTCACTTGTGGGGGAGCTCCAAAGTTTAGGCACACAGGTCCTCACCAAACGCAACATGGTGTCCGCTAACAATTTGAATGGAAAATCAGCCTAAATTGTTAGCGGACACCATGTCGCATATGGAGAGCCCCTGTGTGCCTAAACATTGGGGCTCCCCCACATGTGACCCCATTGTGGAAACTAGACCCCCCAGGGAACATATCTAGATGCATTGTGAGCACTTAGATCCCCCAGGTGCTTCACAAATTGATCCGTCAAAAAAATTAAAAAATACTTTTTTTCCACAAATTTTTTTTTTCATTTTTATGGATTAATTTGTGAAGAACCTGGGGGTTCAATATGGTTACCACCCATCTAGATAAGTTCCCTGGGGGGTCTAGCTTCCAAAATGGGGTCACTTGTGGGGGAGCTCCAAAGCTTAGGCACACAGGGGCTCTCCAAACGCGACATGGTGTCCGCTAACAATTTGAATGGAAAATCACCTCAAATTGTTAGCAGACACCATGTCGCATTTGGAGAGCCCCTGTGTGCCTAAACATTGGGGCTCCCCCACAAGTGACCCCATTTTGGAAACTAGACCCCCCAGGGAACATATCTAGATGCATTGTGAGCACTTTGAACCCCCAGGTGCTTCACAAATTGATCCGTACAAATTAAAAAAGAAAATTTGTGTGGAAAAAAAAGTATTTTTATCTCATTACGAATCAGTTTGTGAAGCACCTGGGGATTCAAAGTGCTCACTATGCATCTAGAAATGTTCCCTGGGGGATCTAGTTTCCAAAATGGGGTCACTTGTGGGGGAGCTCCAATGTTTAGGCACACAGGGGCTCTCCATACGCAACCTGGTGTTTGCCAACAATTACCAGGTCGCGTATGGAGAGCCCCTGTGTGCCTAAACATTTGAGCTCCCCCACAAGTGACCCCATTTTGGAAACTAGACCCCACAAGGAACCTATCTAGATGCACAGTGAGCACTTTGAACCCCCATGTGCTTCACAAATTGAGCCGTATAAATGAATAAAGAAACTTTTTGTGAAAAAACATACTAGTCTAGTAGTTGCAATTCGCAGCATAGGGGACCCAAAACATTTGGGTCTCTCCATGCTGAGGATTCCAGCCCCCTAGCTGCCAAGTTGTACCTGGCTGGCAACCAAAAATACGGCGAAGCTCCATGTCATTTTATTTGTAGAATTTAAAAAAAAAATGACATAGGGCTCTGCCATATTTTTGGTCCAGCCAGGTACAACGTGGCAGCTATGGACTGCCACCAGTCCCCAGCTGCATCATTGTACCTGGCTCGCAACCAAAAATACAGTGAAGCCTATTTTTTTTTTATTTCTAGAATTATTTCTAGAAAAAAAAATGACATGGGGCTCCGCCATATTTTTGGTCCAGCTAGGTACAACTTGGCAGCTACGGAATGCCACCAGCCCCCAGCTGCCTCGTCATACCTGGCTGGAACCAAAAATACAGCAAAGCCTATTTTTTTTTTATTTCTAGAATTATTTCTAGAAAAAAAATGACATAGGGCTCCGCCATATTTTTGGTCCAGCCAGGTACAACTTGGCAGCTACGGACTGCCACCCACCCCCAGCTGCCTCGTCATACCTGGCTGGAACCAAAAATAGAGCGAAGCCCATTTTTTGTTTAATTTCTAGAATTATTTCTAGAAAAAAAATTACATAGGGCTCCGCCATATTTTTGGTCCAGCCAGGTACAACTTGGCAGCTACGGACTGCCACCCACCCCCAGCTGCCTCGTCATACCTGGCTGGAACCAAAAATAGAGCGAAGCCCATTTTTTGTTTAATTTCTAGAACTAATTCTAGAAAAAAAATTACGTGGGGCTCCGCCATATTTTTGGTCCAGCCAGGTACAACTAGGCAGCTGGGGGCTGGAATCCTCAGCATAGTGAGGCCCAAGCGTTCTGGGCCCCCCATGCTGTGAATTGCAGCCCGCAGCCACCCCAGAAAATGGCGCATTCATTGAAGTGCCATTTTCTGGCGCTGTACCCATGCTCTTCCAGTTGCCCTGGTGCCGGTGGCTAACTGGGTAATAAAGGGTTAATGCCAGCTTTTTATTGGCAGCTGGCACTAAGCCCGAGATTCATAATATAGGGCCAATGTTAGACCCACCATTAGGAATCTCTGGTAAATAGTCAGAAAATACACACAGAGAAAAATCTTTTTATTTGAAAAAAAAACACAAACAAAATTCGGACTCCATCTTTATTATAAAGATCCGACGTAGTCCACAATGAAGGTCCCACGACGCTCGATCGCCTCCGACATAGTCCATAACGAAGGTCCCACGACGCTCGATCGCCTCCGACGTAGTCCACAACGAAGGTCCCACGACGCTCGATCTCCTTTGCTACATCCAGAGACTGCAGCAAGGGATCAAGTGTCCTCTTGCTGTAGTTTCTGGGGTCAGAGTCATGGTGCACGGTACGGCAGATCATTGCCATACAGTGCACCATGACTGACCCCAGTGACTACAAGAGGACACTTGATCCTTTGTTGTAGTCTCTGGGGTCACAGTCATGAAGTACTGTATGGCAATTATCTGCCGTACCGTGCTTCATGACTGTGACCCCAGAGACTACAACAAGGGATCAAGCGTCCTCTTGTTGTAGTCTCTGGGGTCAGAGTCATGGTGCACGGTATGGCAGATCATTGCCATACAGTGCACCATGACTGACACCAGTGACTACAACAAGAGGACACTTGATCCCTTGTTACACCCATGCGCCCATCCATCCACACATGCACCCATCCATCCACGCATCCATGCACGCACCCATGCGCCCATCCATCCACGCACCTATGCGCTCATCCACCTATGCACGCACCCATGCGCCTATCCATCCACACACCCATCTATCTTTGCACCCACGCTCCCATGCACGCACCCACGCACACACCCATGCGCCCATCCATCCACGCACCCATGCGTCCATCCATCCACGCACCCATGCGTCCATCCATCCATGCACGCACCCATCCATCCACGCACCCATGCGTCCATCCATCCATGCACGCACCCATGCGCCTATCCCTCCACGCACCCATCCATCTTTGCACCCATGCACGCACCCATGCACCCATGCACGCACCCATGCATCCACCCATGAACACGCACACATACACATACACACACACACTTACCTCTCTCTCAAGATCCTCTAGTGAGGAGGAGGAGCCTGGGAGAAGAGGAGGAGCGCCACACCGAGGAGCCGCGGCGCCACGGAGGACGGGTGAGAGGGGACACAGGGAGGGGGGGTCGTGGATGGAGGTGGGATCCGGGGCAGGAGGGTTGAGGGGCACTAGGCACCCACCGGCGCGCGCTGGCCAGTGCCGGCGCCAGACCGCGCCGGTGCCTGCACCGGCGCCTGCAGTAGCGCCAGCATGCGGGAGGCTGCTGAGAGGGGATCGGTGCCGGTGGTGGGTGGGGGGTTAACTTGGAGTCGGAGGGGCTGAGGAGGGGGAGGGCACCCGTGCACCCACCCCTCCAAGCCTGATTGGAGAAATCCAATCAGATTTGGAGGGGCGAATCGCTCTGATTGGTAGTTCAGATTAAACTGCCAATCAGAGCGAATTCAGCCACGAGGGGGAAAAAGCCACCCCCGAGGACAAAGTACAGGTCCTCATTTTCCCGCGGCACCAGTGACATGTCACCGGCCCCGATCACCGGTGCTGCGGGAACGCGATCCTGCCATGACGTCGTGGGACGTCACAGGTCGGGAACGCATCGACTTCTATGACGTCCCACGACGTCATAGGTCGTGAAGGGGTTAAGGTTAAAAGTAGGCATAAATCCATTTACTTCAACTTATAACTTAACATGTTGATCAGAAATGACGTGCCTAGGGGTCTTTGGGAACTCAGTACCCGGGCGTTAGTGCTGGGGTGATGTCTCGGTGGGCGATGCCTGGGCCCGTAACCCTGGAGGTCACTGGGTAAAAGGGGAAAATAATAAAAAAAGAATAACATTTCGTGATGCCACCTGCAGTTTCTGGTGATCTCACCAGCACCGCTATCCGTCCGCCAGGGATGGTGGTATTGCAACCAGTTGATAACGCTCCCTGCAGGCAGAGCGGGATCCCCGGAGCAGTGCTGCTGCTGAGCTGGTCGATGTGGCAGCAGCTACTTCTTAACTTAAGCAGAATAAAATACCGGAGGCTTGCTGACTATGTACGGGTACTTTACTGGTAACAGTTCACGGTAACTCTTTAGTTCACAGTCATGCAGGCTTTGCAGGTAGCTGGCCGGGTAGTCACCGGAGGGTACAAAGTCTTTCTGAGGCTCTCCAAGTATTCCTTCAACTACGTTCACTGTCCTCTGTGTCTTCCTTGCGCCTCCTTTCTATCCGTGCGCTGCCCTGTACAAATCCACTTCCTACAAGGCCCGTCGGGTGTGATGAGGTTACCTTCTCTTCTCTAAAGGGCTCAACCCAGTTTGAGGGTACCTGGTGGAGCTGTACTTTGTGGACGAGGTCAGGGGCTGCTTGGCAGACCTGTGACCCACCGGTATTGGCGGCTTAGGGTTGGATTCGCCTGCATCATGACTGGGAGCCGGTACCCCATTGTGGACTGGGATTCCCCCAGACTGTTTACTCTGATAGTCTGGCACTGAGTCTCCCCCTTCTCTCTGGGTCGCCACTCCTTTTCGGGCGCCCTGCCTGTGGTATGAGGCAACCCAGGACATGGCAAGGTCTTTGATGCCAAGGGAAGAAAGAATCTGAAGTAGGAGGGAGTGGTCGACTGTGTCAAAGGTCAGAGAGACGTCTAGAAGGAGGAGGATGGAGAATTGTCTATTAGCTTTGGCTGTAAATAGTTGGTAAATTTGGTTAAGGCAGTTTTGGTGGCGTGGTGGGGCCGTAAAACGGATGGTTGATTGTCAAGGAGAGGGTTAGATGAGAGGTGGGAGGAAAGTTGAGCATGGACGTGTTGCTCAAGGGGTTTGGAAGCAAACGAGAGCAGCGATATGGGGGGTAGCTCGTCGTCAGTTGGGTCAAGGTGTGGCTTGCATATTAATACTGCACTATATGGAGATATATGAGGCTGCATATATAACACTGCACTATATGGAGAGCTTTGAGGCTG
This sequence comes from Allobates femoralis, assembly GCA_033576535.1. NCBI lineage: Eukaryota > Metazoa > Chordata > Amphibia > Anura > Aromobatidae > Allobates > Allobates femoralis. The sequence continues at coordinate 396,873,419 of JARQOC010000006.1, read as the reverse complement.
CACTATATGGAAAATTATGAGCCTGCACTATATGGTAGGTTTTGGGGCTGCATCATATGGAGAGTTTAGAGGCTGCACTATATGGAGAGATTTGAGGCTGTATTATACTATATGGAGAGTATCGAGGCTGCACTATATGGAACGTTTTGAGACTGGACTATATGGAAAGCTATGAGGCTGTATTATGCTATATGGAGAGTCTATGAGGCTGTATTATACTATATAGAGAGGCTATGAGGCTGCATTATACTATATGAGAGGCTATGAGCTGCATTATACTATATGGAGAGGATATAAGGCTGCATTATACTATATTGAGAGGTTATGAGGTGGTATTATGCTATAAGGAGGGCTATGAGGCTGCATTATGATATATGGAGGGATGTGAGGTTGCATTATATTATATGGAGGATAATAGGGGTTCATTATAATAATTGAATGACTATGGGGCCTACCTTATGAATGGAGGACTATGGGATGCATTATAATACATAGAGGAGTATGAGGGTACAATTTAATATATGGAGGAATATGGGGATGCATTATAATAATTGGACGACTATGGTGACGAAGGAGGCAGACCATATAAACCAGGATGACTACATATATACCACAATAAGGGCCATATTCCAGGAGGAGAACCATATATAGCAGGATGAGGGACATTAATACATAATGAAGGGGGAGAGGGGTGAATTTGTGAGTCTTTAAAGGATTTAGAACGTTACATGAGGCGCATACATTCATCACATATGGGGCCAAATCTAAATTTTGCACCGGGTCCCGCCAGACTCTGGTTATGCCACTGATCATAGTTCGTACACCTTAAGTGGAATGTTCAGAATTAAAATAAATCAATTTTAAAAGTCATATATATGCAGCATTTTTGTTCATGTGATGTGTGTTTATGCTGTTCAAGAGACCCACAGCCACAATGCTTATTGAGGATATTATTTGTGCAGGATAATTTATCATATATAAACTTGATTTGGTCCATGTCATTATAATCATGTCTGTCCATGTCTTACTGTGGATGCTGCCAAATGGATACAATAAGACTATTAGCAGTGACCTCACTTTATTATATTAACACTAGATGGGTGTCCGATGCTATCAATGGGGGCAGGCTCTTTGGCTTGTGCGGCGGTGGCATCCTTGTTGACATCACGATGGGGGCAGGTTCTGTGCCACTGAGGGCGGCCTTGTACCGCGGTGGCATTATTTATTTTGAGGCCGGTGAGGATGGGGGGGCTCGTGACTGACACTGCTGCCATGTTTGTTCACTCTGTCATGCACAGTAGCGGACAGGGTGTATAAACATGGCATGCATCTGCGCATTTAGAAAGGGTCTGATGTCCCAATGGGGGTGGGTTTTGAGGTGGCTGTGCAGCAACACTGGCAGTGGTGGAGGAGGACCCGGAGAAAAGCAGCAACACGTGGTGCCTCTGGCTGTACTTCACAGTGTGCTCCATCCACTGCGCAGTCCCACCAGCAGATGTCATCTTGGCACAACCATCACTTGGATGTGCCACTAGGTTATTTCCATTTCCATGGCTAATCAGGTGGGGGTGACCTGGCCAATCAAATGCCGTTTTATCGGCTGTTTATAACTGTCAGCTCCGGTGCCAGGCAGTTGGCCAATGAAGTGGATTTTATTGAGGACATCCAAGGTAATTATATAAGTAGATGCCTATTTTGCATATGGTCAGTGGTTGTTTTCATGATAAGACAACCCCTGTAGGTGAACTAGTGTGGCAGTGTTTCTAGATCCTGTTTAACTAAATAGTGCCTCCAGTTTGGTCCTATGATGAAGAGCAGGTCATTGAGACTTGGGAAAGTTGTATGTTTTTTGTACCTTAGAGGTATCAGGTTGCACTATAATATAGCTTCGATTTCCCAAATCTACACAGCTCAGAGCGCAGCACAATTTTCCCCTTGTAACATATCAGCAGCTTTCTTCTTTACGTTGTATTAAATATTTCTAACACAAACCAATAATCCTCATTTCCTGTGGCTTTCACCTCATATGTTACAAATAACAGTACCGGCACACCCAAAATGAGGTCAGGCAGAGACTGGCCGGATAAATCGAGAAAACAGCTTGGCATCTGACAAAGTTCTGGCCTTTAGAGAATAACATAACCCTGAACTATGAGAGGCTTTGCCCATACATTAGATGTTTGTGGAGCCGTACGATTGAAGAAGGAAAGTTCTTCAATATAACGACAAGGGACTGGAATTATTTGTGTACAGCAGACGGTTTGGCACGGCCATGGTATTGGGGTTTTCACTTTCTGCCAAGCAGGCCAGCAAGTCACTGTGTTTAGGCGTAAACTGATGAAGGAGAGCATTTGCTCCAACTGAACCCTCAGATACGATCAGCGTTGTCATTACATTTTATGCATTGATTGAACGGTATGATTATATGTTTCTTTAAAGTGGTATTTCACTGACCGTATAGTCAGAATGTCGTTCAGTGGGAACAAGACGTTGTCCAAACCGCAGCAGCGTGCCATATTAATAGGATATTGCACATGGGACTTCTGGTTGCCTTTGATCAAGAGCTCAACTCTACTTTACACCCTACATTGGAACACTGACATTAAGCTTACAATGACCACTCTTTACTTTAGTAATGTCCATCAGAACTCGAAAAAAAATAGCTTCTTAAAATATATTAATGTAGTTTTGAGATAATGGTGGACTGGAGTCTACAAAGCTTCTTGATGTGATCCCCACTTCTCGATAATGTAGTATGATCATCAGACAAGTGTAACTGTCATTGACTGACTGCAGCTATGATAATACTATAGGTCACATGCCCAACTGAAGATGTCACTATAGATGACATCCAGTATATCACAAATACAATTATGATCAGATCCAGGGATGGTGTAAAGACAGTCCGCGCTGCTTTAAATAATCAGTCACAAGTCTTTAGGTAAAAGACCCCCCTTCTTTATTTCCACCTACGCGTTTCAGTGCCACTCCGGGCACCGTCATCAGGGCCTGATGACGGTGCCCGGAGTGGCACTGAAACGCGTAGGTGGAAATAAAAAAGGGGGGTCTTTTACCTAAAGACTTGTGACTGATTATTTAAAGCAGCGCGGACTGTCTTTACACCATCCCTGGATCTGATCATCTTTACATGTGCTACGTGGCGGTGGAGGTCCTGCAGCAGCTTATAAACTACATGAAATAAAAACTAGTTGTGGGTGCACAAAATTAGACCAGGTGAGTGCACATCTTTTTGATCTGAGTGTGGAATCAGTGTCATATTGATAGGGCACTATTGAACCTCGCTTGTCTCCTTTATCTTTTTTTACAAATACAATTATGGTTGGTGATTGGCCTCCATTCTATATATATGGTGTATATCTATCTATATGGTGCTGGACAACACATGACTACACAGACATGATGACAGCAATTGCTGGAGGACTGCAGCGAATGATGATGCAGAAATCATAACACAAACAAATATATAGTGTAAAAAAAAAGTTTTATCATTTTGATATACCAAAATGTTATTTTTGGGAGGTCAGAAAATTAATTTAAAGAAGACTCAGCAAAATGTTTAGTGTGCAGGGTCGATCCATTCGTCTTCTTGGTCACCTGATCTGAAATCAGCCCAGCCATCTCACATAGGAGGCTATATGGCCTCAATATATGTCTTTGATGCTGTCTTCCTAGTTACATAGGCTTAAGCCCCCGTCACAATAAATGAGATCACTAGCGAGATCGTTGCTAAGTCACAAATTTGGTGACGCAACAGCGACCTCAACAGCGATCTCGCTGTTTGACACGTAGCAGCGATTAGGCCCCTGCTGTGAGATCGCTGATTGTTAAAACCATTCTGGACCATTTTTTGGTCGTTGTGCTGCCGCTGGGCAGCATGCATCGCTGTGTTTGACAGGGACAACGATCAACGATCTCAATACTACAGGTCTGAGAAACAGGGTCCCAACGACCTCCGTATCATTCCGGATCGTTGTTGTGTCGCTGGTGAGATCTGACTGACATCTCACCAGTGACCCCGACAGCGACGTACCAGCAATCCCGGCAGGTCGGATCGCTGTCGGGATTGCTGGTGCGTCGCCAAGTGTGACGGTACCCTTACACTATGAAGCAGGTCCCGCTCTTCACAATAAACGCTCTGTGAGTAAGCAAAGCTGCAGAACAGTCACGTGAAAGTGCAAGAATCTGTTCATTTTTGGGCAATTACAAATGTGCTGTTGGAATATATCCAACAGTAGAAAATCCCCACACCTCTCTAATTAGATTATCTCAGATCAGAGAAGAAATTGTGCAGAACCCAAGCATTACTGAAACAAACCTGCCCTTTCTATTGAAAACTATGAGCTATCTATCCAGACTGCAGCCAGCTGTCATAAGACAGCTGTCATATCTATTGCTTGATGTTGTCTTCAATCAAATCATAGTCAGTAGTGCAGAGGAGGTGTATGACGTCTTAATGACCTCCACTTTATAGCTAATCTTCCATCTAATATTATTAGCACAGTACAGCAAAATGAAGCAAAGGTACCTAATTTTAAAAAATATTGTACTATTTTGTATCTACAGCTCCTATGCTATATGTTCATGATACCAGACAACAAACCAACCCATGGTGTTCTGATCCTGTAGTCATATTGCCTTGTATCTGTTCTCTAATGCTAGAGATGTGTCAGCAATGTCTGTGTAAGGTGGCCGTCACACGCATCAATTTCTTGAACGATATCGCTTAAGTGATCTGCTTTTTGATCGCTTAAGCGATATCGATTGTGCGTCGCAGCGTGTAATCAAGCGATTTTACAATGTAAAATCTCTTGATTGTTTGACCGCAGATTTGTGAGCCGGAACTCTTATCAAGCGATAATCGCTTGATCAATCTGCGATCATCGTGGTGTGTGACACCACGATGAAGATCTCCCAGCGGCAGAGCCTATGTGGAGATGGTATCTATGGTAAACTCGGTTACTAAGCGCCGTGCGGCGCTAGTACCCGATGTGTACCATGGTTACCAGCAATCTCGCTGGTCCACATCGCTGGTGAGTCTGCCTGTGTGACAGCTCACCATCGATGTGAACGATATCATTAGAGATCGCGCGTGCATGTGATCGCTAACAATATCGCTCACAAGATTGAAGCGTGTGACGGCCGCCTTACACTTTTATCTTATAGAAAAAGATAGACATCAACTGATCTGTCACACAACAGACTATAATAGTTCATAACGAAACCCTCTGGCTTTTGGTGGTGCCATCAGGTTCTGTTACTGTGTTAAGTTATAGGAAATTAAGTAAGAGAAGCCTACAGAACCAGACTACATAGGATTTGTTAGTAGTCTGTTACCATGGAGACACACAAGTCCCCTAGAGATGTGGACACAAGACAAAAGGCCATTTTTAATCTTTAACCTTTGCTGTTTAATTTTAGTTGCTTTTAGATACAAGAAAAAACTCCTCATTCATAATGGTTTACCTAGAAAGCAAGACCAATGATATCCATAAAATCCAGATTAGAAAAAAGGCCCTACTTTTGCCAGTTACAGTGCCAGGTTGGTTCTTGGGGCTAAATAGGACTGCAATACTTTACACAGGGCTGCAATATCCATTATATATTACTACACTCTACTGAAAACGCTAAGGCCCAAGACAAAGTTTCAAAGTGGCTCCCATTGTTTACAAGGCATTGTCGTAAAGTTAAATCATTTTTCAAGATCCCCAAATAAAATGCATTGCTGCAATCACAGAATGGGGTTGATTGTGAAATAATTATCTTTACCCTTCTGAATATATAATGCAAAACGTAGAATAACTTAAAATGTGCTATGGTTGGCCTCATAGTTGCATTTTATACTGTGGCTGTAGTTAATGTAATGTAATAGTCATAAACAATCCATATAAAAAAGTTGCCTACGGGTCCCGTCACATTTTGCGACGTTCCAGCGATCCCGAAAACTATATGACTTGGTAAGGATTGCTGGAACGTCGCTACATGGTTGCTGGTGAGATGTCAAACAGTCACATCTACTCAAGACGCAGCAACGATACGGCGACCTGTATAACGGACCGCGGCGGTCATTGGGACCCTGTCACACAGCAGCTAGTCTGACGACTCAGACATACGTGGCTGAGTTCTGAGTCGCCAATGAGGTCGTTGTTAAGGCGTCAAACACACCGATGCATGCTGCCCAGCAGGCACCCGAAAATCAAGAAATGGTCCAGGCCATTCCGACACAATTGGCGATGTCACAGCAGGGGCCCAGTCGCTGCTGTGTGTCAAACATAGGGAGATCGCTGTTGCATCACAAAACCTGTAACGCAACAGTGATCTTGCTAGCGATCTCGCTATGTGTGATGGGGGCTTAAGAGTAGTAAACATTATAGGGTTAGCTAACACATTGCTAATGTGATAAATCCCTTAGCGCTTTAGCAAAATATTAGAATCTGAGAGTCCTCAGTGGTTGATACCTTTTAATGGCCTGTATTGATGTTGAAAGACGTCAATCAAGACATCCATACTCCATGGATTTATGTCTTTCTACATAGTTGAGGAATCTTCAAATCTTCTCCTACCACCAATCAAAGGACAATAAAGCTATCACACCTTATCTCTGAACTCTGATATTTTCTGCCCCAGCTGCTGTTCCCCCTCCCAACACTGACCACTATGCTCTGCTGATCCAACCCTCCATTTGTGTATATATGTGTGTGTGTTCAGAATTTGTGTCATTATTAAGCCTGAAGAAGAGACCTTAGAGTCTCGAAAGCTTGATATTATTTACCATCCTTTCAGTTAGCCACTAAAAGTTATCAACCACTGAGGACTCTCAGATTCTAATATTTTTCAATGTGGTACAAACATTTTTTACCACCACTTTAACATACGTAGAAATACCAATAATCTCTCAAAAAATATTTTCACGCAAATGATACTGAGGCCATAGATTGGCGCCAATGGTCATGTGAATGATGGATGTGACGTCACATCACCATTGCTGGGGACCACCAGTGCAGGTATGCTAGAGTGGCATGCATTTTACAAATGGGTAATTCTTTATTTATTTGATTTTTTTACACCAGTTTAAACAATTGTTTTAAATATCCAACAACCACTTTGTGTCACTGTCGTCATCTCCAGAAGGGAACCTGCATCATGTGCATGTGTTTGAAGTAAAAATAGATAGTGCTGCATGCAATCATATTGATTAAAGATGGACCCTGGCTCTGTCTGGTGTCCATTGTATGACAGATTCAACACTGCATTGTGGTTTCTGACAGCAGAACACAAAGGTTTATCTATGCATTAGTGTCAGTTCACCATGGTTATATTTACACTTTAAAAATCATCTAAGTTTACTTTGAGAGTAAATTTTCCATGGAGGGCACAACCCGCAGCTTTATTGCTGACCCTGGCAGGAGCTTGAACTCTAGGAAGAAAATGCATTTCCTTCCCACATAAAGCATGACCTCGTGTCCTCCGTCACGTCATGCTGTTAACAGGCCACAGAAGGGCCTTCTGCACGGAATTCTCTATCCTTAATTGAACCGTTTCATCTTTATTATCATTGCTCCCAAAGCGCACATTCAAGGTAATGCCCTTACCATTTATCATCGGTTGCATAATTTTTTTAAGTAATTTTTCATCTGTTTACTGATGGGTCATAAAAGCTGCACACAGTAGGTGAACTTTTCTGATTCCGTACTGTCATGTCCGATGAAGGGGAATTATTCATTGTTTTTAGTGCTGTGTATTGAATGTGCTGTGTTGCTAGGCAGAAGCATTGCCTTTGATATTTTGGCCCTCTCCTCTCCCTGTAGCTTCTGTGATGTCAGCAACTCCTCTCTTTTACCCCATAAATTATTCCTGGCATCTATTTTAGTATGGACACATGTTTTACTGCTCTATGAAGAATCACTCTTTTTATCTACTGCATTGTACCTCCAAAGCATCTCTACTTCTCCTTAATTCTTAACACGAAGTCTGTGTGGTTGAGTTAAACTATCTGTGACACCTTCATATGAACGTGAGTACGGTCCATTCAGACACCCAGCATGAAGGTGGTGTGGGCATCTAATCTATCTCACCCCTTTTGAAGCTGATTTGGAATACATACAATTGTGTAGATCTTAATGTGCCACAAGGAGTCAATTTACTGTGAACATGTGAACATGTATATTTATCAAGGGCGGATGAGATCTATTTCTGCCCAAGGTTGAGGCTTCAGAATGCCATCTACTATCCCCAGGCCCAGAAATTTAGTATGATAGTTTTCAGATGGACAATATTGACTGAAATGAAACGATGAATGGTAAAAGCTAAAACTAATCAACCAGGTATCTACTTACTTTGTCTATTCCTTTAAGCCATGCACTAGGAAAAATAAAGTATCAGTCCTGCCCAGAGTGTTGGTGGAAACCATTAATAGGAATTCTTCAGTGTCTATGGCTGAAGTTACACATCCATGAGTGACAAATCAGATTTTTTTTTATTGTACAGCTCTCACACCCATAGAGTAGAATGGATGTATTTATGTCCTCTTCTGATCAGATTTTGGAGATCAGATCTGGCCATGAAGGTCTATGAGGATCCATTACACGGATGCAAATCAGGTTTCCATTTTGCTTCTGTTTTGCATCCCTGTATCTGTTGCTTGAAAAATAAATTGCAGTTAAAAGATGGGTATTTTTATTGGCTTGGAAGCAAGCACACAAAAACAGAAGAGAAAAAATTGGGTGTAACATGATGACAAAAAATATAGAATATGGCATTAATATTAGATTGAATGTGATCTTGAGTCACCTAAGTGGCAGCTGAAAAAATGAGCAAACGGCTGTTCTGCATTTCAAGTATCAGCTCAAGATTCTCCATAGGTCATATTTTTTCCACACTGCCATCTTGGGTCAGCTAATATGTTCCTGCTGTAGGTATTATATGTGCTTCAGAGCCTGAAAACTGATTGTAGTGATGTAAAACTGAAGAAATTCAGAAAGTACATTTAGGCACCTCAAGGAGGATGAATGGATGAATGTGTCTCCATTATATTCCAAGACTCAGTTTGGTTAGGTAGTCCTTTCCAGCAAATGATTTATGAATAGCTCTATGGTATAAAGATTGTACCTACAGAGCACACAAGGTCCTGGACTTCTGAGGATTCATTTATTAAATATAATTATCCACCAGTACAACCTACCAGGCTGATATCTCCCACCCCTGTAACCTCCATATGTCATGTGGTTGATGTTATATATATACCAGATGCCTTCATGCAATTCTCTGAACCCCTATGCTGACTGCCAGTTCTTCACGATAGAATGAGAAGGTCATTGAGCGGGATGTGAACATACCATTCTCCCTTATGTACAACCTGCTGGTGATCACATTACTGGTTTCGGTATTGTGCTAAATGAACTCAAATGTGACGGGAGCATGCAGAAGATAAACTTTGTGAGGTATACAATTATAAAAGTTCAGGAATCCATTTATTAAATTCGGGAAGCGAGAGCATCACAGCAGCTTACATGGCAAGAGTTCAGTTGGCCTGCACAATCATTCAGTCCTGACTTTTCCCCCGGTAGGACTTGTAGACATGTGTCATAACTGCGCTCATGATATTCCGATGTCTACAGTAATTATATATAGCTCTCAACACCACAAAAGGTTTACAAGTCAGATGGGACTATGATATAATAGCTTTATAAACCTCTATGCTTGTTTGCGGCTCCTGGTGTGGACAACCACCACTGATCTCATTGTATTGGTTTCTGTCACTTTCAGGACATGACTGGTATGATTACGTTTAAGGCTGGGGTCACAGTTGCATTTTTCACATGCATTTTTGGAGACCTGCGTTTTCAAAAACGCATGTAAAAAACGCACCCATAGGCCCCCATGTTAAAAAACGCATGCCCTAATAGCCAAAAAGCATGTGTGACTGTCCCATGCGTTTTTGGAGCATATACAAAAACGCATGCGTTTTTGTAGAAAACGCATGCGTTTTTGTAGAAAACGCATGCGTTTTTATAACATGGGTTCCTATGGAAAACGCATGCAAAAACGCATGTACAATTAGTACCTTTTAGTGCCATTCAAAAACGCATGCGTTTCCCATAGGAGCCCATGTTAAAAAAACGCATGCGTTTTTCAAAACGCTCAAAAAAATACTACAAGCACTATTTTTATGTGCAGATTCAAAAACGCAGCCAAAAACGCAGGGAGCCATCAGAGACCTTAAAAAAACTCATGCTGACATGAAAAACGCATGTAAAAAAGCATGCGTTTTTAAAAGGCACTAAAAAAACTGTGACCACAGCCTAAGAACATCTAAACCAAATTCCCAAACCATCTTTCCACATTGTCTGTTCTGCGTTTACATATAAAATCAGATGAATAGCTCTATTTTTTTGTGGGGAAAAAAGAAGAGGTAGGTCTGAAATATTTTAAAAAGTATGGAAACTGGAAATTTAATGTTCAGGTTTACACCAAAGCAAACCAAGGTTTGCTGGATTATTTTTCCATATGTTTCTAAGGCTGGGGTCACAGTAGCATTTTTCACATGCTTTTTTGGAGACCTGCGTTTTCAAAAACGCATATAAAAAACGCACCCATAGGCCCCCAGGTTAAAAAACGCATGCCCTAATAGCCAAAAAGCATGTGTAACTGTCCCATGCGTTTTTGGAGCATATCCAAAAACGCATGCGTTTTTTAATATGGGGCCTTATGGAAAACGCATGCAAAAACGCATGTACAATTAGTACCTTTTAGTGCCATTCAAAAACGCATGCGTTTTCCATAGGAGCCCATGTTATACAAACGCATGCATTTTTCAAAATGCTCCAAAAAATACTACATGCACTATTTTTAGGTGCAGATTCAAAAACGCAGCCAAAAACGCAGGGAGCCATCAGAGACCTTAAAAAACTCATGATGACATGAAAAAACGCATGAGTTTTGTTAAATCACTAAAAAAAAACTCATGGCAACTGTGACCACTGCCTAAGGCTGTGGTCACAGTTTTTTTAGTGCCTTTTAAAAACGCATGCTTTTTTACATGCGTTTTTCATGTCAGCATGAGTTTTTTAAGGTCTCTGATGGCTCCCTGCGTTTTTGGCTGCGTTTTTGAATCTGCACATAAAAATAGTGCTTGTAGTTTTTTTTTGAGCGTTTTGAAAAACGCATGCGTTTTTTTAACATGGGCTCCTATGGGAAACGCATGCGTTTTTGAATGGCACTAAAAGGTACTAATTGTACATGCGTTTTTGCATGCGTTTTCCATAGGAACCCATGTTATAAAACGCATGCGTTTTCTACAAAAACGCATGCGTTTTCTTACAAAAACGCATGCGTTTTTGTATATGCTCCAAAAACGCATGGGACAGTCACACATGCTTTTTGGCTATTAGGGCATGCGTTTTTTAACATGGGGGCCTATGGGTGCGTTTTTTACATGCGTTTTTGAAAACGCAGGTCTCCAAAAATGCATGTGAAAAATGCAACTGTGACCCCAGCCTTAAACTATGTTATCATATGGTCTGGGCTTTGGACCGTAGCTGCAGAACTCAAGCCCATAGGAAAAACCTCCAGACAACAGTGTTTGCATCAGAGTGCACAGACTAGAGAGTAGGATTGACAACCATAGCCTAAAGCTGCTGGACCAGAGCCATGGACTAATCCGGCACTGTACAGTGGTATTAATGTTTGACTGCATTATATGACAGTATCAAAAAAACTTTGGTTCATGTTGACTTTTATTATCCAATGAAGATGATGTGATCAGGTTGCTCTACCATATTTCATGCAGTGGTACTCAGCCATTGAAAAAGTATTCCAAAAGTCATATAGAGGGTGAAGAATTTCCACCGCCCTGTTCTCTACGGTAGGGCTGGTGGAACTTCTATCTCCATCAATCTATTAGAAGTGTATGAAGTAAAGTCAACACATGTGCACTACTAATTTTTTTTCACATATTCAGTATATTTGAAGGACCCAACGAACATACAATAATTGCCTTTCCTGTGGATAGGTCATTAATGTATTTAGTGGATAAACGTTTTCAATGGAAACTTGACATCGTGTACTGTGCCTAAACCATCATCAAAATTATATACCGTATTTTTCGCTTTTTAAGACGCACTTTTGTTTCCCCCAAACTGTAGGGGGAAACGGGGGTGCGTCTTAAAAAGAGAATGTTAAAAAAAAATAAAAAGTTAAATTTAATATCACATTACCGGGCCGGGGGGTGCGGGTGCCAAGCGGGGGTGCCGGGGGCAGGTTCCGGAGGGTGAGGGGCACAGGTGTAGGACCGTAGGTGCGGGGGAACACCGGTGGCAGCGAGCGCTGGGCGCTGCCATGTTTTTTGTGGGCGGCTGCATTCAGTATGTGCAGCCGGCCGGTAGAGGTAGACACTGCAAATTGGCCGCGGGTCTCCTCTATGGGTGCGGCCATTTTGTTGAAGTCTATGTTGCCGGCTGCATATAGTGAATGCAGCCGCCCACAAACAAACATGGTGGCGCCCAGCGCTCGCTGCTGCCGGTATGTCTGTACAGTTCCGGTCCTACACCTGTGCCCCTCACCCTCCGGAACCTGCCACCATCAGTAAGGCCATATACAGGGGATGGGGGCACATAAAGAAGATGGGGGGACATAACAGGATGAGGGCAAATATTCAGGATGGGGGCATATACACAGCCCTGGGGGAACGTGTGCCAGCCCTGGGGGACTTGAGCCAGCCCTGGGTGGCATGTGCCAGCCCTGGGGGAACGTGTGCCAGCCCTGGGGGGCATGTGTCAGCCCTGGGGGAACATGTGCCAGCCCTGGGGGGCATGTGTCAGCCCTGGGGGACTTGTGCCAGCCCTGGGGGGCATGTGCCAGCCCTGGGGGAACGTGTGCCAGCCCTGGGGGGCATGTGTCAGCCCTGGGGGAACATGTGCCAGCCCTGGGGGGCATGTGTCAGCCCTGGGGGACTTGTGCCAGCCCTGGGTGGCATGTGCCAGCCCTGGGGGAACGTGTGCCAGCCCTGGGGGGCATGTGTCAGCCCTGGGGGAACATGTGCCAGCCCTGGGGGGCATGTGTCAGCCCTGGGGGACTTGTGCCAGCCCTGGGGGGCATGTGCCAGCCCTGGGGGAACGTGTGCCAGCCCTGGGGGGCATGTGTCAGCCCTGGGGGACTTGTTCCAGCCCTGGGGGGCGTGTGCCAGCCCTGGGGGACGTGTGCCAGCGCTGGGGGGCATGTGCCAGCCCTGGGGGACGTGTGCCAGCCCTGGGGGACTTGTGCCAGCCCTGGGGAGCGTGTGCCAGCCCTTGGGGATGTGTGCCATCCCTTGGGGACGTGTGATGGCCCTGGACATGTGTGATGGCCCTGGGGAATGTGTGCCAGCCCTGGGGAATGTCAGCCATCACCGGGAAGCATGTGGCAGCCCTGAGGGACGTGTGCTAGCCCTGGGGCATGTGTGCCAGCCCTGGGGGACGTGTGCCAGCCCTGGGGGACATGTGCCATCCCTGGGAGGCATGTGGCAGCCCTGGGGGATGTGTGCTAGCCCTGGGGAACGTGTGCCAACCCTGGGGGGGTGTACCATCACTTGGGGATGTGTGCCAGCTGTAACCAGAATAAGGGGGCCATATCTAGGATGTGGGGCTATATCCAAGGATGAGGGACCATATACCAGGAAGAGGGAGCTATGAGGGACATATACCCTATATGATTTGTAAGACGGACATTGACATTATAAGACAGACCCCATTTAACATTAAAAATTATTTTTCCTCTTTTTCCTTCACCAAATTTGGGGGTGCGTCTTATAATCAGGTGCGTCTTATAAAGCGAAAAATACGGTACATTATTGTAATAGGTTTTTAAAGATTTTTCACTTTAAAATTAAGGTTAAAAAAAATAGTGATGAAGCAAGTAGTATACATATCTTCAAATAGTCAAGGGGGTGATCGGGTGATCCTTATCTCATTCCGAGCCATGCAATCTTGACATTACAAAACAGATCTGGGTGCATGTGCAATTAGGTGAGATATACTGACTGGCCTTATCTAGTGCGCATGCAACACTAGAGTTGCGTTGTAGTAACAATATTACATGACTCCTGAGGAGAGCAGGTTTTGCCCCCTTCACGTTTTACCTTTTTAATCTTAGTTTTTCCTATATGTTCTAAGTTTTATGTTCTAAACCAATTATATTTTAGAGAGGAAAATCTTTAAAAAGCTGTATTCAGTGTTTAGCATTGTTGCTTTGCAGCGCTGGGGTCCTGGGTTCAAATCCCACCAAGAACAACGTTTGCAAGGAGTTTGTATGTTCTCCTCTTGTTTATGTGGGTTTCTTCCTGATTCTCCAGTTTACTTCCACACTCCAAAAACATTCTAGGGAATCTAAATTATGAGCCCCAAATGGGGACTGTAATGATGATGTCTGTAAAGCGCTACAGAATATAATGGCGCAATGCATGATAAATACTATTAGGTATGACTATGATTACAGGATTACAGCTTCTTGAGTCTAAGGTCTCGTTCACATGCAAAAAACAGTGCAAGTGTCAGCAGAGTTTGGTAACTTTTTACCATCAGTGGTTTTCACACAATAAAAAATAAATTCATTTTCAAGCCTCTCTTATTCGTTGCACACTGATAACGTACGTGTGTGCCATATATGATTTTCACAGACACATGGACTGACATAGGTAATTTTGACCTGTGATCTAAAGGCCCCGTTACACATAGCGATATCGCTAACAATATCGACGCAACGTCACAGGTTTTGTGACGTAGCAGCGACCTCGCCAGCAATATCGCACACCAGCCAGCGGCCCCCCGCTGTGAGATCGCTGATCATTAATGAATGGCCTGGACCATTTTTTGATCGGCGATCTCCCCTGGCATGCTGCATTGTGGTGTGTGACAGGGGCAACGACCAGCGATCCCCATTCTGCGGCTGAGAATCTGACAGACTGTGGGGTTTCGGCGTATCGCTGGTAAGTCTGCCTATCTGGCACCTCACCAGTGACCACATAGCGATGTTCCAGCGATCCCGACCAGGTCGGATCGATGGTGGGATCGCTGGAACATCGCTATGTGTAACGGGGCCTTTAGTGATATTTCTTTGGCACATGGTCCATAAAAACAGGTATATGTGAATAGCACCCTAGATGCCATAGGAGTATATGTTCTACTCATGAAAATCACAAAACATGTTCATGAATGAGGCACATGGTGTTCTAACAAAATTATCCCCCACAAGTTTTCTACCTGATCTGTTGGCTTAACTTTCTTACCTGATTGGCAGAACAATTGGTACTACCTTCCCCTAAAGCTAAAGCTTTCTGAACACACCTCAGTTACCTTATTATATAAATCTGTCTAACCAAGTGGAACCAAGTTGGAGAAAGAACAAATTAATTCTTAATTAATGTTCCTGACATGTTCGGATGTGTAATCTACGGTTACATAGGAAGCATCCACAACATACATATAACGTGGGATCGCAGGGATTTGCAAATTGCAGATTCTAAAACTTTTGCTGGCAAACTGTCATACTTTCCTGGACCTTTTCCAAAATAGTTATTTAATTTATTATGGGATAATAATATAAGTCATAATTTCCCAACAATGATGTTGCTAAATCCTGGCACTATGAACCTGTATGTCCCATAATTTTTTTTATATTGATTTAACACTAATTTCTATGAATACTTCAGCTATTACATGGTGCCAAGGCCAACATAGGTATAATAAATAAAAATCTCTTTATTCACGGGTGTCATTTATTACACTGCTTCTGCATGAACTATTCTGAACATAGATAACCTATATCTATGGTGCACAAGAGAGATTCTCTGCATTTGGGACCACTAAGCTAGATTTTGATTGTCAGGCTGCTAAGGCTAGGGCCAGATTAGCATTGTGGCTTCTGTCCTGGGGTCCACCCATGAGCAGGAATCCGGAAGCATTGACGCAGCATTACTGTAGTGTAATGCTGCAAATAGAGTCCTATGGATGACAGACTTTCCACGTTTTCCTGTGCACTACGAAATAGCACGAGATTTCAAACTCTGGCACTTATGTGCTGCACTGTGGCTCCGTCACCCATAGGACTCTATCGGCAGCGTTAAGGAAGCGATGCACTATAATAACACTGTGTTAATGCTACCAAAACCTGGGTCTTTGGCAGACCCCCCCAGGACGGAGGCCACAATGCTAATGTGGCCCTAGCCTTAGAAAATTCCCCAGGTAATATCAGTAGATATAAAGTAAGCATATATAAGTAGTGATGGGCGAGCACGAAAATGCTCAATACAAACAGGTCGGATGCTTGGACTTGCTCGATTCAAGTATCAAGTATAATGGAAGTCAGTGGAAACCTTGAGCATTTTTCTTGAAGACCCTATCAGGATGGCTGCGGGGTGCAGGAAAATTGCTGAATTGGATGGAAACAACACGCATGAGGAGGATGTCTGAATGCATCTCTGACTCCCAGGTCACTGCTGGGAAATATGTTGTCAGAGTATTCGACTGTGTGCATACATTGCATTTTTATCACATTTTTTTGATGCGTGTTTGAGTGCAGATTAGTCACAAAACCAGAATGAAATCCTGATGCCACCAAAGTCAATGAGAATCCTGAAATGTCATACGCACATTGCTTATTTGTAACTGTCAGATTTTGTGTAGAAAATCATCTGCAGCATTTCAATTCTTTCAGTGGTTTTGCAGGGTTTTTTCCCCCACTGACTTCAATGATCTCAGTCAAAAATGCTATAAAAAGGCAGGTAAAAAATGCATGCGAAAATGCTGCATTTTTCCTGCCAAGAGATGCAGACATGGGGCAAAAATTTCTAAAACCAAATACTCAACGTGTGCACATAGCCCTACTTCCTTTTATGAACTGACAATAAAATATACAAAACTGAAGATGAAATTGATTTTTTCCTGTATAATGTATATATATATATATATATATATATATATATATAGTATAAACTTGTGTACATGTGTAAGCGACCGGTGGTAAGGCCGCGGGTGTGTGTGTATGTCTGGCTTCAACAGAATCTCCATACTCAGATTTAACCGGTAGTAACATCTCTTTACTGTAAAACATATCTATAACACAGTCAACTGATCTAGCTGTACACATGTATATGGTGGAGTCCCTGGATCTTCACTTTATCCGGGTGCGCAGCAAGAAGAAGAAAAAAAAACAAACAAAATGGAGATATCTTTCCCTAACTTTCCCTCAAATCATGTACCAGTCTATCACAGAAGAAGATGTCACTCCCACGTGGCAGGCCTGGGATCTCACGATGACGGGTCCCGATGCAGCGCTGAAGGAGGAAACTCCTCAGTCCTCTTCTTTGGTCTTCTTCCGCAGGTAACAGATTTTTGTTAGTCTCTCTCTCTCTGTCCCGGGGCACACCGATCAGCAGAAGGGAGATCACAGTAGCACAGATGGCTCCCTTATGTCGGTCACAGCCCCTGCACATGTAATCCGGTGGCAATGTCCTGAATTCCGGAGGCAATGTCCTGAATTTGAGTTGGACCCTCGTAAGACAAGGTCCTGCAGACCGGGGGTTGCAACAGCGATCCTCACGGGGTATTTCTTCCCAAGAATCCGGCTGCAAAAGAGCCCTATGTCGGGAGACACCACACGCAGGTCTGTCCTGGCTGAGCTCTGGGTCTGTAATAATCTCCCGCCCTTTCTCTTCCTGGGTAAACAAAAGAGATGTGGGGGCTTTCCACCCTCTGTGATTGTTTCCGCACTTGTCCACCAGGGGCATTAGTGGACTGTACAAAGTCCAATTCCATGTCCATCTCAATGCAGCAGTCTGAATTGTTCACCTCATTACACATGTGTATAAGGGAAAATTAAAAAGAGAATAGAAAACACTTCCTGCACTCCATAACAGTTGGGGCATCTCTCAGCGTATTTTCCCACCGCCCATGACTACAGTAGATGACATAGTAGAGGGTGAAATAAAACAACACCCACCAGTAGTTACTGGTAAGTGTAATTTTAACATTTTACTACCTTACCTGGACATGTGGTGTGTGTGAAATGGTCAGACACATGGGATTGTAGGCCCCACCTCTAATATTATAAGCTAAACAGACAAAATAAGAATAACCTAAGGCATTGGTTGGCATGAAATGGCCGAGAGGCTTTTAATAGGGTTACCTTTAATAAATAATCCATATATATTAATTAAAACCTTTCCCATAAATTATGTTTTTTCAACTCATTAAACTCCAATTTGCAAGGTCATTAAAACCATTAAAAAGACCGACTTGAAAATAGAACTTTCCCCTCACTAAAAGCTGACGACAACAGGGACATTGGGGAACAGAAATAAAAAGGTGATGGGCGGGCGGGTGCAGTTTTCTTCATCTCCTCAGAGACACTGACTGAAAATTCCTGTGGGCGGGGCATAACTACTCCACTCTCCCGCACTTTTCAAACCAATCAGGTGCAAACTTATCATACAAAGCAGGACAGCCAATCACAGCCATCACCTGCTTCTGTTACCTCACAACAGGGTCTCTTAACCCTTTACCATCCATCATGAGGATACCTCATGAATATTAAGGCACCAATAATGACAAACACATCTTAGGAAGAAACAGATACCTCAATATGTTAACTGACATTTCAATTGGGGGCCACAAGCCCATGCAGCCCCCACTCTAGGTGATTAGGGGCTCAACATTCTGTTTAATTCATGAAGAAGGGACTATGAAACTCACAAAGCCTATGCAGCCATTGCAAGAACTGTCAAAAGTTAGAAGGAAGAAAGACTCTGATACACCCTGTATTAGACTTAAGGATGGTCTCATACACATTTTGTTAAAATTGTTAAATAGTGGGACTCCTAGACTCATAAAGCCTATGCACTAAGTGCAAGGGCTGGCAAAAACTACAATGAGGAACTGCAATAAACACTGGAAGACACATAGAGAAGGGCCTCAGAAAACTTTTATTTCCCATTTTGAAGGAGTGGGACTCCTATATAAGAAGGTGACCTGTGCCCCCCTGAAGACTTTGTGTTAATGTATATCTGCCTTCCTAGTGTGTTATGTAGAATGTATGCTTTACTATACTACTGTGTCTACCACTAGATGCCTCTGTTCCCTTTAGACTTACACATATAGTGTAGGAACATACCATGGGGAACAGGATAGTGATGGCAGGGGGTTAATGTTAAAGTCGGCCCACAGAGGGAATTTGAAGGAATAACGTGAGTTCAGTTTGGAGACAGTGGTTGGAGTTGAAAAAGACAAGAATTCAAGGTGTGTGTGAAGGAGGGACAAGCAAAACAAGGAGATGAGAACAGAAGGAGTGCAGATGACTAGACTTTAATGATGGGGTAACTCTCAAGAGCCAACAGAAAGGGGACACCTAAAGGCAAGAGACTGAAGAGGTGAAAATTCAACGCCCGATCAGTGTAAACAGGAGGACTTAACGTGAAGTGCTGCCTGGCTGCTAAGGAATGTCTTTTGAAGCGAGATCTGGCTCTGGGGCATCCCCAAGAAAATGTAGCGTAGTACCTTAGTGTCTAGCCATAGTGTAACATGATGACTTATATGGCTGGGCACCAGTAGGAAAAATTAATAATAGCCATCTCAGAGGTGGACAGTCACAGTGAAACAAGTTGACCCAAGTGGCCGTTTATCAGGAAGGAGCTGGAACATCAGTCAACTAAGGATCTCCTCACCCGTCGAGTTCTGAGGCCTTCCTGCTGCGCTCCTCTCTGCTGGTCCTGGCTGCGACCCCTTTCTCCTGCTGGAAAGTATATCACTAGTATGGCAGGCAGCTCGAGCCCTTCCCGGGTACTACTTCTCTGGCCACTGTCTCTGAGCTCTTCACACGGCTGTGCCTCCAGATGCTTTGGTGGCTGGGAGACTTGGAATCTCCCACACTCCGGTTTTGGCTGCTGGGCCTAGAGCACCCTCGCAACCTCAGACCCCAGTGTCTGGTTCTGGCGCTCCGCTCTGGGGTGAACTGCTAATAGGCTCCACTCCCCAGGCTTACTCCTCTCCCTCCTCAGACCCTCTCCTACAGGTTCCTCATGCTGGCTAGTGAGTATCTTTGGACGCCACTACTCTCTCTCTCTTCACCTGCACTGTCAACGGGACACCTCTGATGACTACCGCCGTTTCCCTCTCCATGGTGTCTGGCTCCCTGAACGGTGATTAAGCAGGTGACCGGGTGACTGGAGTCTCCACGATTTGCCGGGTTCTCTGCTGAGCGTGTAGCACTCCTGCAGACACGGACCCCGGTGTCCGGTGCGTAGTTTGGGCGAACCTATTCTGGCTACTCGGTTCCCACTTTTCTTCCTCTTTTCTCTCCTTGCCTTCCGTCCCCATTCTTGGGCCTGGCAGGGTTGCTCAGAGGCTGTTCAGGGTCTCCAGTTCGGGCCTAACACAGCACTGATCACTAGGACGTATTCGCAGCTCTCCTAGCGTCTGCATACTCTGACTAACTCCTCCCCAGCATCAGTATTTATAGGGGATCTTGCCTAAGGGCAGCAAGTTGAGCTCCCGCTACTGTGCTGGGGTGGAAGGTGTTGGTGTACTGGTGTACCTGCTGTGGATTTTCATCTGTGTTCTAGGAAGGCCTGTGGGTACCTGTGGATGCAGGGTGCCACACAAGCAAAGCTGCAGCACTGCCTGACCAGCGCTAGCTGTAGCTAACTTGGAAATGGGCACACACATGGCGTACCTTCACAAGTTGCTCAGGCAAATCTGAGTACGTTTTCAGAACCCACTGAACAACTAAGTTGTGAATGTGGGCCAGGTGTGGTACATGTGCCAGATTGCCAAGCTTCAGAACCTCTACCAGGTTACAGCCATTATGAAACCCGACCATTCCTCGTTGTAGGCTCAGTGGCGAGAGACGCAGATCTGTCTGGTCTACGATGGCTTACTGCAACTCTGTGATAGGGTGCTGTTTGTCACCTAAGCCCAATCCACACTGAGAAAATGAGATGAGGCTAGGCTGGGTAGTATCACCCTGTGTACTTGTTTCCTCAATCTCCACCTGGCCCACATACAATTCTTCCTTTTTAATTGTGAGCAGCGAACATTTGAGTCGACACAAAAGTGGGATGGTTGTGCTGATTATGGCATCATTGCTGATCACCATCTTGTTTGATTCCTCAAAGTTTTGTATAACCTCACAGATGTAAGGTCAGCATGACCACTTATTGGTTCTTATGTGCAGAGGCTGAACAGAATACCGATGGGTATATTGTAGCTGGCATTTAATTACTGCTCACTACTGCTAAAAAAACAAAGTCAACATTTTTAATGTGAAGTTCCAGTGTATAAGCATGTCGCAAACCAGTCGGTGAGCTTGCGCTTGCAATTTCTTCAGCAGCACTGCCAGATCAGTGGCAGCTGTAGCTGACTTTCAGAAATGGGTGCACATGCGGCGTGCCTTCATAAATAGCTTAGGCAAATTTGGGGAGATTTTTGAAAACAGCTGAACCAGTTAGGGCCCTTTCACATCTGTGGTATTTTCAAATTGCGGCACATGCGGTGAAAAAAACACATCTGCCGCGATTACCGCATAACCGCGACACTTGCGGCACACTTGCGGCAAGCCCCATGTAATGAAACCGCACTTGCGGCAAGCCCCATGAAACCGCACTTGCCGCACCTGCCGCACCCTTACCGCAAGCCCCATAGACATTGCATGGGGCTTGCCGCAAGTGTGCCGCAAGTGTCGCGGTTATGCGGTAATCGCGGCAGATGCGTTTTTTTCACCGCATCTGCCGCGATTTGAAAATACTGCTGATGTGAAAGGGCCCTTAGTTGAGCATGTGGGTCAGGTATGTGTGCAAGCTTGCCAAGCTTCAGAGCTGTCACTAGGTTACGGCCATTATCACAGACGCCCATGCATGGTTTTAGGTTTGGCGGTGAGAGCCATAGATCTGTCTGGTCTATTATAGCTTTCCACAGCTCTGTGATGGTGTGCTGTTTGTCACCTAACCCCAATCCATGCTGAGAAAAGGAGGTTGAGTTTTGTAGTATCATCATGTGTACTTTCTTCCTCCAGCTGTGCCTAGTCTACAAGCAAAGCTTCCTCTTTAACTGTGAGCAGCGAATGTTTGAGCAGACACGAAAGCAGGAGGGTACTGTGCTTATAGTGTCATTGCCGCTCACCATCTTGGGTGATCTTGTAGATTATCTTAGATGTTAAAGATTTAGGGCCACTCATTGGTTCTTACATACAGAGGCTGACTGGAATACAGATAAGCATGTTGTAGCAAGAATTCAACTACTGCCTTCTGCTGCTCATAAAGCCATGACAACATTTGTAATGTGGCGTTCCAAAATGTGACCATGTCATGCATCAGTCTGAGAGCTGGCATGCCACCACGTTGCAGCCATTATTACATACAACCGCACGTGGTTGGAGGCTTATCGGCAAGAGCCATTAATGTGTCTGGTTTGATATAGCTATTCACAATTCTGCAGTAATGTGCTCTTTGCCATCTATACAAATTAGTTTCAGCAGAGCCTGTTGTCGCTTCACCAAGGCAGTGCTGCAGTCTTCCAGCTTGAGATTGATATAGACGATGTGTTCCGAGATGACAATTCAGAGATAGAGGATGAGGGAGGAATAGATGCAGGAACTGGTGTAGAAGGTGGAGGAAATCCTGATGTAACTAGGTCCCGTAAATCTCAACTTCGGCAGCATGCGTAGCATTCCAGGAACTATGTCATGGTCTCCTCATGGTCTTCTTAGGGTTCACCTCATGTGCCGTCAGTGAAGTGTAGCGTCCCTGGCCACAAGCACTTGTCTACGTGTGGGTCGTTAAGTAGACCTTCACAGTAACTGCGCTGGTCGCATGGGTGATGTTATGGGACACATCCTGATCTACGATGGGGGTGGCACATTGGGAAAAATAGTGGTGGTTGGGGACCGAGTACAGAGGGACAGCGGCCGCTAAATTCATCTGCATAACATTATAAAAATTCTGCCACCAAAGCTGATGCTGGAGCAGTAAAAGAGGGTGATCTATGGCCCATGGGCATAGAACCACCTTTAATCACCTACAGACACTGAGAATTTAAAAGATCTGCTAATCTGTAATTGGTTAAAATAAAAAATTTAAAAAAACCTGGCTGGAGAGTGGATATCCAAAGGGTAATTTTAAATGTAAAAATTGCCCTTTTTGCAGTTTTCACAGAACTGAAAATCCTATCCAAATAAGGAATATATTTAACAAGGTGAATTCCTTTATTTCCTGTAAAACTAAATGGGTGGATTTTGTGATTCTGTGCCTTCTAAACATTTTTACATACAGTGCTGTGCAAATTAATTGGTACAAATAATTTTTTTAAGTAAAATCGAAAGTTGGGGTTACCAGTCAGTGATTCAAACCAGTTTTAACTGCTTTGAACAGGTGTGAGTGTACAACCTTGAGTAAAAAAATGTGGTTTGACTGGTTTTAGTCAGAAAATAACAGCTAGCTGCCCCCTCAGCTTCAGTTGAGAGCTTGTTTCTGTGAGGAGTAGGTTAATGTATGTATTCTCTCAGTGTAATTCATGCCTGTAAGAATGGATGTTACTCCATGGAAGAGGTCTAGAATTATTACTCTTAATGGACATACAAGTCTGACTGTAAGAGAAATCACTTCCACTGTTGGTATTGGAAAATCTACTGTTTCAAGAATAATTCACACACACAATGAAACTGGATCGTTTTCTCCAAAACGAAAAGGGAAATGTGGAAGAAAAAGGAAAAAGACACCAAGAACTGATAAAACACTTATCAGAAATAGTAAATGTGGTGCCCCTGCGGCTGGGCGCCACAGGGAAGTATTACACTATAACAGTAAATGTGTTTTTCCTGTAAGTTGTCAGTTCAGAGTTAAACCTGTGGAGTATGTATTTGCACACACTTAGGACTAGGCCACTAGAATAGGGGGGACCGGTAATTTAGTAGGTCCCAACAGGGGGTGGAGCCTAGGGGTAGATGCAGAAGAGAGTGACAGTTTCTAGTTAGTTAGTGCAGTCAGAGAGGACAGGCCTGGCAGCACGGCCAACAGGAGGGAGCCCTATCTTCAAGTGGGGGCCCAGGACAGCAAGCAATGGGCCAGGACTGGTTGGAGCCAGCTGGTCGCGTTGAGGGAACACCGGCAATGCAGGAAGCCGAGGCAGATAGAAGTTCAGCTCTATCTGCAGACTGACGAGCTGCAGTCCCCTTAGAAACCGGGTTGCTGACAGCGCCACAAGGTTCCTCTCCCCTCAGGACCACAAACAGATTCTAGACCATAGGAGTAACGGCCCGAGTACCGTGGCGGGTGATGTAACTGGCCTCTGAACCGATAAAGGAGAACCGTGCCACAGCGTGAGTGATCAGAGGACAGGCGGGGGAGCTCTACAAGGGTGGTAGAAGCCAGGAAAAAGAAAGGGAACCCTGAAAGACCAAGAGCGCAACATCTAGAGACTGCATAAGGGGGACCCTGAGCTGGCAACATCCACCCTGCAAACCAAACTGTACCGTGTTTCGTTTTGCCATCAACCGGTACCTAGTAAAGTGGAGTTAAACTTGAACTGGTTTCTGTTATTCTTCCCGCCGGTGCCCAGAGGGCTCAGCACCATCAGCAGCTCAGCAGAGGGGTAAGAACTGCAGCCCCAGCACCAACCATCACTATTGCCCTCCCTCACCATCTTCATTCACCGCTGCCCTGAGGTAATAGCTCAACCTGTGGGGAGCAGGACTACTCTCTGCTGCACCCACCGTCACCTGAGCAGTCGGCTTGCAGCGTCGGTACCATATTACCCGGTACTACAGGTGGCGTCACAATCCCCTGTAAATACTCCCTTCTTCCCCACCAACATCCACTCAAATGATAACCAGGGCACGGAATTGGGTTCCCATCCACCCGTGACTCCCTATTCAAGTCATCAGCCCCAGTGTCCAAGTACCCCTAGCCCTGGTCACATCATAAAGTTAGTGCAAGAAAAACTTGCTTTGTCCCAATTAATTTGCACAGCACTGTAAGTAAAACAATCTGACCGATGTATGTAAGATTTAGGGAACATTTCAGTTTGATCATATCTGGGAAGGGCTCCCCTAGATCCCCCTAAATCACACATGAACATCACTCAGGGAATCCAGACGTTCTGACATTCATAGGTCTAGAAAAAGTATTGCTGTCTCCATGGGGAGGTCACACAGAAAACCTTATTGAGAAAAGAAGCTAGATGGAGAATCAAATTAAATCCTCAGGTGTTACGGGACAGGGCCGGGATGGCTTAGCTTACACTCCCACGCCGCCAGTCCATGGCGACGTGGGAAGTGTGTCCCAGGTGGTAGATGTATGTGTACCCACTGGACCACATGGGGGACCCCGGCTTGCCCGGACTGAGGAAGGGCAGTGACCGGGGTCTGTGGCAGCTGAGCATGTGGGCAAGGTGGTAACATGCAGGACTAAAGACACCGCACATCTTCAGGTATAATGAACATACAAAGTTTACTAGACATAAAGTGCAGTACAAGATACACGGACATTAAGCCAGGCTCCCAATTCCACACATAAAGCGAGGGGAACATCACAGACGTCAGGCGAACGGCAGAAGGTCCTCACGGGTTGATCCAGTCCTGGGTCATCTGGCATGGGCATATCAGGTGAACCTCTCTCTCTCAGGCCTCAGGCGTAGCACTAGCACAGCAGGAGAACATCAGACACCGACCTCAGACGGACGTCATCACAGGATGGACCCCAGGGAAAAGGCCAGACATCGGGACACAGGCAGAACACGGACAACACAGGTCCAGGAACACCACATGGGAGCATAGGACATCGGTTGGTCAGATCCAGAAACCTGAGGCAGAGCCGTCACCGAAACACTAGACAGGAGACTCCCCAGGAACGCAGAGGAGGAGCACGTCCAGAAACACGAGCGTGATCGACTCTGAGAACACGGACTAGACCACCAGGATCATGAACTTCACTTCTGGACACAGGCAAGACATCAGGACTCGGAACACCAGACACGACTCCAGGCAGGACACATCAGGGACACCAGCAGAACACATCGGGAACAGCGGCAGGATAAATCAGGGACACCGGACATCAAGGACACCAGGCAGCACATCAAGAACACCAGGCTCTAGATATCAGACATGACCTGAAAAGGAACTCAAGCAGTCTGGTGCAAACACCGCAGGATCCAAGGGCACCAAGCAGGCACATCGGTCATCTGGGACACCGACAGGCACATCAATCATCTGGGACATCGACAGGCATATCGGTCATCTGGGACACAGGCAGGCACATCGGTCATCTGGGACAATGGCAGGACAAGAGGGACACCAGCAGGACATCAGGAACATCAGCAGGGCAATTGGAATCCGGACATCAGACACAGCTCCAGGCAGGGTACGTCAGGACACAGGCAGGAATCCATATTCAAGGCAAGCACATTTGTAGCACCTCAGGGGTTAATGTGCCACAGGAACATCAACATGGGTTCACTCCCCACACAACACCTGACACTGCACTAGCACCTCTGGGCCAGAAGGGGGAGCTCAAGCAGATCCCTTATATATTCTGGGTCAAGAAGAAGTAGTTCAGTCCAGTTCCTGGGAGAACTGAGGAAGAGAGACTGTAGTGTAAAGAGGCTGCTTCAGGCTTCTGTACAGTCCGCTCCTCGATTCCAGGCCTAGCCAGGGTCTGAGGGAAGGAGTAAAAGAAACAGAGGAACACATCTGGGAGACTGAGTGACTTCACAACTTGCCCCGGAGGAGCGCACAGACCGGATACCGGATCCGAAACTGTGACTGACACACGCAGCACAGTAAACACCGGGATAGTGGAGGTTGTAGATCTACACTGTACCTCAGCGAAGCAACACGGTGGGGTCAGAAGCACACGGAAAGACTCAAGTTGCCTAGCAAAGGGAGTACCTGTGAGGAGAGACAGTGCCAGCAGCTCAGCTAAAGCAGCAGCAGGGCCACACACACAGCGCAGCAGTGGGAAGCTGAGGACCCGGTCAGGGTGGGAGCAACCCGTCCCCGGTACAGACTCCGTGGACAATACTCTGCTACCAACATCTGCAGTAAAGTCTTGGAAAACTTCAAAACCGTGAGTGTGTATTCAAGCCCTAATTTCCCTCACAAGCAGTCACCGTCTCCACTATCATCCCGATCCTGCAACATCTATAGCATCCATCATAGACTTTAACTACCACTGTCCTGGGGAACCAGGCTCTACCAGCGGAGAGCCGTTCCGTCTCCAGCTGCCAAACATCATCCCCAGAGGTTCTGCAGCAGCGGTGGTCACCCTGAATACAACCCGTGGGTGGCGTCACGACAAACTCCCCTGTAACTATCCCCCCATTTACTTGCGGAACCCGGGACACGGTCTGGACCAGGACCTTCGTGACATCCCCAGCAATACCCCGGTCCAATACCGAGTATCCCGTCCCAGTGGGTTCCACACATTGGTGCCAACAGATAGACAAGATGGGTCCAGGGACAAGGATATCATGCAAAAAATAGTAATGGCGGTCTAATTAGGAGCGCTCTAAGGAACAAGCAGACATGTAAGAGGTTTTCATAAATATCAAACCTTTTATTAACTTCTTAGCTCCCCTCACAGCTCCACTACGCGTTTCAACTGCATACAAACAGTCTTCATCAGGTGGTGACCTTTACACGCCGCCACTGAGGTGTAGCAACTGCCTGGCAAACGAGATTTTTGTCACGGTTGCCTTGAAATTACTACGAAGTTGTGGCGTGTAATTGGGGAAACTGATCGGGTTGTTCGCACTTGCTCCGGGTAGTGGTTTCTGAGCCATGTTCTAAAATCCGAGGCAACCCAAAGGGTGAATTGCCCTGGTAGTGGCGTGTAAACGGGTGATAGGGATGGAATCTGCGTCACCTAGTGATTTCCCAGAGGCATGCCACAACGTGCTGGATACCACACCCCATCAGCGATGATTGGTGGGGGCTGCTGTGTTACCATTGGCTGTCCCTTCACAGGGCGCCATATTTAAAGAGCTGTCCATTCACACTACACAATTGCAATGGCGTCATGTATTAGCCAGCCTTCCTGCGCAGGCTGGCCAATCATGACGCTATTGTGTTGTCCAATCAGCGTGTTAGCGTCACGGAATACACAAGTCTGTCACGCCTATGTTTGGGCGCCGCAGAACATGTACGCCCACATTCCCCTACTGATTGCAGCGTGTGAAGCAGCATCGGGATTCAACCGGATGTTTCCCGCAGGATCTGTTAGAACTTCCGGGGAACCATGTTCCCTTAGGTTGAGGGCGCAATTGCGGCGTGTACATGCGGCATCGCCGATCGTTAGCAACCGTTAAAAACGTGCACGCGCACGTACAGTTGATACCGATTGCCAGGGATAGTTGCGGCGTGTAAAGGTACCTTAAGGGTACCTTTACACGCCGCTGGCGGGTGGATACAACCAGCTACTTCACGTGCATGAGCACGCACAAACGGTTACAAACGGTAAACCTTTACACGCCGCAACAAGGTGCGCTACGCTACGTTACATCTATCTCTGGATACACTGCCGGGTGCCACAAGTAGCCATCTGTAGCTTACCTTACCTCATTTACACACCGCTACAACAAGCTAATATGGGCGGACCTGGTGCAGCAGGGACAGCACATAGGCGTGCCACAATTGTGGATTACGAGACGTCCGTACGCTGATAGGACAAAGCAAGAACATCATGATTGGGCAGGCATCGCAGGAGGCTGTTTAATACATGACGCTCGAGCAATTGTGTAGTGTGACTGGTCAGTTCCTTAAATATGCCTCCCTATGTACCAATCGTCATGCAGGAGCTTCCTCCAATGATCGCTGATGGGGCGCGGTAACCCGGAGCCTGTGTCACGCCCCAGCTACATACCAGGTACATAGCATGGTGTAGAAACAACCCTTCTGTTCCTTCTTTACACGCCGATACAGCTCGCTACAATCGCCTGTGTAGCCACCTGTTTCAGGGCAGTGCTCGGAAACAGATGCATCTACTGCCGGGTGCCTCCTACCGTCTTCACACGCCGCTACTACGGGGTACATTGCCGATGCAAGCTACATTTGTAGCATGTAGCTGGTTGTATCCACCCGCCAGTAGCGGCGTGTAAAGGTACCCTAAGGGTACCGTCACACCTGGCGATTTCGTTGGTGATTTTATAGGCCATGCTGGGGTGTTGCCTATCGCCGCC
This sequence comes from Allobates femoralis, assembly GCA_033576535.1. Classification (NCBI taxonomy): domain Eukaryota; kingdom Metazoa; phylum Chordata; class Amphibia; order Anura; family Aromobatidae; genus Allobates; species Allobates femoralis. The sequence goes on along the minus strand of JARQOC010000006.1, from coordinate 396,844,212 downwards.
GACATCGCCGATGCATCACCTAATGTGAATAGGCGAGGGCGACACATTTGAGTGGTCACCTGGTTTCACAGCAGCGCTCTGAAACCAGGCGAGCACTCTGGGACGATGTGTACACATCACCCCATGTAAACGGGGGACGGCGATCTCAAAGGCGATGGGAGCCGTAGGCACCGCCGGGTGCCACAAGTAGCCATCTGTAGCTTAGCCTACCATCTTCACACGCCGCCACCACAGGGTAATCTGGGCGGAACAAAGGCAGCAGGTAAAACATATAGGCGTGCCACAGTACATCACGCCGCGCCCAAACCACAACCATTGGCCAACACAAGAGAGTTCTGATTGGGCACGACGCAAAGGGCGGATGTAGTAGTGATCGGACTGTGGCACGGAATAAGCGCTTGTGACATGGCGGAGTGTGGCGTATTCAGCTAACGGGATGGTTATGCGTCACGCTGGAGCGGTTTACAGTCACATACTTCGTGTGTATAAAAATAGCATTCCTGGACTATGTGTGCGTAGTAGAAATGTTTGCCTTGTCACGTACGATAAGCGCTTGTGACAGCGGCGTGTGGCTGATTGCGGTAAGTTGCGTCTGTGCGACACACAGTAGTGGCTTACAACACACAGTATGTGCTTTTTGTGTAGAAATTGTCCTATGTGTGGTATTGCCTGGATACCAATGTGTGAATACAGCCCCAATGGCGCTCGTATATGTGGTAACACATGTCAATGTCCTTGAGGAGCTCCCAATGCCACATGTCCATGATGTGTGTGAGTATGTCCTTAAACCCACCTGACAATATTATGTCCTGCATCAATGTGCTGTGTGCAGGTGACCCTCTGCCTACACCAAAACAAAAGGGTTATGTACATACATTTGTCACATACACTATTGTCAAAAACCTTCCCAATAATCATGGCTACCCAAACATATTGTCTGCCCATCCCAGCCAATAGCTGGCTATGACATCACTGGCCCCTACCAAAACCTACATCACACTGCCCTCCATCCCCAAGTAATCAGGCTCACACAGAGTATTTTTGATCCAAGGACAAAATATTTATTTAAATTCATCAATCCAGACCTTGGAGAAAAAAATAATATCATACACAAAGGAAACACAATGGCCATTCAAACAGCATGATACATTGTTGAAAAAAAAATAAATTGGGATCCCAAAATGAGAACACATGATAACCAGTGCAGCAACCAGAAAACAGAAATAAAACCTAATCTAACTAACTAAAACCTCTGCACATAATGAAAGCACACATAATAACCCAAAACATGGCGCAGCAACCCTGCTGTCACCACCATGGCAACCTTTGATCCATCCTCCAGAACCACCCACACTAGATGTGCTGGTTCTGCCAGCTCACTGCACCAGAGCCATTGAAGTAGGAGCAGTAAGCATCTCTACTGTCCCTGGCCTCCTGCTGACTGCAACCATGGCTCTGCGGCTGGAGTGGCGCAACACCATGGTCGTCTTCACGCCAAGACCCTGGACGGACCTCCCCTGTTGTGGCGCCTGCATTATCTACAGAACCTCCTGGCGTGTATGATGCTCTATCCCTACGATGCAGGAAGTTATGCAGCACACAGCAGGCCATCACTACCGCGTCAATAGACTCCAGTTTCATATGCAGAGACGTACGAAAAACCCGGAATCTATTCGCCATTATCCCAAACGAATTTTCAACCACACGGCGGGCCCGGGATAGCCGGTAATTGAAAATGCGTCTTTCAGAAGTAAGGGCCCTCTTGGGATATGGCCGCAGTAGGTGCTCCTGAAGTGGGAATGCTTCATCCGCCACAAATGCAAAGTTGAGATGTTGGCACGTCTCGTCATTTGAGGGTAAGTTCAGCTCACCAGTCCTTAGTAGTTGTGCCAAGGAGCTGCGTGCGAAAACACCCCCATCTGAGTTGCGGACGTTCATTCCAACGTCCACGTAGAGGAACTCATAGTTCGCATCCACTAGAGCCATGAGGATTATACTAAAATACCCTTTGTAATTGTAAAACAAAGAGCCCGAGTTGGCGGGTTTAGTAATCCTCACGTGCTTACCATCCAATGCCCCGCCGCAGTTGGGGAAGTTCCACCGGGTTTCAAAGCCTCGGCCTACTTCCATCCATTCTGCGGCTGTTTCTGGCATCTTCATGTAGGATGGCTGCAGAGCACTCCAGATGGCCAAACACGTTTCAGGGATCAGGCGGCTCAGCAGGGGCAGGGAGACACGTGACAAATATGTGAGGGATGTCATTGACTGCCCTGTAGCCAGGAACCGCAAAGTTATAGCCAAACGCTCCGCAGCTGATACCGATGGTCGCATTATAGTGTCCTGACGCTCTATCAGTGGCCCAACACGCTCCAAAAGGAAGGTGAGACAGTCCTCGGACATACGCAGATAGTTTCGGTAATCATCGGGATTGTTAAGCTCCAGCTCACGCAACAGCTGCATGTGGTCCCGGTCTCCCGACGGCGCAGCCAATCCCGGCTCCACAGCCGCCGCTGTCTGCGACGCATCAACCGGTCATACCGATCCTGAAGCCACATTTGCTCTTCCACCAACGCAAGAGCCACGATAACATTTCGGTCATGGATATTCTGCATCCTCGATATCAGCACCTGTACATTACAAAAGAGAACATCAGTACATACAACAATATGGGGACATGTCAGCATGTAAACCAAGCCACACCTCTTTAGGATGACACACTATAGGCAAGCTGATGTGATCCCTTGTGTGGCCACAAAAGACATCCTGGAAGCCATGCAAGGACAACACAGACTAGTGGGCCCAAACCAAATGAAACATGCACAATGATACTGGCCTCCTATCCATCAACACTTAAGTTAAGGGGATGAAAGTCACACATCTGGACCTATGTGAGTAACAAAGGGACATGTGTCACCACTAAACTCGCATGAACATGTCACTGAATCCATTCAGAACAGCATATGTATTTTCCCAATAACAGAGAGTCATCCACTACGTACCAGGACACGCCAGGCTGAGTAAGCATACATGTGATAAACCAGATTCAACATGAGTTATCATGGTGGAAAGTGGTTACACATGTGTTTGCACGGGTGATCTCCACATCTGTTCTATGTCTGGTGCGACACACCTCAAAGCCATGTCTGATCCTAGCCCGGTTGGTCCCAGTGTCCGTTGCCCACAACCAGTATGATCTAATCGATGCAGTCCACATGAGTAACACATTCCTGTCTACAGTCCAGCAGCCATTCTCCTGTATGGTGAATGGAAACAAAAACACCAATGTATCACTGAAAATATGTCACCCCCTATACAAAATGGCAAATCATATTCAGCACACCACGCTAATGTATCCCCCCCACAACTAAAAACCCCTGGTTAGTCCGCTAAAGCAGTCTTTGGCGTCAGGCAAAAAACCATGCGACTGCCCCACCCAACCCGCCGCTAATTCCATGTGTGACCATGAATACTTACTCAATGGCTTTGGCCAGCAAGCGTAACGTCTGCCGGGATGCGCAGCTTTTCAAGGAGCGCCAACCAATCACGATTGAGCGATCCGCACCAGTTAACTGCCGCTATACCTGCTTGCAGGTGTATGATAATGATGTGCCTAATTGTTTGTTCTCTGATTGGTTTAGCTGACTATAGAGCTTTCCGAATACCCACCACACCTTGCCCAGACGTCCATGTGCATTGAGCTACTGGTGTCCTGTGATCCTTCTGTTGCTCTGACGGTGAGTTATCCCACGTGCTTGGTCCTTGACATGCGATTGTACATAACGCAGATGCGTCTGACACATGCCGCTTAGCCAATGTGTGTATGGAGATGTTGTTTATTGCTTCTGGTTTAGTTTGTGTTTGGAAATATACATCTGCATGGCTCATTCTCTGTCGGGCAATAGCCATGTAGTCCCTAGATTGCTGCATTATCATAATATATATATTTGATTGTCGTTATTTAGCACTGCAAAATATCAAGGTGTGGTTGGGCCCTGTTCTCCCCATCCCCATTGATCCCTGCAATGTGGCACAATTGGTGCCGGGGATGGTTGGTTCATGGCCTACAAGTAGGGTGTCCATGGGTGTAGTCCGAGCAAGATGATGATGTGTTTGGCCATGAGCGGGACCATGTGCAGTCATGTCACACAGGCAGCCCTCATTTGACATATGGTCAACCTTTAACATTGTGGGCAGGCCAAAGATAATATGTTGCACACAATGTGCAGGTGCAGATGTGCCCCTGGAGGTATGTTCCCCCACTCCGTGTTTAGGTATGTTTACAGAGGTTTTTTGTTGGAAACCTTGTTCCTACCATCTGTAGTTGGCCACATATGTCAGGAGCTTAATCTGTGAACTTATGTTGAGGCCTTTTGAGCTGTGGCACATGGAGAATGTTTTGCACAAATGCAAACTAACATGTTGGCAAACAGCCTAATGTTGACAAAAGCAACAACTTGGCTGCCATGTATGTTAATAATTACCTAAGCATGTGTAAATATTTGTATGCCACGTGTACTGACTGTTTGCTTTTGTGTGTTTGTACACACAGATGCCGAGGTGTAGCGTCGAATTTGAGACCCAGCTTCTCACGGAGTATCAGCGACACGAGTGCCTGTGGTACTCCTCGCTGCCGGAATATCGGAATCACGCAGCGAGGACCGAGGCCTACAGGTCTCTTGTGGCCCTGGCCAATAGGCTGTAGCCAAGGGTAGGCAGGAGGTGGGACCAGGCAATGGTGGCTCTCAAGATCAAAAATATGCGGGCTTCGTTCATGCGGGCTCACCTCCTATACCAGGGCCGTCGGTCAGGGGCTGGAGCTGAGGAGGTACCATTACCTACCCTATGGTACTATCCGCTCCTCACCTTCATCCTTGGCGAGGGTAGCTCGCATGCAACGCAGTCCAACCGCCCCATTGCTGCGTCCCATGTAGGCCCTGGAGAATCACCATCTGCGCCACAGGAGGTGGGTAATTGTGTCATGGTGGTGGTCCAGAATGGTTGCTTCACATGTGTGCTTGTCTGCATGCTTCACAACCACCAGATTCTGATATTTGGGTCGTGGGCCTGGGAAACCTTGCCTTCATAAGTTTTATGTGTCCGCAGGGCCTTGCCTGCTTTTATCTCAAATCTATCCACAGAGCCCTTGTCCAAATTGGCAATGACACCAACCTATGTTTATGTTTGGGTTATTTAGTTAATCTTGTAAATAGGACTTGGTTTTGTATTCAAGGAGGGACACAGCAACATGTACTAAATGTTGAAGGCACACATGTGTGTTGCCTTTGGCCCATGTGGTGTATTGTTTGTTGTAAGTGGGTTGGCTTTTTTTTATAGTTTGACTCACAACATCAAGCTGGCCCACATGGCCCTGGCCGGGAATTGAGGCTGTATCAAGGTGGTATGGTGACATGTCCTTTTTGGTGTAGGGCTCTGTGAATACCACATAATTATGTATTGATCAGAGTACGTGGAATGGTACAGGTGAGTGTACAGGAGATGTACAGGTATTGTGGTCAATGACCATCGGTGTTTCGGTGGGTTGCATTTTGGGTTGGTGTTGTGTTGTGTGTGGTTGTGGTTTTTGGAGGCCTATGGCCAATTTAGAGATATGATGTTTCATTTAGTAATTGTTTTTTTTTTTTCTTTTTCACAGGCCCCTGAGCAGGACGGCTCCATTCCGGAGCAACCTGTCGCTGATGATGCTCAGCCGAGCACATCTGCGGCTGAGCAGGAGGACGGAGCGAGTGATGTGGGTCCAGGCCCAGGTCCCAGCTCCGGCATCCGTCGAAGACGACGTCCTGCACCACCTGAGACCGAGCTGGGCACCTGGGCCCGCCGGGTACTGCTGAGTGAACAGCGGACCCACATCTCGAGTTATGCCCTCCACATGAGTGACAGGTTGTCAAGGATGGAGCCGCTCCAATGACAGATCGCTCAGCGGGTCTTCGACATTGTCGCTGATGCTGCGGAAGATGGGGCCCTGCAATGGGGATGCCACATCCCATCCCCAGTTCCACACCAAATGTGGCCCCTTTCCCCGGCGGCCCCATCACGCCCCGTGAGAAGACTGGCCCCGAGACGCACACCTAATCCCCCCCCAACACGTCGTCTTAGATCCGGACGCTCTCGGGCAGGTCGGGGCTGCCATGAGAGGGGGGGGAGCCGGCATTGTCGGAGCCTACAGAGGATGAGGAGGAGGGAGTTGGACACTAGTAGCCAATGCACTTAATTGGCCGTCTGGACTTTCACATAAGGACCACAATGGATGGGTCTTTTTTTTTATCTTTTTTTGTTTTGTTTTTTCTGTGTGCTGAATCGCATTATTTTTGGGTTGTGTTTGTGACCATTTAGTCATGATTACATTTTTTTGTTTGACACAATTGTCTCTTTATTTACGGTGATGAGTTTTGGGGTCAGCGTGGCTGAATGTTTCTGGTCACAATGTAGTTGCCCAATGCATCAAAATATGGGTAAATGGCCTCAGAGCAGGACCACCATATGTCCCTTTCAAATGTAGTTGAACGTTCAAAAAGAGGTGTGGTCATATGGGTCACATAGTTACGTAATGGACATCTTGGTGTACAAAACATTTGTGTTATGACATCAAGGACATACAAAAAGGTTACACACACTTTTTATTTACAACATACATGTGTGTCAGACATTTGACAAAATACACAGAATGCTGTTTACAGCTCGGGGTAACCAGTCCACACTCCCCATGGTCCCAATGTGGGCCAGTAGAGGTAAAGAGGGCAAAGGGGTAGCCAGTCCACACTCCTCATGGTCCCAATGTGGGCCAGTATAGGTAAAGAGGGCAAAGGGGTAGCCAGTCCACACTCCTCATGGTCCCAATGTGGGCCAGTATAGGTAAAGAGGGCAAAGGGGTAGCCAGTCCACACTCCTCATGGTCCCAATGTGGGCCAGTATAGGTAAAGAGGGCAAAGGGGTAGTCAGTCCACACTCCTCATGGTCCCAATGTGGGACACTATAAGAAAAGAGCCCAACGGGGGCAAAAAATAAAACAAATAAAAAGCCAACAAGGCAAAGTTTGTAATTGTTCGGTCCAACAAGGACAACAGATTTGTGGCCCAGGAGAGCCCATTTAGTTGTGGGTCTTGGGACACCTCATTGGAGGGCACCATGGTGTTGCTGCACGGCAGCCAGCATGGCAGCCAGGCGGCCAAGATCGTGCATGCCACGTTGCATTGCCCAGTGTAGCCGTTGGACAAACTCATGGTGGGCCCTCACAACGTCCTCCATGGTGGGTACATCTGTATTGTGTTGAAAACAAAAAAAATAATTAGCATCAAATAGTGCCTATGGTAAATTGGTATGTTCACACAACAGATATGGTCCTTACCCTGGGGCTCAACCTCCTCCTCAGTATCAGGGGGTGATGGGGAGGCACTGAGACTCCACCCCGCATCTCCAGCACGTTCTCCATCTGCAACAATGGGTGAAGGACATTATTTAATAAATGAGTGCCAATCCAAATTACCCCAAACCACCACACTGCTTACAGTGTGCAGCCCATAGCAGCCAACCAAATCCACTTACCACCATATTCGTCCAAGGCGGCCGGGTTTTCAGGTAGAGCCATGGGCTCATCCTGCCCAGCTGGTGATGCCACCTCAGCCTCTAGCCCCGCTGGGTCAGCAGCATCTGCCGCGGCCAGACCTGACGGGGAAGGTCGCTCCTCAACATGAAGGGCTGCTGGGTCTTGCGGCTCCTCTTCATGGCTTGGTGACGCCCTATTCCTTTGTGGGGACGGTGTGGCAGCTGGGTCTTGAGGCGGTGGGGTTGGTGGTCCACCTGCTGCTGGTGCCAAGGGCGCCTCATCAGATGAGTCAGCATCATCTGTAATGGAACAAACAATAATTAATCTGTCAGAAGAATGTTTGACCTCTGAGATGTTGAGACATTTGGATAGTTGGCCTATGTGTTTGCAGTAGTCCAGATATGGGATGAGCTCATGTGTTATGCATGGAGTGTGTGTATGAGGCAGTAGTGTGGTCATTGTGTGGAGAGCATCTAAGACTGTGGACTCATGTTTGGCGCAACATAAACATGAGTTTAAGGCAGATGTGTAGCCACTCCCTCAATGTTCTGCTGCCCATATTGTACCCCATTGCATGTGTGCCGCCATAGCTCTCACTCTCCTTATAATATGTTTATCAACATATGTGTGCTGCTTTTTTGGCCTTATACATGGGCAAATGTATGTTTGGCCCTCACAACTACTCACCACGCAGCCTGGCAATCCTGGCACAGATGTCGACTATGCGGCCTGGGCATTTGTGCTTCAGGTCAGCAATTTTCTTTTGGACAGCTTTGGCGGTCCTCTCCACCCCCAATTGGTTCAGCAGGGCCTGCTGGATGCGCCTAATTGTGGCGCGATTGCGCAGCCTGGGATGCCGGTGGCGCCGATTACCCCAGTAATCATACCGGTCACAGTGGTCTATAAGGACCACTAATTCAGCCATCCCTCACGTAGCAGCGCGGTGTGCGGCCGCCATGGCTGCAATGCTGTGTGCAGAGGAGGGGCTGGCACTTTGCAGGCAGAATGAAAATGAAACTGACGTCATGACGTCATTACGGCCGCTGACGGGGTCACGCACCCTTTAAAGTCGCCCTACGCGCAGTGACACGGCCGAACCACTTCTGCGGCACCTACAGAACAAGACCCATAGAGCGGTGCGTAACGCAAGGTTGTGCGGTGTGTGCTGAATAATTCATTTCCATGTGGTATGGGAATGCGTGCAATCAGTGCGCGCAGTGCGCGCAGTGACATGCCAGGAGCACTTGTACGGCATCTGCAGTACAACGAGCCAGGGCATTCCGTTAACAAAAATGCGCGCTGAGTACACACTAATTCTTTATTATGTGAAGGGAATGTGCACAGTATATAAGGACAATGGCGCAATTATACTTTTGCCTTACGCAAGTGTGTGTCCGCGTAATTGTAATACTGTATGATCGTGCATACGGCGCGTATCTGTAGTGCTGAAGTGACAGCTCAACCAAGATGGAGCCCTGTGAAGGAAGAGCCAATCGGTACGCAGCATCTTCCACCAATGATCGCTGATGGGGCGCGGTAACCCGGAGCCTGTGTCACGCCCCAGCTACATACCAGGTACATCGCATGGTGTAGAAACAACCCTTCTGTTCCTTCTTTACACGCCGATACAAGTCGCTACAATCGCCTGTGTAGCCACCTGTTTCAGGGCAGTGCTCGGAAACAGATGCATCTACTGCCGGGTGCCTCCTACCGTCTTCACACGCCGCTACTACGGGGTACATTGCCGCTACAAGCTACATTTGTAGCATGTAGCTGGTTGTATCCACCCGCCAGTAGCGGCGTGTAAAGGTATCCTAAGATTTGTCACCAAAATCTAAGTAGAGGCCAAAAAATCAATAGTTTGAGTACTTCATGCATGAACCGTCACATGGATATGAAGCAAAAGTCGCAGTGGGAAACTCACTGTGCTACAATGCGGCCTAGCGGGCCGGGTCAACCACCGTCTGCCCCATCAAGTGCATCCGCAGCCTCTTCATCCTCTGTGACTGTGGGGACAGCAGTCACACATGCTTTTGGATGCAGACCTTCCAACTCTTTACCCGCAACAGCCAGTGTGATTGGCAGGTCGTCAGTTCTTTTGGAAGTGGAAACACCTGCTGGTGTTGAGCGCTGTCAGACATCAAGAGCACTACCCTTGGATGAAGGCAACATAATATCTCTGCCTGCACCTTCCTCACATACCAGCAGTTTTCTGGGGACATCCTATTCAACCCCGTCTCAGCACAGCAGCCAGCCCTCGGTCCCTCAGATGTGTACAAGTAAAAGACTATTTCCTCCTAGCCATAACGAAGCTAAAGGTACCATCACACGCCGCAATCTCGTCTGGCAATGTGTGGCAATCTAATGTGCGCGCTCACATTTTTTTCGTGGTCGCCTCAGATCACCGATGGCGGCATCAAAAGCTGCAATTTCGCCCTGACGCTAAGGCGATGTGTCGCTCCAGAAATCGCCTCACCTACAGCGGAACCAATCTTGCCTAATTCCATCGCCGCTTCACACGCCGCAATCTCAAAGGCAATGTGGGCGTACATGTACAGCGCAGCGAGGAGATAGGCGTGGCACAGTGGTTTAAACTACGCCCCATACACGCTCCTTGGACAACACAACAGCGTTGGTCAGTCTCCTCTGGAAGGCTGGCTGATACATGACTCCATTTTTATCGGAGTTTGCACTGAGTTTGCGGACGGTTGTGTAGCTGAAGATGTGTGTGGTGCTGAACGAACTGCTCTTCAAATATGGCGTGGTGTCAACTGACAGCCAATGGGAATACAGTAGCCCACACCAATCATCTCAGACGGGGCGCGGACTACAGCACGCTGAAGCATGCCTACGGGAAATCATACACAACGCTCTTTCCATCACTCTCGCCCTGTCACACGCCACAACTCGTAAATATCGCCTTAACCATTGCACCTGATTACTGAGCACTGTTCAGGAATCAGGCGACGGCCGATGGGCGATTAATTGCCGCAAAATTGTCCAATCACACGCCGCAACCTTGAGGCATTTTCACTGCGATTGCAACGGGGCGACATATCGCCTTTCAGATTTCCAGGCGAGATTGCGGCGTGTGACGATACCTTAAGAGGTTGAATTTCACCATCTGCAAGCTGTTGGCTACAGAAATGCTGCCTTTCCGCCTGGTGGACACAGAGGATTTTCGAGACCTTATGTCCGTCGCAGTACCCAGTACCAGATGCCCAGTCGCCACTACTTCTCAAAGAAAGCTGAGCCTGCGCTACACCAGCATGTCGCATACAACATCACCGCTTCCTTGAGAAACTCTATGTGTGACAGGGTGCATTTCACCACAGACACTTGGACATGTCGCTGACTGGGCACTGGGTATCTATGGTGAGAGCTGGAGAAGGGTCTGCTGTCCAAGTCTTGCCGTCACAACGAGTTGTGCGTCAATCCTCTGTATGTAGAAGTTCCTCCACTGCTTTTGCCTCCTCAACCTCGTCTCGGTCCTCCACCTGCACCCAAAGCCTGTCTGGTAATGCCACCCGTGTTCTAACTGCGCACAAGGAATCCTGCATACCTCCTTACTATGCAGATGATACAGCCAGGGCTAGGGGGGTACTCGGTCACCGGGTCTGCTGAATAGGGAGTCACGGATGGACGGGATCCCGGTGCCATGCCCTGGTGATCACCTGGATAGATGTTGATGATGGTGGATAAAGGGAGTATTTATAGGGGATCGTGACACCACCTGTAGTTTCCGGTAATACGGTACTGACGCTGCCAGCCGGCCGCTGAGGTGATGGTTGGGGGCAGCAGAGTGTGGTACAGCTCCCCACAGGTGGAGCTTTACCTCAGGGCAGCAATGAAAGAAGATGGTGAGGGAGGGCAGTAATGAAGATGGTGCTGCAGTTTTTACCCTTCTGCTGAGCTGCTGCTGATGCTGAGGCCTCCAGGCTGCGGCGGGAAGAATAATGGAAACCAGTTCAAGTTTAACTCCACTTTACTCGGTACCGGCTGATGGCATAAACAAGACACGGTACAGTTTGGTTTACAGGGTGGATGTTGCCAGCTCAGGGTCCCCCTTATGGATTCTCTAGATGTTCACTGTCTTTGTCTTTAAGGGTCTCCTTCCTTCCTTCTTAGTCTTTCCCACCCTTGCAGAGCTCTCCCGCCAGTCCTGCAGTCTGTATCTAGTAGGCTCAACTGGACCTGTACCGGTGCAGATGGGAACAGCAGGAACGCACAATTTCCCCCCCCACATCGGGATTCAGTCCTCCACCTCTAGTGTATAACCGTCTTTTGGTCCTGAGGGGTGAGGTGCCTCTGTGGTGCTGTCAGCAACCCGGTCTCTATGAGCCTGCAACTCGTTGGTTTGCAGTCAGGGCTAAACTCCTGGCCGTCTCGGCTTTCCGTGTTGTCGGTGCTCCCTCAAAATGACCAGCTGGCTCCTACCAGTCCTGGCCCGTTGCCTTCTGTCCTATGCCCCCCACTTGAAGATGGGGCTCCCTCCTGTTGGTAGTGCTGTCAGGCCTGTCTTTTCTGACTGCCTTCCCAGCACTAACTAACTGTCAACTCTCTTCTGCATCTACCCCTAGGCTCCACCCCTTTTGGGACCTACCAAAGTACTAGTCCCCCTTATACTAGTGGTCTATTCCTAGGTGTTGGCACTTTCAGACTCCACAGGTTAAACCCTGAACTAGCAACTTACAAAGAATATTACATTTTATAATAAAGCGCCACACTGGCAACAGGGCTCAATGGCAAAATGTGAGTCACACAGCTGAGGAGTTGTGGTCAGCTGTGGAGACCAAGTTTCATCAAAGGTTATCTCCACTGAACCTGCAGCCAGGTTAGGCCGTGTGCAACAATGGTGCAATGCTGGGTGCGGCCCTTCGCCGGGGCAATGTGACACACGTGCCTTGTCTGGCTCACGTCTTGAACCTGGTTGTCCAGCAATTTTTAGCCCACTATCCCGGCCTAGATATGCGTCTGCAGAGGGCACGGTCGGTGTGTGCTCACTTCTGCTGTTCACATCCTGCAGCTCAACGACTTGCATCTCTACAGAAGTCGTTGGGCCTGCCAGTTCACTGGCTGAAATGCGATGTGCCGACACGATGGAATTTAACTCTGCACATGTTGCAGCAACTGTGGCAGCACCGACAAGCCCTGGTGCAATACGTTATGATGTATAACCTGGGCCAACGAGATCCAGAGGTGGGGCAAATCACGCTGCTTGAGTGGTCTCAGATCAAGGACCTATGCACCCTTCTGCACAGTTTTGAAATGGCGACGAAGATGTTTAGTGCTGACGATGCCATTATCAGAATGACTATTCAGGTCATTTACATGCTGCAGCACCCTTTAAACAGTATTCGGAGTCAGATGGTGGGACAAGATGAGGGGGAGGAAGTACAGGAGGAGTCGTATGCAGAAGGGATAACAAGATCTCCAAGGTCCAGACGGTCGGCAGCACCAAGGCGGCAGGAATAGGAGGGTGGGGGAGAGGGATTAACGAGGGCGCATGGTAGCAGCCAAACTGTTGAGGAAGGTGCAGGAGCCGAGGAACAAATGGAGGACGAACTGGCGATGGGCATGGAATACTCATCAGATGAGGGAGACCTTGATCACATTTCTGTTGTGCGAGGTTGGGGGGAGAGGGCAGAGAAAGGAAGCATGATTCTTACCTTGCCGCCAGCAACACAACAAGGACTTAGGCCTCCTGTATGTGCAAGACACATGAGTGCCTTCTTGTTTCACTACCTGCAACATGACCCTCGGATTGTCAGAATTCGAAGAAATGCCGACTACTGGGTTGCCACACTCTTAGATCCCGGTACAAGAGTAAATTTGGCTAAATAATTCCTGCCATAGAAAGGAATTCACGCATGCAGGAGTATCAGCAGAAGCTGTTACAGAATCTTAGATCTGCTTTTCCACAAAACCCCAGTGGTGCACATAGTGAATCTCACAGTTCTAACTTGCCAACCGTGGGACTGTCGAGTCATCACTCAAACCGTAACAGTAACACCGTATTTAGTGGTAACAGCAATTTTGTGGAATTGTTTCACCAATTTTTTAGACCATCCTTTGCAAGGCCAGAGGAGACAAGAAGTCTGACACATAGTCAACACCTAGAGAAGATGGTACAGGAGTATCTCCAAGTGAACTTCGATGGCATGACTGTGGAACTGGACCCTTGCTCATTTTGGGCTTCAAATCTGGAAAAATGGCCTGAGCTCGCCACTCACGCCTTGGAGATCTTGTTGTGCCCCGCAGCCAGCGTTCTCTCTGAACGTGTATTCAACACTGCTGGTGGTGTGCTGACAGATAAGTGCACGCAGCTGTGTCCAGTGATCATGTTGTCAGACTAACGTTCAGATGAACAAGTCATGGATCCGCAAGGACTTTTCTACCCCTGTGTCTTCCTGAGTTGGCTCATCCTTTGCGATCTCAAAAAAGGCCCAGGCTAGGCAAGGCTTAGAGCCAATGCGACCTGAAGAAGAGCCGCCATGACTTCTGCTCAGAAGCAGAGTTGTGGTTGAGGATGCAGTTCTTGACGTGCTTCCAGTACTCCGTCTCTTTCCAGGAAGGCTCAACCTAACCTCGTCATCACTAGCTCTTCCTCCACTTTCTCTGCTGCCCCTCATCGACTGGCTGACTGTGGGTTGACAGTAAGTGGGATCTCCAACCTCATCATCACCCTGTGTGCTCTCACACCTGTCGTCCTCAAAGCCAACCTCTTCCTGCCCTGACCGAAACGTCAAAATGTCGTTCCAATCAGGTATCTCAGTATCATCAGCATCTTCCTCATTGTCTCCACCAACAGGACTTACAGTTTGGGAATGAGGGTCTACATTATGCTTGCTTAGAACCTTCTTCTTTACCTGGGCCTAGATCCAACTCACAAAGTTTCTGGGCATCAGTGCAGATCGTTTCTTCTTCTGGACTCACAGAATCTTTGGAGCAGACCTCTGATTCCCAGGCTATAGCATGAGTGAACATATCTGCATACTCAACCATCTGTCTTACCCCATACTCAGACAGGTGGCTGGAGACTTGGGAGCTGTGAGGAAGTATGTGCGATTGGGGTGACACCTCTGAGGACTGGTGTATTTGTGATGTTGAAGTTGAGGTGGAGGAGAGCCCACTTGATGAAGCACTTGCTATCCATTCAAGCACCAGCTCTTTTTGTGCCTCATCTACAATTGTTAGCGATCATCGTGTGACTCGTGTCCGTACGAAAGGGATCATATCAGATTGTCCACGGAAAGAAGTAGACATCTTACTTTGGCTGGAAGATGATTTTTCTTCAGATGTTACTGTTGCTTTACCACCTACCCCACAGACACAAACTTTTTTTTCCCTTTCCACCACACCTATTCCCCTTTCCATCAGCAGCAGGCCTTTTGCCACTCATTTTGTATGTGATCAAATTGGCAACTCTGCAGTTGTTGGCAAAAACCATTTGGATAGAAATCAAGCAGAGCTGACTGGCCAAACAGTGCTACTAGGCCCAAACTATTGCCTTGGGAAGGAGCAGCTAAAAATTAGTCTGAACTAGACAGGCGGTGTAGTGTGTTTCACAAGTGGGCTACACACCACTGTCTAAATGACACTGCTACTAGGCCCAAACTATTACCTGAGCTAGGTGCAATTAAACATTAGTCTGAACTAGACAGGCGGTGTAGTGTGTTTCACAAGTGGGCTACACACCATTGTCTAAATGACACTGCTACTAGGCCCAAACTATTACCTGGGCTAGGTGCAGTTACAAATTAGTCTGAACTAGACAGGCAGTATAGTGTGTTTCACAAGTGGGCTACACACCACTGTCTAAATGACACTGCTACTAGGCCCAAACTATTACCTGAGCTAGGTGCAATTAAACATTAGTCTGAACTAGACAGGCGGTGTAGTGTGTTTCACAAGTGGGCTACACACCATTGTCTAAATGACACTGCTACTAGGCCCAAACTATTACCTGGGCTAGGTGCAGTTACAAATTAGTCTGAACTAGACAGGCAGTATAGTGTGTTTCACAAGTAGGCTACACACCACTGTCTAAATTACACTGCTACTAGGCCCAAACTATTACCTGAGCTAGGTGCAATTAAACATTAGTCTGAACTAGACAGGCGGTGTAGTGTGTTTCACAAGTGGGCTACACACCATTGTCTAAATGACACTGCTACTAGGCCCAAACTATTACCTGGGCTAGGTGCAGTTACAAATTAGTCTGAACTAGACAGGCAGTATAGTGTGTTTCACAAGTGGGCTACACACCACTGTCTAAATGACACTGCTACTAGGCCCAAACTATTACCTGAGCTAGGTGCAATTAAACATTAGTCTGAACTAGACAGGCGGTGTAGTGTGTTTCACAAGTGGGCTACACACCATTGTCTAAATGACACTGCTACTAGGCCCAAACTATTACCTGGGCTAGGTGCAGTTACAAATTAGTCTGAACTAGACAGGCAGTATAGTGTGTTTCACAAGTAGGCTACACACCACTGTCTAAATTACACTGCTACTAGGCCCAAACTATTACCTGAGCTAGGTGCAATTAAACATTAGTCTGAACTAGACAGGCGGTGTAGTGTGTTTCACAAGTGGGCTACACACCATTGTCTAAATGACACTGCTACTAGGCCCAAACTATTACCTGGGCTAGGTGCAGTTCAAAATTAGTCTGAACTAGACAGGCGGTGTAGCTTACTTTACAGCTGGGCTACACCGCTGACTACCAGACACTGCTACTAGCCCAAAAAAAATTGCCTGGACTAGCTGCAGTAAAAAATTGACTACTGGATAGACAGGCGGTGTAACTTGCTTTACAGCTGGGCTACACCGCTGACTACCAGACACTGCTATCAGCCCCAAAAAATTGCCTGGACTAGCAAAAAATTAGCTACTAAAGATAGATGGTGTAGCTTTCTTTACAGCAGTGCTACACTACCTGTCCTAAAGGATTACCTGAGCTAGATTTGTCCAGATGCTGTGAAAAACACTTGCACAGCACTGACTGGCACACACCTGCCTGGCAAAAACTAATAGGAAACTGCTCTAACCTAGCTCTAAAAAGGGCTAATATTATAACTAGTCCCTACTTCTATGAAGTAGCCCTGAAAAGGGCTGATATTTACAATTAATTCCTACTCCCTACTTGTCTGAAGTAGCCCTCAAAAGGGCTGAGATTCTAACTAGTCCCTACTCCCTAAACCTATCTCTCTATCTAACTTGATATTTGCTCACTATCTGTCTAAGGGTCACGTCACACACAGATAATTGTGCAGATATTGGTCAAAAATCTCTGGTTGCAGTGAAATCATGGACACATTGTTCATTTGTATATGACCACAAAATGGAACAATGTGTCCATGATTTCACTGCAACCAGAGATCTGCCAACAATCTCTGCACAATTATCTGTGTGTGTGACGTGGCCCTAAGTCACACTTTATAGCGCCAACAGCAGCAGTAGCAGTGCCTGACTGACACACAACTGCAGCACTGAGGAAATGGTGGCGATGAGGAAAATGGCTGTGTCTTATAGGTCAAGGACATGTTACATACACAGGAAATGACACATGCCCTTGCTTGTGTGCAAAAAATGCACTTTGCTGTGTGTGCGTCATTGGCAGACAGCCTGCACCGCCTCACTGTATATGCAGATAGGAGAAAAAAAAATGGAGATCGGCATTATTTGTGCAACGCCAATCTAAACCCCGCCATCCCCCCCGCACACTATACACTTAAACTGGATATTAACATTCATTAACAGTATTAGGGTTAGGGTTACGTTTTTGGTGATCAAAGCGTTATCGAACATAACCTCGAACTGCCGAATTTCAAGCTAATTTTTTGTATTCGTTGAATGACTCGAACATCCCCCAAAACAGGTCGAATTTGAGATTGGCAAACATTTCAAATCGAACATTGCCCATCTCTAAACTTGAAGCTCATGGGTTTCGATATGAAAGCTCCAACAGGGCCCCAAATTATTGTAAACTTTTAATATTAATCATCTTTTTTTATAGGACAAAGAAACTTTTGGGGCACCCTAGGCTCCAGGGCCTGGGTGCTATTGCAACCCCTGCATCTACAGTCATATGAAAGAGTTTGGGCACCCCTCTTGATCTTACTCATTTTGTTTTGTTTAAAATTGGGTTTTTTCAACATGTGATATATGTAATAACTGATGGACACAGTAATATTTCAGAATTGAAATGAGGTTTATTGTACTAACCGAAAATGTGAAATATGCATTATTTCAAAATTTGACAGGTGCAAAAGTATGGGCATCTCAACAGAAAAGTGACATTAATATTTAGTAGATCAACCTTTTGCAAAAATAACAGCCTCTAGTCGCTTCCTGTAGCTGTTAATGAGTTCCTGGATCCTGGATGAAGGTATTTTTGACCATTCCTCTTTACAAAACAATTCCAGTTCAGTTAAGTTTGATGGTGGCCGAGCATGGACAGCCCGCTTCAAAACATCCCACAGATGTTCAATGATATTCAGGTCTGGGGACTGGGATGGCCATTCCAGAACATTGTAATTGTTCCTCTGCATGAATGCCTGAGTAGATTTGGAGCGGTGTTTTGGATCATTGTCTTGCTGAAAGATCCATCCCCGGCGTAACTTCAACTTTGACACTGATTCTTGAACAGTATTCTCAAGAATCTGCTGATACTGAGTGGAATCCATGCGACCCTCAACATTAACAAGATTCCTGGTGCCGTCATTGGCCACACAGCCCCAAAGCATGATGGACCCTCCCCCAAATTTAACAGTGGGTAGCAAGTGTTTTTCTTAGAATGCTGTGTTTTTGTGGCACCATGCATAACACCTTGTTGTATGACCAAACAACTCAATCTTTGTTTCATCAGTCCACAGGACCTTCTTCCAAAATGAAACTGGTTTGTCCAAATGTGCTTTTGCATACCTCAGGCGACTCTGTTTGTGGTGTGCATGCAGAAATGGCTTCTTTCGCATCACTCTCCCATACAGCTTCTCCTTGTGCAGTGTGCGCTGTATTGTTGACCGATGCACAGTGACACCATCTGCAGCAAGATGATGCTGCAGGTCTTTGGAGGTGGTCTGTGGATTGTTCTTGTCTGTTCTCACCATTCTTCTTCTCTGCCTTTCTGATATTTTTGTTGGCCTGCCACTTCTGGCCTTTACAAGAACTGTCCCTGTGGTCTTCCATTTCCTTACTATGTTCCTCACAGTGGAAACTGACAGGTTAAATCTATGAGACAACTTTTTGTATCCTTCCCCTGAACAACTATGTTGAACAATCTTCTTTTTTCAGATCATTTGAGAGCTGTTTTGAGGAGCCCGTGATGCCACTCCTCAGAGAAGATGCAACTAGGAGAACAACTTGCAAGTGGACACCTGAAATAGCTTTTCTCATGATTAGATACACCGGGCTATGAAGTACAAAGCTCAACGAGGTTACCAAACCAATTTACTGCTTCAGTAAGTCAGTAAAAAGTAGTTAGGAGTATTCAAATCATGAAAATCAGAAGGGTGCCCATACTTTTGCACCTGTCACATTTTGAAATAATGCATATTTCACATTTTCGGTTAGTACAAAAAACTTCATTTCAATCCTGAAATATTACTGTGTCCATCAGTTATTACATATATCACACTGAAATAGCTGTTGCAAAAACCCAATTTTAAACAAGAAAAAATGAGTAAGATTAAGAGGGGTGCCCAAACATTTTCATATGACTGTATGGTAGTTATGTCCCTGACTCTAGCTCATAGATATATATAATAGAAATGAAGAATTACATACAATAGGTCATTTTCCACAAAAGTCCAATTATCGTGAAAGTGATAAAATGAATGAAAGTTAATTGGCCTTTTGTCCCTGATACATAAATGAAATTGCCACCAATTTTGATGTCAAAGGTGACAAGGGGCCGGGTAGAGATTTAAATTACTCTCACATGGAGTTTTAGGAGTATCCTATGAATGTAATGTTCTGATGCTTTCTATTCTCACACGTCCAGTTCAGGGAAAAACAGATGGTTTTAATAAGTTCCTCCATGTTGTTAATGAACTGTTTGGTTTATCTACATTCAGACACATGGGGGGCTCATTTACCATGCTACATAAATACATGTCGGTGCTCAGCGTTCACAAGTGAATGACGGGAACATATTAAGAGTTGTGGCCGTGTACTGCAGCGATGTTGTATCATTTGGAAGAAAAATATTCATTTGGGCCAATTTACCTCCTCAAAAATGAAATACAGTTTGTTTAGTTTCCTTATTTTAATGCTTGTTTTTCAGGCCGATAAACCACTAACTTAGCATGTCCCTGAACTGCTACTATAATTTCAGCTTTGATATATGACCTTTTCCCAGACTATTCCTAAAGCTGCCAACTAAAACTCTCCCCAATTGCTCATAAAACCTATCCATCTAACTGCTCCTATTATCTCCCACTGACAACTCGGATGACTCTGCGCTGTTAGAACTCCACTAAAAATACTTCATATATCTGTTTTCTAGCCATTCTAGCAAATGTTATGTGAGCCTTTACTAAACCAATAGTTCAAAGAGGAATGGTGTCCACGGTCCGCGCTGCTGCTTCAGAAAATACTCTTGAAAGACATTGCTTTCTTCATCTCCTCCTTTATTCCTCCACACAAACCAACGCGTTTCGGTGCAACCCTCGTCAGGGTATATCAGATTAACCCTGAGGAAGGTGCGAGGGTTGCACCGAAACGCGTTGGTTTGTGTGGAGGAATAAAGGAGGAGATGAAGAAAGCAATGTCTTTCAAATGTATTTTCTGAAGCAGCAGCGCGGACCGTTTGACACCATTCCTGTTTGAACTATCTGTTTTCCCGTGTTATGCGAGGCGGTGGAGGTTCTGCAGCAGCTGTGATCTAAGCGCTCAAGCTGGTTGTGGGTTTCACAACCTAATCAGGTGAGTAAGCCTCATTACAACCATTGTCAATTTTGTGTCACTTGTGATAAGGCACAATCTGCGCCTCTCTTGTGTCTCCTTCATTTATTATATATTTACTAAACCAATGGCATACACAGACTTTGTTTCACATTGGGTTATCATGCTTTGGCTTTTTGGCGCCTAAAGTTCCCCCCCATGCACACACAAACACACCCTAGCAACCACCACCCAGGTCATCTTGTCGAAGACCACTTTATGTGTGACCCTTATTAAACCATCTTGGACAAGGAGGGACTACAAAAGAGACTATGGTCATCCTTGTGTTTTCATAGGGTATTTGGCATTATGAAAATAAAACATGACTTCTCCAAACTAGGTACTGTCAAATACAAAACAAGCAAAAAACGCTTCAGGAGAAAATTTGAAATCCATCAAAACCATTTCAAGAAAGTGGTGACCGCAGACTTGTAAACCCTCACAGTGTGCACAGTGTTCACTGTCAGGATTCTTTGACCCCGGGGTGAGTCGTCATGTGTCTGCAAATATGTGATTTGCCGATGTAGACCACATTTCGATAAGACATGTACGACCCAACCCCTTTAAAGATACGTGTGGCGAGCTAGCAATGAATAGTTGGCACTATGGTGATCTAATTACAGCACTGGATACAGCATGTCTGCAGCATGCAGGCAAGGGGTCCCCCAGCACTTGAGCAGTCCTGTACCCCGAGATAATACAGTTAGAAAACTTACATGCTACAGCCACTAAGGAGGTGGCTAGGGGCTGCAGCCAAGAGCAGATTCACACCCCCTGCCTGTGTAATCTGCCCATCGCTGCCAATCATTCTCTCCCTGTCTGCAGCATTTAAACAGAGTTTTTTTACTCTCCCGTGTAGCCCGGCCCCTCAGGGGTGGGGCTAACAGACTTTCTGAGAGAGAGAAAAAAAACTCTGTTTAAATGCTGCAGACAGGAAGAGAATGATTGGCAGCGGTGGGCAGATTACACAGGCAGGGAGTGTGAATCTGCCCTTGGCTGCAGCCGCTAGCCACCTCCTTAGTGGCTGTAGCATGTAAGTTTTCTAACTGTATTATCTCGGGGTACAGGACTGCTCAAGTGCTTATGGACCCCTTGCCTGCATGCTGCAGATATGCTGTATCCAGGGCTGTAATTAGATCACCATGCCTGGTTTGGTGACAGGTCCTCTTTAAACCAGAAAACACTTAAAAGAAAATGTAGCCCTATTATCATGAACAGAGTTCTGTCATCTTTACTTAACAATGCTTGAGAACATTCTCCGCAAAAAACTACCAACATGAAAAATGTCAAAATTGAGAAAATAAAGCCATTCCCACAGGATTCAGTGCAACGTCCACTTTCCCCTAAATGTTATCCTAAAGGCACCTTTGACAATCTGGAGTGCTTAAAGTAAAAGGCTTAAACTAATAATAGCCATACTATAACATAGCTGATCATTCATTCAGTAAGTTAAGGGTTCATGTGTTTTAAAAGGGGAGATAGGAGAAAGCTAGACATTAGGCAACCCCTTTGATTTCCTAAACCAAGTAAAACAGTAAGAAAAGATGCACACTGAGGGAACGGGATAGGGAAATGCTCGACTGGATTCAACTGAATCTGCTTGGTGCCTGGATGGATGCCTGGAATCCATTCAGCAATAAACTTGAATAAAGAAATCCGGCACCGGACCACGTCTTCAATTGTTCAGATGTTTATTTGTGCATTACACACATAAAATTATCATACTGGGGAACAGGTCCCCTCCAAAAAACTCTGGACGCATTTCGGACAACGGCCTTTGTCAACAGCATAAACTTATGATACTCCACTGCTCTTTAAGTAGTAGACCACATACACATTAATGCACACAGGTGGGGTAAATTACAAATAGCTATGACATACACCTAATTCAGTTTGCATTGCTGCAGGCTAATGAACCAAAGGTAACAAGTAGTGTCCAAACATTACAATTGCTTGTGTTCTAGACACATAGAATTACAATATATTTTACGTTTAATCTTACAAACTTGCAATAAGTAATGTTGTCATTTCATGGAAATTATTTTAAATACATGAAATCCCCATAAATGTTTCTCATAGTCTCACTTGTATTAATAAAGTACACAACTCACTGTTTTAAGAAAAAGAAGAATGACTACATCACTTACAATTCTCCTATTTTGATGTCAATAGAAATATGATAAGTCAGACTGTAGATTCAGTCCCTTCAGTTGTCTAAGGCTACTTTCACATCAGCGGTTTTTGCCGTTCGCGGCAGATGCGGTGAAAAAAAACGCATCTGCCGCGATTAACGCATAACCACTGCACTTGCGGCACAGTTGCGGCAAGCCCCATAGAATGTATGTCTTGTGACTGTATGTCTTGTGACCGCATTTTAGTAGCCTACTATAGATGTCTGATTATGCCTTGTTTTAGGCTGTTTCATTACAGCATGATCTTTTAGCTCTAATAAATTCCCCAACTGGGAGGCTGTTCACTACATGTCAGGGATTACAGCTTTGTACATGCAGGACCGCATTCTCACTAGTTGGTTTGCAATATAAGCCTAAGTGAATTAACCCCGTAGCTGCATTCCTTTTTAACTCGACATTTAAATATGCCACTGTTTCTCCAAGTGCTTCATGTGTGAAGGTGATGTTATACACATTATCAATTATGTATTTAACGAAATTTTGGAACACAGGTGAGTTGGGGGCAGGTCCATCATCGGTGGATGACCAGATGATTATGATGTCATCAATGTATCGCCCCCACCACCTCACATGGTCCAAAAAAGGACTGTTTATACAGTGAATAAACTGATGTTCCCAATACATCATGTATATGTTATCGAGCGAAGAGAAAAACACTGCCCCCATTAGGGAACTACACAACTGTAAATAATATTGTTTGTCAAATCTAAAAAAATTGGTTGATAACAGATGTATGCACATGAGAATAAACTGACACATATCTGATGAAAAAATCTTTGTGGATTCCAATAAATGACTCAGTGCTTCTATAGCACGATTGTGGGGTATACAGGAATCTAATGATATAACATCTAAGGTTACCCAATTATAGTCATTTTTCCACCTTACCTTCTGCAGGCTGCCCAATAGATGTTTTGAATCATGTATGGAACCTATAGATGTTTTTTCTACAGTTTTTTACCAACCCAATTGGAAAGTCTTTCATTTACACTTCCTATCCTCGCAACTATGGGACGTAGCGGGGAGGAAAAGTATTTTTATGGGTTTTTGGAAAGGCATGAAAAAGAGTAAGAAATGATATAATTAATAATTATGAGGCCTAGTGCCAGAACATAGCGGCAATAATTGTTGTCATGGGATCATAAGTTCTTCTCATTGGTGTCCTAATACTTCACACCAATAATACTGAAAATAAGCCATTTATATTTTTTTTTTAAAGTGGACGTTGCTCAACAAAATTGAGTTAATCTCTTGTAAAAATCCCTGAGCTCCACTGACTCTGCCACGTTTTGTACTGCATTACTCCACGGAGCACAGAATGTGAAATCTCTGCTTGTAGTTCAACTGAGCATTACTTTATAATTTTCTCTGACAGAATGTTATTTCACTCCTCCCTCCGAGATGATGCCAATCACAGGTGGTAGCATCTGAGACTCCTAAATAAGCTGCCTAGCTGTTATTAGTGGGGTCTGGGATGGAGGGGTCAAGGTGCATGCCCCCATATAACACTATGAAGAAATGCCTAGTTGAACAACAAGCAGAAATTTCACATACTACTCTCCAAAAGCAATAAAAGTTAATATCTCTGCAATGGAGCAACATAGTGCAATACTACAAAATATTGTCAAAACCAGGGAGCTGCAGAGTTGTAACTACCGTATATTAGCACATTAATGTAGGTTTAACTACATTTTTGAGCAAGTATCGGGTCCGTTTTAAGAGAATAATTGCAGAATAGCAACACAGGGCTTTATTATTAAAATTATTATTATTATTCTATCACCTCACTTGTCCAACTATCTTCCTTTTTCCAAATCTGCCTCTTGTGTCATCTGTCTGCACCCCCCATGCATAATATAGCACTTTATCTGTACTTGTAGAGATCCCGACCGGTGACTGGTTCATGCAGTGTTATGTGAATCCTCTATTTATCATATTGATGACTGGACCATATATGATGACGCTTTTTACCATTCACCTTTTGTACCTCCCCTATTTCCTCATAGATTGCTAGCAGGGACCTCACTCCTCAAGGTTTTTGGATTTTTTGTTACTCTGTATTGTCTCATATTGTTTGTATATATATATGTATATGTAGAAATAAAATTATTATTATTATTATTATTATTATTATTATTCTTTCACCTCACTTGTCCAACTGTCTTCCCTTTTCCAAATCTGGCCCCTTGTGTCATTTGTCTGCACCCCCCATGCATGATTTAGTACTTTATCTGTACTTGCACAGATCCCGACCGGTGACTGGTTCATGCAGTGTTATGTGAATCCCCTATTTATTATATTGATGGCTGGACCATATATGACGACGCTTTTTACCATTTACTTTCTGTACCGCCCCTATTTCCTCATAGATTACTAGCAGGGACCTCACTCCTCATGGTTTTTAATTTTTTTTACTATGTATTGTCTCATATTGTTTGTATATGTCCCCTCTGAATTGTAAAGTGCTGTGTAATATGTTGGCGCTATAGAAATAAAATTATTATTATTACTATATTATTGGTTGATACATCTGAAAGATGATGTTCTCTTTGTGTATTATCTGTGTGACATACAGTGATCAGCTTTACTCGGGAAACCAAACCCAAAAGCAAGTGCTCAATCTCCCTGCAGCGCCACCAAACTAAAAATTTAAGCATTACACAATTTTTATTGATATAAAGGACCTACCCGTGTAATACACTTGTACCTGGTCCTACAGAGTAACATTTCTCTTTGCAGCTATTAGGCTGCCTTCAGACTTGCAGATGCATCTGCAGCGTTTTGCATCTGCAAGCATCTGCATGCAGACCGCGGCCCCTATGTTTATAATGGTGCGCACGGCGGTCTGCAGATGCTTGCGGACCGCCGTGCGCACCCATTCACTCCTATATGTGATCTGTGCGCACGCGGATGCCTGCGCACAAATCACACACTCCCGCCCGCACCATGGACGCGAGATGTCGCGTCCCTGGTGCGGACGAGAGTGTGTGATCTGTACGCAGGCATCCGTGTGCGCACAGATCACATATAGGAGTGAATGGGTGCGCACGGCGGTCCGCAAGCATCTGCAGACCGCCGTGCGCTCCATTATAAACATAGGGGCCGCGGTCTGCATGCAGATGCTTGCAGATGCATCTGCAAAACGCTGCAGATGCATCTGCAAGTCTGAAGGCAGCCTTAGGGCCCTTTCACATCAGTGTTTTTTTTTAAATCGCGGCAGATGCGGTGAAAAAAACGCATCTGCCGCGATTACCGCATACCGGCTGCACTTGCGGTGCGGTTGCGGTTTTTGCCATGCAAAGTATAGGCGGACTTGCGGCAGGTGCGGCAAGTGCGGTTTTGCACTTGCGGCAGGTGCGGCCGCGGCAAAAACCGCATGGCAAAAACCGCAACCGCGCCGCAAGTGCAGCCGGTATGCGGTAATCGCGGCAGATGCGGTTTTTTCACCGCATCTGCCGCGATTTCAGAAAAACGCTGATGTGAAAGGGCCCTTAGACAGTGGAACTGAATGAGGATCCGCATTATTTATAAAACCCAAATAAAGCAATTAAAAATGAGTTTTTTAAATTACATTTTCTTTAAACCAGACAACCCCTAAAAGAAAATGTAGACCTCTTATCATGAACAGAGTTCTGTCAACCTTAGTTAACCATTCCAGCCATAAAATATCCCAGACTCCGATATCTTTTCTAAAGATTTTCTTCTGGGAGTTTCTATAATGTCACTCTATCTATCCTTTTCTAAAACACCTAGATATTTGCAAATTCTTCAACATTTCCTGTAACTTTAATGTTATCCATTGAATTCCTAAAACTTCTGCACAATATAAAAGTTTTTCAAAAGTTTCTGCAAGTTTCATCTTTGTCTTAATTATTGAGCAACAAAAAATATAAAATTTCACCAACAACAAAATTAAGGCTGAAGACGATGCACACTGAGTTCTACCTTGTTTTTCATGGCTTTAAAAAAAAAAAAAAAAAATAAGTAATTTTTTTGATATTTGTAGGTAAAAAATGTTTCAGTCGGTTATTACTGTAACGTCATCGGTGGTGGTCATTGTTCGTAAGGGCAGACAGTGTAGAGGCCATATTTTATAGGAGTGGACAATGTGCAGGCCATGTATCATAGGATGGACAGTGTGGGGCTTATATTTTGTGCAGGGAGCACAGTGAGGGGCAATTATTTATTCTGGGGCACAGCGTAGGCCATGTATTTTTATTCAGGAGCATTAAAATAATACTGTTATTTTTAAAGGCATTATGTTGGTTTGTGGTGCACAAGATCGAAAGAAATGATCTGTGGATGTGAAAAGTCATTATGACATCTCAACAAGATAGTGAAGAAAAGAAAGTGAATGACTCTAATCAAAGAAGATGTAACCTATAAAGTACCTGTGCAAAAAATCAGTAAGCTCACCCTGGAAACAAAGGCCGCATGGCCATCAGTGGAGCCAATATAATAGGGAGAAAAACATCCAAAGTTGAATAAAATCAATTATCTTAATTTAAATCTTAAAAGTCTACTGTGTGTTGGTGCCTACCACACTTCCCTTCCCAGAGAGAAATGTACTGTCCACATCTGCCATGCTAAATGACTCTGTAAGGATGCTGAAATGTATTTCTAATATTAAGTTCAACACTGTTAATATAAATGATCTGTAGTAACTCAGTTTGGCCACTGGAGGTCATCAGTGGACACCAGTAGAAAGATCTGGAACCAGGAAGTAATTTTTAGTCAGTCTCCTGAGGTAAATTGACTGAGAGAGATGCCTGAGGAGATCCTACACAGAAAAGAAGACGTGGCGGCTGTTCTGAGGGGCTCGTGGATCTACTGTATGGAAGAATGCGCCTGGCTTGATCTACACCATGGACTGAAAGATAACCCGAGTTCTGTAAGTACAGAAGATTGACCGGTCAATATATAGGGATAGTCAGACAGGGTGGGGTTGGTTTAGTCTGGGATAGTTGTGCTCCCTCTCTGCAAAACAGGTACGTGAGTTCCCTCAGGCTGTATAAATTGTACACTGTGATTGGGCTGTTGGGGCCAATATCGTTTTTGCAAAGTTTGAATTTGTTATCTTTTTGAAACCATTAAAAAAAGTTAATTTACCACTAATTTTGGAGTCCATGTCATTCACAGCAGCACTGTATCGCTCACAAACAAACGACTGGCGTCTTGGTCATTAACAACTCAATCCCTGTCATCTGTGCTGTCTCCACATCAGGTGGCAAAACAATAGTGTCAACACGCCAATCTTGGAACAAAGTGGGCTCAGCAGTATCCACACTCTCCTGCTGAAAACCCAAGCCAGTTGGGCTGGACATGTGGTCAGAATGCCAGACAGCCAGTGGCCTAAATGCCTAGACAACTACTGTACCGAAAACTGGCAGAGAAAGCAAAAAGTTGGGGGGGGGGGCAGAAGAGACTATACAAAAACTGCCCGAAAGCGTCCCTTAAAACTCTGGGGGTTGACATCAAAGATTGGGAGAAACTTACCCTGGACCATCCTGCTTGGCAAGGTGAAATCACTTCAGGAGCTCATCCAGCTAATGACAGGAGAATTTTGAGGCTAAACGAATTGCAAGTTGTGCGCAAGGCACAAGCAGTATCAATTGTCCCAATGGCACCTACGTACTTATGTCCCTTATGTGGGTGAGCCTTCAGGGCCCGAATTGGCCTAATCAGTGACCTCTAAACCCATAGCCATTGATCTCATAAACCCTAAAGTCATGGTCATCTTCGGCTACTAAGGACGAACAGCAGTCTGGTGATGACTGTTAACTTGAAAACAGCTCCCAGTTTTGTATTAACATTGGTAAGGACATACAGGGAGCTGTGATACAGTTGTATATGGGGCTAACCTGACATTGCATTAATCACTGTATAAAGGTTCAATCTTGCATTGAAATCTCTTGACAATTTTTCTTTTCCGTCCACATCTAGGGAGGTTAGCCACAGTGCCATGGGCTTTAAACTTCTTGATGACACTGCGCACGGTAGACACAGGAACATTCAGGTCTTTGGAGATGGACTTGTAGCCTTGAGATTGCTCAGGCTTCCTCACAATTTGGTTTCTCAAGTCCTCAGACAGTTCTTTGGTCTTCTTTCTTTTCTCCATGCTCAATGTGGTACACACAAGGACACAGGACAGAGGTTCAGTCAACTTTAATCCATGTCAGGTGGCTGCAAGTGTGATTTAGTTATTGCCAACACCTGTTAGGTGCCACAGGTAAGTTACAGGTGCTGTTAATTATACAAATTAGAGAAGCATCACATGATTTTTCTAACAGTGCCTATACTTTTGTCCACCCCCTTTTTTATGTTTGGTGTGGAATTATATCCAATTTGGCTTTAAGACAATTCTTTTTGTGTTTTTTTCATTGAAGACAAATTAAATGAAGATAATAATACCAAAGAATTATTTGTGATTGCAGGAAGAAACTGAGTTTCAGGAAGAAACTGAGTATTATCTGACAGAATTGCAGGGGTGTCAATACTTTTGGCCAACATTGTACACATCTTCTCGCGGCTTCACCTTTTATTTGCCACTTCAGTTCCATGGCCCTATCTTTTGACTGCACTTACTGTCAGGAAGTCAGAGGTTATATCACAAGCTCCCAATGCATCTCTATGAGTGCCAGAACAGGGCTTTCATAGAGATGTATTGAGCTGTGACTTCTGGCACATAACAAATCCATGAAGACCAACCAAAGTGACAGTGTTAGTAGATGAAGAAGCAGGAGGGTGAGTATAAGGCAGGGGTATGGGTACTTACATTTAAAGCACAACTACAGTGAAGTGGTGCTTTCAATTGTACAGGTCCTGATGTTAACAGCTGATGTAAGGTGATTAGCTGATGAGGTCCCCTGCATAATTTGATCAAATGCAGCTTTATTCAGAACTCAATCAGTGAATCAGTTATAAAGTCTTATACAAATTCTTAACGAGCATCACATTATCCTTAAATTTAGTATGACATTAGTCCGTAGAGCTTTACATCATGCCTATATCATCTCCTTTGCAGTGCCTCAAACCGAGACCCTATAGAACTTCACTACGCCATGTTTTCCATAGCAGTATTTGAGTCGTGTGTGGCCAATTGATCCTGTTTGAGTAACAGACTCCGTCAGTGTGTGGTTGGCTTTTATAGACCCTTTTCATTTTAAGGTTATACTCTGCAGAACATCAATAGTAAAACTAGAACCGGACTCTGTGTGTTATGTCAGTGAAATAAGCTATTAGCATAATTTGTATGTCTCCAAACACAGCAGAAAAAGAGCACAGTCCTTCCCAGAGACACGTCATGGGGGGCTAGAATATTACTCTGTGTTATAAACAGAAAACCGGACAAGTCTTCCCTCTTGTGCAAACACAGACAGCTTAATTGTGTATTAATAACACCGAAAATTCAGGGATATAGACAGTCAATGGTAAATAGGAGAATTGACTACATTCTTACATGTTATAAATAGGCAAAGAGTATCCTGCTGCTGAGACTCCAATTTCCCTGCAGTGCCCCCACAGGAAAAATAAGGTGTCACAAAGTTCTCAATGAAAACCTATAAATTGTTTGAATAATACAATGAATGTACCTGGTCTTCCAAAGGAAGAGATGCTGTTTTTATCGGCGGCGACGGGCGGGAGCGCGCACGTTTTTGGCGCCCCGCCAGCGTCGCTGTCCCCCGTTTACACGGGGAGACATCTCCAGCGATGGGCCTGCGAGCTGAGAAGCGGCATCACCGCTGGGGTGTCTCAAAACCCAGTGGTGATGCAGGACAATGGGAGCCTATGGCTCCCATCGCCTGTCAGCTTGCCGGTGGCCATTACATGGGGCGATGTGTACACATCTCCCCATAATGGTTGCCTGGTTTCAGAGCACTGCTCTGAAACCAGGCGACCGCTCAGAGACGCCGACATCGCCCCTTTACATTAGGCGACACAGGGGCGATGTTGCCGCCGATAGGCCACGACTCTACGTCCCCTATGTAATTGGCGGCGATATCGCCACGTGTGACGTGGCCTTAAAACCCATGAACAGGATGTTTTAATTTGAAAACTTACCATCAGTGCCAAAAACAAAAACCGAATGCACTTGCAGGATGCAGTCAGACCCCACTATGTGAAGCATTGTACTGTGCAGCCCTTTGCTCAGACAGCGGAGCAGTTGGGTAGCTTTCAGACACTCTGCATCATTTGTATCAGTGTGAATGGTGTCCTATGCAGGCCCTTTGAGTGCCTCCAACACCTTATTGTAGGTTGAGTTGATTTATCAGCCTGCACCTGGGCTTGCTTCACATAGTGGGGTCTGACTGCGTCCTGCAACTGCATTTGGTTTTGGTTTTTGGCACTGATGGTAAGTTTTTTTCTGATGCTGCTTATTTCAAGTAGTTTTTGTTTTAATGGGAACCCTAACCTTTTGTGATGTTTAATTAATACAATTATATAGAAGCCCTTTTAATTTTCCCATCAATTTTTTTAAAAGAAGTTGGACACAGGAGTTGGTGTGTGTAAAGTGGCCCTTAGGGCATGGACACACATCTGAGTGAAAAAACTATCCGATTCACGGATCCGAGAGTCGGACGACTTTTGTCAGAGTTTTGGTCAGTTTTGCATCCAACAGTGATGCTACTGTCCAACATTATCTGAGATCACATCCGAGAGCTATCCAACAGTAATCAGAGTGTGGTCCGAGTGCAATCCGAGAGTTGCATGCGATCTTTGAATGAAATCAGCTTGGCAATTGTTTCAGCTGTGAAAACTCTGATCAGAGTTGGAAGGTCCGAGTGTGATCCGACAGTAATCCAACTGTGGTCCGTGATTTTTGTCGGACCCATAGACTTGCATTGGCGAGTCTCGTCCGTGACTCGCATAGAATCGCAGCATGTTGCGATTGACTTGCAATCCGAGAATCGGATGCGAAAAATGCTTACGAGACTCGGAAAAGTGCTCTCAGACATTAGTTAACATTGGTCTGGGAGCACTGCGATTTTTCCTCACAGTAAACTCTGACGAGTTTCACTTATGTGTGTCCAAGCCCTTATTGAGTAAATGACTTAGAGCTGTCATGAGTTTGTATTATTGGGGTTCCTTGAGCTGGTACCCTAACATGTCAAAAGAAAGAAGGCCAAGGCACTTTCATCATTTAGACCGAAGGATTTTGTGTCATTAGGCTAAAAGGCCATCCTGATTTCCATGATCTCCTCCAGGTCTATGGCTGTAACTACTAGGTTAGCAATATAAATAGATACTATATAAACCAATGTGTCACGATTCCTCCTAGCAGTGTTTATGGACGTAGTGAGTGACAGTTCAGCATTCCAATTTTGGGCAGAGGTGTCAGTTTGGCGATGGACAGTTAAGCCGTCATATCGGAGGCTGGTTTACCTCAATGTGTCTCCTGATCTGAGTGATTACTTGGCTATTTAGCTGGCTCCCTGCCTCCTAACTACTGTCAGTTGTAGCTTATGCTCAGTGGTGTCTGGATGTCTTTGATTCTTGTGCTCAGTATTTAATCTATTATTACCTAAGCTTACCCCTTGGTTTATAATTAGCCCTCTTGGTATTTGAGCCCACACCTCTAGACTACCCAGCCTCACAGCTAGCCCATGAATAGTGACTAGCATAACAAAGTGACCATGGGAGACTATCTTCACAATTTAAGGCATCACAGAGGTAAAGCGCAGTTAGTGTACTAGATGTAGAGACACTTTATATGTTACACCCTCTCTTTATGGTATAGCCATATCATTGCTTCTGATATATCCTACTTGTCCACATACTGGATCTGCAGGTATTGTATTAATTTTCAGAAAACTGCCCCAACGCAAGGAATAATAATTTGCAGGCTGAAATGTGGCATTCTCAAGTAAGGCCAGGAGCAAAGCTAAACTTCCAAAATTGGCAACAGCAATGTTGTTACTTATGCATATAGACCCCATTAGAGGTGATAAATAAAATCAATCAGTTTATACATTATAATGAGCACAACACTTTTTGAAAGAGGTACAAGCCTTAAAGGGAACTTGTGATGCCAAAAAATGCTATTAAACCAAAGATATAGGGTTAATCTGCAGATTAACAACGTTCTAAAACTATCTGGTCATCTTGAAAGTCCAAGTACCTGGAGGAAATTAGGTTGTTCCTTCCCTACAGCCTCTGGCTTTCAGTCATAGAGCTGCGGCGGTCGGAGCAGTTTTAGTCATCTCTCAGTATACAGTGAACGGCAGCTGTACCCATGCCTCAGCTCTTCCCTGAGGAAGGAGCTCGGTACGTGGCTCCGAAACGCGTTGGAAATAAACCTCTACTACCAGTACTCAGACGTCCCAGTGTCGTTGGTGTATTTTCCTCTCTGGCAGCAGCGCGGACATTAAGGTACTTCGTCCAAAATACCTGATCATGCCTCAGCACTGACTGACAGCCGGCTCTGTACTGATGCACTTCATGTTTACAGACGCAGGGCGACTGGGCAATTTTTGAATGAACCTGAAGATTATCCCCTTATCTGCAGGTCAATAGTGTTTTTTTTACAATGCAAGTACCCTTTAATAGCTGATAGCCAGTAGACTATAAACCAAACACAAGAAAATAGAAAATATAGACAACATGGTTAATTCCTTAAAGTGCCATTGTATTTTATTTAATTCCTTTCGTACGTACTTCAGAGACAAGTCTGAAGACACAGGAATTCCCTTTGTGGGATGAGCTGGTCCTGATATATAGAACTTTAATGAAAACCACTCCAACCCCAACGGCGCAGTCTACAACACAGTCTCAATGGGTGACGGCGTCATCGGCACCATGGTTTGTCCATGGTTTGGCAAATATTGCATCTAGAACTTTGTTTCAAAGGAGAATTAAGTGGTGTCACTGTTCTCAGGCAGAGCATTCCCAGAGTGATTTGGTCACTGCGGTGAAAGCATCATTTTGTATGGAAGTTATTTTCTGATTGAAATGCTGAGCACATAATTTAATAATAATGATAGTCATTTTGTCTGTACTATAGGGATCTAATACTATTATTGGACAGATTGTAGGAAACATCGAAGCCCTGAAATAGGGGTGGTTGTTCCAACACAAACTGAGTTAGACGATGAAAGGAATCATTTTCAGCATTTTGTCTCTGCTGAGATTCTTAGTTCTGGTGACCCTACCCCATAATAGCCCATAATGAGGTAAATGTCTCAGGCTGCAATGTTTGGGAGAAGCAAACAACGTTCATCAAAAAATTACCTATTATTTTGATCAAGTTTTTGTGGTCAATTTATATATTTCATTTTGTGCACATTTTCTTGTCCATATCACAGTCTAAACTATGAATAAAAATTAGAAATCTTGTTATTTTCACACTGGTTACTGGTGATATTCTAGCCCAGGGGTGCACATTTTTTGGTCCAAGGGAAGACGCCCAAGAGTGGACCCACTGGGCCGTGGTACCGAACTTCCCTGGGTGAGCTGGTCCTAGTTTAATCAACCCCTATACAGGGATTGTCAGGGGCAAGCCCAAGGGGTCTAAATTTCACAGCTGCTAGTATCAGGGGGTGGCTCGTAGGGTTAGCCTATACTACGGTATAGCTAAGGAGGATTCGAGGGATCAGAGCCCGAGGCTAGGAGATCAGGAATGTGTGGCGCCCTGCCCACGCAGGTACCCACAGATCTCTCTAATGCACAACTGGGTTTCCACAGCAGGTACCTACTACGAACAACACCTTCCACCCTGGCATAGTAGGGGGAGCTCAACTTGCTGCCCTTAGGCAAGATCCCCTATATATACTGCTGCTGGGGAGGAGCTAGTTAGAGTGTGTGCAGACACTAGAAGAGCTGCAGGGAAGTCCTGGTGTTCGGTGCTGCGTACAGGCCCGAGCCAGTGACTCAGAGAGGTCTTCAGCGTTCCACCAAGCTAAGTGGGACTGAAGGCAGGGAGCTCAGAATAGACATAGAAGCAAGGAATAAGGGGCTCAAGCTGAGAGTTTATTCGAAAGAAAGCCGAATATTGGGGATCCGCAGCTGTGGGAAACTACAGGCCACAGAAAACCCTGTTGCACTGTGGAAGCTTCAGCTACCCGGTCTCCCAGAAGGGTCAAGAGAGAGGGAACCAGGAGCCGCAGGTCGCCGCAGTGTCCAGAGAAGGTTATCCCGGAGACCGCACAGGATGAGAATGTAACAGGCAAAGAGGGAAGAGAGTGGAGGTAAGTCAGGCTATAGCAGACTGTGCTTCAGCAGTTTCACAAGGAAAAGGAGGCCTTATACCCACTTGCTGTGGGAGCCCACTGTGCAGCTCAGTTACCCGTCAGTGCCCTGGACCATTTACCTGATCAATAACAGTAAAAAGGTAAAAGAGACTTCTTCTGTGTGCGTGCATCCTTTCCTCTCGCTCACCATGCTCCCCTTCAGACTGTTCCTACCCTTCCTCACCATCTCAGCTCCACTACAACCTGTTCACTCTCACTACTCTGCCCCAGAGGTCCAGTCCTGTCTGCGGAGGACTATACCACCATTGCCGCAACACCACCGACCTCCGGAAGACTGTGGCGGCGCTGGTGACATCTCACCAGGTACTGCAAGTGGCGTCACGTCTAACTTGTACATAATCCCTGTAAATACCCCTTTTTCAAGAGCATCGCCCCCAGGTTACGGGATCAGGCGTGGCCGCCATTCCCCGTGACAAAGTTAAGTCCCCTCACTGCCAATTGATACCCGATTACCCTATGCTCCAGGTGCTCAACAAATGGGTCTACCGGAGGAGAGCACAAGGAGGGCCTGACTTAACAGCCAGAGAAGCAGAAGCTTACTAACTCAATAATTAGACACCTCCCATCAGTGGAGGTGGCCTGATATACCGGAGGACGGACAGCTATTGGTCAAGGGGAGTGTCAGGTTAAGCCATGCCGGCCCCATCATTCACAGGAGAGGAGCGCGACCGCGCCTTGTGCACCGCTGATTAAGTTCATGACTCCGACCATTGTAGTGTGCTGATGTGTGAGCCTGGTGGTCAGCAGACAGGAAAGGGACCCAGCAACACACCTGGATGCCGGATGCCCGATTGGTAGAGGAGCAGAGGATGCAGACCCAGGAAAGGTGAGCTGGGAAGCAGTGCCAGGGGACCTAGCAACCACATTGAAGTATTGAACCAATCCCAAGAACTGCAAAAAAATGTAAAGGGTTACTTACATCAACTGAACCACCATAAGTACATTAATACATCACCAGAAGCAAGTGTGAAGTATTTGAGGACGATTTGGTGAGTTTCTGCTCAAAATAAATGTGTGACCATGCACTAATTCAAAGTGATTTTTTTGGAGCACAAACTCAATAAATCGTCTTCATAAAAATACTCTAAACCTAAAGATTTGAGATAAAATTTTAACATAGCCATGAAGCAAGTTATGGATTGCTACATGTGTAGTTGATCAAGAACCACCGTCACTACTTAATTGTGGCACCAGAACAACCATCAATATATGAAAAACCAATGCAAAAACCGCATAAGAATCACACAAAAGGCGCTCTGCTGTAAAAATAAATAGCCAGTGCCGTGACAAAAACAGGGCCTTTTGGTTTATACGTTTCTGCAATAAAAACGTACAATAAGCTGTCTCACCCACTCCACGGTAGGCCCTGGTAGAGACAGTCCTAACTCTGTCCCTAGATGCTACGTTAAAAACCTGCCAGTGTGTACATACCTCTGGACAGGGTGCGGCAGAGCACAGGACAATCTCACCTTGTAAGGCTGTGTGGATGGCAGCTCTGTGTGCAGACTTCATAAGGGAGGAGCAGGTGCCTCCAATATCTGCTGTTACCAGCAGGGGTAAACACGAAGGCAAAAAATATGAGTCTGCACACATTGGAAGCAGCAGTGTGAACTGCGACCAATCCCCACCAAAAACATGAAAAACCAATGCAAAAACCGCATAAGAATCACACAAAAGGCGCTCTGCTGTAAAAATAAATAGCCAGTGCCGTGACAAAAACAGGGCCTTTTGGTTTATACGTTTCTGCAATAAAAATGTACAATAAGCTGTCTCACCCACTCCACGGTAGGCCCTGGTAGAGACAGTCCTAACTCTGTCCCTAGATGCTACGTTAAAAACCTGCCAGTGTGTACATACCTCTGGACAGGGTGCGGGAGAGCACAGGACAATCTCACCTTGTAAGGCTGTGTGGATGGCAGCTCTGTGTGCAGACTTCATAAGGGAGGGGCAGGTGCCTCCAATATCTGCTGTTACCAGCAGGGGTGAACACGAAGGCAAAAAATATGAGTCTGCACACATTGGAAGCAGCAGTGTGAACTGCGACCAATCCCCACCAAAACATGAAAAACCAGAGCGCCTTTTGTGTGATTCTTATGCGGTTTTTGCATTGGTTTTTCATGTTTTTGGTGGGGATTGGTCGCAGTTCACACTGCTGCTTCCAATGTGTGCAGACTCATATTGTTTGCCTTCATGTTCACCCCTGCTGGTAACAGCAGATATTGGAGGCACCTGCCCCTCCCCTATGAAGTCTGCACACAGAGCTGCCATCCACACAGCCTTACAAGGTGAGATTGTCCTGTGCTCTCCCGCACCCTGTCCAGAGGTATGTACACACTGGCAGGTTTTTAACGTAGCATCTAGGGACAGAGTTAGGACTGTCTCTACCAGGGCCTACCGTGGAGTGGGTGAGACAGCTTATTGTACGTTTTTATTGCAGAAACGTATAAACCAAAAGGCCCTGTTTTTGTCACGGCACTGGCTATTTATTTTTACAGCAGAGCGCCTTTTGTGTGATTCTTATGCGCTTTTTGCATTGGTTTTTCATGTTTTTGGTGGGGATTGGTCGCAGTTCACACTGCTGCTTCCAATGTGTGCAGACTCATATTTTTTGCCTTCGTAACCATCAATACATGTATACAGCACCAAGTATAGTGCAGCAATCAATTGCAATGTCAGGTCAGCCCCATATACAATTATATCAACTTTACCTGCAATTCACAATATGTCCTTAACAATTGTAAGGAGATGCTGGGAGTTATTGTTATCGACTATCAACAGAGTATGGACCATAAGGACTATGAGTATTGACAAAATGTAGTTATTATCACAAATAAACATTAACATGCAGGTACCTTATAGATGAAATCTTCTCTGATTGGAGTAATATCTGTCCCTCTTCTCTCCATGTAGTACAGACGCCATGATGAGAATTCATGGCCACAGCTCATCTCTGCAGACTTCCATCTTCTCTGGCCTTTTGCAGCATATCCCAATATGATTTCCTTACAAATAAAAGTATTATTATAATGGGTGGCATGGTGGCATGGTGGCTCATTGGTTAGTACTGCAGACTTGCAGCACTGGGGTCCTGGGTTCAAATCAAACCAAGGATTTTGCAAGAAGTCTGCAAGGAGTTTGTATGTTTTTCCTGTGTTTGCGTGGGTTTCCTCCAGGCACTCCAGTTTCCTCCCACACTCCAAAGACATACTGATAGGATGTTTAGATTGTGAACCTTAATGGGGACAGTATTGCAAAAATGTATGCAAAGCGCAATGGAATAAATGCACTATATAAATGGCGACAGTGTTGCAAAAATGTATGTAAAGTGCCATACAAATGAATAAATACTATTATTATTACTGCCCATAAATAAAAATATCTCAAATGCTACAACCTAAATAAATAATTGCCACTTACTGTAATTCCTGCACAAAATATCTCCTCCATAATTCCCCTCTCGATAATATTCCCCCTCACACTGTCCCTCTCCATAATATCCTCACACACACTGCCTCACTCAATAATATCCTCATACACTGCCCTTCTCCATAATATCACCCAACACTACCCTCTCCACAATATCCCCCCACACTGCCCCTCTCAATAATATTGCTCCACACTGCCCCTCTCCATAATATCACCCCACACATTACCCTTCTCCATAATAAATCTCACATTGCCTCTCTCCTTAATATCTCCTCACACTGCACCTTTACATAAAATCGCCCCACACTGCCCGTCTCCAAAATATCACCCCACACACCACCCGCTCTATAATAAACGCCATACTGTCTCTCTCCTTAATATCTCCCAAACTGCAACTCTCCATATCACCCCAAACTTCCCCTCTCCAGATTATCACCTTGCGCTGCTCCTCTCCTTAATATTACTCCACACATCGCCTTAATATCTCCTCACACTGCACCTTTACATAAAATCGCCCCACACTGCCCGTCTCCAAAATATCACCCCACACACCACCCGCTCTATAATAAACGCCATACTGTCTCTCTCCTTAATATCTCCCAAACTGCAACTCTCCATATCACCCCAAACTTCCCCTCTCCAGATTATCACCTTGCGCTGCTCCTCTCCTTAATATTACTCCACACATCGCCTTAATATCTCCTCACACTGCACCTTTACATAAAATCGCCCCACACTGCCCGTCTCCAAAATATCACCCCACACACCACCCTCTCTATAATAAACGCCATACTGCCTCTCTCCTTAATATCCCCCAAACTGCAACTCTCCATAATATCACCCCAAATTTCCCCTCTCCAGATTATCACCTTACACTGCTCCTCTCCTTAATATTACTCCACACATCGCCCCACTCCATAATGTCATCCTCCCTACTGTCCATTTCCATAATGTTGCTCCACCCCACTACCCCTCTCCACCCCACTGCCTCACTCAATAATATCCTCACACACTGCCCTTCTCCATAATATCCCCCCACACTGCCCCTCTCCATAATATTCCCACACATGGCCCCTCTCCATAATATGCCCTCACATTTCATCGCTCCATAATAGGCCTCACACTTCCACTCTCCATAATGTCATCCCCTTCTTTTGCTCCTCTCCATAAAAGCCCACACACAGCCCCTCTCCATAATATTCCCCCACAGTGATCCTTTACATAATATCCCCACATGCTTCCCCTCTCCATACTGTCACTCACAACACTAAGCCATTCCTTAATGTCACCACCACACACACACTCCCCCCACCTCCACAATATCTCCTCAAACTGCCCCTTTCCATAATTTTCCACTGACCCTATTTCACAATATTCACCCACAATATGTGTGCATTTGCAAATATTTAATTTTCAGCACATCCATGGAGCACTTACGGGGGCAGACTCTCAATTTTTGTATATAGGATCTCGTGACTGTGTGCAACATAGAGGGAGCTGTGATATTGTTTACTGTGAATCTTGTATTATCAGCTATTTATACAGGTGTTACCTGCCAATGAAATAATGCCTCTGATGATAAGTAGCCTGCTGAAAACCCTTTCTGAAAGGATAGGGCGTATGATTTCAGTCAATCCTATTGCTGTGTGGAAGAGAAAGAATATTGTAGTGCTGCTTTGGGTCACATTAAGAGGCCCTAACCTGTTATTCAACTAGAGACCCTCCACCAGCCTTTACAATGCATAAATATGGAAATTGGGAGTGAAAGAGAGAGAATTGAAAGGGGTGAAATGGGGAAACTGGCATCGAACCTCCCTGTTCCAAGATGAAGAACAATATAAACCCAAATGAACATTTTTCTATGGCACTCCCTTTCCTCTAAAAACACATATTTGCTATATTTTAATGCTATTAACCTTATACCATGTATTCCTAAATCCCATAAAAGCTCCTTTAATAATCTCCTGTGATCTACGCATTGTTATTTTGTGAGCATGTTTCTATCAGTATATCATCACATATATTATAGAGCCCTCGGGCATTGTGCTTTTATGTCTCCGGGTGAGTTACTGCATCCTGAATTTCTGAATTTGCTGTTTGGATTATAGAATAAGCTGCGGTGCGGCGGCTGAGGTCACATGGCCTGCCAATAACATCTTTGTCTTGGAAGCCATAAGGCTCTGTCAGACACTCACAAGGTCCACTGTGAAATCCAATCTACTAATTCGCAAAATCATACAAACTGGGATTAAACAATGCCAGGATCTGGCATCACCCACTGTGCTCGCAGTCAGTATGGCGTACGGCGTCCTTACTTAATCCTCAAACAACTACATGAGAAAGGTCCTCTGATCTGGATCACTGAGGTGCAATCCAAGCTGGGGACCCCCCAATTAGAATTATACCCTAATAGGCCATTCTCTCATTTATTCATGACCGATCCGTCTTACTTTTTCTTTTTGGGTAATTCTAAGAAGGTAAATGACTGTGTATGCTAATGAACTGTAGAAAATAAAAAAACTGAAAAATGGAGTGCATTGTGGGTATCCATCTTTCGGATGTCTAATTATATCAGTGGTAAGCGCTCGCAGGACACGTTGTATATTATTGCAGAGCCTATTGATATTCGCTTTAGAAACAGGCCTCTTTTGTATACACATATAAACATATTGTTTAAATTAGGCCGATCGCACAAATGGCTCTCCAGTGTGCAGCAAGACCCCCGGGAAATAAGATATTTGCATATGTGATGGTAACACTCTTGAAGCGCCATCTGATACGGGCATTTCAAACCCAAATACCTGGCTGGGGACAGAAAGCAGAGAGGGACGCACAATGGGTGCTGCGGCTGTTTTCTGTCCCATAGATCACTTTCGACATTATTTAACCTTAATGCTAGACAGTATTTGCATGCTAGACAGTATTTCTTCTAAGCCTTTTCACCTCTGACCTCTCCCCACACATTAGATATAAAGAGCCCTCGTCCTACATGGATTCTTTCTTATGCCATATTTAGTTATTGCCAATAAGATCCAAATGGCCAACTACAGATTAGATCATGTATGAGACAATATCAAAGAATTTATGTACTGAAACATGTACGGTAATTGGTAGAAAATATATACTTAGAACAGTCCCAGACTTTGTTATATTAGAAAAATATATATACAATATAAATACATATATATATATATATAATATATAAAGCTGAATGTGTGTATGTGTGTATGTGTGTATGTATATCCGGGATTATGATGGGAGTGATGGTGTACCACCTCCTTGGAGGAATAAAGAGGATGAAAAGCTGACTGACTCTTTGGTGAGTTATTTGAACCCAGAGCAGCGCGGACCGTGGTACACCATCACTCCCATCATTTTCTTGGATTATACCACTATCCAGTGGTAGGTGGAGGTCCTGCAGCAGCTTGGAACATTTGATTCCGAAACGCCTTCAAACCAGTTGTGGGGATCACAACTGGACCAGGTGAGCGGCTCCATAGCACCACCACACTACAACTAGTGTCACTAGTGATAGGGCACTATTGCGCCTCTTGTCCCCCTCCCCTTTTATATTTTACTATATCCGGGATTGGCATCTACACCGTCGCAACTACAGCTACAAAAATTTGCACAGTCACATGTCTGGACCCCGGGAGCATCATAGGCTATGTTGTGAGGCGAAATTTTAACCCTGCGCGTTCCAGTTCACCAAACAATTTTGCCCCTATCTATATAATGGGGAAAACGTGAATGGAAAAGTGTTGGAGGAAAATCGACAGCTGTCAGCTATAGAGACAAAATTTTGCACAGTCACACGTCTGGACCCCAGGAGCGTCATAGGCTATATTGTGAGGTGAGATTTTAACCCCGCGCATTCCAATTCACCAACAATTTTGCCCCTATCTATATAATGGGGAAAAAGTGACAGTTACCAGTTGTGAATGAGAGGGGCTTAATGATAGCACCAAAGACTAACAGCACATACCAGCATATAGTGACTAAGATGGGGCCCCAACATGAGATATTCACCACACACGGGGACATGTATACACACCACATGCACACAAAGAGTAACAGCAAGTGTATAGTCGCTAAAGTGCAGCACCAACATTGGATACTCACCACGCACCCGAACAAACACACACACACCACAAAGAGACACACACAAGACAGAGACACACACCTCCCCCAAGGGGACACACACACACTCTATAGCGACACATGCACTCACCTCACAGGGACACACACACACCACAAAGAGACACACAACACAGATACACACACACCACACAGACCCCCCCCACAGGGACACACACACATACACTCCCTATAGGGACACATGCACTCACCCCACAGGGACACACACACACCACAAAGAGACACACACAACAGAGACACACACCACACAGACCCCCCCCCCCACACAGGGACACACACACATACACACCCTATAGGGGCACATGCACACACCCCACAGGGACACACACCACAAAGAGACACATACAACAGAGACACACACCACACAGACCCCCCCCCACAGGGACACACACATCTACACCCCAGGGACTCACACACCACACAGACAAACACAGATGTGCACAAATCACCTCATACAACTCGCCTCATACGTGTGCTATCTTTATTTTCCAAACATAAACATCTGATTAAAAACAGCCAATGTGCAACACATGTGCCATGTAGGGAATTAAGGCAGATGTCAGTCACATGAGCCGTCTATTATGTGTATGTGTGAGGTAACATATACTGCCCGGCCAGGGGAGGGTTTACTGTTGGCTGGAGATTTATTAGGCTGCCTATAGCAATCAATCACAGCTCAGCTTCTATTTTCCTACAGGTCATTAATATGACATATTCAAATTCAATGTTGTTATAGCTAACAGCTGTTATTTATTAACCCGGACGTAGCCAGGTACTACAGCTAGTATATATATATATATATATATATATATACTATATGATTGTCTAATTCTGTCTGTAACAGAAATCCTGCATCGCTAATCGGCCACGGGCTACTGGCGCGACCAATCAGCGACAGGCACAGTCCAGCCACGAATTGGCACGGGATTTGAACCGCGCCACCACTACTGTCGGAGATCAGCGCTGATCTCCCGACTGTAGCCGCGGGTCATCTCCTGCAGCACAGAGGTTAGCGGCGACGCAGCCGGGAGATGACCGGTTCTAGCCGGTCATCTCCCAGCTGTTCGCAGCGGAAGTACCCCTGCCTCCATATTGCAACACCCAAGTTAAGTTATGGGTATTCCGATATGGCGGCCAGGATTCAAATCCCCCGCCAAGCCACGCGGGGCTACGACCAATGACCTCAATACTACGCCCTAGAGTGACAGGGTCACAATGACTGCCATATCATTACTGTATGGTTGGTGAAATCTGACTGTTTGACATCTCACCAACAACCACGTAGTGACACTCCAGTGATCCCTACCAGGTCGTATCGCTGGAGTGTCGCCAAGTGTGACGGTACCTTACTGATCGC
Organism: Allobates femoralis; assembly: GCA_033576535.1. Classification (NCBI taxonomy): domain Eukaryota; kingdom Metazoa; phylum Chordata; class Amphibia; order Anura; family Aromobatidae; genus Allobates; species Allobates femoralis. Next base: position 396,800,319 of record JARQOC010000006.1, on the reverse strand, counting down.
TCATTGCATTATTGTTAAATCTTCATAAATAAACTACATACATATTCTAGCATACCCGATGTGTTAGAATCCGGCCACCATCTAGTGTATATATATATGTATGTAAAAGTACAAAAGTAGGAGCAGCAAGGTATGCTGGTAATCCCGGGTGCAGAGCGACCCACACAGTCCTCAATGCGTATAATTATACATACAAATATCGCAGCACTCCCTTGGTGATGTTCAAAGGTGTTTAATCCAGCTTGCAAAAGGTACAATGGCCATTGTACCTTTTGAAAGCTGGATTAAACACCTTTGAACATCACCAAGGGAGTGCTGCGACGTTTGTATGTATATATGTGTGGAACAGCAGCAGACTGTGTGCAACAAAAAAGTGTTAACGCAGAATTAAAAGAGTTTTTTATGAGTAAAAATATAAACTACGGTAACTAGATTTTTGAAAAACCTCAGACCAAAGTTTAAATAAAAAATACTCTTAAGGTACCGTCATACATAACGATATCATTGCCGATATCGTTCAAAAGTCACGTGTTCTGTGATGCTTGAACGATGTCAAAACGACATTGTTGCGTGTGACACTGCAAACGATGAACGATCAGTCGGCTGATCGTTCATCGTTTGATTTGAGGTCCTGTCTTCAAATCTATCGTTGGTCGCCTGGTGGACACGCAGCATCGCTGTGTGTGACACCGGGAGACGACCGATAAGCCAGCTCCCAGCGCCTCTCTGCAGGAGCTGGGAGCTGGTATCCAAGGTAAACTGCGGGTAACTAGGCAGCGCGCGCTGCCTAGATACCCGAAGAATACCTTGGTTACCAGCCTTCCCCGCTCACCGGCTGGTATCCAAGGTACACAGCGGGTAACTAGGGTCCCTAGTTACCTGCTGTGTACCTTGGATACCAGCCGGTGAGCGGAGAAGGCTGGTAACCAAGGTATACTTCGGGTATCTAGGCAGCGCGCGCTGCCTAGTTACCCGCAGTTTACCTTGGAGACCAGCCTGCTCCTACTTACCGCAGCCTGGCAGTGGGAGCAAGACATCGCGGAAATTATATTTAAATCGTTTCCACAATGTCTCTGGTCCATTGATGGCTCGTGAGTCTGCCTGTGTGACAGCTCACCAGCGATCTGAACGATTTTGTTAGCGATTGCGCGTGCATGTGATCGCTAACAAAATCGATCATCGCATCGCTGCGTGTGACGGCACCATTGGGCCTCTTTCACATCAGCGGTAAACGCTGATCGCGGCAGTTGCGGTGAAAAATCCACAACTGCCGCGATTACCGCATAAAGGCCGTACTTACAGTTCACCTGCGGCAAGCCCCATGCAATGTCTATGGGGCTTGCGGCAGGTGTGGCAAGTGCGGTGTAGTTGCAGTTTCGGCAGGTGCGGCCGCGAAAAAAACACGGTATGCCGCGGTTTTTTCACACCCGCACCTGCCGCAGGTGCCGAAACCGCACTTGCCGCACCTGCCGCATACTTACCACAAGCCCCATAGACATTGTATGGGGCTTGCCGCAAGTGTGTCACGACCGTGAAAAAGCTATGTATATGTTAATATATGCGCTAAGAACCTTAAGTGTTTTTTTTTTTTTAATTTTGGTCTGAGTTTTTTTGAAAAAAACTTATTAGTTTTTTTTTTTGTTACTTTTTTCTCAAACGAAAAATTCTTTTAATTCTGTGTTAACACAGAATTAACTCAGATCATGAGAAGCCAATGGTTCCTGGGTGTATTAAATTGGTAAAGGAGTTTTATCTTGTTGGGGCAGGGACACACTGTCCAATAGACATCCGAGTCTCTCTGAACGGCCTCTCCCTGTCAGAGGGAGAAGCCGTTCCGGGTCACTGCTTCAGCCTCATCCGAGTTCTCGTCCGAGTAACTCGGATGTCTATCGGACACTGTGTCCCTGCCCTTGGAGATAAAGTCTGAAGGTCATGTTTTTCTAGAAATTTAGTGTAAAGGACAGATACATTTTAAGGCTATACTCTACTATGTGCAGCGCATCTATGGTTTAAAGAAAAAAAAACAGAAGCCTTCATATAGCATCTTGTATGTACAGTATGATCATCAACTTTGCCAATGCACCCTACTTGCAGATTTAGTAATTGATACAAAAAGGAAGAATTTAAATAAAGCATAACAAGCATCATGTCTTAATTCATTCACATAGAAGGTACTTTAGGAAAGAGTTGGGCCTCTACAAGAGTCTGTCAGATAAAATAACTGTTCAATTCAAACAATGGTGCTTGGTGTAACCTTGGCATGGCCAAACAATTCAATGCACATTCCCACCTTGAGTTCTATAACGCCAGAATTGTCAATCAAGGAAGAGGTGGGCAGAGATAGATGAAAAACAAATAGGTGGGAAGATGTGCTGAAGGTGTTCGGCACCTCAAAGGTACACCTAGAGCCTGTACTTAGTTTTGACAAGCATCCTATGCTGATAAACTCACTTTAAAGTGACATAGCCAGCACAAAATGAGTTTTCAAACCTTGCACTGACACTCTGTACATCCTTGGCATGGCCAAACATATATTAGTGCCTTCCCACCTGCTCGTTTTCCCTTAAACTCCACCCCACCCCTACCTCCTCTTTCATTAACAGCTCTAGCTTTATGGAATCAGGGAATGGCAAATATAGAGGAAAAACAATAGGGTGGGACAGTGAACTAATCTGGTTGGCCAAGCCAAGGGTACACAGAGCCAGAAGTATATCTGGTGGAGGCAGGCTGAGCAATTGTCCTGGGGCATCATTGACAGGGCAACGCCATTGGGCTACCTGATGTCGTAGGTGTCTCCGCATTTTACTGCCCCCTATAGTGGGATTCTCTGAGCCAAGTGATGCCAGCAGCATTATCAGTCAGTGATCACACTTCTGCCGTCACTCCTTGGCACGGACCTTGTTGGTGGTAAGCATTCCAGTGGAGCTGAACACACCAAAGACTTATTGTAATTAGTGGAAGGGGGTGAGAAATTTGAGGAAGAAATATGGGGAGAGAAGGTGGGGAGAATGCCTATGGACACAATATGGGGAAAGAGGGATAGGGGAGAGTATACAGGCACAGTATAGGAAGTGAGGGAGGAATGAATACAAACACAGTATAGGGAGTGAGAGGGGAATGCATTCAGATACAGTATGAGGAGCGAGGGGGAAGTGTATATAGACATAGTATGAGGAGAAGGGGGGTGGAGTCCATACAGACACAGTATGGGGAGCAAACAGGAAAATATTTGAGGGCACAGTAAAGACAGCGAGGATGGGGTGATTTGAGAACACACCATGGGGAGCAAGGGAGGAAGAAATTTGAGGATTGTATGGGGAACGAGGAGGTAAATGTGAGGACACAGTATGGGGAGAAGTGGGGCAGGATGGGTGCGGACACAGTATGGAGAGCGAGGGAATGTGAGCGGACCCAGTACATTATAAGAAGTGAGGGGGGATGGGTGCTGACACAGTATGGGGAGCAAAGGGGGGAATATATGTGGACACAGTGTGAGGAGTGAGGGGATGACTGCAGATGTAGTGAAGAGACAGTATGGGATGAGAAAAATTTGATGGGGAACAGAATACAGGCTGGGTCTTGTGTGTGTACGAGGCAGTATGGAGAGGGGTACTTCAACAGAAAAAAGACACTTTTTTCTCCAGGAATGATTTAAGAAATTATATCAAGATACAAATAAATTCCAAATCTTTATTTATATTTCATAATTTCTAATATTTAAAATATTTAAAATATTAGACAGAGCATTCCCTCATAAGGGACCAGTCATATTACAGCAAGGACAGTATATATTACATAGTACATGAATGCACTCAAGAAATCATCCTATCACCATAGTGCAGCATCTATTTATATTTAGTGTTACATCCACTATTGGAAGGATCTAAAGGACTCTTAGATATATAAACCAGAACTTTCAATCTTAAGTAGCCACCTGTAAAATCTCACTCTCTCTTAGGCAAAATACCTATAGCATTACTAAGTAGCTAATAATACGATCTAATGCCCAATCAGCCGTCCAGATCTTCTTAGATAGTTAGAGCATGTACCTGATATTAACCGCTGTGCTGTAATGAGGTCCCTTCTCCCCTATGTCCGTTTCGCACCTTGCTTCTTCCGCCCCCCGGAAATAAATATAAATAGATGCTGCACTATGGTGATAGGATGATTTCTTGAGTGCATTCATGTACTATGTAATATATACTGTCCTTGCTGTAATATGACTGGTTCCTTATGAGGGAATGCTCTGTCTAATATTTTAAATATTTTAAATATTGGAAATTATGAAATATAAATAAAGATTTGGAATTTATTTGTATCTTGATATAATTTCTTAAATCATTCCTGGAGAAAAAAGTGTCTTTTTTCTGTTGAAGTATATGTCATTTGGAGTGACTACATTGAACAGGGAGTTTATTTTAGTATGGAGAGGGGGCAGCATTGGGGTACAGTGTGAGGCAACAACAATGAGGAGACAATATGTTGGAGAGGAGCAGAGTAATGAGGGGGCACAGAATAGAGACCGGTCAGTATAGAGTGAACACAATGTGGGAGGACAGTGTGAAGAGGGGACCCAGTATGCAAAGTAGAGGATAGTGTGGAGGGAATGTACCATAAGTGGGACAGTATGTAAGTCATATTTTGTGCAGTTAACACAGTGAGGGTCAATTATTTAATCTGGGGCACATCATAGAGCAGATATTTTTATTCAGGAGCATTATAATAATTTTGCTATTTTTAAGGGTATCGTGCCGGGATTTTCTACAGAAGACCAGAGAAGAAGGACGTCTGCAGAGACAAGCTCTGGATGTAAAAAGTCATCATGGAGTTTGGACAAGATGAAGAAAACAAAGAGAACGATTTTGATCAGCAATAACATCATCTATAAGATACCTGGATTTAAATAATTAGCTACGATACTGACATTCTCATCAATACTGTGGTTCCTGAATGGTTGTTAGTCTAATGAAGACTGATAACAACAATTTCCAGTGTCTCCTGTAGGTTCATGCAATGCAAATGTATATGGGCCTTACCTGACATTACAAGTGATGTACCATATACTGATGGTGGTACTGGTGATGTATTCTTGTACCGATAGTGGTTCTGGTCTTGTATTCCTGTAGATGAGAGTTTTGATGCTGTGTTCCTGTACTGATGAGGGTTATATGGAAATGTTTTTATAATGCTAGTGGCTCTGATGATAACTTTTTGTACTGCTGGTGACTCTGGTGAGGTGTTCCTGTACTGATTAGGGTTGTGATGCTGTGTTTCTGTACTGGCAGGGTTGTAGTTATGTATGTCTGTACTACGGGTGGTTCTGGTGGTGTATTCTTGTGCTATTATTAGTTCTGATCCTGTACACATGAAAAAATTCATAACTTGTAAGATTACTTGCTACATGGTTTTGTTAATGTATTGTGCCATCTTACAAGTTAAGGCATACTATGTTCTTATTTATGTTAGAAGCATTAAAGGAGTTGTCCAAGTTTGTGATGATTCTGCAGTTACTGTAGATGACTGCAAACTTCTGAATTGTGAAAGTGCACACACTGCCCGCTGTCAGGATTCTCTTATGCTGGTGGTGCGAGTTGGAGATCATGAAACTGCAAGTATGCATGTTGTATACATGCAGTCACCTGCTGACTAGAGATATGCTGTCTCACTCAATGAAAATTAGTTGAGAGAGGCTGGACACATCTAGTCACAATGTGTCAAGAAGTAAGGAAAATCACATACTTGTGCTCACATGACTGTCCACTCTTGCCACTGACAAGGAGGAATACTAAAAGTGTGCAGTGAACATGATGTGAGAATTCAACAGCCTGCAGTTACCTAGAGACTTTCCTCTCAAACATGCACAACCATTTAATTAGAGAATTAAGCACTCTAGCCCAATCCTTACAGTGTGTAATATACTCACTGTAAAGATTCACCTCTGCTTGCTGGTTCCAGCAGTCATTACATGGTCACGCCATTCATATTAAATTCTCATATTTACAGTCATGTGAATGCTTTTCTTCCTGCTTCTGTCAGTGTTTCACTGAGAGAATTAGGAAGAGCAGTTTGTGGGCCCATGACTGTAAGGGCAGAGACACACTAATGCAAACTGTATATGAGATACTCGCATGCATCTTGCATGACTTACCCGGCCCAGCCACTGGCTCTCTGGATTTCAGTGTGGAGCTGTATTGAAACACAATCAGTTGACACTCCCGTTCAAAGAGGCAGGGATCAGGCCGGGTGAGTCATGCGAGATGCATGCGAGATACTCGCATGCATCTTGCATAGTGTGTCTCTGCCCTAAAAGTGAAATTCACATATGAATGATTGGACACATGATTTAAATCGCTTGGGGGTGGAGTTGGCGCCAAAATGAACTCTTCCTCCGGGTGTTGGAAAACACATCTGCATGAGCTCTAGTGCTTAGTTTGAACAGTCACTTTCTGTTGACAAATTCCCTTTTATAGCCATGTTTGTGTTGTAAATGATATAGAAAAACAATTTATATATTATTTATCTGTAATTTCCCCTAATAATAGTCAGTCTCCCTGCAGTTTCAATGAGGTGGAAATTAAGTATTATACGGTACATTTCCCACATCTTTCTTAAATGTCCTTGGCTGCTTCTACACAAGACAGAAAATATTCTTACACTAGAAAAAGATGTCTGCTTGACTCTAATGTTCCCTGAGGCTCCGCTGATGTTCTGGGGGTGTGGTTATGCGGTTCAGGTGCGGGGCTCTCTTATACCGGGTTGTGCGTTCATTTCCCATCTCGACATCTTGCACTCTCTGGGAGATCCTGGCACAACAATTTCATCCTTATCCATGCCAGCAATGGGATTAAATAATCCTCGACACAAACAGCTGCCAGAACACGAACAAAGTAGTTTAACCTCTTACATGCCCTGTTTTTTTCTTCTGTTTGTCTTGGGAGGTTCACTTTCTGCTGGGACATTACATGGACAGCTATAAATTCCTATTCGGATCAATGGAAGCCAAGTTCAACAGGTAGCAGCCCAGACTAGTGGAAAATAGGACAGACCCCAAAGTTTGATGAGGAATAATATTCTGCTGCTCTTTATCACAGGAACACACAGTGCTATCCAAGGTTATCTGTCCAGGGCGGGTACCAGGTGAACCTGCTGGCGGGACTGCAGTGTCTGGAGAAGGAGGGAGGACGTGGAAACCAGATCGATGGCCCAAAGTCACACATGTGGACACAATTACAACGCAGTGCACAATATAAATTGTTCTTTTGCTGTGTACGCCGGTTCCGTTGTGACAAATTATATGTAACATATGCCTCTGTGAGAAACCATTTCCTAGTACAATTATCCAGAATGAAGTGGTTATTATATGCCAGCTTGGTTTAAGCAATCATCACCCATGTCATTCACAGGGAGATGTTTGGATAACTTGGCTAATACACATTTTTTATTTCTTCACTCTTATATACGTAGCACATTAGCATTAACCCCCCACATAAGGGACATGCTGTGTCCTCCATGCAGGGGGCACTGCCATTGGCATTGCATGCTAAGAAACTTAAGACACATTTCCCTGTATAATAAAATAACCCCTGATAAATATTACCCCCTGGGTCACCGCCTTTTAACACGTTATTAAAGGACATCTGTCCACAGGATAAGCCCTCTTCAGCCATCTATGTGGGCATGTAGGTCACAGAAAGTTGAATAAAATGATGCCTTGATATCTGCAACCGGTTGACTTATTGCAGAGGAATCCACATTTTTCTTATTAGGTAAGATCTATTGGTCGAACACTGAGCTCCCGGAGAATGTGACTCCAGAGCTTATTTGAAATGAAAGGGAACATTACCAGTGTGAGACATGTAATGACTGACAGTCTGCTCTCCTAATCTACATGTCTCACACTGGTAACGCCTCCTTTCATTTCAATTAGTTGAGTAAGATTGGCTCACAGTTTTAGTTTGCGTGCTCAGGAAAAAAGGCAATCAATATAGTGGTAACCTGGCACACCATTCAGAAAAAAGGGAAAAGAGAGTTTTTTTCTTCAAGTGAAGCTCTGATTTTATTTGCTCATTCAGACAATATTCCGAAAAAAAACTTAAGTTGATGTGACAGATGTTTTGGCTAAGGCCAGCTTTATACCACGGTTTCTTGCTGTCAGGCTGTGTCCGGTGTTTTGCTGGATGCACCGGACACAGCCTGACAGCTCCAGAGGGCAAATATGCCTTCCGATCCTATTTTCTTTGGATTCCGCACTGCGCAGCTGCTGCCGCTGTCCAGTGCTGAAATTTCAAGATCGCGTCTAGCGGGCAGCTAGCCACGGTTCTGAAATTTCTGCCGGGAGCTCTCCAGGTGCTGAAGTTCAGCACCGACCCCGCTGAACTTCAGCACCTGGCGTCCAGCAGCCAGATCTGATTTTCTATCGGATCCGGTGCTATCAGGCACCCATAGACTCCCAATGTGCGCCGGATCGCACCAGATCCAGGAGGATCCGATTTTGTCAGATTTTGGCCCCGGACAAAAAAATGCTGCAAGCTGCAATTTTGTGTCTGGGACAAAAATCAAATGCAGCCTGATGCTGCCGGACAGGGACAAAACCGGATGGCGAATTACTGCGATCCAGCCCCATCCGACACCATAGGCATGCATTAGTCCAAAATCGGGTCCGGGGCTGTCCGGTTCACACCGGACAGCCCCGGACCCGAAAAAAAAACGTGGTGTGAAGTTGGCCTAACATATAGCCTTCTTCATTTACATCCACTAATCAATGAAAAACTGAAATATGATAATAAGTACATACATAGTACAAAAATATAGTGTACATCGAGATAAAGTAAAACATGCACAATGGAGCTTTACATGAGAGCAAAAAAAATCCATGAACGAAAGAAACACACATCATAAAGGAAAAAAGGAAAGTCCATAATACAATTGATTCACTGTCTATGATGAGGACAAGAAATTAGCACAAATTCATGTATACTTGAGTAATTCTGAATACAACGTAAGCACGGAAATCGTGATGTCATTGCGTGTCCTGACTCTATATCTAAGACAAATGGATAATAAGGAGATATTACTATTAACACATCAGGGAAATGGGAAAGGGTTAATAACAACATGTTATGGAAGAAACATCCGAAACAAGGTAGTATATAACAAATTGGGAGTTCAGTCATCAACTGTTTAAATGATATTTTATACCACAGCATCTACAATTATATCAGTGATCCCTATGGTAGAAAAGGTAAAGAAACCAATATGTGGAATATATGTGGAAAGTCAGGGTATGTTACCTGTAAGACGGTGATAATATAATGTGAATATGGGCCTGATGAGCAATACAGATGCTAAGCCCTAATGATATCTGTATAAGAGACCAAGAAAAATGGTAATAATAGAGAAACCACAACAACGAATCCATTTATAATAGGAAAATTATAGTAATAGATTACCTAATAGAACATACTGGATTATGTGTGACAGATATGGATATCCCCAGTCTGAAAGAGACTGTTACTGTAACAATTGGAATGCTGCAAATGGTAAAGTAAATGGCCATATAGGAAAAGAAGGTTGAACAGTCCCACACCTTTAAAGGGACTCTGTCAAAATGTTTTTGTCATTATATCTGAGAGCAGCATAATGTAAAGACAGAGATCCCGATTCCAATGATGTATCACTTACTGGGCTGCTCAGTGTAGTTTTGATTATCTCCAGCTGATTTAACAGTGGTTTTATCATTAGAGGACTAAATAATTAGTCCAGTCATATGTAGGAGCTGCCAAATCTGCAGCAGAGAAAACAGTACATTTATCAAAATGACAGCAAGGATGTCAGTAATGGTACCTTTACACGCCGCCACAACAGGATGCATACAACCAGCTACAGGCTACAAATGTAGCTTGTCGCGCCAATATCGCCCGTAGTAGCGGCGTCTGAAGACGGGACGACACAGCCGGCTACAGATACCTCTGTATCCGTGCACTGCCCATAAACAGATGGCAACATCGCCGATTGTAGCGAGCTGTATCGGCGTGTAAAGAAGGAACAGAAGGGAACTCTGGACACCCGGCGATGTAGCTGGAATGTAGCTAAGGCGTGACCCAGGCTCCGGGATACCACGCCCCTTCAGCGATCATTGGAGGAAGCTCCTTCGTTGCGATTGGTTGTCGCTGCACAGGGCGGCATATTTAAGAAGCTGACCAGTCACACTACGCAATTGCTCGAGCGTCATGTATTAATCAGCCTCCTGCGCTGGCTGGCCAATCATGGTATTATTGCTTTGTCCTATCAGCGTACGGACGTCTCGTAATCCACAATTGTGGCACGCCTATGTGCTGTCCCTCCTGCCCCAGGTCCGCCCATATTAGCTTGTTATAGCGGTGTGTAAATGAGGTACGCTGAGCTACAGACGGCTACTTGCGACACCCGGCGATGTAGCTAGCTGTAGATGTAGCGTAGCGTAGCGCACCTTGTGGCGGCGTGTAAAGGAGATGCGATTACCGTTTGTAACCGTTTGGCCGTGCTCGTGCACGTGAAGTTGCCGTTGGTATCCATCCTGTTGTGGCGGCGTGTAAAGGTACCATAAGTGACACATTGAGGGAATCAGGGTCTCTAGCTCTATATTATGCTGCTCTCAGATGGGATAGCAATAACCTGGCGACAGAGTCCCTTTAAGTAGAATGAAGCCCAGAGACCTGTAGGAGTTAAAGACAATGATCAATGCTATTCATTCAGCTGCCAAATGTGCTCCCAAGTGATCGCTGTGTGAACGCCATACTCACTGGTGAAGATTCAAAATGGGGACTTGACGCCAAAGGTGTCCACATGTCCACATCTGATCGTTATAAAATATGTATAGTGCAACACTTCCTGGTTCCTGGTCTGTGGAACGCAGGAAGTATCACGCTGACATGCAAGTCCCGTGCATGCGCAGTTCCTAATTGTCACGTTCTATGGGCGGTGATGTCTGGCAGGGGTGGAGTGGTCCAGGTGACAGGGAGGCATTTGCCTCCCAGGCCAGTGGTATTGCCCTAGTTTAGGGCCGCCCCCTGCAATGATATGGGCCGCAGGGTGGTGCTCTGCGGCCGCAATGACAGCGGGACCCGTGAAGCAGGCAGCGGGCCGCGGCAGTCAGCGTGGTGGAGGCTGGGGAGTGGCAGCACCCCCCTCCTCCCCCGCTCCTCACTCGGCCTGCTCTGATAGCACACCCCACCCCCCCACTCTTCACCTGCCTTGCTCCGACAGCACACCACCCCCCGGTCCTCACTTGTGCTCGGGCTGGAAGAGGTAGACTGCCCTCCAGGGCAAGATCTACCAGCCAGCCCCTGATGTCTGGTGCAGTACTAACAGTGCAGGGTGAATTGCAAAGTTGCGGGAAAGGAGAAAAAGGTGCAGAATTCAATAAATCTGTAAGGCTAGGGCCACACTAGCCTTGTGGCCTCCGTCATGGGGGGCCCGCCAAAAAGCAGGATTCCGGCAGCATTAACGGAACTTTACCACAGTGTAACGCTGCCTTAATGCTGCCAATAGAGTCCTATGGATGATGGACTCTATAGCGCATGTAAACGCCGGCATGTAAGTGCCAGAGTTTGAAATCTTGCACTATTTCGTAGCGCAAAGGAAAACGCTCCTTGTCGCGTTTTCCTGTGCGCTACGAAACAAGGTTTCAAACTCTGGCACTTATGTGCCTATGTTTGCATGCGCTATGGAGTCCGTCATCCATAGGACTCTATTGCCAGCATTAAGGCAGTATTACACTGCTGTAACGCTGCATTAATGCTGCCGGAATCCTGCTCTTTGGTGGACCCCTCAAGACGGTGGCCACAACGCTAGTGTGGCCCTAGCCTAAGAGAAAAGGGAATAGGAACAACAATCAGTATGGAGGTATCAATATCACTACTGAAATAGCACTCTTAAAGGTACAGTACACTTAATGAAAGGAAAATGAAATGAGATGAATAATTAAAAAACAAAACTGAAAATGGTCCAAAAAAGATGAATTACAGCCATATATACTGTAATGCTCATCAACTGCCATATCAGAAGTAGCAAAAATAAGAGAAGATAAAATTTACATTGATATACATCAAGTACAATACAACTGACCAGTGATATATTCAATATGATACTTCATATTCCCTATTAAGGCCACCTGGTTTTAGGGTCTGCAAATTATGTATCCAGAATGCTTCCCTTTCTTTAAGTCTGCAGACCCTGTTTCCTCCTACGGGCCTGGGATACAAAGTCAATGACTTGCATTCTCAACTGAGATATATTGTGGTCCTTATCAATAAAATAATGGGGAATAGGCAATAAATTGTTTTTACAACGAATAGAGGACTTGTGCTTGCTGATGTGGTCCCGGACATGCTGGGTAGTCTCCCCAACATATCTGAGACCACAAGGGCACTTAATTAGGTACACAACATATGAGTTACAAGTGATATATTCACATATATGGAAAACACGGCCTGTTCATGGATGAGTAAAAGGATTGATTACCTTTGATATGGGAACATTGCATACATCCAAGACAGGGAAAATTACCTTGTCTTGGAGTACTCAGGAAACGCTGGGCAGGCACAGGTTGTGATGAGCCAACATCTGCCCTTATCAACTTATCTTTGATAATCCTAGCCCTTTTATAGCAGAATAAAGACGGGTTCTGAAACTCCATGATGGTCGGATATGCTTTGGCTAATAGAGGCCAGTGTTCCCTCACTATAGTCTTAATAAAAGGTTGAAACGGATATGTGCTTACAAACAGAATTTGCTTAGAAGGTCTTGGTTGTCTTGTCCATGGTACCTGAGATTCAGCAAGCCTAGAGGGATAACCTCTTGATGTGAATTTCATAGTCATCTCTTTATGCCGAAGTACCCTTTAAGTGTGATCTGTGACTATCCTGTCTATACGAGTGTGTTGTGAATAGGAAAGTGATTCCTTGATGTGCTTTGGATGGAAACTTGTAAAGTGTAATATGCTGGTCCTGTCAGTGGGCTTCGTATATAGATCAACCAACAAAGTGCCATCAGAATCAGATTTAATCATCGTGTCTAAAAAATTAATCTGTTGCGTGTCTTGATGTATAGTGAATGTCAGACCCGGAATGCATGAGTTAATCTCATTATAAAGTATATCAAGGTCTTCATGGGTGACTGTCCATACCACAAATATTTCATGAATATAACATTTCCAAACAGTCGCGTATGTGACTCCCAAGGGATGATCTATAATGTACTGTTGCTCAATATGGGCCATGGACATGTTAGCATGGGGGGAGCGGGGTGTCTATGTTAGTTCATGTCATTTTAAAGCTCTTGAAGCAGAGTCTTAGGGAGATCTGTATCTTTCCTAAAACCTGGAACAGCTCATTTCTATATGACAATGTACATTTCTCTGGAATAAGATATCGGGTTGTGTGGAGCCCACTGGGACGGGGTACTCGGTACCGGACCGGGGTATCACAGGGGGTATCACAGTAGTCTTGGTCTAGACCGTGTCCTGAGCCCACAAGTAATGGGGGGTATTTACAGGGGAGAAAGTCGTGACGCCATCCATGGTATGTGGTCAGGGTGATCACCGCTGCTGCAGAACCTCCAGGGATGATGTTTGGCAGCCGGTGATGTAACGGCTCTCCGCGGGCAGAGCCTGGTTCCCTGGGGCAGTGGTGATAATAGTCTATGGATAATGTAGAGTTGAGGTAGTGGTAGAGATGATAGTTTGTGAGGGAGAACAGGGTTTGCAAGGATCACACAGACTCACGGTTTTGTAGTTTTCCAAGTCTTTAGACTTTAGTAGATATTGTCCACGGAGTCTGTACTGGGGCTGGGTTGCTCCCACTTTGACCGGGTCCTTGGCTTCCTACTCCTGCGCTTTGTGTGTGGCCTTGCTGCCACTTTAGCTAGGCTGCCAGCCCTGTCTCCTCTTACGGGTACCCACTTGCTAGGCGACTTGAGTCTTAACTTTGTGTTTCTGACCCCGCCGTGTTGCTTCGCTGTGGCACAGTGAAGATATATTACCTCCACTTGTCCGGTGTTTACTGTGCAGCTTGTGTCAGGCACAATTTCGGATAGGTATCTGGTCTTTGCGCTTCACCGGGGTGAGTTTAGGATAACTCTGTGTCCCGGGTGTGTTCCTCTACTTCTCCTAAATCCTTCCCTCAGACCCTGGCCGGCCTGGAAGTGGACAATGGACCATTGGTTGGGCCTAACGCAGCCCTTTTACACCCAGGTCCTTTTTCCTCAGTCCTCTCAGGAACTGAACTCTTCACAGTACTGCTACGCACTGAACTAACTGCCACTTCCTCTCCACACCAGAATATATAGGGAAGCAGCTTTAGCTCCCCCTTCTGGCCTGGAGGCGCTAGTGTAGTGTTGTGGGTTGTGTGGGGAATTAACCCTTGGTGATGTTACTGTGGCACATTAACCCCTGGGGTGCCACAGTTGCACATATCAGGGCAATTTATTCAGTTTCCTATGACTTACATACCCATATAGATGGTTTAGGATAGTTGATCCTACTTACAGATTCCCCTTAAATTGTACTCCAAAGTTTCTTACTAGTATAATAGTATGGAGCAATAAGATTCACAGCTCCACTACATCCACTAGGCCACGAGTCTGCAAAATCTATATATACTTACAGCATCTTCTGATCAGAAGGCCTGTTGTGCAAGGAGTACTACTCAAAAGAAGTGTAAAACATGTCAGTAGGTAGGAGAAGGTTTGTTGGGCTTTGGTTTGGTGGGCACAGACTATTAAAGTAGTTGCTGCTGCATGATCCTGCAAAACATATTGCTCACCTCTATATACAGTAATGAAACAGTGTTGAAACCTTCAAAATTGTTGCAGAAAATTAAGTATTTCGCCCAGAACATTACTGCAATTACTCGTTTTTTAATATACATGTATTTCCTACCTGTATTGAAAAAACACAAAAAAAGAGAGAAAAACGCAAATTGGGAATAATTTCATAGAAAACTCAACAAATCATTGGCACTCTGAACTTTAGGGTATGGACACACATCCGAGTGAAAAAACGCTCCGATTCACGGATCTGAGAGTCGGACGAGTGTCATTTGACTTTTGGTGTGTTGTCCGAGTGCAATCCGTTTTTTCCTCAGCAGCTATTTACTGTATAATCATTTACAGGAACATTTTGTACAATTGTCTGAGCTACAGAATGGTAATGTATGAATTAAAACTCCCATCAGACTTGAATGTTGCGAGTGTGGTCCAAGTGCAATCCGTGTCTTTTGTCGGACCCGTAGACTTGCATTGGCGAGACTCGTCCGTGACTCGCATAGAATCGCAACATGTTGCGATTGACTCGCAATCTGAGAATCGGATGCGGAAAAAGCGTGAGGCTCGGAAATGTGCTCTCGGACATTAGTTAACATTGGTCCGAGAGCAATGAGATTTTTCCGCACTGTACACTCGGACGAGTTTCACTGATGTGTGTCTGAGCCCTTACATATGGTTGGAATGGTTGCACATCCTTTGGAATAAATAACAAATCAATCGCTTCCTTTAACAAACTTCTTATGCCTCTCAACTGGAATTTTGGACCATTCTTCTTTTGCAAACTGCTCTTAGTCTCTCTTATTTGAAGGTATATTCTACCAACAGCAATTTTAACATCTTTTAGTCGTTCAATGGGATATAGTTCCGGACTCATTGCTGGACACTTTAGAACTCTTCAACACTTTGTGCCCATCAATTTCTGGGTGCTTCTTGAAGTATGTTTAGGGTCATTGTCCTGCTGGAAGACCTATGATCTGGGATGCAAACCCAGCTTACTGACAATGGGCACTATATTGTGACCCAAAATCCTTTGGTAATCTTCATGTAAGGTCTGCCTGAGGTCACAGGCTCAAAAAAGCTACCCTGGACAGACTTCGCATAAGCCACTCTGTTTGGCAGAATTCAAAGAAACTTTGACACCCTTTAATCTTGAAGTGCAACCATTATTTCCAAACTCCAAAATTGGATATGTTACATTTATTATGTTACCATGATACGCTGAATCTATAATTATGTATATTGCTTTTTATTTCTGTATAATTACAGTTCATGACTTGGAATTTGTATTTATATTAGAAAATCATTTTTCATTACGTATATCTACTCATTTGAGTTGCAATTTTTCATTACAATACTTATTGTTTTTTGTCTATACATTATATTATTTGTACATATATGCTGATATCCTTGAATAAGGCCCCAGGGCCAAAATCATGTACACTTCATCTACTGTTCAACTTTCTTATTTACTGTGTCGAAGATACTAGATACCTTTAACTCTCATAAAGGTATCTGGTTATACAATGGGGTCTGGTATATTGCTACTAACAGAAGGGGTGCTGTGTGGAGTTGTTAAAAATCAGGATCTGTAAGTGCCTCTGGACCTGAGGGAAGCCGATGGTGAATGCACAGAGCCCGCAGCCACCCTGTACTCACGAACTACATTCGAGGCAGGGCGACATCTCCCTGCATTCACCCACTGGGGCTCACTTCCGACTCCACCACATTAAATTAACATGCTGCGGAAGCTTAGTGTCGCACACTAGGGACCGGGGTACTCGAGACTGGGGTGTACTGTCTCTGGGGGGTGTCAAGATGCCGGTCCCAGTCCCGTTGTCCCAGATGCGGCTCGTAAAGAAAGTATTTACAGAGGATTTGTCGTGACGTCACCCGGGGTCTGTGGTCAGTAGGACCACCGCTGCCGTATTCCTGCTGGGGACGGTGGTGAGGGGGCAGCGTGGATGATAAGTCCTCCTCGGGTAGAGCTGCGGGTCCCTAGGGCAGCTGTAGTAGTAGTGGAGGAATGTAGTGAGGGATGGTGCTTGGTACCAGTCACTTACTTTGCTACTGCAGCTTCTCCAGCCAAAGTATGGGAAAAGCAGTCTCCGACTCCTCAGGTGGGACTCTGCTGTGGCGCTGGAAGAAAGCAGTCTCAGGTAATCCAATTTTTGAAGAAACATTGGTGTCAATTTCTGCTTCAAAGTGCTTTATTCAGTGCATATTAAAAGCATCACAACCCAGAGGTTATGCTAGACGTGTTTCGGGGTACTCCCCTTATTTGTTAGCATGTCATGCTAACGAGTAAGGGGGGTACAACGAAACGCATCTAGCATAACCCCCGGGTTATGATGCTTTTATTATGCACTGAATAAAGCACTTTGAAGCAGAAATTGACACCGATTTTTCTTCACAAATTGGATTATACTTATGGGTGGTTGCCACATTGCCGATCGGATGTCTGGAATCCTGGAGTAAATGGTCTAAAGAGCCGCCTTCCAATTTCCCTTTTCCCAATTTTTAATCAAGTCTCAGGCAATGGTGAGCTTACCGGGTACTTTACTTAAGGTTCTTTAGCGGCAGTTCACAACAGTTTACATGTTCCAGTTCTTTCAGCTCTTTCAAGTTACAGTTCTCACACTTTAGCCCTGCTCTGGGTAACTGGGTTTATGCACTTCAGGCAGCTCCTCTGCATTGCTTCCCTCAAGTCCTTTCAGTCCCTTGTCTCTCTCTGTCTCCTCACTCACGGGTTTGATCTGGCATTCACGGGGTTTTGTGCGATAATTCCTTCTCTGTCAGGGTCACTAGCCCTAGTCTGATGGCTGTGTTCCTAGACCGTGGTGGTAGGTAGGCTGCAGGTCATAGAGTACCTGCCCCACGCCAGTGTGTCTCGTGATTAGGGTCCTAGAGTACCCCCGGTCACCTCTACAGAGCCGGCTCTCTGGCTATAGTGGCCTAGCCTCCAGTGTCCCAGGTATGACTGTGGGATCACCAGGCTTCCTCTTTCTCAATGTTCGGTGTCTCTGTTTCTGGCTTCTTTCCCTCTCCTCTGGCTATGGAGCGAGCTTTCTCTCCTAGGAATATTGCCTCTAGGATTCTACATCCTCCAGGGAACCCTTCCTCCTGGGAAATTGTGCCTAAACTTCTTCTCTTGACTGCCTCTAACATCTTCTCTAAGGCTGTGGTCACAGTACCATTTTTCACATGCGTTTTTGGAGACCTGCGTTTTCAAAAACGCATGTAAAAAACGCACCCATAGGCCCCCATGTTAAAAAACGCATGCCCTAATAGCCAAAAAGCATGTGTGACTGTCCCATGCGTTTTTGGAGCATATCCAAAAACGCATGCGTTTTTTAATAAGGGGCCTTATGGGAAACGCATGCAAAAACGCATGTACAATTAGTGCCATTCAAAAACGCATGCGTTTCCCATAGGAGCCCATGTTAAAAAAACGCATGCGTTTCCAGAAACGCATGCGTTTTTTTAACATGCGCTCCTATGGGAAACGCATGCGTTTTTGAATGGCACTAAAAGGTACTAATTGTACATGCGTTTTTGCATGCGTTTCCCATAGGAACCCATGTTATAAAAACGCATGCGTTTTTCAAAACGCTCCAAAAAATACTACAAGCACTATTTTTAGGTGCAGATTCAAAACGCAGCCAAAAACGCAGGGAGTCATCACACACTTTACAAAACTCATGCTGACATGAAAAAACGCATGAGTTTTGTTAAATCACTAAAAAAAACGCATGGCAACTGTGACCACAGCCTCACTGTGTGTTCCCGGGTTTTTCTATTGTTGGTCTCTGCACCCACTTGTTGCTCTACACTCCATCCACACTACTCCTAACCCCTGCTACCCCTTGACTAACCTAAAGTCCTAGGCGTAGGGTCAGTGTGTGTATCTGTGTGGGTGTTTCTAAGTCAACCACCATCTCTACCTTACCTGGCTGTAGTTCACCCTGTAGCCACCCTGGTCGCAGGGGCGCCATATTAGCAAACAGCACCACAGGTTAAAACACACTGCGGAAGGGAGAAGCACAGTGAGCATGGGATTTCTAGAAATTACATCCACTTTGCTTGCAATTAGGGATGAGCGAGTCTACTAGCTACTATTCGTTACTCGCCGAATAGTAGGGTACTCGGACTACTCGTTACTCTGCGAGTTTCCTAGCGATTACTCGCACAGTAACGAGTCCGATGTAAATCAAGGGAAATGCAATTCTTCTGCTGCTGGACCCTATAAAGAGGTCTTGCAGCAGAGGAAAATCCTGCAATTCTCTAATTCATTGTTTAGAAGCCTACGGTACAAACCCGTAAGCTGTAAATTAAAACCGGATTGTCCCGGATTGCCCCGGTCCGGGGCAATCCGGTACCATAGAGTCCCATATTACGGTGGATTAAATAGCCTCTCCTTCCACCAGGTGATGCTGCTGGTAGAGTTTCACTCTATGCCTGGAAGCCGTGCTGTGCAGACCTGTGTGTTTGTGCTGCTGAAATCCTTTCCTTTGGAGTTGCTGTATCCCAGTTCTGCGGAGGGAGGTGAGGGGGGAATAGCGTAGGGCTGGTGGAGGAGTTTAGAGAGAGGTTGGAGACCTGAACCTTCTCACCATCAGAGATACCTTCAGGAACATGGCCATTCAGGGCTCCTAGTCTAGGGTCAGACTAGTCTTCCCTGGTCACCCTGCCCGTAACTGCCATTCCCTCATCAGCATTCTCACTACACCATGACATCAGCAGCAGCCCATACCTTTTTCCTTAAGTCACTATGTCTCAGACTGCCTCAGCTGATGCATTTTCTCTCCTGATGCAGACCATCTATGAAGAGGTAACTGGTGTGCGAACTCAGGTAGTGCAACAGCTGCAGCAAGTCGTGGGTTACCTGGCATCAGCTCATGCTCAGATCGTGCTAGAACCCAAGGTCTCTCTTCCAGATAGGTTTTCTGAGGGGAGAGACACATTTTTTGTTTTCCATGAAGCCTGTAAGCTTTATTTTAGGCTCCGGCCCCAT